>OY288281.1:87886861-89381857 GCA_958450335.1 Hibiscus tridactylites
AATTTTTCATGTATTGAGTTGAGCACGAGTTAAACAATTTTCGAGTCGAGTCGAGTCAAACATTACTCAACTTGCGATAGACTAACTCAATAATCACCCCTAACTACTATTCACACTCTTCTTTTGATTCTCTTCCCTGTATTTCTGTGTATGGAAAAAAGGCTCTTGAAATACCCCCAGAAAAGGCTCTTGAAATAGTGGAAAAGGAGTGGATGGAAAAAAGGGTTTTAAACATATGAAACATGGATATTGAGCAATGATTTCGTCTGAGAGAGACAACATATGTGGTATGTTTTACCCTAAGCTAAACCAGGGCTGTAATAAAACCCTAAAAATGGGGTTTACAAACAAACATGCTTGCTTGCTTGCTTTAAGGCATCATCTCATGGACCATTATGATGATGATGATGGTGGTATAACTAAGTACATAATGACATTTGATCATGTCCCATCAGCTTCATCGAAATTCTTGCTTTAGCCGACGGATAAAAATTCTCTGCTCCTTTTCGGTGCCCCTATTTATGCCTCAACACTAACAAATATTACAAAATTAAATTTCAAACTCTAACCCTAAATTCTAAATCTTAAACCCTACACCCTAAACAATACACCCTACCCTGAATTTTCCAAATCTTAACCATAAATCCTAATTAAAATCTTTAAATTTAATTTTAAACATAAGGATGTAAATTAAAACACCGAAAAAAACAGAAGATTTCCATGTCCAACATGGGACTAAATAATAAATATGTAGAGGTGTCTTTGAATTTTTCCGACAAATGAAATCTTTTAAGATATCTATTAGGCCCAATAGCTCGTTTTGCTTTGAGCCTTGTTGGCTTAACACGGAAGTGGAGTTGAGTGTGTTTGGACTAAGAAATCAGGGCCGGGCCGGTGCACTCTAAGATGATCCCCTTATCACATTACAATGACTTAAAAGTCCAATACTATTGGTTATGAAATTCTTGTAGTCATGAATGAAAGTGGTTCTAAAATTTTCTGTGAAATATAGTTATCTTTTGAAGAAAAAAAAAGTTCTAAAATTGGTTGGGGTTTTGGAAATTATGACCAACTTTTCATCTTCTTGGTTTTGGTGGTAATATTGGAAGATTGAGGGGGGGTAGGCTTAAGGGGTAAAAAGAATTTAAAAAAATAATTAAAACTATGATTTTTTTGTACTCAATTAAGTCATTGAAACAAGAAATTTAATCAATTAATTAATTTGATTAATTTTGACCATTAAATCTTATTATCTTTTGGAACAGTTGGTGTTGTGCGTCGTGTCATAGTGTTTCCACACGACACATTTAGATTTTTTTATTTTATTTAAAGTATTTTTTAAAAGTTCTAAAAATTCTAAAAGACTTATAAAATATGTCAAGATTTAATGGTCAAAATTGGATTAGTTGGTGTTGTGCGTCGTGTCATAGAACTGTAGTGTACCATGTGCCAGTAATATCTAAAGAAAAAATATGTCAAGATTTAATGGTCAAATCAAATGGCTTAATTGATTAATATTTTTGGTTTAAGGGTTTAATTGGGCGCAAAAAAAAATCAAGGCTTAATTGATTTTTTCCAAAAATTTAGGGGCTTATTACACCTTAAACCTTTTTATAATTATATTTTAGAGGATTGCTAATTTCAAAGATAAACAACTTGAACCGTTCTATAACTTCATCCTAATTTTGACATTTTCGTAATTTCATCTTAATTTTGCCCTTGGAGCAATTATTTTGTAGAATTATGTGTTTTTAGAGGATTAATGGTAGAGAGAATAATGGTTTTATTGTCAACAATCTCTAGATTAGGTGGTTAAAGCTCTCAGTTGACACTCTCTCCTCCCCTAAGTAGTAGGTTCAAGACCTGTTTGAAGTAAAATTTTTCTTCCCCTTCTTTAGATAGAAATTGTTCAAAAAAATATCAGTTTTATTATCATATTATAAAAACACAACATTAATACATGAATTGTTATTCTTTATGGTAAAATAATTGTTTAGAAAGAAAATAAATGTACACCATTTAAGGATTTTTCATTATGAAAAGAAAAATACAAAATCTCATTGGAAATCATTTGAGACAAAATCAATGGGTAGATAATACAACGTTTGGACAGGTATAAACGTCGACTGTGTATGGACGGCAATAAATATGATTACTTTGTTAATTAATCATGGCCTCCATAAAAAAGAAACCCACTAATAAAAGATAATCTATGTTAATTAGTGTAATTAACAAAAGCACTTTCGGCACTTGTTTTGTGATTTATGAATCCCTTGTTCTTCACTTTGTTGTCTGCATCCTCAACTTCGGTTCAATTTCCGCGTCAAAACATATTTATTTATGGGATAAATTACGCCCGATACATCGAAATATTAGCGTTGCTTTGTTTAAACCACTAAAATTTTAATTTGTACGATTATAACATTAAATTTTAGATCTAGCTTTAATTATGTCGTTGGACTGTTAAGTCTTTAACGAAATGGTGACATGACTAACATCAGTTTATGTAAGTGTTGCATCAAAACGACGCCGTTCTCTGTTTTAATGGAGGAAAAATAATTAATTCACACTTAGAAGGGTTTGAATGCTAGTCGTTCAAACTTAAACATTAGAGTTTAACTCACTAAACCAATTTCAAATTTTACAATGTTTTACTACAAATAATATATATGCCAAACTACACATGAGATTAACTTAAGTTATTTTAAATTATAATTAATACTAATATGTAAAAATAATATAAATGTTATATGTATTAATATATAAATAAAAATATATTGTTTTATATTTTTATATATTAATATGATTTATAATATAAATATATTATTTTTAAAAACTCAAAATTTATATAAAAACACCTCAAATCTCAAAAAAACTCTAAATTGATATCTCTAAAACTACTCAACATCGTCATAACTGATTGTCTCACCCTTTCATCACCGAAAATCAAAGAATTGAGTGTCAATCGACCGTCAAACGTTCTAGTTGAACAACAAAATTATATAACAAACATCAAACAATAATAAACAAATTTACGAACAACGTGCACGACAAGAGAAGGCAACTTCAATACAACAAGATTGATGTGAAGATCAACCGTGATAGTGGATGGATCTGAGATTTAGGGAATACGAATTTTGGTTTTTTTTTTAATTTAGGTAATTTTGAGATTTTTTAAAATTTAATTTTTTTAAATAATGTAATATATTATGTATGATATAAAAGTTATTGTTTGTATAGATATTATTTTTGTATATACTAATATTATTTATAATATAAAAGTATTTTATTTATATTATTTATATATTATTTGTGTTATAGCCAAAAAAAATGTTAAATTGATTTAGTGGTTAAATGTTAATCTTAAATTTTATGGGTTTTAAGATCAAATCCCTTTAAATTTAATCTAAATTTTTCCTATTAAAAATGACATCTCTCAAGATAACCTTAACATAACGATGTTATTTTTGTGAAACAATCATGTCATCGCGTCATCATCCATGTCATTTCTATTAAGGAGTTAACGACGGAGTAACATAATTAAAACGTAACTAAATTTAATGGTATTTTTGAACAAATTAAAAATTCACTGATATAAATGAGACAATGACTATCCCGTGCAATTTACCCTTATTTATATATTCTCAATGGAACATTTATAACCAAATCGGGGTTTTTTCCTATGTTCTTGATTCCTAGGGATGTTCCAAAAACGGCTTATAAACACCCGCATAATTGCTCCACTTGGGCATAATCACTTTGCTTAATTATTAAACAAGGTGCGCAATTTGGAGAGTTGGTTTATATTCGGTCAACTCTGAAATAGGAGTACAAATTATACAATTTTTTAAAAAATAAATGCCTGATGTTTTTTTATTGAAATAAATGTCTAAAATTTTATTTCGTTAGTGTTTTAAGGTAACATTGTTAAAAAAATTTATCACTCAATCAAAATTTAAGGCGTGTCTTTATTTTTATTTTTTAATAAAAACTCTGAAAAAAAAGAAAATATATATTTTTAAAGATTTAAAAAGTCTTAAAATCTCCCAAAAAAATCTCAAGTCCCTAAAACCTCAAAACCCAAAATTGACGCCACTATAGTCCTTGATAGTTTCGTCAGACCCCACCGTCGCTTTCGCCTGAGACCACCGTCTATTTTCCTCAACCACCCATCGCCGGTAATCGATAAGATGCGTGCCAATCGGACGTTGAACGACTACAATCTTTCGTGTTTGTCGTTCGATGTCCGATTGACACCCCTCCCACTGGTTACCGACGATGGGTGGTTGGGGAAAATGAGATGTGGCCTCAAGTGACGACAGGATCCAACGAGGCTATCAACCATAGTAGTGACGTTAATTCTGGTTTAAGGTTTTGGGGTTTTCGAGATTTTGAGACTATTTTGTGATTTTTAAAAAAATTGATATATTGTTAGGTGATAATTTTTTAATGACGTTACCTTAAAACACCAATATAATGAAATTTTAGCACTTATTTTAGTTAAAAAATATTAGAGACATGTTTAAAAATTGTATAACTTAGACACATATTTTGCGAGTCCTAATTTTGCAAAGTGGGGGAAGGAAAAGGCAGTCGACCAGGCCACTAATGCTTTTGATTAATGGCTTTAAAATCATAACTTGATTCTCTTTGTCTGCCTCTTTCCACTTGGTTTAGTTTGAAGAGTTACAAGTGCCATATATCATCTCATAAACTAATCTTTTGAGCATCCATTAATTATATGTTAAATTATGTTTTAAACATAATTATTAAATAATGGTACACACCCTTTAACACTAGATCAATTCTCATTAATGCTATTCTAATTTAATTTTTTAGGTAAAGTACACAAAAAATCTCTAAACTATGAAACATGATCGTTTTAATCACTTATCTTTTAAAAGTTACAAAATGATCATTATATTTATTAAATTGTTATAAAATGATCATTACAATTTATTGAACTTTTACAATTGTTATTAAATTAATTGAATTGCCACGTTTTTTATAATGTCCTATGACTATTTTGTGACAATTTGATAAATTGAATGACATTTTATGATTTTTGAAAGGAAATGATCAAAACAATCGATTTTCATAATTTAGTGTCTATTAATGTACTTCACCCTAAAATCTAGCAAGAGTGGAGGAACCAATCAAAATATTAGAACATGAATATCAACAACCTAACCCACAGTGTTGTGCAAAAAATTTGATTCGAGTAACTCGATCTATTTATTAGATGATTTGATTCGAAAGTTTGGATATCCATTCTATTTTTTGCGAAAAATGAAATCAAATTGAATATACATAGCAATATTAAACTTTCAGATTATCTAAAAATTAAAAAAGGTATTTTGTTATATTGAAGTTCTTTGTTATCTTGGTCCTTCCTTTTTTTAATTATAGTCTAATTTCACACAATTACTTACTATTTTAACACTTTCAATTTCTTTTTTATTCATATTGATCCCCTAGCATGTTTATTTTCAATTATCAATTGTTTTGTCATTTATTTATTGTATTGTACATTTATTATTATTACTAATTTATTATTATCGAACTCTACTATCATTTTCTCGGTAGTTAATATACTTTTTTTTATTGTAATGATCATTCTTATATAATAAATTTTCTCTATTTTATTATGTTTGTTTTTATTATCATATACATTATAATTCTTATTTTTCTATTACTATTATTTTATTATTTATTTATTGTTATTATAATATTTATTTATTTTAAAAAAATATGTTTAATATGAATAATAAAAAAATCATACATCCGATCAGAAAATATGATATTTAAAAAATTGTATACCCTATTTTTACGAATTAAATACAAATCGTTATTTATCAATATGAAAAATCAAATATCTAATTTTTCGGATCAAACCCCGATCCAGATATAAAAATGTACAACTCTACTAACCCACACCTCAATGAAAATATACACCACTTAAGATATTATTAGTGAATTCCTAGAAACTATTAATTTTCACATTGTTTTTGAAAAGTATCGTAAAAATAATTTTAAAAATATTTTGATTTTTTATTTGTTTGAGATTTAAGTGTTTGGTATATAGCATAACTTAAACCCATGTAGTATATGTACACACATTTCGGTAGATAAAAATTCTTTGTCTTTTTTCGTTGTCTTTTCATGCCAAACACTAAAAAAAAATTAAAGACTTAATTTTAAATTCTAAATTCTAAACTTTAAACCCTAAACCTTAAAAAACACCTTACCCATAATTCTCTAAACCCTAACCCTAATCTTGATTGTAACCATAACTCCTAACCTTAAACTTAATTTTTTTAGAGTAGGACCTAAAAGAATATCGAAAATAGACAAATGATTTCTATTCCATTTTGATCCTTTAATCTTTATCGATATTTCTAACTTGGCCAATGTAATATGAGATAAGAGCCAAAAGTTGTTATATAAGGCGAACCAAAGCTACCGTTGCAATACAATACAACCTCAACAAAATCGAAACAATGGAAAAGTTGTTTCTGTTGGTAGCAGTAACAATGGCAGCTTCCGTAAGTTATGAAACCACGGGTAAGTATTCACCTCTTTCAGCAGCTTACGCCATTGAATCCCCAGAATTCCGACTCATACACTTCGAATCCGATTTCGAAATAAGATTATACGAAGAAATCTCCTGGATGTCAGCTCTCGTCCA
Source organism: Hibiscus tridactylites (assembly GCA_958450335.1). NCBI lineage: Eukaryota > Viridiplantae > Streptophyta > Magnoliopsida > Malvales > Malvaceae > Hibiscus > Hibiscus tridactylites. The sequence continues at coordinate 87,893,550 of OY288281.1, forward strand.
TGGAACTTCCTTTCAAAACTCCACCAAACAAGGCTTTCACAGGTTTCCTACTCTCAACACATTCCCATACAATCTCCCTTTTTCATATTTGATCCAGCTCCGATCACCATAAACAGGGGCAAACCTAAAAATTTATAATGGGACCAAAATAAAAAATTCTAAAATTTTATAAAAGGGCCAAAATGAAATTAAAAAATTTGAGGGGTCATACTAAGATTTTATAAACTTTAAAGGGATTCTAGAGATAACTTTACCTTTTTTTCTAAAAAAAATCAATGGCGGATACCAAACCCATTTTTTCCTATGTTTCAGATTGTATCAGTATCTTCACGGGGCGAACCGGAACTCCACCCATTTCTTGATGACAAAGCCCGTTTTAACCACCGTCATTCCCTCGCGTCGCGGATCGCCGCCGTCGTATATCGTGAGGTATTATCTGCCTGTGGAGTATAAGTCCCCGCCGCCGCCCTCGGCCGAGTTGAATTTGCAGTTGGAGAGGTGGAAGGGGCATTGTATTGCAGTGAGGAAGTTCGGCGGATATGCCATGGACGAGAACGTGGAGAAAGAGAAAGATGGTCTGGTTTGTAGCCTGGGCAAACGTTTGAAACGGGTGATGCAAGGAGTGGAGAACCGGGATTATAACTACAGCATTGCGCAGTACAATGCTTCCAAACATCCCACGGGGCGGTTGAACGAGGTGTGGATGGATGTGTCGGGTTTCGCCGCCGAGGGCTGTCCGGTCTAGCTATAAAATGGTACAACTTAAAAGAGATAACTATGTTGTGAGATTAGTTAATAATAACGGTGTTAATTAGGAAAAATGTAAATTTGCTGTTTCTCGTTGATTCTATTTCTAGTAGATTTTTAATAAACTAGCGATGTCAAAGTGTGCACGTGAATAATAAATTAATGTTTTTTTAATAGAAATAGTTAGTATTATTAAATAAATATATATCTAAAATTACAATAAGAGTTACAACAAACATCGTAAATTAAGTATATAACTTGGACATTTTCTTATAACATTGATTCAAAAAATTAGTCATTTTAGATCATACAAAGACCATACGTGGAAAAAAATAAAAACTCAACCAAAAAACTCGAACGAAAAATAAATACGAATAAATTTGGATGCCAGAAAACGAACCACAAAAGAAGATTAAATTATTAAAAGACCGACAAGAACTGCAAATCAGAGCTGAGCGTCGTGAGAAACAATCCACGTACGCAAATTCGCGTATTCAAATTCAATATGAAGGTCTAGAACAGGAAAGATCATCAATATTACAAATAAACATCATCTTGATCAATAATGACATTTTTAAATCTACACTTAAGAAAATATAAAATAAAAAGATAACTAACATCAAAATCAGTGTCACTATTAACTAAACAAAGTTTTTTTAAAATATATTGGTGTAATACAATGGTATCATCTGTTCAACTTTTTTTAGCCTTTTTTTAATAAAGCACACACAGTGCAGAATTAGTGTTCAAACCCGGATCACCTGGATGAATTACATTATTCTTTACTACTGAGACAACAAGGGTTGAGCAAGCATTAAACGAGAATAAATATTTTCAATGCAAATATTGAGATTCTAATTCACAACCAGTTGACAAAGATGCCCATCCTTGTTCTTTCCCATTCTTTTAGGTTATGAATTCTAGGCCCAGTAAGAATCTCTCTTCTTTGGGTAAGAATCATCTGCTCCTTCACCATGCCCCATTTTATGTCTCATACTAAAATTTACTTAAAAATTAAATTCTAAATCCTAACCCTAATATCCACATCCTAAACCCTATGCCCTAAAAATACGTTATATCTCTAGTTCATTAAACTATAACCCTAACATTAAACCCTAAATTATAAACCCTAAATTCATTATTTTAAAGTGGGGCATAAAAAAGGGCATGATAAGGGAGCAGATGATTTCCGTTCCTATTTTTTCAAGTGGAAATCGTCTATATCCTAATTATTTCTCCTCAATAAAATTAGAGGTTTAAGGTATAAAAAATTTAGGGTGAAGTGTATTTTTTGGGTGTAGGATTTAAAATGTAAGGTTATATTTTTTATTTTTTTAACATGAGTCATAAATGGAGGCATGATTAGAAGGTATAGGATTTTCGCTCTCTTTTTTCACCCATAGTTTTTTATTCCTCTTCCCTCTAGGTAGGATTAAGATTAGAATTTGTCTAAAATAAATAAATAAATAGAAAATACTTTGATGCACAAGCTTTAGTTTACACAAGCCCTTTAATTTTAGGGTTTAGGATTTTAAGTTAGAGTTTAGGAGTTTAGTATGTAAGGTATATAATTTAAGGTTTATGGTTAGAGTTTAGAGTTTAGGGTTTAAGGCTTAGGTTGCTAGGGTTTGTGATTTAGATTTTAAATTTTATAAAAGGATTGTGTAAAAAAAATTTACACAGCTTGTGCATCAAAATAAAACCTTAAATAAATTACATTTAATATTTATTTATTTTAATACATATATTTCATTTTTAAACGGATGTGTCTTTGATAGATACCAAAATTATATCAACCGCAAAAAATTTCATACAAAATCTTGAATCGAAAGTCCATTACTAAAACTACTAAATAAACACTAGCTCGAACATCTATATCACTATACCAATAATCATGTAATCTATTTGGTTGAACACATTTATAAAAATTAATTCAATGAATGAATTGATAATTTATATATAAATCTCTCAATTATATGTTCAATCTATAAATAGTGAATTTCAATTATTTTATTTAGCATTTATATAAAAATATAAATGGATGAATTATCCGTATCAGAGAAGAAAAATAAGCTCAAATATAATCCAAATAGTCAGTATTTAATTGCAAGCGAAGGGAGAAAGTGAAATTCTCAGTAAAGTCCACGGTACATGTTGCATTCAGCATTCAAGGCATATGCAAAGCAAAGCTAATTTAACTAATGATCTGGGATATACATTTGACCTGAGAATATGCCATTTGCCTCACCTCAGTCCTCTGTAAAGAATTGTCCCGACAGATTATCCATGACGGCGAATTGCATGCTCTCCGACTGTTTCCAGTGCCGCTTCCTTTGATTTATAAACCAGTTATTGATTTGTTTCTGGTCTAGTCCCGTCGATTCAGCCAATGCTATCTTATCAGCTTCCTGAATGATTTCACCAACCAAAAATATGATATCATAATAATCCTAAACTATACTACTTGTGTCCGTTCGATACGGGTGTGATCTATGTTTTTTTAACTTTTTCATTTATTCGAAACATCATATGTACTAGGACAACACAAGGGAGTTTGGAAGAAATTACCGTTGGATATGGCCATTTGTAGTGAACATTCCACCATTCGAGCAACATTTGCCGTGCTTCTCGCGGTAGTTTCCCTTTCTTCTTCTTCTTCGAGAACTCCAACTTCAAGCTGCTAATATGACTGCCAAATCTCCGAAGCAGCCTATCTTTCAGCCCTCGGTCTTCGCTTCTCGCCTGCCCTTCTTGTACTTCTACTTCCCCGCCACTAACATCTTCATCCGACGACACTCCACCTTCATCTGCCAATCAAAAGTAAGCACACACATACATAAAAGTTCAATCATTTTGTTTCAAGAATCAAAATTTAAAGCATAAACATTAACCAATCCAATTGCCAAAACAAATATTTGTTCAAGTATGGAAAGATTACATTTCCACAATAAGATTTCCACCCCCCACCAAAACACCACTATCACACAAACTCAAAAATAAAATTTCATTACAAGCTAGGAATAGGATTCCATTGACTGAGGAGCACAATCACTTTAAGATCTTTTTAAGAAATTTATTTTATTTTATACTGCAAACTGCATTATCTGCACTTTAATATTGGAGTAGGTATAGTGAAGGGAGCTAAGCAAGCAGCCAGCTTAAGCTATATGGCTGAGTGTCATACGGCTAACATATTAAAAAATTATAAAGTTTACACAAATATATATGTGACAGATTTTCAATAAAATTATGTGATGATCGTGCAGTTAAAAGAGTTTAGAGAGCAGACTGAGCAACTGCAGAACTTACAGACATTGCACAGTGAGCAACATGGTGACCCTAAACGAAAAAACGTGAAGATTTGGGCAAAGAAAAGAAAAAGATGAGTGTTTGGTTATGTCCATTGTCAGTCACACTGGGAGTCCGAGTGGACATGACAGTACGGCCATCATATCACATAATACATTTGCCAGAAAAGTCAAGGAGATAGAAAGAGATGGAAACAAGGGAAAACCCTTTTTTTTCAGAAGGCTAAAGCAACCCCCCGAAAGCTACGGCCCCCCCCAATTATTAATAGGTGAAACATAATGCCCGGCATATCAATTATCAACTACCATTGTTGAAGGTCTCTCTTTTTACTATTTTCTCTCACCATTTTTAAAAAAGGACACATTTTTTTAACACCCTTTTGTGAGTAATGATTGGATATATGTTCATTTGATGGATTGTTTGGGTGTTAAGATGGAAGACACAAGCAGCAAGTTGTGAGAGCAAAAGCATGGAGGAGGTGTGGGTAAGGGGAAAATGTCTAACAAAAGAAGGGAAAGAATGGGGGCTACCCTAAAGGTGGAGCCCAGGTTTCTGAGATATTATGCAGACACGTGTGTTGCACGTTAATGAATGCAGACCCACCAAGGAAACAGCAATGTCCATTGGATATGACAGGAACCGAACCAGAGCCAGCAGAGAGGAAGATAAGAGAGAGCATTCAACAATTGAATGCATCATTTTTTCAATGAAAAAAGATTGATGGGTTCTCAGCGAAATCTACGGGAGTCCATGTGATAACTCCGACCACTAGAATCAAATCCGGGTCTTTTTTTCCCATAACCAAGTTGTTTTCTTTTTCTTTTTTTCAAAGTAAAAACTGATTTGGATTGGACCCCTTGTATCAGTTGCAGAAGAACAAACCAATTATGTACTTTGAGGATTCCCTTACGAAGCTTTTCTTTTGAGGGACAACTATACCTTCAGGATCTAATGGCCATTGGACATTCAAAACTTGAGGCACAGACAATAGTATTTCTTGTAACTATCAACCATGTGCTTTGCTTATCTCAACTCACTGTTCCTAGAATATATATATATATATATATATATATATATATATATATATATATTTATATAACCATGGAAAGAAGCTCAGATATGGTGTCTGCCTGCTTTCATCATTCTCTTTGAGGAATCAACTCAACCCCCCAGAATTAACTTCAAAATGACCATTTCAACATAGGGGCACGGATTGACACTAGGAAAACATGTTGGAAACCAAGTCTGAAGAATAAACCTAATTTCAACATAAACACTTGTAAAGGATAATATTTGCTAATATTTGCAAAAAAGAAGTTAGCTTGATTCTCTTAATAGAAAGAAAGCTTTTCGCTGAAGTCTTTTCTTTCCAATATCTTATTTTCTTAGGTATATTTAAAAAATAATGAATACAAATATATAAATGGACATTTGCCGATTTCTATGAGAACAATTTCAATCTACTAGGATTGGTTCCATCCAACAATTTTTTAAAAGTTCATTGCTAGTATTTCAATATAAGTTTTAGAAAATTTACAAGTTATACCTAATAAAAAATAAACCGGATAGTTTTAGATATATGCAAAAGTACAAGTCATATCCAAGAATCGATTCGGACCAAATTGGAACATTAAATATCCAATTCTGATCCAAATCCCAATCGAACAAGGAATAAAAACAGTTAACACTAGATTTCCAGTTTTCTCGGGTTTCTCTCTATCCCCCTAGTTTATGGCTGAAGCTAAACACAAGACATTGAGCAGCTGCTACTAATAGCCTAACACTGAACAGCGGTATATATAAGATATAATTCTATAAATAAGGAAAATGTTGCAAACAACATATAATTTCACTTAGGCAGCTAACATATCCCACAGCACGGCAGCAGCCATGGCAGGTATTAATTAAGAAACAAAACCCCCAAATCAATCCCTATTGAAGACAACACTACAACGGTTACACGCGTAACGAATCTTTTAAGGTTACCAAGTCTCGAACCTTGTCAAGGTTACAGTGACAACCACCTAACCATTGAGGACAAGAGAAGAGATGGTACATGTGTAACAGAACTTAGCTAGTTTTACACTTTTTTGGACCATTAGACGAGGGTAAATGAATGAATTAGATTATTTCCTTATCTTTTTCCCCTTAAAATCTCATCATTTATTACGGTTAATCTCAATCATCCATTTACCCTCGTCAAGTTATCTTTTCCGACCATAGGACGAGTAAGTTACTACAGCATAAAGTAGCGAGCACAACCCACCAAAACCAAAGAAAAATAAAAGTGAAAGAAGTGATTAAAGAGAATGATCATAGCATCATCAAAAAGGTAAATTGTACTTTGAAACAATTAACAATTATAGTTGCCAACTATCCTCAACCTGAGAATGCAGTGGTTTACAACCTTTTCAACTTCCATTCTACAGTATAATTTAGTAGACAATGCCATCACTCTTTCAAAGTATGTATATAATATCTAAGGCTGCTACACACATGCCGATTGCACAAGCCACCACCCATCCCCCTTTCAAATGGAAACATCAACAGCTTTTTTCATGATGGATTCCTAAGATTTCTAACCCCAGGTCCCCAACTCAATAAAGAAAGAATTTATTAAAGCAAAAGCAGTACCAATAACTGAGATTTTGTTCAAGCCTATCCAGTTTCCAGCCATAATGACAAAAAAGAAACCTCAATATACAGTAAAATAATAGATATGGAAGAAACAAAAGATAGTTGCAAGTCATAAACCTCAGTTCCAGTCTTTTTTGGAAACTCACCATGATCTACACTCACTTCATCTCAGAAAACTCTAATGCAAATAAATGGTTGACAATGACAATTTGCAAGCATAAAAAAAAACTGAAGTATATTAACTTTATTATATATTTTCAGAACTCAGCTATCCAAAACAGCTTTCAAGAAGATATAGATGTTGAAAAAAGATGTATTACTTTAGAAACATACCAGCTAGTCTCAAAGTAGACAATTCCTCAATTTCTACACTTACCACTATCCATATGCATAATAACTAATGCTCTATTGGAACTTGAAACTCATTCAAAAAACCAGACTGGACATCATTACAGACCATTATCATTCCACTAAAATAAGGCAAAACGTCTTATTTTAAAGAAGCGGATCAAAAGCATGCAATAGAATACACGGAATATGAATAATAAGCTTTAGTCAATGCTATTACAAGTCCACACGTGTGCAACACAAATATGATAATCAAAGGCACATATAATAAGAGGAAGCATGTGCTATTGGATTACTATTGTTAAACAACTAAGACATTGGTACATCTAAAACTTCTTCCTTGCTTGATGCAGTTTACAAAATTTTAACTTGATCTTTCATGCTTTTATCAGCATTTGTTTTCATCTTTGTCCTTCTTAAATTATGAATAAATATGAACTTTTAAACCAAAAAATAATTAGTTTATTTCCCAAAACTCAAAAATCTATAATCAACACTACCAAAAATTCATGATTAACAATATAATAGCACCCTATACATTAATTTTATTCCACGCATGATGGGTTTGATTGACTTGCATGCAACCTTATAATAAAAGGATTGTGTTAATACCACCCTATAGCATGCACCAGGACCACAGTACGGTATGTGATTTCAAAACACAATATAATACATTAACTAAGTGATCCTCATAACCAATTCTTTTTCTGAGACAGATTAGCTTATTTGGCCGATAAACTTGGGGAAAATAGTATAGAAGCACATTTAAAATATGACCTTTTTGTTAACTAGACTGCCATGATCAAACTTCAAGCAGGTTAGCTCATTAGTGGTGAATCTTGTGGACTCAATTTCTCAACCAAACCAGACATGCATTTTCAAAAGGAATATGTAAATGAAACTAGAAGGCAAATGGAGAGAAAAGCTCATTGGACAAAATATACCAGAACAAAACAGATTAATTTGACAAAAAAAGGGTTAATCCGGACAATATACTTCCAAACTGGAGAGAAAGAAAAAGAATCTATTCAGTCCAAACGTTCAATCAACTCAAAGCAAAGGGCTTTTGTACTCTATACGTAGGTATTTGCATCAACTAAGGCATTGCCATAAAAAAAAGGAACTGTTGATAAGACATCATTATGTTCGGACCATCAAACCAAGCAACTATTACGCATGGCGTTACTGAACCCTGAAACGTCATTTCAGAATCTCTCAAAAACACAAAAGGTGTTTACATTTCAAGCTTCATTTCGCTATGACACGGCAAAACGAAGAAACAAAACAAGAAACGAAATGGCAAAAAAAAGATTATCAGCAGGCAAATGCAAGTCCCCGGATCATAATACTATCATTCGTTTTGGACAATACAGACCAAAATGGAAGAAAATCTGAAGTCATTGCCACCACAACATTGTTGGAAAAGGGGAAAAATACAGATTATTAACACAAGAAGGTGAAGGTTTAGAAAGGAATGGTGGAGAGTAAACCAAGGAACACGGGTCTATTTCATCTCTAGGGTTTTCCGTTGTTTGTTAGTGGTTAGTATTATTACTGACATACTCGAAACTTTGGATTTATTGTTTAGAGTACTGTTGGTGGCCTCCATTAATGGGTTCTTTTGCAGAAAAGGATAGCTGAGATCTATGATTTATGACTAGGAAAGGAATGGTTGTCGCTCTCTTGTGGGGTTTCCATGCCTCATGTTATCATACGTACCGGAAACCTACACACTCCCGAGTTTCGCCTGCTAGACTCAGAGATGACTTCGTTGGAAAATTTATAAAGATTTATTTTTTGTAGCTTATTTAGATGAGCAGATATTGCGGGTATGGAAAGACAGACACAGATTTTGGAAGAGCACAGAAACCAAGAACACAAACAAATTAAACAAAGAATATAAAGGAATTTATATATATATTTCAGAAGAGAGAGAGTTGGACTGACCAGAAGGAACTCTAATGGAAGCACCGGTGCAGAGATTTCGAAGCTGCATTTCAACCTTGTTTAGAAAGGTGGTTGCTTCATCAAAAGGCCTTGAGAGATCAGATTTGAATTTCACTAACATGTCGCAGTAAGTTTCCTGTACAAACACACACGGAAAGGAAAGACAGACAGCCCATCAAATCATACATAAATATAACATGAAAATAGAAAAAGCAAAGAAAATGATGGAAATGGAGCAAAAGGAGAAAGATGAGACCATGAACTCGTCGAGCTCAGGATCGGCTCCCAAGCAGCTTGGCACGATAGCCCGCCTGTTAACATCGTTCTCTCTCAGAATTTCATCTAATATACTCGCTATCTCCGGTGGTGCCCCAACCTAGAGTACAAAACACAAACAACTGAACTTACTTCTCTAGAAAAATCAAACAAACACTTGATGTGTGTGTATTTCATGAATTCCATCAGATATTTCCCATAAAATCATGGGAATTGATGGAGGAAGAAAAAGGGTACTAAGTATAGTAAATAAAAAAGCTTCAAGTTCCCAAACAAGTAGTAGCTGGAGTTAAAAACCTTTGAGAAAACCAAAGTAAACCCTCATTTATGGCGGAAAATTGAAACCCAACTAACTAAAAAAAGCAACTGTAGCCAAAGCTTTCTCCTTTATTTTTATTTTAAAAAAAAAAAACTTATGTTCAAGTGTTCCTGCACATATCATCTACACAGTTATGTAAACATCTTATTTAATGAAGGTAAAGAGAAAAGGGGGGAAAGAACAGTTCTTTAAAATTTCCTGTAAAAAGCCACATCATTTCAGTGGTTTTGTTTGCACCATAAATAGAAAAGATAAAGGGGTTTGAATTTGGTGTGCTTGTTTTTATCCTTCACCTTCTGGCAATCAATATAAGCTTGAAGCAAGCGAGGGTAAGAAGGGTGGGAAGCGATCTTGGCTTTGATGACGCACGTGACGTCCTCTTCCCGTCCAATTTCAGGGGTGATGGAAGCAGCTTCGGATATGGCAGAGGCGGCGGAGATCAACTCGTCGGATCCAAACATCGGAACCCGACCCGAAGAGCAAAGCCAGGCATGGTAATCCGATGGAAGGATCAGGCTTTCCGGTGAAATCAACGCCTTGTCACCGTACTCCCCCGTGGTGGCGTTGAAACCGTACATTTCATCCATCAATAGTGAGAGTCCTTCAACTTTCAAAGCCGAAAGAAAATAAACTGAGGAAAATAAAAGAAGAAGCTTGAGAATATTAACAGGTAATGGGAGAAGAGAAGTGAACAAGGAAGAAATAACATGGATTTCTGGGATTTTGGGAAAGAATAATAATTAGTAGGTAAATTGTTTTTTTAATTTGGAAAATGGAAACTGAAAAATTGGATTTTCTGGAATTAGAAAGGCAGAGAAGAACTGATAGTGGTGTTGGAGAGTGTATATTTTTAAACAAAAAATCAAAACAAAAAACAAAGGACAGATGCTGTGAGGCTCAACTCTCAAGCTAAAAGCTAAGCTGAGCTAAGGAACGAGCTGTCTTCGATATTTCTTTTTCTTTTTCTTGTTTTGAATTTTTATTTATAAAACGAGTATTCTACCAAGGGTGGGTAAAAAAAACCTGATTATCCGGTTTCGGTCCCAGACCCAGCCGAATTCGGTGGATTTTATCCGAAATTGGTTTCGTTGGGACCGAGACTGATCTAAAATTTAGATTTTGATTGCAATCAGGATCGAGACTGGATCTTTTTTTTTGACCCGATACCCGGTGGGTACCTAATAGGACCGGGACCAGTACCAGGTATTGGTATGGTCTTGAATGACGTTGAAGAGGTTGAAAACAACTGAAGGCGCTCATTTATTTCTTTTTATATATGAATATTATGAGTATGATCAGATTTCAACCTTCAAGCCTACAATATTCAGACTTTGTTATTTAATATTACTATTGATAGTTGGAATTTTTCCCTTGTTGCTCAAATTTTATTAATAAATAGACTAATTGATCGGGTACCTGATATTGGTGCCGGTTCCCACTAGTACTGGGACCAATTCCTGAAATCTTGGACTTAGTCTAACCAAACCCGGAACTGGTTCTAATTTTCAGGAACCGGTGGTTACCGGGACCAAGACCAATTCTAGACAAATTGGCTGGGTATCCGGTCTTACCCACCCCTAATTCTACCCTTCCTATTATTTTTGTCTCTTTTCGTATATTATTTTTTAAAATATTAAGAATAATAAAAAAATGTGACTTTAAGTTATTCTTTTATAAGGTGACACTTTTAATAAGAAAATTTCAAAGTACAAAAATGACAATTTGAATTAGACATAAAAAATATTATTTGAAATGATATTTAAAAATAGTTCTTATTTTTTGAGTTTGGACACTCGAGTTATCAAAAGTTACATAAATAATTGACGATGGTCAATTTTAAAAAGGAAAGTTGATGTAACATATTTAATTATTAATATTTATGTATTGTTTTAACTATCCCATTTCTAAAATTAATATTTTTCATGTTTACATGTCGTGTCAAATTGGTTTTGGATTTATATAATTTATGTAAAAAAGTTATTAAAAGACTATAGAGTTATAAGAAAAAAAATAAAAATTTTAAAATAATAAAGCTACAAATGTTGTGAATAAAATAACAAAGAACAACGAACAAGAATAAAAGATCAAAGAGATGAGAGAGAGAGGGAGATTTGTATTATTCTCAAATATATAATTGTGTACAATGCCTTTAATGAATCATCTATTTATAGGCATAAGAAGTACATAATACATTAAACTCTAATTCATAGAGATAATATTCTTAATAATAAATAAATCAAACTCCTTTGATAAAGTTCTAATCATGATAGACATCCACATAGATAAATATTCATAACACTCCCCCTTGGATGTCTATGAAGATAATGTGCCTCGTTAAAACCTTACTAAGATAAAAACCCAGTGGGAAAAAAATTCTTTAGTGAAGGAAAAAGAGTACACACATCTTTGATACGCATAACATGTTGCCTCATTAAAAACCTTACCAGGAAAACCCATTGGGACAAAACCTCGGTTAAGGGAAAAAGAGTGCAACGCGTATTTACTCCCCCTCATGCAAACATCACAAAAGATCTTTGAATCTTCATATATTAATCTTGAATATCATTTTTCTAAAGATCGTGAGGGGTGAAAATTTTGGAGTAATATGTTCCATGATGTATCCACTTTCAAACTGAGATATACATCTTGCGTTATCTTCACACAAGATAGATTTTATCATATCTTGTAAAAGTAAATCCACATATCTTTTGGATATGTTGAGTCAATAGTCTTAGCCAAACACATTTTTTTTTGGCTTGCCTCGTTCATAACAATTATTTCTACGACATTTGAGGAGGCATCAACAAATGTTTGAAGATCTAAATGTAATGATCTTTGTATATTCATAGATATTTCTTGACCAACTAATATATAGTGCTTCAAGACCAAGAAAAGATATAATTATCTTTATTCACATCCAACAATCTTACAACTATTGGGATACTCAATAGATATGCTCTATTCATATTGAATCTTCTTTAAGATTCTTTCAGCTTATGTCTATTCATAGACAAAAGAAATATATAAAAATGCTCGATCTTCAGGTCGAGATAAACTTGATGTCAAGATTCAAGTACTTGTATTGAAAGTACTTCATGAGTTTCCAATTTGAAGCTCTTTAGGAGTTCTAAAATTATCATAATGGATCTTGATCCAAACTCCTTTATAAAATACATAAGGAAATCTGATCAATCTTATAGTATTTTCTCAATCAGTATTCATTAAGGCGATTATACCAAATGCGCCAAAATATTCATGAGACATGTCTAAATAAATTTCCTCAGAAATTTCCAAATGCTTATAGCATTTTAGATCCTTCAAGGATAAATATGGATCCACAAATAATTAGACGCATGTAAAATTTTCATAACTGCCAAAGTAATTGCATCCACCATGAAGTAATTAAAACTTTTCATAAATCATAGTTCAAGTCGTATTTACGACTACTTATTTGTGTCTCACTTGCATTACACCTTTAGGTGTTTGGACTGCTGGTCAAAATACTTCTGTTTTAGAAGTTCAAAGCGTCTTTCAACATCGGCCAATTCAATATCTATACTTCTGGATAGATTTTATACAAGACCTCGATTTCTTTCTTTACTTCTATAGAAGTATTTTATGTAAAATTGTTTGTAAAATCGTTGTCGACAACTTTCCAATTTTCTGGTTCCATTCTCGTAATGACATAACTCATCGAGATCTCTTCAAGATTTCAATCTTTATTTCAGGTACCTGAAACTCTTCTAGAGTTTTATTATTTGTTATGTCTTGGGTCTCTTCAAGAGCACCCGCCTCCAATATATGACCATCTCATATTACTTTCTATTTACGAGAATTTTGATCATTGAAACCATTTCAACTATCATGCTTCAGGCATGATTTACATTCTCTCGCTCTAGCATGTAATTTAAACTTAGAGCGTTTCAGCTGGTATATGAGACTTAATTACTCTCATTGGGTCAGTAAATATGTCTGGCAGTTGACATGTAATAACATGAATTATCTTATGAACTTCTAGTTCATATACGAGGATCTAGATAATGATAATTCATTTTCCTCTATCCAGCTGATTATTATCTCCCCCTGATGTTGAGAAAAATCATGTCATAAATGATTCTCCAATTAATGGTTAAGAATTTAAACATAAAAGGAGACTCGTACTCAATATATATTCTCAACCCTTTTTATTTACCCCTTTTGTGCGTTGTGGTGGAGCAATTCATATCGCACATTCAAAAATTATAAAATGGGAAATGTATGGTTTCTGACCAAAAACTAATCATAACGGGGAGTTTATTATAACTCGTTGGCTTGATGCGTATAAGTGTTGCTATATGGAAACATCATATAAATAATAACTCTTTTGTTCTCATAGTTTAGCTATTAAATAGGAGGCATCCAATTGAAATTTTGCTAAACTATATTTTTCATAATCAATAGGCTTTGTAACAACTGATATAGCCTAAAATATAAACCCACTAGCTTTTCAAGACGAATAGTCTAACTGCATAATCTGAATCGTTTTAAAATCAATCTCACAAACTTATGGTTGTAAGTCGATAAAACAATGTAGATGCATCTACTAAAATCATATAAAACTTTCCACATTTGTGGATATATGGGCCCATATTTAGTTCAGATATGCAAGACATACAGTCTTAACTTCAGTACAAGAACTTTAAGTTCTAATTCTTTTGGTAAGTGGGATCATCTATATCCTTTGAGAACAAACAACACAAGAACTTCATGTTCTTTTAGTAAGTGGAATTTAATCAATTCCTTTAAGTAACACAAGAACTTCACGTTCTTTAATAAGTGAAATTTAATCCATTCCTTTGAGAATAAGCACCACAAGAACTACAGGTTCTTTTAATACATGTGCATGTAAATCTCAATAATTTCTGCACCATTATTGATCAGGATGGTCTAACCGATCATGCCAACTATATATATATGTGTGTATATATCTCCGAATTTGTAAACTTCTTGTTTACCATAACATGTAATTCAATCTCACTCGTACATGTCTAGTACGGCCATCAAAATTGTTCCTTTAAATAGGAATATATTTAGCTCTTTCGGAACTTTCAATTGAAATTATCTTTTGGTAGCAATATATAGCTCTTCTAGAGCTTTCAACTAACTTTTTGGCTACCAAAACTTATATCCATATTGGCTTATTTCAAATGCCAATTGATAACATATGTTATCTATAATTCTCAAAGGGATAGTTTGTGAACTCATATTGCTCTCTTTATGACTTTGACGAGTATAACGCACTGTGAATATGGAATAAAGTTCCATTTGACAATAACATATTTGCTCAACCAGAGCCTTTTGTGATATTAGTACTTTCGGATATAGTACTCACATTATTCTCTTGCATTTTAATCGAGAAATGCATAATTGTGCACCTTTCAAAATGTGCTTTGTTTCATTTACTTCAGGTAATGAAAATATGTAATTTGTATCATTCACTTCGAGGAATGAAAAATATAAAATATAGCACATCATATCAAGTCGATTATCTATCAGAGATAAACTTTCAAGTGCTCTTCCGAAGTATTGATATTTTAGTACTTTGAGATATACTACTCATATTTCCCCTTGCATTTAACTGGAAAAAATATTTCTTATGCTTAAGTACAATATGAGTACTTGCATTATCTGCTAGGCATAAATAGCCACAATTCTAGGCATAAATAGCCACAATTCATTGTATATTTTATTCCGGAAGTAATCATATTCTTCAAATAATAAATTAACATAAAGCGTAAATAAATAATATGTGAAATGAATAAACATAAAACAAACTAACATAAATAAATAATAAATAAAATGAATTAACATAAATAAAATAAAATGAAAACCAATTATTCTTGTTAGAGGTTATAAGGGAAATAAAATAAATGGTAAATTATTCCCTTTAAGGGTTATGAGAAAATTAACAATATCCAATTGAGTTGGACCAATAACGCCATAATTATTTTCGCCATAAACAAATTTTGTTTATATTTTATTTCATTTATCATTCATGATTATGGATAAAGTCCATAATACTTTGGCGTTTGACAAGTACGAAACCAATGGTTTATAACATCACATTGGTAAAAGGATTTCACTTCCTTAGAATGATCTTTATCACTCTTGTCATCCTTATAACTTCGCTAACAGCAGGTAGAGGTATTCTTAAAACGACTATATTTTTCATGTGTATATTCATAGCCTCGACCACGACCGCAACTTTTAATGTGATTTTTTATTCCTTTCATAATATAATCTCACATTCACTTCAGGGAATGGAATAGAGCCAATGGGCCTTTAAAACCTTTTTCACATATCCTTATCACAGAGAACAAAGATTTAATCCTCGTACGCGACATTGTTAAACTTGTCCACAAGGTCCTTTAAAAACCTCATTTGAGACCAGTAGCCTCGCAGAACGGGATGTCCAGCCAATTATACTTGGATTATATCGAAATTATGTCTCTAATTGAATAATGATTTATCATGTTTGCATTCACTTCAGGGAATGAAACAGATCCAATAATCGCATGGAATAAACATTATGCTTGCATTCACTTCAAAGAATGCCCCATTATTGATAATTGTATGGAATAAACATCATGCTTGCATTCACTTCAGGGAATGCCCCATCATTGATAATCGCATGGAATAAACATCATGCTTTGCATTCACTTCAAGGAATGCCTCCCATAAAACTTATTGGATCAAGACGAATTTTCGTAACTTGAAATTGGGAGAAGTCTATGGTCAAGTTTTTCAACGAAGAAGAAATATTGCTTTCGAGCAAATATAGACTTTGTAATAATCTTCTTGTAAATTCAAAATCATCATGATTTATCGCACTTTAAAATAATAATATAAAGAATAAAAATAAAACCAAAATTTACCGATATTGATTTTTCTCTCGTGGACAATGGAGACATAGCATATGACCGAGATAGCTTCTCATAGTCCCTTTATATCACATCTCTTTCCAAGCCATTTAAGCATATCATGTAAAACTCAAAACACGGTTAAAAATATTAACTTTTACCAAATAAAATGATATAAATAATAATATGAAAAATATCAAATATAATCATATAAGTAAAAGTATGAATAAGCATACCGCTAATTAACCCTTTTAGGAACAAGAGAAAACACACGTAATTTACACCAAATGCAACATCTTCGTCTCTGTCGATTCGTCTTTTGGTTTGTGAGAAGCCACAAATTTATCTATTTCCAATGTTCGAATAAAATCAAACATACTTCTAAAATTTTCAAAAATTAAAACAAAGTTAAAATATAAAGAGAAAGACAATCAGTAACTAAAAAAATAAGGAGAAAAAAAACTTATCTTTGGTTTATTCGAATTCTTCCCAGTAACTTCTTTTGAATTATAACGATGAAGACTTCAGTTGATTAGAGTCTCGTGCTGATAACGTGTTGTGAATAAAATAACAAAGAACAACGAACAAGAATAAAAGATCAAAGAGATGAGAGAGAGAGGGAGATTTGTATTATTCTCAAATATAGAATTGTGTACAATGCCTTCAATGAATCATCTATTTATAGGCATAAGAAGTACATAATACATTAAACTCTAATTCATAGAGATAATATTCTTAATAATAAATAAATCAAACTCCTTTGATAAAGTTCTAATCATGATAGACATCCACATAGATAAATATTCATAACAACAAACAAATTTTAAATTATCAAAAATCGATTTTTGGGGTTGGTAGTAAATTTTAGGCTCCGTTCACGAACGAAAGGCATGTTTTTGGTTGCGTTTTGCAACCAAAAATCACTTTTTTAAGTGCTTTTAGTTAAAACATGCTGTTTTTGGTTGCTTTTAAAACTAGCTTTTCCACCCAAACTAAGAAGCTGGATTTTATAGCTTCTTGGGTGGAAAAGCTAGTTTGAAAATAAAATTACTTTTTTACCCTTATCATTTAATTATAACTTATTGTTAAAATAATGTTTATCCATACATAATTGTAAAATAATATATATTTTATAATATTTATATTGAAAATAAAATTGTTTTATTTGTACTTTATTTTATTTTTATTATTAATGTGTAAGTGATATGCTCGTATATAATCTAGAATGTAGTTTATATTTTTCAAATTAAATTTTTAAAAAAATAATTTTTTTATTATAATTGAAATTGATTTATTTTATAAATCATAACATTAATTAATTTGAACAATCACCTAAATTTACTTTTACTTTTCAATATCATGTCTAAAATAGATATTTTATCTCCTTAAAATCACTTTTTGACATCAATGACAAACACTAACCAGCTTTTCCAAACTACTTTTCAACAACTAGTTTGAAAATCACTTTTTTCACCGCACTTTTTAAAAGCAACCACAAACTAAGCCGGGGTTGAAACAAAATTTTAGGACAAAAGCGGTAAGAACATTGGTTGGGGAAAAAATAAAAATTTCAGTGTTTCTAAAAATTTGGTTTGAAAACCAAATCAAGTGCAAAAGCTGATTGAAACTGCAAGATTTCTAATTCGCTCGGTGCAATTTTTTTCGGTGACAATTAAAAATTTATTCTAACCTCGTTTTTGAACGGAGCCTTAGGAGATTCGATATTCGATATATCATAAAATTTTAGGGGACGGAAATAGATTTTTAATAAAAATAAATAGAAAATTTTAGATTTTTTTTTACATCGTATAGAAATTTCAAATTTTTAGGGGGTCAGCCGCCCCCTCCAGCCCCATGCTTCATTCCTGTGGTAAAACGAGAGAAATTATTTTATGTACCAGGCGTGTCACGTCATCCATAGTCCCATCCACTAAAAAACAATCACCTCATTTTTTTCATGTCATTTTTTCCACTCATAATTAACTTCTAAGTAACCGAGAAATTATATCATAGGCATGTTCCGCCACATCATTCATGATATCAATTAATAAAAATTATCCATTTCATTAATTTTGTCCATTTCATCTTTTTATCAAGTGAATCTTCACACATATTTACTGCAAATCAAAATAAAAAACAAATTTACCATGTGAATCTTCACTTGGTAAAAAATCACATGAAAAAACTAATAAAATCGATATTTTTATTGGTTGGACCATGAATGACATAGCGAGACAGACCTATGATATAATTCTCTAAAGAACCACACACTTCCTATTTACATGGCAAAAAGTGAAAAGTCATCTTTGAAAAAAAATTACATGAAAAAAAAGATGAGGTGATTACTTTTTAGTGAATGAGACTATAAATGACGTGGTAAGACGTGTTCATATAATAATTTTTGGTAAACGATGATGCAAAAGTTATAACATGAATTATTTATTGGTAACCATTTTGTAATTTCAAATATTTTGAGTGACCAGTTTATAACATTTTATACTTTAATGATCCAACTAAAAAATGCATTATAATCAAAAGATTATCTGTATAAAGTTTACCAGTTATTTACTATGCATTTTATATGCGAGGAAAACATGTTATTGGCTATATATAGAGAATATTAGTAATAAAATAATAATATAATTATTATAAATTTCATAAAATTATAAAATTAACTTATTGTATAACTTTTTGTGAAATTGATTTTATGTAAAAGGAAAAAAGTGGTTTTTTTTATAGAAATGAAAAGAAGAAAAAAATAATCAATTCGGCTATATGCTAAGAGTTAAACCACTTTACGATTAAAGAAGTTAATCAAGGATAAGTGACGCAAATTAAAATTAATATATTTTAAATTAATGACAATAAAAATGAAATTATCTTACCCATAAATTAGAGAAAAACACATACTTAAACATATTTAAATCTACATCTTATTTCGTTAAAAAAAAAATCTACATCTTCTTTTGATAATGTTAACTTTAACTCGATTGTGTTAAAAAATAATTCATTTGAAGGACGAAACAAGTTTTTTAAGAAGAATTGTTTAAGTATTTATTTTGACCAAAAATTAATTTAAGGACTTAAAGTGACTAGAAATGATGATTTAGGGACTTATTTTGACCAAAATATAGTTTAAGAACTAAAAGCAAACAAAAGGCATAATTTAAGGGCTGATTTTTCATTTAAGCCAAATCTTCCATTTCTCTATATATAGTTATATTTTGATACACAAGATGTGTAAAAAAATTACATAATCCTTCTTCAAAATCTAAAATCTATTTTTTAGAGCTAAAACCCTAAAACATAAATCTAAAGATATAAGCCCTACAACTTAAACTCATAAACCCCAAATTCTAAACTAACAACCTAAACCCTAAAACACAAGCTTGTTTAAACTAAAGTTCATGCAAGCTTGTATATCAAAGTATTTTTTTATAACCAACAAGGGTTGGTCCAAGTTGTAAGTAGCTTGGTATCGATTAAGCAAGTCTTGAGTTCGAGGTCTTGTGTAAACAGAACATCCCCACTAAAAGATTCACCGACCAAAACTAAGGGTGCGATGTGGGTCGGTCCACATTAATTAAAACAAAACCTTAGGAATTGGTCGGGATAAAATATATATTTTCACACACACACACACACACACATATATATATATATATATATATAGGGATGGGCACGGGTCGGGTCGGGTCGGGTTTTTGGCCCACCCGAATCCGACCCGAAATGAAGTATCCTAAAACCGAACCCGACCCGAAAATAAGTATTCTAAACTCGACCCCGACCCGACCCAACCTATAGAAAAAAATTAATTTTAGGGACCTAATTGTAAAAAAATAATTTTAAGAGGCGTAATTATAAAAATAATAAATTTAAGGACTAAAATATAAATAAAAAATTAACTTTAAGGACCTAATTATAAAAGAAATATATAAAGAGGGGTATTATTACAAATATCCCTAAAAAATTTAGGGGAAAATTACACTATTAGCCCCGGATCGGGTCGAATTTTTTCACCCTAAAACCCGAACCCGACCCGACCTCACCTTACATAAAAACCTGACCCGATCCGAACCTGATTTTTTCATAAAAATACCCGACCCGGTCGAGCCGGGTCGAGTCGAAACCCGTCGGGTCTGGGTGAAATGCCCATCCCTAAATATATCCCATATTATATATATGGATAAATATGAGTGAGTTTTATTTTGATGCACAAGCTGTGTAAATTTTTTTTACACAATCCTTTTATAAAATTTAAAATTTAAATCACAAACCCTAACAACCTAAAACCTAAACCCTAAGCCCTAAACCCTAAACTCTAAAGTCTACTCATAAACCTTAAATTATATACCTTACATACTAAACCCCTAAACCTAAAACCTAAAACCCTAAAATTAAAGGGCTTGTGTAAACTAAAGTATTTTCCAATATGAATACCTATTGTAGTCTAGTGCAAACGCTATGAGTTACACTTTGGGTATAAATTGATAATTACGATAAAGTTGAGCATTGAAATCAAAACAAAAAGCTGTTGATTTCCCCCCACCAAAGCAGGATACTAGGATGTTGAAATTCCCAACAATTTTTTTTTGTTCAAACCATTAAACCAACAATACTATAATTAGTACGAAGTATACAGTACTTCGTTATTAAATTATATACCATGGCTTATTACAAAAACTTTGTCATTAAATTAATGATTAAACTTTGTTTGTAAAGAAATTATACGGTCGAAGGGCTTAACTTTCCCGACGACAAACGGGCCAACAGCCGAAGACAATGTACGGAACCGGGTCCTGGGGAGGAAAAGAAGACTAATTGTTCTTTTTTTTTTTTTTATAATTTTCTCTCCTTTTGATCCATCTATCCATCCTTTGTTTACTTATAAATATTGTCATCGAATCTTTTAATAAAGCCTCAACCCTCAAACACATCCCACTGAAAACCTTGAACCAACTGGTTTTCATGTGTACTTCTGTCTGGTTTTTGTTTTGGTATCTTTGTGTCTGGTTTTTGTTTTGTTTTGGGCCGGAACTGAGTCGATTGGAGGAGCTAAAACCCATAAAACTGGGGGGAGAACCGGGGTGCTTATTGAGTGAGTTGATCGCAAGTTGGATAATACTCAACTCAACTAAAAAATTGTTGATTTATGGTCGACTCAAATTGATACTCGATAAGTTTGATAAAATGTTGCTCAACTCACTCTCGTTAAAATAATTTGTTGTTTGACTCGATTCGTTGCTCGTTAAGCTCAGTAAATACAATAAATTTTGGAAATTTAGTACAACGGAGTCAAGCATGCTCGACTTAATTCGTTAAGATTTCAAGTCAAATTTAAGTTTGAGTTAAATCAATACGAGTCGAACGTTAACTGAATTTTAACCGAACTAAGCTCTAATTGCTTACAAGCTATTCAACGCAATTAACACCTCTAGTAAAAATATGAAAAATTGTAAAAAAAAGTACCGAGGATAAAAAAAAAAGAAACAAAAAATAGAATATAAAATAATTCAACTAAGCTCCAACACAGACACACAACATAATTAACACCATAAATTATTTCTTTTTTCAAAGAATGTTTAAACACCGGATTGTAATAACTTGTCAAGTGTTCATCATAACCCAATCGAGCAATAACAGCAGTTGGGGCTGTCCGATCTAAGATGGTAAAACTAGAAATCTTCAATAAACTCTGAATAATAGTTATAATAGTTATTTCTCCTTAATTTAAATATATTAATTAATTGATTATGAGTAAATAACTACGTAGATCATATAAAATTTATTTAACTTTATATTTTTTAAATCATTTGATGACAGTAAGTGAATGGCTGAAATTAACCTTTTTTTCTTTATAAAAGTCTTTTTAGTTCATACTTTTAATCTCAAACATTTATTTTTCTTCATATAACCGTCTAGAAAATATAAAATATTTATATGGTGTAAGAAAATTCTACCTCATAAACAGATATGTTTATTTAAAAATGTTTTAATTTTTTTTAAGGAAATGAACATTTGAGCTCGTGTGACAAAATTAGAATGAAATTGTGGTATTAAAGTGCTTACCATTAAAATTAACAATAACCTAGGAAGTATTTAGATAAACAAAACAGAAAATAGAGTTTAAATTATATAATTTCAAAATTAATATAAACCTAAAAAAATCGAATCAGAAAAACTAGTGAGGTTAGAACTCAACTTCATTGAGTTTAAAACTAACATAAATGTGAAGAATAATTAAATAAAAAAGGGGAAACCATAGCTAAATAATTAAATCAGAACTCATCGTCAACGAAGTTCCGTCCTCGCTTGGATAGAACATTCTCCTCTAATTTGTAATCTTTTTTTTTTGTTAACCTATCTATTCGAATTCGTAGAATTGTTTCATCACCAAGTTTTTAAATTTTACAAGTTAGATTAAAAATAATATTAATATTTAATAATTGTGATTTCTTGACCCGTTTGTAAATTTTAAAAAATATTATAAATGTATCAAATAATGTTATTTTTTAAATATCAGTATATATTAGAACTCAACAAGGATCTTAGTAAAAAATATGGTGTTTATCCTAAAAAAATTGAGTTCTTGCAAGGTGTGTGTATGATATTAAAAGATTAAAAAATACGAACATATACTACATTTTAATCACCTTAAAATTATTTTAAAAAATATCAATATATATTAGCCATCATTGAAATGATAAATAAAATTGTGAAATTATTTTCTATTCAATATAATGTCATTACTATTAGAAATTTGGCGGAGTGCTTCGGGTACAATTGGATTATTTTCAGGGGCATTGGGTATTATTGATTCTGATATAATGTGTTTAGTTATTACGACTGTTATGAATTTTTTATTATTTAGAATTAGTAAAATTTTTAATGAGATCTATAATAGTGTTGATTTATATGATTTTTATTAATAGAATCATACACTTTGCGGATAAAAAATGTCATTACTATTGGAACATAATAACTTACGGCATTTGGTGATGTCCAAGAATAATTGTTAGCAAAAATAGAAAAGAATTATAGTTATATAATATTTTATCTCATTAACTTTATTATAAAGCACTTGTGAATTAAAAATAGTAGAACGATAGGAATTTGACATTTTATTATTCTTTCAGAAAATATGAATGTTCTAAATATTTGCAATTATGTACTTGAGATTTGAGAACACCAACTTGCAGAAAGATTTCCATCTTTTAAAAGTAGAAAGTATTTATTTTTTGGAAGGAAATTGTTCTCCGTTTGGCAACTAAGAAAAAAAAAGAAAATTAAAATTTGGATGGAAGTACTCTCGAACAGAAATCTCATGTCCCTTTTCGGTGTCTTTATTTATGCCACATACTAAAAATTAGATTTAAGATTTAGAATTTAGGGATTAAAGTTATGATTTTTAGTTAGGGTTTAAAAAATTTAGGGTAGAATATATATTTTTAGGAAAATTCTACAACGGGCGACGAACATTGATGAACACCACTAATGATGAACACCGATGAACACCATTAATTTATTTTTAAAATTTAAAAAATCTAAAGGACTAAAATTATAATTAAAATTATCTCTTAAAAAATAAAAACTAAATGTAATAATTACTTTATAATATTTTTTTAATAGGTTAAAATCAAATATACCCAATTTTACTAAACCCTAATAAAATCAATTTCTTACAAAATTAAAAATCAATTTATAATTTGAGAATCATTTTATATTTTTCCGATCTCTCCAGTTTGAAACTGCATTTTCATGGAACATAATACGAGAAACACAAAAACATCATTAAATTCATAACCAGGTCTGTTTTTTTTTTTTTTTTTTTTTTTTATTTCATTCCCAGACGGAAACTAACCATTCTGCCATCGGCAACAACATGGTTGCAGAGGAGGAGATAAAGCTCCTTCTTTGCACAAAACTGCAAACTTTTATCACAACTTTCCGACACGATTTCACGGTAATCAGTTTATAATTTTGAAATTGATTTTGTTAGGGTTTAAGAGAATTGAATATATTTAATTCTAACCTATTAAAAAATATTATAAAATAACTATTAAATTTGATTTTTATTTTTTTAAAATAATTTTAATTATAATTTTAGTCCTTTAGATTTTTAATTTTTTTAAAAAAATTAATGGTGTTCATCGGTGTCCATCGTTAGTGGTGTTCATCAATGTTCGTCGCACGCGGTAGACTCATCCATATTTTTAAGGTGTATAATTTAGAATTTAGAATTTAAAATTTAAGGTTAGGCTTGAAATTTTATTTTGGGTAAACTACAATAAAGGTCACTCAATTATGGATAAAGTTACATTTGAGTCACTCAATTATTAAAAGTTACATTTGAGTCACTCAATTATGGGTAAGGTTACATTTGGGTCACCCAATTATTAAAGGTTACATTTGGGTCACCCAATTATTAAAGGTTACATTTGGATCACTCAATTATGGGCAATGTTGCATTTGGGTCACCCTTCATATTTAAAAAAGTATATCAATTTATATATTAGATTAATTAATGATTTCAAATGAAGTATTCTAATGTTAACAATGGCATACAACTATACAAGTGATTTGGAAGAAAAAATGACTAAATTAATGTACTTTTTTAAATACGAAGGGTGACCCAAACGTAACATTGCAAATAATTGATGATCTAAATGTAAATTTTAATAATTGGGTGACCCAAATGTAACTTTACCCATAATTAAGTGACTTAAATGTAATTTTTAATAATTATGTGACCTAAATGTAATTTTATCTATAATTGAGTAACTTCCATTGATGTTTACCTTTTAGTTTTTTGTAATTTTTATTATTAAAACAGAGAAATAGACACCGAAAAGAGGTAAAAGATTTTTATTCATATTCACAGATGACGGTAGTTTGTACAAATACCTAATGCTTTATACGGTGGCCGACACGATTCTGGCCATCTGATCCGATCGACAACCTTGATCTACACCATATTAATCAATTAATTAATCCTCCAATTAATGCTGCATCGCAACCCACTATAACTATGTCAGATCTTCCAATTTGGACCGTTTAATCTCAGAACTTGGGCCCTACAACATTTGTTTCTTTTTCATGGGTTTCCTAAAGAAGGTAAAAAGACCTCTTAGGTCCTCTCAATTTTTAAATTGGACAAATTGGTTCCTCTAGAAAAAGTGGAGCAATTTAATCTTGGTTAATTTCAAAAGTTACCAATTTAGGACAACTAATCATGATCTTAATGTTTTGCCATTAATTTTGCATGAAAAGTTGCGCCGAGCGGCCCAAAAATTATACTTTTCCAACTAACTTTTGCACCTGATTTAGTTTCTAAACCAAAATTTTAAAAACATTAAAATTTTAAGCTTCTCACTAAACCACCGTTTCTCACTTAAAATCTCGTTCCAAAATTATTTATGAGTCAAAATTTATTTATCTCTTTGCCTGTAAGTTGTAATTAGAGCAGTGGGAAACAGCTTGGGTCCATTTTTTGATTGATTGATGCATCAACCATTCATTTTTCCCATCCTTTCTTTTTCTTTTGTATAAATAAAATCACTGACGAAAGCAAAGAAAACTGGCTTAAGAGATCTCTGGTATGTACCTGTGGGGAGGAGTGGGAGAGATTTGCTTAAAGCTTGTGGCATAGTGTCCCTAATGGCTAATGCCACAAAAGCTTAAAGCTTGAGTCTCGGCTCCAGACACTTGAGCCTTCAACTTTAGTGTTTTGATTTTCAGTGTTTCTAAATTTTGAGTTGACATATATATAGGGAGAGAAAAGGTTAGTCCCACTCAGCTTTATGGCAAGGTTTGCAATTTGCATTATTAGGTGGACATGGGTTGGAAAGAAAAACCTTTTACAAAGAGGTTAAAGTTGTTTATTATTATGAGAAGAATCCACAGTTTTATCGAAGGTTGAAATTGAAAAATTATAAAGTGATTGGGTCTGTTCAGTTATTATATTTGTCGATTATCGAGCTGATGAACAAATAGCATGAAATGCGACAAGTGGTTGGAGGGTGCATTGTCAAGAACTTTTATTTAAGAATGATTAAATTTATTAAATTATTTTCTAATTAGGACAAAATTAATAAAATGTATACGTTCTGACGATTGGAATTATTATTATACCATGCCGTGTTTTAATTTTAACAAAATAATAATTTGTTTGTAATAAAAATTTAATTAATGAATAAGCAAAAGAAATTCTAAAAAATAGTGTGTTTCTTATCAAATTTATAATTAGATCAAGTGTGTATTCCCCCCCCCCCCCCCCTCCCAAAAAAAACAAAAACAAAAAAAAATAAGACTTAGCAAAACGATTCGACCTCATCGGGCCCTCTCCAATTGTCCTTAACTCTTCGAGTGTTCGATGTACACGGGCTACTTGAAAGATTGTCGAAGGGTCATATGCGTGGGATGCAAGTGAACAATTTTATATAACAAAAGATGGACTCAAATAGTGTTTTTTAATATATTGATGTGATTATATGATAGTATTTGTTCATATTTTTTTTAATATTTTAAAAATGTACACGTACCTTGCACACATAAGTGCTCAAACTCGAGTCTTTTTGATGAACGTCATCTTTTTTTTTCACTGAAATCACTCGTTGAATTTTCTTTATTTTTTTTAAAAATTTTGACCGAAACAATTAAGAAAAGTGTGGAATAATTAGGTGTAGGGAGAGATAGGATTGCACGAATTATAACTTTCTTTTCTAAAGATGTATCTAGTGAGATGTGTAACTCCTACATTTTACCTTACTCTTTGAAATATGGGTCATGGTATTATATATTATTCTATCTCGTAATGTCTTATCTATGTGAAAATGGCGGCATGGTGGCCGGAGATGGTGATTAACAATGAAGGGACAGTGAAGGGGAAGAGAGCGGTGGTTAGGGATTTAGTAAAATACAGAGAAATGAGAATTTTGAGTCTGATATATTGAAAATAGATTGCTTTGCTTTGGGTTACATAAAATGTTGGGTATTTATAGCCCAAACAAACAATTACCCAATATAGTAACAAATTCAACAAATTAATAACAAACTCATAACAGCTAATTAACTAATTATCTTCAACATTCACCTTGCTTTTCCAACCTTCTTGATCTTCTTCTTCAAAAAACTAATAAGATGCGAAAACCAGCAAACATAAAGCATGTTTTGGTTCTGTAGGCTGAATTTCAAAGAATGGTTCTCAACAGATTGTAAATGCTGAAATTGGTTGCCACCCGAATAAAAAGAATTCTTTGATGGTGTTACTTGTTCAGTAGCTCATATATCTTCAAATATGTGGATGCATCTGTCCATAGAAAACCATCTTTGAATAACTTGTGCAAGTCTGTACTGGGATATGAAGTTCGAAAGCCAGGTGCTGCTCATAATTGTCTAGATGATGCATGTGCTGAACTGGAAAGTGCGAAGCTACTACTCCACAGAATATCAATCTTTGTTTGTCGAGAAGAAATTTCCAGAGTCATTTTTGGAGCTGTTGCAATTGAACCAAAGCCATCTAAAAAAATCTTCGAGGTCAGCATTACTCTGCATTTGCTGTCTTTAATAGTCCTCCAGAAGCAAACCGAGCATATGAAAATATGGAAGGCGGTGAAGAAAAGGATTCATCTGGACTGCCTCAGAAACTAATTAGCTTTCAGTTTGGTAATGGAAAAACTGCTAGCCTATACATCCAAAAAATGGCACAGGACCATTCTCATCGTGAAGCTTCGTCAAATAAAAGAATTCTTTCCTTACGCACCATTCTTTCATTCGGAATTCCTTCAAACACAAATTCATAGTTCTTACTTAGTGGTTTACCGAGAATCGAAAGTGTTATTCTTCCTTTCGTTCTTCTTCACTCACTGTTCTGTCATACGAATTTGTTTTATCCAAAATTCCTTCAGAAATCTTTCTTTCTTCATCTTCACTGTCTTCATTCCTCACTTATTCGATCCGTCTTTTTTGTTGGGAGCAAGGCGGTTAAGCTACGAACCCCCGGATGCAATCTGAAGCCCTCTTCCGAGCAAGAAAACACCCTATTTTGTCTGGTTAATGAAATGCAAGGCTGTTAAACGCTATACATTCCTCAGAAATTTTCTGTCCTGCAGACTTGGTTGCTAACCAAAAGTTTCAGGTACCATTGTGAACGAAACAAAGTACAATGAAGATGCTATCAACCCAAACTTATAACGTGACCAGCAATCAATAACAACAACCAACTTATCTTAGAGTCAAAAGAATGAGCAGCTTTCAGTACGAAAGGGCGAAATACCATATTGCACTATACCCAAAAAAAAACAGAGTTTCCACTAACAGATTGTAACACCAACGAAACTTCAACAGCAATGAATCAGGATGCAAAAACCAGAAGCTATTCCTCATGAAGATCATCAAATCAAATCAATACGTATGGATGCTAAAACTCTTACTGGATGTCGAGCATTCAAATAACCAGTTCAACATTGCAACTTCAGATGAGCAACAAACAAATCTAACATTTAACTGGTTATTCCAAAATTTCTCCTCAGAAAAAAGACAAATAGTCAATGAACAATACTAATCCAACTAACTAGCCGAAAACAATGTAGAGTGATTCCAGACAAAATTTGTACATCATTGCTAATCCCAAATCAAACACCACTTCCATAAATGAACCACCATAAACCAAGCTACTCACTCAACCATGGCACAACAACAATCTACATATCAGACTTTCATCTATAGTATCCACATCCCAGCAACTTGTAATCAATTCTGATGGTCAATCACACGCTTCAAATGATGAATAGGAGGATTACTAGAAATGAGCAGAGATATGAAGCTTCTAGATCGGGAAACTGAACAGATGACTCTCCAGTGGCGATGAAAAAAAAAACAAGAAACTACAGCCAAATTGCAAGAGAACGGAAAAGAAATTTCAATCTACAGAAGAAGCAGAGAAAGAAATCACCGCGCTATTGACTGTTGACGAACGATATGGAAACGTCGTTATCAACGGCTGAAACGGTAGACTGAAGTTTGCGGTGAAGAAAAAGAAACTGATGACGTTGAATGGCAGACGAATGCTTTCCATCCAAGAACGGCATGAAGTTATCAGCGGCGGAAGAAAAATAAACGGCGTCAGGACCGCCGGCGACTGATACCATGTGAAAATGGCGGCATGGTGGCCGGAGATGGTGATTAACAATGAAGGGACAGTGAAGGGGAAGAGAGCGGTGGTTAGGGATTTAGTAAAATACAGAGAAAGGAGAATTTTGAGTCTGATATATTGAAAATAGATTGCTTTGCTTTAGGTTACATAAAATGTTGGGTATTTATAGCCCAAACAAACAATTACCCAATATACTAACAAATTCAACAAATTAATAACAAACTCATAACAGCTAATTAACTAATTATCTTCAACAATCTATGTATGTTTTTACAGTTGGTTTATCGTGTTCACTCATTAATTAAACGAGTGATATCACTTATTAATTGAACGTGTGGTATAAAATTAGACAGTTAAAGAATCGACATGATATCATTTATTATAAAAGCATGCATTATCGCTTGTAAAGCTCAACACCTCTATTTTCTATTCAATGTGAGATAAATACACTTTGTTTCTTTCTTTATGACCGTCCATATCCCTCTTCAGAGTACAAGACATGACACAAGTAGACCTGGCCCAGTATAAAATTTCATTTAATTACCATCAACATTAGGCTACAACATTGATTAAATATTTAGAAATCTATCTGTGGAATATCATTGTTTTTTTTTTTTTGAATTCTTGATGTAGTCTTACAATAGTATATATTCAATTTTCAATTGTTAATAAAACTCATACACACCTTATACACAAAACTGTTCTAACGTGATGTTCAAAGAAAAACAACATATATAAATACTGAAAAATATCGAAAACAACAGAAAAGATAACAAGAAATTTCAATATGATTTTAACTTGATTAAATGATTCTCACATTGATAAAACTAAAAGAAAGAACAAGAGGTGAACACTTAAGCAAGTTAAACATGGACATCTGTTGGGCAAGACAACCCTGAATGTTGGAGGAAAGAACAAAGAGTTTTTATGAGGCATCTTATCTCCATTAGTCAAAAACAAAAGCACTACAAAAACATATCCAATCAGACAGGGTCAAACAAAAAGCTTATATATATGTCATTACACCACAACCTTAAATGGTGCCCAAAAGAAAGTTGTAATCATGTGGAACAATGCAAGAACAAAGGCTAGATGTGGCACACCTCCAAATAAAACCCTAGTCGTTTTCAAGAGATACCTATCGTGTGAAATGTTTATTATATAGCACGTGTAATTAGGACACTTTTCAACGATTGGAGACCAAACATTTTTCTAGTGTTTGACTTCTAATGCACATACTACGATTTACGTTAAGCCACGTTCTAAAAGTTAGACATAAAAAAAATAAAATTTACCCATTATCAATTGATTTAACGTGATAAAATGATATTTTTAAGTAAGGTTCAAGATTTAATTACTTGAGTTACAAATGAAGCAAGTTTTTTTTTTTTGATAATACAAATGAAGCAAGTTGAATTAAGAGGTTTGAATCATAATAAATCTCTGTAGTATCTGATTTAAATTAATTAAGCAATAAATTAAAAATCAATAATTATAAAAAAAAATTTTAAGTATTTATTTTATTTTATTAAATAACTTTTAGCTGACGATTGATAAACATTAAATATATAAAACATCGAAAACCAGTGGCAGATCCATGTCTAATCTCAGGATAGACATGTATCCACCTTAAAGTTTTTAAATTTACACATTTGACTTTTTTTTTTAAATTTTTATAATTTTCCTTAATTTTTTTAATCTTTATAAATTAGAAGCTTGAGCTAAAATTAGAAGTTCGACTAGTTACATCCGCTAATTTGGATGTTTGGTAAAGAACGAATTGGAGTGAAACCTCTAATTTTGAAAAAAAGATGCTAATATGAGATTTTTGAAATTTGAGGTTTTGACATAAGAGTTATAAAGACTCTTTTAACCTTAACAATTATAAAAAATCTCCAAATAAACTAAATTTAACTATTTCTATTTTAATTCTCCAATCTCACGTATTTACATTGTGACATTTGTAAACTAATACCTTTTGTTTTTTTCTTTTTATTCTCACACATTTATATTTAAATTTAATAATTAATTAAATTATATTAAAAATAATTATATAAATAAGTATCAAATATAATCATGTCCTCGTATGTCATCAGCAATAAAAAATTAAAAAGCCAAAACGACATTGCATTGAAGGCTTTTGGACTTAACCTTTTTTATTATTGCTTTCATAACACATCAGTAATAAACCGTTTCTTGTTTCAATCAGAGCATTAGGGGATAATTGGGGGTTTAGGGTTTCATTGATTTGGAAGAATTTGGGTTAAGGATTTTATCGATTTAGAAGAAAAAATGAGTTTAGGGTTTTTTCATATAGTAAGGGAACATTGGGGTGGAAGAAAATTTGAAAAGAGTCAATTAAAAAGCCATGGTTTTTCCATATACACCCAAAGTGCACCATGATTTCACAAGCACTGCAGAAAGTTACTCCTCTCCTTGTTACAGCTGCATTCAGCCACACTCTTTAGATTTTCTTGTCGTTTAAGCTCAAGTGCGCCGTATGGGCTTTGTTTTTCCTCTCCTTGTTCCTTGCCATGATCTTCATGAAGAAGGCTTGAATTTAAATTCACGATCTGTTTGTTTCATGATGCATGCATTACTCGTTGATGTTACAGAGCACTACAAACTGCAGAGTCGAAAAGAGCTTTAGAATCTTTTTGTTTTGAATGTTAGAAATTAGGGTTAGGGATTTTAAGAGTAAATAGGATTTAAAATCTGACGTGTACTTTTATTTATCAATTTTTAATTCATTAAAGTCTTACGTGGCTGGAAAATAATTTAAAAAAGCCACATCATCCCAAAAGTGGCCAAAATAAATTATTGTATAAAGTTCAGTGAGTAAATTGATTATTTTAAAAGTTCAATGGCAAAAATAGGTTAAAGAGCAAAAACCAATGATGATTTTTGTATTATTTCCCTTGTTCTTTTGCATTTGATAATTTAAGCAAATAGAGTGTTATTTTTTGGGCATTATTGTTGCTTTAAAGTTTAAACTATTATATAAATATAAGAAAAATGGTTGATACACATAATGTATAAAATTTAAACTGATTTTGTATATCTCAATATAATTTGTCTTATATAAAATTTAAAATTTTAGGTTTGTTGGTTAATTATTTGAAATTTTTTTCTCAAGGCGTCTTGATATAAATCATATAAATGAGTGTCGGTCACCAATAATTCTAGAAAAGAAGATAATATTTCTCTTAAAAGATTTAAATTTGAACATTTTTTTACAAAGTGTGCGCCTCATCAAAATAAAATAAAAAATAAAGAAAAAAATATAAAATAATTGAAATTTCATACTCATAATCTTCATTACCTTTAGACCTAACCCAATGATATAATTAATTAATCAATTAACTAGTGGAAGTATATTTTACTTTTTTTTGTCAATGACATGTGGAAGTATATTTTATATTTGATACGAAATTTATATAATGCATGGAATAATATTCCTCTCGCAACAACTTGAAAAATTGGATCATTAAAACATCTTTTTTTAACTTATTTTAGCATAAAAGAATTGTGTTCTAATTTGCGAGGAGTTACATCATCTTGAATTAATTCATAAAAATATTTTTTAAAAAGTTTTTCTTGATGTACATGTAAGAATAATTTAAACTGTCTAAAATTTAGACTTCACGATCATGCTTACTTGAATATCATGGGTCATATTTAATGTTTAAAGTTTATGTTTTATAATTTTGGTCATTCAAATATGACAATTGACAAATACCATTCAAATAGACATATTTTCCATATTATTCTCTTCTACATTTCAGTACAGTAATATACATATTTCATTTCTAGTAGTATATGTTTGGGTTTAATTATGAATTTTATTCCTTTATGAAAGAATGAAAAAATTACTCTATTTTTTATAAATATATAAATTTGAACAATTAATTTTTTATTAATTTGTTGCAAATAAATTTTTAATATTGGTTTTTAGTAATGTAGCGTTTGTGAATTGTTTAAATGTTACATTTCAGATTCACGGTTTGATGTGAAGATTCAATAATATTATCCAATTAGACTAACTTTTGAATTTCTATAAGTTAGAGGGATGAAATTCAAAATTAGACCTATGTATTTAACATTATAAATATTTTTTAGGGTTTTATTTTGATGCACAAGCCGTGTAAATTTTTTTTACACAAAATTTAAAATCTAAATCATAAACCCTAGCAACCTAAAACCTAAACCCTAAGCCCTAAACCCTAAACTCTAAATTCTAACCATAAACCTTAAATTATATACCCTACATACTAAACCCCTAAACCCTAACCTAAAATCCTAAACTCTAAACCCTAAAACTAAAGTTTACACAAGCTTGTGCATCAAAGTATTTTCCATTTTTTTTATTACATAAACATAATCAGTGTGGATAAAGGCCAGTGAAGTGGAAGATTGTTAAGCTTCTCCAATTCTCTGATGTGTCGTATGATTGGGTTAAAGTACACACAGTCCAGCCCAACAAAAAGACATTTAAACCGCTCTATGCAGTCCTTTTTCTTTATGGATATACAATATTTGATCCCTAAATTATATATATTTTCATTTTTCTGCCTAATGTTTTGCTCAGAAATGGTATATAAACTGTTCCCCCCCTAGAATTATCGAATATGTGATTCCGTGGGAAAACCATTATATTTTTTTTGAACAAAAAAAAAACATTACATTTAACCGGCTGGAATTTGTCATTCAATTTTTGAGTCATATTATTATTAATTAACGCCAGAAAAAAAAACAAATTTTAGATAATATTTCTAAAAAATTAGATATCGGCTCTATTTGACAATTAGCGGATTATATTAGTTGATAACTGATTGCATTAGCTAATTTGACTAGCGGATTGTATAAAAGTGTTTGGGGTAAAATTAATTGATAGCTTATACTTATTTGATTATTTAAACAAGTAAAATGATAAATAACAATTTTAAACAACCTTAATAAAAATCTAAAATAATATTATTTAATTAATATTCAGCAGCATATTCAAGTAAGAATGAGGCAAGGATAATGAATTACTAGATATATTAATTTAATTAATTTGATCTAACCTAAAATAATATCTCAAAATTTAGAATTATAATTTGTAAGATTTAAACAACCTTAATAAAAATCTGCCTCTTAAAAAGAAGACTCCAACAGAAAAAAAATGATAAATGACAATTTTAAAGTCAAAAATAGAGTTAAAAATCAAACTTAAGGAGATAAAGTATAAATAATTATAAAAATAAAAGAGTAAAATTTAAATAAATTAAAATTCAGGTTTAAATTATTATTTATATTGATATATATATTTTTAATGCAAAAAAATTTGAGAATAGTACTGCATTAAATTATCAACGCGCATCTAATTAATTACATTAATATTTGTTATATCCTTACTACTAATCTTTTGGTGGTTCATAAAGCAATTCCTCATACCTAATCTTCGGAAGCCATAATCTTTGGCATAAAAATGTTGTTAACGTTTGATTAAATGATTTTATTTTTATTTTTTAAGTAATTTAATTCTCAATGTTTTAATTTAAATTAAAATGATGAAAAATGTTAGTCAATTAATAATAAATGGTTTTAAATAACGTGATAAATCTACATAGTTGTACACGCTGACATGAAAGTGCCATATAAACAAATGTGTTAACTTAAAATAATGTCACACCAGTTAAAAAATAATTTTATAAAATTATTTTCTCCGCTGGCGTATCATTCTGTCAAGTCTTTTCAAGCTGTTTACCATCGGTCGACTAACAATTTTCATATGCAGAGGGACGATTTTGACACAGAATGAAACGTTGGGTTAAATAGCTTAAAAAAAGGCCAAAACGACTATTCAGTCAAACATTAGGACATTTTTTAACATTATGTCGTAATCTTTTGAAAACATGTCTTGGTCACGTATTTCTTTCGACTTTGACAAATAAAAAAATATTATTTTTTTATCGAATCTGCAAATCAACGGATCAGATACTCCGAATCGAATAATTTCAAACAACCCTGGAATGAACCATGGTAGACCACCATCTCCTATTCATGCCATCAACAATGTTGTTAAAGTCTTTATCCTATTAGTTAGAAAATAATTATGATAACATTTTGCAAGTTGCTCCAAAGTTTGATCTCCTCCTCCTATAAGTACCTTTACATTACCACTCACATTTCATTACACCATATAATATAATAGCAGCCGACTTTGTTGGAGATATGGCTTCCAAGGTCTCAACACCAATTCTCTTTTTTTCTCTCAACCTTGTCTTCTTTACTTTGGTTAGCTCTCAACCTCCAACTCCGCCCTCGCCTCCATGTCAAAGTCCTTGCAACAACCTCGAGCTCGAAACCTTCAACCCGTGTTATACGCTGCTAATATCGCAGATCGGCGGCCCTGCTCCACCAGCAGGGTGTTGCCAAGCCTTGACTGACGCCAGTATGGATTGCATTTGCAGATATTTCAACGGCGTTAGTCTCCCGGGGCGGAATACAAACGGTCTGGTTAGAGAAGCATTTCTCCGCGCCTGTGATATACTGTTACCCGAACTCCGCCCTTGCTCTTGAAACCATCCAATGCATACATATATAGACTATAGTCCCATCAGCACTCATTTTCCTTAAACACGTCTACTTTGTGGATTGTTTTATGGACACATACGTACCATAAAACAATCGTTCATAATCCTGAATTTTATGCTACTCGTTTATAATTTCAATGTAATTCGTACCGTGTTATGTCATGTTGTGGAATAAAATGATGGGTTTAAGTGTATTTTTAAAAATAATCATGGGCGGTGTAAAATTTGTTTTTTAAAATAAAAATCCACGACCCTAAAATCTCAAATCTTAAACTCTAAACTTTAAATTCTAAACATAAACTCTAAACTTTAAACTATAAAACTTAAACCTCTAACCACAAAAATTCAGGACTTGTGCTTTAGTTTACATAGTCTGCAATATTTTCCTCGAACATTAATGCTAGTTTCATAATCGTACAATACACATGTTTGTTATATGCATCGATGATTAAAATATATTAAATTATTACCGATAATCAGTTGGTCAAGTGGGATGATGCACTAGATCCCTTTAAGTAAGGTTAGAGATTTGAATCGTGACATTTTAAATGGAGAAAATTAGGTTGAGAGGGTCACCCCCTATCGGGCCTTTACCGATTAGTCGACCAATGAGTCAGATACCAATGACTAAACGAAAATAAAATATTAAATTGTTTTATACGATTTTTATAAATATTATGAATGAATATATTATGTTAGAAATTGGATAGTAAATGGTTTGCAATTTTACGCGTCACTTATAAGGCAAAACAAAGTAATTTAGGTTTTTTTAATCACTTGTGAAATGAATGAAAGAGTGAGTTTCTGGTGGAAAATACATATGTAAATAAATTTAAACAAACGAATTATTAAACGCTGACGAATGTAAATGAATTAACAAGTTATTTGTTCGTATTCGTTCATTTAATTAAGCGAACAAAAAATCTTATTCATGTTCGTTCATTTAATAAATAAACAAAAATAAATGAACTTCTCCTCAAACGGTTCTCTAAACGTTCGGTTCGTTTATATTCTTAAATTTATATCCCGACCTTTATCTCAAAATATAAATATCTCTACTTAATAAAAGAATATCTAAAATTTCAAAATAAAAATAAAATGATATATAATGAATTTTAAGCACAACTGCACAAGTGTTCAAGTTTCGTTAAATTACTACTTTCATTTGACTTTTTATCAATCATTAATTACAATCTTAAAAGAATTAACTTTCATTAATTACTCCTTTTTTGAAGCTATGAATTTCATCTTCATTTGACTTTTTGTTCTCCATCATAGAGCCACCACATAATTTTATTAATTTAAAAATATATTAATTAATCGGTAAATTAATAATTTATTAATTTAAAGAGATTTTTTTCGATTCAATGAACTTATATACATTGTATATACGGAAGGAAGCAAGCAGCAACAACTCTTCACAATTTTTTGTTGTAGTATGAGAACGCAACACCATAATTTTTTGATGCAGTAAGGAAAGTTAGAGATAAAATACAACTAGATTTAAACTTTAAGAAGAAGCAAACAACAATGTAATCATATTTTACTAAGTTGTCCTAGTTGTATTTGTAATTTTATAGAATTATTAATTTATAATTATGAAGGGACTATAAATTTATATAAGGTCTTCTAAAAAATTATTATCTTATTAATTTATCGAAATTGGTAATTTAGACATTGGGCCGAAGTCGAACCGAAAAAAATTATTATTTTAAAAATATTATTAATTTATCGAGTATTAATTTATAAATGTTCTATGTAGTTTAGTGAGATGTTATTATTTATCAATTAATAAAAATATTATCCATTGACTTGAATTGAACTGTGATAATTGATCAACTGATATTGTATTTTTTCAACTTTATAAAATTTTAATATTTTAAAATTTTTCATATAATTATAATTTTACAAATTATGATTTTCCAGACTTTAAAATTTCCTGATTTTTTTGGGATCCTCGTTAGAAAATAATAGAAAAACATATCAAATTGATATTTTAATTCGAATTGATATGCTAAATAAGATATTAAATCTTGAATTAACATGCCACGAGATTAACAATAGTTAATGATTAAGTGATCAAAATATAACTTTTTGATTATCGCAACGAGTTTGAGGCAACCAGACTAATTCGGCAAAAGTAAAAAGGAGTCGCCATCAAATTTTTAAGTGTGATTGAATCACCGAAAATAGGTTCTCATCTAACCAAAATCAGAATTTTAATTAAACAATTTTTAATTTACAAAAATCAAAGCTAAATTCTAAGGTACGGTTAGGTATGGAAAAGGTTTAGTACCCATAATATTTGTAGAGTCGACGCTTATTTGATCACGAATAATATTTTTCTGGTACATAAATGCTATTTATAGTATTGATTTTAAATTAATATGAGACTTCCAAATTATCAAGAATATTTCTCTAATTCTCTAACTCCTTACAAAAGTGAAATTAATCTTGTATTTGGATAATTGATTGGGTAAAGGTTTGGGTTGGTTGTTATTGTAATTAAGTTTAGGTTTATAAATGGGCTTATTGGCTCAGTTGGATAAAAAATGGTGTCTACAGATAGGTTTGGTGACTATATTACATCTTTTCAAAGTTCGATGATTAGAATAAGAAAAAAAAATTACATAGGTAATCACCGATTTTCGTAAAATTTTCATTTTAGTCACTGAAAAAATAAAATTTATATGTTAGTCACGCAGTTACATAAGTTGCTCATTTTAGTCACTATGTCTTTAAACCCTTAATGGTAGGATGGCATGACACTTTTTTAAGTGAAATAATAACGAATTTAGTCACCAACCTTTAAATGTTCTCACAGTTTATACCTTATAATCATAATTTTAAAAAACTCAATAAAATATTTTAAAAATAAAGAAGCATAAATCTTTTTCCCTTAATTTTTTTGTTATGGAAGTTACAATTACAATGATAATTAATTTACATTTAGACAATTATTGTAATCAATTTACATATTTGTATAATTATGATTGAAATCAATAATAAATGGATGGACTAATAAGTGAAAAATATTTGAGAATGATGGTCATGAGACGTTTGAGAATGTGTAAAGAATAAAGACTAAATTTGTTATTGTTCCACTTATAAAAAGTCACTAAAATGAACAACCTATATACCGGTTACGACAGTGACTCACTTGTAAACAATTTTTGTCAAGTGACCAAAATACAAACTTACTAAAGTTGGGTGACTATCCATGCAATTTACCCTAAGAAACATAAATCACTTTGACGACTAAACGTGTAGTTTAGCCTATAAATTAATATAATTCATAAATTTTGGCTAACCAGTGCTACATAATATTAAATTTTGATCTAATTTTTTATAACTATGTTTCTAGAGATCCATGATAATTATAATTTTCCTTTTTACAGCTGAATACAAGCATTTTTGATATAACCGTAAGTATTTGGTTCATAAATCGATTAACTTAGATCGAATATTGCAGATGTCGATTATAGAAGTAATCCACCTAATTCAATTTATTCTGTTAATTTAGATCGAATAATACATATTAGTTTTTATCTCCTTCAATATGATACAATACAAAGATATGTATCAAATTATCACGCATGCTTATGAAAGTAAAGAAAGAAAAAGAAAAAAAAGAATCTTTGTATTCACCATGTGGACAGTGGTTTCTATACAAACTAGATACAGTCACGGAGGTATGTGGGATTGGAGAGGGGTAATTGCTCCCCACACCCAAGAATTTTTTTCCCGCTTTTGTTTTTTATATAAATTGATTTATTTTTGAATTTGCCCTCTACTTTTAAATATTTATATTTTGGCCACTTTCAACCGGTCAAAATATTATGTAACATTCTTTTTAGCTGATTTCAACCAACAATCTCTCTTTTCACCTCCTTTTTCGAAACGATTCGGGGGATGACCTCCACAAAGCAAAGTCCTTGAGTTTAATCATTAAACCAAAGATGCCATAGCATGGGATGTGCATCACTCCTACTCCCATATACCTGTTTCAATCAGCAACGGAGGTCGTAGCGAGTTAATTGCAGCACCGAGACAATCACTCGATCGTCACAGGTGTAAACATTCGAAGAATTTCCGGCGGAGTATGCATGTATGTGTATCAAAACATAATTGCAGTGATATTAAATAAAAGATCGAATGCGTACCATAACGGAGCATACGACGACGATAAGTCGAGGAATGGATATGGCCACCTGCAAAGAGATTGGTGCCACAATATGAGAACAAAGCCTTCACAACAGAGAGCTAAGATAGTTGGAACTATAGATAAAACAGTGAAATGGTAATGTTACACTACCAGAGGTTAATACAAGCATGGATGATCCATTGGAAGACGACAAATGTGCCCGTCCATAAAACAAAATATCCGATTCGGAAGAACGGGAACCGCTGCAAGTAAATGCTAAAATTAACTTTGTAAATGATCAGAAGATATACTAAGATGATCAGAAAATGGAAACTTTACCATGCAATTCAAAATTGTGTCACCAACTAG
This sequence comes from Hibiscus tridactylites, assembly GCA_958450335.1. Lineage (NCBI taxonomy): Eukaryota > Viridiplantae > Streptophyta > Magnoliopsida > Malvales > Malvaceae > Hibiscus > Hibiscus tridactylites. The sequence continues at coordinate 87,934,276 of OY288281.1, forward strand.
GAAAACGGCATTGACCGAGTGCATACAGACGAGCAGCTGCAGTTGACAATGTGGACATAAATCCCGGACACAAGGATGTCATACAAATACAAGAAACATCTCAGGAAAATTAGAGTTGGCAGCCTCGTACTTACAAAATTCAGACCGTAATCTTTGGCCGTTAGGAGCGGAAAAAGAACGAGCCAAAACACTGAATCAGTGAGTATTACTGCACCTGCAGAAGTCTATCGGTGGACACCGGAATAACGAAAAATCAGGTGAAATGGCAGTTAAAATATGACCATGATAATTAGTATGTTATCTGCAGGTAGCACTAGAAAATCACAGAAGAGCAACATTCAAGGCATAATTAGGATATTATCTGCAGGCATCATAATCATTAGGCCAATCACAATAACTTCATCTATGTATCTAAGCTTTGAATCATACTTCTTTCGCTTCAAATACACGAAATATAACGAAGAAAGGCATACCTGATACATAATTTGAAAGGCATAAGTCCATGCACCCGCTCTGGGAGGACGATAAGGTGATCCGTAGGTATCGAAATGTTTGGACCGGTTGGACGCATTTGCACCTTCAAAATCTGAACATATATGATCAGTCCTATCGCCACCGGCTTTTCCCCAGTGCTTTTGACATCCATATATGGAGATTGCAGATCCAAACTACAATTACAGCAGACAACATCAACAAGTCATCAAAAGACATTCTAGAAATCTGAAAATCGAGGGAGCATCATACTTCGAAACGATCGATTTAGATGATAAAAACGGCACAAGAGACATACCCCAAAGTATATTGTGACCAAAGTAAATGTCCACCTGTTCAGGAAACAAAAACACATCTGTTATAGTAAAAAAGAATCAATATGGATAGCATTATCAAATTGTATATGCCAAAAGCTGTGGAGATTACTACTCACTGAGTATAAAAGTAAAATATTCCGGTTCCATCGACGGCGACATTGGCTAGAAGCAAGGCCAAAAGCATGAAGAAAGCAAACATTCTAAAACTAAGTAGCCAAGCAGGGTGAATGCTTCTTAGACTTGTATTCCAAGCTTCATCCTCATACAAAATCCCAGGAGCTTCTTTACTGTTATCTCCATCTTCTGATTTTTTCCTACCTTCAAGTTTCCAGATTATAACTGCTGACACAACCATACTGGTTAAGATGAACAATGCACATAGTGTGAACCTCCAATTCAACCAGTAACTCGCCGTGGCCGACAGTCACGACCGGCTGCCAAGTATGCGTTGAAGACCCTGATAAGAAACTCAAGAGATTACTCATACTTGCTCCATTGGTTATCATAATTTCTTTATCAACTCTCCAAATGCACAATGTTCAGACAACAAACGAATTGCCTTAATAACTTCCTTTAAGACTAAAAACACATAAAATCGTTTTGTTAGAAAAAAGGGTCTTATTTGATTGCTAGAATACACTTGTTGAATGATCAAAACTCAGGAAAATGTTGAAGAATTTTGCAAGGAATACTAAAACTAGAAACAAGATGAAAAATAAAGGAAAACAGAGAAGAGATTCCTTACTTTAGATGGGATATTGCCATAAAGCTTTGAAGAGATTAAAAATGGAAGAAAGAAGGTCGAAATCAATGAAAAAGAAAGATAGGGGATTACAATTTACGAATAACAAGTAAGTTAATGTTGATATATGGGAATAATATGCTTTGCTTCGTAGTTTAAGAGAGACAAGACAAAAGTAAAGCAAAGTAGATTTTACCTTCGTGAGGAGGGAATTAATTAATGAAGATAACTGAGGCAGGTAGTTGGTTGGTTGGTTGCATTTTCCTTCTTTTTCTTTTTCCTGAAAAATATTCATATTCCAAATGGATTTTTTTTCATTTAAGAATCTTTTGATATCTTTTTCTAAGTGTTATAGGGTTAAAATCTAACCGGTGATTTTAGTAGAAAAGCGTAACGTATTAGAAGATTCAGGTTAATCGCTTTGTCTACAAGGTGTGTGTATTGTCAAAAAGTTAATTATTTTTATGAATATATATTATCTTGTAAATTATAGTCGTCTTTATACTATTCAAAAAATACATGTAGGGTTAAATAATATTTGACCCATGAAATTGTAATTTATTATGATTTTGGTACATAAAGAATTCTTTTGTTTCAGTTTGATACTGAATTTTTCGGTCATGATGCAATCTCATCTATTTTTTATTAAAAAAATCCACATACAACATACTACTATATATTTAAATTCGAAGAAACTTCAAGAAAATTTATAAAAATTTTAAAATAACAAAAAATATCAAAAGTTTGATATACCGACTTCCTTTTTTTCAAATATTCTCGAAAATATTTATATTTACTTTTTATAATTATTTTTTTAAAAATTTTCAAATGTAACATATTTTATATACTACATGACACACGTTCTTAGAGTGTCATATGGCTTTTATTTTTTAGTTTAGGACCAAACCAAATAAAAATTGCAGGTTAATAGGATAAAATCTTTACTTATATAAAGTTGATAAATATTCTATACACATGCGGTGGAAACTGAAAGTTTCCACGAGCGCTTTAGTTTTAGACTATAGGGAGTTAGTTTATGGTATAAAATTTAGGGGTTTATTGTATAAGGTTTAGGGGTTTAGGGATAGTTGTTTTAATTTAAGGTTTAGGGTTTATAAGTTAAAACCTAAATTCTCACCATATTACCTTAAAAACTAAACCCTAACCTATAAATCCTAAATTATAACTTTAAACCTTAAATTGAAACAACTATTTCTAAATTCTAAACTCACACTTAAACCCTTAAATCCTATACCTTAAACTAACTCTCTATACTCTAAAACTAAGGTGTGCTTGAAAACTAACTCTTAACTTTTTTTCATCAATGATCAGTTAATATGATAAGGATTTTTGTACTTTAAATTTATTGTTCATTTAAAGTTATATTACATTTCCCCCATTTTGAGTGTGAAATAATCTAAAGTAATAATAAACATAGACATTTATCATACGTTGCTTGAGAAAAGAGAAACGTTTTTCCGAAAGCGGTGATTTAAGAGGGCCATAAATTGCATGGATGTGTACTTTCCCCGATGTGGGAAAACACGTAAAGTCTAAGTTATATTTGTTGCATAATTTGATGCAATTCAAACAATAAATTCTACAGACTGTGCAATGCATGAATAAAAGTCTATTTCATTTGTTTAATTTCATGAAACCCTGCTTGCCTTCTGGATTTTATTTCACATTTGCATAGCAGATGGAATAACATACATACCTCACGCAGCGACTTCTCCGATAAACAACGCCGAATAACCTCGATTTTCGTAACCGAAAAATCGAAGATTTACACCAGGGAAAGAACGTTTTGTTTTGCAGTTGTTGTACAACCTGGTATTTAATAAAACTGCCTACCATGGATTCTATAGCTTGCACTTTCATAAATAATTAGTACACCGCCGGAACCAATACACTAAGTTTTCACACTCTTCTTGCTAGCTAATTTAATACAGTAGCTGTCGGTTTAACCCGGAATTTCTACACCGGAGATCTCTTTGTTATGCGATTTTTCGGTAGGACTCAGGGAACAACCTTGAGAAGAAAGTTTCCCTGAGTTTAACTACTAAAGCAAATGCGCCATAAGCCGGTAAGTGCATTGTTCCGACTGCAAGGTACCTGTTCGGTCCGACATATCAACAGAGACGTACGGTTAGCAATGTCTGCGTGTGCATGCGTTATGTGTAGCAAAACATAACTGCAGTGATGTTTAATAGGGATTAAAATGTGTACCAGAACGGAGCATAAAACGGCGTCAAGTCGAGGAATGGATATGGCCACCTGCAAAGAGATGGATGTCACAATATGTGAATAAAGCCTCTTGGAAAAGAGAAACAGATAAAATCGGAAAACGGATGTGAAACTATACCAAAGGTTAAAATAAGCATGGACGAGCCATTGGAATAAAACGAAGAAGCTGGTCCATAGGAAGAAATATGCAATTCGAAAAAACGGGAACCGCTGCAAGGGAAAATAAGGTAACATTAGCTTCGAGATTTCGTCGAAAGATACTCGAAATGAGATGTCACCATGAGTACTAAACAAAGAGTAAAACTCACCAAGCAATTCAATATTGAGTCACAGAGTAGGAAAGCAGCATTGACAGAGTGCATACAGACAATAAGCATCTGCAGTTAAGAATGTGTCAATCATATGCACAGCAACACAATTTCCGAATAAAAGAAGAAAAACAAGTCGAGAAAATTCGAGTTTGCAGCTTCGTACTTACCAAATCAATACCGTACGGTATGGAACTTAGATATGGGAAAAGAATGATCCAAAATACTAAATCAGTGAGCATTGCTGCACCTGCAGAAGCCTATTCAAAAAAGGCAGTTAAGACAATGTTGGCCTAATTTGCACAACTTTTTGGAAACTGATTAGAAGAAAACATACTTGGTACATAATTTGGAAGGCATAAAACCATCCACCGGCTATTTTGCGGTCATCCGAATGTTCGGACTCGTTGGACGCATCTGCAGTTTCTCCGGGAGATACATTGGTGCCTTGCTCAGCATCACGACGAGCTTGTGCCCAGTATTTTTGACATCCATATATGGAGATTACACATCCAATCTACAATCAAAGCAGAGAATATCAGCAATCGAAAACCGATGAAGCACGGTACTTCGAAAACGAATATATAGAGATGATAAAAACGGTACAAGAGACATACCGCAAAGTATGTTGTGACCAAAGTAAATGTCCACCTGTTCAGGAACATATAGAGAATTAGGACTAGAATCAATGCAGAATATGTAAGCTGTAGAGATATATCACTCACTGCGTATAAAAGAAGAATATGCTAATTCCGTCGACGAAGGCGTTGATCACGAGCAATGTTAACATCGTGATGAAAGCAAACATTCGATAACCGAGCAGCCAAGCGGGGTGAATGCTTTTGAGACATGTATTCCAAGCTTCCTCCTCGAATACCTCCCCGGGAGCCGCCTTCTGATCTTCTCCACCCTGTTGATTCGATCTTTTCCGGCCCTCGAATTTGGAAATTAAAAATGTGGCCACCACAAAGTAGAACAAGACGAAGAGTGAACAAACAAAGAACCTCCAATTCAACCAGTAACTCGTGGTGGTGGTCGTGGTTTCGGCAGTCATGATTGGCTGCCAAGAATGTGTCGATTGAGGATCCTGTCGGAAAAAAAACTCATGAAATCATAATTTTGTCCAAGAATTTAGATAAAAGAACATCTTTGTCATATAAATATGATCAAAATCTAGACAAATGTTATAGAATTTTGCAATGAAACTCTGAAGGAGACGTCACAAAACGCATATAATTTACCTTTGTCCGGATGGAATTTGTTTATGAAGTCGGCTGCGGCAGAGGGGAGGCCGCGGCAGGGCACGTGATCGGTGTGCGACGGAAGGGCAGCGCAGGTGGCCGGCGGGCTTCGGAACTTTCAGAATTTCTTCAAATTCCAAAGAATGGCAATGGCAATGGCAATTGCAAATGACAATGATAAATGGCAATGGATATATATTTTGTTTTTTAATTAATTGTTTGTTGAATTTTAGAGGAAGGTTTTATTGCGGAGAAACAAAGATTTTGTCCGAAAAATCAGACAAATGAATTGCCAACCACGAGACAAAGATGTTCTCGAGATTTGTCGTCTTCACTTACGATTGAATTATATTTTTAACAATCTTTTTATAGTTTCAACATCTTTATGCAAAAACAAACTCGTTATTACCCGTAATAGGTATATATATCCACTAACATAATAAATTTACCGGTTAATTTGTTAAAACAATACTGTTTATACGAATGTAAAAACCATGTAAAATTAATTTATAATCAAAAACTTATTAAAAAAGGTTTTTTTTATAGATTTTCTTTAGGGAAAATTCTACAACGGGCGACGAACATTGATGAATACCACTAACGATGAACATCGATGAACACCATTAAATTAATAAATAAAGATTTAAAATTTTAATGACTCATCAAATAATTAATAATTACTTTAAAATTTCAATTAAATTATTTTTTATATATATTAAAATTTCATTTTCTTAATAAGGGTAAACTATATATTTAGTACCTCACTTATTTTCGTATTTCTATTGAACCCTTATTATTTAAATATTATTTCATTTTGACCCTATTCTTTATAAAAATAATTTAACCCTTAACCCTCAACCTATAACCCTAAACTATTAAACCTTAAACTCTTAAACATATACCTAAACCATATACCCTTAAAAATAATTTTATAAAGATTAGGGTTTAATTATTTTTTATGTCTCAACTGTGGATTTAATTTCTATAGCAGTTCATCGATGTTTGTCTTATTTTGTTGTTCTTTGAAATAGATCCGATTATTATATTGCTGCCGACATCATTATTTGCTAGTTCCGACATCGAGGAAACATAAACAATCCAGTTTACAAATCGAGTTTTTTGGTAGTCGATTTCTCGACCACGATCTTGTTAGATTTCGATACATCATCAATCATACGAGCAGCACTCTCCTAGTAAGTCATATCAGCGACTTTCCCAACTCCGAGACCTTGCATTTTGGTCGGGGTGTTAACCGAAACAAACACGATATCAACCTCCGAAACATGCTTCTCGACATCAGTGCTAAAGAACATGCTTATAGATCTGAAGCGTATCGCTGTTCTAGGCAGCAATTCTCTAAACAGAAATACCGACAACGGCCACTTCAATTTCAGGGCATTTCAATGCAATAACAGCCATTGTCGGTCCTCCAACATAACCAACACCAATGCAACAGATCTTCACCATTTTTGATATCCTACGAACATAAAAAAAACACCTGATTTCTTGTTAGATCATGGAGTGTTTAAAGAATTAACTCCCTAATAATCTACTAATTAACGCCCCGCTTTGTTTCAATCTTTATTGTTCGAGGCATGTGGTCGTACCGTGAATTCGGTGAATGGAGCAGTAGGGCTGTTATCCAGTGGGAACTGACATATCTGCCGGGCGGCGGTGGATACGGTTCTTCAAGGCGGAGCGTTACGGCCTATTCCGGGGATTTTAGCCGGAGTTTGGGCGACGAGTTGCGATGAGTCGTGTGATCGTTTTTGTGGCAACAACTCATACAACTTCCAGAACAGCTACGTTGAGTCGAAGCCTTTGATGAGGATGATGATGGAGAATGAAACAGCATCAGATCTAAGCCTCTTTTTGATGACGAAGTCCGGCGGAGGAAGACGTGGCGGAAGGCGATACGAGGAAGACAAGAATAGAGCAAAAACACTGTCGCTTTATTCGGAGGAATCGAAGATAACTACTTCCGAGAGAAACGAAAATGAAGGAAGCCAGAAGAGAAAGATTTTGAAACTCTTCGTCTGAGAAAACTTTTGAGTTTTGACTTTTTCTTTAAAAAAAATGGAAGAAAACGAGTCTTTTTTTTAAGGAAAATTGTATAACTTTATTCAGAACTGATAGCAAAGTCTACATAACAAGATAAACACCAAGCAAAAGATTTTACTTTTAACATTCTCTTCAAAGTTCCTTCTATCAATCGCACACTGAAAAGAACACAGCGGCATTGCTCCAATTGACGGAAGAGCTTCGGAATGGGCAATATGTTGCCTAATTGAGAAAGAGAAGCCTGCATCTCGTCCGTACCGTTTTCAATTCGAAAGATCGACAGAGAAAAGTGGAGTAGGATTTTTCAGCCTCGCGCCGCCGAAAACGAGTCTTTTTTGATAAGCCGAAGATGAGATCATGTAGTGAATAATGAAGAGAAGATAATAAAGAATTAGAGTTTTAATTTCAAAAAAAAAATTACTAATTAACCATCGGAATTAGCAAATAATGATATCGGCAACAATATAATAATCGGATCCATTTCTAAGAACAACAAAACAAGATAAACATCGATGAATTGCTGACAGAAATCAGATCTATGGTTCAGACATAAAAAATAATTAAACCCTATTCTTTATAAAATTATTTTTAAGGGTATATAGTTTAGGGTATATGTTTAAGAGTTTAAGGGTTTAAGGTTTAATAGTTTAGGGTTTTAGGTTGACGGTTAAGGGTTAAATTATTTTTTATAAAGAATAGGATCAAATTAAAATAATATTTAAATAATGAGGGTTCAATAGAAATACGGAAATATGTGAGGTACTAAATATATAGTTTACCCTTATTAAAAAAATAAAATTTTAATATATATATAAAATAATTTAATTAATTTTTTAAAGTAATCAATAATTATTTGATGGGTCCTTGAAATTTCAAATCTTTATTAATTAATTTAATGGTGTTCATCGGTGTTCATCATTAGTGGTGTTCATCAATGTTCGTCGCACGTGGTAGACTCATCCTTTTCTTTAGGGTAAATGTGTTGTATTATTTACCAAAAAAAAAAACAGTAAACTGATACCAGAGTACTATACTTCAATAGTTGTTAGAACCAAGTAACAGCTAAAGTTCCTAATCTATACAAAGCCTTCTATTTTATAATAATAATAATTAATCGTTGGTTAACTAACGATTTTCATTTAAATAAGGGTTATTTTGACTCAAATAAAATATAATAAGTTAAAGTACATAAAATAAAGAATGAGTGTGAAAGTGACTATTCGATTAAATCTTAAAAGTTAATTCTAACATTATGCCGTAAAAAAGGAAAAGAAATATTTTTGATAAACGATTTTCATTTAAATAAGGCTTTTATGGTCGTTTTCGAGGCTGAAATAATATTTTTCGATATTTCTATTTAAAAACTTACAAAAGTGTGAAAAAATACAATAGCATTCTTACAATAATAGTCAATGCACTTTATAAACAAAAGATTTTCCAAAAAATACAATAGCATTCTTACAATAATAGTCAATGTATACTCATACATTACAGTCATTGCCCAGAATCCAAACAAACCATCAGATCCGGCCAAGTAACTGTCTACATAACTTTGAATCCTGCTGGTGGCATGATTCCGACAGACGAACACATAATTTTATGTTAAAGAAAATGAGTTTATAAAATTTTTAAAAAATAAATTTTTAATAAAAAAATACATAAAATATTCTTTACAAATTGAAGATTCTGTCCCTCACACTGTGACAAGCCTTGCATTTAAACCTATGACGCATCCCAGCTCATCATTATATTTCATCCCAATATATTTTTTCAAATGCGATTGTAACGTCGTGATTGCGAACGCTATTGCTTATTTTTCTTTAAAATATAACTATAATTTTAGTTGCGGATTGCAATGTCGCGAGAGCTTTCAAAAAACGTTATGATATAGTCATTACGTTGCGTTGCGGCCACAATTTAATATCATGCTCCCTTGTAACTGTCACAAAATTCAGGGTCAAAGTTCTCACGGCATCCATCTCAGTTTGGGATGCGCAAAAAATCTGATAAATCAAAACTGAAACTGAACTTGAAATCTGAAAAAATTGATTCGAAAATTCAGCTAACCTAAGTGAAAAATTTTATTGATTCATTTTTTATGAATAATTATTTCGGTTCAATTACAATTTACGGTTTTTGATAAAATTGGATAACTAATTCGATTAGTTATTTCAATATTTATGAACTGTATGTTTAAAATATGTATGAAAATTTTTGGTCCCGAGTTCGATTACTAGAAAGTGTAAACTCTTGTTTTTCTCTTTTTTAGTTTTTTCTACGGAAATTTTTTTACTGCAACCAAACCATTATTAAATTTAATATTTTCAATAAGTAAAGTAAAGAAATCGATATCCAAATTAAATATTCTAGTTAACTATCGATCAATTATTCAATTTGATTACTATGGTTTAAAATCGAGAAATAGAATGGAGCAAACCATCCACAGGATTGCAATAGATTTTCTTTCTTACCGGCTTATAAAACAAAACGACTGCGTTCTAGTGACCGTTTAAATTGGTGCCGTTTTTCTTTTTGTATGCACTGTGACGGTAAAAGTACAGTACAGGTCCTTACAGTATACCTCAAACTTTATTTTAAGCCCTATATTTTTAAAATGAGAAAAATAACTTGTACATTAGAAAAATACAAACACGGTCGTTTTTATAACAATATAAAAAATGATTGTCAATTTTATAAGGTAAGAAATTAGTTTAAAATATAATATGATATTTTTATTTAATATATTAAAATTTTAAATTTTTAACAGTCATTTAACAATCGAAGTATGTTACTTTTCAATTACCTAAGAGTAAAAACAGATACTACCATATAATTACACATAGGTTATAAATAAACTGAACGTTTCAATAAACCATTTGTGAATCATTCTGCGGGAAGTTCTGAAGAACTAATGTTTTGATATGATAATTGAAAAATAATTTTGGACTAAATTGAAAAGATTTCAAAAGTGCCTTTAAGTCCAAACAACTTAAAATATGTTTGAGGATTGTTTCTTGAAGTGTTTTCTAAAGCCAAACTTTACAAAATCACTCAGATGTTTCGAAACACCCTTAGGCGTTTCGAAACAACCATTCACAGTTTCAAAACGTTTCGATACAACTCTGTCTGTTTCGAAACGGGCTTTAATCTAGGTGAGGATTTTTACATAGTGTTTCGATACGCTTATGTGGCAAAGACCTTAACGGTCAAAATCCCCAACAACTATTTTTCCAACTGCTTTTTAATTTGCAGCTCAACTGTCACGCGTTCCGAAACAGGGTTGTTACCGTTTCGATACAGATCAAGGTATTTGAAACAGCCAAAGGTGTTTCGAAACGGATTGTTGCATCAGACTTCAACGGCTAGTTCTGAAGAGGGGCGTTCCGATACGGGCTCGACTGTTCTGAAACAGACAACACTAGAACTGCAATTAATGTGAGAAATAAAGTCTCCAACGGCTCCAAAACATCTCCAACAATCCTCAACGGCTACAAACTCATTTGAGAGTATAAAAGGGACCTCCAAACATCAAGAGAATGTTAATGCTTCAATTGTTACAACACTATGATGACAGATTGTGTCTAGAGCTTTAATTGTAAATTCCTTGCTTAGACAACACTAGTAAGCTTAACATTGTTAGATTTGCTCAAGTATTCAGGTTTTGGGTGAGAGCTTTATACTGCAAACAAATACCTATTAGAGGGATTTCAAGTTTGCTTAGAATTTCTCGTAGAAAGTTTTGAAGGTTGTAAAGATTGCCTCCTAAGCATAGAAAAGGGGACAAAATTTTAGAGTGAATTTGTTGAAATCTTTAGTAGGGAGCTAAGGTAGTGGATGTAGACCTTGGTTAGAAGGTTGAACCACTATAATTCCTTGTGTCTTATTGTCCAATTTTCACCTCCCACTAAAACACCCAATTATCCAACTTCTCCACACTTTGTGAGCAAAAACGGTTGAAGGAATCCAACACCTTAAAACCCAACAAGTTCGTTTATTTATTAAACAAACGAACATGAACAAGAGATTATGTTCGTTTTATTAAATGAACGAACACAAACAAAAGACTCGTTCGTTCATTAACTTTCGTGAACGTTCGGTAATCCGTACGTTTGTATTCGTTTATTATTTTAATGAACGAACATAAATGAACACTAACAACAAATATTATTTTATTATCTGATATTTTTTTACAGTCTCAGTAAAATTAAGGATATGGTTTAAAGTGATTACTTGAATTATAACATAAGTATTTAGTTCGAAAAAAAATAATTTAAGTACTTATTTCAAAATAAATATAGTTTAGGGGCTTGTTATTGGATTAAGCCTTTTTCTATCTAAAAAAGAGCACTGTAGACTTTTTCTCCGCATCGGCAGTTGGCTTATTGCGTGTAGAGCGGGTAGATCACGGTTCAGTTCAATTTTAAGCAACCATGGCGGTAAGCTCCTCTACCACATTCACACGTTCCGCATTTTCTAGTCTAGCGAAAAATAAAAGATAATAATTATTCTTCTTTACTGTTTTTTCTTAAAGGACTCATCGGCGGCGACGCTCATGGATCTAATATCGGCGGATCCGTCGCCAGTTCCGGCGACAACATCCTCATCGTCTTCATCGAAGACGGCGGCGGAAGCGTCTCCATCCGCCACACAACAGCCACATCATGTGTCGACGAAGACCACGTTGGGGGAGAAAAAGTCCAAGAGAGCGGCTCTGATGCAGATCCAACACGATACTATTTCCGTCGCTAAGGCGGCTCTCCACCCCGTCCGTGCGGCCAACATTGTTTCTCACCATAAGCAGAAGCAGAAGCAGAAGAAGCCTGTATCATACGCGCAACTCGCGAGAAGTATTCACGAACTAGCCTCTACGTCTGATCAAAAGAGTTCTCAGAAGCATTTGGTGAATCATGTTTTTCCTAAACTTGCTGTTTACAATTCCGTTGATCCTTCTTTGGCGCCATCTCTTATCATGCTCGGTCAACAATGTGAGGATCGGACGGTCCTACGTTATGTTTATTATAATTTGGCGAGAATTTTATCGGATTCTGGTTCCCAGGGTCTAAATTCAGGTGGCGGGATCCCTACGCCCAATTGGGATGCTTTGGCTGACATTGATGCAGGTGGGAGGGTAACGAGGGCCGATGTCGTACCGCTGATTGTTAATCAGCTTACGAAAGAGGCGACGAAGACTGATGTTGAATTCCATGCCAGAAGACTGCAAGCTCTGAAGGCTCTTACTTATGCCCCTTCAAGCAACATTGAGATTTTGTCCAGATTGTATGAAATTGTGTTTGGCATTCTTGAAAAGGTTGGCGATGTCCCGCAAAAGCAGAAGAAAGGCATTTTCGGTGCGAAAGGCGGCGATAAAGAGTCGATCATCCGAAGTAATCTGCAATATGTTGCTCTAAGTGCTTTGAGGAGACTTCCTTTGGATCCTGGGAATCCAGCAGTTTTGCATCATGCTGTGCAGGGGATTTCGAGTGCCGATCCTATTGCTGTTCGGCACTCTTTGGAAATCATCTCTGAATTGGCCATAAGAGACCCTTATGCCGTTGCAATGGCTTTAGGAAAGCTTGTTTCTCCAGGAGGGGCATTGCAGGATGTTCTCCATTTGCATGATGTGCTTGCTAGAGTTTCTCTGGCCAAGTTGTGCCATACTATTTCGATGGCTCGATCGTTGGATGAGAGACCTGGGATTAAATCTCAGTTCAATTCTGTGCTCTATCAACTCCTGCTTGATCCCAGTGAAAGAGTCTGTTTCGAGGCAATTCTATGTGTATTGGGTAAACATGATAATACCGAAAGGGCGGAAGACCGAGCTGCAGGCTGGTACCGTTTAACCAGGGAGATTCTAAAATTACCAGATGCACCATCGAATTCCAAGGACAAATCTCTAAAGACAAGGCGCCCGCAACCCCTCATTGAACTTGTAATGAGAAGGTTGGAGAGCTCGTTTCGTAGTTTCTCTAGACCAGTACTCCATGCTGCTGCTAGAGTCGTCCAGGAGATCGGGAAAAGCAGAGCTGCAGCACATGCTTTAGGCTTACAAGATCTTGATGAGGGAGCTTATGGGAACAAATATGAGACTGTGGATTCATTCGATTCAGATATGAGTGACAGCCCTCATCCTGAAGGTATCCGGAGAGCCACTGGTGTATCCAATGCAGCTGCTGGCAAGGATACAATTGCAGGGATGCTAGCTTCGCTAATGGAAGTGGTTAGAACAACTGTGGCATGTGAGTGTGTTTATGTTCGGGCAATGGTGATCAAGGGATTGATTTGGATGCAAAGTCCACACGACTCATTCGATGAACTAAAATCCATTATTGCTTCTGAGCTTTCTGACCCAGCTTGGCCAGCAACGCTTTTGAATGATGTTTTGCTGACATTGCATGCCCGTTTTAAGGCGACACCAGACATGGCCATCACTCTTCTTGAACTTGCAAGGATCTTTGCTACTAAAGTTCCAGGGAAGATCGATGCCGATGTTTTACAACTTCTTTGGAAAACATGTCTTGTCGGAGCTGGTCCTAATGGGAAACACACCGCACTGGAAGCAGTCACAATTGTTCTAGACCTCCCACCCCCACAGCCTGGATCAATGTCTGGATTTACATCAGTAGACAGGGTATCTGCATCTGATCCAAAGTCGGCTATAGCATTACAGAGATTGGTCCAAGCAGCTGTGTGGTTCCTTGGGGAAAACGCTAACTACGCTGCTTCGGAATATGCTTGGGAGTCTGCAACACCTCCTGGTACTGCATTGATGATGTTAGATGCAGATAAAATGGTGGCTGCTGCCAACTCCCGTAATCCCACACTAGCAGGTGCACTGACTCGACTACAGAGGTGTGCTTTCAGCGGTAGCTGGGAGGTTCGCATTATTGCTGCTCAAGCTCTTACAACGGTAGCAATCCGGTCAGGTGAGCCATTTAGGCTACAGATCTATGAATTTTTACATGCCTTAGCACAGGGTGGTGTGCAGTCTCAGTTATCTGAAATGCATCTCAGTAATGGAGAAGATCAAGGAGCCAGTGGTACAGGGCTTGGAGTTCTAATAACTCCTATGATCAGAGTTCTCGATGAAATGTATGGTGCACAAGACGACCTAATCAAGGAAATCCGCAACCACGATAATGCAAACAAAGAATGGAAAGATGAAGAGCTTAAGAGATTATATGAAACTCATGAGAGGTTGCTGGATCTTGTTTCACTGTTTTGTTATGTGCCACGAGCCAAGTATCTCCCCTTGGGACCAATAAGTTCGAAACTCATCGATATATATCGCACACGGCATAATATTAGTCCATCAGCCGGTTTGAATGACCCTGCTGTTGCCACTGGAATTTCTGATCTTGTCTATGAATCTAAACCGGCTGCTACTGAATCCGATACCCTTGACGATGATCTAGTAAATGCTTGGGCAGTCAACCTTGGTGATGTCCCAGCAGTGACCAGGGTCAATGATTTTCTCGCCGGTGCCGGAACCGACGCACCAGATGTCGATGAGAACATCGTCTCGAGACCCTCTGTTAGTTACGACGACATGTGGGCCAAGACACTATTGGAGACTACAGAAATGGAGGAAGATGATGTGAGGTCATCAGGGTCTTCTTCTCCGGAGTCAATAGGATCAGTTGAAACTTCCATATCATCTCACTTCGGCGGAATGAACTATCCGTCGTTGTTCAGTTCTCGACCGACTACTTATAGTACTCCGATCAGAGAAGAACCGCCACCCTATACATCACCTGAACCATACGATTCATTCGAAAACCCCTTAGCTGGCCGCAGTTTTGATTACCAGGATGATGATCATATGGCTTCTGGAAATCCACAAATCGGGACCGCATTGTATGATTTCAGTGCAGGTGGAGATGATGAGCTGAGCTTAACAACCGGAGAAGAGGTTGAGATTCAGTATGAAGTTGATGGATGGTTTTATGTGAAGAAAAAACGGCCCGGGAGGGATGGTAAAATGGCTGGATTGGTCCCTGTTCTTTATGTCAGTCAAAGTTAGGTACCTCTTAATGGAAGCTTCTGTCTTTCGGCTTGTCTCAGCACACAGCTCGGATAACTCTTAATTCCCTCCATTTCTTCAATTTTATTATGTTTATAAAAAAAATTCCCCAGCATATGAAATGCTGGATAGGATATTGGTTGACTCAATTGTTTATATATTAGTGTTGAATGGTGCTTTATAAATTAAACCGATGTCCTATCGGATTCATATAACTCCATCAATCTTCCAAATAGACAACAGAACAACTAATGGATAAATTGTTCCTGGTTTCCTTCCTTGGTTTGCTGATAACAGAATATGCAGTTGCCGGAAACATGTTATATGACAACTTTAACATACTCGGAGACCCGAAGAAGATGCAGAACTTTTTATGGGCATGTCAATAACAATAACTAGAGCACAAGTTGAATTTTTTATGGGAAATTGCGGATGTAAATGATAATCGATTTATTGAAATTATGTACTAAAGTTTCAATCTTTACATCTTAATATGAAAGTGCAACTTTTAACTTTGTTATTCGAGTGAGTATCAGATACGAGTATATTTTCCCTCTGAATTTCTCCTGCTTTTGTTTTCATCCAGAATTTCAACATTTTTGTCATCTTCAGGTCTCTCATCTCCTCTGTCCTTGCTAAGGGTATATAATATTATATAAATATGTACGTGACCTTAAATTTACAGCCATTTCGACCATGTTATGTGTTTGATATGTCTGTCCCGATGTGGGAAAATACACCAGAAAACATGATGTGGCTACCAAGAGATCGATTTCAGTGCTTGAAATATATGAAAATGGTAGGACAAGTAGGGACCACTGACATACAGATCGATTCATGGTATATATATATATATATATATATATATATATATATATATATATTACTCCATTCCAAATTGAATTTAAATGCAGACATAAACAAAAAGGGAAGAAAAAAAATGGAAACTTGTGAAAAAGTTTGGGTGTCTGCTTCCTCTGTTTGGAAAAGTGACAAAGTTCATGACTTGTTGTGTAATAAAAAAAATAAAAACAAATGCCGTCCATCCGTTTAACTCCATGTTTGTGTGGTGCAAAACTGGTTTCTATCACCATATATCTATGCTTACAAGACAAGATAAAAACAGATCATATGCATTGGTTTTCTGAAGCTGTCACCATTCGAATACTTCATCGAATCGAATAACATTCCATGGCGACGGATATCGGGATTCGAATTTCACACTTGTTCGATGTCGAATTTTAAAAGGTTACTGCATAAATCAACTGATCCTATAGTTTTGGGTTGTGCATGTGAGATTATAATATTCTCCATATTTATGATCTCAGAGCTCAGGAATGAGGGGCCAATTAAAAGCATTGTGGCTAAGTCACGAGAGGCTGCTCTATGAACACATGCTCCCACACTTTCCTCTTCCTTTAAAGTTTAACCCATGGAAGTGTGATGTGATGACTTGTTTTATGGTCACATTTACAGCTCATCATGATCCATGTGCATTTTCACTTCATAAAATATCGTGGTTCATTTAAGTTAGATTCGAACTTTAAACTTATTAGATACTCCTGGTCGTGGGTACTCTCACTTGTATTAGATATATCAAACTTGAGGAGATTAATGTATGGCTTAGCCTTGGCCCCATGTGGGTTTGCTTTGTAACTCATCGTTTTTCTTAAATTATTCGTTTCTAACATCCGTAGCTTATATATTTTTCGAACACGGGTATAAGATATAGTATAAACTGAAGAACAAAAACAGGTAAAGTCATTAATTTTATTTTATTGTAAAGAATGAGAAAAAGGAGAGGCAGGGAATGGAAGATACTGTAGGTCCGTGACATTGGTAGGTTTTTCGTTGGGCATGAATTTAGGGGTTTTGTAATACAAAGACAGTGGTGAAGACAAAACGAGCTTGTCTTTCTAAATGTATGAATCAGCAAAAGAGATCTCATCTTTACACTTACTCAACCTCTTAACATAACAGAAATTTCACATGCACAACAACATTCCCCACAACTATTAACATTTTTTAATGGATAAATATTCTATATACATTGGCGGTAGAAACTGAAAGTTTCCACAAGCGCCTTAATTTTAGGATATAGAGAGTTATTTTAGGGTATAAAGTTTAGAGATTTAGGTGTAGGGGATTAGAATTTAGGAATAGTTGTTTCAATTCAAGGTTTATGGTTATAATTTAGGGTTTATAAGTTAAAACCTAAATCCTCACCATATTACCCTAAACTAAACCCTAACTTATAAACTTTGAATTATAACTCTAAACCTTAAATTGAAACAAGTATCCCTAAATTCTAACCCCTACACCTAAACCCCTAAACCATATACCCTAAATTAACTCTCTATACCTTAAAAATAAGGTGCTTGTGAAAATTAAAAAAATATTAATCCTTTTTTAATTAGCTATATAATAATATTAAAAAAACTTTAATATATAAACGTGTAACTAAAGTTCATACAAACAGGTCGAAATTAGGGTTTGGAAGTTTAATTTAGGGGTTAAGAGTTAAGAATTATTAAGTATAATAATAACAATAACATAGAGGTTGATGAATTGAGGTATTCACGAGTGGAAAAAAGTTCACGAGCACTGATATTAATTAAGTTAATGACATGCGTTCACTAAACGACGGGTTGGAAGGCCAAACGTCTTCCCTCTCTATCTCATTATTTGCTGTTGCCTTGTCTTAATCATCATATTAAATCAAACTGCTCTTTTCTTTAGTATTATTATTTTTGGCAACGAAACCAAGTGGTCTATTTGGACTATACGTACAACTCATTTTTATTCATTTTTTTTATAATAACATAGGTTATATCCCTTAGCTAGCATGCCCTCAATTTCGGGACATTACAGCATTCACTCAAAAAAATGGATAGGAGTAATTAATTGAATTTTGTTAAATTGAAAAACAATGATTTATTTCGGCTCCACGAGTATTTTAATACCAGGTTGGATATTCATACTGAATATATATAAATATAAGGGGGAAAAACATATTCATGATATAATTATGGCTTAATATCCAATTTAACATCCGAACTATTCTTGGTTGGTGTTAGTTTTTTTAGTTAGAATTTAATATTAAACTTAATTTATCTAAACTAACAATAACCTTCAAATTATACTTATATTTAAATTCACGATAACTTGAATATTATAATAGTAATAATATTAATTGAACTAAGTTCAATCGACACGATGAAACTTCCAATAAAATGAAAAGCGATAGAAGGAAGATTATATGGCTTATTTATCCAAAAATAAATTGTATGGCCTAAGGCGTGGGACCAAAGGAAGTGGCAATTGAAAATCATTCAATGAAGATATTATTGTAATTATTATTATTTTGAATATGCTGGTGTGATAATAATGTAGTGTCTGTTTAATTTTTTTAGTCATTTAATAACACACAGAGCACACATGGTTCTCAAACTTGAAGCACCTAAATAAAATATATCATTTTATACCACTAGAGCACTTCACGAATTTATTATTGTAATTATTATTGGTAGATGAAAAATGAGGCCTGGTTGGTTCCAAGCACCCTTACCTAAGCTTGTTTTAAAATTCAATTAAACATAAGAGAATGTATATGCTTTCTAAATTAAATTTAAATAGTTTGGGTTTTTTTTTGTAATTTCACAAATTGAATTGATGTTTTATTAACTTTTGATATTAAATTTGATTTTTATATTAATATTAGATATAGATTATTTAACAAACATCATCTTGATAGCAGTTTATGTATGTATGTATAATTTTGAAGCATGTTTTAAAGAATATAAAAAATTGGTGAAGATCATTAATAAAAGTAAAATACTAGACACAAACAATTCTTCCATTGTTCTTCATTTTAATTCCATTTCTTTTTTCAAATAATTAAACATGTGACTTTGCATAAAGCTTTCTTTATTTTGTAAACTTTTGTACTGTATAATAAATAGTATATATTTATAAATTTGATAGTAGAATTCTCTAGGCAAAACAATGGGCGCATGGGGTTTCATTCAATAATTTTTGTCAAGTACTACTAGTTCAACTTGGATTTATGCAGAATTGCAAAACAAAACAAAAAAACAAAACAGTAATAACAGCTTTTATATAAATATATTAAAAATTGAAATGAAATGAAATAAAATAAAATAAAAATCGTCAGGTGAGACCCATCAGACAGTTAGATGCAGTTGAGAGTAAATTTATTTATGTTTTAATTGACCTGTTTTCTTATTAAAATTTAAGTGTCAATATTAAATACTATTATTTCATGAAGAAAAAAAACTTTGATAAACTAGATGTGTAATGTAAATTAAAGTTTACACAAATTTTATAGTTTTAATGTTAGGGATTTAGTTTAGAATTTAAGGTTTATAAGTTTAGTGTTTAGATTCTATAATTTAATGTTAGTGTTTATAATTTAGAGATTAAGATTTAAAGTTTAATTTTTAGGGTTTAAAGTTAAAAATTTAAGATTTGGGGCTTTATAATATAAATATGTAAGCTTGTGTAAAATAAAATTTATACAACCTGTGTATCAAAAGTATATTCTTATTTCATGATATGTATTTAACAAAAATATACATTTAAATAAAAAACCAAATACCTTGTGTGGGCAATATTTCAAAGTTTATATATTTAGCTTCAATTTTCTTATTTTTTATGAATTAGTTCTTAAATTTTATAACTTGTGCCCACCTTGAAATTTTGAGATTTTTATAACTTGTTGTATTAACCCTCAAAAAACATTCTGGATCCGCCACTAATGCTCACCAAATTTACTTTTAAAAATTGAGAATTTAATTACCAGAGAAAATGTTTTTAAATTTATGTTGCTTAAATATATATATTAAATACAAAATATTTGTTACTAACAAAATAAGAAGGGGAGGTCTAAACTCTAAATTTTAACCTTAAACCCTAAATTCTAACCATAAATCTTAAATTATAAATTTCTAAACTTAAACTCTAAATTATAAATTTTAAACAAAATCTCTAGCCCCTAAAATTAAAATGCTTATGAAAACAAAGTGTTTATTTCCACCGCCGGTATATCATATATTTTCTCAATATAAAATTAAAGAATTTTTGTTTAAAAGAGAAGGAAAAAGAGGAATGAGAAAAGTGAAGCCCGTGAACGTTTGCATGTGATAATGAAGAGCTGTCAAACTCAGTCCTCACATACAAAATAGACCCGCTCACGTGTCCCCTCTTAGCATTCTTTTACATTAAAAATAATATTCTCATGTACATATTAAATTATTAAAACCCAAAGGAGGAAATCTGTATTAACATAAAATAATAGTAATGCAGGCAGCCGCTGCAACAGCCACCCCAATTTAATGTTGTATAATCACATGATATTAATATATATGACACCAAAATCTACAAAATTTGATATAAATATAACTTTAGCATAATTTACCACATAAAAAATTGATATAAACATAATGGAACAATCAAATGTTTAACCAACCAATCACAGTACATGGCATATTTCTGTTACTAGTCACATCCAATAGTTCATTTTTAAAACCCTATGAATTCTTTTCTATAATAATTAAGATGATAAGCATAAATAAATTTGTAATTATATAAAGTTTAATATATTTACATTGTATTTAGATTATTTTTATATTATGGAAAATAAGATAACCAATAGAAAGGATTACCAAAGCATTTTCTTTTAAAAGTTTTGCTTTTTTGTCTGAATAGTCCTCATTGCTTTGGAACCCTCTCCCTATTTAAACACCAACCATATTTTGGCTCTCAAAGCACAAGTCTCTCCCTATTTCTCTTTCTCTCCCACTCTCTGTTTCTTCTCTCTGTTTCTCACCTTGAGAAACTCCAAGACAAAAACCATGGGTGGAATTAGCTTCAGAAGCCTCACATTCATGATTTTAATTGCATTACTTGTATGGTGTTCTAGTTTTGAAACTTGCATTGCAAGAAGAGGCAAGCATTGGAGGCAGAGCAGGTATGCTACTGCATCACTATCTAAGAAGAAAGGAGCGAGTCACGGTCACGGACATCGCAATTACCACAACGGAGGATCAAAGCCTAAGCCTCCTCCTCAATCCCACAAACCTACCCCATCACCTGTTCCATCTCCTAAGCCTAAAGAAGAAGTCCCTCCTTCAGCCCCTCCACCTCACAAAGGTTACAACTATGGACCGCAGTCTAGCGTATTCAACGTCCTCGATTTCGGCGCTAAAGGGGATGGGGAAACTGATGATACTAAGGTCAGGATGTCAACTTCTTCTCATCTATAATGCTACATACAAATGTTCAATGTGTTGCTTAAGACTAAGAATTTGCCATTACCTCAAACTATTTATTTTCTATGCATTGTTTTGGCTGTGAAAGTATGTAGGCCAAAAATAAAGCTTTTTATTTTTTATTTTAGAAAAAGAAAGAACTTTTAGGAGGGTAATAGTAATGCAACAGAAAAGTTGCCAAAGTAGAATTTATTGGTTAAAATATGGTCAGATGAAATGCACAAAAAGTTCATATGGAAACAGAGAAAAGCAAGTAAAATATGTGGTAGAAAGAAGAGAGAGCACAACTAACCCAAGTGGGGCCACGCCAAAATGAAGAGTGATTCTCTTTAGGTAGTTTAGCCGCTATTGGTGTGCAATAATTACCATAGTCCATAGCCTACAGTTAACCAACACTCAACTGTAATTATATGCCTTTAGTTATTATCTTGTTAGCTGCCAAACTTACTTACTATGTTGCAAAGCAGGCATTTCAAGATGCATGGGCAGCTGCATGTAAGGTGGAGGCATCAACTGTTGTTGTTCCAGCCGAATCTGTGTTCCTTGTAGGGCCCATTTCATTTTCTGGTCCATACTGTCAAGCAAACATTGTATTTCAGGTAAAACCAAGTGAAATGAAATACCTGCTGCAGCTTGTGATTGCCATAGTAAGTAAACAGTTGATGCTTGATCAAGGCTGATGATGCTGAATTTTGTTTGTCAGCTGGATGGTACAATTATAGCTCCGACCGACTCTCGACCGTGGGGAAAAGGTATTTTACAGTGGCTTGAATTCACAAAGCTAAAAGGTATAACGATTCAAGGGAAAGGTGTCATTGATGGAAGAGGCTCAGGGTGGTGGCAAGATGCCCCCTATGATGATCCATACGATGATGAATGGAAACTCATAATTCCGTTAAACAGTACAGTTCAAGAAAGGCCACCGATGCCGGTAATTACCTAATTCAGTTTCCACGTTCCCCTGAAATTCTATGTTGATTGTTTGAAAACTAATCATATTTCCTCCATAAATTGGATAACAGGTCAGAAATGAACTCAGTGGAAAAATGCCGAGCATCAAACCAACTGTAAGGAGCACTTGGAACTATGAATAAAACCAAGCATATTCCATGACTATTCAGTCCTGACATCTTTCTTACCTTCCATTGTACAGGCACTAAGGTTTTATGGGAGTTTTAACGCAACAGTCACAGGCATAACAATTCAAAACAGTCCTCAATGCCATCTCAAGTTTGATAACTGCATGGGAGTTGTGGTGCATGATATTGCCGTCTCGTCTCCTGGGGACAGTCCTAACACAGATGGAATCCACCTACAAAACTCCAATGATGTGCTAATTCACAGCAGTAATCTTGCCTGCGGTAATTATTTAAACTATCTTGCTAGTATATAATTATTGTTTTCATAACACATTCAGTTAAACAACAGAGATCATAGATTGAGGTAAGACCTGAGAGTCAACAATGAGGATAAAGAGTTAACATAAAACCTTGTGAACAACTCACAGCATCATAGAAAAGGTGCTGAATTGAGGTATCTCTGATGGGATCCTGAAAGAAACATATCACAAATCTTATCCTACTCACAATTTTATTCCACACATTCTTCATCACCAACAATAATTTGACAAGTGGATGCCAGCAATATCCAAACTTCAAGAGTTACAGTCACTGGTCACTGGACATGTGTCATATTCAGAAGAATGGAGTGGTGTCAACCACCCAAAATTGGATTAGGGTTGAACCAGAGACAAAGAATACATATTTGTTTTATTCATTCAAGTTTTCCATGTCTTGTCTTCACTAACAGCTAGAACATTTTGTTTTGATCCCCCAGCATCTTGTCTACTTTTGCTTAAAAATAGGTTCCCATTAATTAATAAGATGATAACAGGCCCTCACAGATCTAATGCTTCTAATAAATGCTTGACTGAATGACAAAGAACATAAAAGGTATCTATTTTTATGTTTACACTAACCTGAACTCTAAAAAATCTATTACTTGTTGCAGGGGATGATTGTGTTTCCATACAAACAGGATGCTCAAATGTATACATTCACAATGTGAACTGTGGACCAGGACATGGAATTAGCATTGGAAGCTTAGGAAAGGATAATACCAAAGCCTGTGTCTCAAACATCACTGTCCGAGATATCATTATGCATAACACAATGAATGGTGTCAGAATAAAGACATGGCAGGTAACTATACAAACTTCACCCTCCTCCCCCAACGATTAAAACCCCATCAGGTTGCTAGTAGCTTTTCTTACATACAATCTCAAATCACATCTGCAGGGTGGATCAGGTTCTGTTCAGGGGGTTCTGTTCTCAAACATTCAAGTTTCTGAGGTCCAACTTCCGATTGTGATCGATCAATTCTACTGTGACAAAAGGACATGTTCGAATGAAACAGCTGCAGTCGCTCTATCAGGAATCACCTATGAAAAAATAAGAGGAACATACACAGTAAAACCAGTTCACTTTGCCTGCAGCGACAGCCTTCCGTGTTTAGGTGTAACCTTAACTGCCATTGAACTAAAGCCCCTGCAGGAACGTTACCACCTCTACGATCCATTCTGTTGGCAAACTTTCGGAGAACTGACCACCCCTACTGTCCCTCCAATAGGGTGTTTACAGATTGGCAAGCCAGCAAATAACAGAGTCCAATCCGATCATGATGCGTGCTGAGCTTTTAGTCTTAGATAATTCATCCGGTGTATTCACTTGTGTGGTCGGCATGGTTCTCCCGACCCCTCACACCATTCGTTTTATCAAGTATAGAGTGTATATTTAGGCCTCATCCTAGTTTATAGCCATTGTTCCCCTAGAGTACAAGACTGTCTTGTTCATTAAGGCAGACTATTCGATTGTGAGATATTTACACAAATGCATTATCCACTAGATGTTCAATTCATCAATAAATCAATATAATATATAGAGATGTATTGTTTTTCTGGATTTAAAATTTAACATCCGCCTGAAAGATTACAAGGCAGAAACATAACTGAACATGCAAAAACTCTGTATTATTATCTAATAAGCAAACAAATGTGGTCTGGCATTGACAAAGAATCACACAACAAGCAATTATGTAGCTCAAATTAGCATACTATCTTCTAAGAAACAGATTTTATATGCAGATTTAAACAAATAATTCATGTATAATTCAAGCAAATCAGTCAATCAACGGAATAAAACAAACAAGTGAAATAATTAGGGTACCAACAGATGGACGATATGAAGATCGAGCGTCGTCTCCCACCTTTTTCTTTCTCTGGATTTTCCTCCGAATCCATTGATCCTTCATTTTTCTCTCCAATTTCCTCAAATAAAATCATTATGAGAATCTAACTAAATGTCACCGTCATATTTAACTGCATTTTACTCATCCTCCCGGCCTTAATTTTACACGTATTTTTTATATTTAAATGGATGGATTTTACTCGTATTTTTTAATAGTATTAATATCCTATACACCAGCGGTGTAAACTGAAAGATTCTACAGGTGTATGAGTTTAAAATTTAGGGGTAGTTGTTTTAATTTAAGGTTTAGGGTTATAATTTAGGAATAGTTGTTTCAATGTAAGGTTTAGGGTTATAATTTAGGGTTTATAGGTTAGAGTTTAGTTTTTAAGATAATATGGTGAGGATTTAGGTTTTAACCTATAAACCCTAAATTATAACCCTAAACCTTAAATTGAAACAACTACACCTAAATTCTAACCCCCTACACCTAAACCCTTAAATCATATACCATAAACTAACTCCTTATACCCTAAAACTAAGCGTTTGTGTGTATAGAATATTTATCTTTTTTTTATATTGCAACACCCGTTACACGCGTATTGATACTCTAATCAGCACTGCTACTTCGTTTGGATGGAAATCTTCTATCCTTTTCGATACTCTTATTTATGTCTCGCGCTTAAAATTAAGTTTAGAGCTTAAGGAATTTAGGATTTATAGTTAGGGTTTAGGGAATTCAGAGTTAGTGTATTTTTAGGGTGTATAGTTTAGGATTTAGAATTTAGAGTCAAGGCTTGTAATTTAGTTTTGTACTGTTTTTTTAGTGCGAGAGCATAAGTAGGGGTATCGAAAAATGAGAATTTATATCCCTTCGTTTGGGATGGAAATTCTCTGTCCCTTTTCGGTACCCTACTTATGTCTCAAACTCAAAATTAAGTTTAAAGTTTAAAATTAAAGTTTATGGTTAGAATTTAGAGAATTAAGAGTTTAAAATTTTAGGTTAAGGTTTATGATTTTAGGTTTAACACAACCTTAGTTTTACTCGTATTTTTTTATGTTTAAATGAATGGATTTTCTTTGATAAAAAAAAGTTTACAGTAAAAATATATATTTTAAAAAATAATATTGAGAGGAATATATTTCGGAAATTAATTGTTTATCAACAATATTGCGATAAAAAAAAACCCGGTAAACGGGTCTTTCTTTGTTGAGAGCATGGACGGCGCGTTTCAATAAACTCCCGCCTCCGCCAATGCTTAAAACGCAGCGGCTTGTATAACGACCGACGTTCGTAACTAACATCTTATCTTATCTGATCTCTTAACAAAAGCGTAGGAAATCGCAATCACATCACTACGGTCGCCACTCGCCAACGCCATCCCTCCTCCTCCCTGCTCTAACTTCTGTCGAGTCTCCACCAACACAGTTCTTCAAAATTCAAAATTCAGCTCACAATGGCGAAGATTTCAGACAATGAACTCTGCGCCGTAACGAGGAGGATTGCAACCGTCTCCAACCATCTCCTGTTGCCGGTCTGTTCAGGCTCTAACCCCGGTTCGACCCGTGGCTCCATCGGGCTGTGCAACGCTTCCATGGATGATAGCTATCATAGAATCCATGGTGAAGTTGCAAGCCATGAGGTTGAGTGGAAAACCGCTTGCGATGAGTATGACAAAGAGTTCACCGATATTCTTTATGAAAAGGCTGTCGGCGAAGGCATTGCAAAGGTCAATTAAGCTTCACATTCGTCGATAAATTAACAGGGTATTGTTAATTCTGGAAAGAAAAAAAGCTTGATTTATTTTCGTTGCTTTTGCTCAGATTACAATAAATAGACCGGAGAGAAGAAATGCTTTCCGTCCGCAGACGATTAAGGAGCTTATACGTGCGTTTAATGATGCCAGGGATGATAGTTCAATTGGAGTCATAATTCTCACTGGGAAGGTAATGTAATACACTAATGCCCAAATTTCAATTTTCCCACCGTGTCCATAAATTATTGATAATCTGTTGCTATAGGGAACCAAGGCTTTCTGCAGCGGTGGTGATCAGACGTTGCGAAAAGCTGATGGTTATGCTGATTTTGAAAATTTTGGCCGCCTTAATGTTTTAGATCTTCAGGTACAATTACACATATATTTGTTCAGCTCCAAAGGGCAAATGCTTTGATGGGTTGTCCCAATCAGTTGGGAAAGCTCTTTCAAATGTACATTTAGTTGCAGTAGTAGCAGTATGTGAATTTCTATGAGCTCGAATAATGTGTAATCTTCTATGCTATGAATAATCAGGCAATACCTTGCGTTTTTCCTCCGTGTTGTGCTAGTTTTAGTTCCTTTATCTTTCTTGATATTTTTCTGATTGCAGGTTCAAATTAGGCGACTTCCGAAGCCAGTGATAGCAATGGTAATCTCTTTTCTTCCTTATTGCAACATAATGAATGACTTCAGTCTTTAAATTGTTGTCAATGTTATAAACCAGGTTGCTGGTTATGCTGTTGGAGGAGGACATGTATTACATATGGTTTGTGATCTGACCATTGCCGCCGACAATGCTATTTTTGGCCAAACTGGTCCCAAGGTGCTTACATGTGCCCCAACTTGGTTGGTTAATCTGTGTTTGATACATGGATATGAGGTTAATGGTTCCGAGGATACATATCTGTATCCGACACTTACTCTCACGTCCTAGTAACATAGGTTGATTTTTTGTGATTTTCTTCTTTGGATGATAGTGCTGGTGCTAGATCCCTATGTATCTTTTATTAATATTGTTGCCCTTCTTATGTTTACCTGATTTCATATGCCCCAGGTGGGAAGTTTTGATGCTGGCTACGGAAGTTCAATAATGTCCCGTTTGGTAAGCTCTAAGAAGTTAGCTTTTATTTGGCATCATACTTGTTCTGTGGTTTATAATTTATATACTATGTTGCTTAGATTCTTCATTTTGCTTGAAGTATACGTGTATAGAACCTCAAAATATGTACAAACCTAAGAGATATTGAAGACACCTGTGCCAGATACATGTATTTGACGAGTCTGGTAACATTCGTGATACGTCCTGCATGCATTCGGAACAGTGTGTTTGATCTGGATATGATTAACAGGTTGGGCCTAAAAAGGCACGCGAAATGTGGTTTCTTGCCAGGTTTTACACTGCCTCCGAAGCAGATAAAATGGGGCTTGTGAATGCTGTTGTGCCGGTGAGTTGTTAGCCCCTCACCCTTTTCCATCGACTCACCAAAGTCCTCATTTTGTACTTTGATCCATCGTCCATTCCCTCAAATGGATAAAGGTTAATTGCTATGGCATTTGCTCCAGCTAGAGAAATTAGAGCAAGAAACAATTAAATGGTGCAGAGAGATCCTAAGAAACAGTCCAACAGCAATCCGAGTGCTCAAATCATCTCTTAATGCAGTTGACGACGGCCATGCTGGACTTCAGGTACCGGATCGAATCATAAACACCCGTCTTTAACTGCTCAACCCGAAAATCGTATCATTTCGTCTATATTCTTTTCCTAGGAACTTGGTGGAAATGCCACACTGATTTTCTATGGCACTGAAGAAGGGAACGAGGGGAAGACCGCCTATGTGCAACGTAGACGTCCAGATTTCTCAAAATTTCCAAGGCGACCCTAAAGTTGGATTTGAACGGTTTGTAATTTGGAATCTGCCACTTTTTTTAAGAGTCTTCTCCGGAGAATATGCTTGCTCTTTGATGCAATGTATGCTTGTTTATTACCTGTAAAACAATTTCAACAACTGGTTTCAATTGATCAAATTTGCTTTTCAATAACTATATGGCTTTTAACATTAGGATTCAACTCAAAGACTCGAGTTTCACACCTTAAAACCAAATCTTCATGGCGTTAGAGTAGGCAATGGCATTGCTTTGTATCAACTGCATTATGTTTTGTGATATTTTGTTATATAAAAATAAAATGAAACTTAGTGTGGCTGCTGGGATTCGAGCCCAGGTCTTCACGGCCACAACGTGAAATTCTTACCACTAAACTACAGCCACAAGCTGACAAATTCTATATTTTTATATTTCTATTCCATAACACTCAAAGTAATGATATACATGCAATATTTCATTCTTTTCAAATTTTATATTTGGATTTAATTTATTATATGACTGATAATAATCAAATATATACATTCATTATTTATAATTGAAAGTATAAAAATATGAATTTAAAAATAAGTATCTAAATACTTAAAAAGGAGCGATAAAGAATGAAATATTGCATGTATTTCATTACTTTGAGTATTATATAATACTCGTATTTTTATACTTTAAATTATATATAATATTGAATTATAACCAATTTATATATTCAAATCTCTATTAATTTTTTTATCTTGAATAAATACTATAAAATCATTTTTAATAATTTATTATTCATTTTTATAAAAAGATTTAAATTATTTATTAAATTAGTTTATCTTATTCCTACATAAAGTGGGAAATAAATAATCAAAGTATATTTTTGATTAAAAATAATAATTGTTTAACTTGATTTAGTGGCTAAACATTGGACTCATTTTCTAGAGGACCTAGATTTAATCCCCTATCTTGCATTTTAATATAAATTTTGAGATGATGAAACCTATAAATTGTGGTGAATTTTAAATAAATAGTAACCTAGCTCAAATGACCAAATGCTGGATCTTTTTTCAAAGAATATTGAGATTGATTCTCAGCAGTGTTAATTTACTTCCTTACTTTTCTTTGGCTAAACACATGAACTGTTGATGATGATGAAGGCTAAATGATATTAAATTTTTTTTTATGGAGAATATCTAAATAGAAAAAAAATTAATGTTAAGTAATATTTTATCAAAAATAACAGTTAGGTGATCAAAATAAAAATACAAATACCCAATAAAACAAAATACGAAGCCCGAGATCGCAACCCGAGTACAAATGGTAAAACAACAGTGACGTGTCGCTGATTGATTGGAACTGACAGGCCAAACTTTAAACGTGGCAATTTGGTCATTTTCAGTAAAATGACCGGGAAAAGTAGCTGGCCCGGCTCACAGTGCACCCGCGGACCGGTTCTTGGCATCCTTTTATCATTTTTAAACCTTCCAATTCCAAATCGTCTGTCACCCCATAATCAGCTTTGGTCTCGTTTCTCAATATTCTCTCCGACTCGCTTTTCTTCCGTTCGGTTCAAATTCAAATTTCTCCCGTGGATCCCTCTGCGTTTGTCTCCAAAGGTAATAATGATAATAATAATTCAAATCTCTATTTTGATTTTGGTTTTCGATCTCGCAACTGATGAATGTAAAGAAACCAATTCATTGCACTTTACTGGATTCTCTCACTTTGCTTTGGATGTTAGGCCTTGACACGGTTTCATTATCGTTTAGATTTCGTTTAGTTAAGAACGCTTGGTGGCTTGATTTTCTTATTTACTAGTTCATTTTGTTGGCTTTTGTGTCTAATTTTTAGAATTTATTTTGCTTTCCTTTCTGATCTGAAGATTTCTCTGATGAACTATTCTAGATCTATTGTTTATAGTTTATATATATTTGATTTTTTAAATAAATTCTCGATGCTGTTTATGGAAATTACGCCATGGCATTGATTTTTCGCTCCTCTAAGTTCAGATCTATTTGATTTGTTTAATTTGAATATTGATGTGTATTTCAGTTTGTTTGTTTTTTTTTGATGGAAAATGATATCTGTGAACTTGCAATATATTCAGGGATCAACAGGTAGAGAAGAGAAATGGGACTGACATTCACAAAGCTTTTCAGCAGGCTTTTTGCCAAGAAGGAGATGCGAATTTTGATGGTTGGCCTTGATGCAGCTGGTAAGACTACCATCTTGTACAAGCTCAAGCTTGGAGAGATTGTCACCACTATTCCCACCATCGGTAAGCACTCTATTCCAAATCCTTAAATCTTGTTGTTAATCTCTGGTTTAGGCGATTATTTCTAAATATATATTAGCATTTAGCACTGTGTTAATTCTTCTATTCCTATGATTGTTTGTCCTTCATTTAGAGAATGTTTGTTGTCAATTTTCATGTACTCTATGGCAAAGGTTAGCTTGCGAAGCACATAGCAACTCTGTCTCCTTCTCCTCTTTCTTTTTAGAATTTAGCGTTATTGGTTCTATGGAACTTATAGTTGCACCTCAAATACTGAATTTC
This sequence comes from Hibiscus tridactylites, assembly GCA_958450335.1. Lineage (NCBI taxonomy): Eukaryota > Viridiplantae > Streptophyta > Magnoliopsida > Malvales > Malvaceae > Hibiscus > Hibiscus tridactylites. The sequence continues at coordinate 87,965,410 of OY288281.1, forward strand.
ATTCTAGGACGGGATTACTTGGCAAGTTGAGCTTGCAGTCCAATAAGATACCTAACTATGTTTATTCCAGCATTACTGATTTTGTAAGAGGTTGGAACTTGAAAGCCCCCTAAACTACCTAATGCAACCAAAGTAAGCTATAATTTCTACAGCCAAGGTGATGGAATAACATGAATATGCGAATATCTTTCTCTGGTGCAATCATAAGAAAGTAAGAAACACTGTTTGACTAATCTCTATAGTTCCCTATCATGCTTTAGATCAAGGACTTGGAAGAAATCTGCTGTTGGGTTTGAAAACTAGTGATTTCCTGAAGAACACCCCCCCTTTTTTTTCCTCTTCTGGAAGGCGGGGTGGTGTAGAGAAAAAGCAGAATGAAACAAGACAAATTATTGTCATAGAATGGTTATTGTCTTAGGATTTAGGACCAATCCGTATAATTCATATTGTGATTTTGTTTGGTACATTAACTTTTAATGTTTTTGATGCATTAACCCATGCTCATGATTTGCCATGTATTTCTCATTCAGGATTTAATGTGGAGACTGTGGAGTATAAGAACATCAGTTTCACCGTGTGGGATGTTGGTGGTCAGGACAAGGTATGAACGTTTTACTTTGATGTTTAAGTTTTGTTATTCTGTTAAATGGGAAATAACCTTTTACTTTCTGTCACCGTAATAGGGTTTTTTTTTATTTTACTTTTTCTGATATTTAAGGAAAACAATAATGTCCTAGTTTTTTATTGTTAAACGTGCAGATTCGTCCTTTGTGGAGGCATTACTTCCAAAATACACAGGGTCTCATCTTCGTGGTTGACAGCAATGACAGAGACCGTGTCGTTGAGGCCAGGGATGAATTGCATAGAATGTTGAATGAGGTATGGTAGTTACTTTTAAGTGGATCAACCTTTGATTTTATAGTTATTGTTTATGCATGTGTTTTATTGCTGTCATAACTTACAGTCGACTTTTCAATGCTATGCACTGGTTTCATACAAAATTAAGATTTAGTATCCATACACATGCAGAAGGGCAGCCTATTGCTCATGGCTCCTCTATTGTTCCTAGATGTGCAATGCCCTACACCCCTACCTCTTTTCAATGACGTTCTTTCTATAACTTCACCCATAAGCAGTTGTGTCAAAGTACATCCAAAATAAAATGTCATGAGTTTTCCATGCGACTTGATCTGTTGATTTCAAAGACCATTTCATGAGAATGTCCTATTCAGTGAATGCTGTGTTGAAAATGTGGATTCAAAGAAACGAAAGTCTGTGAAAATACAATTTTAGAAGCTAATGATAAAATTCAATGTAAATTGTTTGTGTAATTTTTGCTACTGGTTTTGTTCCAAAAGTAGTTTGATCAATGTTCTTAAAAATTCTTGCTTATTAAATTAAGTGTCTTCTGCTCTTGCTTCAGTGTTGCTGGATTTCATGGTTACCATGTTTATTTTTATTTGTTTTCAGGATGAGCTGCGAGATGCTGTGTTGCTTGTATTTGCTAACAAGCAGGATCTTCCAAATGCAATGAATGCTGCTGAAATAACCGATAAGCTCGGCCTCCATTCCCTTCGACAGCGTCACTGGTAAGCTTCCTCGTTGAGTTGAGTTTTCCAGTTGTACGATGCAGTCTTCTTATCCATTACCACTGGTTTCCTTGGTCTTTTCAGGTATATCCAGAGTACATGTGCAACCTCCGGTGAGGGACTTTATGAGGGTCTAGATTGGCTTTCCAACAACATAGCTAACAAAGTAAGAATGGATACTAGCACAAGCTTCTTTAAGGGTCATTTTATGTACTCTATGCATCCTTCTGGGATAAGTACACAATACCTACCCCTCACCAAACTTCCTTTTTTCTGTTTTCTTATATTCACATGCTTTTTACAGGCTTGAAGCTGTTAAGAAGATTCTTGCAATATGGGGAATTCTTGATGCACGGTTTTTAAAAAAAATCATTCCCCTTCCCCCTCATCTTTCATCTGAGACGGTCGGATTGTTGTTATGCCGTTGTTTGCTCTTGGTGATTATCGTATTAGTTAGGGGTACTTATGGCTTTGTTATGCCTTTGTTGTAGTTGGTTGGTTTGATATATATACCTTTTGGATAGCTTTTCTTAAAATCTTCACTTGCAGTATTTCTTAAAATCTTGATTCTGCCGATATAAATTGATATTTTATAGGATTAGATTTTTGTCTTGTAGTCAACTATGTTCAGTAATGTTATATATTGTAGTGCGATGATTTTTATGGACTAAAATTTGATGTATTGTAGTGCATAATTTTATATATTGTAAGTGAATAATAATAGGGTATACTACAACAGAAAGACATTCAATTATGGGTAATGTTATATTTGGGTCACTCAATTTTTAAAAGTTATACTTGGATCACTTAGATATGGGTTAGGTTACTTTTGGATCACTCAATTATGAGTAATGTTACATTTGGGTCACCTTTTATATTTAAAAAAATATATCAACTTAGTCATTTTATTCTTCCAAATCACTTGTATACCCTCGTTAACACTAGTGTACTTCATTTGAAACCATTGATGAATCTAATACACAAATTGATATATACTTTTTAAATATGAAAGGTGACCAAAATGTAACTTTAACCATAATTGAGTAACTCAAGTGTAATTTTTAATAATTTGGTGATTCAAATATAACTTTTTAATAATTAAATGACTCAAATGTAAATTTACTTAAAATTGAGTGACCCTCCATTATAGTTTACCCATAATATAATGATACATCATTAGAAATAAAATTAGTAGTTTATCGAAATCTAAAATTATACGGCGATGCATGTCAATACTTTTGTGGAGGGTCCCAAACAAATTTTATAACTTCAATTCATTAATTAATTTTTCACTACCTAAATTTATAATTTTAAAAATTTCAAAACACTTAATTTTTTAATTTATCAAATAACATCTTAATTTTAAAAATATCTGATAAAAATATGTTAATTATATATATGCACCAAATTCATACATCTGGTTTGGCTCTCGACATAGGAGGTTTGTATTGCATCCTTCCATCTTTGAATTTTCTTGAATTTCCCTTTTCTTTGCTGTTTCTAACTGTTCAAATTTTACAGAGAACGCTTTATTCGTTCTAACTGTTCAAATTCGGTCACTCAAATAACATATAATAAAATCACTGAAGAACTAGCTACAAAAGCATATTAAATTTAACTTTTATCAAAAAAAAAATTGTTAACACCGGAGAGATATGAAATATTATTTTAAGAATAAATATTCTATACATAGGTTGTGGAAACTGAAAATTTCTACAAGCGCCTTAGTTTTAGGGTATATGAAGTTAGTTTAGAGTATATGATTTAGGGGTTAAGTGTAGAATGTTAGAATTTAAGGATAATTGTTTCAATTTAAGGTTTAAGGTTATAATTTATGTTTATAGGTTAAAACCTAAATCTTCACCATATTACCCTAAAAACTAAACCCTAACCCATAAACCTTAAATTATAACCCTAAACCTCAAATTGAAACAACTATCCCTAAATTCTAAATACCTACGCCTAAAGGCCTAAATCTTATACCCTAAACTAACTCTCTATATCCTAAAACTAAGGCGCTTGTGGAAACTTTCAATTTCCAGCGCCAGTGTATAGCATATTAATCTTTATTTTAATAAAGGATAAGAAAATATAATATTATAATATTCATTTATACAATGGACATGATATCAAGCTCTAGTGCAGACCTCCCCATCACAGACCCAACTTCCTTTGTATTTCCTTCCTCCTCCGTATCACCTTTGGTCTCTTTATCTTTTTCCAGGGCACACTTCGGATGCAGATCGAAGTCACATTCTATGCAGCAGAACGACCAGACTTCTCCTCGCTTCTTGCATCCATCGCAGGTGTAATAATCGGAACGAGTGAGCTCCAGTTCGTGCTCCTCATGTAGTTTGTGTTTCAATTTCTTTGGCCACCCCTTTGTCATCTCCTCATACTGCGCCTCAATCTCCTTCAACCGCTCCTCGGAGAAAGGATAAGCATTCACCCCATGAGCCATGACCAGACTCCACGCCTCTTTTGCAACGGTTTTTCCGGTCGGTCCGATGACTATAAGCATAGGGATACCTTGGACCTTGAACTTGCGAACCAAGGAAAACTTCCGAGCATCACCGAATGGAAGAGCCAACCAAGGCATTCCTGAATAATATTCCTCAAAGGAGGGTTTGTCACTGTCACTAGAAATAAAAATCACTTCGAATGCTTCATCCTTTGCCTTAATCTTCTTGTATACTTCAACGAGAAGAGGCGTGAAAGCACGGCATGGTGGGCACCAATGGGCCGAGAAGTACAGAAAAACGGTCTTTCCCACCAAGTCGATCACCTTGACCTGAAATAGTAGATTGATTTAGCAGGCTCAGTTTATAGCATTGGTCCTAATTAGTGCATGACTAGTGATTACATACACACGACAGTTAATGAACGAAAAAAGCCTGGAAAAGGTTTAATCATTTCAGTTGAGACACAATTTGATGTTAACATGATATTGTAATTGCCAGCATCCAAGGAAACCGAAAAACCATACCTTAGCCCCATCCTTCCCGATGACATAATCCAAATCCCCTGAAATAAGACTTGATTCGAGAGTTTGTGCAGCCTCTTTTGCCTTCTCTCTCCTCTTCAAGCTCTGCAAATTTTTTGGGGGTGAAGGGGTAGGCCTCAACCCCATATTCATCAATAGCATCGGCAACGTTGGGATGGAGAGTTTTCCCGTCTGGCCCGATAATGACAACAGTCGGAAAGGCCGAGAGCTCAAAGTACCTAGCCAATTTCCCACAGCTCTTGTCGTTGAAAGGCAATGCCAACCACGGTGCTGCGAAGCTTTCCTTGAAGGATTCCTCTTCATCTTCAAACGATATCATAACAACCTCAAAATTCTCCCCCTTTTCTTTCAACTTCTTATAAACTTCAGCTAGTTTTAGAGTAAAATCAGCAGATGACGTCGAGAAATATAGACCTACAGTCTTTCCCTCAAGTTCGGAAACCGGTACCTAGAATACAAATGAAGAACAGATTACATATTAGGATAGTACCAACTGACACAAAATCCATATTAAACAATCAATCCAATCATCAATGTTACCTTATTTCCATCAGATGTAACTACAAAGTCGCGAGATCGGGAAACCAAGATAGTTTTTATAGACTGTTCCTTCCTGGCCTTTTCTTCCAAATCTTTTAATTCTCGGATCTTTTCGGAGGTGAAAGGGTACACTTCCTCTCCATACTCTCGAATAAACTCAATCCCCTCATCAGTCGAGACTTTACCATTTTCATCCAAGAGCACGAGATGAGGTATTCCCTTAAGGAATAACTGGAACAACCGCTGGCGGGTTGTCGAATCGGAGAAAGGGATCGCCAGCCATGGCATCTTAGAGAAGTAATCATTGAATGACTCTTCATCTCCATCTGCCGAGACGAAAATGACTTCGAAATCGCCTTTCGGAGAGAGCTTGGAGTACACCTCGATCAAATCCGGGGTGAATTCTCGACATAGACCACACCATGATGCTGAGAAATACAATCCAAGTTTCTTCCCCTTCAAGCTATCGATTTTAACCTGGAAAATCGAAATTTCAGGCTTCAATTATCAAAAAAATCTAACAGTAACAGTACCCTAATCCCAAAACATCCAAAATTACTATACCCAACTTAAAAAATAGTGTTTTTACAGCTTTCTCTTCTAAAAGACTAAACTTCGGAAGCACAAAGTTAAAACAAAAAATGCTAGACTCAACTATTCTCCTTTGCACATATATATAAGCCCTTTTAAGTTCTAACAAAAGATTGATAAAAACAACAACAAAAAGACAAGAAAGATTGATTTAAGGGAGCAAATTACCTGATCAGCGTTGTTGCGTACGAGCAAATTACCTGATCGTCTCGACAACGTTGTTTGCTGCCTCTGCCATTCTTGAAACTGCAAAGTGTTTTTGTTTGGATTTTGGATGCTAAGAAAAGCTGCTGCCCTTGCTCCCCTCTGCAGCGTATTTATAGCATTACGAGACACAAATTAATTTGGATTTAGTAGAATGTGAACAACAATTTGGGGATGTACGATGAAATTAACCCTAAACTAATTCGAATTCAGTTCAATCCAATCCATTCCTTCAATTATATTTGAAGTTTAAAAAACTGATACATCAATTTATTTGAACTTATTTATGTGATGTTTGAGAATGTGGATTCAATTTTTTAGATTTTAATTTTATTTGTTTTGTAAATTGAAAAAAAAAATGAAATTATCTTTTTTTAAATAAAAGTATAATTGATAGGTAAAATCATACAATTTTAGATTATGGATACTAGCTTCGTTAAAAAAATTCTAAACTTTAATGGAGGAAAAGGAGTTTAAGACAAATAAAATTACAAAATCAAGCCTCGAAAACAACAAACCAAAACACCTAACTGCAAGATCCATGTCTTCTTTTGCCAAACAATCAGCTTCCGCATTAGCTTTTTTTGGGACAACCATCACTTTCCACGAGTACGCACAAAACCATTTATAACATATCGAAACATTTTTAAAAACTACGGCAAGTTTCAGACACAGCATAAATTTCAGTACCTGTTGGATCCATAATACCAATATATATGTTATTACTGAAATTATATTATTTTAAAATGTAGTTTCAAATTTCTAAATAACATTTATATATGTTATTACTGCTACATACTAATATATATCGAGCATTATAAATCTGAAAAACAACAATGAATATTACATTTATATATGTTATTACTGAAATTTGTACCGTAGTCAACCTTTTGTGTCGAGAATAACCTAATATCGAGTTGACCAAACACAGTTGAGTTAGGACATTTACCAGTTTGTTTTTATTACAAGCAGCCCAACACCAACACCGAATGTTCCAAAATCCATTGACCTCGTTTCGTCAACTTGTTTTCTTTGTTTTGTTACGACCCCATCAGGACTTCCAGGTTATCAAATAATTCTATCAAACAATAACATTAAACAAACCGTCAATAAATGCTTAGGATAATTATAATCTGCCCTTAAATTATGTAATAATTGAGTCATTGTCGTCATTTCAAACATCATCTAGAAGATAATTCATAGTTTTCAAACAACAAGTTATTTGATTAAAATAAAATTAAAAGTTTATGAGAAGATAAAATTTCAGCATATTCAAACGCCGATGCTTATCCTTAAAGGCGCAACTTAAAAAGAAAAATTAAGCAAAATTTATTATGATTTCAATTTAGGGCCGACTGAAAGTCTGAAACCCTTGAATTCTTGAAAAAAATATATTGAAACTTTATGAAAAGTATAAAAATATTAAACGTCACTAAAAATTATAAAATAAATATAAAAAAGTAAAAAATATTGAACATTATTAAAAAATCCTAAAAATATGAAAACAAAATTATTAAAAAAGGTTTCTTGCTTATGAATTTCACTATTACTAAAAAATAATTTTTTATTAAATCATTTTATACAAATTTTAATAATTTTTTATTAAAAAATTATAATTATTAAAATAATTATATAATATTTAATAACTTTTACATTTTTATACAATTTAATGCTTTATATGTTTAAATAATTTTTGGATTTTTAAAATAGTTATTATTTTTATAAAACTTAAAATATATATTTTAGAATTTCCAAAATATTTTTTTGGGATTTTAGGATTTTTAAAAATAAAAATAAAATACCAAAGTACTACGACACGACACGTACCCGTATGCATTTAAATTTATTTTCATATTAAATAAATATAGCTATTTGTAAATATGTAAAGGTAAAATGATATTATATAACAACTTTAATAATTTGTTAAAATTAATTCAAATCAAAGCTTTATGTATATAAATGTACAAAATCAAAGTTTATATACATGTATGATAACGAAAGTTTACGTGTAATTTTTAGGGATGATAACGGAGCAGAGCGGGTTTTTGGCCGACCTGAATTCGACTCAAAGATTTAAAACTTCAACTCGACCCAATTTGACTCAATTTTTTTTAGAACCCAGCCTGAAAATTGAACCGTGTCGGAACCAGCCGGTTTCAAGTTTTTTTTTTTGCCATCCCTAGTAATTTTAATATTTATCTAATATAAATAAAATTTTAAAATACATTTAATTGGCATAGTTATCTTTACATTATTTTTAAACGCATGTACTCAATCATCTGCTTTTATATGAATATAGATATAATCATATAAGTATGGATTTACCATTAAATGTTTTTTTAAGAACATTCATTTAAATATGAAATAGACGGAAGTAATATACACAATGAAGACCTAAAGAATTTCTAGAACCACGTGAAGTTATTGACTTTTTTTATGATAGATATGATCCACTTACACAAAATGTAAAAATTTAGCGTTTTACACACTTTTTAAACAATTAGGTGGATAAAATGAATGGTTAAAATTAATTTTTACTTTTTTTTCCAAAGTGATAATCTTCATATAACTCAAAGTTAATCTTATATATCCATTTTACTCATTCAACAATCCAAAAAACGTGTAAAAATTTAAAAAATTTACACTATGTAACTAGATCTTATCTCATATATGGCTTTGTCTAACCTATGCATACATTCACAGGTTAATGACTGTTTAAGAGCTTGGATTGAATACAAAAATCTATTGAAAACTTTATCATTCAATGTATTACAAAAACTTAAACTTTGAACTCTAACCATAAACCCATAATACACTAAACCCTAATACATTAGATGAAGGTTTTTCTAATTGAATATTTTAAGATTTTGTAATATATTAAGTGATAGAATTTTTTTCATTCAAACTCTTAAATGGTCCTTAACCTCTGCATATATACATAGATTAGATAAAGCTTTTATACATGGGATAGGATCTGTTTTACACCGAGTAAAACTCTTTAAATTTTACACGTTTTTTTTATCATTGGATGAGTGAAACGAATGGATAGGATTAACAGTAAATATGTAAAGATTATTACTTGAAAAAAGAGTAAGGAGTTAATCTGAGACATTCATTCCCCTCATATAACGATCTAGAAAACGTATAAAATTTAAGGAGTTTTACATTATGTAAGTTGATCATAACTATATATATAGACGGAGAGAAAGAGAGTACTAATCTAACATTAATAAATATGTTGTGGGCAGAAATACACTTGTTGGCTTGTTGCTCAAGGCATTACATCACGCGTGATGCATCCACCCACCAGAATCATACGATATATAATGAACTAGTGTTTTTTTCTTTCTTTCTTGTTTAACAATATTATATTATTTGCACACGTACCCTCCCAAATTTCGACTTTTCAAATGATAATCCATCAAAATTGAGAAATCTGTATAATTTGGCCTTTACCCATGGAGCAGGTCAACCTCAAGACACATTCATCCTTCTGGATACGATCCTCACGGGTAACCCTTCTTTTTATACCACACTAAAATAATACTAATTACCTTACGCCAGCAAACATTATTAACACGTGCTACTTTTCCATCAACACCCTATTTTTTTGTTGCCTTTATGTTTTCAGGGTACTAATCTAAAATAATCTGCGTTTTACATTTAATTTTAGTGAGTGAGTATTTTTTCGAGAATTTTCTGCATACATAACGTCTCGAACTCAATAAATTCTTAAGCGATATTAAATTGTTTATCACTTGGACTAACTCTAGTTGGTTATCAACAACCTAATTTTATCACATATGAGAAAGGCGAAAATATTAATTTATATTATAAACAAAAGGAAAGAAAAGATTTTTTTCCAATACGAGTATGCTAGTTTTATTAAAGGAGGAAAAAATCTAAAAATATAATGAGAGTTTACGACTTAGATAAACAAAGTTGATCGGAACATATTCATAAAAACATGAAAACTAACTTTTCTAGATCATAAACATGATCATACAAAAAAATAAAAAATCCTAACTCAAAGGCTCGAAATAAAAAGATACAAACATCACCAAAACTCGACGATAAAAGGTAAAATCCAACAACAAATACATTTAAATATACATTGTACTTTGAATGAATAAGAATTTAAATAATTCAATATTTTTAAAATGCATTTAAGTATAAATTGTAAGCTGGAGTAGAATTATAAAATTTAATGAAATAATGAAAAGGATGGAAAATAGTAAATTTTCCAAAAAGGAAAGAAGTAAAATAAAATCTCCACGTATTTCGTATTGATTAAGCTTTTTCTTTATTTGGTTCATTTCCTTGCATTTGCATCGTCGCTATAAAATAATTCAGCGTTCATATTAATATTATTATTTTAAATTAAATAATTAAAAAATGGGAAGATTCGACCCTACAACCAACCACCTCTATTTAAAACCCGACAAACTCAAACCGACTTCTTAAATTTGTTTTCTCCTTTATATATATTTATCTGCCGCAAAACAATACACAATCAAAGGCTTTCGTTTTTGAGCTCTTCTTCTTTTGGTTTTTGCGATGCAAGTCATGAGTTCTTCACCGTCGTTATCTCCCACCTTTAATAACTTCTCCGGCACCGGCTTCCCGGACGTCGCCGGGAAGTTCAGCCACGATTTCGGACTTAAACTGCAGCTCAAAGACGAGGAGCCTAATAAGGAAGAAGAAGAGAAATTGAACAGTCAACCGGAAATAGAAGATGAAGATGAAAAGGAAGAGCAAAGCGAAGAGGAAGAGGAAGGAGAAGAAGAAGAAGAGTTTTCATTTGTTTGTTTAAGTCCTGATGTATTCCCGGTTTCTGCGGACGATTTATTCCAAGACGGTCAGATCCGTCCGATTTTTCCGTTATTCAACCAAGATCTCCTCTTCGCCGACGAAGACGGCACCGTTTTGAAGACCGAAGAGGGTGACGTCGCTCTACCGTCTCAGGTGAGGAAGGTTTTCGTTGAAGATTCAACGGACTCGACGTCGTCGGAGCCGGCGGGACCGTACTGCGAGTGGAGAGGTGCAAAAACCGTGGAGGAAGCCTCACCGGACACGTGTCGAAAGAGCAACTCCACGGGATTCTCCAAGCTTTGGAGGTTCAGAGATTTGAAGCTTCGATGTAATAGCGACGGCAGAAACGCGTTCGTCCTCTTAAGCCATCCTCCGCCTTCTTCTTCGTCGTCGTCAGTAAAAACCGAGAAGAAAAACGAAAAAGAAGAGAAGAAACCGACGACGCTGAAAGCAATCTTAGAGAAACCGAAGGAGAAAAAGAGCGGAAAAATGGCGTCGCCTTCAGCTCACGAAAAGCTTTATGTTAAAAACAGAGCACAAAAGGAAGGGATTAAACGGCGGTCGTATTTGCCGTATAAGCAGGTCGGTTTTTTCACTAACGTCAGCAGCTTGAGCAGAAATGTGCATCCATATTAGGTTTCTAATTCATTAATTAATTAAAATTAAAAATAATTTTAATTTTATTTGTAAATCTTGGAGTACAGTATTTGATATTATTGTAATTTGTTTATATATTATTATATTAAATATATAAAAACCTCTTTACTTTATCCATTACGTTAGTGATAAGTTGACAATTAAGTTGGGAATTTAATTTAATTTAATTTAATTGCATTCCTTTTTGATACAAGGTCTGATTTAGGCATAAATCTTCGAAACCTTATTTAGGGAAAATAACAAAACAGCTTGAATCTTTTGAGTTGTTGCAACAATCAAATTAAAAAAAATTCAATTACTTTATGCGTTATTTTTAACCTACGGTTTTGATACTTTGGTTGCGAGACATAGTATTTGTCCTCTCAAAACCTAAACATAATTTAATAAACACAACGTACGAAAAATCGAACCATAAGAAGTTAAGAACAAAGTTCCAAGACACGTCTTTGTGTTTTCACACTGACTAAGTCAATTCAGCGGGTAACAAACAATGTGCAACAAATATATTGTAAAACCAATGTATGGAAAATACTTTGAAAGTGTAAAAGAATAAAAGTCTAGAAATGGTTGATTACAAATATATATTATTCTCTAGATGAATATTAAATACTTAGATTTTATGTTAAGAAGCCACAATCATTATATTATTTTTTATGGTTTTATAACGATTAAGATAAATTATATAAATTATTACTGAATTTAATTCTCAAGTTTATTTTGGTTACTAAAATTTTAAAATGTTCAATTTACTCACTGAACTTTAAACATTAAATTTTTTTGTCACTTTTTCGTTAATTTTTTGACGACCTCAATTTATCGATGAACAAAAAAATTTCTCCACGACCCGAACGATGAAAATTTTCATTAGTACGAGAGAAGCAATATGCTGAGAAATAGATTTCATTCGACAACGAAGGAAGGAGATCAATAAGACAAAAACTAAAGGTTTTTCCTGATTAATGAACTTCGGGGTACTTTCGAACGAAATGGAGGTCAAATTCGGACTCAAGGGACGAGACAAAGCGACCGATAAAATTTAGTGTTGAACGACGACTATTTAAGTGTGCATCCGACGATGGTGAACGATAGAGTGACAAAAACATTTAATGTCTAAATTTCAGTGACAAAAAACATTCAATGCCTAAAATTCAATGAATAAATTAAACGTTTTGAAACTCTAATGACCAAAATAAATTTGAGAGTAATGTTCAATGATAATTTACATAATTTACCTAACTATTTAATAAAATATTATTATTATTATTATTATTAACTACATATAAGGAGGAAATACATCATTTTATGTTAAAATGTATAAACTTTTAGATAGTTATATTAAAATCTAGATATATAACCAACTAGGGTTGAGTGTATTGGTAAGACACATTGCACTCCTAAAGACGGACATACACATTACCAAAAAATCTAGATATATAAAATTACAAAAATATCAAAATTATTTAAAAAATTTAAAAAATAGAAATATAATCAACTAAATCTATCTCCCATTACGCATGTCAAGTGTCTTTATGCTACAAGTTGCAACCTCTTTTTGTCATTACAGTCGATAATTTGCGTATCGATGAACTTTTCACAAATATATTTCTTTTTCCTTTTGAAAAGTGTCGTTATAAATTATAGCTTTGGAATTTTGTAAAGCTACACGTGGTTGGAGTCGATGAATTTCGCGGCATTTTTATTCATTTTCAGCTCATGAACCAACGTGTAAAGAAATTTCAGAAATTAAAAAATATTTTTAATTGTGAGCGTTCATGGCCTATTTATGCGATGGTTTAACTTTAAGCAACGCTTAATCTCAATAAATCTAGTCAAATTATAAAAAAATAATAGTAATTTTTATAAAGTACTTAATATGGAGTATTACATTTCAAATGATTTATATTTTAAATATTAATTAAATTAAAGTGTTTGGATATGACAGCTCATAAACTACTACTATTTTTTGTTCACATAGATAAAAGTGGGGTTCCTTTCCCTGCATCTTCCCGTGCCGATTTGCCAAACCGAAAGCCGACCGATTTCACAAAGGGACCATACCTTTTTTTACAGTTGGCCCACATAAAATAATTACAATATAAAATAAAAAAAATGTAACATAAAAATTTTGAGCGAGTATATGTATATCTAGTCGGTTAATCAAGCTGATCATCTTTATTTTTGTATATTCTTTAAGATTATAAGTTGTAGACCTACTAAAAGTACTCTATTCTTCTCCCTAAAGTTTCCTTTAGTAGACGAATGTAAGTAGAGAAAGGGTGGAACGTGGGTGCGTCCACCTTCAACCTTTTAAAGTTTGCACATTTTACTTTGATTTTTTAAATTTTTATGGATTAATTCTTAAATTTTTTTATGTTTTTATGGTTTATGCCAACCATGAAATTTTGAGACTTTTATAACTTGTATTCACCTTTAAAAGTATTTTTAGATCCGCCAATAGTTTTTTTTCTCATCTCCTTTAAATAGGATTAAAATTATAATTAAAATTTATCAAAAAAATTAGAATTAAGATCTAATTGTTGTTCTATTTTATATAGATTCAAAACCTGACATTAACATTAGAAATCTAATCATCTCTTTCCTTAATCAAAAATAAATAATTAATTAGAAATGTGTAATGAAATACAATTAAACATCATAATTATAATAAAATGTAATTATAAATAGGGTTATATTTTGATACACATACCGTGTAAAAAAAATATTACACAACCCTTTCTTCAAAAATTAAAATTAAAATTCCTAAATCTAAACCCCAACCTTAAACCATAAATTCTAAACATAGATCCTAAAATTTAAACCATACAACCTAAACCCTAAACTTTAAATCCAACAAGCCTATGTATCAAAGTTTTTTTCCTTATAAATATAGTACTTAGATCCTTTTGTAATTATAATAAATTTTAATTTCTTACACATATTTAATTATAAAAGTATAATTACATAAAATTAAGTGAAATTCATTAGAAACTAACGAGTGATCTGAGTGAAAAAGAGAATGATATTCATTTTAAAAGATTCGAGTTCAACCAACTTTGTTGTATGTGTTATCAAAGGGATTATAAACAGATTTTACCTAGTAATCACTTTAACAAAAAGGTTAATTCAGTAAGGCTTTTGATATGAATGATAAGGTCCTGTAAAGAAGATGAATAAAGGCCACAGAATAAGCTCTTGTTGGCATCTATCTTTAATGGAGTCAGAACTTTAGACATTCAGCTTTCTGTAATATTCATATTATTACTCCATAAAGCAACGTACAATTTAACAACTGACCCACAATCTACATAAATATCTACAATGCATGAAATAGGATGATCCTTGAGACAACAAACAAATGTGTTGGGGCCCTAACCTGTTAATTCAAACAACTGTGTCCGAATTCTCAGAGTTTTGAGTTTAGGCAAACAATAATCATCTAATAAAAGCATGTATGCATCGAACCGAAACTTTGTTTAAATGGTTCATCGCTTTTAAAACGACGATTGGCGACGAGATCCTCAACTCTTTATGGAGGGGGAGATACCTGAAGACTGCTGAACCAGCTATTAGTTCGTCCTCGGACCATATGAGTATGTTCTCATTCCATTTCCACGTCTCCACCATGGCTGTCCATTCTCTACATATGGCTGAGAAAACCCTTTTTCCGGTGTGTAACCTAAGTTGTTCTGCTGTTGAGCAATCTCCCAAGGCTGTTCGAAATATATTACGGAAGAATGTTATCCGGTTTCGCTTGCAGTTGTGCAAAGAGCAGGGAGAAAGGTACTACGATCACTTTTCTTCGGAATGGCTTACCTTAAGTCTTGGAGTTATTTGAGGATTTGAGAGTGGTTGATTAGGATTTGGAGGTGAATCGTCGATATTCTGAAATCCAAAATAAGAAATATAACATTAGAATCGAATCGATGAATCGCATTTCTTTTATCAACCGTGGGAGGTGAGTGCTTACTTTTATTCCAGGAGGCTTCTCTCCTCTTTGCGTCTTAGCCATGATCTGCAAAACTTACCGGTTTTAGTCATAGATAACATGAGAAAGCTGAAAGGAACTTTGCTGTGCTAACATGCGATATGCATCGTACAATTCGACGGGCCATTTATGAAAAGAAACCATTCACCTATCTAAGTCTAATGAGAGGAAATTTGATCGTCAAAGGGATAACGTTGTGAAAAAAGAAAGGGAAAAATACCTCCATGTAAGACTTCGGGTGCTGGCCGGAAGAGGGTCTCGGAGATGCAGATGAAGGCCTAACTGTAGACGGAAAACCAACGGAGAAAACAAACGATCAAACACAAAATTAAGCCCAAGTGTAGGAGTAGATAGAAGGAAGAAAACATAATACTGAGAAGAGCTCGGAAAGGTACCTGAACTATCAAAATTCGATACACCACTTGTTCTAAATTTCTGAATGGAAAAGGAAGAAACAAAGTCATTAGAATTGGGATGTTCAAGTAATGCTTCAGTGAAATATGACAACATTACAGATTTCAAGCGGTATACGAGCCTTGTTGATTTACCATCGGATTGGAGAAGTTTTCGGGGTAATCTCTGTGTACGACAGAAGTCTTTGACAGATTGCTATCAAGTCCTGATTATTTCAAAGATGCAAAAGTAAATCAAGACAAATTTTAAACATTGTAACACTGCCTAGGAAAAGAACCTACGGACGGCGGATCTAAATACTGAAGAGGAGTCACAAAGCTCCTAATGAGGATATGGTATGATACATTTAGAAACATACGAGACATCAAGAATGGTAATTGAAGCATTTACAACTTGTTTACGATGATGAAGCAAAAGGAAATGATTGAGATGTAAACAAAGAACAAAAATTTGCATAATTAAACAATACAGCCTACCATTCCGTGATGTGCGCTGACCGAACTGATCCGTGTGTTTGTAGGAAGCATTCCTAGCACTCTCCAGTCCCTGTACTGTTATTCTCATTGACCTCAGTTCTGCTATATGGATGCCTAAACGTCTTAACAGGACATCGAAGTGTCGCCCCTCTAGCAAAGAATAAAATCGGTGCCACTAGCTGTTAGAGATGAACAGCGTAAAAGTAGAAATGTAACATTAAAGAGGCGGGGAGATGAAAAGAGCCTCTTACAAATACATAAAAACCAAGCATGTTATGTAAGTTGCTACAAGAACAAGACCTAAGCATCTTTTGGATAAAACTGACCTTCTTTATTTGACTGCAACATTTGCAGACTAGCTTTTGCAGTATCGACGGAAGCCACTGCGACTGCCTTGGCAGCTTTGATCGTTTCTTTAGACAAACTTTGTTTTGAGTTTCTTCTTTCATCATCACCCTCTTCCAAAACAACCTTGCGGATCCAAGACTTCAACCTGGGAAAAAATAATTTCTAAACAGGCGATAGAACATCAAACGAAGGAACCACACTAACATTGTAACATACCAGCTGCTAATGCAAACTTGTTTTAATTACCTTTAGGAGCATGGAAGTCCCAGCACCAGAAAAAATAAGTAGCACTATAGAAACAATTGCGTATGACCAGGAAAACCGGGATGGTCGAGAAACTGTGAGCATCGGTTCCACCAGAGGTTGGGAGGACACACGAGCAAAAGACTTTGATTGCACATCTGTTTTTAATAATTGATAGGCATCATCGAGCAAAACGTGCTTGTGATCAGACACTTTAGGGTATAAAGTTACTATGTACATTGTTGGAACTAACAATCTTTGTTAAAAGCTTAAAACTATTCCATGGATGGAACATGCCAACATCTTAAACTTATTACCTTGACTCGAGTTAATGTCTTGTCGAAACGGTACACTTGAAGTAGCATCCTTCAATTAGCACAATAGGGAAAACATTGTTATCACAATATACATAGAATCAAGCATGAAGCAAAATGATCAAAGTGCTCACAGGAACACGACGAAAGGCTTCATCAATCTCATCACTCGTAAGGCCTCTCTTCTCGAGAAACGAACGCCTCTGCCTAACCGGACTTCTTCCGACAGTCGGATGTAATAGAAACTTAACAGCCATCTCCACTAGTTCCTCCCTCATTGGTTCAGAGTTTAAAGACACAATTTTTTTTTCAAGTTTCTCTTGATTTATCTCCCTTGGATTCTTTTTTTTCCCTTCCAACCTGTAAAAGTGATTCTAGATTGAACTTTACTAACCCAAAACGAAGTTGTAAACTTTAGGGTCAAATCAATAACCAACTCAAGCTCAATTGGATTCCTAAATTTTAATTAACATTCTTAATTTAACGTTAGCTGGAAAAGCTAAAATAACAACATTGCATGAGCAAATGCAAATATCCAAATCTCCACAATTTCAATCTATATAAGTACCAAAGATTCTTTTTTTAACAAAATAACGAATACCCATTTTAGAATATGATGAACCGATGATTCTAAAACAATTTAGTATTTACATGAACTATAAATCTATAATGGCAATGTATTAAATCAAACA
This sequence comes from Hibiscus tridactylites, assembly GCA_958450335.1. Classification (NCBI taxonomy): domain Eukaryota; kingdom Viridiplantae; phylum Streptophyta; class Magnoliopsida; order Malvales; family Malvaceae; genus Hibiscus; species Hibiscus tridactylites. Next base: position 87,983,279 of record OY288281.1, read on the forward strand.
AAAGAGAAGAGGGAAACGTATTGAATTTCTTACCGTTCCTTCTAGAAAACAGAATTCTTGAATTGCTTTCTATACATCCATAATTTAAAGTGATTACTGTTTATGATGAAGGAAATATTAGCAGATGATAACATGAAGGGAGAGGATTTGAAATGGAAAAGCAGAGATCAAAGATACAGAACAGGGACAATTTTGATCAGACATGTTGAAACATAAAAATATTATTTTATTGTATAACGTTTGTAAGAATGAGAAACTTGGGTTGAATCTGGATGAAACTGGCTGGTTTGTCAAATTTTAAATAAGAGGGCCGCAATGGGTGTCGAAGTTGAACTTTGTATTCGTGGCCAAAAGTCCAATTCGATTGGGTTTGGCTAATTTGCACAATAATCATCATTATTCTCTTACTAATTTTTTTACCGCAATTAATATTTAATTTATTAATCGATTAATTTCTATCGAATATTGTAAAAGTTTAATATAAAAACAATACTTCCAAATAATTACAACTTTAATTTTTAATATTGTTTAAGGGATCTAACAATACATTCGGTTAGTTTTAAGGTTTGTATTATAGTTCTAAATTTCTTTTTACCTTTTTTAATTTTTAGGACTTCACCTTGAATAATTCTAACTGGCCTGCATTTTACATTTGATTTTAGTGGGTGTTATGAATAAATTTAAAAAGATGAAGTTCAAATGTTTGATTAAATGCTCAAAGCAAGTTACAACTATAGGAGATGAGGAAAGAAATGCTTTTAAGTATCACGTTTTTACTTATCTCTTTATATTGGGTAAAAATTTAATTATTCTTATATTTTTTTTACCGTCCGATGATGATAATAAATAGATAAAATTATTCTCTTATCTTTTTTTATCAAGTGATAATTTTTATATTTCTTACTGTTAATCTTATCCATCCAACTACTTTCATCCAACGGTCTAAAAAAATTGTAAAACTTTTAAATTTTACATAGTGTAAGAAAATCTTCCCTCTCTCCTCCCCCTCCCCCCTCTCTAAAACTCAATTACTAATACACTATCTTTAGACTGTTAGATGATAATAATAAATAGCTAAGATTTTTTTAAGTGATAATCTTCACATTTTTTCATGTTAATCTCATCCATTCATTTACCTTCATCGAACTAACCGACCGAATTAAAATTTTTCCGGTTAATCGATTGGTTGTTTTTAGGTATGATCAATTAACGTTTAATTTTTTTTTTCAAATTTTGGTTATCATTTAATCCAGTTTGAAATCGGTTAATTAACCGAAATTAATATATATTAAATATTATACATATTTGGTCATTAAATTTTTAAAAATTATAAAATTATCATAATTTTTTGATATGTTATAAAATGATCATTAAATTTTATTAAATTAGCACAAAAGATCATTAAATTTATTGGATTATTAAAAAATAATCATTAAACATTTTAAAATTTATCAATAATTTATGACGTGCAATGATCATTTTTTAATAGTTTGATAAGTTTAATGACTGTTATGTAACTTTTGTGAGTTCATTGACTAAAAAAATCATTTTATCATAGTTTAGTGACCAATTTGTGTACTTTATCAAAAAATTTGTAACAAATTTCGATTAATTCAAAAACTGATCGAATTAACTGAAATTTATTTGATTTGATTAATAAATTTAAAAAATTTTGATTTCAATTAACGGTTAAACAAAAAATAAATTTGGTTAATTCAGTTTTGGCTAATTCGGTTCGGTCACCGACTGAATTAACCAAATGCACACCCATACTCCTACTCCTCTTCACTTCTTTGTGTGTGTATATAGAAAGATAGTTTGGGGGACCAATGTAGAATGAGAGTTATAGTTTTGAGACATATAATGCAATTAAGTATCTCTTCATAGTTAATTGCATTATTTGTCTCCAAACTTTGACTCTAATTCTATATTAGTCCCCAAGCTTTTAAAGATTCTAATTGCATTCTCAAACTATGATCCCCCATTCTAAATTAATCCCCAAATTTTTGAACATTTCAATCATTCTTAAATTATCGTTTATTACACATAATAGACATTGGAGTTTACATGGCAATTAATATTTTTATAACGATTTTATTAACATGAGATATGATTAGTAAGTACTATAATTTGAGGATTTTGAGAATAAAATTAAAATGTTCAAAAGTTTGAGGACCAATTTAGAATGCGAATTATAATTTTATGGATAAAATTAGAAACTTCAAAAGTTTAAAAACCGAATTAGAATAAAAATCATATTTTGAGAATGCAAAATAAAATATTTAAAAATGTATGACCAATTTAAAATAAGGGTCATAATTTGAGGACAAATGATTCAACTAACGTTATATTATATATACCCATGAGTCAAAGGCAAGTTTGATGTTTAGTGGCCAGTTTCACAACTCAAACGCCATTATAGCTTATTGGATAAAACCAAAGGGTGGCCCATTGTTGCTGACCTCAGTTTCCACTCTTCCAAGTTTGTATTTTCATTTACTTATTCATTAATACCTCTTTAATGCTTTTTCCCCTCTTTTTAATTTGAAGACCAAGTACTAGTTAATAATGTATTTGTTTATATTTTTTATAATTATTTGTATATAATTTATTGATCGACTAATTCGTAATAAGTATTAAAATATTTTTATTTTTCTATTAATATTTTTAGTCATCTATTTACTCTTATTCAACGGTTAAAAAATATGTAAAACTTAAAAAATTTACATGGTGTAATCTACTTCTACTTTTTTCCCTTCTTAAAAATCTACTTATTTTTATCTTTTATTCTCAATTACCAATTTACACTCATTTAATAATTTAAAATTAATGTAAAACTAAAAGTTTAATATTGTATAAATGGATATTCTTACCATTAAAATCCTTAATTTTCCCATTGTGGCCATACTGGGGTAGGCTTGACTGGTTTTGAAAGGCTAACGGGGAACACAATAAATGGTCAAAAATATTGAGCTGAAAAGTCCTTGAAGTTCTGGCCACTTAGTAGGTAGAAATAATGCATATGCATCGGTGAATGGTGATGAGAGAGTTGTGATTTTTAGGTCTTTAAGACCGGAGCGATTTTTAGGTCTTTAAGACCGGAGCTAAACAATGTATGGCTCAAATTTCTCTTCATTCATTATATTCCTCCATAATGTCAATGCAAATCAATTTGTTCACCGAGTTAATTTAAGGAAAAATGACAAAAAGATGTTTTTAACGTTTGTATGTTTTGTCATCTGGTTTTATATTTTTTTTTAGAGCAAACAACCTCGACGTTTTAATTTGCTCCAAATATACCCTCGTTGGATGAAAATTGTCATTAAAAATATTAGTAACTTGGCCAACCGACCAAATATACTTGCTCATTAAAAATATTGAAGTGATACATTAATTTTTTTCTCCTAAATTTGCAATTGCCACATAGACTACTTTTTTGATGATCAAAACTGTCGTCGGTCCATCCTAACGATAATCCTATAATTCTATTTTGAGTTGATCTGACGATTGATAATAGTGATCGGAAAATTTTATCTTTTAGTTTCGATTGAGATCTAATTAGTATTTGAAAAAAGTATAAAATTTTCCGATGATTTTGAACAAAAAGAAAAAGGAAAGAAAGAAGATAAGGGTAGTAGTTTGAAGCTTGATTATCTTTTTACGGAGAAAGCACTATTGAAATTAATCGACGACCGTTTTATTAAATGAAAAATCGATATTTGTGATGACTATCAATTTAAAAATTAGTTTTTGAAAGAGATCTTAATGCGTCATGCTAGCATTTTTTTAACGTCATTGACTATAAACGTGTAAATGTAAATTAAAAGTTTTAATTATCATAAGAATTTACTACCAATATAATCTACCTTCAATTTTAAAAGAAAAATGAGAAGAAAGACAAAAAATTTCCACTTTAAATATTTATTATTTAATAAATTATCAGCCTTACCCGTTCAAAAAAAATTCCACTTTAAAGGAGTCAACCTTCTACTTTATTATACTTCCGTTCATTTTATATATTATGATCTAATAAGATTCAAATCATATAAAATTCAATTAATTACCCAACTCATCTTCAGTCACATTTCACGCTTAATTTTTAAATTAAATATTTTAGTGTACAGAGACTTGTTCATCAAACTGTCTAAATTATTATAAAATAAAAATAATTTCATATTCAATAAAATAATCTAAATCTGCCATTAAATGGGAGAAGTTGGACTACACATGCTCAAACATATTCTTTAAAAGTAGGGCAAACTATTTTTGGTCACTCAATTTTATATATATTTCTGGTTTGGACAATCAACTTTAAAAAGCTTCAATCTTATCATGAAACTTTCTAATTTTGCTTATTTTGGTCCCTCGGCCTTAAAATGTCTAACACCAGCACCAAATTGTTATGTTTTAGGGCTTTTTACCTTATATTATCATGGTTGGAATCTTTCTCCATTGTCGTTCGATCGTCACCAAGCATTGTTCTACGATGTAACTTGTACTCTTCCCACTTTCTTTGTCTATGTTTGGTTTTCTTCGAAATTGAAAAACTCAAATCAAAGCTTCGGTCTTATTTTGATCTGATTTGCAATCTTACTGTCCAATTAGTGTAGAATCGAGATATATTACTTTTCTCGTCATTCATGGCTTCCAACTGTTAGGGTTTAGAAGAAAATACTCTGACACCAGTAAATCAAAGAGAGCCTAAAAATCTAGGTTTGAGAGGAAATTTTCAAGGATTTTTTTGCACGAATTTACCCAAAAATTTAAACAGATTTAAAGACTAAACGGTACAATGACCAAATTGAGCAAAATTCAAAATTTTAGTGATGAAATTAATAAAAGATTTTAAAGGTGACTGACTAAAACATAAGCACAGGTAAAATTGAGTTACTAAACAAATAATTAACTCATAAAACATAAATGCTTAATTGATAAATAGTTGAGGAGTTTTTTTTAATTTCACAAGTGATACCACTATCAATAAATTGTTGTCTTTAATTTATTAGAAAAATAAAAATATATAGATGTTGACAAATTTCAATTCATTTCAGAAATTCACATTTAATGTATCAAATACTAATAATTTAAATTACATTTTATTTAATTCTTTAAAATTATTATAGATAATATGTCAAACCTTTAAATTTGTTTCATACAAAGTTATCATGAATGTATTTCGTTAGCAAACTTCATACTTATATCAATCAATTTCCATTGTCATCACGCTCGAAAATCCCACAACGTGGCAGCCCTCCCACGTCGTCGTATTGGCCCTTGGCCCGCGTAATTCCCGGTAGCCGTGGCTCGCCAAGTTCCAGAAATATGTTTTCTCTGCCCTTTCCTAAAACAAGTCAATCACCGTCGAATCAACCAATTAAAACCGCAATCGAACGGGCAACACAATATCATCCATACACCACGCAACACCGTACCACTTCTCCTCATAGACCGCCAAATTTTGCTTACCATAGACAAAACACAAGAGAACCGCATCAACGTATACTGTCTGATGTAATGAAACCAAACTTCCATTTCTCCAAAATGTAAATCATTTCCTTTTTAACTTAACCATCCCTTGATTTAACCTCAGGTTAATTTCATTTACCGTGGTTATTAATAACCAGTATAAATACAGACCCCTGATCTGTAGCAGAAGCTATCAAAACAGCAGATATCTCCGAGAAATTAAAGCGTGATTATCTACTTGTCTGGTTAGTGAAATATTTTCCTCTGCTCCTTTCTCTTTTTAATCGCTGTTCTTGCGTTGATCCCGATTCAGATCACCTTTTGATTTGCTTTTTTACTTTCTTTTCAAACTTATTCTTCGTCTTTCCGTTTAATCGGGAATTGGTTTGACCTTTTCGTTTGATAGATCGTGTTTTGTTGATTAATGTTCATAATTCTGAGTTTTTTTGTTTGTTTGAGGTAACAGAAAGAAGAAGACAACATGGGCAGTGAATCATACGAGGAAGCCATTGCAGCTTTGTCCAAGCTTCTCAGGTATTTTTATTACAGTGCCGTACTTTTAGCATTTCTCTCTCCGTTTCCGATATTTCAATTTGCCGTCCTTATCCGTCGTTTCTGACGGTTTTATCGAACACGGTAAACCGTGTTTTTGGGGAGGTGGGGTCCAGCCTCGGACCATTGCCTATATTTCTGTTCCCACTGGAATTGTTAAAAAAAACTCCGTAACGGTTTTTCTTTTTATCGGCGTACGTCATCTTCTGTTGCAGTGACAAAGCCGATCTCGGGAGCGTCGCCGCCGCAAAGATCAAGCAGATAACGGCCGAGCTAGAGGCATCCGCCGCCGATCCGACGAAGTTCGACCCGGTCGAGCGGATCGAAACCGGTTTCCTTCGCTTCAAGAAAGAAAAATACGAGTACGTAACGTAACTAACTGCTTTCCGCCGTTTTCCTTTCTTCATGTGCCTAACGTGTGTCTTTCCAATTTGACAAAGCGTCATTAATGGCTTTCCTAAAAAAGATTAAGAATTGGATGATTGATTTGTCAATGTCATTTTTATTTATTTATATATATAATTATTAAAGAAAGTGTATTTTAAATAGGTGACAGCGCATGAACATTATTAGTTTCTCAAAAAGGAGAAAAATATTATATGTGGTTAAAATTTTCTTTTCTTTTTTTATTCATAATAATTGGCTTAACTGGAATTCTTTTTCTTCAAATTTTCCAGGAAAAATCCTGATCTGTACGGTGCTCTTGCCAAAGGGCAAAGCCCCAAGGTTCGCTCTTATCTTATCATAGTTCGTTTACTTTGTTTCTTTTTCCTTTTATATATTTACCCATTATTATTAATTTCAGACAAGATTTGGATTTATTTCACATGCTAAGTTCAGAGATTTGTTGTTTTGTTAATGGAATTGGTATTTTTTTTATGAAAGTATCAAATTTGAACTAAGAATATACTAATAACTCAACAAATTAAACTCCCCGTTACCTTTAGAATTGCGTGCTTTGGTTGACTAAATAGGAACGTGTATGGCCATTATTCCCACCACTTTCACTTTTGGAAATGGTGGGGGAGAAAGGAGAAGAATGAATGAATACGCACTAAAAAAAGTCAAACTTTGAGATGGATGGTTTAGATAGGAGAAGAATTGCTCCGTCAATGATCCAGATATCGATTATTATACCATTTTTTACTTAATATTGATCTTTTTATTTTCTCTTTCGGTAATTATGCATTATTTGAATGACTAACAATGTAATCTTCATTCTTTGAAAAAAATGTATAGTTCTTGGTGTTTGCATGCTCGGATTCTCGAGTCTGCCCTTCCCACATCCTGGATTTCGAACCAGGGGAGGCTTTTATGGTCCGAAACATTGCCAACATGGTCCCGCCGTATGACCAGGTTAGCCTCATGGTTACATCTACCGCCCCCAGTTGATTTCGATGTGTTTCATGTTTCTGATTTGCTTTGTTGGCTGCAGACAAAATACTCTGGAGTTGGAGCGGCCATTGAATACGCAGTCCTGCATCTCAAGGTGAACCAGTACTCTAACTTTATAACCCACAATTTGCTTTCTTAAATTTATGCTTTTGGAATTGGATTTATTTTTTCAGGTGGAGAATATCGTGGTTATTGGACACAGTTGTTGTGGAGGGATCAAAGGGCTCATGTCCATCCCAGACGATGGGACCACTGCCAGGTAACACCACGAGGCATTACATGACCATGTTCAGGCAATTTGTGTTTTTTTTAATATTCAGACACATACTCGTATTCGACACATTTATTCCACTTATGTTTATGTTTGGATTACGAAAAAAAATACAGTGATTTCATCGAAAATTGGGTAAGCATATGTGCACCGGCAAAGAGCAAAGTGAAATCAGAATGTAACGAGCTAAGTTTCTTGGAGCAATGCAGCAACTGCGAGAAGGAGGCGGTGAATGTATCTCTGGGGAACTTATTGACATATCCATTCGTGAGAGAAGCAGTGGTGAAGAAATCTGTGGCCTTGAAAGGTGCACATTACGATTTCGTTAATGGGAAGTTTGATCTCTGGAATCTGGATTTCCAGATTTCACCCGCTTTGGCAGCACTATGATATCAGCAGTTTCACCATATTTTTACTAATCAAAAGCTCTCCCCCTGCTGCTACAGCTTTTATAATTTCTTGGTGGCCGTTACCGATCGATCTCGGAGAATAATAAATGTTCGAATTTGTGTCGTGTCTCGATTCGTTTTGAATAATTTTCTGTGTAAAAAAAGTGGTGTTTGATTTGTACTCTTTGAAAGAGAATATTGAGCATAATGGAGCAGTGTTTTCTCCACTTGTGTAAATCAAATTTCTGAGAACAGGGCAAGGGAATAAGCTTGCATTGCAGTCACCATTCTCTTTCTTTTTTCTTTTCATTAATGGTGGAGAAGAACTAACATTGAGCCTTTTCTCCCCGAGAGCACACCATGTTGTCCGCACAAGGCTTGCCACTCTTGGTACACCGTCGAGGGGAAAGACAGCTTCTAGTTATTGCCTGAACGACAGGCGACAGGCAGCACCTAAAGTATTGGAGATAGTCCAGTGGAGGGGAAAGACAGCTTCTAGTTATTGCCTGAACGTGGAAGGATCGCATCACGTGGCTCTCAAAAAACAACGGCAAAAACATTGCATCTCTCTTATTTTAATGTTTTGTTTCCACACATATGTTGGACCACCAAGCTAAGGTCCCAATACCACCGGCAACAATGGACACTCGAATTATGAACTGTGAATGTGTCCCAAGACATAACCATGCACCCATTCCCCTCATTCTAGGGTTGTATCCTTGCCATTTGGCAATTTTGTAGCTCCTAACCATCCCTCCATTGTCTCCATCGATAAGGTATAAGTTATGGGTATATATAGTTAGTATATATATATACTACATTTCATAAAACAAGTAATGGGTATATAAAAATATTGTAAATATTCAAATAAATGTGCTCCTTGTCCATAAACAAGAATCGAACCCGTAACTAATTGGTTAAAAGATGTACTGAACTACCACCAACTGTGTAAATTACCCTATGAACTCTGGAAATTTGAGCAGTTTGATTATGAAAAAGAAATCACTTCTTAGGCCTTAAGACGGATGGTAATTTATGCTTTTTTCAGTGTTTCTACTTATGCTCCATGCTTAAAATTAGGTTTAGGGTTTTAAGTTATAGTTTAGGGAATTTGAAGTATGGTGTATTTTTAGGGCATAGGATGTAGGGTTTAGAATTTAGAATTCTGGCTTGAAATTTAATTTTGTAGTACTTTTAAGTGTTAGGGTATAAATATGAGCACCGAAAGAGGACAGAATATTTTTAATCCCTTAAGACGAGCAAAAATCTTCTTCTCCCTAACCATGCCTCCTTATATGCCTCATGCTAAAAAAATGCAAAAAATTAAATTCTAAATCCTAACCCTAATTTTCACATCCTAAACCCTACACCTTAAAAAATACACCTACCCCTAATTCCCTAAACCCTAACTATGAGCCCTAAACTTAAACCTTAAACCCTAAACCCACTATTTTAAGGTGGGGCACCAAAGGAGGCACAATAAAGAGGCAAATAATTTTCACCCCCTTAAGACGGATGGAAATCGCCTGCCCCTTTTATGCTCTCACTTTAAAATAGTGGGTTTAGGGTTTAGAGTTTAAGGTTGTGGTTAAGGTTTAGTGAATTAGGGGTTGGGTGTATTTTTTACGGTGTAAAGTTTAGAGTTTAAGATGTAGAAATTAGTGTTAGAGTTTAGAATTTAATTTTTAAGTGATTCTTAGTGTGGAGCATAAAAGAAGGCATGATTATGGGGAAAGACACTAAAAATTAAATTTCAAGCCCTAACCCTAAATTATAAACCCCAAACTCTACACCTTATACCTTAAAAATATATCATACCCTAAACCTTAATCACAACCCCTAACCTTAAACCATAAGCTTAATTTATAGTGTATGACATAAATAGGAGCACCGAAAAAGGTAAATGTATTTCTACTCTTAAAGACATTTTATTTGTTTCTTATCTTAGAATATTTTTATATTGAAAGCAGTGTGAAATTATAGATGCTTGGAAGGACCAAAATATAATTTTACCATTTGTTAGCTTAAAACCTTAAATTTCTGGACAGAAAACTGTTAAAAGGGAGACTAAGGCCTCTGTCTACCCTATATGCTTCCCCTGCCACCAGGATAAGTTCGGTTGGGTTAATGAAGGCATTTGATCTTTGTATCAAAACCAAAGGCCTGAACTATTGAGTTATAAATTGCAGCTTTGAAACTGTTACCTGGACTACACCATTTCATCTCCGATTGTTGCGAGAAAATCTATCGAACACCAACGAAACATTCGAAAAGTAGCTGGCAGAATCTCATTACAAATTCGTAGTATTCATTGATGTACATTGGCATTTGGTTCTGAACTATTGAGTGGGATTGCAGCATGCAATAGAAAATGGCTGTTTCCCTTTCTTTGCTTTGTTTATGGAATCGGGTGTATAACTACCTTTCCGACAGCTCGATTTGTTTCGATGTATGAGAAAGCCTCGGCAACTTGAGCAAATGGGAATGGCCCCTTGGGGTCAACAACCGGCTTCACTTTCCCACTCTCTAAATACGGATTCAGTTTCTTGAGAACCTCCCCATTAGAAGTAACAACAAATCTAAAACCGGGCGGTGTGACAGCACCGGTTAGGGCCACGACACTGCCGCCTTCTTTTATTGCCTTTACTGCCTTATCACATTGTCCTGCAGCCAAAGATGAAAACAATCAAATATGCAAACCGATCCCCAAAAATCTCAGCACCCTACAATGAAACACTGAGAAAGAAATTCAAATTCGGTTTAGGCATGCAATGCAATAAGGATCCCAATGGACTGAGAATAACAATAGTACATATTTTGGAAGGGCGTTACAATCTTACCAACGGCATCAAAGACTACATCGAATTTTTCTGGCAAATCTTCGAAGTTCTCCTTTGTGTAATCGATAGCCAAGTCGGCACCTAAGCTCTTCAGCAACTCCAGTTTTCCGGTACTCGAAGTAGCTGCAACTTTCGAAGCACCGAATACTTGTTTTGCTAACTGCGCAAACGGGAAGAAAGTCATGGTCAAAATCCTAGAATGCACAGGCATAATGTAAGAAGCTAGTAATTTAAAGCTTAATGGTGGTGCCTTATTCCAAACTTTCAGAGGCAAGTATCAAATTTATTGCAGAAGATTCGATTTATCCATTTTCGAACTTAAAATGCCATACCTGAATCACTAAGCTTCCAACACCACCAGCACCATTCAAAACAAGAATCGATTTACCGGCAGAAAAGCCAGTCCTCTCGAGACCCTCATAGGCCGTCTCGATAGCGAGAGGGAGGCCAGCAGCTTGGGCAAAATCGAGATTCTTGGGCTTTAATGCCAGCAGCTTCTCTTCAACTGCAGTGTACTCCGCAAGGGAACCAAACTGTTTAGGCCCTTCTAAGGCTTTCTCATTTATGTTTCCGTACACTTCATCTCCTTCCTTCAGATCCTTCACTTGACTCCCAACTTTTAAAACCACACCAGCAACATCATAGCCTGGAACAGTCTATAGGAAAACCAAGTTAAACGGGATTCAAAGACAAAAAAAAAAACTGCTTTCATTGAGAGTCGAACTCAAGACCTCCCGCTTACTAAACGGGTGCTCTAACCAACTGAGCTATGAAAGCCACGAAATTTAATAAGATTTCAAACATATCTCTCTCTTAGTAATAAGAATACTGTCAAAGTTGCAGAGAAAATTACCGGAAGAGGAGAATCGGTAGCCTTAAACTTGCCCTGCCTTCTCTTGGCATCAACAGGGTTAAGAGCAGCAGCAACCACTTTAATCAAGACCTGATCTTCCTTCACTTCTGGAACGCCCACTTTCTCATCAATCTTCAGAACATCGACACCACCGTATTCCCCATATACCCAAGCCTTCATTTCGAGGGGAACGGCCGTCGATTTGGCTGCTTCGGTTGCAGAAGCGGCTTGAGAACCCGCACTGACCCTTAGTGGAAGGCGAGCGAAAGAAGGCGATGACGTGCCCTTGGGGGTAAAGGTGGTGCTCAGTGATTTCCTTCTGGTTTCCGGGAAAGCTAAGGAGGGTTTGAAAGAAAGTGGCGGGGGAGAAGTGAAGGACCGGAGATGGGGTGTCGGAAGTGTGGCTCTCATTTTTTTTTTCCAGTGTCGGACACAGTGGCTTTAGCTTATCTTCTTTTTGCCGATATCTCTGCCTTTGTTTCGCCTAAGAAATAAATGTTTCTGCCCTTGAAAATGCGAACCACAATAATTATTCAAAATCCTATGGCAGGAAAAAAAATCTAGAAAGTGCTAGAGCTTTGTCACCATTCAATATCCCTCTTTTTGGTTGGTAGTTGCATTTAAAATAGATTGATTTCAATTATTTTGAAGATTTTTCGTTCGGGTTATATAATTTAAAATTTTGAAACTACAATAAGAAAATTAAGTATTTGTATAAAAATTAACATTAAATTAAGTTAAATTTTAATAATTTGATTGGTATAACGGACAAGACATTATTTTCACTCGTTTGCATTTACATTAAATTAAGTATTTGTATAATCCTAAAACTCACAATAGGAATGTCATATTGTATAATTACACTCCACTAAAGATAAAGACTAGACACAACATAAACAATATAACAGAATTAAGAGAACTGAGAAGTTAAACCAAAGTAATGTTGCTTTCATTATAGTAGTCTTGACTCTCGAGCCTCTACGTTCACATCAATAAAAATGTTACTACCACTCGCCTGTCGTAGTTTTTGCGGCACTGAGTGATTCCTCAACATAACATAGAGTCACATCACACTTAAATATGTCATTTCTTGAATGCTCAATAAATTCTTAGTTATAAATTTTCTTTGCTGCCTTAACCGCAGCTTACTCACTTGACATGCTACTTAATATTTTAGTTATAATTTATAGTTAAATTAGACTTTAGTCATTTTTGTTAGGGTGACAGGCATGAATCGAGTGAGAGCTAACGTCTGAGTGGCTATATTTGTTATTTATAAATAAATGTAGGGATTAAAATGTAAAGTTTAATATTTTAATGATTAAAAGTAAAATAACTCAAACTTTAGTGACCTTGAGTGTAATTTACACTGGATTATCTGTACGGTTACGATACGCAATCCAAATCGAGATAAAACGAACGATGGATATTGAAGCAACCCTTTTAGCCGACTTTGACTGTGTTAACTGCTAAGTGCCGTTTCCCAAACAGATCTCTCTCGCTCTTGCTCTCTAATCACTCTCTCTAATCCCCATCTTCCTTCGCTTTCCTAATCGGTAACTTCGAAACCCTAATTCCTTTACTTCTCAAACTATTGTATTAATTTGTTCTCTTTTTTAGGCAAAATTGCAATCTGTTGTTTTCTTTCGTTTGTATTTCATTTGAAAATTTTATCACTCGTTACGATTCTGTTAAATTAGCATAGACGAGAACCGGAGTACTCTAATTCGTTAGATTTGATTAATTATATTCGCTGATCTGTCTGTTCTCTATCGGAATCTGTAATTTTAGGGCAACGTTAGGGATTTACTGTTATATATATATATATATTTAAAATATGATTAGGCTTATATTTTATTATTGTTAGAAGTTCAAGCAGATTAGATCAAAGTCTTTGGATGATTTTTTTGTTGTTGAACGAACTGCTTGGATCTTGAATTTTGCTAAAATAATCAATTGGAGTTTCAAATCATTTCGTTTCACTATTTAAGGTTTTTTTCTTTCCAAAAAAATGTGGAATCAGGAATGTACTGAATATCTGCTCTGCTGCTTCTCCACATTCCCCCCCCCCCCCCCCCCCAAAGTTGGTTTATCTTGTAGATTCTCTGATGGTACATATCTTTGTATTTTGTTTTTGAAGGTATTAAAATGGCGGAATCAAAGTCATTGAGGAAACCTGTTTTCACCAAGGTGGACCAACTTCGCCCTGGCACTAGTGGTCACACTCTTACTGTCAAGGTTGTCAGTACAAAGATGGTATTGCAGAAGGGTCGGGCTGATGGTCCTCAGGTTCGCCAAATGCGTATCGCTGAATGCTTGGTTGGAGATGAGACCGGAATGATTATCTTTACTGCTAGAAATGAACAAGGTATATTCTTATAATTTGTGTACTACGATTACTTTTGTTGTTACTACTTACTAGAGGTTTCATTTGTCATGCATCTTACAATGTCGCATTTAGATAGCATTATTTTTATTTTTTGCATTTCATTTGGGATTTTGCCGTCACTGGTCATTTTTTGTATTGTATTCTCTTTTAGACAAATAATGCAACATTTGTTTCATGGTTAAACTGCTTGTAATGGAAGCAAACTGTATTTTGATGTAAAGATTGAGTGTGGCCAAATTCCTTCAACACAGTTGATCTGAGATTATGGTTGCTGATAGTTTCTGTGAATAGAATTAATGCTAGTTGTTGATTTTGAAATGACAAGGAGATCCATCTCTGTAGACATTGGAGTGACCATGCCAAATAGGGTTCTCATAGCAAACAATGTTTGGTGGACCTGTTTTCTAATCACCCATTTTTCATCCCCAAGTATCTCCATCTTCAACGTAATTGGTGATGCCTTGTTTCGACAATTCGATCTTTATGAACATTAACAGCTTTGATTCATAAGGATCCCATAATTATAACCTATTACAATTCCTTTGCAAATCCATTGTTTCATCAGCTTCATCTAATTAGTAGCACGTGACAATCAGTAATGCCACTAACATAAAGGAAAGCTTTGATCACTTGAGCTAGCCGTTAGTTTGCATTATCAATATAATATGTCATATCCATTATGATTGGCTCTAGGGCCTATTTTCCAACAGGTTTGAGTATTTCTCGCTTGGCTAAGGCTTCTACATCTAACCATTCCATATATTGCATTTCATCTATTATGGTGTCAAACTTTATTATGGTGTATTGTTCATCTCAGAGATGATACTTTAGGTGTTCAAGGGCATTCTGCTGCTTATAGTTGATGATTGAATTCATTCATCTTTTGTTTCTTACTGATGCAAAACCCTTATTTGTAGATTAATTTGAAGTTGGATGGAAAATCTTTTGAGTTTTGGACTTGAATTTTATTTCGATATCCAAAGAAAGCAGAATAGTCTGCTACGAAGTTATACAAGCTGGTCATTCATCCAGCCAGAAACAGCTATGAAAAGGCTTAACTTGGCTGAATATATCCTAGCTTTTCTGCATGTCACAAGGACATATTAGAGGAGAACTAACAATAGATCAAATACTACTACAATATGTAGGAATATAGTTCTTGGAGACTTCGATTTTCCAGATTGTGTTCTAGAGTTGCCTTGCTTTTGAATATGATATATGTATGTCGTTCAAGCTAACTTATAAGTAAGACTGGACGATTTCCCTCTGAAATTATTTATCCTCCAACTAAGCTTTGTGTGAACAGCTGCCAGGTGCTGTTGCAATGTTACAGGTCTGTAACATGCTTTGCCTTACTGCCTCTGAAAGACTGAAACTACAAGGCAAAAAAATTGATTTGCACTCAACTTGTCCAAATTTGCTAATCAGAGTATCAAATAAAACTTAGGCACATGCACAGGGAACCAAACTAACCATTACTAGGGAGTGAAATTTCTTCTAATTAGATCTTACATGATAGTGGTTATGAATTGTTTCCTTGATCATTTCAATATTTCCTTGTCTTGTTATGTTATTATTCCTCAATCAGATAGGGATAGCAATGGACATGCTTTCTTTGTTGTAAGGTCACAGATCTAGTTCCAACTAACATTGTCTTATTCATATTCTTTTTTTTCTGTTGGCAGTGGACTTAATGAAGGAGGGGACTACTGTAACTTTTCGCAATGCAAAAATTGACATGTTTAAAGGATCAATGAGGCTTGCCGTGGACAAGTGGGGTCGTGTTGAGGTTGCTGAACCTGCTAATTTCACTGTGAAGGAAGATAACAATCTGTCACTCATTGAGTATGAACTGGTTAATGTTGTTGAAGAGTAACCTTTCTGGATGGTGTTTGCGTTGCGATCATATCGTGACCCAAAATAAAATCAACTTCAGTAAATGTGTTACCCTAATCTACGCAACATCTCATCTTCAAAAACGCTTATGGAAGTTCACTTATAGGAAGGAAAAATCTGGAAGCTAGTGTGTAGTACTCAAAGTTTCCTTTCGCCGTTGCAGCAACAAATCCAGCAAAACCTTTTGGTTGCACCACCAAACAGATGGTGATGGCTGTAAACTTTAGTGTTAAGAACTGTTTTCTATTTCGCTTTTAGATTATGCTTAAGAAGTTTAACGTTATAAAATGTATGCCTACGGATGACTCAACTTATCTCTTGCTTGTCTAATCTTTTCTTGTTTTGGTCTAGTGCTTTTTCTTATTCATCTTTCTTTGATTCGAGAAGGGGATTCAAAACCGAGATTTTCGAGTAGTAGCGGAATACATGCAGGTATGATTGGGCGATTCTTTTATTTCGAACTTCGATGATCTGTTTAGGATTCTGGATAGATGTCGTGTTTAGGATTTTGTCGAGTTGGGAATTCCTGGACTTGGTTTCTTATTGGAAGAAGATGTTCGGACAATACAGGTTTCAGTTCCATGTCTTTGGAAAACTCTTCATATTTTTGTGGCTGAAAAGGCCTTAGCCAAAAATAAATGGGACAAGACTGATAGCTGTCCCGTTTTACCTGGGTCGAAAACTGCTACTCTTTTTAATGAATTGGGAATCCCTCAATTAAATATTAGCTGAAACTAGACAAGAAAGGAATCGAAAGAAAATGTTTGTATTCAGAGTAGGGCAAGTCTTAAATAGGGATATGTATTGGGTGAAAAAATATTTTTTCTTAATTTTTTATATTGTTTATACTTGTAAATAAATAGGAATCGTGATTAACACGGCCTGGTATGTCCTTATTAATCATATTTTGTTCGGATAGATCAAGTTTAGTTCTAATAAATTAAAAATCTGTGATGAAAAATCTGTCCGGTATTTAATTTATTGTTTGACTAATCTAGATTGAGCATTATAGAAGTTCACTATGAGGTGATTTTTTCAACTTAATTTTTTTAGTTCTCAATGCTTTGTTCGAAAGTATAGATATATACAAATTAAAAAGAATTATATTTCTATTTTGTTAGTTTAAATCTCGACATTTGTTTTAAAAATATAATTTTTCTTTACTTTCAATATGGCACATGAAATTTACAGAAAAAAATGTTCCCATTGAATTCAGTATTAACGTGTTTATCGTTATACGACCGGTTGACGTCAACATATGGTAGAATTGGAAGGACTAGGAGTAAGCACTTCACGTGATTTTGGATAATCTGGGCTTATTGGAAATGAAGGGATATATGTGGTGTGCACACTGGACGTAGCCAAAATTAAACTATGAGGGGCTATACCAATTAATTTTAAAATGAATAGGGCCTTAAAATGTAATTAAACTATACAAATTAAGGGAGTATAGGTTTAATTTTACAAATTTTAAAATTGAAAGGTCTTAAAAAATAATAAAATCAAAAAATAAGGGATTAAAGTTTAATTTTATTAACTCTAAAGGATAAGGTCCTAAAAGAATAATAAACTAAATTTTTTTTTGAGAGAGTAAGGGTTTGATTGCAATAGTTTCAAAACTATTTGAAACTAAGATGTAATTAACCCATTAAATTTAGGGGCAATTGCCCCTCCACCTTACACGTAGCACCGTCCCTGTGTGCACATTTAGGATCCGAATGTTCTAATGACACGTCTCCTGTTTTCGCATCCACTTTGCATCCACGCATGCAGTATCTGGGTTTTATGGCTTTCCAACAATCTCATTTTTCATAGTTTTTTTTCATTAGCGGTGTTTATCGTAGTGAAAAATTTTACACTAACAATGTATTAAATATTTACTTACAAATGTATGAAACTTTGAGATTATTTTTTTTCTATGGTCAATCAAATATCAACTCTTTCTCATCTTTTATTATTATTATTTTTGTAATTATTATTAAAATTTTAATCTGTATTTTCAGAAATGGGAATATTAGGTTTAACATCTTTAATGTTGTCTTCAGTGTTTTCAACGACAACTAAAGATTAATTTGGTCAACTTAAGAGAATTTCTATACTAATTTTGGGCTACCCACTGTTTTTCAAACCCTTGGGCCTGTTTTCGTTTCTTGATTACAACATTTTAAGCTCGACGGGTTTTAAGAAAATAAAATGAAATCGCCACCAATATTTATTCGAGGTAAACTTGAACAATCTAAAACCCGAGTTATTTAAAAAAATATTTTTACTAAAACAACAAATTTTTGCTCTACAAAACCATAAAACAGGTTAAGAAGTCGTTTGCTTATGAGGAAGGGTTACTGTTCCACGACACCAAAAAAATTAATCTTAAATTACAATTCGTGTATGAATGTAAGTTTATTTTAAGGGAACGAACTATATTAGAGAATAAAATATGTGTTGCCTTTAAAATCTTTTGCCCAAAGTCAAAAGATGCAGAGGACTATATTATAAACAAAACATGAATCTCTGCACCAATATGTGGTCCAATGTAGGCTTGAAGAACCAAAATAAAACTCACATTTCACCAATCTGGAAGTCATGCCTTGCCTCTTTTGTGTACATATACATATATGGTTACATGACAAATGGAGTTTCTTCTCAATTTTGTTTTTTTAAACCTTATTTGGAGTTGGTGGGTGGTGGAAGAAAGATGGATTGTTTGGGACCTCAACTTCTGTATTCGAAGAAAAAAAAACTTGTATTCATATGGGTTGAGATTCAATTCATTATTATTTATTTATGTATTATATTTTCGAATGCATTATTTAATGTTATTTATGTGTGTAAAAGAAGAGCTTGACCTTGTTCATACATGCCCATAGTTTTCCATTTCTTTGTGCATTTAATAATTCCCATTTACAAAAATATTATACTTAGGTTTATGTGAAGGATATTTTAAAGGTGGATACAACATAATATTTGTTCATATATATTCTTAACTATTTAACAATACACACATATTTTTTAAATAAATTGAATTAAATTCATATCACCTATGATGAACATCATCTTTTCACTGGATTCACTTGTTTAATTCTTCATACAAAAATGTTAAAATGTGTTTCATTTTTAGTTCAGTATTAGATATAATATGCTTAACAAACACACAATTAACTTCGAATAAGATTGTATCAAACCTACTATGTAGGTGAAAAGATATTTTATATCAAAAATATATTTATAAAATTAATTTATATCAAAAATATATTTTACATGAAATAGCGGTACACATAATTAGTGGTACATAACGGTACATGGCGTTTATTGTAGAATTATCCCATTTTTATAAAGTTGTTGTATAATTAATATTTTAAGAATTCGATTGTCCTATTTCATGTTTCATTTACGACTCGATTTATATGTATGAAAAAGTTCATTTTTATTAATATACTTAACGGATGAATAGTTAAAATATTAGCCGAACAAAAATTATGAAAGTGTGTAAAATTGCAAATTTTTATTTTTAATATATAACAAAACTGAAAAGAAACATTTTGCTTTATTTATCCATTTTTAATCTCTTGAATTCTACTTTATTTTTTGAACCAAGTATAAACTATGAGGTATGATTTTGTTTGAACTTGGATAAGAGATAATAAAAAAGATAGGTTCACATGACAATAGTTTTGCTATTTGCTTTATTGGTCTTTTGTTCCTCATGAGAATATAAGAAATAGGAAATTGGGTGGAAACAAATGAATGAAAATGAGGTTTCCACTAACTTTTGTTTATTCCAAAATTAAAATGGAAAGTAATGGGAGGGGAAATTGTTATTTTCAATACTTTTAAAGATTATTTAGATGTTTTCATTACATATACAATCAACATGAAAAATAATGGATGGCAATTTTAAATGCAGTTTTTATTTTAAATTGGTCATCGGACTTTTAATGAGAAGGTTTGACTATTTCAATTCCATCATTAAACTACAACTCTCATTTTAAATTAGTCTTTAGACTTTGAACATTTAAACTTTATCATCAAATTATCGTTTATGTCGTATCATATTATTACATAATGTATACTAATGTTTACAAGGTAGTTAATTTCTATAACAATTTTATTAATATGGATTTTTCTGAACAATTTTTACTCATGGGAGGGGGAATTTAATCTCAATAAGTTTATAACCCACAACTTAGGAGAAATGGAAAAAATGTCAACTGATAGCTTTAATCATTTGCTCCAAAAATTATTTAGAGATGAAATTAGAATATTTAAAAGTTCTGTAACTAATTTAGAATGAAAGTTATGGTTTGAAATAAAATTGAAATGCTAAAACACTGAGGATTAATTTAAAATAAAAGTTAAAATTTAACGATGAAATTAGAATATTTAAAATTTTAAGTACTATATTAAAATAGTTTGTTGCAATTAACTATTTTGGCAGTACTCCTGGCGATGGATGCATAACATTAAATTTTAGTACAGTGGAAAAATATAGGAAAGTCTGAAGGGAAAGAAGTTGATACGTTAAATAATTGTGATTGAAAAACAACAAACGCGGCGTTGGGTATTTAATTTTGATGTGAAGTCTATTGAGACATTAATGAAACCTTACCATTCACATTGGAATGGCGTTTTTCCATTTTTAGTTATGAAATTCTTTCTTACTAACATGGTCACCAATTAATAATTGTAAAAGAATATTAATTAACTCCTTTTTTTTCACAGCTAAATATAAAATAGTTATAAATAATATATGTAAATAAATAAATGAGGTTATAAATTTTATGTATTTTTACAATAGTTTGTTGTTTGTGTAACGATCAACACAACGCACTATCTGATCATGAAAGGTCGTCGATCTAGTATGGCTAGATTATTTTTTGTGATAGTTTGTCGATGTAATCAGAACATTAGAAAACAATATGCATGAATGAATTTTTTTCAATACTTATTCCTACATTTATATAGCGTCTAGTTAAATAAATACATAGAGATTTTAATAATAGTTGTAAGATTTCTATGAAAGATTTATCCAAGGCAATGTTTTGTTTTATTCTAGAGTCAACCTTTGTCTCATGTGGCTCTCGACCCTAAGTTAACCAGGGTAAACCACCCAATTCTACAATCAATCTTTGTCCCATGTAATTTTTTGGCCATCCCACAACGAGTGAACTACTAATCTTCGTCCTCATATCTTTTTCGAACGGCTATCTTTACTTCCTTATTTGATGTCGTCCAACCTCTCCATCAACAAAATTCAATAAAGATACGTCTTATATATGTGTTATAAGCTATTTCAGAAAGAAAATGATATCGGTTACTTTTTAAAATATATTTACATATATATATATATTAAAGAGTCCAATATGTTCATACTTGAGGATATGATAATCTTTCTGAACAAAGACAGGAGATTAAGCTTTAGTTAAATTAAAGGCCTCGTTTAATTATTGATGATAAGCAAATCAAGAATTTGTCTCACTCGCGATCAAATGACATTTAAATAAAATGAAAACCCGAATTTAAAAGAATGAAGCGATCAATTACCCAATCTTTCCCAAACTAACCTCACGTGGGGCATGGAATTACAGAGGGAGCCATTTTCACGAGCTTTGTCATATCCTCTTTTGACAAATTGACATGTTTGAAATTTGAATGATTGTTCGAAAGGGAATGCATGCACTCACGAAAAAGGAAAAGGAAAATGAAAATAAATAAATATAAAAGACAAAATAAAAACTAGGCTTTGAACCCTTTGACGTAAACGTAAAAATCAAAAAAAAAAAAAAAAGCAGCAAATACCAAAAAACGCGTCGACTATCCCACCAATTACCAACGGTTTCCAGCTGTCAACGCGGCTTCTAGAGTTGCTAAATTATGTATGTTCGCACTCTCCTCACTTTCATGCTATTAAAAACATTTTGAATCGAGATTTATTAACTAGTCGAGTGTTTAAAAATATTTATGTTATTTAATAAAAAATATTTTTGAATGGTGTTAGAGTTAATATTGGCGAACTACAGTTACAAGAACATTGTTACAATTCTCTCTGAACATACTAGCAAGGCCAAAATCATTCTGTCGTGAACTTAACATTCGAACACTACATAAACTACATGCATAGTTACGTGATTCGTGTCAATATTCGAGTCACAACAAACCCAACTCACTTACACACATGTCCTCTTCGGTTAACATGCAAAGTAGACTAGAAATTATGGAGGAGTGCACTTGTACCGTGCTAAAGCAATTTCAGCAACAAGAAGAGTACTATATTAGAAAGCAGATACAACATTCAGTAGCAAAGCACGATGAAAAAATAATAAAAAATCGCGAGCAACTACAGCTGAAAAAACCGAGGGAAAATGCATGTATGCAACAAGAATCGACCAGCGTGCCCCAATGACAGGTCACTTAAGAATCTCAGTTGAAGTCACGCGAAATTCGCAACCCTTAAACCTTGATAGTAATGCAAAATCATGTGCTAATGTTAGGCTTTTTTTAACATTAGTATTCAGTTTATTTATTGACTAGTCTAGATTGGATATTGTATACGTTCATTTTAAGGTGATCTATTAATCATTCTAATTAAATTTATTTTATTTATAATGTCATGATTCAAATTCTAACTTCATTTAAAGAATATAATGTCTCATCCTACTAGATCAATTAATTATTAGTGTAATTACATGATAGTATATGTTTATACTTTTATGCATGATGTAATGATGGATGAAATTATTATTAGATTGGGAGCGGTTGTTGTCCCTCTTAAATTTTTTGGTATAATAGTATTTTAGGTGCTTTTTATTTTGAATAATAGGCAAATAAGCTCTCTATCTCTCGTAATTCTAGTTTGGAACGCTTAATAGACTCTTACTCCTAATACTTGATCTTAGCTCGAACCTATGTATTTAAAGATTCAAGACTCTTTTATATTATCATGTTAAATATTTTTGTCTTTATATATAAAATATTGGCGGTGAAAAACTGAAAGTTTCTAGAAGTGCCTTAATTTTAGAGTTTAGGGTGTAGGGTTTAGGGCTTTAGGTGTATGGGTTTATAATTTAGGAATAATAGTTAGAATTTAGAGTTTATAGTTATGATTTAGGGTTTAGAGGTTAGGTTTAGTTTTAGGGTGAGATGGTTAGAATTTAGATTTTAACTTATAAACCCTGAATTATAACTCTAAACTTTAAATTTTAACCAATGTACCTAAATTCTAAACTACTACCTTAAACTCTAAAATTAAAGTGTTTATACCGCCAATATATAAGAAAATAATTCATATATATATATTGTATTACATGTAAAGTAAGATAAGATAAAAAAAATATATTATGTAATTAAAAAATTGTGTCGAGATCGGGTCTTAAATGTACCTAAACCTGGCCACCGTATCCGTATATAAATTAGGATCGGAACATTGGATTAATGGGTATCTATTCGTACAAGTTAAATTTATTCAAAAAATTATTTTTAGATATCATCTTAATTAATATGCTAATTAATATCACATTAATTAAACTTAATGTTTCTTTTTCAAATATAATCTTTATTGATATATTAATTAAATTACTTAGCATTATCATATAAAATAAGAGATTTATTAATAAGGGTCTTAAATACAGTTAATATGTAGTAAGTTATTACCTTGATTGAAATCTTTAACCCTAATTAGTATAAAGTATTTTAGATTATATTTTATTTACCAATAGTGCATTCATAAAGTAATATCTTAGAGTGTGTATATTTGATCGGTTGTCAAGCTATTAATCTTCGTTCTCTCATATTCCCGTAGATTATGGGTTTTAGACCTATTATGAGCACTCTCATTCATTCTCCTAGAGTTCCTCTACCTCTCCCCTCTATGTAAGATTATGATTAGAGTTAAGATTTGTAAAAAAAAGTAATATTTTATAACCAACAAGTGTTTTTCGCGAAAAAGAGAATGACGATCTTCCTAGGATACGGAGTTCGAGCATCTTTGTCTACAATATGTGTATGCCATTAAAGAGTTATATGAACATATATTATATTGTAATCACCTCAAAACTATTAAAAAGTAACGCAATATATTGGTATGAATTTGTTTAAATTATAGTTAGTATGAATTTCATAAATAATAGTTAGTATGAATTTCATAATAGGTCTAAAACTATTAAAGAGTTGTAGCATGTGATAATATTGTATTCTATATACTCTAAGACGTTGAGTTTTAAAGCAAAATATGAAGTTTAAATTTTAACTTTACTAATGGAGTAAATTTAGTTAAGAGACTAACAAGTCTCTACAATAATTGATTCAAATTTTATTTAATTTAAAATAAATCCCCACAATATTTATTTGAATGATTTAAATAAAACTTTAATACATTTTATTATTAAGGTTTAATGTCCATTAAAAAAATCCCGATTCTCCCATCTCTTTTATTTTTCATCACTTTATTCTTGATACTTTAATTAACAATAAAAGGAGACGAATAGTACTGGAACTGGAGAGATTAAAAGCAAATTCTCCATTGTCAAACCTCATCACTGTTTTCACTTCACTAAACCAATAAACTTTTCCTCCCATTTTCCTTTTCTACAAGTTCTCTTTCAACGCAACCAAACAAAACTTACAATTTTTCTCCCTCTCCCTCTCAAAGACGCTGGAAAGAAAAACACTGAAAAATGCTTAAACTGCGGACTTTTCTCTTCCTTTCCTTTCTCTCATCCTTCAGTGTAAGCAAATCTATTGTTTTTTGTTTAAATTTATTATTCTGGGTACTATGTTTATCTATTTTTGTGTGTTGATTGAAACTTAGATTAAGACATTTTTTTTAATTGTAATTTTCGGACAATGCAGGTTGTGTTTTGCGGGGTCGGTGATTCGTTGGCGTCGGAGAATCCATTTACTCCAAAGGCCTCCGTGATTCGTTACTGGAACAAAGAGATCCGCAATGAAATGCCCAAAACCCATTTTTTGCTCTCCAAAGTTTCGCCGTTAACCGCCGCCGACTCGGCCGGGTTTTCTAAACTCGCCGCTCAAAACGACCTCGTTTCCCGTCTCCCTTCCTTTTGTTCCGCCGCCAAACTCTTTTGCTTCCCCGATTTATCACCGAGTCTTGAGAAGCACACCGGGGATGTAAAGTTTGCGGTCTACGCCACCAGGAATTTCACCAATTACGGAACGGACCGACTCTCCGGTGTCGACTCGTTCAAGAACTACTCGGATGACGGCAACGTAGTCGTCGACTCGTTCCGCCGATATAGTCGGGATTCGGCGGGCCACAAGGAACAATTCTCCAATTACGGCAGTGAATCCAACGTCGTCGACCAGAGCTTCAACTCCTACGCCGCCGAAGCCACCGGCGGTTCCGGAGACTTCAACAACTACAACAAAGAAGTCAACAACCCCAATCTCCGTTTCACTTCGTACGCCGACGACTCCAACGGGCACGGGCAGACATTCACGCAGTACACTGAGAATGCCAACGCCGGGAACGGGCAGTCATTCACGAATTACGGGAAAAACGGTAATGGCGTCCCTAACGACTTCAGTAATTACGGGAAAGGAGCCAATGTTGTAGGGTCGGGATTTTCTGGTTACGGAGAATCAGCCAATGGGGCGAATGACAGTTTCACTTCGTACGGATTCGACTCCAATGTCCCGCAAAACACTTTCAAGAGTTACGGAGACGGCGGCAATGCGGCGGTCAACAGTTTCTCAAGCTACCGCGATCAAGCCAATGTGGGTGACGATTCTTTCCAATCGTACGCCAAAAATTCCAACGGAGAGAAAGTCGATTTCACAAACTACGGCCAATCATTCAATGAAGGAACCGATAAATTCACCGGGTACGGCCAAGGTGCCGTGGGTCAATCCATCGGGTTCAAAATCTATGGAAGAAACAGCACTTTCAAGGATTATTCAAAAAAGGGTATCACTTTCGGTAGATACAACCAGAGTTCCTCTGAAACTGCTCAAGTTAAGGCCAGTGGCAGTGTCGTGAATAAATGGGTGGAGCCGGGCAAATTCTTCCGGGAAAAGATGTTGAAGCGAGGGACGGTGATGCCAATGCCGGACATTAAAGATAAAATGCCTGAAAGGTCGTTTTTGCCCCGGACCATTGTTTCAAAATTACCGTTTTCTTCCTCCAAGATCGATGAATTGAAACGGATATTCGGGGCTGGGGACAACTCCACACTGGAAACCCTAATGCTCGACGCTTTAAAAGAGTGCGAGCGAGCACCGAGCTCCGGCGAGACCAAGCGGTGCGTGGGATCGGCAGAGGACATGATCGACTTCGCCACCTCGGTTCTGGGGCGGAACGTGGAGGTTCGTACGACGGAGAACGTTAACGGGTCGAAGCAGAACATAAAGATCGGAACCGTGAGAGGAATCAACGGTGGGAAAGTAACGAAATCGGTTTCTTGCCACCAGAGTTTGTACCCGTATTTGCTTTACTACTGCCACTCGGTTCCCAAGGTCCGGGTCTATGAAGCGGATATTCTGGATCCGAACTCAAGGGAGAAGATCAATCATGGTGTGGCCATCTGTCATTTGGACACATCTAGTTGGAGTTCGAATCACGGGGCATTCTTGGCCTTGGGTTCGGGTCCGGGCCGGATCGAGGTTTGTCACTGGATTTTTGAGAATGACATGACTTGGACCATTGCTGATTCGTAAGTAAATTACTTAAATTTGGTCGAAAACCTTAGGCTAAGATAACTTAGCCTGGTGAAATTATGAATTTGTCCATTTTGTTTTTATTTTATTTTATTTTTCTCCTTAGTTTTAGATTATGGAATGCAATACACAAATATGAATTATTTTTTCTTTTCTTCCTTTTTTTTTTAATTTTTATGCTTTAAATATATTAAATTTACAATTCCATTTAGAGCAATGTGACACTTGTATCCCACTGCTGCAAAAATTGACTCTAAAATCATATGAGCCTATTTAAGTCGAACATCACGAGATATGAGTGAGTTTAACAAAGACATGTAAAGCGTACGAAATGTTCCACTAAAGAAAAGGTGGAACAGATTAGGGGTGTTGAAATGGTCAGTTTCGTTAAACTTCAGCACTAAATGCCAAGTATTTGAATAAATGACACAGAGAGAGATAACATTAGCATTGAATAAATGAATTGTTCAGTTCTAATTGGTTTCATTCAAATGATTCATCTGGTAGGTCAAATGTCGTAGATGATGATTTGAAGGTAGTTAGAGAAGAGAATGGAAAAGAGTTGGGTTAAACTAATCTTTTGGCATGTTCTGAGTAATGGAGGTTTATATAATTTATCTTGCAAAAGAGTGCATCTAGGGTCATGCAGAGTTCACTACATCTGAATTTGGAGGCAATAAAGATTAGGGTGAGTATCTGATCGAGTTGAATCAAAGAAATTTAGATCGAGTTGAATCAAAGAAATTTAGAGTTGGTCAAGTTAACACGTGACGAAATTCATCTCCTAAATATATAATTCAATTCTTAAACATGAATACTCCTACTCACATCCCTCCGAGACATAATTAATACATAAATCAATTCAAAACTTACTTTTTCACCAAAGTTTCATATAGGCTGCATTTAGAAAAAAGAGATGATAGAATTTGCTAAAATTTGACCCTGTGATTCATTTATTTTAAAGTTCCCTACATTTCGTTGAAATATAAACCTACATTGATTGTTCCTTTTTGAAGTGCTTTGGTTATGCTCATTTGAACCAGGACCGGATGCGTATAATTCCCATTAAATATAAATATAAATATTTTACGTACTTATTTATAAAAAAAAAACGTGTTAAAATTTTAAATTTTTATTTTTGAGATTCTAGATCCGCCACTGATTTGAACCGCAACCACCCATGGCATCGGTTACCAAACAGTGCAGTGTCCCATGCCATTAATTTGGTAGCATGGAGACCATTTATAACACCACCCCATACTAAGAAAACCTCACCACTCCTTTCCCCAACATTTTTGCCAATAATTATAAGCATAAAAAGGCAATGAGCCCATGCCCCTCACCTAATAATCAATATAATTATATATTGACGGAATTTAATAGTATTTATTAAAAATTATTTAAAAAAGGCAACACTTAATTATATATTTTTACGAGGTTAAAAAATTAATATGCCACCAAAATTTTCTAATAGTTCTATAGGGGCCATTTTGTATGCATTTACATATATAATCAATAATTACAATACACAAATAATCAAGATTTTCATTATAAGCAAAACTCTCATATAACTATGATCATAGTAAATTATTACACTAAAAAACAAAATGGCTGACTATTGAAATAAATCTAACTTTGAACAAAGTTCACATATAATTAAACTTAAACTAAAATAATTTGGCTTACTGTTCACCTGTAATTTTTTAAAGTTTTTTTATTACATATAAGTACTTAACCTATATATATATATATATTGTCTAAGTACGTAAAGTTATAATTTTGATCAAAATAGACACGTAAAATAAGTATTCAATCTTTTTTGTTTAGGTTCTAAAAGGTTGACACATGACACTAATTAAAGAATAATTTAGGTACTTAAATGAAAAAGATAATATACTTTAGGTATCTATTTTGACCAAGATTACTTGGTAATTAGGGTTTACTTTAATAAGTAAACATCTATATTAGGTAAAAGATTTTATTGAATAAGTTTTTTTTGGTAACTAAGTATTTGGGTCTATAGATATATACTAAATTTAACCTTTTTGAATTATGAGAGAATGAGAGGGAATTACCCTGGAGAGATGTAATCAATTTTAGGTTCTCTACAACTATTGTGATTACGTTGTAGAGATGAGTGCTGTAGGGATGTTGAGAAGAGTGTTTTAGTTCCACCGAATTTTGAGATATTATGTATTTGTACTCTTCACGTTCTCTAGATTAATAGTGAATTGTTCGCTTTTTTCTCGTTCGTAGAAGTAAGCTATGCTGAACCACGTTAAATTTTTGTTTCTTGTGCATGTCTTGGTCTATATTCTTATCGCTTTGGTTACTTTCTCACATTTGACCAAAACGATAATTTTAGTTACTTTAAATACTTATTTGTGATATAAGTCATCTATTAAAATTTATTTTTGTTTTATTGTCCCCACCCTAGAACTAGTCCCATGGCCTCGTTTGACTTATCCACCTATAATCATAATTGTCCAATTTAATACAGGGACCCATTTGGTTGGTAAAACATGCATAAATAAGATGTGTTGCAGTACTATAATAATTCAAATCATGTGATGTTAGGTTTTTTTTTCGGGTATTGATATTCAATGTAATTAAGTCTCTCTTAATTATGCAATCTGAACATAGATCCCCACCCAAGTCTGAACTTGAGAATTTAAAGACAACTCGGTCCAATTCAGTGTTGAAACCTACTGATCCGGCGAATGTCATTATTGCATTTGTGAAATAATCAAAAAAAGTATACAATATAATAATATATGATCATTTTTAAGTTTCGTGTTTTTTAATATATCAATTTTAATTTAAGTTATTATTTGCATTAACTTAACATTTCGGTTGTATTTTTTTTTAACTTTAAATTAAATTGTACCGCAAACTTATTTCCAAACCGCCATCGTTCTTCTAACCCAATTCCAGAAATGAATAATTAAGGCTGTGGGCAAAATGGGAGACAGGTAGAGCCATGTTCATGTTCTGATAACTGTGGAATAGCCATTCAAATATTCAAAGGACTGAAGAAGCCAGAAAGGTCAATGAATCATGATAATGATTTCCCACCAACCCGGTCCATTGGGTCATCAAATCCGATTTAATTCGAAAAATTATCAATTTTTAACTCAATCGATTGTACCATTAATTCTCGATAGTAACAAGTTACATATATGTTGTGAAAGCAACATATACAAGTACAACCCGGGGTCTGATGAAATTGAAGTTAAAAAATGGGGTCACGAATTGGTTTGGTTCCATGACCTGTCTGTATCCAGCATCAGGCACATAAATCATGTATGTATAGGACAGTCAGTTACATACATGCTTAATTATTATAACTAATAGATTCCCACGTTTCTCCCACATGTTATTTTATTAACCTTATCTATGTAAATGTTTATGGACATCTGATATAATTGCATGATAACTTTGAATGAGACATGTTTTTTATATTATAATATATGATAAGAAGGAAAATTATTCAATCCTCTACGTCTTTGTTATATATTTAATTTAGGGTTTATAATTTTAATTTGTAAGGTTTATAATTGAGAGTAGGAGATTTATATTTTAATTTTTAAAAATAAATACGTAGATTCATGTATTTTTTATGCACAATAAGTAAGATAAAAATTTTATGTCCTCTTTCGATGTTTCTACTTATGCTCGAACACTACAAAATTAAATTTTAACCTCTAACCCTAAATTCTAAATCATAAATCTTACACCATATACCCTAAAAATACACTATACCCTAAATTCCCTAAACACTAACCATAAACCCTAACATAAAAACCTTAAACCCTAAACCTAATTTTGAGCGTAGGGGCATAAATAGGGGCACTGAAAAGGGACTAGGTGTGTAAATGAACCAAGCTTGTTCGTTTGTTTATTTTAAAATGTGTTCATATTCAGTTCGTATTCGTTTAAATTTTAATATTGTGTTCATGTTCGTTTATTTATTTTTGAAGGTGTCCATGTCCGTTTGTTTAGTGTTCACGAAAGTGTTCGTTTGTATGTTAAGAAATGTTAACTAAATTAACAATAAATAAATAAATAAATAAAACAAAAGCAACAAAATAAAGCTTACATTTCATCATTAAATTATATAACATCCTTAGCAACAACAAAAAACAATATTTAGATACATCTACAAGCATTTGCATCCTATAAACGAGCTTATAAATGAGCCTGCAAACGAATTTATAAACGAGCCTATAAACAAGCTTGTTTGTGAACATAAATAAACCGAACACACTTATGTTCGTGTTTGTTCGTTTATTAAATGAACATAAAAAATTTGTTGATATTCATTTATTTAGCTTAATAAAATTACTCACTTAAATATATAGTTTTGTGTTTTTTTGTTTCCTCGGACTTCCTTAGGCAGCCCAGGGGGCTTAGTGGACTTTCTCGGCATATATAGATCCAGCCCACAAACAACATCTCTCTCTCTCTCTCTCTCTCTCTCTCTCTCTCTCTCTCTTTCCATCAAAATAAAACCAAGAAGAAAAAACAATCTGGGGTTTTAGGCTTCAGGGTTTTTGCGAACCCAAAGGAATCATGGCGGCTACTTGCGGAAGAAGAACCCTAGGGTTCTCGTGCGCTTCGGCCAAGACCATTTTGACCCATTTACCGTCTTCAACACCTGCCAATAATAAGCTTGCTAGCCTTTTCTCTCCTAGCAAAATCTCTGCTTCCCGATTCTCTCTCCGCAATCTCACTTCTTCCAGGTTTTGCCTCCATTTCCAAGTTACTGATTCATTTCTTTTGTTATAAAATGATCTGGGTATTTTACTCTCACTTTTCTTATTGCTTCTGGTATTTTTTTTGCAACTCTGAATAAGAATTTACTTGATGTTTCTGTTTTAGGCTACCAGTGGAGTTGGGTGGGGCTTTAACTTTGATTCCATTGCATAGTGTTACGGCTTCTGCTTTGTTCACTTCGTTGCTGTCTTTGCATAATCAAAGCTGGGGGTGTTTGTCAGAAGGTAATTTCTGCTGCTGCTGCTGCCCCCCTTTTGTTTTATATTCTTATTTAGCTTATTGTAGTGGCTTTCTGGTTGCACTATAGCAGTGTATTAATGTCTGAAATGTCTACTCATTGCTGCATTATTTGTGTCTCTCTCTTTTTGAGGGGAGAAAATGTGCTCTTCTGTTTAAGATAGTTTGCCCTTTGATGGCTAAATAGAATGGTAGACTAATATCTTGGGAAGGTATTTGGTTTTGGAGTTGAGTGGGCAAATAGGTACAATGGAACTAAAATCTATTTGGGTTGATTGTTATAATGAACATCATTGTACACAGCCTCGTATTGTTTTCCATTCTTTGGCAGACGGTGTGTTTCATGGTGAAATTCGTGGCTCAGGAGTCAGGGACTCAGGGGGCCTGTTCCCTGTAAAACTAGATATATATCTTTTACCCTGTTAAACTATAAGAGTGCGAAACCTATAAAGGTAAAAGAGCATACTTGATGGGTTTTATATCTACCGTAGCTGAAACCACTAACCCTGTAACTATTTTTATGGTTCACATTTAAGCGATTTACGTTCAACCTTTGATTGTAAAATTATTGGGCAACCATTCGTGTTTGGAGTTAGGAAAGTTCCCTTTGATGCATCCTATGCAATGGTTGTCACTAGCGGTCTGAGATTCTGGCAACCATTTTAGTGGCAAAGAAACTTCACTGATGCCTTTTATGTGTTATATACAAACTTGCATCTCCTTTGATAGTCTTTTAGAGTAAATGTTCGTTAACATCATGGTGTACAATACTTTGTTTTCAAATTATGTTCATGCCACGCCATATTTAAGCTCTTCCAGGTCCATATTTGTGCATTATTATTTTTTTGAATAATTTCTTTGTGGTTTCTTTGCTTTCCCTCTGGTTTGCAATATAGGGTTTTGCAGAAAATAATCTGGTTCTTTCAAATACGCACACACACACAAATCAGTTGTTCTTTATTGTGGTTTTACATACTTTTAGCATGCAAGAGACAGCGTTATCATTTTTAATGAATTCAAACATTTGAATATACATTTCTGTTTAGTTGGAACTGTATCTGTCATTAGTTTCCATGGTAAGCTTATAGCATGACACCTTGACTAATGTGGTTCTTGGGGTCTAAGTTACTGATCCATATGCTTATTCTGACAGGATTTGCAACTCCACTATAGCATTGCCTATGTTCGTTTGTCGTCGATGCTGCTCGGACCTTCATCTGCCGGAGGTTTTGTTTCTCTGCTTGTTCCAAATCAAACATAATATTAGACCCTGAAAAGGAAAGTTGTCTGTTGTCTCTGGCCAACTGTGTTGTGTGATAAGATTTTGTTTCACCTGATGTTTCTTGCATGTCCCAAGTAATTGGTATTTTGAGAGAGATTTATTGAAATAATGCTATTAGTAGAAGAATTGAAACAGCTGAGGTGTTGTCGCACCACACTATAGGTAACGCGAAAATATCAACTTCAAGTTCATGTAATAGTTGTTCAATCCATATAACTTCTGAAACCGAATTTGCTAAGCTTTTATACTTTTCTTTCGACGTTGAACAAGATGCTACGACTTGTTTCTTTGAACACAAAGCAATTGGATTTGAAAGAGAATATGGAGAGGTGAAGATGCTTTATAGATCAAGAAATGAGAAGATGTTCCTTTGAGATGCCTTAGAATTTAAGTGAAAATCTAATGGAATGTTTTGACATTTTTGGGTGACCAAATTGAAAGAATCGTATGTTAAAGTCTTAAAACTTATTGCAGTGGAATATGATGGGAAATTAGAACCTTTGATCTCCACCATTTTTGAAATCATATTTTTTTGTCATATATTCAATAAATATTAGTGTTTAATTTAAATTCGAATAGTATGATTAAAATAATTTATAAACAAAAATAAATTTAATTTTTGGACATCTACTATTTCAGATAATTAAAATACAATTGTATAACCCACTACAAGCTCTATAACAATCATATGAGAATCCAAACTTAGGAAAATTAAAATTAGGGCTTAAGGGGGCCATTCACGTATTATCCAACTGTTAAAAAGACGACATCGTTTAGAAAGTTGGCTTGCGGATTATCCAAATCTCAAGCAAAGCAGGTGAGCAACCGGAAACAAACCGACCCAGAAATTAGGGATGGTAACGGGATGAATTTTTGGCTGCCCTAAACTCGACCAAAAAATTTAAAATTTTTATCTAATATAATAAAAGTATAACTCGACTCGACCCTAAAATTTTAATAAAAAATCTGATTAAAACTGATTTGGCCTGAAAAAATTAATAAAAAGAATTAAATATAATATATAAGTATATATTTATAAATATACCAGATTGGAGCGGGGCAGAAAATTCCAACCTTAACCCCAACCTACTCAAAATTCTTAAAAATTTAACCGACGTAAAAACTGAAAATTTTAAAAAAATAATCATACTAAATCGAGTCAGGTCAGAATCCGCCAGATTAAGATTTTTTTCCATCCCTAAACAAACCTATATTCCTTTTCCCCCGTATTTGTATAATTAAAAATCATAATGACAAAGACGCCCTACCTTGTGACCGTTGCCCCAACGTTCCAAAAAAATCCAAAATTTAAAAAACCTGTACTTTCTCAAAAACTCAAAGCTTACCGTTGCTAACGTCTTGTCCTACCAAAAAACTCTCCCTTCCCTTCATTCACCACTTCTTTTATGCCTTAGAGATTTGAAAATATTTTCTTCATTCTTTCAGTTCAAACGAAATTATGGCGACGTTGGCTCCTGGGATTCTGCTGAAATTACTCAACGGGATGAACACTGGGGTTAAGCCAACAAGCGAACACAGGAGCTCGCTTTTGCAGGTCACTGATATTGTGCCTGCTGATCTAGATGAGAAGAATCTTTGGCCTACACACGGGTTTTACATCAAAGTCTCGGATTCTTCGCATTCGATTTACGTTAGTCTTCCTTCGGACCAACACGAATTTGTTCTTAGCAACAAGATGCAACTTGGGCAGTTCATTTATGTTGATAAATTGGAGCCTGGCTCCCCTGTTCCTGTTGTTAAAGGTGCAAAGCCCCTCCCTGGGAGGCATCCCTTAGTTGGGACACCGGAGCCTTTATTGGGTTTAAGGAAAAAAGGGGACAAAAGTGAGCAAAAGCATGATTCTAAGTTGCATAGAAGAGGCTCTTGGGGGAAGGGTCCTAATGGAACCGATGAGATTTCTTCTCCTTTGGTCTTAAAGCCGGTGCCGTTGGATTTTGATCAGTGTACTCCGGTGAAAGAGCGGAGAATTCCGATGATGTCACCGATGATAAGAAGGGTGGCGAAAGATGGGAACACTAGTGCTGGACCTGCTGGTGTAAGGTGTTCTTATGGTGGGGGTTTGTTGGCTAAAATGATGGATACTAAAGGAGAAAGTCCAGCTTTGCTTAGAAAAATCTGCGCTGCACCTTCATCGGCTTCGAAGTTTCCGAGGAGCAAAAGTGTCAGCGACCGAGAGCACAGGATCCCAATTTGTCCACTCAACTTAGCTGTAGGTACAATTTGCTATGTTTTACTTGATACTAACTTTTCAATGGTGTTTTTGTCTTGATGATTCAACTCAATTTTCAGCCATTGCAGGAGAAGAAAAGTTCAACCCC
This sequence comes from Hibiscus tridactylites, assembly GCA_958450335.1. NCBI lineage: Eukaryota > Viridiplantae > Streptophyta > Magnoliopsida > Malvales > Malvaceae > Hibiscus > Hibiscus tridactylites. Next base: position 88,018,632 of record OY288281.1, read on the forward strand.
ACCACCAAGTTTAAAGCGTGGAAGGGTGGCCGCCGCTTCGATAAACAACTCGACCCAAGAACAAGAATCTCAACTTGATAATGATTCTACTAACAGCAAAAGTCTAGCCATGAATTTACCCGGGAAACTTGGCTTGTTGGGCAAGGTTAGTTTAAGTTTTAAGATTTCGTCATGTGTTTAAGTCTGTTTACTGTTAACTGACCTTTTGTGGTTCAACAGGAAGCTGTTCAGCAACGAGAAACGGCTCAAAAGATTGCTCTTCAAGCACTGAGAGATGTCACTGCCACAGATAGTTTAGTTCGGTCTCTCAAGTAATCGAATTTGTCCCTTTTTTGTGCTTTTCCTTCTGTCCTAAGTTGAAATTCTTATGTTTTGCTAAATGCCATATATTTTGTCTTTGTGTGCTTAGGATGTTTTCCAATTTAACCAAATCAGCAAAACCAGAAGCTCCGGCCGCATGCTTCGACCAGTTTCTGGAATTTCACACCCAAATTGCGCAGGCCTTGAGTGAGATAGTGTCGGTCCAAGCAGCTACTTCGGCTACTGACGAAATGTCACAAGCCACAAAAGCTGATAAAAACGGTGATGATGGACCGGCAATCTTGAACGAAATCGTGCACAATTCGATGGACCAAAGCAAAAGGCGAGCTGCATTGTACAAGTCAATCGAGAGAAGTGAGCAAAAGAGGCTCCTAAGGTCAAATTCCAAAGTTCCATCAACTCCACTCGGGAAACTGCCCGTCGAATCATCCGCCGCGGAGAACGATGAAAACAAACCGGTATCGAGCAGTTTAAGCAGTGCAATAAAATTGGGGAAGCGAATCGAAGCCGAAGCAGGGAATTGGTTCATGAACTTCCTGGAGAAAGCTTTGGAGAACGGAATGAAGAAATCCCAAGGCGATGGAGAGGCCAAGAAAGTGCCTCAGTCTCTGATACTCAAGGTTATTAATTGGGTGGAGGTGGAACAGTGTGATGCCAACAAGCGACCGGTTCATCCAAAAGCAACACAGATTGCTAGGAGGCTAATTATTAAGATGAAGAATCCTTGAATTGGTCTACAATCTATGTAGATTTTCATGCAGAATTCAGATACCACATTATATTACAGTTTTAAAAGTACTTGTGTTTTTTTTGTTGGATTGTTTTGGCTTTCAATCACTGTCGGAGATTGGACTGTTTTTTGAGTGTTTTGGTTGTTGGTGATGATTTACAAAACATCTCCCATGGCCTAACAGTATTGAAAATGAAATCTTTTAGTGACATTTGAACAAGAGTGACTGGATAATTAAAGAACAGAATTTCTATTAAAAAAACCATATTTTAGCAAAGTTAGGGAACAAAGTAGGGATGAAAATAGGGTGTGGGGAATTATTAAAAATCCTGGGAATTTGAATCAACGAGACGGGGAATAATTGAAATCTTCATCCACGGAGATGGTAGATGATAGAAATTTTATCCTTGAAGCTCAAATGGAGATGAGGACGGAGTATATATTTACACCATAAAAATCTTTAGACCGTACCTGTATAAACTCTTATTGGAATCCTTGAAAAACATATGCAGAATTCCTTAATATTTTAATTTTTTTTATAAAAAGAATATGCTTACCTCTCATTTACCTAAATAAATTTTGACTCGAGTATGGTCATTTTTTTACAAAATAAAATTTGGTAAATATATCCCCATCCCCGATATGTACACGCATTCAGTACTTGCATCTCATTTACAAAATTTATACGGGAATGACCATATATTTTAACTAATAAAGTAGTAAATTTTATTTTTTTAAACAAAAATATATATGAGGACGGAAAAATTCTCAAAACATTTAATTAGATTTTTCAAAACCACTTCTATTAATATTGAAAATGAAATAAAAAATATAAAACTGTCTCCGTCTCAACTGTTACCACCTTAGAACAAAGTTATGGATTTGCACTGGGAGGGAACCCAAGAATTTCAGTTTTCCCTCTGGTTTTCAAAAAACAATTTAGGTTCCCAATTTAATGCTGGGAAGCGTCATTATGGAGATGATACATGGGCACATGAAATTGATGAACTGGGTAAACCGATTTGGTTTCCCGTTTTATTTCTTTAGCTTGTACGATACAATAGGATTTATGGCTTTTATGATTAAATAAAGGGTTATATGTGTAAAAATGTTACACAAAATTCTTCTCATTTAAACTATAAAATCTATTTTATTTTATAAAAGTCACTAAATTTTTATTAAGTTTATAGAAAAAACACAATTACAACCAAGAAAAATAATATTTGGATTAAACAACAAAAAAATTCCTTACAACCCAAAAATAAAGAAAAATAAAAATTTCTATGGAGATAAGCATACCAACAAAATTTAGCAGCCTTATGAATCTCTTTGTCTTTGTTTAAACGAGACGCATAAAGGAAGAAGGAGTGGTGCGCGATCCAAACTGTCAAGCAAAAAGTACCGCTACCCAGAATTAATTTCATCGGCAAACAACCATCAACCGAGTGGAGATATAACTTTCCAAGTGACCACCGAAAAAAATATAAATAAGAAACTGGCGCCGATTAAATCTATGTGCGAACAACAATCGATCGTTAGGGTATACTAAAACATGCCACAAAGACAGATAAATCAAACCACAAAACAAAAGCAAAGATGTGTCACAAGGACAAAAGAAAAAAAAACGTGTCACAAGAACAGAGAAAGAGATTTTTATTAAAAATAAAAAAAAAAAGAAAACTAATAGATTCGATGGTCGACTATCAATACTAAAACTGATTGCTGATCACCGATCAAAAGAATTGATCAAAGTAGATAGCGACTAAAGTTGAAGGAATTTTGGTAGTGGAGAGCGGCTAGTGTTACAAGTACGCATTATAAAATTTAAATTCTAAATATTTAAATTCTAATATTAAATACTAAATTCTAATATATAATTTTTAAAACTTTAAATTTAAATTTGATTGACTTAAAGAAGATGCGTTTATTGTAGTTTTAGTTGGTTTTCCCCAACTTATACACCCCTAATTTAATAGTCCACCCACATTTTAAAATTAATATTCTTATTCTGCCTGTACTAAAAAAAAAGGAAGAAAAAGAAAAGGATATGATGCGAGATGGATTGTTTTCTAAATCGGATGTGATTCGTCTTGGTGTTATTATTTTATCTTGATTGAAATTCTCTTTTATGAATTTTTTTAAAACTCATGGCCAAAACGGCTCATTCCCTTGTGTCCTGGTGGCAAAAATAGATGTTTATCATTCTTTGGGACCCGGGTTCGAGCACCATTAATGCATACTGTGTGTGTCGTCTTCAAAAAGATTAAAAAAGATAAACATATGCTACTCTTGCATCGCACCAGCCTGTTTCAACTCCGAATTTGTTTATATAAAAATCACCCTCCATTATTATTTTTTGACAAACAAATCGCCATCCATTATGTTTGCAAGTTATTTACTCTATGTATTAATCACTAAGATAAACGACGATATAAAAACCTTGCATTTTATTGTTTTTAAATACTTTCATTTTATTACTTTGTTTTTTGGTACAAAACTTTTTTCTCTATTTAGATTAATATTTTTTCTTAATCACCTATGATTCTCCCCCGATGTCAGTAGCTCTTTTAGTTCACAGTGATTCTTAGTCTATAGACCGGATTAATGTAATTGATTTATTCGTTTAGTTTTTAGTTTTCTATCTTTTCCAATTAAAAAAATACACTTTTGCATACATGAAAAAATCTTAAAAAGATTTTCATAAGTTTTAAATAAAAGATGTCAAGCTTGATTTGCCAAAGACCAAAATAAACAAATAAATAAATATATACACACCAATTTTGTCTTAAAAGGATATTCATGTACAATATGTGTCAAAAACACATGTTAGTGCAAGCGCGAATTGGATAACAACAACATATATGAATGAATTGAGTATTCAATTAGGGTAAGTGAATAGAGCATTCGACGAATTATTAAAAAATCGTTCATATAACGTTTGTTTATAAAGCTAAATAAATAAGTATGAACAAATTTTTTATGTTCATTTAATAAACGAGCGAACACGAATAGAGGCAATGACGGAGCCATGATTTTCACATAGTAGGATCAGGAGTGAAGTATGAGGTATGAAAGCTTCTCATACTAGTATAATAAGTATTGTTGACATATACCCCAACAAATTAAGTGGGGTCAAATCTAATATTTTCTATGAAAATTTCTTATATTACCTCATTGAAAATTTCATACCCAACAAATCAAGTGGGTTCAATTGCACCCCAATTTATATACTACATCCGCCCATGAATAGAGGTGTATTCGTTACGTTTATGTTCACGAACAAGCTCGTTTACTTGGTTTCCATTTTACTTTTTTTTTATATTTTAAATATCGGTGAAGGTACATTAAACATGATGAACTTTGGAGTTCAAACTATGAAGCCTAAGGAGCTTAAGGACCAGTGATATAAACGAACATGTTAACAATCATATAAATGAGCATGTTCACGAACGCTAAACAAACGAACACGAACACCTTCAAAAATAAATAAATGAACATGAACACGATATTAAAAATTTAAACAAATACGAATCGAACATGAACACCTTCAAAAATAAATAAACGAACACAAACAGAATCTTATTCGTTCAAATTAGATTCATTTACACCCCTATATTAAATCACTCAATGAGTTCATATTTAAAAGGTTATAGTTAAACACTTCAAAAATCAATACTTAACCAAGGTTTAAAAAGTTTATAGCTTTAAAACATGTTTTAGTTTCTGTAAGAAGTAACTGCTTCCTTTAATTAATATATAGTGATTATAATTAATACACCATTAAAACGGTTAATTTATATACTTGATAACGTATTCGTGTTATAATTATACTTAAAATACTAGTATATATGTACATAAATTTATAGCTTAAAATTTTGTTTTTAATTTTTTTATTTTTCATATAATATCCATTTTATCAGATGTTATATTATTTTTTGACACAAACGTTACCGGCCAATAGCTAACCCAGGCCTTCCATCGAATAAAGGCTGTCAATTATTATTTTTATATAAAAAATTAGAAATTTCTCCTTAAAATGATTGGATAGTGAGATCCACGCGCCCACTCCAAGAACGCGTTAACGAACAAATGCTTTTCTGGCGGCATCAATTTTCACTTCGCCTCCACTCCAATTTCCCTGCGCTTATAATAACCACTTTCTTTCACCCTCTCGCTTCTCATCTCATAATATTCCAACAAAGAAGCCGGTAGCCATCTCTCTCTCTCTCTCTGAAACCCTAGCAGGCTAGCACAGCTCAAATAAAAGCGAATTTGAATCTCGGAGATTTTGAATTTTTTCTCTCAAGTTTTTTTGAAGTCTTTTTACAGTTTTCTGGACTCTGTTTTTACTCTTTTTGGAAATTTGCATATTTCCTTAAGAGGTTCCGGCTGTGAAAAAGAATGGGAACGAGTTGGAACGAAGAGGTGACGAGCTGCTACTCATTGTGCAGCCAGGATCGACGATCCTCCAAGCACATCCACGACAACGTCCATGGCAACATCTACCTTGATAAGGTATTAGCTTCACTTCCATTTCCGAACTTGCACTCGTGTTTTCTGTGATTCGATAAGATAAACCGGTTTTGATTCAGTTTATATCGCAAAATGTTTTCCTCTAGAGAACAGAATTTTAATCAGTGAAGTATAAAGAAAAGCTTAGGAATCTACGAATCTCATCGTAGAGACAGTTCGGAAGAATATGAGAAACACTAGTATAATTTAGCGAAAAAGAATTGTGAAGGAATGACGAATACTTTGAATAGATTGAGAAGTTTCTACTCTTTTTTTTAGCGAAAAAGAATTCAGAAGGAATAACGAATATCTTTGAATAGATTTAGATGTTTCTACTTTAGAATATTGACAGAGCATACAATTAATATCATGCTTCTGAAGATAATGTTGATAATTAATGTTTTGCTTAAGATATGATATTTGACCTTTTGCTTTGTTGTTATGCAGTTCTTCTTAAATTTTGTTGACACGGAGCAGTTTCAAAGGCAAGCTTGATTTGATTTTTTGAAAATATGCACCTGTTTTTTTTAATTCATTTTTCATATATAATTAGAATTGTATGTTTTGACGATTTTACTGTATACTGCAGACTTCGCGATCTAAAGCAACTTGGTAAGTTGAACTTCCTTACATCAAGCCTTTAGGAGCTTGATCCGCTTGCTGATCTAAGTTGCTTGCTTATCAGGTCTATCGTACATGGTGTACCCAGGAGCTGTTCATTCTCGCTTTGAGCATTCGCTGGGAGTTTATTGGCTGGCTGGTGAAGCTGTTCATACAATTAAAGCTCACCAAGTAGGAAAATGACTTCACAGTCTGCTGGTTCTCATTCTGACCCCATTATATTGAGATATTCTCTTTATTTTCATGGCATACTTGTAGGGCTCGGAGATCAACATTGAGCGTAATGATATCGACACAGTAAAACTTGCTGGTAATCATCCTTGTAATGGATTTTCCCTTTCTTTTCAGCCATCTATTGCCTCTTTTTCTGTATCTAACCTTTATTTCCCTGTTACTGGTTACTTGCTTAGGACTATTGCATGATGTTGGACATGGACCATTCAGCCATCTGTTTGAGCGCGAGTTTCTTCCTCGGGTGCTAAATGGATGTGAATGGTAATTCTTACATTCATCTCTGGATATAGATTGTTAGTATTGTCTCAGATGTAAGCCCTGGGCGCATTACATTCCTAAGAATAAAAATCTGATTTGTTTCTAGACAGTGTCTAGTATTTTTCACTCTTGAAATTATTTCTGCCACGAGTTTGATACTCTTAATTTGTTTTCATTATGTTCAACAATAAAAAAAAAATCCAATTTATGCTACCTTCTTTGCTTGTTTCATATAAATGACAATGTTCCAAAGCTGATTGGGCATCTAAATCTAATACAAGATGAAAGTTGCTGTGGTTTATATTGATCTCTGAATGCTTTAATCATTTTTTTTCTGATTTATTGTTTGAATGTTTTAGGTCTCATGAGGACATGTCAGTGAAGATGATTGATTACATTGTTAATGAGCATAACATTGAAATAGATGCTGCAATGCTTAAGAATGTGAAGGTTGAATTATGTTCTGTGAATTTCCTATTGCACTATATACATTGAAATTAGCTATATGAAAAGCGGGGGTTGATATAATCTTTCCATTTCAACAGGACATGGTACTTGCTAGCTCAGCAAATGCTTCACAAAATGTAAGCGAGTAATTACAAGAATTTACCCAAATCTTGTATGTTCTTTCACATTATTGTCTGTTTTCAATCTCTTCATCAATTCCTCTGCCATCACAATTTTAAATTTCCTTTAATGTAGACTGTGAATGAAAAGCGTTTTCTGTATGACATTGTTGCAAATGGTAGAAATGGAATAGATGTTGATAAGTAAGTATATTGGTTTTCCATACCGACAATTTATTTTAAACTTTACTACACTTGTGGTTTTGAAAGTATAGTCAATAATCACATTTCGTTGTAGATTTGACTATATTGTACGTGACTCTCGCGCTTGTGGCCTTGGCTGCAATTTCCAGTTTCAGAGGTAGGGATCGGTTCATTATAGTCGTCACTTATTGGTTAATACATAATCTGATGGGCTGTTAAGTTCCAAGCTAATTTAACATTTCTGCATCTGCAAAGTTGCAGACCTTTCTGGTTAATTGAACATATTTTGTGGGGTACACTATTATTAATGTTCATTTTAACTTGCAGGTTAATGGAGACAATGAGAGTGATGGATGGCGAGATATGCTACCGGGCGAAGGATTGTTAGTATTTGTCCAAATTTATATCCTTCATCTAACAATTACATCTTCAGCTAATATATGCTATGTTTCTGACAGATCTGACCGTCCACAAGTTATTTGCTACACGAGCTGATTTACATAGAACAGTTTACACACACGCTAAAGTAAAGGTACTCTGCAACTACTCTGTTTTGTGCACAACTTCAAAATGTTAATTGTCGTATTTGGAGCCTTTTTCCTTAAGCAGATATTTTAGCAGTAAATGCAATGGACTTTGATACTTTCCATTTGTTCTTATTTCTCCAGGCAATAGAACTCATGGTTGTAGATGCTTTAACTTTAGCGAATGGTGAACTGAATATATCAGCATCAATCCAAGATCCAGCTGAATTTTGGAAGGTCTATTGAGCTTAAAGCATTTAGCTTCAACATTCCATTTTTTATGTCGTTACTCATTAGGACTGCGATTGCCCTTTGAGAACTGCAGTTAGATGATTCACTATTAAAACAAATTGAAACCTCTGATAAACAAGAGCTGAAGAAAGCGAGAGATCTGGTCCTTCGCATCCGGAAAAGAGACCTATACCAGGTATTCTTTAACAAACGATATAGGAAATATTGTTTCCTTTCTTCGTTGAAAGAGTTTTTGGATTGTCCACTTCAATAATTGATTACATTTTGCAGTTCTGTAATGAGTTTACTGTTCCAAAGGACAAGCAAGAGCATTTCAAGTGCATCACTCCTCAAGATATTGTTTGTTCTCAGGTGCCAAAATAAAAGAATTTTATGCTAAATTCTTTACTCAAAGAGTAATATCTAACTGACATGACAATTGATCTTGCTCTCAGAAAAACGGTGACGCCCAATTGAAAGAGGAAGATATTGCTGTGAGCATTGTGAAAATTGACCTGACTCGCGGAAGGAATAACCCTCTCGAAAGGTACTAGCCAATGAACATAATGTTTACTTTGAAGGCCCTTTTTTCTCCCTTTTCTTGAAAAAAGTAACAGATTTGCTGTGGCTCTCCTTGCATGTATTTCCGCATCCAGCATCAAGTTTTTCCAGGTACTAACATCACTTCCTCCCTAGTTGTGCTTTTGTGATACTGAAATTAATTTAAGATACCGGCGGTGTTTGGATTTCTTGATCAGGATTACGAGACGGATTTCAAATTTCCGATACGAGATGAGCACATAAGTCACCTGCTGCCTGCGTTTTATCAAGATATGATTGTCAGAGTATACTCGAAGAAATCTGAACTGGTATGTGTTCCTGAGATTTAGTTTCCATGACTAAGGAATATTACCATGATATTGATAATATACTATGTATTATGTATATCTATCTCTATATATGTATATGTATGTAGGTAGGAGCAGTTTCTAAGGCCTTTGAAAATTATCAGCTAAAGACATATGGAAGGAAAGCACAAGTTCATGATACTCCTGAGAAGAAGAAAAGCCGGAATAGATATTAATCACCCTCTACCTTCATATATACAAACAAATACAGTACAATACAATACAATACTCACTTTACAAATGTACAATACTCGTATGGCTTAGAATAAATTTTCCCAAACCACATTTAAATACTAAGAAACTGGCTATGGCATGCGTCAAGATTTCCGCAGCTTTAACCCATTATCACCGTTCACCAAGGTCTTATCTCTTGTGGATCATATGCTTGCGGGTAATAAAGATATTGACATGTTAAATTCTCACGGAAATTGAAGTACTTGGGTTTCGGCTTATGGAAATTAATTTATTTGTTTTCTTAAATTTCATATTAGTTTTGATAATATTAGTGTAAAACTTATTTTTGTTTTTTTTACAGTTTTATAATTTTTTTATGTTTTTTTTATTTCAATAGCTTCACCCTCAAATCTAGCAATGTAAGCTATATTTATCATGAACATAAAGTTTCAAATCATCTGACATCATTAATGTAATGTTTTGTAGAATTATTATTTAACATTTTTAGTGTATGAATTAGTAATATACTAATTTTATACGGTAAATTTTAGCCATTTACATAATTTAAATAAAGAAAACAAAAATATTTTATTTTAAAGATGTCTTGTGTTTAACTATATTTTTTTACTATCTTTCATATGTTAAATTTAAATTTGTTCTAATTCTTAACTTGTTATAACAAACTTGTTTATACTTATATAATAATTAAAATTTTCTTACGTGGCATAAGAATTATTTTCATTAGACAAATAGTTATTTTATCTTTTGTTCACTTGGAGTAGCTAGATTTTCAATTTTGGGATTAGGCCTCCTAAAAGAACCTTAGATGGGGTAGAATTTCGAATCCGCGTGGATAATAATTTCAACTTCTAAATTCGTAACTTATTCGGATCCGTAACCCGAATTACCACCCTATAAAAGCAGCAATTGGATGAGTATCTGATTTTTCTTGAGTTATTTAAAATCCTTATTTTTCCAGGAAATTACCGGTGTTTGTTCAAATCTTCTAACTCTTCTATTTTATTGTCAAACTAAAGACTACAACATAAACCAGTCAACACAAACCAGGTAGTTGTTATGACTAGTTGACTTGTTTGGCTCAGTTAACAACTTTTAGTAATTGAAGTTCCTTTTCATTTCATTTCCTTTCGTACAGTTTTCCAGGAAAAAAAAAACGAAGAACCCAGACTTGTGTTAATCTTGTTTTTATGTTACAGCTACTTGTTTCCTGTTTAAAGAACTCCATACTTTCACACAAGCCCAGATTTTCAGACCTGAACAAACAGAAGACCATGTTGTTAAAAGACAAAGCTAAGTCACAATGTTCCACGGTCCTCATTCCTTTGTTCTTAATCCTTATTACAGGTAGATTCTTTTATTTTTAAACATAATTATGTTTCCAGAACTTTTTCTTTTCTTTTAATCTTAATATAACTGAATACAAATGTTTTTTTTTTCAAAAACAATTCTAGTTTAATGAACTAGCTTTTGTATATTTGATATGTTTAAACAATTCAAGAACCTGTTACAAGTGCTTTAGATTTGCAGCTTTTGCTGCTGTTTCAGGGAATTCTTCTCTAGACATAGACAAAGAAGTCGTGATGAACCTGAAATCTTTTCTGGAAACACATAACCGAGTGAATCGAGGAAGATTCGCGGAGTGGAATCGAAGGAGCTCGAATCCATGTGATTGGCATGGAGTCTTTTGCTCTAATGACGGGGCAAGAATCATTGGCATAGACCTTTCGGACAGCATGATTTCTGGGGAAATGTTCAACAACTTCTCAGCCTTAACTGAACTTCAGCATCTTGATCTCTCAAGCAACACACTAAATGGAGCGGTTCTTGACGATTTGAATCGATGCCACAACCTTGTGTACCTCAACTTATCACACAACATTCTCGAAGGTGAGCTGAACTTGACTGGATTGAACAGTTTAGAGAAGCTTGATTTGTCCACTAATCGGTTCCGTGGGGAGGTTAAGTTTAGTCTCCCAGCAATTTGCCGCAGACTAGTTGTTGCGAATCTTTCGATGAATGATTTCTGGGGTCAACTCGATTACTTCGATGGGTGCTCGAATTTGCAGTATCTGGACTTGAGCTCCAACAATTTTAGTGGTAGCATTTGGACAGGGTTTGCAAGGCTAATTGAGTTTTCACTTTCTGAAAACTATGTGACAGAATCAGTCCCAGCATCATGTTTTAAGGAGAATTGTAGTTTGCAGGTATTGGACTTATCGGGAAACAAATTCCACGGTGAAGTTCCGGGGGAGACTTCGAATTGCAAGAATATGATTACCCTGAATCTGTGGGGAAACAACTTTACAGGGCCGATTCCTTCAGAGTTGGGATCAATTACGACCTTGGAAAGCTTAATATTGGGAAACAATCGTTTTTCTAGAGTGATTCCTGAATCTCTTTTGAACCTGAAGAATTTGGCCTTACTGGATTTGAGCAAAAACAGTTTTGGTGGAAAAGTTCAAGAGATTTTTGGGAAGTTCACACGGTTGAAATCTCTTGCACTTCATGGGAATTCATACACAGATGGGTTACTTTCTTCCGGGATTCACGAGCTAACGAATATGTCTCGACTTGATCTAAGTTACAATGGTTTTTCTGGAGCGTTGCCGGTCGAAATCTCTCGAATGCTAGGCTTGAAGTTTTTAATCTTAGCCCACAATCAATTTACCGGCGATATACCATTCGAGTATGGGGACTTGTCAAATCTGCAGGCTCTTGATCTCTCCTTCAATGGCCTCTCCGGATCAATTCCACCTTCCCTTGGAAACTTGAGGTCCCTATTGTTTTTAATGCTTGCAAACAACTCATTAACAGGCGAAATCCCCCGTGAACTCGGAAACTGTACTAGTTTACTATGGCTGAACCTTGCTAACAACCAACTTTCCGGGGAATTCCCTCTAGAGTTAACAAATATCGGAAGAAATCCCACTCCAATATTCGAATCAAATCGGAGAAGTAAGCAGATGAATGTCGGTCCTACGGAGTGCTCGGCCGTTAAGAGATTGCTAACCATAGACTACCCGCCTTTTGATTTTCTGTATACAATTCTTAACATGAAGACTTGTAGCAGCATATGGGATCGGTTGCTTAAAGGATATGGTTTTTTCCAAATCTGTTCCGGAGGTTCATCGGTTCGGGAATATGTGGTCTCCGGCTATCTTCAGCTTAGGGGGAACCAACTTACAGGCGAGGTCCCTTCGGATATTGGTAAGATGCAACATGTTAGTGTGTTGGATTTTGGTTCCAATTGGTTCAATGGGGAACTGCCTATAGAGATGGAGAAGTTGCCACTTGTAGTCCTAAACATTTCCCGGAACAGATTTTCGGGCCGAATTCCGTCGGAAATCGGAAGTATAACATGCTTACAGAATCTTGATTTGTCACTCAACAATTTTTCAGGCATATTCCCCAAGGAGCTTAGTAGGTTGACTGACCTAAACAGGTTCAACATTTCATTCAATCCACTCATTGATGGTACAATTCCAGCAGCGGGACAATTAGCAACATTCGGGAAAGAATCCTTCCTGGGAAATCCACTATTGCAGCTTCCGGACTTCATCTCGGGCAATCAACTTCCACCGCGGCCATTGTCACCACCACCACCACCACCACCACCAGCTGGTCCACCACCAACAGATTCTCGGGATGAAAGTGAACTTTGGAAAGCATTGGTAACAGGCTATGGATGTGGAATGGCATTTGGAATTGCTATATTATATTTTAGTTTTCGAAAACGTGAACCAAAATGGTTTGTCACGATTGTTGATGGCATCCATCAATGGAAGGCCAAACGGTTGCTGAAGAGGAAGTTGGCTCGAAGGGAATGATTTTGTCACTTATAGTGGCGGTCCAAGCTGATTGTCGGCAGTGTGTGTAGTGTAATGCACGAGCACGACCAGAGGAGCAACGAGTATCGGTAATTGTCAGTGAAAAATACAGGGAATGATTTAGTCACTTATACCTAAATCGATTTCATTTTGGTACCCACCGCTAAAACATTAATGGTAAATTGACCGAGAGAAAAAAAATCACATGTGGCAGGCTGCCACGTGTAATTTCTCTCTCTCTTTTAGTCGATACATTGTTAATCTTTTAACGACGGAATACTATTTTAAAAACAAAGTATAATTTTAGGTAATATTTTACTAAAAAGTAATTAGAATAATAAAATAAAAACGCGACAATAATTAAGGTATTATTTAAGTAGTTTTCCAAAAATATATTTACTCTTTCATTTCATGCCCTGCTTTAGTACTTCAGAACATATTGTATATTTGCTTAGATGGATTGAAATAATTTGATACGCCAATTGTCCTATTGATGAAGTCCAATGTTCTTAGGTTGGTCTTCTGTATAATATCTTTTTATCAATGTCAAGAGTTTTACTTAATTTACTTTTTACATGGCCATTCGGTTCATATTTTTAGGGATTTATATTTAATATACAAGCAGTAAAAATAATTTTTTTTTACAAATATCTTGATTTTATAGTTTAAGATTAGAATTTAGGGTTTAAAGGTTAGAAGTTTAGATTTATGGGTTTAAAATTTATGGGTTGCAGCTATAATTTAGGGATTGAGGTTAGAATTTATGGTTTAGATGTTAGAGTTTATAGTTTAGTGTAATATAGTTAGTGATTTAAGTGTTAACTTATAAACCTAGATTATAACCCAATCCAAAAATTCTGAAAGGCTTGTAGCACGCTCGAATCGATCTCCAAATACCGTTAAAAGGATTGTTTTTATCCTTGGTTGAATTGACTAAAAACGATAAAAAGGTAGACAATTTGCACGATGATTTTAGAGTGGTTCGACTACCCAACCGAGTCTACATCCACTACCTTAGCACACCATTGAGGATTTTTCAATCCACTATAAATTCTTTCCCTTTTCTAGGATTAGAAGGAAACATTTACAACCCTATCTTTTAATGGCTAAGATAGAACCACTCTAGTAAGACTAAACTAGAACCTCTCACTTTACAAAGGATTTGTTTAGTAAATTAAATACTTCACAAGTGGGTGTTTACATAATTTAAGCTCACAAGAATACAAAGGATAAATACAATTAAGCACTCTCTTAAACACTATTTACAAGAGAAATGAAAGAATGAGACTTAAAGCTAATTTATCTTGATCATGTTGCTTGAATGTGTTCTCTAATCATCTTCAAATGTTCCAAAGCTTGTATTTATGTTTGGAATGATCTACTATCCGTTGGAGACTATTGGGGATAAATTGGAGTCGTTGAGGCCTTTATTTTTCGCAATAAATGCAGTGCTGGAGCTGCCCGTATCGATACGCGAGTAGTCGCATCGAAACGCCCTTATTCAGAACTAGCCGTTGAGTTTTATGCAACATCCCGTATCGAAACGCCCAAGGCCTGTTTCGGTACGAATTTTGACATTTTCAAATAAACTGTAGCTGAAACCCTAAGGTGTATCGAAACAAGGTATATCGTGTAGATATGACTACACTGAAATCTTAGGTTTGGTTACTTTAAAATATTTCAAAACACTTCAAAATCATTTTGAAAACTCCTCAAACATATTTTCAAGCTGTTTGGACTTAAAATTTTTTGAATACTTTTTAATTTAGTCCAAAATTATTTTTTAATTATTATATCAAAAGAGATATCCTAACAAATTTTAACCACACCCATCAATTCTAAATTATTAAGCTTAAACTTTAAAATCTAACCATAAACCTAAAAATTAAGACGTTTGTAGAAATTTTTGTCTTTATTGCATGTGTATTGAATAATTATTTTTTTTAAGTATCATGAATAATATAATAATTTTACAAACACCTTATTGTAATAATCAAGACTGATTGAATTTTAGTTTAATTGATATGACCAGTATTGCAATATCTTTAAACACATGAATACAAGCGCATTTAAACACATAATAATCTGGCCCATGAGTTTAAAAACGTAGTCCAGTTAGACAAATATATATATATATATAGACTTTACATATTATATAGTACAAAAGCTTTATAAGTAATTTTAATCATTCATTATCCTCAACCAATAATTTAATAAATTATAAATGAAATGTTTGTCGGTTCAAAAAATTTCTCCAAACTCATATTTTTATATAGAGTATAAATATATATTATAGTTTGTGCACAATGAAATTAAACTTAAAATTTAATGTGTATATTTAAATCAAAATTATTTTTTATGTCTCTAATTATATCAAATCTAAATTCACGTAGTGAATTGTATGTATAAATTTGATTTTTATCTTTTTGAATAAAGAAAAACGATTCCTAATGAAATTACCAAATTCAATTTCAGTTAAAGTCGGATTTCAACCCAATTAAAAAGAGTCACGTTAATAATCATACACCGGCAAGTAGGAAATCCTTCCCCCATTAACATTCACGCGCTTCTTCCTTCCCTAATCCCTTCCTCTTATGTCACATATATAGGTTTAGGGCACTTAGTCCTTAGATGACAGCATTAACTGAGCATTGGATTTTGATTTGAAGTTTTATCACAAAATTTAAAAAAAAGAAATCCATTTTTAAATTAATAAAATTCTTTGAAAACTTTACTGAATTCATCGCTCGATCTCTTTCTTCTTCAATGGCTGATTCTCCCTCCTCTACCGCAGTCCTAGATAACACCACCGATTCCCAATCTAAACCCGATTCTGATAACCAGAAACCGCCACCCGCCCAACCCGATCCGGCTCCTTCTACCACGCCAACACAGCTCCACCCAAACCCTAACCCTAGCGCGCCTTTGGTATCTCCTCAACCTCCTCCCGTGATTCCTTCCTACTCGACTCCACAGCCGATCTCCGGAGCTGCCACCGTCGTTCTTCCGGCGCCTCCCTCGTTCCGTCCGGTACCGCAGTTCTCGCCGTTGCCGAATTTTCCTGCTCCTGGCTTGCAGCCGCCTGGCGTGAGTTCGGCTCCTGGTTCTCATCCGCCGCCGATGATGCAGTACCAGGTGCCTCCGGGTCAGGTTCCGAATCCTGCCTTTAGACCGTTTGCTCCGATTCCTAATGGTTACGCGGCCGTACCGGGAGCTGTTCCTCCGGGCACCATGCCTCCTCCGGGTGGGTTATTCCTTCTCTTTTAAAGTGGGTGCATAATTGTGAATTTAATTCAAATATTGATCTTTAACCTGATTGTTTGTTCCATTAAGTTGATTATGGATTTCTCATTTGTATGTAGTATGTACCTGTGCTTATTCCCTTTCTGTGATATTCTTTCTGGTGCAATTGTTATGAATGTGCTGATAATATTAATATCCTTAATGTAAGCGAATGAGGGGCGGATGAGATGTTTTCTCCTATAGTGTCTTGATTGAATACGGTTGAATGAAATGTTGAAGGGGCATCAATTCAAATTTTCTTAGTGTGACCCGCGTCTATTTGGTTTTCCTTAATTGCATTTAGGGTTAAAAAGAAATGTAGATTTTAAATATCATATTCAAGTTAAAACCACCTAGAGTTTTAATGGTAATATGTGATAAATTGTGCAGAATAATTCAACTTCATAACTGTGCCATTTTGTTCTAAATCTTGTCACACTCTGTCATGTTAATTTTTAGTAGGCTGTATACTTTCTGGTAGTTTTAAGGATAATTTCCCATTCATGGGTTTATGAATTGCCAGCAGCTGACCATGTTAACAACTGAGTGCTCCTTGGCTTTATATCCTAAGGTATCACAATCCTCCCAATTACATTTTTCTTTCTCGTTCTCTCCTCTGTGTTTTTTTTCATGTGGCACTTGGGCTCTAACAGTTGAGATAAATCTAAATGGTGAAATATGAAAGTATAATTTTGTGTTAAATAATTCATTTGCAAGCATGAGATGCTGGAAGTCTCATGCTATCCAATCTTCAAAATTGTTGGTGCATGGGATAAGGCTATTAACGAGTGAATGTCTAAGGTAAGTGCACTCTACACAGCCATGATTATGAATTCGTTGCTATTCTCTTGATGTTTCCTTCAGGTTTGCTATTCAGCTGGTGATAGTTGCCATGCCTGTGGTGCCATCTCTTTATAGTTTTAATGTGTGGTAAAATCATTTAATTATTCTTTTAGAAAATTCTTTTCCCGTAAGAGTGCTTAGTTACATTGAAAACATTGTCAATGTGTTCATTTTGTCAACTTTCTCTGATATGGTTGCATAGATATTTGTTTTCCGTTTATGCAGGACTTCTCCGCTATCCTTCTCCTTACCCAGCAATGATTCGGCCTGCATTCCCTCCACGTCCACCTGGAGCTATTGGTGTGATTCCAACAGTTTTACGGCCTCCTGTTCCCGGCGTTCGCCCAATTATTCCTCCTGTCATTAGACCAGCTATTCCCAATGTTACTCCAACAGAGAAACCACAAACTACAGTTTATATTGGCAAGATAGCACCATCTGTGGACAATGACTTCATGCTCTCTCTTCTTCATGTGAGTTATTATTTTTTTTATTGATGTACTTTTTTCCCTTTTGAAGTAGCTTTGCTTATGTTTATTTTCAAGCTTTGGCTTTGTATAATGTTTTTATTTCACCTTTTTGAAGCTTTGTGGACCTGTCAAGAGTTGGAAACGTCCCTCTAATGGGGCTCCAAAAAGTTTTGGGTTTTGTGAATTTGAGTCTGCTGAAGGGGCTCTTCGTGCATTACGCCTACTTTGCAAATTCAATATTGACGGACAAGAATTAATGGCGAGTTCTTTTATTATTCTTTTGGATCCCCCATGATTGTCTTAAAGTTTTTATTTTGTTTTTCTTTTGGGTGTGCGTGTGGTAAGGTTTGCTTCTAAATTCACTATGATTGAAAATCGTGAAGGTTAGATTATTTGACAAGCTGTTCAGTTTATTTTGAAACTGAATTTGATTAAACTACTATCTTTTACTTTAATTTAAAATGATTGTATCTTATAACCTGTATTGTGTATGAAATATAAAATTGAATGGTATGATGAATGATATGTAAAACATGGTAGGAAAAAATCATGAATAACATTAAGGTGTAAGATAGAATTAACCTTTTCTGGTAAAATGCATGCGTTTCATTATTATCTATTTTCAACCAGCATATTGCCTCATCCCTTTTCTAAATGTTTTTAGATATTTTTTCACCTTAAAGTTGTTTCAAATGGTCCACTTTACTGGAACTTTTATGCCTTTTTATTCCTAAAATAGCTTATTTTAGGTTTGGTTAAATGTTCTATGGAGTAGGTGGATTTCTTTAAGTAATATTCCTTTAACAGCAATTGGTTATGGTCTCCACATCCTATAATGATGGGTAAAGCAATATATAATTCTGTGATTGTGAGCTTCTATTTGAACCATTTACTTTTGCCTGCGGTCACTTGTTGGCCTTCTTATCTCGTTTCATTGATTTGATTTTGCACTAACAGGTAAATGTTAATCAAGCAACAAAGGATTATCTGGTGAAGTATGTTGAAAAGAAAACAGAAAATGCAAAGAAACCAAATGAAGCTCAAGCTGCAGGATCTGATAAAGAAGGTGAAAATGCAGTAGATAATGAGAAGAATGATGTTGAGGATTCCAAGAACAGTGAAAGTGGCGAAAAAGAAAAAAATATTGTTGATATTGCCAACTCTGGCATTGTCACTGATGAAGACCGTGAGGCTGATCAAGATGCTTCAGAGAAGCTTGCTGGCATGGTTGAGGAGAGGTTAAAGACCAATCCTCTCCCTCCACCACCTCCTCTACCAACTGCTCCTGATGCTTCTGGAAAATCAAACTCAGATGTTGATTTGATGAGAAATGGTGAGTTTTTGCCACTCCATCTTTGTGGTTCTGTTGATCTCTTTATTGTCTTTATGTCATCAAAATCTACACGGAAGTCTTTAAATTTTAATGAGAATTTCACTGGAGGAAGTAATGATACTTATTATTTTTCGAAAATAGGAGATTCTGATATTGAGTGCATATTTTGCAGATGGAGTTGAAGGTAAAAATGATGATGAGACTACCAGTGAGAGCAAAGCGACAACTGAAAATGATCGACCTGAGGCAAGTTCACCTGATCGTAGGCATGATAGGAGTAGAGACAGAGATCAAGATCTTAAGAGGGAGAAAGAACGTGAAATTGAAAGATTAGAAAGAGAAACAGAACGGGAAAGGATGAGAAAAGAGAGGGAGCAGAGAAGGAAGATTGAGGAGGCAGAGCGTGAGTATGAAAAATTTCTTAGAGATTGGGAGCAAAGAGAAAAGGATAAGGAGAAACAGAGACAGTATGAGAAGGAGAGGGAGAAAGAGAGGGAGCGCAAACGAAAGAAGGAGATTCGCTATGATGAAGAAGATGACGATGATGATGATTCGAGAAAAAGGTTGCGCAGGAGTGTTTTGGAGGAAAAGAGGAGGAAGAGGTTGCGGGAGAAGGAGGATGACTTGGCTGATAGGCTCAAAGAAGAGAGAGAAATTGCCGAGGCCAAGAAAAGGGCAGAGGAGGAGGAGCTGCAACGACAGCAGCAACGAGATGCGTTAAAGCTTTTGTCTGGTCGCTTTGCAAACGGAGCTGAAAAGACTGTGTTGACTGAAGAAGCTAGCACCGAAAACAAAGATATGGAGATTGAAGAGCATTATGAGCGTGAATCAAGTCATGAAAACCAGATAGATGGTATTTGTTTGTCTTCTTAACTTTGTCTTAATTTAATGGTTGTGTTCGTCTTGTTTTTTTTTCCTGAAATGAAATACGCTTGTGTATGATAGGTGATGAGAATATGCAAAATGGTTCTATTGATGAATCAAACGCGGCCTATGTTTCTGCGTCAGATACACAACAGAGTGGGAATGCACCAGCAAGAAAGCTGGGTTTTGGTCTTGTTGGATCCGGAAAGCGAACTACTGTTCCATCTGTTTTCCATGAGGAGGAAGATGATGATGCACAGAAGGAGAAGAAAATGAGGCCCCTGGTTCCCATTGATTACTCTACTGAGGAACTGCAGGCTGTCCAACCTGGTGCACCTCCGCCAAATTTGGTTGCAGCTGCTGAATTTGCAAAGCGAATATCAAATGTTAATCCTAAAGAGGAGAAGCCTGATTCAGAAAGAGAGCGAACCAGACGTTCATATGATAAATCTAGTAGGGATAAAGATCGTAATGATGAGGATAGTACTCGCAAAAGAGATGAGACCAGAGGGAAGATCCACGATCGGGATCGAGACAGGGAACATGGACACGATAAGGTGAAAACAACAGATAACCAGAAGCTTTTGGATGCGAAACAATTAATTGATATGATTCCAAAGACCAAGGAGGAACTATTTGCATATGAGATAAACTGGAATGTGTATGACCAGGTAATCATCCTTTCACACGTCCTTTCTCAAACTGTTATTTTCGAAAAACATCTGTCTTCTGGTTAGGGTTAACTAGTTAACATAGTGTACCAAATGTTAAACTTTAATTGCATTAGGCTTGTTCGTCCTTGGCATATATGGAACCAACATGAATATTGCAGTATCTATATTTCTCTTCCGCATTTGTTGGAAATAATCATCTTTGGATATCTATGTTTACCTTATAATTTTGGTTTAAACTCAATCTCTTTGTTTGTTGCACTTGTACAGCATGCATTGCATGAGAGAATGAGACCCTGGATTTCAAAGAAAATTACAGAGTTCTTGGGCGAAGAAGAGAAAACATTGGTTGATTACATCGTATCGAGTACTCAAGAACATGTCAAGGCTTCCCAAATGCTGGAGCTGCTGCAGTCTATATTAGATGAAGAAGCGGAGATGTTTGTGCTCAAGATGTGGAGGATGCTGATATTCGAAATTAAAAAAGTAGAGACTGGTTTGGCTCTGCGGTCGAGATCCTGATCTAACATTGTTGCCGTGCTGTGGGTTCCTGTGTTGCTCTACAGGACTGAGATTTTGTTTGCATGGCTATTTGATTAATCGCCGTCGGGTGATAGTCACAATACCTTTTCTTTTCGGCCTCTGTTTTGTTTAAGAACTAAATGTAAGATTACATTAGGGAATAGGATTTGTTGAGTTTGTAATACTTCTAAGCACAATATCGGTTAGTATTAACCCTTTTTTTTTTTTCCTTTTTGGCCGCTCTGAATGAAGAACACTATTGACATTTGACAGTGCCCCCTGCCATATGGAATGAACTGATAATGATGATTCATGTTCACTACTTGAGGTCGGATTAGGTCTGTAAACGAACCGAACGTTCAGCGAACCGTTCGGCGGGAAATTTATTTATGTTCGTTTATTTATTAAACGAATGAACATGAACATGATTTTTTGTTCGTTTAATTCAAAGAAATTTTGTGTTCGTTTATGTTCGTGTTCGTTCATTTGTTCGGTTAAAGTTAAACGAACGAACATGAATACACCCTCGTTTGTGTTCGTTCGGTTCATTTACAGGACTAGGTCGGATGTTTTTTATGAGTCAATATTTTGGAAAACAGGGGAAGACTAATTCAGCTACAAAATGACAATGAAAAAGTGTTAGTTTCCTTTGTAATACAAGCCGGCAACTACCCGCATTCTTTTAATCATAAATACAACACACAATCATAAATTAAGAATCGACCCACAAAAGGTTTGAGAAAAAAAGTACTTCAATATTTTTTTCTCTTTTGATTCTTGAATTTTAAGTTTTTGATAAATTTTACCAATTAAAGAAAAATACTAATGATCTTTTTATATTTTTAAATTCTATTTTTAAAAAATATTATACTTTTAATATGTTTTTTATAGTTTTAATTGTTATTATTATTTCATAAGAAGGATAAAATTCTTAAAGTCGGCATTACCAAAAGGATGAAATAATGAGATTCGCTAATTGGTTTTATTTAGTATGTTATTTTTCATTACTTGGTTTAATTTAATAACAGTTAAAAAGTTTGAAGACAAAAGACAACGGTAAAGATTAAAATGATTTTTTTAAAGTTTGTAGGTAAAATTTTTATGAGTTATTATTTCATGCTCAAGCATTGAAAAAAAATATTATACAAACATTTTTAATTTTACTTTAAAGTTAACATACATATTTATAACCTTAAATCTTAAACTATAAATTCTAAATTACAATCCAAAAATTTAAATTCTAAGTTCTAAATCAGAAAAACCTTAGATAATATATTTTCTCAAATATTATTGTTTTTATTATTAAACTTTATTTGGACAATGTCTTGACCCTTTTCTGAAACCAGCGTATAGAAAATGATATCTGGAAATGGCTTATTAATTAGATTCCATTTGTATCCAAAGGACGTAAGCTTTTATGCTCCTTGTAACCATTTGGCGCCTTATGTAATATCCCTTGTTCAACTCAATTCCAAACTGTCTTTACCGACATTTATTATTAAAAACGAGAAACTTTTAGTGACATTTATGATCCCAATAGCATCCTCTGTTGGTTTCCCTGGATTCAACTGAAAAGATTCGGTCTTTCTTCAATGGCATAACCCTGGTATTTCACCATCATTATTCTCTGCTCAAATGGCTGTGCATTTAGCTTCTTTCAAAAGGGTGAACCGTAAAGCATTTCCTTTCATGATCATGAATGTCTTTGCTCTGTTTTCCGCCCTCGATTTCGCGTTTTCCGACACTTCGGCGGTAGGTAATTGCATTCTTGATATTAAAAGGGAGACGAATTGTGACTCAGGCAACTGGGCTGGTTTCATCGACGGCGGTTGTTGCGGTGGCGTCTTTGAGGAATACCTTCATGCACTTGGGCGGCGAGCAAACCTTACGAAAGCCATTTACTTGAATACCACGCAACAAAACAACTGCTTGACAGCAATGGAGAGCTTTGAGAAAGATGTATATAGCTGCGGTATTCAGAAGCTAACGAGTGGAGCCGGTGGCTGTTCGGACTATACCGTCGCCGATGTTATCGATAAGATGGGAGACAGATTCCGAAACTTACAAGAAGACTGTAAAGTGTTAGGTACTGGACACGGATCGGATCAATCGTGCCACACATGTTTGAGAAGTTGGGAAACGGTCGACGGATCATCGGAAAATAAACAGGAACCTGCCGGCGATGCCGATGTATGTAGATTTGCAGCACTGGTATCCATGATAAGCAATAGAGTTGACGATGAGAATTGGGTCCTTGCAGTATTTCAATGCCTTGGAGAAAGGGCTTATTCCTTAGGTAAGACAAGTTAGCTGCCATTACTTCTTGATCCGGTTTTTCGATGTAATTCGCAATACGATCAATGATTATAACTATGCATATATGCTAACTTCATGGTTTAATTCATTTTTGTTTTATGAAACTGAACTTTCCTTCCAACTTGCAGATGAACATGGAAGCACAGGTAGCCACAATATCCATAAGAAAGGTAATCGACACGACGATCATCGGCAATCTTGAGCTCCAAGTCTTGATGTTTTAACATAATTATTGATTTAAAAGGTATAAAATTCTGTTGTCATAATAGGTTTGTGGGTCTTAATTGGCGGGTTAGCGGGAGCTTTGACAATAGTAGCCATTTCTGCATGGATCTGCTACAGAAAGAGGAAAGAACCAATCCTTCCTGCTAGGAAAAATGGTATTTTTTTCTGCTTAATTATTCAACCAGGCTAAGAACAGATTACTAATCATCATCTTCTTCTTAATTTACAGAGTCGGATGAGTCGATCTCGAACCATTCATGTTCTCTGAAGATTTCTGTCAAAGAAGTTCATTCAGCAACAAACAATTTCAATGCATCAAACTTCATTGGCCAAGGCATAGCTGGTTAGACCCTAACTGTTCAGTATTTAGGAATTTCAGTCTAGCTCAACAAGCATGAAATAGGACTGTTTCGGAATTTTTTAAGGTCCTTACTAGGAGATCTCGGAATTCGGATTTTGGATCCTCATTTCATTCCATTATGACCAGGAAAAGTATACAAGGGTCTTCTCTCGAATGGTCAGTACGTCGCAGTTAAGCACATTATCAATGATGGACAGATGGAAACTTTTGTCCGGGAAGTCAGGAGCTTATCTCATATTAAGCATCCGAACCTCGTAGCTTTGGTCGGCTATTGTGACAATAAAGATGAATGCTTCCTAGTCTATGAACTTTGCCATCATGGGAACTTATCAGAGTGGCTATATGGTATGTGGAATTAATGTCATTTGAATTTTTGTTACATACAGAAACCATTCACACAAATATGTTGAGCAGGAAAGGATAAACTTCTTTCATGGATTCAAAGACTCCAGATTGCAATAGACAGTGCAAGGGGACTCTGGTTTCTCCACACATATCCGGAAGGCTGCATCGTTCATCGTGATATCAAGGTACATTCGAGAACAAACGAATCAATTTTCGATGGTTAGTATTGTCTAATTTCGGTATATCATGGTGTTTTCTGTTTTGTCAGCCAACAAACATCCTAATTAATGATAAATTCCAAGCAAAACTAGCAGATTTCGGATTGTCTAAAGTTATGGATATAGGTCAATCTCATGTGAGCTCAGAAGTGAGAGGAACCTTTGGTTATGTCGACCCTGAGTACCGTAGAAACCGCCATGTGAACGCCTCCGGTGACGTTTATAGTTTCGGTATGGTACTTCTACAACTCTTGTCGGGGCAGAGGGTGCTTAATCTGAATCTTCACACACCACTGCCTCTAAGTAAAATGGTAACAACAATCTCCATTAAGTTTATAATAGATGTCCATCCTTCCTATTACTAAGATCCCAAATGGATTTCTCTACCACTTCTCAGGCAAGAAAACTCACTAGAGACGGGGACATAAGCAAATTTGCAGACCCGAAACTCAACGGGGAATACTCGTTAGAAGCTTTTGACATCGTACTCAAGCTAGCGTTGTCATGCATAGGGATAAAGCAGGAAAGGCCATCCATGGAGCAAGTGGTAGTAAGACTACATAAAGCACTTCATGTCTCAAGACAAGCAAAGCCGGTTGCATCCCGTGGAACGATCGTATACTAGAGTTTTAAAGAGGAAACACAAGAGACATAAGTGTTGATGTTTGTAGAGATTTTAGCGTAATTGTATTAAAAACATGGACAAAAAATCGTACAACATAGTAGATGTTTATACATGATATTGTGTTTTTACATCACTGTATCTGTATTACAGTCTTGCGAGCTTTATTATCAACAATGCTAAAATACTTTTGTTTTCACTCAGCTTCATTAAAAACAAGGCAGAAGCTGTGTGGATTAGCTCTTCGAAAAACCGAGCTAATAAAGAATGCAAGCAGTGTAGACTACTTGTGAGTATTTACATGGAAAGATTACAGGTATGAAGATACTTGAAAAATATACGAATTACCACACGTGAATGCATCGCTTCCTGTGGAAGAACTGGAGACATTGGAGCTGAGGGGATGTTGTTTTCATAGAACTGGTGCAGAATCTTGATGATTGCACTGGCCTTTTTGCTAGCTCGAGATGTGCCTTCACTAAGTTGGGAATGCAAGGATTTCATAAGAGAAGGGATCTTCACCAATCGAGCAACGACGTCTAGACCGCCGTTGACACGCAAAGCCAACAACATGGAAACGCAGTGCTCCTCAGCTGTCTTAGAAGTGGAGGTATTTAGAATCTCCACTAACGACTGCAAGCCTCCGCGACGTAAATAGCGACCATGCCATCAATTTTCTCAGCTAGAGTAGCTAAAATTGGTAGAGAATCCGTAACAAGATCTTCCCTTTCCGAATCTCTCAAAAGATCTAGCAACAAAGGAACAACCCCAGATGCGAGAACCCTCCAATGGTTCCTAGGATGCACTAGAAACCCGAAAATCGCAACCAACCCATTCCTTTTGCAACGATGTTTTCATTCTTGATCAACTCTACTAATCCTGGAATATTTTCCAGATTTTCGCCGAGCAAATCCCTGTTCTCCTCAACTGAAGCAAGATAAAACAATGTAGCATCTGCGTGCTGTTGAGCTTCAATCTTGAGTCCCTTTCTTAAAGCATGGACGATCAAATCAAACCCTTCGTTCTCCACTAAAACATATTTTACTGTTGAATGCTTTGAAAGATTCAAGAGGGCAGGCAATGGAGTTTCTTGGGTGTTGGAATCTTCAGACAACAACCGCTTCAATAAACGTGGGATCGTGCCGGATTCAACCAAACCCGAACCTCGAATGCCACCTTGTTCATCTCTTCGCTAAACTACCGGCCATGGCTGTCCTCGAAATCTCCCAATAGTTTCCGCTGGATACGACGACTGGGATGCCGTTGTTGGATCATCCCTTTTAAGACAAGATTGGGAACCAATTCTGTATTGATAAGTAATCTTAAGTGTAATTAATAAAATATTATTTATGGATAGCATTCTTAGTATTAGTATTGGATGAAATAAATATATTTCACAAGGCCATTATTGCCTTCTTCAATAAATATCTTTCATGAAAATGACAATTACTCCATAGTCACTGAAGCAGAGCTACGCTAACAAAACTTGCGCTGAAACCTATACAACACTTATCAAAAGTAATTACAGTTGAGTAAATTAAAACTCAACTAATCAAAGATGGTTTCGCAATTTTCGTAAATTCCCTTTCACCAATGTCATCTAATCATGCGACAGTCTATGTCCTCTTGATCTTCGAAAAAGTTCCAGTCTCCGAGAAGTAAGTACTCTGAGTTCCACTGCCAAGCTGATGTGCATGAGCTTGAGGATTTGTGAGCTCAATCCCCTGATGAATAAAAATGACAAATCATTAACACACAAAACATACGAAAGAAAAAAAGAAATTACGATTCACGTAAAAAGTTCAACTCCCCTGGCTCTCCATTAAAAATGGAGAATGCCGTTGTCAAAAGTTACAGTAATAAATTTTAGAGAGATCAAAATTACATCTAGTCAGCCACATATAAGAAGATATAAATACCTGCACAGGCGTGAATGCCAAACTTGAAGTCAGCCCAGAGGTAGCACCACTGCTTCCATAACTCTTTTCCTTGAACCTGAAGGAAAGGATAAAGAGTATCACCAAGGTGATCAACATGCAAGGTTGAATTCGGGAAATTGACAAAAAACACTGAATTGAGAAAACTGATCAAGGAAAAAAAGAACAGGAAAACCTACTTCTTAGCAACTTTGGCTGCAAGTTTGCTCTGACCAACCGAAACACGTAGTTTGCCACTCCCAGCCTGACCAAGCATTCCATAACCTTCACCTAGTCCATCACCTAATATCAAAAGGTAAGATAACAGTTAGAAAATAGTGGGAAATAGGTTATTTTCTATTTTGTTGATAAATGAAAAATAGGTTCTCGGTCTTCAAATTAAATGACTAAAATTCCCACCTAGAAAATGCTACATGAAATTTACTCCTCAAGAGGCATATTCAGAACTAGACATTTCATGAACAGAAAAAGGATGATAGTTACGCATGCATGTATATACATAATCACATATTGCAAGCCTATTGAAGACCAAAAACATGGTTTTCAACTTTCAAATATAATATTAAAAAAATGATTCTTCAGAAATTGGAAAAATTGAAGTTTTACCTAAAGAGCTTTCCTCAGGTACTCCAAATTGCATCCTGTTTGCCAGCTTTCTCATATCTGTTATAGCATACCTAAAAAGAAAATACATAGATATATGCTTGTCAGATAAGCAAGATGCACAATGCACAAAAAAAATTGCTACCAATTTAATAAAAAAAGCTAAAGTAATCAAAGTAAAAGAACTACCTCTCTTTCATCTTCCTTAAGCGACAGCCACCCCTCTTTTTCTTTGGTTCAGAATCAGGAACAGGAAGCGGTTTAGGCTGCTTTGCAGGAGGTGGTTCTTGCCATTTTTCAATTTTCTTGAGAATCTCTTCCTTTAAAGTTTTTCCAGCATTACCTGATGGGTCCCCTCTAGTAGAATCTATACGTGCGGCAAGTGTTGCTTTTGAAGCCAAGAGACGGCAAGCACGACTCCTCAAAGCAGGAGGTGTAGTTTGAAAAATCTCAGTCTGCTCAATATAACCAACACGAAACTGTGACGTTGCAGTGGAAAACCCTGCAAGGGTCTTTTTCTTTGCACCAAGCAGCTGGACATTACAAGCAGGCATCTTAGCCAATGCTGAAAGACCACCAGCAGTACCCATAAGTTTAGCAGCAACAGCACTCCCGACAACAGTAGAAAGATTTGGTGCAATATATCCCATTCTGCTTTCTACAAAATCAAGAACCTTTTTCTTTGCTGCATCCAGAGCAAGGGCACGATCACACGCATCAATAGTTTTCTGAAGAACATCTTCAGGAAGTGGCTTGCCACTAGTAGTCGATGCTGTAACAGAAACAACCATAATGATAGCTGAAGGCAAAAGCCCTTCCAAATCAACCAGGGTTAAATCCACTTCATTCCCAATCTTTTTCACCACACGAGCATAATCAATCGGATGATGTACAAGAGATTCAAGCTCAGGAAACTTCAAACGGTACTTGTCACGTATGAAATTATGGATAATAATAATCTCATTCTCAATATCAACCGAGAGTCCATTACAGTCCACAATCAGCTGATACTCAGGATCATCTTCCAGCACCATTCCCTGATTCGATATACTAGAACCCATCGCAAGCGCATCTTCCACTTTCTGCAGTGTGGTAAAAAAAAACTAAGAATGGGAATAGTGGAATTCACAAATTTAAGCACCCGATGATTCCGTAAATCTTTTATACAATGAGATAATATAGGATTCAAAAGCTAATAAGAAAACAAAAGCAATTGATAAGACATGAAACAAACCTGCATTATATCAATGTATCTCTGACTATTTTGTAATTTGGAAACACTGTCCAGATCATCGTAGTTAAGGTTTTCGATATCTGCCAGGTCACCATCAATATCTTCTTCCATGTTTGTGACATCATCATTTCCTTCCTCCTACGGGAGTGATGTGAACATCAAGATTCCAAATAATTATCGTATAAAAAAATCTGAAATTCAAAAAGGAAAAGAGAAGTATAGCTCAACTTACGAGAACATCAGCTTCGTTGTCCGATAAATCATCAAGATCCGCTAGGAACGAATCAGCTAAAGTTGCCTGAAAATTACAACGCGGTATAAGAACGGACAGTAGAATGCAATTATTTTTATTGAAAAGCAGAAAGGAAACTACAAGAAAAACGAAAAAGAAAACTAACCATCTGGAGCTTTTGCGAGGAATGTCCTAGGGTTTGAACCCTAAATCGAAGATGATAAACGAAAACAAACAGCAAATTAAAATTTCCCAAATAGAAGAATGAAGAAACCCTAATCGAGGAAATAAAAGGAGCAAAATTTGAAGGAAAGGGGAATATATATGGGCTCAGGAGAACTTGAATGTTGTGCTAGCGAGTGGCGTTTTATATGGGCTGGATTCCCTAGCTCTTAAATATTCTTAATGTTGGGCTATCTCAATTATATTTAAACTGAACACGAATGAGTAGAGCATATGAAGCACCCATGGCCTAATGGATAAGGCGCTTGACTTCTAATCAAGCGATTGTGGGTTCGAGTCCCACTGGGTGTGTGCTGGATATATATTTTGATTCAAACAAAAAAGAACGGACTAAAAATGACGTTGCAAGAGCCAATCATTATCCAACCCGGACCTACTATTTTGATTTTTGCCGACCCAAAGAAAAGAAAAGGCAATGAGCGGAAGAGTTGATTCCCAGGGTTTGGTGGGGAGTTTTAGCAGTCGTCGTCCTCGTGGGAACTTACAAGTTATTGGTTAAAAGATGGGGATTGGGGAATGCACAACAACAGTTGCATTTGCATGGCAAATGGTGCCTAATGCCTATCTCCGAGGAACCTCATCATTCTTAAGATTGACTCAAAAGTAAGTATGAAACCCAACCCCACGACTGCCACCATGTTTACTTATTCATCGCCCTCTTGTTTTCTTTTTGGAATTTGACCAAATCTTTTATTCCTTTCACATACTATACAAGTGGACACTAGGTTCATAAATAAGACGAGATAGATCATGAGTTATTTGAGTCTAACTTATTATTATTATTATTATTATTATTATTATTATTATTATTATTATTATTATTATTATTATTATTATTATTATTATTCGGTTGGACTTGCATTTGCATAAGTGCTCGTTTTCTAGAAGTAGGTGGATACGTATAAACATCATTACTTTTCTATTTGTTCTCATATAAATTGAAAAGGAAAATTCCATCAACTTTGTAGCCAGAAAATAATTGAAACTCCCTTTCATTCCAATTCTAATAAATGATTGTTCCATTTAGTGGCGGATGTAAAGAAAGTTTATGGGGGCACGTATCTACCTTGAAAATTTAATTTTTTTTTATCAAATGTTCGTTCTATTAAGTATTGTATCCACCCTGAAAATATAAAAAAAATATTTATTATTTATTATTTATTTTGCTGAGTGTATCACCCTAAAATTGTATTTATACTCACTTACACAAAATTTTGTATATAACATTTAATATGTGTGTGCTCACCCTAAAATTTTTTTTAAATTCATCATTGGTTTCGTTGTGATAAAATCGAAATATTCTGATTTCAGTGTCCATTATCCTAAATTTCGTAATTTATTCTTAAATATTTTTAGGTTTATACAACATATAATCAGTTTAGGCATTGAAGCATCCCGAGGGCCGAGGCTGCCCATTTTGTTCCTGTTCTCCTTGGCCTACTTTTATAGTAAACTTCAAACGTGCTAGTTTTTAATTAACTAATTCCAGAAATCACATATTA
The DNA here is from genome assembly GCA_958450335.1 of Hibiscus tridactylites. NCBI lineage: Eukaryota > Viridiplantae > Streptophyta > Magnoliopsida > Malvales > Malvaceae > Hibiscus > Hibiscus tridactylites. Next base: position 88,049,586 of record OY288281.1, read on the forward strand.
ACTATTTGGAGTTTTTGAATAACTCGTGACTCGAGGAGTTATTTTTATTGATAACGCCATAACGGTGTACTCCTTATCAGGAAAGTCAGATGTCTCGTTTGATTATATATATATATTTTAGTAATTTATCGATGCATTCAAACTTTTTTAGTAATTTGGTACTTATTTTTTTGTATAATTATGTGTTTAAATGTGATATTTTGATCCAAATCGGCACCTACAATGAACAATTTATTTTAAATTAATATAAATCATGAAATTAAGTTCAGACTTCAAACATATAATTTAATCCAAAAAAATTAGATACCCAATTAATTCTTAAAATGAAATTGTAATTATTTTCGTTTATTATTATTTTTACAATATATGTATATATATATATATATAAACTAAATAATTAAAGGGTAATTATTTCATATATTAGTATTTAGGGACGAAGTGACTAAGGCCTAGAGGGGCTCATACCTCCAACCCCAATTTTTTTAGGGTAATCTTCACCAGTGGTCCCTTTCGTTTAGGGTGTGTTCTATTTTGGTCACCAAAATTCAAAAAAGATTATTCTGGTCACTTACATTTAGAATCGTTTCTATTTAGGTCCCTTAGCCGTTAGTCTCCGTTACTTAAAAAAATTTACATTCTAATTTAACCCCCAAACTTTCAAAATTTTATTTTTCACCATCTTCCCCAAAAATTATAAAACTAAAACCCCAGAAAATTAATTCAATGGCTATAACCCCTAATTTAGGAAAATAAAGGGGCCTCAAGACTTTAAATCGGAAAGCATCTACCTGTAGAAGCAGACAGTGGAGTAGTCATATGGGGAAGCATTGGAGCAACAACAGGCTGAGGGACATTTCTCATGGGATTGGAATCATCCTGATGCATAGATGTAATATTTAACTTCCCGGGAATTGGAACCTTGCTTGATTTTGCCCTTATTGCATAGCGCCTGTTCTGGAACCAATTCCATATCTACACAAAAGTTTTCCAGATTAATGGGCTGAAAACATTTCATCAATACAAGAGAGAGAGAGAGGGGGAGAGAGAGAGAGAGAGAAATCAAGTTCTTACTTGCTTAAATTGCACAATAATCTTCCCTTTCCTATCTGTTGACTCACTACAAGTACAACCAAAGAAATTTACTTCCATGATGTTATTAAAAGGGATTGCAGATTAAACTCAGAAAAAAGCAAACTTGACTGAAATTGCAACTTATTAATTTTAATACCGTGTTGATATAAAGAATATTGGACTAAATCACGGTCTAATCCTTGGTTAGTTGACTTGGAATCATTTTATAAAAGAGCCAGAGCAATGCATTAAGGTTATTTACTAAATATACTAAAATTAGATTAAAAAACTAAAATCTTGACTTAGTCTAGGCACCAAAAGCTTTGTTTATTTTACCAAAAACAAATAAAATCGGATGAACAAAGGTGAAATCTTGAAGAAAGTCTAAGCAAATAAAAATAAGAACAAATCTTAACGATAACTAACATTACCATTAACGAAGTAGGCTAACTAATGAACTAACTATCAGGCAAAAACTCAACAAATCAAAGTAATCTAAGACAGAAAATTAGCAGAAAACCATAAATACAAAACCCATAAATGAATCGAAAAGATGCAATCTAATTGACCCATTTGAAATTGTAAACTAAAAATCCAGCAAACATCTGTACACACAATATAACTAATTTCCTTGCAAAAGAAAAGGGTACCTCAGTTTGGGTGAAACAAAAGGCGGGGCCGCCATTAGTCGGAGGCCGACCCATCTATTCCCCCAGTCCACTGCGCGGGCTTTTTCTTCTTGAAAGACAAAACTTGGATTAATGCTTTGGGTTTGAGCTACACAGCAAGTGTAGATGATGAAACAAAAATGGCATAAATGGTTTTGCTGGGTTATAGTCATTAAATTAATTTTTTGGGGTTTTATTTTTATAATTTTTGAGGAAAATGGTAAAAAATAAAATTTTAAAAATTTGGGGGTTAAATTAGAAAGTAATTTTTTTAAGTAACGGAGACTAACGGCCAAGGGACCAAAATAGAAACGATTCTAAACGTAAGTGACCAGAATAATCTTTTTTGAATTTTGGTGACCAAAAGAGAACACACCCTAAACGAAAGGGACCACTGGTGAAGATTACCCATTTTTTTACCTTTGTTGCATTGATTTTCGTTTTAAAAAAAATAAATTAATCATATATTTGTCACCATCACTTTTTAAATATTTATGTTTACTCTCAAGCCCTAATCTTAGCTTCGTCTCTACTGGTAGTAAATTTTTTTCCCTAAACATGACTAATTCCACTCTAATAATTTAAATCTTAAACTTTAACTCACAATCATAAACCCTAACACATAAAAACTTAAATTATAACCATAAATCATAAACTAAATCATATAAAAAAGTTGTAAATCATAGACCATGCCCTTAAACTTAAATTTAACCCGGTAATAAAAAATAAGTTTCCACCGCTAAATATTTTCATATAACTAAAATACTAAAATAGATGATAAGGTTGAACTAACTCTAGAATTCATGTTCCTTGGTATCCGCCCCACGTGCAATGTTATACCTTTCTAAATTTTGTAAGGCACCAAAAACAAGACAAAAGTAAAAATGAAATGAAAATCTAACGGTGTGAAGGAATATCAGCATCACCATAAATAAAATAATCCACAGAACAATAGCTTTATTGCGCCGAACCTATTCCCAACCCTAAAACAGGCAGCCTAGATATTCGGTACCATCAATGATCCCCACGCAAAACATGATTTCGTCCCAATCCCAACCCTAATTCAGAACCTTATCATTATTTATTTATTTTTGTTTCCGTAATTTGTAAAGATGACTTTAGTCAATTGGTATGTGTAAATTTAAGTTTTATTTTTATCATATAATCCCTTCTTAGTCCAACCCATAAATAAAAGAACATTAAGGATTAAACATGTTTGATGTAATTGAGTTTAACTCAATCCACATTAATTATCACATTTAGTTATTAATTTATTCCGAAAATAATATATTTGCCCTGATATTATTATTAAATAGAATTAATATTTTCTATTATTATTTGGGTAATTATTTCATACACTGTGTGGAAACTAAAAGTTTTTACACGCGTTTAATTTTAGGGTTTATGGACTTAATTTAGAGTGTACGATTTAGGGGTTTAGAATTTAAAGATATTTGTTGAAATTTAGAGTTTGGGGTTATAATGTAGGGTTTATAGGTTAAAGCTTAAATCATCATCATATTACTCTAAAACTAAATCGTAACCCCTAAACCCTAACTTATAACTTTAAACCTTAAATTCTAAACCCTACAACATATGCCTTAAAATAAGCCATTAAACCTTAAAACTAAGGCACTTGTGGAAACTTTTAATTTCCACCGTCAATGTATTAAATATAATTCTTATTATTTCCTCTTCACATTGGAAATTATAGGTAAGAGTAGAGGTGAGTAAGACTCGACTCGAAAAAAATTTCAAACAAAGTTTAAGTTATAAAACGAGACTTCAAATAATTTAAAATTTTTAGTAATTAGTGTATCAATTGTCAAGTTATAACCAGCCCTCAACTTTGCATGATATATGTATTTCGCATATGAAAATAATATGAAGAAAAATACATGTATATCTTATATGGTATAGAAAGTGGTTTAAATTAGAAGTATTTAATAAAATAATATTATAAATATTCTTATAATTAAACTTGAGAAAAAATTAACGTAAAAAAATTCAAATAAATTTTGAGTCATGAAATAGAACTAGTAAACACAACTAACTCAAAATTTTCGGTCTCTTAATCCTTGTTTGAATAAAATCAATGGAAGGAGATGACAGCTCAGGAAAATTACGGAGCTCCTCCTTGATGGATGCTACATATTCACCTTAACTTCCATTTAAATTAAGGAGATGACCCCTCCCACTTTACATGTAGCACTGTCCCTATCGCTCCTCTACAAGAACCGATTCTTCCATTGAACTGAAAAATCGCTGTTGAAGCTCAATTGGATGAGTACTTTTCTTGCGACGTATTTTTTCGTGATTTTTAAAATCTCTGCATTTATAAGATCTTAACAATATTTTTAAATAAAAGGAAGTTACTTATATTTTTTAATATAATTATGTTACGAACCGCGAGTTAAAGTCCGAGTCACATGCGTAACACACTGTCCAATAAATTTTAAGGTAAATTTTGGGCTTAAAAGACTACCAGACTGACATGATCTATGGAGAAATTCTAGAAGACTTATCCATCCACAACAATGTAAACATAGGAGATATTTTTTTTTTCATATAAAGATTAGAATCTAGGGAATATGCTGATTTTGTGTTGATTGTAGTTGGTAAGTTTTGATTTAGACCGTCAATGTAAATCAGTAGGAATCGTCGGATATAAAAAACTTAATTATAAATAAAGGCTTCCAGCTAATTTGTAAATCATCAAATTCTCTTAATAAAGGCCATTTACTCCAATTCTTTCTTGTGTTCTTCTTTATTCGTAAGAATTTTTTGTAGATTTTTTTGACATATAATATGCAAGTAAATTTAGTTCCTTTAATACCCAAATAAATTAGCGCCCATGAAGTTTCTTATCAATTTTATCAAAAAAAGAAAATTAATTAAATTAACAAAAACATAAAATAAAATTTTTGATTTAAAAATATAAATATAATGATTACTTTAAGTCGAAACACATATCATGGTTAATTGTTTTACTTGTAAGTTCGAACACATGTTATGGTTCACTTTTTTTGTTAGAAATATAAAAAAGAGAGTTTTAAGTACTCCTCCAGAGTCCAATAATGCAAAGGCATTGTACGTCTTAGCAGGAAATGAATGGATTCTTTCTAACTCAATGGCTAAGATAAAATGATCAAAGTTAAAAAAGTTTTCCTTTATTATCATGAAGTACAGCACCACCGAACACACTGCCGCTTATCAAAGCATCGACGGAACAAAGATAATAACTAAACGTAAAAGCAGATTACTAATTAATATAGGGACAGTTCTAATAAGGTACGACTTTTGAACTCTCCGCGATGCTTTCACGGTCTTCGAAATATATTTTTGCTTCCATATCTTAAATATTTGTAAAAGCTTTGGAAACAAATTCGGCGGTTATGCTGTTGACCCAAGTTACCAAACTAACAATATTGATGATTTTTTTATATCTAAAAGATTTTTTTGAAGTTTTTAAGTTATTTGTGTATTTCATTAAAAATATCTTCAATCTTGTCCACCGACATTGTAATAAATTGAGAGAATTTGTAAAGAAAAAATATGTAACTTTAGATATAATAATAAAATAACAGAAACTCAATTCTCTTGTTTCACTAAATTCTACATTATTCAACAGAGCACTTGCCACTTTCAAAAAAAAAAATAGAACATTGGCCTCTTCTTTTGATGCATATGTTAATTTCAGGAGTTTGTTGATCACTTCATATAATTTCTCCGTATGTTCTTTATGTATACTTCAACTTATAAAAACTCGTTAAAATAAAATTTAAAAACAAAAAGAAGTAGATTTTGAATTATAAATAACAGTAGTGGAATCTTACTTGATCGATGTTCTTCAAAATCGTTACTCAGTTGCTCGAACACCGACTTTTTATGTTCTAACAGCTCAAAAACCTCCATGAAATTATATAAAAACAATAATTAAAATTATTAAGAATATGAATTATTAGAAAAAATGATTAGATTCTTGTTACCAGATCAACATAATGATCAATCTTTTTATAAATTTTAGAGATATCAATTTTCATCTCATTAGATCCAATATTTTTTCCCTCGGACATTTGCAATATCTCTATTCGTTCTTTGCAATATCTCTTATTGCAAAAATGTTCGTCACGGTATACAAAATATAGAATAAATTGTGAAGGAAACTTCATACCGCAGAGAAACAGAGACCCAATTTGAAACTGAAATTTGAGTCGATTAACCTTGATTTTCAAATTTGGATCGAGGAATGCGCGCTAATTTTCTCTTTATTCCGCTTATATATTTATATGGTGCACCGGAATGAGATGGGCCGTTTAGTAGGGTTGGACGTTCGATTGAGTCGAATAAAATAATTTCGAGTTATTCAAGTTTATAAATCATATTTTACGATTCACATTTAATTTCAAATTTTCTTCGAACCGAGCCGAGTTTATGAAATTCGAGTCAAGTGGAATCAAGTCGAGATTTCGAGTTTCTATGCAAAATTTAATCATAATTATTTATAATGTTAAAATACATATCGATTTCAATTTAAACCACTTTTTATATCTATATACGATATACATATATATTTATTCATATTTCACATGTGATATATATATATATATTATGCAGAAGTGACATATTAGACTCGAACTTGAAAATTGTTCAACTAATTACTAAAAATTTTGACTTATTATCTTTTAAAAAAAAATTGACTTATTCAAATTTCCATTTTATAACTCAAAACTTTATTTCAATTTATTTTCGAGTCGGTTTTATGAAATTGCTAGTTGAATCAAAATGAGTCAAATTTTTTCATGTTAAATCAAATCGAATAATTTAATTTTTTCGAGTCGAGTGAGTTTTGTCCATCCCTACATTTTAGTAGGGTTGTAGAAAATAACCAAACAATGAAAATCGAGCCCAAAACCCAAAAAATTAGTTAACAGAACAAAAAATCAAAGTTCTTTCCGTGTTTAATTTATTTTTGTCGTAGTTTAGGATAATTTGATTAAAAATCGACCTTTAGACTCTTTTAATTAGATCCTAATTTCAAGTATCTTCAAAATTCGACATTTAATCTAATTTGTTTATAATTAGATCAAGTTTTATGAAATTGATTAATTTTTTTTGAATATGTTGGTATGATGCAACTGTAGTATCTGTTTAATTTTTTTAGTCTTTTCAAAGACGGCACACACAAAATGCATTACTGGTGCTCGAACCCGAGTCCCAATGGATGATAAACATCTATCTTTGCCACAAGAACACAAAGGGATAAACGAAATTGACTAATTATTAAGCCTTTGATTTATTCTTTAATTTAATCTGATTCTTGCATTTGTAATTTGGTGATTAAATCAGGTTTAATTATCGATTAAATTGTGAATAATTTACATTAATTATCTTAATTTTTTAACTTGATTAATAATTTGAAGAAAAAAATTTGCTTGGTTAAGTACCAATTTATGAGCGTAGTGATTTTGATGACCTCTAAAGGCCTAATATTGGTCAGAACGAAAACGGCATCGACAAATAAGTGTGTGGGAATATCATTAACAATGATTACTCCATAATTAACAATCATGATAGGAGATTATGTGGGGTTCATTGGGATTTTATATAGATATAATGCATTCCTAAGCATGATTGTTAGAATCGGTATAATGAATCCGAGATCGATAATCTATTCAATTGAATTGGTAAGATAAAATAAAGAATTTTACATAAATAAATTTATAGTAATTTTATTTAGAAATTAAAATTTAAAAATATTTCAATCGATTGAATTGATATTTAAAATTTTATTTACTTTCATAGTTATATTCGAGTTAGCTCATCATATTTTACAACTTAAACTTTATTTGAATTTTTTTTATTCGAGTCGAGTCAAGTTTTTGAGTTTCTATATAAATTTAATTGTAATTTTTTGACAAATCTTAAATCTAATCCTAATTTTATCTAGAGTGGAGGGGAATGAGGTCTTTAGGGAAACGAAGAGGAGTGTTATTATTGGGTCTAGAACCAATGGCATAAGAGAATACGAGGGAACAAAAACGAGCAGATTGGCCAACCGGCCAAATGTATTTTCTCAATTAAATTGTAATTATTTATCGTGTTATAGTATGATTTGATTATAATTTAAACTACTTTCTCTAATTATATAAAATATGCATATATATATATATATATATATATTCTTCATATTTTTATATCGATGTATATATATCAGGAAAAATTGAGAGTCTAGACTCAAACATAATAACAAATTCACTAATTGCTAAAAATTTCGAATTATTCAAAGTTTTATTTTACAACTCGAATTTTATCTATTTTTTTTTATCTTGAGTCGAGTTTTTTCACCTCGAATATGTAAAAAATATTTTTTTTCAAGTTTGCTCACCCATACTCACACACAAAGGACGCGTCGTTTGCAAGCCATAACCCAGTAAGGCATCTGGTATAAAGCAAGACAGTGACCAAGATTGTGTGGCCTTATTTTCTCCTTCAGTAATCAATCAGTAGCAGCCAACTGCCAACCCAAAGATATTTTTGTTTTAGTATAGGTGTCTCAATGGCAGAAGAGAGCGGTGCCCCTGTAAGTTGCGCAGATTTACCCGTTAAGAGGCCCCGGGAAGAAGAAGAAGAAGAAAACGGGGTCTCTTCTGTCGCCATGGAAACGGAAGGCGATACCAATAAAGCTGATGGGATTTCCTCTGTTATCCCTGGATGGTTCTCCGAGATCAGTCCAATGTGGCCTGGTTCGTTTCCTTACTCTCCAAACCCCCCATTTCCTTGATTCCCATGAGGGCTTTTCTTGACTCTGTATTCTTTTCATTTCCGATTTTCGATGTATGTTTTGATCTTTGTGTATTGTTTATGGTTGTTGATCTATTTCATATCATGGGTCAGTGGACTTTTGTGTTTTTTCTTTGGCTTTGAACTGTATTTGAATAATGAAGTATGGGTCTTTTTAGTGAGCATAGGGATTAAATGAGTTTTTTTCATGGGGTCTGATTCTGTTCCATATAAGTTTACTAACTTTTTATTTGGTATTTGAGAAGAAAGTATCTTTAATGGCTATTTCTTGTACAAAATATGCAGGAGAGGCACATTCCTTGAAGGTTGAAAAGATCTTATTTCAGGGGAAGTCTGATTACCAGAAAGTTCTGGTCTTTCAGGTATTTCTTGGACTTGGGAGAATATGAATTATCTTGCTTTCTTCTTCCCCCTGTTTAGCTTCTTTGGAATTTTTATGTTTTAATCATGGTATTTCTGCAGTCATCAACATATGGCAAGGTTCTTGTTTTGGATGGTGTGATTCAGCTCACAGAGAGAGATGAATGTGCATATCAAGAAATGATCACTCACCTTCCACTTTGCTCCATTCCAAATCCTAAGAAGGTATTTCAGCTACTACGTTACCGTAATGTTGTGTCCCGGTAATTAGTAAACATTTGAAGTTGGACATGCTTTACATGTCCCAGTAAACATTTGAAGTGAATTCCTTGCCATAAGCATAATGTAGGGGATGTATAGTATTGCTGAGATCCATTGGAAATGGTAACATATATTGTTTTGACTTGATTTTTGGACTTCTGTTAATTTTATTATTTCTTAGTGAATTTTGGCTTTTCCTATTTGCTTTTAAGCCTGCAGAAGCCCTAGTTTTTGGTAGAAGTTGGACATGCTTTACATGTAATCTGTGTTTTTATTCAATTCCAGTATTGTACCTTAGGTCACATCATTTGACAGGCACCTGTTCTCTTCTTTAATTCCCACTGAGCTGTTTCTTTCACCAGGTTTTGGTTATTGGTGGTGGTGATGGTGGAGTTCTCCGGGAAGTTTCTCGGCATTCTTCTGTTGAGCAGATTGACATATGTGAAATCGACAAAATGGTCGTTGATGTTAGTAATCTCTTCTAGCTGTTGGTTATGATGACCCCCGTGTGAAACTTCATATTGGTGATGGTACGGTGAGCTTTGGTTTTTAGTTTGTGCTAGATTTCTATTGCATGATATCGATCATTAATGTCTTTTTGTATTTCAGGAGTTGCATTTTTGAAGGCTGTTCCAGAAGGTACTTATGATGCAATTATAGTGGATTCTTCTGACCCTATAGGTAATGGATTTTGGTGGAAATTTTGTATTGTTCTGAATGGTTTATAATCTTTAATATTGAGAAGTGGATCATTGATTGACATCTCAGGTCCTGCACAAGAGCTCTTTGAGAAGCCATTTTTTGAATCTGTGTCAAAGGCTCTTCGTCCAGGCGGAGTAGTCTGTACTCAGGCAGAAAGTATTTGGCTTCATATGCACATAATCGAGGATATTGTAGCAAACTGCCGCCAAATCTTCAAAGGCTCTGTTAACTATGCATGGACTACTGTTCCTACATACCCAAGGTACTACTGACCTTTCCTTCATCTCGTCAACGGAGGATTTTCCTATTTAAACAGGGTTCATCTTATATGCATCACCATGTGATGAATCTGCGCTTGCATAACTTTGGTTGACTGTTGTACATGTGTGTTGCCAAAAGTTTCCTATCATTGAGCTCTTTATTTTGTTACAGTGGGGTGATTGGTTTCATGCTTTGCTCAACTGAGGGACCTCCTGTTGACTTCAAGCATCCGGTGAATCCTGTAGACAGAGATGATACCTGTTGCAAATCCGAACGACCTCTAAAGTTTTACAACTCCGAGGTGCAACTTTGCTCCACTCTAAATCCTTTATAAACATGTGAAAATAATTTGGGAGTCACCCTTATGTTTCTGATTGCAGATTCATTCGGCTGCCTTTTGTTTACCGTCCTTTGCCAAGAAGGTGATCGAATCAAAGCCTTAGGGTGTGAAAAATTTTGAAGTTTCTTCAACAAAATCTAGTTATTGTGGAGGGTTAGTTATAATCCTTTGCTTGATGACCCAATGTAGCGATGAACCTTGGATTTATGGTCATTTAGATGAGACATAAATGGCTGTTTCTTGGAACCATTTATCAGATTCGCATCTTTGTGTTGTTAGCATCTTTTGCATATTGAGATCATTCTGCTGTTTAGTTTTGTCTGTGTGGGTTCCCTAATACTTCCGGAGTCCGATAGTCACACATGGTTTCGAAGTAGAGTCGAGTCGAGTAGAAGCTCTAAACAGGATAGAGTTCTCCCAGTGTTTTTGAATTCAAGAGACTTTATTCAAAAGATTTGATTGAACGCCTATCTATATCATGGTTTTGCCAACCAACCTCTTCATGTATACGTACATGCATGTATGCGCGACAGACCATAAAGCAAGATCAGTCTTTTATCTTTTGGTTTTTGCATGGAATATGTTTTTTAAAAAGATTTAAGTGGTATTTTTGGTCATTTTATTTCAATAAGTATTGGAAGTATGAGTATAATTAGACCTTAACATTTCCATGTGAAATAACAGTGACCAGCAATGGATATATATGCGTTTATGATTTGCAAAACATGCATATTTGCAGAAATTATTTAAATCATTAGTTGGATCACTTTTTGAAATGCATGTTTTATAGTTGTTATTTTCTTTTTATATATATGAAAGGAGATACTACCACTGGTATCGTTAAAAATCTTACTAGACCTAAATAAACGAAAAGAGTACCTTATGGTAATATTTACAGAAATCAATCCGAGATATACTCGTCAAAAGTACCAAAATAAGCAACAAAACAAAGCGGAAACAAGGCCATGAAACTACTGAAGCATATGACATTATTGAAAATTTGGGTTGGAGATGTATTATCAACTACTGAATCTTATGATAATTAAAAACATACAAACATCCATAAATGACATAGGTGGGAGAACTAGTGTTTATTGGTTTATAACTAAAAGTTCGGATTCTAGCAATAGCGTTGAGATGGCCGAGTTGGTCTAAGGCGCCAGATTAAGGTTCTGGTCCGAAAGGGCGTGGGTTCAAATCCCACTCTCAACAACAGTTTTACCTAATTTTATTTTTCCAATATTTGGCCCAATATCTTTGGGTTCATAACTTCAGATCCAACGATCAATTCAAATATTTCTATGAGATTGAAATTTGAACTCTCAAACTTACTGGTTTTCAGTTAATTTGGTTCAATCAGTTTTTATATTATTAGTGTTTCGACCAAACTGATTTTAGTTATTATCCATATTTTGAAGAAAAAAAATCCAAGTTCATTTGGACTCAAGCCAACATAGTCAACTTATCTTCATTATTTTTACAAATATATATTTTTCTGAACTGGACCGATTTTTTTGAAGTGAAGATATTTTTATATTAAATTTTATATATTTTAGGGTAAAGTATGTCAGGTACCACCGAACTATAGAGTGTGACCTGTTTTTATCATCAACCTTTCAATTGGTCCAAACATAACACCAAACTTTAATTTTCGACTCGTTTATACCACCCTGCCGTTAAATCGTTAACTCCGTGATGACGTGGACGCGGCACCAAAACGACGTCGTTTTGGTGCCGCTATTTTGATAATAAATGACCCAAAACGACGTCGTTTTGCTAGCGGAAATATGTAAAATTGTGCACTTAATGGGATTTGAACCTAGGACCTTAAGCATCAAAGACAACCTCATAACCACCAAGCCAACCTAATATCTTTGAATTAGTTTTAGCACAAATAATATATATTCCCAACTGTAGTTTGTCATATAAATATATTATTTCTAATATAATAATATTCAAATATTGGTATACATATATTAATACAAAAATAATAAATCAAATGAAAATATATAAATATTTTTATATTATTAATAATATTAAATATATAAATAGATAAATATATTATTATAAAAACTAAAAGACTAATTTCTAAAATAAAATTTGTTTAAAAAATTTAAAATTCGACAAAATCTTAATCCCTAAACCTATAAACCCTAACCCTAAACTATAAACTTTAAACCCTAAAATTTTACTCATAAACAAATAATAATAAAATATATAAACAAATAATATATTATTATAAAAACTAAAAAACTGATTTAAAAAATATAAAATTTACAAAATTTACGAAAATCGCCAAAAATTCACCAAAAATTTCACCAAAATCTTAAACCCTAAACCCTAAAACTTTGGGTTTAGGGTTTATAATTTAGGGTTTAGGGTTTAAGATTTTGGTGAATTTTTAGTGATTTTCGTAAATTTTGAAAATTTTATATTTTTTAGTTTTTATAATAATATATTATTTGTTTTTATATTTTAATATTATTTGTTTATAAATAAAATTTAAGGGTTTAAAGTTTATAGTTTAGGGTTAGTGTTTATAAGTTTAGGGATTAAGATTTTGTCGAATTTTAGATTTTTTAAACAAATTTTATTTTGAAAATTAGTCTTTTCGTTTTTATAATAATATATTTATCTATTTAATATTATTAATAATATAAAAATATTTATATATTTTCATTTAATTTATTATTTATGTATTAATATATATATACTAATATTTGAATATTATTATATTAGAAATAATATATTTATATGACAAACTACAGTTGAGAATATATATTATTTGTGCTAAAACTAGTTCAAAGATATTAGGTTGGCTTGGTGGTTAAGAGGTTGTCTTTGATGCTTAAGGTCTTAGGTTCGAATCCCATTAAGTGCACAATTTTACATATTTCCGCTAGCAAAACGACGTCGTTTTGGGTCATTTATTATCAAAATAGCGGCACCAAAACGACGTTGTTTTGGTGCAGCGTCCACGTCATCACGGAGTTAACGATTTAACGGCAGGGTGGTATAAACGAGTCGAAAATTAAAGTTTGGTGGTAAGTTTGGACCAATTGAAAGGTTGATGTTAAAAACAGGTCACACCCTATAATTCGGTGGTACCTGGCATACTTTACCCTATATTTTATAATTTAATTTAAATGAAATTATTATTTTTATTGTTTAAATTTTATTTCAAGTTAGCTCGGTCTTTCTAGTCACGAGTCACCTACATCATGTAATTATTTGTTTATTTAAAAAAACACGAAGCTTATTAATCTATTTGTAAAACCTAAAGCCGGTCATTGTCACCGAGAATAATGCTTTAACAAATATCCATGCCGATTTAAAAAAATGTAGCGATTGATTTATATTGGAAAAAACATGTTTGAAGATTTTTGAATGGGAGATTTCTCATTGTCGTGATTGTGAAGTTGAAATTTTGAAGCACGCTCCTTGTGCCAACTATTAATAATGTTTTTAATCCAATTGTGTTTAGTTCAAGTAATATTGTATTACTTTTGTTAATTTGAGATTGCCAATTTCATTTTATTTGCACGTTTGTTTGTTTAATTCATATGAAATAATTTTTTATTTTATAGTTTGTTCTTGTATAGATTTAATAATATTAGACAGGACATGAAATATATATTAATATGCATATTTATCGTATTAGTAATATATATAATTGTTTTTAAATATTATTTGATATCAATATATCATAATAATATACTAAATGAAACTTCAGGTTAGAGCTCAATGAAAAGTTCTAACTTCTATGTACTCTAACATCCATATATTTATAACAATATTACATTTCAATAATTTTATTCTCAATGATAATGTAAATCATTCGTCACCTTAGTATTATAAACAAAATTTGTTATAAATTAAACTATAAATATATTTTTAAGAATTAAATTATATTAATAATTTCATTGTTTATTAGTTAATTTCATTTGGTAACTGTCCGTGGTATAAATTCATCAATAATAATGTAAAAATAGATAAATAAAGAAAAATCGATACGTGTAGGATACGATTAGGAACATTCTTAGCAGAAATGGGGCCCACCGAGTGGGTTTTGGATAGGGACGAAATGGGGCCCACCGATTACATGTTTCTGCCAATCCATGGAATGCGGCAACCAGATAACACTGGCCCCCACACATGTTTAGGGTTAGGCCGACCCCACATAACCCCAAGCTAACCCTCTTTCACCGTAAATTATATCATAGGTCTGAATCCTCGTATCATCTATGGTTTCAACTAATAAAAATTATATATTTTATTAATTTTTTACCAACTGAAATTTTATTTGATAAATTTTATTTGTTAATTTTATTTACAGTAAAATTTGATTGAAAAATCACTTAGTAAAATATGACGTTGAAAAAATTAATGAAATGTTGTTTTTATTTGTTGGAACCATAGATAACGTGGCGAGCTGGGTCTATAATATAATTTATGCTAATATACACCAGTGATCACTGAACTATTAGGGGATACCTATTTTGACCATCGAACTATTAGGGGATGCCTATTTTGGCCATCGAACTAAGCAACTCGTCAACCAGACCACCAAACTTATTAAATTGACATATTTTAACCACCATCGTTAAAAAACTAATATAGAAGTGACATGGCAGTTAACAGAAATTTATAAAATTACACATTTGATCATGTTATTTACTTATGAAATCAATTTGATCCTGAATTACTCAGATTTTAATTTAATTTATTTAATGTATATTTATGGTTAAAAGAAAATTTAAAAAGAATGAAGAATGACATTGGGTGGTTGGAACTTGGGAACAAAAGGGTAAATACCCGCACCTTTATCATTAAGACAAGCTACTCTTAGTGATACAAATTGCACTATTTTATATACATATTGTATAACGCAAAAAAAAATGTTAGGGAAAAAGAAGTAAAAATGGTTGAAAGGGTACTCGAACCTATATCACTTGGGATGTGTATAATTACAAACATTGAATTAATTGAAATTTGAAAATTATTAGATTTTCAATTTTAAAAAATATTTGTCTAAAAGTAAAGAAATTTGATTTAAAATATTCGAATATTTTTTCTTTTTTATATTTAAATTAAATTGTGTATTTATTAAAATATTCAAAAATTTGAGTAAATTAATGCAATTGGATGATGACACATGTCATCATCTGATTGATTGATTGATTGATTTTATTTGATTAAAATCAAATTAAGATCAATTTGATTTAATAAGTAAATAATATTGACTAAATATGTAATTTTATAAATTTTCATTAACTGTTATGTTACCCCATCCGTCATCTCTCCATTAGTTTTTTAATGGCAGTGATTAAAATGAGTCAATTTAATAAGTTTAGTGATCTCATTGACGAGATGCTTAGTTCGATGGTCAAAATAAGTATCATTTAATAATTAGGCGGTCACTGGTGTAGTTCACCCTAAATTTATCCCCTTTCTCTTTTCGCACTAACCACGTGTCAAGTGGGCCAGAAGAAAAACCCATCCTCGCCCATTCTTTAGACGACGTGGATAGATGACATGGGCCCCTGCCCTCAGATGCTTGGGCCGTTGTGGAAAACAGTGGGGGCGTGACACGTGTTCCATGTATGTACACCCAACGGTGGTGGGAATCAGTGAGGAATTTAAATATTTTATTTTTCCTTGAAGGTATAAAATGAATTTATTTTTAGTGGGTTTAGTGATTAATTTTTTGTGCTTATTTTTTATATAAAAAATAAGGGTAAACTACATAAATAGCCACCTTACTATTGGTAAAGTCGCGATTTGACCACCATACTATTTTTTGCAGCTATTAAACCACCAAACTATTTAATTGGGAGCAATGTGACCACTCACCGTTAGAAACTAACGGAAGAAGTGACGTGGCAGTTAGTAAAATTGGTATAATTGCATATTTGGTCATTACTATTTATACATTTTATCAATTTAGTCCTAATTTTAATAAATAAAATAATTTAATTATTTAATTAGGTGGCGACACGTGTCGCCACCGTATTGGAGGACTTTATTTATGTATTTTTTATTTAATAATTTTTATTTTGCTCCTCCAATCAGGTGGTGACACGTGGCACCAAATTGGAAGAGCAAAATTAAAGCAAGAAACACCTTGCTAGGATTTGAACACGGGTTGTCCAGGTGGAGAATAAACAGTTCTACCATTAGGCCACTGCTATCTTTGTTATATATTGTACAAAATCTAATATATATCCTAGTTTTTTGTTCATGCCAAGAAAAAAAATAAGAAAAGAGAAACAACCATTACTGCCTAGCACCATTAGCTCGAATTCGAAGAAAATCTAGGTTTGGCCGATGGAAATATATGAGGTTTAACTTGAAATTTAAAAGCACCAACGCTGAATCGAGAGAAATCATCATTGTCCACGGAATCAAAATCGGATACCGAAAGAGACGAATCAGAGGTCAAAGTCTGCGAGTAAAGAGCGTCAGATTCAGAGGTGGAAGCCTGAGGTTTCGAATAAATACAGTGCCATCCGTGTAGGCGTGGAGATTGATGGCTCGTGTGGTTCGTTGGCCGCAAACTTTGCAAGTGAAGGCCACGCGCATCCGTCGACGCGGTGACTTGGTGAAGAGAGACCATGGGAAGGTGGAGACTTGCTCCGTACTGGTTGGGTGATCGGTTCAGGCGGGTACAGACGGACCCTCCATGCTCGATCCCGTTGTCCAACCTCTTACGGACGCCGCGCTTAGAACCAACCTCATTGCTGCATCCTAAATTGAATTCCATGAAATACCCAGACATCGAAACCCAATTCAGTACTTTGTCATTCAAAAATTTTTGAAAAAAAAAGTAGCTTCATTTGTTTTTACCTGGGAAAAAGATTGATTGCCGAAGAGAGGAACGATGCTTGTGTTGTTAGGGTCAGATTGAAAACTAGAATATATATTAGATTTTGTACAATATTTAACAAAGATAGCAGTGGGCTAATGGTAGAACTGCTTATTCTCCACCTTGCCCACCCGAGTTCGAATCCTATCAAAAGCAAGGTGTTTCTTGCATTAATTTTGCTCTTCCAATCTGGTGCCACGTGTCACCACCTGATTGGAGGAGCAAAATAAAAATTATTAAATAAAAAATACATAAATAAAGTCCTCCAATACGGTGGCGACACGTGTCGCCACCTAATTAAATAATTAAATTATTTTATTTATTAAAATTAGGACTAAATTGATAAAATGTATAAATAGCAATGACCAAATATGCAATTATACCAATTTTACTAACTGCCACGTCACTTCTTCCGTTAGTTTCTAACGGTGAGTGGTCACATTGCTCCCAATTAAATAGTTTGGTGGTTTAATAGCTGCAAAAAATAGTATGGTGGTCAAATCGCGACTTTACCAATAGTAAGGTGGCTATTTATGTAGTTTACCCAAAAAATAAATATTGATAATAAAATTACAATAGTTTCTTTTCTAAGATAAAAATCAAATTTTTAACCACTAGTTAAAGTAGAAGAGATATTTATCATCTCATCTAAACTTTGTGATTAAAGTTATATCCGTTAATGGAAATATAAGTCTATATTTTATAAAATTATGCTAATATTGTTTTTTTGTTTTAAAGACTAAAATAACATTTTATATAATACATTAATTATTTATAATCCCTCAACTCCCCTGTATAAAAGGCAATTACATCTTAATACCTAAATTTATTATACTTCAGAATTAAATAAAAAAAGGTTTTCAAAATGAATGCCTATTTTTGGCCATAGCTAATAGCTATTTGTGAGTTAGTACATACAAAAGGAATAATTTAGTGTGATTTTTTTGTTATAGTATTTTTTTGGTTTAAGGTGTCTAACTTTTTGAAATTTTGAAGAAAAAAAAAATTACATATCTGAATTTTGTTACACCTAATTAATTTTTATATTTAAAAAATTAAATCAATTAAGTCCTTCAATTGACCAATTGAATCAATTAAATCATTTGATCAGATTTGAACTATTATGTCTTAATAATTTTTTCCTTCAGAAAATATTGTCACGTGAAATATTATAATTTTAAACGTTTTACAATTATTTTAAAAACTTTAAATAAACCACGATGCTACACATTATATCAACCGATCTTAAAAAAATTGTTAGATTTAACAATTAACGTTGACTAGAAAAAATTTGACGAAACTTCAAAATACATTAATATAATTAAATAAAAAATACGAGTTAATTAATTTTTTAAAGAAATAGATCCTAATAAATAACCTTAAGTCTATTTTTTAAAATAAATAAATTTTTGTATCCACATATGATAAGTGTGTCATATTTTTTTTAATATGATAAGTGTGTCATAATTAAATTATGGTTTTTTGTCAAATCGCTATTGTGTAATTCAAATTAAACAAATATAATACACGTGGTACATTATATATATTAACGATTGTTTTGAAAAGTAAACGAATATATCGGAACAACGTGATTCTCTCGTCCTATTTCTCTCTCATAGTTTATTACTTATTAGTATATTTTTTGTATCACGATGATTTAATTTTCCATGTTGCCGAAAATCCCCTTTTCTTATTTTGTAGATATACAAAAAAAATGAAATAATTTTAAGCGTTTTAAAAGAAATTTATGTTTTCGTATAAGAAGATAATCAAGATATACTTTTAGAATTTAAAATTTAAAATACTTTTTGAAGTATGGTATGATTATGATAAAAATTGAAACGCTTCGTATATAACGTAACGTGTACAGCCCAATATTTAGTTGATTTAGTGTAAAGTTCTTTACAATTAATACAAAGCTATCCAAATTACATAATTTCTTTCTTTCATTTTCTTTCCTTTTGTTTTTCATTTCATCTTTTTTCGTATTTTATCGTACGTTGTTTATGTATTTTTTGTTTTTGTAGTACATCTTCATTTTTCTCATTTTTATTTTGTTGTCGTTTATCCATTTGATATTTATTTAGTTATCACGCTTTATCTATACTTTGTACTTAAACTAACTTTCTCGTATTGATAACTGTTTGCTATCACTCCAAAAAAGTTGTGCGAAAATCATGATTAAGTCAGCTTGTCAATGTATAAATTATTATTAAATTTCTCTATATGTCAGTGTTGATGATGTTTATTATTCATTGCCGATAAAACAATGTTTCTTTGTATCTTTTTTTCCTTAAATCATTGACATTTTTTAATTATTTTCTTATATGATCGTATTTTAAAATGTCGAAGCGAACAATTTAGAGGCTTCTTAAAAACACTTGAATCCATATAGACATTTACTTGTAAATGTGGTTTTAAGGAAACTTTAGAAGCATCAATCGGCATAACCTTATTCTCCTTGAAATTTTATGTTTAAAAATAAGTACATAATTTTTTTTTTGATAATAAGTACATAATGTTGATCAATAAATAATATTAACTCATGTATAACCTAACTTGCCGTTGTGTACCACTTTTATTATTGTGCAGATAGGTTGGTATACCCAACAATAAACTTTGATGGATATAAAACGTAAAACTTATCTTAAATCCAAAAATTAGCTATGGTTTTCTACATCTAGTTTTCTGGGAAAATTGTTAAAGATAATATATAAATATTAACAAATTGTGTTATTATTTATATTAGTTTTTCTACCTCGTACAAACAATATTGTTCAGACTAAAGTTAATCTTATATCTTTGAAACCAATATAGAGAGAAGAAAATCCCTCCCAAATCTATTGGGACCCATCGGATCGGATTATACCTAAACTTCACTCGAAAGAAAAGATTAAAATTGTAACCCCACGTGTCTATCATATAAAAGTGTATATTGGATTTGATTACTGATTTTAAAAAATATTTTTAAAATCATATTTTAATTAATATGATTTTAAAAAAGTCTTATCTGCTTATAATATGATTTTAACATGTTTTTTTATAATTAATAAAATATTAGTCTTGGATATTGGAACTCAAAAGGGCAGAAACTCAAGAGGCAGAAAGATGGGGTTAGGGGTCAAGTATTATTAACAAACGCAAGAAATACGAGAGAGTAGAGACGCAGAGTTTTAAAATTTGAATAAAGTGGATAAGGTAAAGGTACTACTAAAGGCTAAAGCTTATCCAAAGTAGCCACCTCACCATTACTCTATCGGCGTGCTGTCTGGGGTCATATTTCTCCCTTCAACTGAAAAACTCTTTTTTTTTTAATTGAGTTAACTAATAGCTACATAAATAGTATCTTATCTATTCTCGTTATTATTTTAATATTTTAATTACTTTTTAAAAAAATAATATATAATGTTGCGTTTTGTTTTATTTTGATATCAACCGTTAAAAAATTAACAACATACTGATTGGGTGAATCCACAAATATTATGCTATCACATCATTTTCTCTCTCCTAGTCAGCATGTCACATCGACTAAAAATATTAAAAAAACACATGTGGCATGCTGACAAGGAATGATATATTTATGGCATTTTCTTTAATTTTTTTTTTAAAATTTAAAAATTTAATTTCTTTAAAACCATCAAACTCAAAACCCTAAATCTCTAAATTCCTCCCCCACCACTAGGGGTGAGCAAAATTCGACTCGACTTGAGGTGAAAATACTCGACTCAAAATTTCATAAACTCGACCCGACTCAAAAAAATTCAAATAAAGTTTGAGTTGCAAAATGGAAATTCGAATAACTTGAATACCTCGAATTTTGTAGTAATTAGTAGATTTATTTTTAAGTTCGAGATGAGTCCCTCCATTTTTTATGATATATATGTACTGATATATAAAAATATGAAGAAATATTGTCACATATGAAAAAATGAAGAAATAAATATATTCATGTCTTATATTATTAGAGAAAGTCGTTTAAATTGGAATCGAACTGTACTATAACATGATAGATAATTACAATTAAATTTATATATGAACTAAAAAATTCAACTCAAAATTCTTAAACTCGACTCAAATAAAAAAATCAAATAAAGTTTGAGTTGTAAAATATGACGCGTCAACTCGAATAACTAATTTTTTTTACTCGACTCTATCAAATGGTCACCCTACCCACCATTGATTCAACCACCACCGACCACCCTTGTATTCGTCGCCCTCCCCACGACAGTAAATCTTATCATTTCGTTATCGAAAATAAGCGAATGAACCGTCGATTGCGCCACCAATGAACATCCAACAATGAAGAAAAAAGAGATCGATTGAGCTTCTAATCGACATCTAAATAATGGTGAAGTACACAACGCTTAGGTGGTGAACGATGAACCGCCAACATGTAGGGGATGCCGAACGATCAGAGGATGTGATTTGAGGGTTTGATTGAAAGAAATTAGAATTTTGGAGTTTTTTAAGAAGTTTATATTTTTAAAAAAAAATAAATATATAAAACATGCCACGTATCGTGTTTTTATTGGATAATAAAAAAAATTAACGACCATTGACGAAAAAATAAGATTTGAATTACAGAATGAAACGTTAGACATCAAAATAAATCGAAAAAACGTTAGAGACCAAACTAAAACAAGGTATAAGTTGGTATTTTTTAATATTAAGCCTAAAAACAATTGAAAATTACTACTCCTTTGAAGCCAACCGAACGCGTACCAAAGACTGGCTGGCTGGCTGGCATTTAATAAGTCACCGCTCATCTCACATTCTCACCCATCACACTTCAGGATAAACTATACCAGTAGATGGTAGTTAATGAATTTTTACAGAATTTTCGTTTTAGTTATTAAAACGGGAATTTTTGCATCATTATTATTAAATTTTATTACATTTGTTAAATTTTTACTTGATTTTTATCACGGTTATTGTTGTTAAAAAATATTGTTGTGATACTTTAAAATCTTATTCTAAAAATAATTATAATTTTTAAATTTACACCCTCTACCAAGGTTAAAAATTCGATGAATGGAACCTTCATACATCCAAACTTGGAAAAGATCTGTGTTATCAAATAATTAATTTAGTTTGTTTTCAAGCTGATCTAATGGTAACAATGATGAATCAGAAAAGATAAGTTTTAGTTCTAATTCATTATTGTTAACTATTATATCAACTTGAAACCAAATTATGTTAATCTTCTTGTAAAATGAGTCTTTTCCACCGTTGAGATTGACCAACGACACCTCTAGCCATCGAAATAGTAAAATTAAAAATTGAGTGTTCTTTTTTAAGAAGAATACTTTAACGTGTCATGTTAACATTATTAATAGAGACAAGCGACAATGACTATATTGTAAACGAATTAAAAATTCAGTAATTATAATGAAAAAAATTCAGTTTTGGTGACCAAAATGAAGGCACCATAAAAGTTCCATGACTATCAATGTAGTTTACCTAAATGTTATTAATTTAACCCATTCCCAATAACTGTTGGCATTTACAATAATAGCCTTTCCTAATTCTTTGAACTCTTATTCTCAAGTCAAATCCCAATTATTGTTTTCTTTTTAATTAAATGTGAAAAAAATCCAATTCCTACTCTAAATGAATTTAGCGTAAAGATCATATTAGTATAATGAACAATACAAAACATGAGAATGATTAAATGTGAGATTTACATAACCTAAAGAGAATAATTCAAATATGATGTAATGAAAAATAACATGGATATCATTATTAATAAACATAAAGTGCACAAAAATATAATAAGATGCAAATATGTTGTTGATTTTTTAAGTAAAAATTAAATACGTTACAATTTACTAATCTGATTACGAAGATAAGAAACTATATCATTAATAATAACTATAGCACACTTGTGGTTTTATGCAATACATGCACAAATTATCATTGGAAAATTGAGATATGATATACATACACAAATTATCATTGCAAAATATTTATTTATTTGGACCATTAATTTTAATTTATTTTGTATTTTACCTGTAACACCAGGGTTCAGGGGTTAGGTAAAAATAATATTTTAATATTATTTGGGCTCGAGTTGGTTTATGAAATAATCCTTTTAAAATATTGGGTTACAAAATTTACCTTTTAAAACGGGACCAAAGTGTTTTAGACTCAAAGTTGAAGAGCTAATTTAAAAACAAGGAAAACTATTCATTAATGGCCTTTTGGGTAATTTATCCCACTTCAAATTTAAACCCCTTTTTCCCTATCACACTTCCACTATTCATCTTCTTCATCAGATTTTCCAACGTAAAATAGGGTTCTCTACCCAAGTTCACTATTCCATCTTATTCCTCCTCCATTTCAGCTCCAAATCGAAAGGTAAGGATGTTTTTGACTTCCCCTCATCCTCCCCTCTTTAAAAGTACCTTCTATTTTCATTTTCATAAGAGTTTGAGAAAATGGAATTTTTGGGAGTTGGGATTAAAAATGGAAGCTTTATGTTGTTAAAGTAAATGTGTTGATTTAATATGTTTAGATAAGTTATGTAGAAGTCAAATGGTATGATATATGTGAATTTCAAGTGATTTTAATCAATTTTCGGAATTGGGTACCAAGGGGGTTTTGGGAGGGTTTTAAAATGGTTTTTCGGGTGTTTCAATGTTGGTTTTCGAGGGCTGATGTTAGTATGATATTTGAGGGCTGCTTTGGGTGTGTTTGATGGTTATTTGGATGCTTGAAATGGAAGATATTGGTGGGCTTTAAGGGCAGCTCGGAAATTCTGTTTTTGGGACTTGTTTTGGGTATTGAGTGCTTGAAGTATTGTTCCGGGTTGTTTCCGTTGATGAGATATTGATTATGAATGTTTTGTTTGTGTTTGAGATTGATTAGAACCGAGTTTGGGCGTCGGTGAAGCTTTGGAAGAGAATCCGGGAATTTGAAGAACGGTCGCTTGCGTGGTCTTTGAGCTAGGAAGTTTAGGTGAGTGGTTGTTGCTTTTAAATGTTTTAAAGTAGTTGGTTCGAGTATATGAACTAGGTTGGGCTTGGTAGACCCACCTAGAGTTAGGATTAGGGTGGTAGCCTAATCCTAAACTTGATCTAGAGCCCTTGGTTGAACTCACTTTATGGTTGTGTATGTCTTGCATAAATTTGCGATATGAATGTCTATGTATATTGCCTTATACATGTGAAATGAGATTGGACTTATGATGTTTGAGACATGCATAATGATGGTTGTGGGTGAGTGTGTGCTAAGCACAAGGTTTATGAAATGAGTAATGTGATGTGGGTAAATATTGGCACTAGTAAACTTGGATACAAATGATCGATCATTAGGATGTTAGTGTGTACACATGAGTCTAAAGTCGCGCGTGGCCTTGGTGGCGTTGAGTCACCAAGGAGGAGTACGGGTTCGCCCGGAATTGTAATTGAATATAGTCGGTGATGAGTGGAATCCCATCGACGGGGCGTGAGGATGAGTGGAATCCCCTCCGCGAGACCGGTGATGAGTGGAATCCCACCGAGGTAATGTGGTTGTTGGATATGAGTTTCCAACGTGTCTATCCGCGTATTCGGGTCTTAACTAGGTGCCAATGTTGATTGATATGTGTATCAATGTGTTGGGATAGATGAGCTGTTTGGATGTTTAAATGTGATTACATGTATGGTAGTGTTGAGCTCATGTTTATGGCATATATGTGATATATTGCTCATGCATTTATATCTTGTGGACTCTTGACAAATGTAAATTGCCTTAGCTAGATCGTGCTCGGACCCTGCAGTGTTGAGGTTTGTTTTTAGAGCTTACCCTCACTAAGCATTATTGCTTACGCTCTCTTTGTTCAACATTGCAGATCCTTAGTTCGTGGGTTGCTCGGGCAAGTGGAGGGCCTCCAAATGTGATTTTGGACTGTGTTCATCAAGTATGGTTTTAATGCTAAGACATGTAATAGTTTAAGCAATGGGATGTGTAAGGTTTTGTTGGATTGCTGTTGGGTGATAGGAGCTTGTTTAGACTCCTTAGCCTCTTGCTTTGTATGGTTGTGATGCCATGTTGAATGTTAATTCATGCCTAATTTCTTACTTGAATGTTAGTCTTTTGCCTTAGGAGTATATATATGTGTTTGAACGATGTTGGAATGAATGCATGTTTGTGGGATGTTGCCTTAGCATTAGACATGTTTAAATCTTGTTTTAGCATGTTAATATTGTTATTATATCTTGGATTTAATTGGTTGGGTGTCATGATGTGGTGTGGTGATGTTTTGGGGCACCTTTGTGCCTCAAAACAGCAAAATCGAGTCTGCAGATAGGGGGTGTTTCGGAACAGGTCCCCGTGTTCCGAAACGACCCCTGTGTAAATGGCATGCCGTTTCGAAACGGATGAGGGTCGTTCCGGAACGTTTTCGCTACTAGAATTTTGAGAAATTGGCGAGATGACGCCGTTCCGAAACGGGCCTTTGAAGTTCCGAAACGGTCAAATCTCGTTGACCACGAGATATTGACCGTCAAGGTCGTTCCGATACGGGTCTCCCCCTGTTTTGGAACGATCACCTTATGGTTGACCCAGGCCGTTGACTAGGTCAGGGCGTTTCGGAACACCCTATAAGTGTTTCGAAACGGCCTGCTGAAATGAAGTAAAATGGGCTGTTTTATGTTTTGTTTGATCGGTAAATGTTTCGTTGCTTGTATCTTCCGCTGTTGGACCACACATAGGAATTAAATATGCATCTAGATAAGACTAAAGTTAAAAGGTATTTTCTGGGTCGTTAACCGAGGGGAAGCCTTAACGGGTTTTGCTTCGGTTTCCCCGTGTGGCCCACTCGGACCGGTCATCCGACCAGACCGGGACGAGGGGGTTACACTTGTTGGTATCAGAGCCTAAGGTTACCGAGACCTTGGGCAGGTAAGTGAGGTAAGTTCAAGTTTTTAAGTTGAATTGCACGGTGTTTGCCTATTCTGCAAGAATGGTTGCTTATGTGACAAGTATGCTGATTGTTTTACTTTTAAGCATGTGTGTGTGGGTCCCATTGCTACTATTACATTGGAAAAAATGATTTTTAAGTGAGGAAACGTACTTGGAACACTTGGAAGCCTTGCCTTGCTAACCCAGCTTGTATGTTTTGTTATTGTGGTTGTAGTTGATAATCGTGAGAGCGATGTCTAGACCGAGAGGTAGAGCGAGGTTGGTTCGTCAGGAACCGCGAGTCGTGGCTCCTGTTGAGCCGGTTGTTGGTGCGGGGGCTCACCTAGAAGGACCAGGGGCAGCGGGAGTTGGCGCTCCTCCACCGCCTCCACCACCACCACCTCCTCCACCGGGAGTTGGGGGCGAGGATGGAGCCGGAGAAGAGGGACCTCAAGGTGGCCAAGGTGGCCAATGTCCAGCTGGAATCGATATGACTCTGCTAGTGCAAGCAATAGCGGGAGCTTTCCAGGCCGCAGTTGCGGGAGCCCAGGCTGCAGCTCAGCCTAGGTGTGATGATGCTAGCTTACCTTTGGAGAGGCTCCGTAGCTTAGGGGCCGAGGAGTTTAGAGGATCTACTCCGGAGAGGTCGGAGTTATGGTTGGAAAAGACAGTTCGTATCTTTGCTCAGATGGGTTGTGGGGGCGCACGTAGATTGGGTTGTGTGATCTCACTGCTTCAGGGTGATGCCTACACCTGGTGGGTCACCATCACTACCGGGGTTCCAGAGACAGAAATTGATTGGGAATTCTTCGAGTCTGCTTTCCGGAAGAGATACTTGGGACCAAGGTACTTGGATGAGAAGAAGCGAGAGTTTATGGCTCTTACTCAGGGGGATGCTTCTGTGACTGATTATGAGATCCGCTTTGTTCGCTTGAGTCAGTATGCCCCAGAGTTGGTTCCTACAGAAGTGGAACGCTGCAACCGATTCCGTTACAGATTGAACGAAGAGGTTAAGAGGTACACGTTGGCTTCTGACTACTCAGACTTCGATGTGTTGGTCGCTAGGGCCAAGGATTTTGAACATAGTTTGGGTTCAACCAAACGAGCTGGTGGTTCTGGTTCTGGAAAGAGGCATAACCACTTTGATGGTAGAGATGCTAAGAGGCACAGAGGTGGCGGACATCAGTTTGATCAGAGACGTGGCGGTGGCCACCAAGGTAGGGGCCATCAGGGCCATAGAGGAGGAGGGCGCTTGCCCGAGTGTACACAGTGTGGGAGACAGCACACTGGAGAGTGCTGGGGTAACTTTCATGCTTGCTGGAACTGTGGTTCGAGGGACCACTTTAGGAGGGACTGTCCACGTCAGGCAGCTCAGGCACCGAATATTGCTCAGGCTCCTGCGAGAGGTACTGATTTTCAGAGAGGCCGTGGGCGCGGTCGTGGCTACTTCCAGCCGAGGGCTGATGCACCTAGGGTAGATGCTCAGAGGAACCTTGCACATGTTGTGGCTGTGCAGCCAGAGGCGGGAGGACCAGCGAGGGTCTATGCTTAGAGAGAGGCCGGGAACGACACCGATGTGATAACAGGTAATTTCGAGTTACAGTCTATGTCCTTGCTTTCTTTGGTTGATTCGGGTTCTACGCATTCCTACATTTTGAGTAAGCATGCACAGAAGTTAGATATTCATGTTGAGATCTTAGATGTAGGTATGCATGTTACTAGTTCTTTTGGTGAGATAGTTGTGGTTAGACGTATGTATAGGAGGTGTCCACTGAAGATTCAGGGTCATGTGTTTTCAGTTGATATGATGGAACTTCCTTTCTACGGTTTTGATATTATATTGGGTATGGATTGGTTGGTTGAGCATCGGGCTAGTGTGGATTTTGAGACAAAGAGAATTTCCTTGAAACTTTCTTATGACTATGAGGTAGTGGTAGTGGGCGAGAACATTAAGTTCTTGTCTAATGTGGTGTCAGCTTTAGAGGCTCATAGGTTGATGGACTCTGGATGTGGGGCCTATTTAGCTTATATTATGAATCCGGACATGAGTGAAGCTAGACCGAAAGATATCAGAACAGTGTGTGACTTTCCAGATGTGTTTCCTGAAGAGTTGCCTGGTTTGCCTCCTGACAGAGATGTTGAGTTTGTGATTGAAACAGTTTCAGGGTCTAGTCCAGTTTCGATAGCTCCGTATCGTATGGCTCCGAAAGAGCTGAAAGAATTGAAGAGTCAGTTGCAAGAATTATTAGACCGTGGTTTCATTAGGCCTAGTAGTTCTCCGTGGGGTGCTCCAGTGTTGTTTGTGAAAAAGAAAGATGGTAGCATGCGCATGTGTATTGACTATAGACAGCTGAATCAGTTGACTGTGAAGAACAAGTATCTGTTGCCTCGTATAGATGATTTGTTTGATCAGTTGAGAGGTGCTTCAGTATTCTCGAAGATAGATTTGAGATCCGGGTACTATCAGTTGAAGGTGAAAGAGTGTGATGTTCCGAATACAGCTTTTAGGACTAGATATGGTCACTATGAGTTTCTTGTGATGCCATTTGGGCTCACGAATGCACCAGCAGCATTCATGGACATGATGAACAGAATTTTTAGAGACTATCTAGACCGGTTTGTGGTTGTCTTCATTGATGATATACGTGTGTACTCGAAGACGGAAGAAGAGCATGATGAGCACTTGAGATTTGTTTTACAGAGATTGTTGAACAATCAGTTGTATGCGAAGCTCAGTAAGTGTGAGTTCTGGATTCGAGAGGTTGTATTTCTTGGCCATGTTGTTTCGGCCGAAGGCATCCGAGTTGACCCATCGAAGATTGAGGCTATTGTTGAGTGGAAACAACCTAAGTCCATGACTGAGATTAGGAGTTTCCTAGGATTAGCTGGTTACTATAGGAGGTTTGTTGATGGCTTCTATAGAGTAGCTGCTCCCTTGACTAAGTTGTTGCAAAAGGGAGTCAAGTTCGAATGGTCAGATGCAAGACAAAAGGCCTTTGAGAAATTGAAAGAAGCTTTGACCAATGCTCCAGTGTTAGTACAACCTGTTTCAGGTAAGGAGTTTGTGATTTACAGTGATGCTTCCTACGTAGGCTTAGGATGTGTTTTGATGCAAGATAGGAGAGTTGTTGCTTATGCTTCTAGACAGTTGAAGATTCATGAGAAGAACTATCCTACTCATGATATAGAGTTGGCCGCAGTTGTATTTGCATTGAAGATTTGGCGTCACTATTTGTATGGTGAGAAGTGTGTAGTCTACACCGATCATAAGAGCTTGAAGTACTTGATGACACAGAAAGAGTTGAACTTGAGACATAGGAGATGGCTAGAGTTGTTAAAAGATTATGATTTGACTATTGAGTACCATCTGGGTAAAGCAAACGTAGTAGCCGATGCCTTGAGTAGAAAAGTGGTCGTTGAGCTAAGAGCTATGTTTGCTAGATTGAGTGTGTCCGATGATGGTGGTTTGATCACCGAGTTGCAAGTGAAGTCTTCTTTGATTCAGTTGATTAGAGAGAAGCAGTTGCAAGATGCAAGCCTAGTTCCTCATGTTCAAGACATAGACGAAGGAAGACCGACTGAGTATAGTTTCAGTGGTGAGAGTCTGTTGTGCTTTAGGGATAGAATTGTTGTACCGGAAGATGTTGAGCTGAGACGTCAGATTTTGGGTGAAGCACATTCGAGTCCCTTTTCTATGCATCCGGGTAGTACCAAGATGTACCGAGATTTGAAGAATGATTACTTCTGGGTTGGTTTGAAAAGAGATGTAGCCGAGTATGTGAGCCGTTGTATGGTTTGTCAGAGAGTGAAGGCAGAACATCAGGTTCCTTCAGGTTTGCTACAGCCTTTGAAGATTCCAGAATGGAAATGGGAGAGAATCACCATGGATTTTGTATCGGGGTTGCCTTTGTCTCCTTCGAAGAAGAATTCAGTTTGGGTGATTGTTGATAGGTTCACTAAGCGTGCTCACTTCTTAGCAGTGAACACTACGGATTCCTTAGATAAGTTGGCAAACTTGTACATCCGTGAGATTGTGAGACTTCATGGAGTTCCAAAGTCTATAGTTTCAGATAGGGATCCTAGATTTACTTCGAGGTTCTGGAGTTGTTTGCATGGTGCTTTGGGTAGTCGTTTGCATTTCAGCACATCTTATCATCCGCAGTCCGATGGGCAGTCAGAGCGAGTGATACAGATTCTAGAGGATATGCTTCGTTGTTGTGTGATTGATTTTCAGGGTTCTTGGGAGAAGCACTTACCGTTAGTTGAGTTTACTTACAACAACAGTTATCAGTCTAGTATACAGATGGCACCTTATGAGGCTTTGTATGGTAGACGGTGTAGAACTCCGATTTGTTGGGCTGAGACAGGTCAGAGGTTGTTACCTATGCCAGACTTGCTTAAAGGGACCACAGAAAAAGTGAAGTTGATTTGTGACCGTTTGAAAGCAGCTTCCGATCGTCAGAAGTCTTATGCAGATTTGAAGAGGAAGGAGATTGAGTACACAATGGGTGAGAAAGTGTTTCTGAAAGTATCCCCGTGGAAGAAGATGATGAGATTTGGCCGGAAAGGCAAGTTGAGCCCGAGGTTCATTGGTCCGTATGAGATAGTTGAGCGGATTGGGCCCGTAGCTTATCGTTTGAGGTTACCTTCTGAGTTAGAGAAGATCCATGATGTCTTTCATGTGTCTATGCTTAGGAGATATAGGTCGAATCCTTCTCATGTGATGCCCGTTGAGGAGATAGAGTTGAATCCGGATTTTTCTTATAATGAAGAGCCCGTAGAGATACTTACTTCGGATAGCAAGGTGTTGCGTGGCAAGACCATAGAGTTGGTCAAAGTGTTGTGGAGACATAGAGGTGTGGAAGAGGCCACGTGGGAGAGGAAAGCAGATATGGTTGAGCAGTTTCCATATTTGTTTCCACCAGGTAATTTCGGAGACGAAATTCTTTAAGTGGGGGAGAGTTGTAACACCCGGGTTCAGGGGTTAGGTAAAAATAATATTTTAATATTATTTGGGCTCGAGTTGGTTTATGAAATAATCCTTTTAAAATATTGGGTTACAAAATTTACCTTTTAAAACGGGACCAAAGTGTTTTAGACTCAAAGTTGAAGAGCTAATTTAAAAACAAGGAAAACTATTCATTAATGGCCTTTTGGGTAATTTACCCCACTTCAAATTTAAACCCCTTTTTCCCTATCACACTTCCACTATTCATCTTCTTCATCAGATTTTCCAACGTAAAATAGGGTTCTCTACCCAAGTTCACTATTCCATCTTATTCCTCCTCCATTTCAGCTCCAAATCGAAAGGTAAGGATGTTTTTGACTTCCCCTCATCCTCCCCTCTTTAAAAGTACCTTCTATTTTCATTTTCATAAGAGTTTGAGAAAATGGAATTTTTGGGAGTTGGGATTAAAAATGGAAGCTTTATGTTGTTAAAGTAAATGTGTTGATTTAATATGTTTAGATAAGTTATGTAGAAGTCAAATGGTATGATATATGTGAATTTCAAGTGATTTTAATCAATTTTCGGAATTGGGTACCAAGGGGGTTTTGGGAGGGTTTTAAAATGGTTTTTCGGGTGTTTCAATGTTGGTTTTCGAGGGCTGATGTTAGTATGATATTTGAGGGCTGCTTTGGGTGTGTTTGATGGTTATTTGGATGCTTGAAATGGAAGATATTGGTGGGCTTTAAGGGCAGCTCGGAAATTCTGTTTTTGGGACTTGTTTTGGGTATTGAGTGCTTGAAGTATTGTTCCGGGTTGTTTCCGTTGATGAGATATTGATTATGAATGTTTTGTTTGTGTTTGAGATTGATTAGAACCAAGTTTAGGCGTCAGTGAAGCTTTGGAAGAGAATCCGGGAATTTGAAGAACGGTCGCTTGCGTGGTCTTTGAGCTAGGAAGTTTAGGTGAGTGGTTGTTGCTTTTAAATGTTTTAAAGTAGTTGGTTCGAGTATATGGACTAGGTTGGGCTTGGTAGACCCACCTAGAGTTAGGATTAGGGTGGTAGCCTAATCCTAAACTTGATCTAGAGCCCTTGATTCAACTCACTTTATGGTTGTGTATGTCTTGCATAAATTTGCGATATGAATGTCTATGTATATTGCCTTATACATGTGAAATGAGATTGGACTTATGATGTTTGAGACATGCATAATGATGGTTGTGGGTGAGTGTGTGCTAAGCACAAGGTTTATGAAATGAGTAATGTGATGTGGGTAAATATTGGCACTAGTAAACTTGGATACAAATGATCGATCATTAGGATGTTAGTGTGTACACATGAGTCTAAAGTCGCGCGTGGCCTTGGTGGCGTTGAGTCACCAAGGAGGAGTACGGGTTCGCCCGGAATTGTAATTGAATATAGTCGGTGATGAGTGGAATCCCATCGACGGGGCGTGAGGATGAGTGGAATCCCCTCCGCGAGACCGGTGATGAGTGGAATCCCACCGAGGTAATGTGGTTGTTGGATATGAGTTTCCAACGTGTCTATCCGCGTATTCGGGTCTTAACTAGGTGCCAATGTTGATTGATATGTGTATCAATGTGTTGGGATAGATGAGCTGTTTGGATGTTTAAATGTGATTACATGTATGGTAGTGTTGAGCTCATGTTTATGGCATATATGTGATATATTGCTCATGCATTTATATCTTGTGGACTCTTGACAAATGTAAATTGCCTTAGCTAGATCGTGCTCGGACCCTGCAGTGTTGAGGTTTGTTTTTAGAGCTTACCCTCACTAAGCATTATTGCTTACGCTCTCTTTGTTCAACATTGCAGATCCTTAGTTCGTGGGTTGCTCGGGCAAGTGGAGGGCCTCCAAGTGTGATTTTGGACTGTGTTCATCAAGTATGGTTTTAATGCTAAGACATGTAATAGTTTAAGCAATGGGATGTGTAAGGTTTTGTTGGATTGCTGTTGGGTGATAGGAGCTTGTTTAGACTCCTTAGCCTCTTGCTTTGTATGGTTGTGATGCCATGTTGAATGTTAACTCATGCCTAATTGCTTACTTGAATGTTAGTCTTTTGCCTTAGAAGTATATATATGTGTTTGAACGATGTTGGAATGAATGCATGTTTGTGGGATGTTGCCTTAGCATTAGACATGTTTAAATCTTGTTTTAGCATGTTAATATTGTTGTTATATCTTGGATTTAATTGGTTGGGTGTCATGATGTGGTGTGGTGATGTTTTGGGGCACCTTTGTGCCTCAAAACAGCAAAATCGAGTCTGCAGACAGGGGGTGTTTCGGAACGGGTCCCCGTGTTCCGAAACGGCCCCTGTGTAAATGGCCTGCCGTTTCGAAACGGATGAGGGTCGTTCCGGAACGTTTTCGCTACTGGAATTTTGAGAAATTGGCGAGATGACGCCGTTCCGAAACGGGCCTTTGAAGTTCCGAAACGGTCAAATCTCGTTGACCACGAGATATTGACCGTCAAAGTCGTTCCGATACGGGTCTCCCCCTGTTTCGGAACGGTCACCTTGTGGTTGACCCAGGCCGTTGACTAGGTCAGGGCGTTTCGGAACACCCTATAAGTGTTTCGAAACGGCCTGCTGAAATGAAGTAAAATGGACTGTTTTATGTTTTGTTTGATCGGTAAATGTTTCGTTGCTTGTATCTTCCGCTGTTGGACCACACATAGGAATTAAATATGCATCTAGATAAGACTAAAGTTAAAAGGTATTTTCTGAGTCGTTAACCGAGGGGAAGCCTTAACGGGTTTCGCTTCGGTTTTCCCCGTGTGGCCCACTCGGACCGGTCATTCGACCAGACCGGGACGAGGGGTTACATTACCCCTCTAAATTTGAGTTTTGACTTTCTCCCCCCCTCTATATATATATATATATATGCTGTTGATGCGATATATTTGTCTTATACCTTAAAAAGGAAATAAACAAATAATTTGCAATGCATGATATACTTTACCCTATACAATTATATTTACCGAAAATATAAAATATCTCCATAGATATTATAGTAGAGTAACTTCAAAAGGTAGATTATTGAGCTCTACCCGCTCACTATTTTCTTTTTCTAAAATTTATCCTTTTCTTTGCCATCGTGCCTATTCTGTTGCTCATATTCGGATTGTTCTTTCTAAACTATTTTTTTAAAATCGTTCTTACATCTTCAAATAACTCGATAAAATAAATATATCAATCGTATAGTTCTTCAAGTGTCAATTTTAAAAAATCATTTAAAATAACAAACAACAATCTAACTTTCTTCGATATTTAACTCTTAGAAAAAAGCTGTTGAAAACAACAAATAAAATCAAATATCATTTTTCTGATCTATTGTCTTCTATATTTGAATTTAATTTTTTTTATACAAATATAATGGCCCTGTTTGACAATTAGCGGATAGCTGATAGCGGATTACATTAGCTGATAGCGGATAGCTGATTGCATTAGCTGATTTGACTAGCGGATTGTATTAGCTGCTTGTATAAAAGTGTTTGGTAAAATTAACTGATAGCTGATAGCTGTTTGATTATTTAAACAAGCAAAATGACATAAAAGGACATGATTATATTTAATATTTGTTTGAATAATTTTATCAATTATTAATATTTTGTATCTAATAAATATTAATTAGATTTGTAAAAATTATTTTTAATATAAATTTCCTAAACATCTTTGAAAGATTTATATATTAATTTATTATTTATATAATTATTAAATTTTTATATGCACATATAAATATGTGATAATAAAAAAATAGAATTAACTTACAAATGTCACCATATAAATTAGTAGTAACAACAAATAAGTCTAATATTTAATATCATGTTATTTATATTAAAAAATATTATTATTTAATTTAGTTTATTTTGAGACTTTTAGTAATTGTTAAGGGTAAAATAGTCATTACAACTCTAATATCAAACCTCTAATCTCAAAAAGCTCATATTAGGAGCTTTTTCAAAATTAGTTTTTTCACCCCAATCCGCTCTTTCAATCCGCTATTTACCAAACATCAATATTAGCGGATTTGACTAGTCAAACCTCTAACTATGCCTCAAACCTCTAATTTTTGCCCAAACCGCTATTTACCAAACAGGGCCAATATATTTAATTTCAATATACTCTCTTTATTATCACAATATATATAGTCAATACACGAAATGAGTTTTGGCCACTCAAATAATTTCACAAATCAATTCTAAATTAAATCTCCACTACGAGTAGTAGTGGTAACGTCAAAAAGCAACCATAATCAAATGCTCCCCCCGCAACTAGTGTGTTATATCAACCAATCTTTCCTTTCAAATCTTTTGAACTATCTATATATTGTCCATGCATGCATTTATATATATATCAAATTTAATTTCGAATTATTGTTTATCTCGTTAAAAATGTTGGAGTTATAAAAGAATTTTATACAACTTATTAATTTTATGTTCATATATTAAATAATGCTTGTTGTTGTCGTTTTATTTAAAGATGATATAGAAATATGAAAAATATAGAAGTACTGCTGCCGTAGGGTTTATGGATTTAAGGTTTAAGTAGTAGGCAAAAACGAATCTCAATGGGAGCTAGAGAGTTCCATGGCTCCCCCAAGATTTGGTATAATTACCGTTTAGCTCCTTAAATTTTTTAAATATTTTAATTTAACCCTTTCAAAAAATTTAAAATTCTTATTAAATATCAATTTCTTTGAATATTTTTAATTAACTCAACTTTTAGTTTTCAAAAAAACTTCTCATTAAATCTTAGTTTTTTTTTTGGAAAAATTTAGTTCAATTTTTTTAAAATTTCAAAAAATTTAATTAGGCCCCTCAAGTTGTTCTACCAAGATCCACCCAGTGGTAGGGTATAGACTTTAGGATTTAAAGTTAGGATTTAGAGTTTAAAATTTTAAGATTAGAAGTTTAAGTTTTAGATTTTATAATTTAAATACGAAGGTTGTATAATTCTTTATATAGCTTGTGCATCTAAATATAATTTACAATTTTTAATGAAAAATTTAACCCGCAAATTGATGTATTTTTATTCGACTCTCAAATATATTAACCGATATATTTAATTTTTTGGTAAATTAACTGATAAATTTTTAGATGAATTGAATTTAATTATAGAAGCAACATATTGACCCTGTTTGACAATTAGCGGATAGTTGATAGCTGATAGCGGATTACATTAGCTGATAGCTGATTGCATAAGCTGATTTGACTAGCGGATTGTATTAGCTGATTGTATAAAAATGTTTGGTAAAATTAACTGATAGCTGATAGTTGT
Organism: Hibiscus tridactylites; assembly: GCA_958450335.1. NCBI lineage: Eukaryota > Viridiplantae > Streptophyta > Magnoliopsida > Malvales > Malvaceae > Hibiscus > Hibiscus tridactylites. Next base: position 88,086,049 of record OY288281.1, read on the forward strand.
TTGATTATTTAAACAAGTAAAATGACATATAAGGACATGATTATATTTAATACTTGTTTGAATAATTTATCAGTTATTAATATTTTGTATCTAATAAATATTAATTAGATTTGTAAAAATTATTTTTAATATAAATTTCCTAAACATATTTTAAAAGATTTATATATTAATTTATTATTTATATAATTATTAAATTTTTTATATGCACATATAAATATGTGATAATAAAAAATAGAATTAACTTACAAATGTCACCATATAAATTAGTAGTAACAACAAATAAGTCCAATATTTAATATGTTATTATCTGTATTAAAAATTATTATTATTTAGTTTAGGTTATTTGGAGATTTTTGGTAATTGTTAAGGGTAAAAGAGTCATTACAACTCTAATATCAAACCTCTAATCTTAAAAAGCTCATATTAGGAGCTTTTTCAAAATTAGCTTTTTCACCCCAATCCGCTCTTTCAATCTGCTATTTACCAAACATCAATATTAACGGATTTGACTAGTCAAACCTCTAATTATACCTCAAACCTCTAATTTTTGCCCAAACCGCTATTTACCAAACATGACCATTATAACTTGTAGTACTTTCCTTTTTATGCATTCTAAGTTATTCTTTTATAGGATTTACTTCATAAAAAATATTAGGGTAATTATTTGATTCATACTTTATATAGATCATGTAAAATTTATTTGACATAACGTATGTATCAAATAATTAATTTTATTTATTATTCACTTGAATTTTGTAAATTGTTCCGAATTTGGAATTACCTAATTTCCCAAATTATATTTTTAGAAAGGGTAAGAGAGTTAACCACTTAAATGTAAAAGGGTATTTACGTAAAACCACAGGAACTTAATTTAAAAAAAAAAGAGAGGAGAAAACCATGGGTAGAAAAGTAACCCAGGTAAAGACGGCGACTTTCGACATTATCCTATTCGCAGATATATGATATTTGACGATAAATATATATATATATATATATATATATATATATATATATATATAAACAGTTTGTTTATATTTTTCTCAGATTTTCATTTGAATTCATTCATTCCAAATTTCCAACACATCTTCCATTTTCTTCTTCGCTCTTCTTTCCTCACACGTTCCTACTCTCTTTCTGCTTTATCTCTGCTTTCAACTTTAACGAACTTTTCCCCCATTTCCTTTCAAACAGGAAAGCCGCCGCTCGTCGGCCGTAGGCTCTCTTTTCAAACCGCCGTGACGTACAAGTAAGTAACTCCTTCCGGAATTCTGATCGGTTGCACCGTCGTTTTGTTTACGCCTCACTTTTGTTATTTGATCTACTGTTAACCTGTCTCACAGTTAGTTTCTTCGGCTTTGTTTATACCTTGTTTGGTTGCTTAGAAAATGCGGGAAAATATACCAAATCGATATTTTTTCCTTCCTTTTTTTCACGCCATTCTCTCTTTAAAAAATCGTTTATTTTGGTTATGTTAAGCGGAGGAATCGGATTGCGTTGATTAGTTTAATCTTTATAATTTTAATTAATAATAAGATAAAATGATGATCGACCAGTTATTATGTATTTTTTTTTTCTGCTGAGATTCTTGGCGTGTGATTTTTTCCATGAACTCCATATTTCGGTTTGTTTTTTTCTGCTAAATTTTGTTGGTATGCTTATTTCATAGAATTTTTTTTTATTTTTGGGTTGTAATGATTTTTATTGGTTGTTTAATCCAAATATTCGTCTTCTTGGATGCATTGTAATTATGATTTTTCTATAGATTTAATAAAAATTTAGTGGCTTTTATCAAAAAATTGCTACCGCGGTTGTGATTACTGATGCATTTGAAATGTCGCGGGGTGATTTTTTTTCTTCTAAAAGTAATTATGATTTAAAATGCGGTTTGCGGTGACCTCCAAAGCTATTATGATGCGACTATTATGTTGAGTTGCGGCCACAATTTAATTCTATGACCCGATTTTTTTTTACTAAGAATAGGAAATACTACAAATTAAGTATTTTCAAGGCTTCTTTTTGTTCTAATTGCAACATTATTTATATTTTGCTGTTGTCATCACATTAGCTGAATATTTCTAGATGAAAATGCTAAAGAATGACGCGTTAGAGAATGCTTACAATATATTGGGAAAAGTCAAAACTATTGGAAAAAAAAACTCTTATTTGAGGTGCACACTGTTGATAGAAATCATTGTGTTTAATACTCTGTATTGCTTCCTTGATTAACGTGAACGAGCTCAAATAATTAATTTCTTTTTGTCTGCAGATCTGTGAACATTCTAGCCGAAATAGTTTACTGTAGTGTGGGTTTTGTTTGTATGCTTTCGTCAAATAAAAGCTTTCATGGCATCAAGATCGTGTGCAAATTTTTTACATTTGGTCTCTGGGGATTTACTTGATATTCCTCAAACTCCAAGAGCTCTTCCTCGCGTAATGACTGTTCCTGGGATCATCTCTGACATGGATTCCTGTAGCAGTAATGATGGGGATTCAGATGTTACTTCATCTGGTGTTAGAGAACGCAAAATTATAGTGGCAAACATGTTACCTTTGCATGCTAAAAGAGATGGAGAGACTTCTAAATGGCGCTTCAGCTGGGATGATGATGCACTTTTACTACATCTGAAGGATGGATTTTCTCCTGAAACAGAGGTTATCTACGTAGGATCTCTCAAGGTCGATATAGATGTGAATGAACAGGAAGAAGTTGCACAAAAACTGTTAGAAGATTTTAATTGTGTTCCTACATTTCTACCTCATGATTTGCAGAAGAAGTTTTATCTTGGGTTCTGTAAGCAGCATTTGTGGCCTCTTTTCCACTACATGCTGCCTATGTGTCCTGACCATGGGGATAGGTTTGACCGTATTCTATGGCAGGCATATGTTTCTGCTAATAAAATATTTGCTGACAAGGTTATGGAAGTAATCAATCCAGATGATGATTATGTTTGGATTCATGATTATCACCTGATGGTTCTTCCCACATTTTTGAGGAAGCACTTCCATAGAATCAAGCTTGGATTTTTCCTCCACAGCCCTTTCCCTTCATCAGAAATATATCGAACATTGCCTGTTCGGGATGAGATTCTGAGGGGACTTCTGAATTGTGATCTAGTTGGTTTTCATACGTTTGATTATGCACGTCATTTCTTGTCCTGCTGCAGTAGAATGCTGGGCCTTGATTATGAATCTAAAAGAGGGCATATTGGTCTTGATTACTTTGGTCGCACAGTTTTTATTAAAATTCTTCCTGTAGGAATTCATATTGGTAGACTTGAATCAGTGTTGAATCTCTCCTCCACTGCTGCCAAGATCAAAGAGATTCAGAAACAGTTTGAAGGGAAAAAATTGATTCTTGGCATAGATGACATGGATATTTTCAAAGGCATCAGTCTTAAACTATTGGCTATGGAACAGCTGTTACAACAGCATCCAGGCTTGCAGGGTAAAATAGTCCTGGTTCAGATTGTGAATCCTGCAAGGGGCTTTGGAAAGGATGTCCAGGAAGCTAAGAAGGAGACTTATATGACTGCTAAAAAGATTAATGATGTTTATGGTTCACCCAAATATCAGCCAGTGATTTTGATTGATCGTCCTGTTCCCCGTTACGAGAAATCTGCCTATTATGCGCTAGCAGAATGTTGCATTGTGAATGCCGTGAGGGATGGAATGAATCTGGTTCCTTACAAGTATATTGTTTGTCGGCAGGGAACTCCTAACATGGATGAGGCACTGGGTGTAAAGCCAGAATCTCCACGAACAAGCATGCTTGTTGTTTCGGAGTTCATTGGTTGCTCACCGTCTTTAAGTGGAGCAATAAGGGTAAATCCTTGGGATATTGATGCCGTGGCTGAGGCTTTAAATACAGCTATTACCATGTCTGAGTCAGAGAAGCAATTGCGACATGACAAACACTACCGATATGTCAGTACTCATGATGTGGCATACTGGGCTCGCAGCTTTTCAATTGACTTGGATAGAGCATGCCAAGATCATTTTAGTAAACGCTGCTGGGGCATTGGTTTCGGCCTTGGTTTCAGAGTCGTGTCTCTTTCTCCTAGTTTTAGGAGGCTTTCTATTGATCACATTGTTTTGGCATATAAACGAACAAATAGAAGAGCAATATTTCTGGACTACGATGGCACTGTTGTTCCTGAAGCTTCAATTATTAAATCTCCTAGCCCTGAAGTTATCTCTATCATCAAGACCCTGTGTGATGATCCTAAGAACACTGTGTTTATTGTTAGTGGGAGGGGGAAAACTTCACTTAGTGAGTGGCTTGCTCCATGCGAGAAGCTGGGAATAGCTGCTGAACATGGGTACTTCATAAGGTACACATACTATACTTTTTTTAATATATGGCCAGTAACGAGTCTAAATGCCTAAAATAAACTTGGGTCATTTTCTGTTCTCTTCCTGCAGATGGAGTAAGAACTCTGAATGGGAAACGAGCCCTGTCAGTGCTGACCTCGAATGGAAAAAGATCGTGGAACCTGTCATGAGCCTGTATAGAGAGGCAACAGATGGCTCCAGCATAGAGGCTAAGGAGAGTGCTTTGGTGTGGCACCATCAGGACGCGGACCCTGATTTTGGATCATGCCAAGCCAAGGAATTGTTAAATCATCTGGAAAGTGTTCTCGCAAATGAACCAGCAGTTGTTAATAGAGGCCAGCATATTGTTGAAGTTAAGCCACAGGTATGACAAAAGTCCCTCCCATATTCATGTGTGTAATATAATATTATTGAATCAAGCTTCCTAATCTATATTCTTGTTCATTCAGGGAGTAAGCAAAGGTTTGGTTGCGGAAAAGGTTCTGTCGAGAATGGTCAATGGTGGGGAGCCACCTGATTTCGTGATGTGCGTTGGTGATGATAAATCCGACGAGGATATGTTTCAGAGCATATTAACTTCAGTTTCTAATCCATCCTTGCCCGTGGCTCCAGAAATCTTTGCATGCACCGTTGGCCGAAAGCCTAGCAAAGCTAAGTATTACCTTGATGATACCGCTGACGTTTTGAAGTTACTTAAAGGCCTTGCAACCGCTACAATTTCAAAGCCTAGGGGCCTGCCTCCTATTCAGGTTTCTTTTGAGAGTAATGCTTGACATAAGATGTGGGGTGGCTGCCGGCTGGTGCAAATTTACTGGTTCTACACATCGGAGTGTCTGATCGGCTTCAAGGGATTCCCTTGAATGGGCAAAACCTTGGTTTTAAACTGTCTGAAGCGTCGTTGGTACATGCCAGATACGATTCGGATGGGATACATGCCCATGAGATGGTTGTCGCGGGCGGTAACCGTAAGTTGAAGGTTATGCTCGTCATTATTATTGTAAATGGTGATAGTGAAATTATGCATTTTTCTGGGGCTAGCAAAAAATGGTATGGGATGAGTGCTTGGTTCTCACTTTGTTTATAATGGTATTACTGGTTAGAGGCGCCGTTAACTTGTACAGATACATTGCTTTCCAATACAAATAGCCAATTTGATTCAGTCTCTATGTTTTGAGTTCATATTAAACCCCAAAATTGAAAGATCGAACCATAAGCCGAAACCCAAGTTCAAACCTTTTACTTAATAAACGGTATTTCACATCGGTTGACTGGACATGTAAATTGCAGAGATTTATCCCAGATGAATACATGAAGAATTGATGTCTCCAATGAAACGCCAATCCCCAAAATTTATACGAAAGTTTTCTGATTCAATTTTGAAGCCATTTTTATTTCAGGACATGTAAATTGCCAGTAAGCTCAAATGTGGTGGCTATAAGTTGCTGAGTACATTGCCTAAACTCCCACATCAGGAGGATATAAAACGACAGGGCCAGAAGCAGCTTATAAAAGAAGCGGGATTGAGATTAAGAAACTCATACCTTTCTCGGCCTTTTGGCTAAGATCAAGTGTAGTATCTGTTCTTATCAGTTTAATATCTGATACGTGGGCCATCGGCCCATATGATATTAAATTTATTTTTTGAGGGGAAGGGTCCATCACAGTAGCTTGCTGCTGGGGCTCTTGCGCGTCGCCAAAGTGATGCACTATTGCTTGGTCCTGGCGCAAGATAACGATAACGAAGAGATGGTAATGAGGGTTCAATTCCTATAAATTTTGAGGATCAAGATAACGAAGAGATTAAGACCAAAAGCATATAATCTATTGTCTTGTGGTTCATGAGTATCAAGATTAAGCTTAACTGGTTAAAATATAAAGTATAAGAAAATTTGACTTAAAAAAGTTGTTCATTTGAAAAAAAATTGTTGTTTAACGCGACAAGTAAATCCAACTATTTGTACTTTGGAGTTTGGACAATTGTATTTTAATTTGCTAGTGGTATTACATATTCTATTAGATTTGTTTATTAGTGTCTAGTGTCGTATTCTCTCTCTTTCTTTTGTTTTTTAATATACAATCAATTTTTAGTATTAGTTGTCGACTACGAGTCTATTATTTTCTTATTTTTTTTATATTTTTAGTAAGAAATTTTACCTTTAGAGTATGCTTTTTTCTCTGTTTTAGTGGCACGCTTTTTCTTTATTTTTGTGTCTTCGTTTTATTTGTTGTTTTAGTATCATTTTAACATAATTTAGTGGTCGTTTAATGCTCGTATAATGATTTTTACGGTGTTATTGTCTGATTATGATTTTGTCGATGGTTATAGAAAGATAGATCTCCATTCGTTTGATTGTTATTTGTTGATGTAATTAGTCTTGGGTAGCGGAGTAATCTGCCTGATAGTTGGCTCGCTAACTACTTATTTTTTACCCCGTAATGCGTTTCATTTGTTTAGAGACAAGGAAATTCAAGAAAGACTTTTAGATATTGACGGTATGGTAATCTCATTGAAAATATTATTTTTCTTTGTACTTTTGAATTTTTCTATGAGATTTTGGTAGACTAGTCCACAAAATTCAGTTACCACTGTAAAAAAAACGTATGGACAATTTTCTTAAATTTGATACTTTTCTTTATCGAAATTGATTTTCTTTCTCTATTATTATTTTTTGTTTAGTAAGGGATACCGTTGGTATTTGATTAAACGATTGTCACTCATACTTTTCCATAGCTTTTGTTTTGTTCTCATTTATCTTCTTTTCTTTTTCTTTCTTCTTTTTTCCTACTTGTTTAATTTAATAAATCTCTATTTTTTTAACGAGACGGTGAATTTTTTTTTTCCTTGTTCTTGTAGCATGTATTCTATGCTCTTATGCCATGATTTTTTTTGTTTTCGTGGTATGTCTTTTTCATTTTTTTAAGGTTGGATTTGATATCTCCTCTCCAGTTGGCGATTATTTATTATCATAGAATCTACTCATGATTTGGACCCTCACACTGATTCTATTGTATTGGTAGACGCTTGAAATCATCAAATGTAGTTCGTGGTTGAGTTGAAGTAAAGTTTATTTTATCAACGTGGTATGATTGTTATATGCATTTTATGTTAGTGTTGGTGTTGTTTATACTTTGCAGACGATAATGGTGTTTGTTTATTCATTTTTTTTGAAGTTTTTCACCATGTTTTAACTCTTTTCTTGTATAGTCTTATTTCATACTTGGATAGTTTGTAAGCTTTAATTGTTTTAGGGAAAATGACTGGATAATAATATTATTTTATTTTAATTTTATAAATCTTCGTATATTTTTATTGTATTTTTCTCTTTATTTAACAAAATTTACGGTAATTATTTATAAAAATATACACGTATACAATATGAACAATAGGACTGTAATGTGTAATTATGCATTTAGTTATTCTTCCCCTTATACATTTTATAAAAAATGTACACATAATTTGACCAGTTGGTCTTTCTACAATTAATTTGGAAAAAAATTAATAAACTATAATGTAGACTTATCCATGAGTCCAGAATAAAAAAATTACTCTTACCATTTTCTCTGCAGCGGTTATAAAAAATTTATAATTTTTTTTTTATTTTTTTATTAATTTTTTCACTGACAACGACCTTTGCCATTTTGCTGGTTTTATATATAAATAACCTTCATTTTTATCTTTGGTGATCATGTTTTATTTTTATGTTTTTCTTGTTTTTTCTTGCTTTGCCAGTTTTATATCAAATCTGCTTTCATGACCGTTCTTTTGTCTGCTTTTTATGGCAGTTCTTTCGTCTGCCTTTATGGCAGTTTTAGTCTGTCTTTTGACAGTATAGCGTTCGAGTGACGAAATTTTAGCGAGCGTTTTTCAGCGAAGGAGGTCGATCTATAAATGCTTATTATTTCCTGTTGTGGTTGTGCTAATATGCCAAGAACATGTAGCGAAAGAATTTGCTGTCTTCATAGAGCACTCTGGTTAAAGCTATAGTTTCCTTGATTTCTTTCAGAAGTTGCTTCAAGTCCTTCTGAAATTGATAGGTTTGTTCTTTAATGTCTTTCATACCCTTAGGTTTTATTGTATTTATCTTTATACATTAAATTTTTAATGTTTGGGTGTGATCTTTTGTAATCCTATCACTTTTAATATAATCCAGTTTGTTTAAAAACATTAATTGTTAAATGTTAAAAAATATTTATAGAAATGTAGACTTATCCACGAGCCTAGAATGATTCAAATGTTTTCATATCCAACTTATTTAAGCTCCATTTGGATTGATCCAATAACTTGTTTAATTTTTAAAACAATAAAATATTAAAATATATTATATTGGTATTGATATTTTTTTATATAAAATAAAAGGATGAGTCTACCCCGTGCGACGAACATTGATGAACACCACTAACGATGAACACCATTATTTTTTTTTAATTAAAATTATCTCTTAAAAAATAAAAATCAAATTTAATAGTTACTTTATAATATTTTTTAATATGTTAGAATCAAATATACACAATTCTCCTAAACCCTAACAAAATCAATTTCTTAAAAAATAGAAATTAATTTATAATTTTTTAATAGATTAGAATCAAATTTACCCAACTTTTCTAACCTATTAAAAAATATTATAAAGTAACTATTAAATTTGTTTTTTTTATTTTTTAAGAGATAATTTTAATTATAATTTTAGTCATTTAGATTTTTAAAATTTTTAGAAAAATTAATAGTGTTTATTGGTGTTCATCGTTAGTGATGTTCATCGGTGTTCGTCGCCCGTTATAAAATTTTCCAAAAAAAAAAGACTTTTATAGTTATGATCCAAATTTAAAACTCTTTATCCAAACCTAAACCCAGATGTTTAACAAAATCAAAGAAGAACATGAGCAATGGCAGATTTTATTATTATTATGTTTAAAACAATTCTGCTCTATTAACGTAAAATAGAGGCTGAAGTCATATATGTTTGTCTTATTTCATCATTATGTTTAAATAGAGAATGCTGAAGCAAAATGAAGAACATAAACAATGACAAATTTTAAAGCATATCATTTTATGTAACATTCTAAATCAGTACAGACGATTCGATATGATCTAAAATTTTAATCTGAAAATTAGATCGCTACAAATCAATGATTTAATTAACCAACACAAGGCAAAGGCATAAATAATGACAAGAAATTTTTAGCAGATGTGTAGTAATTAGTGTACATTTATGAGAATAGCATATGTCAACACTCAACAACATGAATTCCCCAGGATATTAAACCCACAAATATTAACAAATTACGCGGAAACTAAAAAAACTCGACCCTTAACATTCACATATAAATGACCTTTAGATTGTAAGAAGTCTTTGAACTTTTTTTAACATCCAATTTAGTTTATGTATTTCAAAATTTTATCAATTCATCTCTTTGACTAATATTAACGGATAAATCTGACAATTTTTTTAGATCAATTAGTGTCGCATGTTACATCATAATCTTGTTACGTGACATTTTTTAAAAAAAATTCAAGTTTTTAATAAATTTTCAGTTTTTTTTAGAATTTTAATATTGTTTTTTTAGTATTTTTCTTTGAAAAAACCTACAAATTTCACTAAACAGAACCATGGTATGTCATAAACCAATAGTATTTCAAGAAAAATGTTAAGTCTTGACGGTTAAAATTGATCAATTATTTTATAAATTCAATTTCTCATTTCAAAATTTAATCGTATAAAAAAACAGGAATTTAATTGATTTTTTCTCCAAAAATTTCAATGCTTGATACACAGTTAAACTATATAAAAAAGAAGAGAATACATTTTTATCTGGCAAGACAGCAAATGCCATCTAAATTCTGCATATATATATATATATATAACCTACATACATATTTATATATTAATGAACAAAATAAAAAGAGAGATTACACTGAGGGTTGGTAAACCTTGGAAAGAGCTTGCAGAATATGAACTTGTAACTTCAAATGCACTATATATTCCGCCGTCCTCAAAAAAAGCCGATCCGGTTGCATCCCTTTGCCATCCGGAATTAGCTTCTGCAATCTTCTCACCTTCATTCTGACCAACCGGCGGCCGTCGCCGTGAGCCGTCCGCCTCCGCCTCATCCTCCAGTATTTCGCCTTTGCAAACTCCTTGCACCTCTTTGACTGCATATGTTTCATAACGAAATGAAGGAAATTTACAGTTTTGGGGAATCAAAAGGTTTTGATTTTAAAGAAGAAATGAGAGATGAGAGAGGTTTAAATGGTGCGAAGAAGAGCTGTGGAACGGGCCATGTGAGCCGAGTCTCGATGTTCCTTTCGGCTCTTACGACGTGAATCATAATTTTATTTTTATTATTGTGTTTTTGGTTTTAGTTTGCATAATATTAAGAATATATTAAATCTAATTATGTGTGAGATTGGTTAAATCTATTTTTGATGAGTTTGTCTAAACATATTTTGGTTTATTAGTTCAACTTTAGTTAGTTGTATATATGTGTGTCTATGAGTGTAATTGAAGCATACACGATTTATGTATTGTCCAAATGCGTTTATATATATATATATATATACCAATGATAAGTTGATCTAGCGGGATGAAGCTCCTAAGCAATGTCAGAAATTTTAATTCTGACGTTGTAAATGGACCATATTAAGTTTATGTAAAACTCGATCCATATTAATTGAATAAAGAGTCAAATATTGGTGGTAAATCCAAAAAAAAATATTTTTTTGATTTATTTATAACTTTAGACATTAAATATAAAATAAATGTGATGTAGAATATATTTAAAATGTATTAATTAAGGGTAAATTGTCATTAAATTTTAGGGTTCGTATATTTTTATCAGTGAACTTTAAAACACTTTAACTATAGTATTGAACTTTCTTTTTGCTTCAATTATATTATTAAGCCATTAAAATCCAAACAACTCGATGACGTGAAACTATATTTTTGTTACCGTCACAAGTCATAACATATCAAAAAGATGTCGTTTTTTTTTGGGCTAATTTAAGGCATCAAACTTTTAGGGGTGTATCAATATTGTCACTGAACTTTAAAACAATTCTATTTTAGCTACTGAACATTTCAGCTGGTGTTGCTAATTAATTGCCTCTCATCAACCGTCGCCATTCATGGAAATATCAGTATCAAAATATTTACATTTCATTTCTCTTTCTTCTCCTTGAAATAATTTTCCATGAAAACCACTCAAATTCGATGAAAATTTATCAAAAGGCCGGACGTGCTAATACATTGATCTCCTTCAATGGTATTCAATGAGGCTAGTTTCGAGGTATGTTGTTGTCCTCTCAAAAGTCAAAAGAATGCTTCTCAACGTTTGGATCTTTAAACAAACATCCAAACTTCTCAAATCCGAGAAAGCTCCAAAACCCTAAGTATTATCATTTTACATAATTTCATCAATTTTGAATGAGTTCGTAAAAAACTAATCCGATAAGAAGAAAGATGAGTAAAATGTGAACGTTTTGATTTCGATCTTGTCGTAAATGATGACCGGCAGTGAACGAGATTAATCGATAGTGACGGTCGAAATGTTCAACGGCTAAAATAGAATTATTTTAACGTTTAGTGAAAAATCGATACAATCTCCAAATTCAGTACCTAAACAACTTCATTTTAGACATTAATAGTTACACCAAAATGACGCCTTTTGTCCATATCATCACATGGTTTAGAACTTAATGATCCAAATAAAATAAAAGCTTAACACTATAATTAAAATATTTTAAAATTCAAACCTAAAAATAATACAAATTCTTAAATTAATGGTATCCAATATATTTTACCTTAATTAAATTATAGGTATGTATCAATTGCGTTCAACCTCTCTAAAACTTGCAACGTTTACATTGATTTTTCTTATTTTAAATAAAAAAAACAAAATAGGAACCAATGTGTGTTTATATATATATAAAATTGTGACAGTCCTTAGTGTGACACGCATATCATATTTACCACGTCAACACCTATTAACAGGGACTAAAGTGCCACGTCAACACCTATTAACAGGGACTAAAGTGTAAAATATTCCCCCTTCATTTGTTATGATCACATGGAGTGCTGTCCAGCAAAGCTCCAGGGCTGCTGATGTGATGAAAGATCTAACAAAATCCTGGGGGTGTAAAAAACAAATGGCCCCCACTTAACTAGTCGGGAAAGTTTTGGTCCGTTGGATTCTGGATTCACTCTCTTTCCACCCCAATATTAGTAATACCTTATTTTTGTTATTATAAAATTTCTAAATTATCCGTAAATACATTTTAATTTATATTTTTTAAATTATTATTATAATAATATCAATTAAGATAAAACTTAATTGATATCATCAATTAAATTTTGTCACAAAGATAATGGCCGCTATAATATTAAAGTTTAAAATGTAATACTATTTACATTAATTTATAATAGATGTGATGGTATTATTAAGTAAATAACTTATGTCTTGATTGAGCGTCTAGATTTTTAGTCCTAAAAGGTCTTCCTCTTTATGATACTAAAAAATAGTGATTTTTAGTGTCGATAGTCGGTATTCTTTCATTGTTATCACGGACAGAGCCATTAAGGTTTCGGGAGAGGCAATCGCCTCTACCCCTGAATTTTTTTACCTTTATCCTTCTATTTAATTTTTTTAAATTAGTTTGTTTATAAATTTGTCCCCCATTTTAAATATTTATAATTTGCCTCCTAATCTCAAATTGTGGCTCCGTCCCTGATTGTTATTTTTTATATTCAGTTTTTGTATTGTTTTATGTTTCGTTTTTTTATAATTTTTTATTTGTCTTTGTGGAACACATTTCCCTCTACCTTGCGACACTTTTTTTCTGTCTTGTAGTACGCTTTAAATTATCTTTATAGTAGATTTACGTTCGTGAATAGTTTTTTCACGACGTTTGACTATAATTTGTGGTTGTCGATGACCTTTCAGTAGTTTGATCATCTTTTGTGGTTTATTTGTCAATGCAATCAGAACCTGGTTTACGAAGCAGCCTGCAAGATTGTTGGTTTCGCTCATCGCTCCTACTTCGATCCTTAAGCGTATAGGCAGACAAATATAATGAATGTTGTTTCCTGCTTCATTTCTCAAATGTTTTATCTCATCCTTGTCGTTACAGTTCACTAGATGTGTGTTTTGCTAATATGGTGTTTCATTTTCTATTTTTTCAATTAATTTTACTTTATTTTATTATTTTTCTATTATATTTTCATTTCGTTTAGAATACATTTTTATTTTATTTATAATAAATTTAACTGATATATTATTTTAAAAAATAGGTTAAACAATAAAGGAGGAAAGAGGGTGCAAGGTATAAGTGGTGAGCATATTAAGATTATCCAAGCTAGGGTCAACTTTGATGGATATCATATGGATTATGGATATAATAAGTATTTGTCTACATTTGGAGCTGTTTTGCATGAATATAATAATTCTGGGGTCCCCTTTTCTGAAACTTCTAGGATCCACGAATGACAGTTACAAACCCATTCCATGTGCACCATGATCATGACTTTGCCATACATACATATATTAGTTATTGCATGCGTATATTTGTACAAACCCACCACCCATAATTTCTTCTAATTACTATTACCATATTACGTATATAAATTTCCCAACATTGTACAATTCTGGCACTGCATGTATATATTTAAGAAAAAAATAAACAATACACATATCATCGTTTTGTTTTACGGTTTTTCTCTAAAAAAAGTGACTAATATTGTGTGTTTTTTTGTTCACTTATCGACGATATTAATTTTTATGTTGGTCGTCGACTGCTGGTATTTTTATTGTTGTTTTTCTTCTAATTTTTTAGTAAGAATTTCTTTGTTTTGGGTTTATGATTGTCGGTGAACTTCAATGTTTGATCATCTTTTGTGGTTGTTTGGCGTTGCATTTATATTTGTTTCGCTCACCACTCTTATATCATTTCTTAAGCGTCTAGTTAGACAGAAACAACAAATTTTGTTGATGATTGCTGGGTTTCTATAATTGATGACATGTTTCAAAGGAAGGTATATGTGTTCTTGTGCCTTTGGATCCTCATATTGTTATTTTTTTTTAGATAAATGGAGCTTTATTCATCTAAAGAACCTTTCAAAGAACAAATACAAAATCAACCACACTGTACAAATCGAAAGGAAAAGAAAACAACCTATATCATCAAGTAAGCCCCCATTCAGTGACTAAGTAAGGACTTTTAGTATACTTATTCCTACCCAAAAATCTCATAGATATCTAATTAACAAAAATAAATCAGCAGTTTGCCTCAACCTTGCACCATGCATCCGCATATTCATCTCCTGCCAAATGTAATAAGTCATCCCACTCCATGCCGACTTAATTATCAAAGCCAACAACGTTTTCCCCCGACCATGCTGTTGCACCCAATCTAACCCCCCCCCCCCCCCCATGAATTACAAAATGATAAGTGTTTATTTTGGTTATGTTTTTAGTCCTTGTTTTGATCGAATATATACTTTTGAAGGACTTAATTGGGCGTTTTTGTGTTGTTCTTGTGCAGGATACGTAATGACAGAAACGAGTTGAAGTGCTGCAGAAAATACGGAATTCGTGGGCAGATTCATGGGCATGAACCAGGGCATGAATGCTGACTGGGCGCCACATCAGCACCTTCTAGAAGATGACGTCAGCAAGCTTGATAACCTATCAGTCCACTTATCAAGATAGCCTATCATCCGAATTTTATCTTTTAAATTCAAAACTTTGATATTTATCTTATGTAATTTTATTTAAATTTATTTTAGGATTTATCATCTTAGGTTTTTAGGGTTTTTCAACTACTATAAATACCCCACTTTGGGGGTGAATTATTCATCAATCAATTTCCATTGTTCTCTTCTTCCTTGAGTAATAAAGTTCTTCATTTTCTTTTCTCCATTTTTGTTTATTTTATTAAGTATGGTTTTTTCACAAACCATGCTTAACTAAATTCCCTTTAGCCAAAAGCTACGCCAAACCCGACGAATCTCGTGAGATTAGGAAATACTTCAACCCTTCGAAAATTCCTTTTTAGATTCTCTGCAAAGTTGATTAGGCAATCGGCCTAATTTTTAGGCATCGCAATTGTTTCATTCCGAGAGAGCGCATCGGCTTGAAGTGGTTTAGATCCACCGTTGGGGACGAGGAAAAGCTTGTAGCCAATTCAACTCCCTAAGAACAAACTTAGTGGCGGCCCACTAAGGGGAATCGAAATCGGAAACAACTCTCATCGAGACGAATATCCGAGCACGGGCTTCTCCAGCACTAACTCAGATCTGGGTTAGCATCGATTGCCGAGGCTAATTCACAAAAGTTTGACTTCAAGGATTGCCCTGGGAGTCGAATCTACCAACGAGAAGTAAGTTACAAGGGTTGGGCCTTGTAGACTGTAACCTGCAGGAAAGTCGAAGAAAAATCAACTTCAGTGATCGAAGACGTCGTGGCAAAGCGTGACTTGAGGCTATTTCTATCCATAATTCTTTCTCAACATTTATTTTTACGTTTTTACTATTTTTCTCATTTAAATCACTATTCTAAAATCCCCCTTTATTCCCTACAGGTTTTTGGTCTAAATCAGAAGAAAGGTGTTAGAGTTTCTATTCCCTGCGGATCGACCCTTACTCTCACTATATTATTTTAATTCTTATTTATTTGAGTTTAAGGTTTTATTTTTGACACTATACGACGCGTGTCACAAAATAAATGTTAATGTTGCATTGTTACTGTTGATAAATTTAGTCTATATATTTCTCTTTCTATTAATTGTGTTGTTAATGTTGTATCTTCTTTTGTTTTAATAAAACTGATACGTGTACATACATGTCGCAACCAATAGTACATTTTATAAGCATATGGGTAGTGGGAGGGTGAAAGATGGCAAAAACCATGTGGGTTGTCCTGGAAGTAGAGGAGGGCTAACATGGTGGCTGGCTGGCTGGCTATGGAAATGGAACCCCTTTTTCTATCGTTGCCAAATGCCTTTAATTCCGCTAACTTCCAATTGATTCGTTGGACATGAAAGTGGCCTCATGCCTTTCCTCTGCATTTAATTTCATCAAAAGAGAAAACCCTCTACTCTTGCCAACGGATAATCATTTCTGCACATGTCCATGTTCGTGTACATATATGTGATTTTAATACACAAATAATTACTTCTCATATGTGCTCGGTTGGCTTTATATCGTCCATACAAAAATATGTATATGTCGGGTTCGAGCAGCTTTGTCCGTAAAGTATATCTACTCTATTAAATGATTATAAAATATGAACATATACTACATTATAATCACCTTAAAAAAATTATTCAAAAAAATTATTAAATGGTTAAAAGATATGACGTTTTGGCTCTCCATACAACCACATAAACCCTTAATAATTATATTTTTTTATTAAGTACAAAAATATTTATATTTTTAAAATAAACGTCACATTCGATTTCATTTAAAATGAGATGACATTAACATCTTCAGTTATTCGACTAATTAATGGATATATAAGTAAATATGTATGACGAACGCAGGATGATGAGCCAGTGGGTTGCATGGGATGATGATGATACGATATAGAAGGGCCCCATGCCCTCCATCTTCCAACAAACGGTTTGTTGCACCCTTCACCCCATACTCACCATGTGGATTGCCAACTCATTGATCTTGACCATTCATTTCCTATGCATTAATTATTTCTTACTCTTTCTCTGTATACTCGTGTTTATGTTATAATTCTATTCGATTATAAGATAGTATCTGTGTTTGATTTTTAAATTCGAATAAACTCACATGTATCTATAGACTATATTACTCAAACTCAGATCACTTAAGCATGCACACCATCTTCTATTACTGAGATTACTCTTCAGATTTATATAATTTAATATTTTTAAAAACTCTTTTAGTGTATGAAATAAAAACCAGCACCTTCTTTGGAGGGAGAGTATTTTTGCCTAGTTTTAAAACATACCTCGTATATTTTATGGAGAGAAAGTAATGTTACATCACCATCCAATAATTTTCTTGCTACATTCTTAGCCAACACTCAGTGAGTTTGGGTGTGCAAGATTATGTATCTTAATTGGAACACATTCTATTTTTGGGGTCCCCTTGGCCACTAAATTGAAAATGGAACTCCCCATCTTCATTCCTTTTGCTAATTAAAGTTTTGGAAAGGAAAAAAAAGTAAAATTATTTATTCCCCACTCCCAAATATTTTGCTCTTCATAATTGAAAGTGACCCCATGTTGCAAAACTCCCAATCACTTGGGATTTTGTACACTAAAAAGAATTCTTAAAGGCTTAAGAGCATAGTAAATTCTTAAACTTTTTAGAATAATTAAGTTGTTTTTATTCATTTGAAGCTTGACGTGGTAATCAATGTGTGAATAATGAATAACAAAAGAGTTTGATTTAGTTTTTCTGGTAAGTTTGATTAAATTGGCTCTTGAATATTTCTGGGTTAAATTAACCCTTGAACGTTACAAGTTTGGTCAAATTGACCCTTGAACTTGGCAATTTGACCAAAATTGTTCAATGACCAATTTGATCAGACTTGTCAAGTTTAGCGGCCAATTTAACCAAATTTGATAAGCTTAGGGGCTAATTTGACCTAGTACCTATTTTATCGTTCATGTTCGAGGTTAATAATTTTCATTTTTAATAACTATTTTACCATTCATCTCTAAAATTTGAGCTTGGGACTTCTCTCATCAATTCTAAACTTAGATTCTCTTATTAGAAATGAAGTGTATTAATTTAGAAATGGCTCCACAAATGTGTGTCCAATTGGGGGAGTAATTGTGAGGCAAGGAATGTGGTGCAATGAGAGTGAGTCAGATTGGGTTTGAGCTGGATCTTCTAGTGGTGGGAACCGATTTCACATGCTCGCACATGATAGCTAACCCTCTCAACCTCGTCGGTTTTCTCTTTGCTATATATGAGTTCCCATTGCCCTACCCCCACGGCAAAGATTAACAACATTATTTCTTCATACGTTTTTTAACCTTTTAACTATAAGACACATATTTTGCGATTGTCAATAAAACTGCTCGAATTCGAATCTTTTAAAATAATTATTATCTTTTTTTCATTGAAACTATTTGTTGAGCTTATATGTATATACATTGTTATGTACCTCGTGTGTGTGAATACTCAATGATTTTATTTATTATTTAAATATAATTCTATATTTTACGAGTATATATCAAACTTATCGGACTGATTTTCATTAGGGATGGGCATGATTCGGATTTTTGGCCAACTCGAATCCGACCCAAAAATTATATACCTCAATCCGACCCTAAATCGATCTATATAAAACAATTTTAAGGACTTAATTGTAAACTAAATTAATTTTAGAGACTTAATTGTAAAAAATAATTATTTTTATGATCTAATTGTAAAAAATGAATTTTAAGAACCTGATTATAAAAAAATATGTAAAAAAAAGTATTATTGCAAAATATTCTTAAAAATATAGAGGGAAATTACACTATAATCCCGGATCCGATTTTTTTATATCATAAACATGAACCCGACTCGACATGAACTTAACCTTAATAAAACCCAAACCCACTTTCACAAAAAACTCAATCTGATTGGGTCGGGTAGGGCCAAAATCCATCGGGTCCGGGTAAAATAGCCATCCAAGATCTTCAACCCGTTACCCTATAGTATAGTATAGTATAGGGAACACCTGGCAAGCTCACGGCTGTCCAATAACCCCAAAACTAAAAGGATATATAATTTACATCTTAAGGGGTTCTCTTCTTGACTCGTGTCGATTTCCATTGCTTGACGTGGTAAGCCTTTCCTTTTTCTTAATATTTTAATTTTAAATGTTGATTTTTTATAAGCACCTATTTTAATTTATTGATTAAGTCATTCAAATCGAATATTATAAAAAATCATCATGAAACGATCTTTCTAACTTAATTGTTCTATTCATAACATCATGATTCGAATTATGACATTGTCTAAGAGATTTGGTGTTTCATCTAGTTATAATAAAAAGATTCATCTTGACTCATGTCATGTTCAACTACTTGATACAATAAAATTATTTTAGTACGATTATTGATATTTAATTATTTACAATTTTTTTAATGTTTATATTTTTAAACAAATCAATTTGTATAAGTTGATTTAAAATATGTATTACATTTGATGGAAATATACTATTAATTATTTTAAAAATATATATTAGATGAGTCGGTGTATATTAAGGGTATTCGTTGTCCGGTTAAAATTGTATTAATTTATCAAATCAAGTTAATTTGATTAAACGATCGACCACTGATATTTGTTCAGACTAAAAGATTTTTAAAGTTTAGTTATAAGTTAATTCTATTTGAAACGGGTTAACTAACTAAATTAACTGAAAATATCAATTATTACATTTACATGTATATATTTTAAGCCTCAACCCATTAAAATTTTAAGACAACTAATTTCTAACTCATTTTTAAGCCTCTCTTAATAAAATCAGCTGGCCCATTGTTTAAAAAAGAAAATTCAATCCAAGTCACACCGGGTCGACTCCAAGTGAAAAACTCATGTCTAAGGCAGGCCCAACCCAGGTCAGCAATCCGACTCATGGACAAATATACCCACTAAAACAAAGTTCTTTTTTATTAAATATTTTAATTTTAAATAATATATTTAAAGAGATAAATTGGCATGTTCGCTTATAAGTTAATTTAGAAGTTATGTACATTTAAAGAAGTTGAAATTGGACACATATATCAACCAAAATGTTTCTTACAAGCTTGATAATACAGGCTTTGTTCCTACTGTCTAGGTCGATCATCCCTAACCCTCCTAATTTGGGAGAGAAAAATCAATTTGGTACAAATTCAATTAATCTTTTTTCAATTTGGTATTTAAATTTTTTTTCTCCCAAGTTAACATCTAAACTAAATAATTTCTTCCAGATTGATACCTGAATTAGGCACCTCCCAAGTTGGTACAAAAGTACTTATACATTCTATCAATTTGGCCCTAATTTGAAACAATTCAATAAATTTAAAATTTTATGTTTATTTATTTTTATCAATTTACTCATTGTTCTCCTCCTAAATTGTTTGTTCTTCTCTCGAAAAATGTTATTTACTTTCATGATATAATAACAATTTAATAGTAATTTGTTATTGTTCTACAGTAGAATGCAATTATCCCACCGTTGTTCTAATTCGATCGTCTTGACTGGTTTGACAGTATCGTAAAAATGACTAAATTGATGAAAATTTTAAATATGAAAGGTTAAATTTACTGAATTGATTCGAATTATGACCAAATATTTTGGTTAAAACAACCTTTAAATCCATGTCGATTTTGAAATTGAGCAAATTGATACCTCTTGAAAAAAGAGAGTAATTTATTCAATGTACATTTTGAAAGTTAGTAAATCAGAACAATCTACATTTGTGTTGAGTTTTTTTCGTTAGTATATGACACATGTCCAACTGTAATTAAATATTTCTTTTAAATAAAATATACCAAAAGTTTTATATAATTTATACTAAATTTCTCATATTTTTCAATTTTTAAAAATTTTAATAGATTTTTAAATGATTTATTATTATTTTGTATCATATTTTTAATTAAACCCTTATTCTCACGGTAAATCTAAAATAAATTATAATAAAATTTAATGTACATTTTTTCAATTAAACATTTTAAATATTTTTGACTTGTAATTGTAATATTATTGAGTGAAGACAACAAAGTTTAGAGTTAGAATTAGAATTATTTTGCATTTAGATTTCATAAGTGTTAAAAAATATGCAAAATTCACAAAACATATGTTAAGAAAAATTAATTTGATTGAGTTCAAAACAGAAATGGACTCAAATAATGTTTAAACCAAAATATTTAAGCTAACTAAAAAAGTGTTTTGGATTAAAATGTTAACTTTCCAAATATATTGGGCTAAAATGTTCATTTTTATAGTAGATGAACTAAATAAACCTTTAGATATAATACAAGGACTAAAATGCTCCTTTTTATAATAGAGATGCTAAAATAAATTTTTTAGGTATAGTTCAGAGACATCTACTATACTTTAACATTTTTATAAGGTGAGGAGGAGTTAACCATAATCAACTAGAAACCTAATGTTACCAAACAAATTCTAATTTATTAATTTCTTAACTATACATACACATGATGCAAATAATATAATGTCATAGGAAAATTAATAAACCCTATTAATACTTCATTATTTTCTTATTAACTCTCATTTACCATAAACTAAAGTATGATCCTTATTATCATACATATATGCACCAAAGAAGCAATCTTCTCAAGAATCATATACTAACCAAAGCTAGAGATAGAGTGGGTAGGAGGAGACGGTCGACTCTCTAAAAATTTAAAATCTTATATGATAAACTTTATAAGTTTGTCTCTACAGTTTTATAATTTTATTTTTAACATAAAATCATGCGCGCCCTGGTCGAAATGATAGTATATATACTAGCTCGGAATCTAGGACTAAACAAAGCTTCAACAGCAAAGAAAGCTGCTATTAGTAGAAATTAACACCCCCAATGAGACAAAAGGGGAAATGATCATCGCCTAGCTGAAACATCAGAGAAAATGAATGCACCGTTCCATGCATGCACAATCTACATATATTTATATGATTTTCCATATATCAAAATCCATTCTTGGGCCGGCCGCTGGTTACATTGAGATCATGGTGTTGTTGAAGATGATGCTGTTGACGACGATAAGCAAAAATGGAGGTGCTGCTCTCACCCATATCTTGTTCAGGCCTGTACTCTTCATCGATTTCTTCTTTCGCCACTTTCTCAACTCCGATATTGTATTCGGCAGGCCCTTGCGATGATAAGAACTGTGACTGTACCGGCTGAGACTCGCAGTCCGGCGGTACGACTGATGGAAGCTTGAAAAGAAGGGCTTCGAGGCTGCTCATGGAAGGAGTTATTTTCATGGGCTGATTGAAATGGTCGTAGAATTCAGGTGGTGGCGGCGGCGCAATCGGTGAACCTGCCGGGAAATACCCCCATGGCTCCGGTGTGCCATTGAAAGGGTAAGCAGAAGAGGAAGGATGGGGCAAGAGTACTCCCGGAATGCTCTCTATGTAGCTGAATTTCTTTCTTAGTAGAACAACATAACTCAGGTCCTCAATTACCTTTATGGGAAAGAAAAATGGAGATGTATATTGTACTGTCAGTGAATGAAACATGATGGCAAAGCAAATTGTGTAGCTTTAGAGAGAGAAAGAGATTGGACCTTGTGAACAGCTCCTAGTTGCACAACACCTTCTCTAACTGCAATCAAAGCGATGGTCTGCAAACATAGATCGTAGTATTAAATTACGGTTGCGGTTGCAGTTTGCGGTGTTGCGGTAACTTTCAAAATCGTTACGATGCGACCGCAGTTTGTGATGTTTATAGTATGGTATATACCTTTATTCCTACCTGGAACTGTGCTTCCCATGTCCTAGGATGCTACAGAAAGAAGATTTTGTGAGAAAACCAAAGGATGTAAGCATGGATTGGATGGGAAAATATGTATAAGTATATGCTCACTGAGTCTGCAGGGTTATGCCATGCTGACAAGAAATTCATTTCTTGCTCATTTGGTTCCTTGTATATCCACTTGTGACTTTGATCTGCAGCCACTTTTCCTATCAAACTGCCCATGTTAACAGATAAAAAAAAATCAGTTTGCTTGGTTTTAATATTGAAATATCTTATGGGAAATTCTTACCCTTCTCCATAGTTGTAGATTTCATGGGACATCTTAAAGAAAAGCTCCGGTTGTAGACCTTGACAGTTTTGGAACTCACCGCTGCCATGGACCGAGGAACCGGAACAGTCGCCGGAATTGATTTCAGCAGCCGAGGCAGCAAAGTTGCAGAAACCATCTTCCCAAACTAATATCCTGCAATTTTGTTCAATATGTAAGTGTTTTACCAAACTGAAGTTATCAAAATATGCATGGATTGGCAAATGGCATACCAGTTTCTCCTGTTTCCTCTTGACCTATCATAAGCTCCTTGACCATCCCATCTATCATCAGAGTAATATCAGAAACAATTATGTCACAAAAAGGCATAAAAATTATAAAACTAGTGAGAAATTATGACATTTATGCAGTTAGATCCTTGTGTTGGAAGGAAAAAGGAAACCTACTGAAACCTATACTAGTTGCTTACTTGGGAGGTGGATAATTTCTAGGTAAGATCCTCCAAAAGACTGCATAAACCCATTGAGAATTGTCATGAATGCACAAGCTTCTCAGTGTGTGTTGAAGAAGATGAGTAACAGCTAATGGACTCAGATGTTCCTCCATTAAACTTCCTTTTTCATTCTTCTTTATTTTTTCCCTTAAAAGAAGGGAGAAGCCTGCATCTTAACCTGCTTTATATAAGCAAACCAACACGGAAATGTCACATTTATACCTCTCTCTCTCTCTATCTGTTACTGCATTTGCATTTAATCATGCTTTAAATTTTACCAAAATGATTTTATGAGGCCCCACGGTTTTTGCCTTCTCAGTTCCCAACGGTCCTCCTTTTGTCAATCAAATTTCAAACCTCCGTTTCATATACTATGAGGTTCATCTTAGGAGACTCAATTTCGAATAATACATGTACTGTTTTTCTGGTTCTACAGCCTTATTATTCTTATGCTAACATCATTAGTTTTTCCCCATGTCAGTCTGAGTATTTCTCTGAGGACCCATATCTCTTTGAATTCAACCCTTTCTTTTTAAATTTCTTTTCTTTACATTTCTGACACATCTAGGTACGTATAACCACTCATTTCAGTCCCAGGAACAACACTTATATTTTCTACCACCTCTATTTACTCACTATCAGTGCCACGTGTGCATCTATATGGGGCATATATCAACAACCAAGTGTTCATCACTTATTACTTTGCTGCTGTTTTGTTTTTAAAAAATTACTTTGCTGCTGTAACATGCATGAAAACAAGATTAAGGTTAACGAATGAAAAAGAATACGCATGCATGGTGGATGATGATAAGATGATATATATATATATATGTATGTATGTAGAGGTTGGGAGCATCAAAAACACAAAGGGACCCCACACATGGAAGTGCTAGAGCACAAAAATCACATGATTCTACTCATTTCTTGACAGATTCAATAAGTGGTGTGTTTGACTAGCTTATCCGGAGAGATGGAGACATTTTTGTTGTAAATCTTGAGCTTTTCGCAGCATAATTAAGATGGTAAATTGGTGGATCACAATCAGATTTTGTAGACTTTGACATGTATATATTGATGCAAAGATGTATGAGGATTGAGGAGCAGTGTACTTTTTGTAGTAGTAAGATTTTGAGTAGTTTTTGGGATCTATCTTTTCTCTTTCTCTCTCGTCTGCAGTTTACATGATGACTGAAAGGAGGAGTTGTGACTAGAGTTTAAGAAATTTAAGGTAGAGTGTATTTTGTAGGGTATAAAGTGTAGTTTAGGATTTTAAATTTAGAGTTAAGGATTAAAATTTAATTTTATAGTACTTTTAATGTTGGGGCATAAGTAGCAACACTGAAAAGTGACATAAAATTTTTCTCGGCTCTAATCATCCCATAATTCATCCAGCAACCGGCATTTGTTTTAGTTGTATTTTAAGCAGCGGTGGATTTTAGAATTTAAGTACGAGGGTTTAAAACAATTTTTTTTTAAATAGGGATGCAAATTTTTATTTTCTTAACGTATACACTCTAAATTAAATAGTTTTAAGAAGAAATTTAACATTAAAAAAATTCCCCAAAAATAGAGGTGCATCTACTTCCCTCCAAAGCCTTGAGGATTTGCCACTAATTTAAAGTGTTTATTAAACAAAACAATGAAAATAATAATTTGTTAATAAAATATTAAATTAATTTTTTAATGTAATTAATGGAATATGCTTTTGTTCTACAAAGGTTTATTTTTGAATTTTCATTTAGGACAGAGGTGAATCTTGACAATAGAGTTAGGGGAAAGCATGCTTGAAATTTAAAAAAAATTGAAGGCCTAAATTAAAATTTTCAAAAATTTTGAAGAGTTTAATTTTAATTTTTTTTAAATGTGTTTAACTAGTTTTTTTCTTTAAAAATATGAGACATAATGAGATTTTTTTTATAAAAAAAATTAGGCGATGACTTAATTAAAAACATACAAAAATTAAAAAAAATAATTTTTTTTTTAATTTTGTAAGGGTCAAATTAAATTTTTTAAAATTTACAAATGACTAATATTTAAATTTTTAAAAGTTTGGGGACTAAGAGTAAGGGTCAATGCTACCCTAGCTCCTATAGTGATCTGCCTCTAATTTAAGATTCTAAAAAATTTGAGACGACACTGACAAAAAGCATGTTTTTCTCCCTATTAAGGAGTTATTATTATGTTCATAATAATAATGCCTAATAGGTTCAAAGCTAGTGATATTGTTTAAAGTTTGGGATAGAAATCTTGTTGAGTGGATCGAAAGAACGATATTTATCAAGAGGGGGGTGAATTGGAAATTTGAAGGATTGTAGTGGAAATTGGCAAATTAAAATTGAAGGACAAGGAATTTAGAGTGGTTCAAGTTCCAAATGAACTCTACATCCACTACCTTAGTCTCACTAAGGATTTGCAACAATTTCACTAAATTGATCTTCCCCTTTTCTAGGACAAGGAGGCAACCCTTTACAATATCGGTTGATTTTTCTACCCAAAAATCAACCCAACCCTCACACAAGAGAACAAAGGAATTTGTAGGCTAATTAGGTATCTCTCAATACAAATGATAGCCCCAATACAAGCACTCAACCCAATTTTACAAAGTATGAATGAAGAACACAAATTGGGATTTTACACAAATTTGAGATTTTTGCTCTAATGCTTGAATTTGATGTTTGGATGTTTGCTTGAAGTTCAATAGTTGTTGCTGATGCTTTTGGATGTCCCTTTTATACCTTCTCATTGATTTCTAGCCGTTTGAGTGGTTGGAGAAGTAAATGGAGCCGTTGGAACCCTCTCTTACCACCATAAATGCACCTCTCCAACTACGGGTATCGGTACTCGGGAATGGGTATCGATACCTATCTCAGAAAAGAAAGAGCCGTTGTATGCATTTAATAGGGCGTATCGATACGCACGTAAACGTATCGGTACGGGGTATCGAAACGGCAAGGCCGTATCGATACCTTTTTCTGAACTTAGCTCACTGTCAAAAGTCGTATCGATACGGGGGTTAGGCGTATCGATACCGGTCAACGACATTTTAAAATTTGGTTACCAACCAACTGACACCAACGGTCATATTTTTAAACCGACTTAAATGCTTTAAAATTCTTTAAACCAGTATCGATACTGGTGTTACCGTATCGATACTCTCTTTCAAACTCTTTGAAATTTAACACAGGGCGTATCGATACGAGGGTTTGCCGTATCGATACGTGTTTCGACAGTAGCCAATTTTGGCAAAAAGGTATCGATACTCCTCAAAGGGTATCGATACTCTATGACGATTTTCTATAAGTTTGGCTTGGAACACTTAGAAAATATTTTGAGTTTGAATTTTACAAATCAGTTTGAAAGTGTTGGTGTTTCAAAACTTGTTAAGAGACTTGTAAAAACAATTTTAAGTTTTTAAAAATTGATCCTTAAAGATCTAGTTATATCAAAATCAAACATAGGTTTTACAATCTCCCCCTTTTTGATATAACAAAACCAAAACTTAAAATTTTGACACTTTTGAATAACCTTTACAAAGTAACTCCTAACCTTTACAAAGTAACTCCCCCTTAATATAAGCTTGGTAACCTTTGAGTTAAAATCAAAATATTTTAAAGATGTGAGCAAGTTTCTTCTCCCCCTTTTTGTTAGATCAAAAATGCATGGAGACAATAAAGTGCATAATGAAATCAAAGGTATAATAATAATAAGCAACATAATTTTATTCATCATAGCATAAGAAAATCCAAACAAAAGCAAACAAGAAATCAAAGCATAGGTTTTTAATCCTAAAACAAACTTAGTCCTAAAAAATAGAAACATAGGTGCATAAAAATAGAAAATCCTAGATGATTATGAATGATATGCAAGAAGAGATGTCTAGGCATTGTCTTCGTCGTCTTCATCATCTTCATCATCATCGACCATAGGCTCATTGCTCCGCATGCTATTACGCCATTCATCATGGAAAGCGGCAACGGAAATATTCAAGGAATTGTGCTCGCTTTCAAGGGATGTAAGGCGATTCTCCATACCCGTCATCCTTGTATCGAAGGTGGTTTCCATGGAGGTTAGACGAGTGTTCATGTCCGTGCGTAGCCCGGTAAATTGCTCATTGAGATATGTCATGAGAGCATCCAAATTGGGCTGTGGGACTTGAGGATCCGGAGGAGCTTGAGGAGCTTGTGGTTGTTCCAATGCGGCTGCGGCCTCGGGTGGAAGTTCGGAAAGACGTAACCAACTTCCATTAAAGTAATGGAACTTTCCCCGAGCAAGGGATCGCTCATCAATAGGATCGATGAGAGTAGATACAAGATCAAATGAGCAATCAATATCCTTTTTGGTAAAATAGTAACTTAAAGCCGTACCGTAAATAAAGGATGAGATGAGAGGGGTTTGGCGATTTTGAACATGATAGGCGATCTCATCGAACATGATCCGAGCTAGGTTTGGGCGCTTTCGTTGACGGAAACAACGGATCCAAAAATCATCCACTTGACAGATGGTAGAGTATTTGCCACCGGAGGGACGTAACCACCAAGACACCATCAAATGTAGGATTCGATCGTGAGCATTGAGGACGGTTACGGAACCACTGAGAACATGGCCCAAGGCATTCTCATCATTTAAGCCCACATCCTCTAACTTAAAAACCTCACAAATCCCTTTGACATCGAGAACGATTTGCTTCCCCATGAGATAAGAGCGGATGGCAACAATTTCCCCATTGCGAGAAATAATTTTGGCATTAGAATAGAAAATTAAAACCAAAAGACGATAGTAAATACCGGGGATAGAAAGAAACTCCATGAATTTCCAAGTGCGAAGCAATGGAAGATATTCAAACTTGAAGCGCTCGGAGTCGAGAAAAGGAATGGAGACGACCCTTTCCGCACGAATTTTGTAGTTCTCAAATTGGCGAAAATAGGGAAGACCCGCGGAAGTTTCAAAGGATTGGTTATAAATTGTAACATAATCCGGGCGTGCAACCATTCCGGGAGTTGATGATTCACCGGCAAGAGTAACCCTCGGTCGCTTCCTCGAATGTTCTTTAGGTGCCATAATCTAAAAGAAAATTAAAGAAGGTTTCTTCAATTTGAGTAAAAATCAAGGTAAAAAGATTTTAAAAAATTTGAAAAACAAAGAGAAAAAAAAAGAAAATTAAAAGAAGAGATTACCTTGAAGGAAACTTTGAGGATTGAAGAAAAACTTGAGAGAGAGCACAAAACTTTTCTTGATGCAAGAATTCTTTTAGAATTGAGTTGTAGTGTGGAGAATATGAAGGAGGAAGGGCCTTTTTATAGCCAAAAACGGCTAGGGTTTGTTAGGGTTAAAGAGTTTTAATTTTGGTAAAATTAGATCTCATTTAAAACAGATTTAATGCCATCTGCGCGATAGGGTATCGATACTCCGAAAGGGGTATCGATACGGGGATAGAATTGTCTTTTCTCAAAAATGCCCGTTGGAAAGTCGTATCGAAACGGTGGGGCCCGTATCGAAACGACCTGTATCGATACGATTTTAAGCGTATCGATACCTGTGAAGCGAGAAAAAATCTGGGAAACAAGATGAAGAACACGTATCGATACGCGTATAGTCGTATCGATACCATATGAAGCGAGGAGAATTCTGGGAAACAAAATGAAGAACACGTATCGATACGCGTATAGCAGTATCGATACCATATGCCCAGAATGACCTATTTGGTTCTAAGAACAACCAAAGGCTCGAACTTAACACCTCCTAAAAGTATGCAAATGATGAATGAATAGTTCTAAGCATGTTTTAACAGAAGCATACTCCCCCTAACTATAGGCATGGATAAGATTAGGAGTTTGAACACATAAACATGGCAATTTCACAAAATCAAGCATTTTAAGCACAAAGGAGGTCCTAAAAGGTCAAGATAGGCTAGCTAGACCTAACTCTCTCCTAAGGGACCAAAAACGCTCTTTGTCTAAGGGTTTTGTAAAAATGTCCGCTAATTGATTCAAGGTGTCTACATACTCTATAACCACATCTTCCTTAAGGACATGATCTCTAATGAAATGATGCCTTATTTCTATATGTTTGGTTCTAGAGTGTTGGATGGGATTTTTAGTTAAGCATATTGCACTGGTGTTGTCACATTTTAGGGGTATGGTACCAACTTTAATTACATAATCTAAGAGTTGTTGCTTCATCCAAAGGACTTGAGCACAACAACTCCCTAAGGATATGTACTCGGCTTCGGTGGTAGATAAGGCTACACTATTTTGTTTCTTAGAGAACCAAGATATGAGCATACTACCTAAGAATTGGCAAGTTCCCGAAGTACTTTTCCTATCAATTTTGCAACCCCCATAATCCGCATCCGAATAAGCATGTAGGTTGAAGGTAGAGTCTCTAGGATACCAAAGGCCTAAACAAGGAGTGTCTCTAAGGTATCTAAAGATTCTTTTAACGGCTATAAGGTGAGACTCTCTAGGACTAGCTTGAAACCTAGCACACAAGCAAACACTAAACAAGATATCCGGTCTACTTGCGATAAGGTAAAGCAAAGATCCAATCATAGAACGATAAAGTTTAGAGTCAACACACTTACCTCCTTCATCTTTGTCAAGCTTTGTAGATGAGCTCATAGGAGTGGCTTGAGGCTTTGCATTCTCCAAGCCAAACTTCTTGAGCATATCCTTTATGTATTTTGCTTGGTTGATGAATGTGCCATCCTTCTTTTGCTTGATTTGGAGTCCCAAAAAGAATGAGAGCTCCCCCATCATGCTCATCTCAAATTCACCTTGCATTAGCTTAGCAAACTCTTGACAATGACATTCATTAGTAGAACCAAAAATTATATCATCAACATAAATTTGAACTACTAAAATGTCATTTTTATACATTTTTATGAAAAGTGTAGTGTCCACCTTACCTTTTTCAAAACCTTTTTCAATTAAAAAGTTTGAAAGCCTTTCATATCAAGCTCTAGGAGCTTGTTTTAAACCATAAAGAGCTTTGGTAAGTTTGAAAACATGATTTGGAAATTTTGAATCTTCAAAACCCGGTGGTTGTTCCACATACACTTCTTCATTTATAAAACCATTTAAAAATGCGCTTTTAACATCCATTTGAAAAAGCTTGAAATTATGATAACATGCATATGCAAGCAACATTCTAATGGCTTCCATTCTAGCTACGGGTGCATAGGTTTCATCAAAATCTATTCCCTCTTCTTGAGTGTAACCTTGTGCTACAAGTCTAGCTTTATTTCTCACAATGTTACCACTCTCATCTAGTTTGTTCCTAAAGACCCATTTAGTTCCTATTGTAGATTGATTACTAGGCCTATCAACTAATGTCCATACATTACTTCTCTCAAATTGATTTAACTCTTCTTGCATAGCCATGATCCAAAAGTCATCTTTCAATGCTTCTTTTATGTTTTTAGGCTCTATGCATGAGATAAATGCAACATGGTTCATTAATTTAAGAGAAGAACGAGTGGTTACCCCCTTGGATGGATCACCCAAGATTTCACCATCTTTGACATAGTTCAACTCCCTTGGGTAGCTCACTTCCTTTTCCTCAATAGCCAAGTCCTTCAAGGCTTCAAGAGGTGGATCTTGTGTGTCTTCTTCTTTTGGTTGAATCTCATCCTCCTTTGAAGTTTGACCTCCATCAAAGGCATTTATGATTCCTACATCATCATCATCACAAGAATCCTTCCTAGGAAGGAGGTTATCATCGAATACAACATGAATGGATTCTTCTACT
Source organism: Hibiscus tridactylites (assembly GCA_958450335.1). Lineage (NCBI taxonomy): Eukaryota > Viridiplantae > Streptophyta > Magnoliopsida > Malvales > Malvaceae > Hibiscus > Hibiscus tridactylites. The sequence continues at coordinate 88,117,339 of OY288281.1, forward strand.
ACTAAAGTTCTTTTGTTAAATACTCGATAGGCTTTAGAGGTTAAAGAGTAACCTATAAAAATAGCTTCATCACTTTTTGCATCAAATTTACCTAAGTTATCTTTTCCATTATTTAAAACAAAACACTTACACCCAAAAGGGTGAAAATAGCTAATGTTAGGCTTTTTAGATTTTAAAATCTCATAAGGTGTTTTCTTTAAAATTGGCCTAATCATTACTCGATTTACAATATAACAAGCGGTGTTTGTGGCTTCCGCCCAAAAATATTTAGGTAAATTATTTTCACAAAGCATAGTTCTAGCCATTTCTTGTAAAGTTCTATTTTTCCTCTCAACTACCCCATTTTGTTGAGGAGTTCGAGGAGCCGAAAAATTATGGCTAATACCATTTTCATTCAAAAATTCTTCAAACCCTAAATTTTGAAACTCGGTTCCATGATCACTTCTAATGTGTGAAATTCTAAGTTCAAGATCATTTTGGGTTAATTTTGAAAATGTGATGAATTTTTCCAAAGCCTCATCTTTAGTACTTAAAAAGAGAACCCAAGTAAATCTAGAAAAATCATCAACTAACACGAATGCATAAGATTTACCACCCAAGCTCATAGTCCTAATTGGCCCAAATAAATCCATGTGAATTAATTGTAAGCATCTACTAGTAGAAACATCATTAATGGATTTAAAGGAAGACTTATGTTGTTTACCCTTAGAGCATGCATCACAAATTTTGTCATTTGAAAATTTAATTTTGGGCAAACCTCTAACTAAATTTAGAGAGACTAGTTTTTCCAAAACACTAATGCTAGCATGTCCTAGCTTCCTATGTCACAACCATGCATCATTTTCATTTTGAGCAACTAAACATGCATGAGATGTATGTATGTCATCTAAATGCACCATGTATATGTTTCCTATGCGATGACCTCTAAGCATAATATTATTAGATTTAATGTCAACAATTTTGCATCCATTTTTATCAAATAAAACATTGAATCCTTTATCACACAATTGACTTATGCTCAATAAATTATGTTTAAGACCATCGACATATAAGACATTTTCAATGAGAATGGTAGAGTGATTACCTATGGAGCCAATACCTTTAATGTGGCCTTTGGAGTTGTCACCAAATGTTACTACTCCTCCACTTTTTGGCTTTAAATCCATGAATCGACTCTTGTCTCCGGTCATGTGTCTCGAGCATCCACTATCAAGGTACCATGAGTTTTGACTTTGTGCTTTGGCCTTGTAGCAATGCTCCCCCTACAAACAAAGATATTAAACCTTGGTTTTTGGTACCCAAATCATTTTGGGTCCATGAGTGTTAGCTCCCAAAACCTTGGTTCCCTTAGGAATCCAAGATGACATAGCAATAATATTATTAGATTTTACAAGTTCCTTAGGAACCCATACACTTCTAATTCTTTTAGCTCTACTATGTCTAGGGTAGCTACCTTGTTTGTAGTAATTAGTCCTTTTCTTAGGTTGGTGTGTTCTAGAGGATTCTCCTACTTCATGTTTGACACTACCAACATTTTTTAAGGACTTTTTGAGCTCATTTAGCTCACTTAACACCTTTTGGTGTTCACTATTGCATTGAGACAAAAGATTATTAAGATCAACATTTTCATCTTGAAAGAATTTAAGTTCATCTTTTAATCCTAAAATCTTTTTCTCAAATTTAGAATTAGCTTGAGTGAGTGAGTCATTTTTCTCATTTAGCTCTAAAATGATTTTCTTGTTTTTAATGACCGACTCTTTAAACTTCTCAACTAATTCATCATATACCTCTTGCAACTCATCATATGCATCATTTAATTCTTCATATGAAAAATCTAAAGTAGATGAGTTAGAGGTTACCAAGGAGGAATCTTCCTCAAGTGCCATGAGACAAAGGTTGGCCACTTCTTGTTCGTCATCCTCCGATGACTCCTCATCACTCCAAGTAGCAAGTTTGGCTTTGAGTTTCTTCTTCTTCTCAAAGCTCTTCTTCTTGAGTTGAGGGCACTCCGAACGGATGTGGCCGGGTTGTTTGCACTCATAGCAAATGATGGGATCCTTTCCTTCTTCTTTGCTCTTGCTCTTGAAGTCCATTTTTCTTTGAATTTTTCTACCCCGGTTGGACCTCATGAATCGTGAGAACCGTTTGGCTATCATAGCCAATTCTTCAAGTTCGTCCTCATCACTAGATGAGCTCTCATCAAGTTGTGAAGCTTTAGCCTTGAGAGCTATTCCCATCTTCTTCTTCTTTTCAACTTCAAGTTTCTCTACTCTTTTCTCTTCTTTCTTTTTCTCATCTTCCCTTCCTTGCTTCATGATCTCATGAGTAAGGAGAGAACCCACAAGCTCATCAAGCTTTAATGTCTTCAAGTTCTTTGCTTCGATGATGGCGGTTCTCTTCCCATCCCAAGCTTCAGGAAGTGAATAGAGTAGCTTCCGGACAAGCTTGTCTTCCGGTATGATCTCTCCATAGCCCTTTAGCCCGTTGACAATTGTGGAGAATCGATCAAACATCTTTGACACCGTCTCATCGGGCTCCATCTTGAAATTTTCATAACTAAGATTGAGAAGTCCAATCTTAGTTTCCTTGACATCATTGGTGCCTTCATAAGTGGTCTCAAGTGTGTCCCACACTTCTTTGGCATTTTCAATGGAAGAGACCTTTGAATAGATGTCCGAACCGAAAGCACAAAAAAGCATGTGGAGAGCTTTATCGTTGACTTGAATCTTCTTCCTCTCCTCTTCACTCATTTCGGCTTTCTTCTTCAACACCATCTTGCCTTCACCATCTTGCTTCAATGGAATGTATGGCCCATCCTCAATGACATCCCATACAAGGTAGTCACTTGACTTGATGAATAGCATCATTTTGTTCTTCCAAAAGGAGTAGTTGTCACCATTGAAGAAAGGAGGCTTGGTGGTTGATTGTGACTCGTACATGCCGGAACCGGAGGTTGAAGCCATCTCTTGATATATTGATGATCACACTCTTCCAAGGATCTCCTCTTGTGGTTGTTAATCCTCAAAGAGTTAAGCTCTGATACCAATTGTTGAGTGGATCGAAAGAACGATATTTACCAAGAGGGGGGTGAATTGGAAATTTGAAGGATTGTAGTGGAAATTGGCAAATTAAAATTGAAGGACAAGGAATTTAGAGTGGTTCAAGTTCCAAATGAACTCTACATCCACTACCTTAGTCTCACTAAGGATTTGCAACAATTTCACTAAATTGATCTTCCCCTTTTCTAGGACAAGGAGGCAACCCTTTACAATATCGGTTGATTTTTCTACCCAAAAATCAACCCAACCCTCACACAAGAGAACAAAAGAATTTGTAGGCTAATTAGGTATCTCTCAATACAAATGATAGCCCCAATACAAGCACTCAACCCAATTTTACAAAGTATGAATGAAGAACACAAATTGGGATTTTACACAAATTTGGGATTTTTGCTCTAATGCTTGAATTTGATGTTTGGATGTTTGCTTGAAGTTCAATAGTTGTTGTTGATGCTTTTGGATGTCCCTTTTATACCTTCTCATTGATTTCTAGCCGTTTGAGTGGTTGGAGAAGTAAATGGAGCCGTTGGAACCCTCTCTTACCACCATAAATGCACCTCTCCAGCTACGGGTATCGGTACTCGGGAATGGGTATCGATACCTGTCTCAGAAAAGAAAGAGACGTTGTATGCATTTAATAGGGCGTACCGATACGCACGTAAGCGTATCAGTACGGGGTATCGAAACGGCAAGGCCGTATCGATACCTTTTTCTGAACTTAGCTCACTGTCAAAAGTCGTATCGATACGGGGGTTAGGCGTATCGATACCGGTCAACGGCATTTTAAAATTTGGTTACCAACCAACTGACACCAACGGTCATATTTTTAAACCGACTTAAATGCTTTAAAATTCTTTAAACCAGTATCGATACTGGTGTTACCGTATCGATACTCTCTTTCAAACTCTTTGAAATTTAACACAGGGCGTATCGATACGAGGGTTTGCCGTATCGATACGTGTTTCGACAGTAGCCAATTTTGGCAAAAAGGTATCGATACTCCTCAAAGGGTATCGATACTCTATGACGATTTTCTATAAGTTTGGCTTGGAACACTTAGAAAATATTTTGAGTTTGAATTTTACAAATCAGTTTGAAAGTGTTGGTGTTTCAAAACTTGTTAAGAGACTTGTAAAAACAATTTTAAGTTTTTCAAATTGATCCTTAAAGATCTAGTTATATCAAAATCAAACATAGGTTTTACAAATCTTTAGTTTTTTTTGTGTTCTTATTTATATTCACGCGTTTAAAATTAGGTTTAGGGTTTTAAATTTTTAAGTTAGGACTTATGGTTAGGGTTTAGAAAATTTAGGGTAGAGTGTATTTTTTAAGATATATGTTGTTGGATTTAGAATTTAAAATTTAGAATTAGAACTTGAAATCTAATTTTATAGTGTTAGGACATTAATAAGATCACCGAAAAAATCAGACTATTTTTATCCTAAAGTTTGTGGTGGTTCGTAAATGTACGGTCCCTTTTTCGCAAGGTAAAAAGTAAAAAATCATTGTTTGGGGACAACCTCTGACGAATTGATGTCAGCAAAAGCCCAAGTGAAACTAGCTTGGATTTTACTCATACAATAAGAGGCGATTGTTCTAGAGGGGTAAACATAGTAAATTTTCGTTTTTATACTTTTAAAATGAGTGAAAAAGGTATTGCAAGTTAAAGAAAAATGTACAAGATGAATTTAATTAAATAATATTTGTTAAATATGGTGTGACACATTCATCTCATTCATAATGGTTAGATTAAGTGCAATTTTTCAAAAAAGAAAATTAAAGATGTAATGATTCGTATTTCGAGTCAACGGATTAGCGTATAAGATTTTTTATCTTGTTTAAAGTAAAGAAATCAAAATGTAGTATGTCATGAATAGAGCTAGTAAGGGCATAGAAGGGGCCAATGTCCTCTCATTTTTTTTGTCTAATGCAATTATAATTTCTGTTAGTTTGAATATTTGTCAAACTAAATTTTTTGTCTTAAATTTTAAATTAAATACTCATTAGATCTTTGTTCATTTTAAAGTTAAACAATTTATCCAATTCATTATCTAATTCGGATTCCGTCCTTGTATTGTATTGGGAGACAAGAGTGTTGGTCAAGATAACAGGTGTTGAAATGCCCCATTCCTTTCTTCCATTATGTTTAATGGAATCTCTGCTCTTCCCATCCTTCCCAATGTCCCAATTTGTAATAAAAAATGTATTTCCAAACAAAGTAACAGCCAAACACAATCAATAAATAAAAAGATTAATATCTTATACACTGGCGTCCACAAGCGCCTTAATTTTAGGGTATAGGAAGTTAGTTTAAGGTATAGGGTTTAGGGGTTTAGGTGTAACGGTTTAAAATTTAGGGATAGTTGTTTCAATTTAGGGTTTAGGGTTATAATTTAGGGTTTTATAAATTAGGATTTAATTTTTAAGGTAATATGGTGAGGAATTATGTTTTAACATATAAACCCTAAATTTTAACCATAAACCTTAAATTGAAACAACTATCCATAAATTTTAACCCCCTGCCCCTATACCCTATACCCTAAAACTAAGGTGCTTGTGGAAACTGAAAGTTTCCACCGCCTGTGTATAAATATTTATCTTAAATAAAATACCCAAAATTGTTATATATATATACATAAAGAGACAAATAAGGACGGATACAAGGGTGTTGGCTAGTTGCACTCCTTAAAAGTTTTGATTCTTTTATTTATTAATATTAAAATTCTAATATAGCTTCTTGATAGTTCGCAACCACTTACATGCATGGGCGGACCTACCGTAGTGCAAGGTAGGTCCGGTGACCTACCATTATTTTTTTAAATAAATTACATTTGTGGTTATCAATCTATTGTTATTTTTCTATTTTGGTCATCGAACTATTATTTTTGATAAAATTTTATTAAATTTATATTTTTTTCTTCAATTTTAGTCACTAATGTTACATTTTTTCTTGTTTTGATCACCAAGCTATTATTTCTTTTCTATATATTGTCACAAAAATGTTATTTTTCGTTAATTTTTTAACGACGGATGATAAAAACTGAAAAACATAATGTTAGTGCCGATTTTGTCAAAAAAAGTTTGATAACCAAAATATGAAAAGAGATATAGGTTAGTGATCACAAGTGTAGTTTATCCTATTTTTTGTTTAAATTAAAATTCAGTCAATAAATTTTAATTTTTTTTATTTTAAACTTTAAATTATTTTTTTTATCAAATAATACATTTGATAATCATGTCAATAATACATTAAATCTCAATTTAAATTAAAAGTTAATTTTTTAATATGTTATTGTTAATCGCCATCTCAGTTTGAAACCAAACTATATTAACAATTTGACCAAACGAATCCTTCTCACCGTTGGGATTGATCGACAACGTCCAATTTATCAGAATTCTGGACTTGGTGAAGATTTTGAAATATTGGGATTCTTTTTGAAAAAAATACTTTAACGTGTCATATCAATATTTTTAACGGGAGTAACTGTAGTGAAATCTAATTAAAAGTTTACTAATTGTAATTAGAACTTTTCGATTTTAGTGACTAGAGTGAAGACACCCTAAAAGTTCAGTGACTACCAGTATAGTTTACCTTAAAATATTAAGTATTTTTTTGTTTAAATGAAAAATCAACCCTTAAATTATTTTAATTTTTACTTTGAACTCATAAATTATTTTTGGTCAAAACAAGTATCTAAATTATTATTTTATAATTATTTTAAGTATATTTGTTAATCTAATTTAAAAAACTTGGTTAAATACAGTGAAATGAGTTAACTAAAATTTTGATTTGAATTTTTTAATAATTACAATTACAATGTAAATAAAATTAAAAACTAGTAAAATATTTTTTTAATTCTCAAATAAACATGTTTATCTCCAATAATATTTTTTTCTAATCTTGTAATTATCTTCATTTGGAAAAGCACTTATGGTGCAAACTATTTTTGAAACCTAAATTCCTTTTTCGCCTTTTTTGTTCGATAAGTTGTAATAGATTCGGATATTTGACACTTAAAACAATTTTAATTTTTGTATTTTTTTTTAAAAATCTTAGAACTATAAATCGATTTGAAATATAAAATTTATGCTTGCTTACTTGCACAACAATTGTCATTGTCAATACTTAATCTTACTAGAGCAGGTTTTTCTACTCTCCAAAACACAGTTACGCCGATGCAAGATAGTTCTTATTTCTCAAACATATTTACACAATATAGATTTATTTTTTAATGTTAATATGTCTCTCACTATAAAGCATATTTGTTTGCACAACAATTATTCCTTATTAATACATTATTACAAGGATGTAAAATGATTTTAGATTATTACACTGGTTGGTGAACTACCAAGATTAAAATTCTATATCCGCCCCTGCTTACATGAATTTTTACGTTCGTCCATGCACATATATATATATATATATATATATATATATATTAGTGTTCTAATAAAAGATTGAATATGAGACAATGAAACACAATCCAATGTTGCATACTTGAAAACAGGCAAAGTATCCCCATCCTCCCACAATTCTCGCCTTGATGTTTAGGGTTCTAATTAGTTTCATATTGGTTTTGGAATGTTTGGTCGTAATATTATATATTAGATTAGAGGTACGGCTAGTTTTGATGTTCTTGCTTTTGAGAAACATGGACCATATCAATGATGTCCAAAGCTCTAAATTTCAGTGTTTTTCTTGAAGTGATGAAATCTATCTTATCATCTAAACGGTTCCACTTTGTTTGTTGCCTTTAGTTGATCGATGGAATAATATTACTATATTAATTTAATCCACATTTCCCGACATGGGTTTTTGTCCGAGAACCGAAAAAAAAAACCCTGCCAAGATCTTCCCAATCAATTTTGTGCATGATACATGCATCTTCAATCCCTATTTTATCCGACCCGATCGGGTTTCGACTCGACCCGACTTGATTGGATCGGATTTTTTAATGAAAAAATTGGGTTGGATCGGATTTTTATTAAGGTTGGGGTCGGGTTCGGGTTTAGGGTGACAAAAATCTACCCGATCCGAAACTAATTGCGTAATTTCCCCCTAATTTTTAGGGATATTTATAATAATAATCCCTCTTTATATTTTTTTATAATTAGGTCATTAAAATTAAATTTTTATTTACAATTTAGTCTTTAAATTTATAATTGTTTACAATTAAATCTTTTGAAATTATTTTTTTACAATTAGGTCTCTAAAAATTATTTTTTCTATAGGTCGGGTGCGGGTATAGAATATTTATTTTTGGGTCGAATTTTTTAAAGAATATATCCAGGTCGGGTGCGGACATAAGGTATATATTTTCGGGTCGAGGTCGAGTGGGCCAAAAACCCAACCAGACCTGTGCCCATCTCTACTTCAATCTCTAATATATCCGTGTGGATACGGAGGCTATCAGTTATGGGTGTGGGGGCGAATGTTTTGAAGTAATGTTCGTACATGTTTATACTTGATACAACATATGTTAAATAAAAGTAAGAAATTTTGTTGAAGTAGAATTTTTTGTAATTCAAGTTTATTTTGTAATCAAACAATAGACGATATAAATAGAGAATTGAGTCTAATTTTTAGGTTAAGCCGTTAAGAACGAACTGTGAGCGAAATAAGTCAATTGACTATAGTTATGAGATAAAATCATAAAACTTTCGAGTCAGAAATAGCGGATAAATATCGATCTTATAATAAGTTACGAAGCACCTAACCTTTTTATTGGTTTTATTAATTTTATTTTCATATTGTGGGAAATATGCTATCAACTTTAATTATGGTTTGAAGTTAGGTGAGCAGAGAGGTACAACTTCCTGCTGAAGTCACCTTTGCCTTTTATCCCTAACTAGCGGTTTGAAATCTTCTATTCCTTTTCGATGCTCTATTTATGCTCTCACATTTAAAATTAGGTTTAAAGTTTAGGTTAGGAGTTATGGTTAGGATTTAGGAAATTTAGAGTAGGATGTATTTTTAAGGTATAGGGTGTAGGGTTTAAGATTTAGAATTTAGGATTAGGGTTTGAAATTTAATTTTATTGTGCTTTTTAGTGTTAGGGCATAAGTAAGGCCGGGACACCGAAAAGTTACAGAATATTTTTATCCCTAATAAGCAGTATAGGCATTTTAAAGCAGCTGTATTCCATGACATGATTGTTTTCTTATTATTAGGGATCCACCTAGCTCTCAACATTTCTATAATGAGCTGTTTGATAAGGAGGGAAAAAAGGATGAGCATTTCCAAAGTATCTGCATACACGTTTTGCATGATTAGGGATGCCCTACCCCAAATATATTAAGGCATTTGTACAGAATGAGTACACCTTTCCCCTTAAAATGGAGGGATGGGAATGGTAACGGAGAAAATCGATAGTCATGTTGGGTTTCGATTATTTAAGAATAGAGTTTAAAAAGACTTTAAGAATGATAAAACTCTCTAGATATCTATTTTCTTTATTCACAAGATTCGAATTTTTTACGATTTAATCGAACAAAATAGTTGTATTGATTTTGTAAGAGGGGAACCAAACCTTGGTCAAATCCATGAAAAGCACTGGGAATTCTAGCTTTCCAGCATAGAGAAAAACTCTAAGACATCACGTGAAGCGTCGTGGTCACTTTCTAGGACCTAGAAACGCTTGTGTACCCACCTAAACACACTCATATATAATAATAATAATAATAATAATAATAATAATAATAATAATAATAATAATAATGGAAAATTGATATAAAGAGAAGAGACTGAAAGAAAAACAGTCCTTTTGAGGCACTGTAAACTAATAAGTAATATTTCGTTCAAATAAATAAATAACTTCAGTAACCCTTGACTTACATTGGCTCCATTGATCAAATCATAAGTCATACACGTTGATCAGGGTAAATTACATTGGATACCGTTAAATTTAGGCAATGTATCGTTTATGTTGTTAAACTTTTCATTGTTCAATTATAGCACTAAACTTTCATTTTGACTTCAATTATATCATTGGACCGTTATGTCGATAACGACGTGACGACAACAAACCAACACCGTTTTAGTGTGGCTATTGATGCCTAAAATGACGACGTTTTAGGCACAGAACTTTAGACTTGTATCGACTTTGTCACTAAACATCGATTCTGTTTTAACCACTGAACATTTTGGACGTCGTTGTCGGTCAATCGTAGCCCGTCATCGGTCACCTTTCGCTACAAGATCAATATGAAAATGTTTTTTCACGAAACCCACTCAAAATTAATGTAATTAATTAAACCACCATTTTTGAGCAAATTGAAGCCCCCAAACCCATTATCGAGTTAACAGTGCAGTGATATAACTGAAGCCAAAATGAAAGTTTAATGCTACAATTGAACAAATTGCAAGTTCAGTGATATAAACTATACAACAACGTCTAATGTTCGATGATATCCGGTATAATTTACCCTAAAACTTATACATATTACCACCTCAAAGTCGGGAGTCTTGCCGAAGAAATGGAAAGTGATTGGTCGTCTTTTAAGATCACCGAGTAGAGTAGTCAATCTAGACGATGGTCCAACTTCTGTTACTGTGGATACATATGTTCAAACACAAGATCTTCTCATTGAAGCTTGTAAAGATTTGGGCATCCTCCCTTCATACCATCATCCATCAACATCATCAAAATAAAGTTAAGTGTGACCAAACAACAATAAAAGAAAAAGGGAACCAACCCATTATACTTTGGGGGGTTTTGAACTACAATTCTTGAGAATAACCCTTTGTCAAATTGGTCACTTTTTAATCCAAATCTTAATGACATGGATGGAGCCATGCAGATGTTGAAAATCATGGGAGATTAATTAAGTAGCCCAATTAAACTGTCCCTAATCACCAAGTGAGGGGGAAAAGGTATATGATTGCACCACTTGGGTGGGCTACTTTTGATGATGCTAGCTTCTTTAACAAACAGAGTACTGAAAGTGACTCACAGTCATAGAGAGATTGAATAGGCATCTAGAGCTCCTTGGTTGAGGACAACATGATTGGGAGATTTCATGTAAGGGGGCTATGGAGAGAGGGAGAGAGATTGAGACATTTGATCAATCAAACCAGAATGTGACCCCCCTCTCCCCGGAAAACTCTAAAAAAAAATCGTTAAAATGTGACGTGTACTTAAATCCTTACAAAAAATATAAAGATTTATGTATATGTACCGAAATTCTTATAAAAATAGTAAAAAAATTCGGTATATACATAAATGCTTACCACTTTTGTAAGTATTTATGTACATATACATAAATTCTTACAAAAATTATGAAACTTAGGGTATGTATATACCGAATTTCTTACTATTTTTGTAAGAATTTTGGTTTATGTACATAAATCCTTACGATTTTTTGTAAGAATTTAAGTACACGCTTCATTTTAGTCTCATTTTAACGGGTTTCACCCTAGAACTTCTCGACCCCCGCCCTTCTGAGTTACCTTTCGCACGTGTCACGCTTGAGAGAGACGAAAGACAATAATCATACACCGAAGAGAAAAAGAAAGATCTTATAATATAGAAGGGGTGACTCTAGGAAGAGCGTAATAATCATAGAGTCATTAATCACACAATCAAAAATATATAAAAAAAGAGGTCTTGAGATATAAAAAGACATATGCAGGAAGTTTAGTATAGGTATATGTTGATGTGAGATAACCGTTTTATAAATTTAGCACGGACTAACAAAAATGTGTGACACCACACTGCATATTCTCCCTAACTACCAACCCTCAAGATGTCCCCAACAATGTCATTTCAATGCCAAACAGCAGCACTTACTCCTCTGCCATTTTTCTTTACAGAAAGGATTGCACATGGGGGCATGGCCACAATGTAGGCAAGATGCTCTTTGGCTCTTTGCACTCTCTTCTCAAAACCAAAATTACACAAAGAAGAAAGGAAAATGGAATATATTGGAATTGGGTATTGGATTTTTCATGATTCATACACATTTTGATTTCTATTGGACGATGGGTCTGATTAGATTCTTTTTTTCTTCGTTGAATCAGCCCCACACATTTCCTCCATTGGTTGTTGATGATTAAGATGACGTTTTTTCTGCTCTTATGACACTCGTATAACGGTAATATTTCCCCTCACATGTTGATCACCGAATTAATTGGAGATTTTTATTTTGACCGCTGAACTAACGAACTTGTCAATCAGACCACCGAACTTATAAAATCAACATATTTTAACCACCGTCGTTAAAAATCTAACGGTGGAGTGACGAAACTGCCACATGGCAATTAACGAGAATATTTTAAAATTACACATTTGACCCATATTATTTACACATTCTTTCAAATTTAATCATAATTTTAAATTAATAAAATAATAAATTATTTAATTAGGTGGTGACATGTGTCAACACCTTATTGGAGGACTTTAATTATTTATATTTGATTTTATTACCACCTGTTTGGAGGAGGAAAATAAAATCCCTCAAACATGCATTGGGGGTGGATTAAACCTGGGCATTGATTGGGTAAAGGTAGTGGCTTAGTCACTGCATCAAGCACAATTTTATACTTTAAATCACCAAATTTAATATATATCTCTTGTTGGTTCTATATTTATAAGCCAAAAGCTCAAACCCTAAACAATAATTTCACATATATAACCCTAAACCCTAAACATTTCAAATTAATTTTACACTAAACATTTTAAATTAATTTCACATATATAAACCCTAAACCCTAACCCTAAATATTTCAAATTAATTTCACACTAAATATTTCAAATTAATTTCACATATATAAACCTTAAACCATAAACCCTAAATATTTCAAACTAATTTCACACTAAATATTTCAAATTAATTTCACATATATAAACCTTAAATCCTAAACCCTAAATATTTCAAACTAATTTCACACTAAATATTTCAAATTAATTTCACATATATAACCGTAAACACTAATTTAGAGTTTAAGGTTTATGATTATATATGTGAAATTAATTTGAAATATTTAGGGTTTAGGGTATATATGTGAAATTCGTGTTTAGAGTTATATATGAGAAATTGGTGTTTAGAGTTTGGGTTTAAGATTTATATATGTGAAATTAATTTGAAATGTACTTTATCATAAAATTAATTTGAAATATTTAGGGTTTAAGGTTATACATGTGAAATTAGTGTTTAGGGTTTAAGATTTTGGATTATAAATGTAGAAACCAATAAGAGATATATATTAAATTTGGTGCTTTAAAGCACAAAGTTGTGCTTGGTGCAGTGGCTAAGCCAATACCTTTACCCAAGCATTGTCAGGTTTGATCCACCCCCAACACATGTCACCACCTAATTGGAGGAAGAAAATAAATTAATAAAATCAAATATAAATAATTAATGTTCTCTAATAAGGTGTTGACATGTGTCACCACTTAATTAAATAATTTATTATTTTATTAATTTAAAATTAAGCCTAAATTGAAAGAATGTGTAAATAACAGGGTCAAAATGTGTAATTTTAAATTTTTTCCGTTAATTGTCACGTGGCAGTTCTGTCACTCCACCGTTAGGCTTTTAACGGCGATAGTCAAAATATGTTGATTTTATAAGTTCAGTGGTCTGATTGACGAGTTCGTTAATTTGATGATCAAAATAAAAATCTTTAATTAGTTTGGTGGTCAATGATATAATTAACCTTTTTTTTCGTTGAATCAGGCACACACATTTCCTCCATTGGCTGTTGATGATTAAAATGACGTTTTCTCCACTCTTATGGCACCCGTATTACGGTAGTGTTTCCCCTCACCTGTTCGTATATTCTTATCCAATCTGGCTGGTGGCTCGGTGGACCCGACGGGCCAAATTCTTGACCCCTAACCAGAAAACCCCGACCCTTGGTTGTCAACATTATGGGCCGGTTTCCCGACTGTGATTCATTGACAGCGGTAGGTAAACAGTCAGTTTTTTACAAATGGTTTTTGGTTGCTGCCGGGGGCCATATTTTTCTTTTTCTTTTCTTGTTTTTTCTCAATGTAATATCATTCACGCCATTGAATTCTCATTCTACTTTATGCTTCCAGCACCTTCACATTTCGGAAACTTTGTAGTTCAGGACTTTGATGCTCTTGAAAATTTTATTCGAGATTATATATAAATTAATTGGCTTATTAGTTAAAAAGGTGTCTAACCTATATCTTTTTTCAGTTTGGTGTTTAACGTTTTTTTCGGACCACTTTGGTGCCTAACGTTTCATTCCGTAACTCAGATTAGGTTTTTCCGTCAACGGCCATTAAAAATTTTCTATTATCCAATAAAACATGCCAGTGGCCTACTTTATCTATTTATTTAATTTCTAAATTTCTTTAAAAATATAAATTTCTTAAAAAAACAAAAGTTTTAATTTCTAATTCATTCAACAATTGCTAATTCATTCACCGATTTTCGACAACGAGATGATGGAGGTTTCAGTAGTGGGGGCGACAAAGGCAAGGGTGGCCGTGATTGTTGAATCGGTGGTGGAATGGAAGAAATTTAGGGATCTATGGTTCAAGTTTGGGGGTTTTAGAGAAATTAAAGATTTTGAATTTTTTTTATAAAATTTATTATTTTATAATTTTTAGAAAAAAAATGGAAAATACCAAAATATGTCACATGTCGTATTTTTATTGGATAACAGAAAATTTTCAACGGCCGTTGACGCAAAAATCTAATCCGAATTACGGAATAAAACATTAGGCACCAAAATAGCCCGAAAAACATTAAGCACCAAACTGAAAAAAAAAGTATAAGTTGAGTACATTTTTAACTACTAAACCAAAATTAATTCAGTTAATTGAGTATTTAATTTTTTTTACAAATATCTAGATTCTAATCTTGACATCATTTGATAGATGATAGGTAAGTACTATTATTAACTGTATATGAGACATTGATTTTGGATTCAGATAAACTCCCCCGCCTAATCTTTTATGACCTAAAAAGAGGGAATTATTGAAGCTAATTCTTTTAAAAGGATTGTCACAATGATAGGTTGTATATATTTCGAATGACATTTTAAGCTATTTATCTATTTTAAATGATGTGTTATAATATAACTCATTAATAGTGTGTATATTTGTAATTCAATATTATACTAAAATAATTTTATCGGAGAACAACCACAACCCTAAAACATAAGTTATAAAACAAACATAAAAAAAATACAGACCCATAATTATTGTAGGGTATTTCTTCAGCACAGTTCTAAGTTCCAACTCATTGAGCAATAAAGTGAATTACATTCATTTTATTTCATAAGGTATCTATCAGAATAAGTTGAATGACTAATTTATGTGTTCTGTATTTTTTTTATAATACCATGAATCATTCATATCACTTACTAATATAGTTTGAGTTTTTTTTTCACAAGATAAGCCAACTAGCAATTTATTTCCTATGGGAAGAACATGAAGATGCACAGCAGTTAAACATTGATGTTAATGTCATCTTACAATAACTATTATGACTACAACTGTAATTTTATTGGATCAACTAGTTAAAACATGAGAGATTATCATCTTCTCTGAGTGAGATCTGGTGAAGAAAAATCAGAGTAACTCATCTCTCTACAACATTCCCTACAATCATCATTGGTCACCTATCTTTGCCCAAAACATCGATGATCACTATTTCAATTTTATCATCAACAATATTAACCTTAAAATCTAAACTCTTAAACCCTATACCCTAAACTAACTCCTTATACCTTAAAACTAAGGCGCTTATGGAAGCTTTCAGTTTCTACCGCCAGTGTATAAGATATTATTCCAAATTAATATTTCAAAATATAACATGGTTACTGTTGAAACTGATTAGTTAGAAGTTTGTTAATAAAGTAGTTAGTTTGTTATTGTTTTAGTTTAGTATCATTTGTAGCTATATATATGAATGATATGTAAATTAAATGATTCAATGAGAATGGAAATATTTTCAAACCCATTTTAACATGGTATCAGTTTTAGCCAGGCTCTAAGCCCATTCTTTCCTTGGCCCGTTTTTTTGTTTTCTGGTTGCTGTTTGGCGTTTGTATCGCCACTTTCCTTAGGGTTTTTTCTTTTCATTCTCTGTTTCCTTAGGGTTTCTTTTTGCCCTGTTTTCTCTTCGTTTCTAGAACCGCCGTTCCAGATCTGTTTGGCGTCTGGTTCTCGCCGACGTTTTTCGGGTGCTTGTGATCATTGTGGTGTCAAAGGTCACAAGCGTGATCAGTGCTACCGGCTGATTGGTTTTCCGCCTGAATACAAGTTTGGTCGAAAGCGCACTGCTCCTGCTGTTTCAACTGCGTTGAATGCTGTTTCTGATTCTACCGTGCCTATTGTGAAGGATATCTCTGCTGATTCTGGTCCTCTGGTTTCCCCTGGTGTTTCTGTTCCGCCAGTGGTTCCCTCTTTCACTCCTGATCAATACCGTCAGATCCTTGACTTATTGCATCAGCCGTCTGTAAATTTGGCAGGTAGTGTTGGTAAGGTTTCTTGGATTTTAGATTCTGGTGCTTCTGATCATGTGTTATCTGATTTTAGGTTTCTGGTTAATCCTATTGCTTGTTCTCGTAGATTGGTTCATCTTCCAAATGGAAATACTGCTTCGATTACTTTTTCTGGTTCTTTCTTTTTTGATTCTGTTAATTCTCTTTCGAATGTTCTTTATGTGCCAAATTTTCATCATAATCTATTAAGTCTTTCTCGGTTAATCACAGATTTACATTGTGTGGTTATCTTCTTTTCTGATTTTTGCTTATTGCAGGATCTCTCCAATGGACAGATCAAGGGGATTGGTAAGGCTGTTGGAGGCCTCTTTGTTCTTGATTCACTTTTGCGTCCTGGTTTGTCGGTTACCTCCTTATCTTCTTCTATTCCTGTTGTTTGTAATGCTGTTCATTCTCTGAAAAATAACTCTGTTTGGCATGCTCGATTGGGGCATCTTCCTGCTAATAAAATGAATCAAATGCTTTTTTTTTCCACTTTGCATATTGCCACTGATAGTTTTCATAATTGCTCTATTTGTCCTAAGGCTAGACAGACTCGTTTGCCTTTTCCTAGTAGTCCTTCTAGGGCTACTAAACCTTTTGAGTTGATTCATCTTGATTTATGGGGTCCCTATAGGGTTTCAACACATCAGGGTTATCGTTTTTTCCTTACTATTGTTGATGATCATACTCGAATGACCTGGATATACTTGCTTCGTCTTAAATCTGATACTTTTTTACATCTTAAAAATTTTATTAGTTATGTTAGAACACAGTTTTCTGCCAATATTCATGTTATTAGGAGTGACAATGGATCTGAATTCTTTAATTCTGATTGTTCTACATTGTTTCATTCTAATGGCATTCTTCATCAGAGTTCTTGCGTTCATACCCCACAACAAAATGGTGTGGCTGAACGCAAGCATAGGCATATTTTAGAGGTTGCTCGTGCTCTTAAATTTCATTCCAATGTTCCTTTGAAATTCTGGGGTGAATGTGTTCAGACTGCCTGTCACATTATCAATCGCCTTCCCTCTTCAGTTTTGTCTTCTAAGTCCCCTTTTGAAGTTTTGTTTCAGAAACCTCCTGATTTTTCCTACTTTAGAGTTTTTGGTTGTTTCTGTTTTGCAACTACTCCTAAATCTGGTGATAAATTTGCCTCTAGGGCTATACCTTCTGTTTTTCTAGGTTATTCTTCTTCCCAAAAAGGTTATGTTTTGTTTAATTTGGCAGACAAGTGTTTCTTTGTTAATAGGGATGTTAAATTTTTTGAACACATCTTTCCCTTTCATTCTCCAATTCCTTCTTCTTCTCCTTTCTTTCCATTTTCTTCTTCTTCTTTTGATGATGTCTTTCTTCCATCTTCTTATGTTTCTGCTTCTACTCTTGCTTCTTCTGCAAGTATTCCAGTTTTTTCTGATACTAATGTTTCTGATCCTTCTCCTAATATTCATATTGATGATGTTCATACTTCTGTTTCTGATGATGTTGTTAATCCTACTTTAACCCCTGTTTCTGGTTCTGATTCTGTTTCTGATCCAGTTGTTTCTGCTCCTCATGTCTCTGCTCCTGCGGAGCCTCGTAAATCTTCTCGTGTGTCACGACAACCAGGATGGTTAAAGGATTTTGTTTGTTCCCCTCGATCTTCTATTTCTTTTACC
Source organism: Hibiscus tridactylites (assembly GCA_958450335.1). Classification (NCBI taxonomy): domain Eukaryota; kingdom Viridiplantae; phylum Streptophyta; class Magnoliopsida; order Malvales; family Malvaceae; genus Hibiscus; species Hibiscus tridactylites. The sequence goes on from OY288281.1 coordinate 88,135,521, forward strand.
TCTTCCAATTTTTCCTATACTCATTTACCTTCTTCTACTCAAATTTTTCTTGCTTCTACTTCTCTTCTTGAGCCTTCTTCCTTTTCTGAGGCTGCTAAGGATCCAGCTTGGGTTCAAGCAATGCGGGATGAAATTCAGGCCCTTCAATCTAATAACACTTGGTCTGTGGTTCCATTGCCAGCTGGGAAATCTGCCATTGGGTGTAAGTGGGTGTATCGTATCAAATATCATGCGTCTGGTGAGGTTGAGCGTTACAAAGCTCGTTTGGTGGCTAAGGGATACACTCAGCAGCATGGTATTGATTTCTCAGATACTTTTTCCCCTGTTGCTAAGATGGTGACTGTTAGAAGTACTCTTGCTCTAGCTTCTTCTTTTCACTGGCCCATTTTTCAAATGGATGTTCACAATGCTTTTCTTCAAGGAGACCTTCATGAGGAGGTGTATATGGATATGCCTGAGGGTTTTTGCAGCCAGGGGGAGAAGATGGTGTGTCGGCTGCAAAAGTCATTATATGGACTTAAACAAGCTTCAAGGCAATGGAATTTGAAGTTAACAGAAGCATTGTCTCTTGCTGGGTATGTTCAAAGTAAGATGGACTATTCTTTATTCACAAAGAAGCAAGGTGACAAGATTGTGATTTTATTAGTATATGTGGATGACTTGTTGATAACTGGAAATGATGACAAGTTGATCTTGGAATTAAAAGAGTCATTGAATCAGAATTTCAAGATGAAGGATCTTGGTACCTTGAAATTTTTCCTTGGGATTGAAGTATTGAGAACCAAGGAGGGGATTCTTCTAAATCAAAGGAAGTATGCTTTAGAGTTAATTAATGATGTTGGCTTGGGAGGAGCAAAACATGCATTAACTCCTTTGGAACAAAATCAGAAGTTAACATCCATTGAGTTTGATGAACACTTCAAATGAGATCTCAAAGATGAGCTTTTATCAGATAAAGTTGCGTTTCAGAGGCTGATTGGGAGACTAATATATCTGACTCATACACGACCAGATATAACATTTGCAGTCCATCACCTTAGCCAATTTATGCAAAATCCTAAGGTTTCTCATATGGACGCAGCATTACGAGTTGTAAGATACATTAAGAAAGATCCTGGAAAAGGGTTATTTTTCGCAGCAAAAGGAGATTGTGAGATTAAAGCCTTTTGTGATGCAGATTGGGCAGCCTGTCCCATGTCAAGGCGTTCAGTTACAGGCTTCTGTATTAAGTTAGGAGATGCTCTTGTCTCCTGGAAATCGAAGAAACAAAACACCATTGCAAGGTCATCAGCAGAGGCAGAATATAGAAGCATGGCCATGACTGCTTCTGAAATAGTTTGGTTACAAGGGCTTCTTGAAGATCTTGGGATAAAGAAAAAAAAGTCAGCCTTGTTATACTGTGATAATAAGGCAGCATTGCAAATAGCAGCAAATCTTGTTTATCACGAACGCACAAAACATATCGAAATTGATTGCCATTTTGTGCGTGAGAAGATACAAGAGGGACTTATAAGAACAGATTTCTTGCCTACAACAGAACAAGTAGCAGATGTCATGACCAAAGGGCTGAGTTCGCAGCAACATGATAAAATGATATCCAAGCTTGGAATGAAGAACATTTTCCTTCCTCCAGCTTGAGGGGGAGTGTTGAAACTGATTAGTTAGAAGTTTGTTAATAAAGTAGTTAGTTTGTTATTGTTTTAGTTTAGTATCATTTGTAGCTATATATATGAATGATATGTAAATTAAATGATTCAATGAGAATGGAAATATTTTCAAACCCATTTTAACAGTTACATATATTATGAAATGGATCCAATGCCCAATCGGTTGCAAATTAGCATCCGTGTCCCGTTGCTAGCGAGTCTCAAAAGGTGGTGGTGGATCAAACTCACGTTGTACTTTCCCTACATTGCTCACCCTTACGCATATGACATCACGAGTCTGATGGTGACACTCTGCCATGTGGCCGATGTCCCGTCGACAATCCAATCCCGATTCCAAATTTCTGACGTTCATTGAGCCTACCAGACTACTCTTGGAAAGCAACAGAGTCGTATATTATTTGTACAAATAGCTAGACACAGGGGGGCAGCAAAACCAATAGCTAGCTTGATTAGGCACCATGCTTTTCTTTTCTCCTCAATATGATTAATTAGTTTCTTCTTGTCTCTACTCGTTACTCAATTCAACTCTGCCTTCAAACATGCCCTATCTTATCCTCTCATGTCAAACCACGTTAGGCAATTTGTAGATATTAAACATGACAATAGTACATATCTATATAACATAGTGTTTGCCATGCCCAATCATATTTTGTAGCTAGACATTGAAGAAAAGTGTCGGACTCAAAAATTTAAAGGCATCGTGCAATATATTAAAATATTGTTATCAATTTAAAAATAAATTGATATTTCTTGACTTGTTGTGTATTTTGTGGACTGACTTTTGAATAGAAAATGAGGTTTTCATATGACTCAAAATTCATAAAGTATAACATCATTATATTTTCTCGTGTGTTTTACTACTAGTCCATAATTAATCTTTTGTTTTTTTTCTTGCAATTATTTAACTCATTTTGGATCATTATTTTCTCGAAGACACTCCAATTACACGTGTCCAAAACCATTTGTTTTGAAATGTCACTCAACAAGCTTTATTCCGTAATATTTTTTGTCTAATATGATACGTGTATAAGAGGGATAAAACTATTTATTTTAAACAAAAATAAATTGTTTTGAAATGTTAAAATATCAGTAGACTTGTGACGCTTTTCAGATCATCGATCTGAGCATGTATAGGTTCATACCGATAAACAAGTATCTGATTGCACGTGACATTTTAATCAGAAATTTTAAATCAGTTTTATTGCAACCATTTGTATCGATACCTGTCAATTTACATTTCCATTCTCCTGGTTGACAATAATAATCAAGGGATCACCAACTTTTGGGTATACTTATTAGAGGGCATGGAAATTCAATCACATATAGGTAAAGCTAGGAAAAAGACCACTGGAAATCTGGGTAGCCATCGGGCCACAAGGGACCATATGCTTCATTTATATTAATGTAAATGGGTTTCACAAGGGTCCAATATACAACGGTTAAATTGTAGGTTTCGTTCTTAATGTAAATAAATGATAATGTCTAATTAACCATTAAACTCAGCACTGGTATATTAGGTACCTTGAATTGACAAGTTGCTTCCAAGATCATTCATAGATACAACATGTCCCATGTTCATTTCTGTTCTACCGTACATATATTTGATTCTCCTTATTACACTTTGTTGAAAGATTTCTTGCAGTCGATCAGAACCTTTAACAATAAAAATATATTATTTTTTCAGAGTGTTTGTACAATTTTAGTCTCAAGGTTTTATTTTCCGACTCTTTAGAGAGCCGAGTGTGGTTCACTCCGGTGAACCAAAAGATTTGGAGCATAGAGTATAAAGAACCCGACCAGAAAATATTTAATATATTGCTTCCGATGGAACTTGATGCCATGTCCTACTCCTACGGCTTAAGGACATTTGAAATGGCAAAATGGTATTATTCCAACTATTGTATCTATCGTAACTTCCATAAAAATGAACCCTTTTTCATTTGATCATGTAAAATTGTAAATGGTAACAATCCATAGTGGCTGATCTGGAAACACAATTAAGTTGGGATTTTCTCGACTGATGTCCTGAAAGGTGTGCGTGGAGTTCAAACATTTGGACCACTTTTAAAGTTGAAAAATATGATAAACATGTATTGGTCCAGCGCCTACTTCCTTAAAAGGGATGAGCACTCGGAAGCTTAAGGGACTCACTACGATGGCCTAGATCCTCCCTATATTCATGCAAATATCGATATCAAATTATATGTTAAAATTTCCCATAATTGTATTCTAAAGTTGAAGTCACGGAGTCAGGATTGAATCATGAGAGGACAAGCCGATTAATTCTGAAATGAATAAAGTCTTAAAAAATAATTAAACCTGAAAATTGAGGGATCAAATTTTAATTTCATTAGTTTTAACTTACAAGGTCTTAAAAAATAACAATCCAAAAGAATTGGGAGAGCCAAAAACTTAATTTCAATAGTTTTGAGTGCTTTATTGTTGAGGGTGACAATCTCCTCTCTCACCTTATATGTGTCTCTATCCCTACATATAAATGTCTTGTATATGCAGTTGTAGAGCACCTGGAAATTGACAAATAGAAATTTATAAATTACTTTAGACGTTTTATCACGATCTGTCGACCGATAAGATACTATCAGTCTATCACTTTTAAAATTAAATTATTTATATATTGTGTCAATCAACCAGCTTTGTTTGACTAATATTTAAACTAAAAAAATCTAAAATACTACTAAACTACAAAGTTTTAGAAGCGACTCCACTTATAGCTCTATCCCTCACACACCTTAAAATGAGAAATTTTTATAGAGTTAGTTTTTTTTTTTTTTTGCTCACAGGAAATATTTTTATTGAAATAAATATCTACAAACGTTGTAGCATTTCAGACAAATCCAAGGGCCCGGAATAATACAACAAGATAATTTGAGCCAAGTCCATATATATATTGCATCACAGTTCGTTTTATGGGCTTTTCAACCGTCTTTGTTTGATGTTACCATCTACATAACACAAGTTCTCGGCCCATTACCTAAATGAGGATATTCCTACAAAAAAGGGCTAAATTATCATTACCGTAAATTATGAATTTAGTAAATGTACTCTAATTTAGTAAAATTATAAAAAACTTAAGATATCAAATTAAATAACATAAACTAAATCTACCGTTATCACACAATACAATATACACGGACCCTGTTTGGTAAGGAGAGATTTGAGCAAAAATTAGAGATTTGAGGCATAATTAAATGTTTGACCAGTCAAATTCACTAATATTGTTGTTTGGTGAACAGCGTATTGAGATGAAACCGCTAATTTTGAATAAGCTCATAATAGGAGTCTTTTGATATTAGAGTTGTAAAGAGTCTCTTACCCTTACCAGTTACCAAAATTTCAAACTAACCTAAATTAAATAGTTTCCCACCCTATTTATAAGTTAATCCTATTTACTTTTTTTTCTTTTTATTATCACATATTTATATGTGTATTTAAATTTATTAATTAAATGATATTAAAAAATTATATAAATAATAAATTAATATATAAATCATTCGAATATGTTTAGAAAAGTTATATTAAAAATAATTTTATGGATCTAATTAATATTAATTAGATACAAAATATTGATAACTAATAAACTATTCAAACAAGTATTGAATATAATCATGTCATTATATGTCGTTTTGCTTGTTTAAATAATTTAACAGCTATCAGCTATCAGTTAATTTTATCAAACACTTTTATACAACCAGCTAATACAATCCGCTAGTCAAATCAGCTAATGCAATCATTTATCAACTATAAGCTAATATAATCCGTTAATTGCCAAACAGGGCCATAAACTAATAGAAGAATTTAGTTTAATATATTTAACTACTATTGTTTCAATCAAGGTAAAAATTTTAATTTTTTAAATATAAATAGTTAAATTAGTGTTGTTATTATGTAATATTCTTTTTATCTCAAGAAAGAAATCTGAGATTGGGATATTGGCTTCTGATTATTGCAGTACTTCACTCCAACGAGGAAGGTGAGTAGGATGGCCGCTTCATTGTCCGTAATTTATTACACGACAACATTAGGTGCCGATATGGTAACTTCCACACGTACATTTATTATGTAAAATTTTCGTTGTAATCGTCCAAAATCAATAATGTTATTCTGGATAGAAATCGTCTACTCTAATTATGTCCTTACCGGTGTTTCTATTTTAAAATAGCGAGTTTAGAGTTTAGGGTTTGAAGTTTGAGGTTTAGGGTTAGTGTGTAAGGAATTAGGGGTAGAGTGTAATTTAGGGTTTAAAATTTAGGATATAAAAATTAGAGTTAAGACTTAAAATTTAATTTTTAGGTATTTTTAGTAAGGGGCATATAAGGATGCATAGTTAGGAGACAGAAAAATTTTACTATGTTATTATCGTTTTTAAATAAAATTTTACCACAAGAATCCCGTCCCATGCCCCGGGAATATGTTATCGGTGTCGCGAATAAAATGTTCATTATATGACAATGGTACAAAAATGTCATCATATAATTATTTGATGGACGTAAATACGTAATATCTTTGCAAAATACACTTCCTCCTAGCTCCTTCCCGCCTTTTCTTTCATTTTTTTGCTATATGCCGGGAAGGTGACTCGTTTATCTTCTACAAATTAAAGTCACCTACAGAAGAAGAAGATGATGTGGGGGGAAAGTGTAACTGCAATAATGGTGGCAACAGAGTTCTTAGAGGTGGGCTTAAACACTGTAAACAAAGCCGCCATGAACAAAGGACTCAGTAACTTCGTCCTTGTTTTTTACTCAAACCTCCTCGGCATCTTCATGCTTGCCCCATGCATTCTCCTCTTCTACAGGTAAATAATAATACTATTTTCCATTTTTTTTCTTTATATTCTCTTTTCTCAGTTTCTTGTTGGCAGGAAAAGAAGCCCGCCCGTGCTTACATGGTCCACCGTCTGCAAAATATTCCTTCTGGGGGTTCTCAGGTATGTTTTCATGTTGTAGAGAGAGAATATGGATGGGTGGATTGATGAACGGAATCTGGTTTTTCAGTTACGGTGGGCAGTTATGCACGTATATTGGATTGGGATATGGGTCTCCGACTTTGGCGTCCGCCATGGCTGATCTTACTCCGGCCTTTACCTTCATCTTCTCCATCATCTCTAGGTGCGTGCCTTCTTCTTTCTGATTACAGTCCCAATGCCTATTTAATTACGTAGAGAAGATTCTTTTTCATTCAATGGTTTATAAACTAGGGTAAAATTATGTTTATGGTCACTCATGTTAGGATAAGTTTCTTTTTTAATCACTGACATTTCAAAAGTTGTGTTATGATTAGTTTATTTTTTAAAATAGTCACTATCGTTATCGTTTATCATAAACATGCTAATTTTGTTGTTAGCTGTCTAATCTATTAAGTTGATAACGTGACACATTAATAAAAAATAAATTAATTAATTTAACCTTTAAACTATAGTTAAACCAACAATTCAATCATTTGACAAAAAAATAACTATAACTATAACTAAAATTTTCTTCCCTTCACCATATTTTTTTATACGTTAATTGTATATTTAATTCTTGTTCTCCAATTTGATAATTTAAAGTCATGTAATTTAGTTATATTGTTTTTGTTCTACTTGAGTGAGTCAGACTAGATACGACAAATATACGATGGTAATACAATACACGAGTCTGATCCGAGTTCAGTCCGACCCGGGCCATGAACATCTCTAATAGCAAACATCTTGAAATGGTGTGTCCAGGATGGAAAAGCTGGATTTAGGGATTAGAAGCAGCCAAGCAAAGTCTTTAGGCACTTTGGTATCAATCACAGGAGCATTTGTTGTGACTTTATACAAAGGACTCCCACTCACAAACAACACACTGCTTCACTCAAACTGGATCGTCGGAGGCTTTTTCCTAGCGTCTCATAGTGTTATCTTCGCAATCATACTCAATGTTCAGGTATATATATATATGGATAAAATTCGTCTGCCGCCCCTTTTCGGTGTCCCTACGTATGACCCAACACAGCTGATGAATACACAATAAACCCTTTTCAATTTCTAAAATGCATAATTCTGCTTGCAGACGTGGATCATAAGGGGATACCCTGCAGAGATGCTGGTAACACTCATGTGCAGCAGCATCGTGGCCTTACTATCCTCGATCATCTCGGTGATGGTCGAGAAGGACCCGAATGCTTGGAGAGTCGGGATGAATATGGAGCTAATAGCTTTCGTATACACAGTAAGGATCTAAAATACTGTATAAAATGTTAAGACTTGACAAACTCATAGTCGGGCCGACGCAGCTGGTCGTGGTTTTGTAGGCGGCTTTCGCGGTGGCCTTTCGAAGTGTGGTTCACAAATGGGCGTTGAGGAAGAAAGGGCCAATCTACGTTTCCATGTTTAAGCCACTTGAGATGGTCATTGCTCTTGCTATGGGGGTCACCTTTCTCGGTGACAAGCTTTATATTGGGAGGTCAGTCCTGGTTTTTCGGATGGAAATCGTCTACCCCTAACTATGCCTCAATTTGTGCCTCCATTTTAAAATATCGGGTTAAGATTTAGGGTTTAGGATTTAAGGTTGGGGCTTAGGGTCAAGGTGTAGGGAATTAAGAGTAGGGTGTATTTTTTAGGGTTTACGATTTAAGATATGAAAATTAGGGTTAGAGTTTAGAATTTAATTTTTAAATGTCTTTTAGTAGATGACATATAAGAAGGCATGATTAGGGCAGAAGATTTTTACTCGGTTTTTGCATGTGGTGAGAATATAAAAATAAAATGAAAAGCTAATGTTAAATTAAGATTTGAATTGGATCATGTGGGTGCAGTTTGCTTGGAGCTGCCATAATAGCTATTGGATTTTATGCTGTGATTTGGGGTCAAGCTCAAGAAGAGAAATTGGTCCATCACACTGAATCCTCCAACAAAGATCCTCTACTCTCAAAAACAGCCTCCATGATTTAGTTTATTTTTGCTAACAACAAATATCATATGGAATAAGTTGTAGATCTCATTTTCTATAAACAACACATTGATTTATATTTTATTGTATGTTGTGTCACGTCTCACTTTCGATATGATAGGTCTGTTTTTGCTGTCACATTCGATCCTTTGGGAAGACATTTGCCCCTAGTTGTATATACTCTTTTCTTCCAAATAGATTCTTAGACAATATGATTAATCTAAATAAAATCATATTTGCACGGTGCTAATTCATTACGAATATTTAATACTATTGATGTATGCAAATTTACTTAATTCAGACAAGTGTATGTGAAAAATTAAGTGAATTTTACTCGTTTTCACAATTTTTTTATAATTATATGGTAGTCATAATTTTTTTAATATTTTGACAAGGTATACATATTTTGCACACACAAGTGTTTGAACTTGAGTCTTCTGGGATGAATATTATCCTCTCTTTACCTAAAGCTATTTGTTGGATTCAAATCATTATTATTTTTATTTTAATTCAAAACTTAACACGATTTTTGCAAATGATGTATAGAATTTTAAGGTATAATTATTAAAATATTAATCATAAAAAATATATGGAGATGTGTAAAATTTATTTTTATATTAGTATAAGTGAATCGTTTCTCACATATATTTGAGCTAATATCAATTCATCAATTTAAAATTTGTTAGGCATAATGAATGAAAACATCATGCTTTCTTTTTAAATTGTTTTTAATTTAAGTGTAATATTTGGCTAAGCATGATTCATACTTCTCTCTCTAAATATTCCAAGGGGCATTTTAGATTAATCAATCTATGAATTCTTATATTGCTATATATTTAGTTTATGTACTCTAATTTAGTCTATTTTATTTTGGATTTATATCTAATATACCGGCGGTTGAAACTTTTAGTTTCAACAAGTGCCTTAGTTTTAAGGTTTAAAGACTTAGTTTAGGGTGTAGGGTCTATGGGTTAAGTGTAGGAGTTTAGGGGGTTAGGGGTTATGGTTTAGAGGTTCGGGTTTAGGTTTTAGTGTAATATGTTGAGGATTTTGGTTTTAACATATAAACCTTAAATTCTATTCACAATCCCTAAATTCTAAACTACTAAACATACAACCCTAAGTCCCTAAACCCTAAAATTAAGGCGCTTGTGAGAACTTTTAGTTTGCAGCTAGTGTATCAAATAATTGTTATTTTATTTTTTATATTTCAAACTTTAAAATTTTAATCTTAATTCTAATAATAATTGTCGAATTTGTTATTGATCTTTGTTGTATGTACGAATTGTAAATTTAATTCATTTTCTCTAATTTAATCATCTTGTGTAATTATTTTTACGCTGTTTAAGTTAATGTTGAAAATTTAAAATTTTAAAATATAAAAACTAAAATTAATCAAATTAAAATATAAAATTCAAATTTATAATTTACTTACAGTATAAAAATTTGGGTAAACTAGATAAATGGTCCCCCAACTATACTCCAATTATCTTTTGCATCCTTTGACTATCAGAAGTTACAAACTGGTCCCCCAACTTAAAAAAAGTAATAAATTGGTCCAAGGCCGTCAAAAATTTAACGGCTGGTGTCGTGTCAGCTAATATAAATTGATATAATTACATAATTAGCCCTCAAGTTCTACACTTATTTTAATTTGACCCTAATTCTAAAAACTTAACTCACAAATTTTAATATTTTATCAATTTAGTCCATCTTCTTTTCGATTTCACATCTCCTTTAATTCTCCAATTCATTTTGATCCAAAATCCATGAAAACATGTATGATATTAAATTTGAGGAATAAAATATTGTAAAAGATTTTGTGGGAATTTTCTTATTATTTTGGAGTTTTGCATAAACCATCAACGTGAAACTCTCTTGAGGTGTTTGATTTCTGGGAAATCACAGCATCATTGTATATATTTTCCTTCCAGTATATTCACAGCTTAGCTGGGAAACATAACAACGCTCGGAAGTGAGAAACTGAAAGAAAATCTAATGGAAAGTAAGGAGATGAAGAAGCCTCTCCTAGTAACAATCCCCACCTCCGAGGGCGGCTTCAAAGCCCTTCCTTTCATCTTTGGTACACGTCGTATGTCTATTTTTTCTCTTCTTTTTTCTTGTCTCGTATTAATCAATGGTGAATGGATTTCAACCCGTGGGCAACAAACGAGGCCTTCCAGCAAGTGGCAAGCGTGGGGTTGTTTCTCAACATGATTCTCTATTTGACGGGTGAATGTGGTTTGGGAAATGAAGAAGCGGTCAACTTTATCTTCATCTGGTCGGCTGCCAACCAGTTCACTCCGATCATCGGTGATTTCCTTGCCAATTCTTACGTGGGACTTTACCTGATGATAATATTCAGATCCATTTTCAGCTTTCTGGTAAATTGTAATTATTTTAGGTAATTATTTTCAGTTTCTTTTGCAATCTTTTATCCCTCAAATTTTAATTCGTTATATTCGAGAATTGGGTGTTTGTGTTTGGTAGAATTAAATAGACTTTGGGTGAAATTGAATTGAAGAATAAAAGGAGAGGACAAATAGAAAAGAAGATAGACTAAATTGATAGAATATTAAAATTTTGGGTTAATTTTTTAGAAATAGGGTCAAATTAAAAGAAATGTAGAACTTGGGGGTTAATTATGTAATTATATCAATTTATATTAACTACCATGTCATCATCAATTAAATTTTTAACGGCTTTGGACCAATTTGTTACTTTTTTAAGTCGGGGGGTCAGTTTGTAACTTCTGATAGTCGAAAGATGCAAAAAATAATTAGAGTATAATCTGATAACCATTTATGTAGTTTACCCTAAAAATTAATAATAAATTTGACCTTTTAGATTCTTAAGAGGCCCAATAAAAGGAGAAATAGAATACAAAAGAGTGGGGGTACAGATAGCAATAAAACAAGTGAGGAAAGCGAATGGGCTTGTGAATTGGCAGTACTGCTAACTTGTCTAAGCCTACTGTATTTGGAGCTTCCTTTTTGTCGATTATGTGAATTTAAATAAAATATAAATAAGTTAAATGTATCAATGTTTTTTATAACCATTATATTCAATTCATTAACTAATTAATTTAAATATAGGGTAATCTTCACCAGTGGTCCCTTTTGTTTAGGGTGTGTTTTATTTTGGTCACCAAAATTCAAAAACGTGTATTCTGGTCCTTAACGTTACAAAACGTTTATATTTTAGTCACCCAACCGTTAGTCTCCGTTACTTGGCTAACGGGTGGCTGACATGGCTCGTTAAAAAAATAAAAAAAACCCACGTGGCCACTGTTTGATATTATAATAGGATTAAAACTTGCCTCTCTCTTCCAACCCCAACAAAACCACCACAATCTAAATCAAACTCATCTTCTCAAACCCTTCCAAGATCAAAACTTTGCCACTAAAAACCAGCACTTTCGCCACCAACAAGAACTCAACTTTTTCATCTCTTCACTTGTGAGCAGAATCAAAGTTCCTGAGAGTTTGAGCACAATCTAAACCAGCCACTGCTTTCTTTTGTTTTGTTTCATCCATTTCAATAGACAAGAAAGAAAAAAAAACCCCGACTTTAGTTTCTTCTCTGAGCTTTCCTTCTCCCTCTGTTTTTCTTTTTTGTATTTTATCCTTAGTTTCTGCTAAGAATTTAGCCCCCTAAGTTTGTAGCTTGACCGACCAAACCAACCCAAAAGGTCCATGCACAAGAAACAAATTCCCAATCCGAATAGAGCCGTTTTCCAGTTTCCTTCCTTCTTTTAAGGATCCCAGAAATTACCTCCGCTTGTTGAATTGTAAAATTTTTAGCTCTTATAAAACAGAAGAAAGAAGAAGAAAAAAGTATTTCTTCTCTCTCTGATGGGCAACTGCTTGTTTTCTTCAACTAGAATCGATTCTAGCCAAAGCCCCCCAGCAACTTCTGGTAATCATTTCTTTTCTATTGATGGGTATTTCTTCTCTTGGTGAATTATTGTTTTTCTCAAGTCTTTTAGCTTAAAGGTTTAAACTTTTGTGTTGAATTTGACTTTATTTTTAGCCTTTGAAAGCCTGTACCTAATAATTACATTCATCTTAATACTTTCTGATTTGATAGTTGTGGTTTTCAATTCTGGTTCAAAGTGTAGTTCTTGAGATTTCTCCTATTTCGTGAGTTTTCAGTGTTAGGGGTTTTGTTTTTCCACAAAGAAATAATATAGTTGGGTTCTTGTTGGTGGCGAAAGTGCTGGTTTTTAGTGGCAAAGTTTTGATCTTGGAAGTTTTGTTGGGGTTTGAGAAGATGGGTTTGATTTAGATTGTGGATTTATAATTAGGGTTTGAGAAGTGATGCGGTGCTGGAGATGAAGCAAAGAACAAAGAAGGGGGTTTGCTTGGTGGGTTGGAGAAAGTAGCAGAGTGAGTGAAAATGGTGGTGGCCTAAACACGTGGATTTTTTTATTTTTTTAACGAGCCATGTCAGCCACCCGTTAGTCAAGTAACGGAGACTAACGGTTGGGTGACTAAAATATAAACGTTTTGTAACGTTAGGGACCAGAATACACGTTTTTGAATTTTGGTGACCAAAATAAAACACACCCTAAACAAAAGGGATCACTGGTGAAGATAACCCTTAAATATAATATTTTTAAAGCTTCATTACAGTAGCAATTCTTTCAATTCAATTTACTTCATTCAGTTATTTATAATGTCAAAAATTTAAACTTTTGACTTTACTTAATGTCTTATTACACTAGACTAATTAGTTGTTGGTAATGTGACAACTTTTTTTGTATAACCACCAATATTCAGCCTATTGGTTGACTAATATGGATTGGGTACTGTAGAGATCCATTATAGGATGACACTCTCAACTCAATTTGTTTCATTCGCAACATTAAAATTCGAATTCTTAGCTTTAGTTAATGGATCTATTGTTTCATTACATGCCAACTAACTGATTGTTAGTAATGTGTAATGTTTTTAATACAATGTTTAAATTATTTAGATTACATCTCACCTATAAATAAAAAAATATTATATATTTAAATGTCTTTAAATTTATATCTTCATGTATTGGTAGTGTTTATTAAGTTAGTATTATATTTGATATGCCTCATATCTTACCTAAAACTTATCGGTTAATCCATATGGTAAATTATTTTTATTTAAATTATAAAATTTAAAATTTTAACTTCAAATTTTAAATCTAAAATTTTACCTTTAAATCTTAAATCTAGAATTTAAAATGGTATACTTTAAACTAAAATTTTAAACCTTGAAACATATATGCTTGTGCAAACTAAATTACATGTGTATCAAATAATTTTTCTTAATTTTATAACTAAATAAAAATCTTTATATATATATATATATATATATATATATTTGTATATTGACTGGCTAATTCGAATAAGGTATTGTAGAGGCATATTATGAGAGCACTCTCTCAAGTCAATTATTTCATTTTGCAGCATCATGATTTGTACCTCTAACCTTACCTAAGAAACATATTCCCTCGTCCATAAATCAACTCAGTGTTTATAAAAGTCTTAATATATTAATGAACAATATATACCAATGGTGGTTGGTCCAAGTGGTAAGCAGTTTGATATCACTTAAGCAAGTCTCGAACTCGAGTTCGATGCCTTGTGTATGTAAAAAATCTATGTTGGGAGAGTAACCCACAAAAACAACTGTGCGACGCGAGTCGATTTGTCTTAATCATAACAAAGCATTAAAAATTTTGGAGAACAACAAAAAAATATATAACAATTTTTTTTTAAAAAAAAGTATCTGAATAAAGATTAAAACTGATTAAGGTATACTAGCATTAAAAATGAGTTGAGAACTAGATACAATGGGAAGAAGCTAAAACAATAACCGAATTGAACCTTAATCATCACTATCACAGAGTCAATTAAATTCGATAATTCTAGACGCGATACGAAAATAAAATAACTACAACATGTATAATGAAACCGAAGACACGACACACCATATTTTTTAAAATACAATTTTAATACTTTGCTTTCATACAGTATTTACTAGGTAACTGATAAAACATATGACACAGGGAATTATCTCGAATTGGGTAATAGCAGGTGTCGTCTTTTTAAAAGTAGAATAAACTGACTTATCAAGCATATGTAAGCTAATGAAATACCAAAATGCTACGTAATTTTGGACTGTACCAGAACATAATTAATATTTAAACATTTTCTCCCCCATTAAACATTGTTTAATCTGACCATCTTAGGTGGATCCTAATAAAAGAAATCCAATTCCACACCTAAGCTTGTTTGTTTATACAGATTTGGAACACAAGTTTGCTAGTAGTATTTTTTTAGGTTGCTGGGGCCTGGGGTGTGACCCACCCATTATTATAATGCTTTAAGGTAGGGTCATGGTGATTTTCGACCACAGCTTTAACCATAGAATCAAAAACATTTCAAATAATGGCCCCTGCTTAACTTCAGATATTTTTAGTCCATCTTATTCAAATTCGGGATTTAATCATTATATATTGGTTTGTCATTATTTGACCTCTTTACTTTTATATTGTCGTTATTTATTTTTTAGATATTTAATTTTATTACTCAAAGAGCAGTAAAACTGCTACAAAAACACAATCTTGTACAAGCAACTAAGGAAAAACAATCTTTACCCTATACAATTAAATTTCAATTATAGCTCAATTGCCTATTTATACTATTTATCAATTGTATAAACTTTCCATTCAGCTTCATATGAACATCACGTATCCTGAAAAATTATCAGAGATGAAGCGGAACTTAACTCAAAAATTCTGTAATTCTATTCTCGCCATATAAAAAAACACTCTAAGCAATCCTCAAAATTAAGACAATCAAGGACTTAACTTTGAAGTGTTTCACCGCCCATTCAAATTCATCATCCCAAGAAGACACTCTCTTGGAGATGCAACAACACCGCAAGACCTCCTTCCAAACAAACTTTGAATAACCACATCAAAAAAATAAATGATTTTGATTCTCATCAGACCTACCACATAACACACAAGTTGCCTTAGCTATCACTCCCCGGTGGAAAGCCTCCCTAGTATTGGCATCCATGCAATAAGAGCGTGCCTACGAATATGCATAGGAAATCAAACAAACCGATGCCAACTTACCTTGGCCCTTTGTACTCGCACCTCCAGCCAGGGACTAATCTTCATTAACTGCTTTCATATTCAACTCAGAAAAGACCTAAGGGACAACTGTCAGAAGGAGCCCGGCCCCCTTCAAACATAAGCATCAACCCAAGTTATCCAAAGGGAACCTTGTCCAGCAAACAACCGCGTTATCAGGATCAACATACCAGCAACATTCCAGTAAAGCAAATCACGCAATCCCTAAAAAAGCAGCATATGAAAACTTGGATATCGAAAGTAGTGTAAATTAAGTAATAAAATACATAGAAATGTAACATTGATGATTAAAATATTATGTGTTTTTTTAACAAAAAAAATACTAAGTGTTTAAAATACTTGATATTATTTTCCCTTGTTATACCAACGTTATATCAACAGTAAAACTATCATTTATTTGCGCAATTTTTTTGACATATAACTCAAATTCATTCCACTCAAATAAAAAAGGTAAAATGACAAAAGATGCCCCCAACGTTTGCAAGTTTTGTCATTTGGCTCCCTATTCTTTTTTTTGGTCCAAATATACCCCCAACGTTTGCTTGTTTTGTCATTTGGCCCCCTATTCTTTCTTTTGGTCAAAATATGCCCCCAACGTTTCATTCATAGTCCAAATATGCCCCTGTTGGATGTAAACTGTCAATCAACTGACGATCAAAGGCTTATAAAATTTTTTTGACGTGGCATCAGCAGATCTTAATACGTGGCAAGTCCAGTCAGCATCAGCTGTTGAACGTCAGTTAACTGACAGTTTCCATCTAACGGGGGCATATTTGGACCAAATTGAAACGTTAAGGGCATATTTGGACTACGAATGAAACGTTGGGGGCATACTTGGACCAAAAGAAAGAATAGGGGGTCAAATGACAAAACAAACAAACGCTGGGAACATATTTAGACCAAAAAAAAAAGAATAGGTGGCTAAATGACAAAACATGCAAACATTGGGGGCATCTTTTGTCATTTTGCCAATAAAAAAATATTTAATGTTTAAAATATTTTTTTCTATTCATATTATACCTGCGATATATCAACGGGTAAAACTCAATCATTTATTTATTTTAATTAGATTAACATTATATTTAAACGTATTTATTTACGGTGAATCATCTTATTAGTGGAGTATTAATTTTTCTAATGATGCTGACGAATTGGCGCAAAACATGTACCCAACTTTTTTAATTTAAAAGGAAAAGCAAGAAAAGAAAACAAAGAAACAAATGGCCATGATCCGTCGTCAGCATAACCGAGTCGCCATTTCACTCCCCAAGTAGCTTCACCCATATGCCAAGGGCTACTCTCTCGCTGCCTTCTCCTCTCAAAAAAAGCCCTTTCCTTTCTTTATAAAATGTATGCCCCCCACCACACGCAAGCACAAGGCCAAACTTGCTCATCTCTTCTTCTTCTTCTTGTTTGTTTTTTGATTTATCGGCCAAACGTGAGAAGATGGTTGAACAGACGGCGGAGAGAATGAGAGATGCGGCACCGTTCACGGTGATGGTCATAATGGAGGCTTGCACCATTGCATTGACGATATTGGCCAAAACGGCCTTAACCGGAGGGCTTAGCCCTTTTGTATTTGTGGTCTATACAAATGCCGTCGGCTCATCTCTGCTACTCCCTTTCTCCTTCCTTTATCATCGTCGGGAAAGGTCTCTATATTTACAGTTCGTACGTAAAAAGTAAAAACTTTGTTTTCCATTCCGGTTCTTCACCGTTTATCTTTCTCATTGCAGTACACAACACTCGCTCTTCACATTCCCACTCCTCCTCCGTATATTTTTCCTGGGTTTAACGGGGTAATAATCTCTTTATTCGGATCTTCCTATGCAGTTTCCTAACCTATAATTTCTTCATCTTCTTTAATGTGAAAGTTGACCCTTTTTTGCTGGTGTTGATTTGTAGGATTGCGATATCTCAGAACCTTGCTTTCCTTGGGCTAAGCTATAGTTCCCCGATCGTTGTATGCGCCACGGGACTCCTACTCCCTTCCATTTCCTTCTTACTTTCCATCATTCTCAGGACGGCAAAGCTGGATTGGAGAAGCTCGAGCAGCCAAGCCAAAATCATGGGAACTTTGGTCTCAATCGCGGGATTCATTTCTGTAGAACTATACAGAGGCCCATTTATACGAACATCGCCTGTTTCCCTTTCCCGCCCGCTTCAAGCTATACCAACCCTTTTTGTTTTCTACTCCACGCCGGATCGTTGGGTTCTTGGCGGTATTTTGCTCGCGGCTGCTAACTTGTCCATTTCGATATGGAATACCATTCAGGTACAAACGATAAATTAGGACCAGTATTTGGTTTGTTCCCTTGAAACCTCCTTCTCATGTGTCTAAAAAGCAAAAGTACATTTGTTTTGTCAGATGGGGACCGTCAAACATTATCCACAAGTGATGAAAGTGGCCTCTTTTTACAGCTTAGTTGGGACTCTCCAATGTTTGCTTTTTTGTTTGTTCATGGAGAGAGATTTAGATGCATGGAAACTTCAACACAACCGGGATCTCCTGCTCATTATTGTGACAGTATGAACCAAAAACAAAAACCCTGAAATTTCTAGCTAATCACACACAAACAGTGACTAATGGTGATTATATTGTAGGGAGTGTTCGGGAGTGTTATTCGTAGCAACGTTCATTTAGCATGTACGAGAATGAAAGGCCCTTTTTACGTGCCTATGTTCAAGCCATTCGGGATACTCTTTGCAACCATTTTCGGCACCAGTTTCTTTACCAACAGTCTGCAGTATGGAAGGTAATTAGTTAGAATCTCTCCCTTGTCTTCAACATTTCTCAAATCTTTATTACCTTACTGATACAACAACGTTATACAGTGTAATAGGGACAGTAATAGTTGGAACGGGATATTGTGCTTTGATGTGGGGACAAACCAGGGAAGCAGAGGTTCGCAAAGAGCTCTACGTTGAAAAAGCTGATGATGTTTCAGACCTCAAGGCCCCTCTGTTGCAGGAGCAAGAAGAAGATGCCCAAGTCTAGTCCCTACGTTTGTTACTGAATAAGAGCAAAGGGCACGGAAAAGGGCTATAGGATTTCGGAACGTGCCTTTTTTCTTTTTTTCTTTATAAAATGGAAGCTTCAGCAGCAAGTGGTGATCAGTCAAACCATGGAAGGGGCTAAGATTTTGTAGAAGCCCCTTTCATTGCATGTATATAGAGATGGCTTTTCAGTGTAAAATGTAAATCTTCTTGCTGGGTCCTTTTTTCGCCCTGCTTGTTGGAGGTTTGATCACAGATTCATGAGTTTTAAATGATTCTGTCATATATAAGAAATTGTGAAGGGAAAAAAACATTAATCATATATCCGCTGTATTTATGTATCTAAGTGTTTAGCATATAATTGCACGAATCAACTTATCTCAGTGGTTAAGTGAACGGTTATTCTTTCTAGAGGTCATGGGTTTGAGCACTAGCAATTGCAGCAGGGTGATTGAGCATGCAATGTCAAATGGTAGAGTATATTTAGAACATATACTACTTGTAATCACCTTAGCTTAAAAAAAGTGTTTAGCATATAATTAATGTTGGGGTGGCAATGGGGCGGATCGGGGATGATTTTGTATTGTTCATTTCGTCCCCAACACTTGCAGGTACATTATACAACAACCTTTATTATTTCTTTATTGTTTTCGGATAATCTCCGTACCAAAAAAATAAACAAAACTTAATACATTACAAGAAATACTCAACATTAAATCTCTAAAATTATAAAGATAAATTTAGTTTTACCAATAACAAACAAATCGTTTCAAAACTATAAAACATAACTAAAATATTAACTATTAAAACATGTCAATTTGCACTACCTTTAGAAGAAAATATGTAACTAATAATCTACAATTTCAAATCGTTTGTTCTAAAATGAACTAGTTTCGATAATTTTCAAAACATATAAATTCTATCTTCCCCATTGTAGTAATATAAAAATTAAGAAAAAATAAATATTTTAATTATATTTTAAAAGAATTAAGAAAAATTAAATATTAATTTCAATTAAAGTATTTTACGTGGTGTACCAGAAATCTATTTTAACTTGAACTTTAAAGAAAAATACTTTTTGTATTATTTTTATGATAAAATTGAGTTAATATTTTTATTTGGAAAAGGCCAGCAAGGTCAGAAACATGCAAGGATTTATACTTGTAAGCTAACTTGTAAATTTTATTTAAAAAATCTTATCATTTATACTAACAGCTTGTGTAAAATTTATATAATTATTCTATTATATATTTATTTACTATTATAATTTTTATTAAAAATCAAGTTAAACATCAGAATTTATTGACTTGATTGTAAGTGAACATACTATTTTTAAATAAGTTAATTAATTTAGTCATTATATATTGAGTTCATTTAAATTAAAATAAATTTTAAATATTACATATGTAGTTTAAATTTAAACATTCAAACTACAATTCATTTAAATTTAAATAAACTCAAAATATGACATACTTTAGCAGATAAAATTCAGTAACTCGAAAAAAAAAGTTGATAAAAATTCATAATTAATTTTGTTAATTTTAAAGTAGATTAATATAATGTGAATTCTATTAAAAATCACAAAAATGAATTTTTTTATTAAAAATTCATAGATTGTTGGAGAAATAAAACAAAAATATCAAAAAATCATATGGTAAAATTTTTCTTTTAACCCCTCAAGAAATATATAGTTCATCATTGGCCCTCTCTAAATTCAGAAAATTTTAAATGGCTCCCTTAATAAGTAATGTTGAATTCCACCACTTAGTGAATTGAGAAATTTGAAGAGACGATGCAACAGAAAAGATATAAGAAGGCAATAATATATGAGTACTCAAAAGATTATGAATTATGATTACAGTTTGATTACAACTTATACATTTATGAGGTAGGTTCCTCCCCGGATTTCGACATATCCGACTCCGGTAAACCAGGTTCCTCCCCGGATTTCGACATATCTAACTCCGGTAAACCGTTAGAAACAGGGAGTTTCTTGCACATCAAGTACTTACGTCTCTGTAATGTCAGCAAGATAAAGATACCCTCTGTCTGAATAACATTGTATCCTGCTTTTATGTACCGGAGCCTCATCGATCATTCGAGTTTAAGTGCCGCTGCTGCCGCCGCGGCGGTAGATATTGGGAGCTTATTTGAGATTTGGAAAACGTCGTTGAATAATTGTAAAGGAAAACATTTGAACCGGAAGTCTTCCTTGTTTGCGATTTTGTGATCTGGCGAAGTGACACACGAACACAAACTAGATAACCAGTTTGATCGGTTGACGGGCGAACCAAATCCAACCATGTTGTCTGAATGCACCTGTTGTATTCTTCAACGTATGATAGCATCGTATATCTTCATTTGTTTTGGGAAAACTACCCAATGGTCACCCAATTTTTAAGGTACAATCAAATTAGTCACAAAAATCTTTGCAATTAAGTGATCAGTTTTTAAGGCATTTTCAATTTAGTCATCACTGTTATGAAAACACTTTTATTTCGGCCTCTGCCGTTAAGCCTTATAACCATATCTGATTGAGCACGCCACCTTCGATATGTTAATAAGAAAAAAAAGTATTATTAACTTTCCTCACCGCGTCTGTTACAGTCTTGACCATAAAAATCATCTATTTCACCTCTTTCTCTTTATGTCGATTTTTTTTTTACATTTGCTTATTTTTTTCACATCAAATTTAAAAAAAAATAGAAATTACCATTTGAATAAGTCGATTATATAAAAAATAAAAAATGAATAACTTTTATTGGTAGAGAGTATGACTAATGTTATAAAGAGTTCAATGATATAATTTTTTTGTTAACTAATTCAGACCGACCCACGTCGCACACCTAGCTTTGGTGGATGAGTTTCCCAGCGAAAATTTTCTACATACACAATACCTCGAACATAAGACTTTGTTTAAGCGGTACAAAGTTACTTACCACTTAGATCAACCCGTTAATTTAATGCGATAATTTTTCTTAGATAAAAAATATTAATAAAAACATAACACGTAATAAATTATTATTAAATGCTAATATTTTTCAGGTCAAATAAGATGAAAACTATAATTTAGGGGAGTAGTTAAAAGAGAAATAAAGGTTTTCTTTTTAAAGGTTGTACCCTTTCCTCTTTTTTCATTATGTAGGGACAGGATGAGGCATATTATTGTGAGGACCAAAACTAAAATAAGACATGGTAAAACCACTATTAATGCAAAGCCCTTTGCCCAACTTTAGCGTATACATCAAGTTTCGCCTACACTTGCCTTTTTCTCAAATCATTTCACCAACTTTAACCACTTCTTAAAACCTTGTTCCCCTTCCTTCCTACTCAAGCTTAGGTGAAAAACAAAAGTTCTTTGGATACCTTGGCCTTAACCACTCTTTCTATAAATAAAAATCATGTTTTATATCTATTTTATGATTCATGTCGAAATTAGAACCAAGTTCAAAGATTTAAGGTTAATACAAAAGTGAAACACTCATAAATTCTAGTATAGACCAAAAAGGAACATCTTACAAGGGAAGTGGCCAATGTTTCCAAAGAAACAAACAGAGGGTGTTTCAACAATGTTTCTCCGACGGGCATTCGAGCGTCAAATGAAAATGCAATGTCGAACATGCATCAGCTGTTTGAAGCCTTGCTATACGGAGCCGGAAACCTCCACGCATGTTCATATTGACATCGTTTGTACAGATCCGATAACAAAAAATCAACATATGTTCCAAAAGAATTCCCCCCACAAGAGCAAAATCATCTCATTTTCACTCTTTCCATAAGTTTCTTCATCTTTTATCCGTTCTTATACACCAAACAAAACACATCAGAACAACAAAATGAAATTAAAAAAGAAACCAAGAATTTCGTATCGTATTCGCCAAAGCCTCACTCTCATCTCCTCCATCTTTTGATAACTTGTAACATTATCTGATTCCAAGTATCGATAGGACCCGGAAGACACCAATGTACACAGTCGTTTTGAACATGTTCTTGAACCCCATTAGCGAACGGAAACAGATACATGTAAGGCCCCGGATGACCATCTGGTCTCATCAAAGATAATTTGGTCACATCCAATGCCTCAAGTCTCAAACCCCCAAATTGCTTTGCACTCGCCTTAGCAGCTTCAATTTCTTCGACCGCAATCAATCTCATATCCGCATCCATTCCTTCAACCATCTTCTCTCCTTCCTTGTAAGGCTCTGTTTTGGGACAAGCACCGGCCTTGTCCCATTCACCTTCGAAATGTGAAGGCGAAAAACTGGTTAAAAACACATCGATTCCGTCACCACTAGCCGCTTTCCTTCCGATTATCGTCTTGAGGGCGGTCTTTATCGCCTTCCTCATCACATCATAAAAGCCTATCTCGGTTTGGTTCAGTCCAGGGCAGTAATGGCAACCTAAAACCGAACCACCCTCATAATAAACAGCCGGATGAAGAAACCAATGCCCCATTGAGAGTACAACCATATCTAAATGGTCCAAATCAGATCCCCACCTCTCATCAACAACATCAACATACAATTCATTATGATCCGGGCCAGTTTTCGATTTCTCGACACCTCTAACAAGAAACGGCGACCAATAAACCGACACCGTAACGTTATGAGAAGCGAAATGCCATCGCCGGAACTTGTTATCCTCACCGTTGGTGTAAACCAGGTTCGGATTCGAAACGGTGGCCAGCATGCAAAGGAGTGATTCCAATTGGTTCCTAGCCATGGAATCACCAACAAAAGCTATGTGCTTGTTGCTAAGGAGGTGGAAGAAAGTGTTAGGATCAAACCTGGGGAGCTCGCATTGACTCGGTTGCCATCGCCAGTAAAGGTAACCCAAGTCTGGTCTCCCATGGGAGATGCAATTTTGACCGTCTTTGATTGTACCACAGGTTGTGCCATTGTATAAAGGCCCCATCTTGTCATGTACCCATCTGCCATTTGTGTAGTTACATGGAGCTTCATTTGCTGTTTCCTGTTCTGCAAAAGGAAAAATGAAAACTTGATTAATAATAATAACACCCATTATCGAAAAAAGTTAGAAAAAGGTAAAAAAAAGTCTGACAACTTTCATTTTTACTGTATGTAGAATGTACCTCTGGATAAAGATAAGGAAGAAGGTGAAGAAGAAGAAGAAGAGGTGAGAATGATGCGGTTGCCGTGAGGAAGCTGATCTGTGGAGGATAAAGGGGAAGGGAAAGAGTGAAAGTAGAAGCGAAAGAGAGCTACGGGGAGGAGGGCATAAAGAACATAAGGCAAGAACTTGGCGGTGAAAGAACGGGAGTGAGTTTGGGGTTTGAGTGGACTCGTTACACCCATTTGAGGAAGACAAAGATGGCTATGTGTTTTCTGGGTGATCTCAAGTCTCAAATTAGAACATTCTCCACCTCTTGTGCCGCCGGAGAAGAGTGGGAAATAAAAATGTGTTCTTGAAGGTAGCGGGCGGAGAGAGAGAAAGAGGAATCTATATAATATTGGAGTTGGCTAACAAAACCATTGCATTGTTTAGTTTAGCACGTCTTTTAGTCCTATCTCTGAGAAAACTCAACAGGTGTGCCACTCTGCCAACTTTGACATTTGTCCTTTTAAGATTCCAATCCTAAATAAACCCAGCCCAACACTTTCGATGCCTGTGTTTTATTATTTTATATTCAGAAAAGTCGGCAAAGTTGGGAAAATAATACAAATGAAAAAAGAAGAGGAGGGAAATAGATTTATTTAGAGATTTATGGTATTTATTATAGTAGGAGACGAATTCGACGAGTTGCATATGAAATCTATAGTATTTTATAAAATTTGTCATGTAATTTTGACGATTTTTTTAGATTTATTTTTTTAATTTACAAAGAAAACACATTATGAATACATGTGAGTTCTGAGAAAAATTACCTTATTAATCCATTAAATATAGAAATAAATCTCCATTTCTGAGTGCATCAAACTCCTAAGATTCTATTAAAACAAGAAATACGGAAATGGCTAAAGTAAAGTACAAAACGTTCAAAAGCAACTAAATAGGGGAGAAAAGATGGATGTTGCTTTGTTTTTTTCTTTTTACAGAAAATATAGACGTTAAAATTACAGAAGAGGGCGATTGAAGCACCACCAAAGGGTTATAAAATGTTGGGAGCTCGCCAGGTACTTAGGAGCTCATCAGGATTAGGAATGGCAATGGATCTGATTGTATAAAATTCAAGTCCGAATCTGTTACAATCGGACTCGGATATTTTTTCGGATTTAGATTCAGATTTTTTTCAAACGGATTTGAATCGGATTGTTTTTGGATCAGATTCGGATTTGTTTCAACCGCATTTAGATCAGAGTTTTTGGATTCGAATTAAATTGTCATCCCTAGTCTTGACGCAAGTCTGAGGGGCAGATTCGCGAATTTTAGCGTCTTTAGGGTATATTGTGTTTTGAACCTCTAATAATTTTATTTTAGTGCAAATCAGTCCATAATTTTGTATATTTAATTTCTTACGCATTTAATTTATGCTATTTAATTCTACACTTGTTCATTTTTATCTCTTATTTGTTGACTACATTTAATTTTTTGTGTTTATTGTTTATGCTTTTAATTTGCTTTCTATTTTAATTCATAATTTTAGTATAATATATCATAACTTTATCTATCCATTGCACATTACTTACTATTTCATTCACTGACTTTCTTAATTTTTAGTAATTCATTGATATTTACATTTATTTGTTTCTCCATTGTATTTATTTTATTGTTTGTTTATCTATGACTTGATCTTGTATTTGTTTTTTTCATATTTATTTATACATGCATATGGTATAAATAGATATATTACACTATATTAAAGTTAATTAATATATATAAATTATAATAAATATTATTATTATTTAACTTACATTCTTAAGACATTTATATTTTTATTATCACTTTTAATATATATATATATATATATATAAAGTTAATTTTATTTTTACTATTATTCTAAATTACCTAATATATACATTTATGTTATCGTTTAAAAAATATATGTAGTTATGTTTCTTTAAATGTATTTAGTTTAATTTTTTACTTTATTTATGTTGTCTTCTTGTTTTAATGTAAATATTATACATGATATTTTGTTTTAAGGAGTTAAAAGTCCTAAATATTTTGATTCGGACTCGGATATGGATCGGATTTGGATTCGGATCAGATCTTGGCATGATCCATATCTAACCCATCTCCTATTAGGACTCGGACATTTTACTCGAATTTGGATTCAGATTTTTTTCAATCGAATATGGATCGGATAAATTCTTTCGGATCGAATCGGATTCAGATCAAATTGCCATCCCTAATCAAGATTATACCATGAGTTCCATAAATTTGTTTTTTTTTTTTGGATAAATTTGTGTTTTGTATTATCCAAGAAAGCAGTTCAAAAATACTGCAACAGTCTCCTATGAATGCAATTGGGCACCCATCCCCTTAGGGAATTCCCCAATTAGCACAGATTCGCCTATTTACATTATCCATATGTATATCTCTACCCTGCAACTTTATACACACTGTCTCCTGTATACAAACAAGTAAATCAGTCCAATCTCTACAAGTATGTCTAAATTTCC
Source organism: Hibiscus tridactylites (assembly GCA_958450335.1). Lineage (NCBI taxonomy): Eukaryota > Viridiplantae > Streptophyta > Magnoliopsida > Malvales > Malvaceae > Hibiscus > Hibiscus tridactylites. Next base: position 88,161,843 of record OY288281.1, read on the forward strand.
TACGATTACGTTCCTCCCATATATGATAGATGTATGAGTTCCATGCAAGCTTGAGAATATGCACAATCAGAGACTTCCCCTTCAATCGAGAGCAAAGCCATGCTATCTCGTCCGCTCAGGTCAATAAATCCATGTGAATTTCACATAGTGACAGAATTCCAAGCCAAACTTGACTTGAGTAATGACAGCTAGCAAACAAGTGATCTCTAGACTCATAGTTCCATAAAATATATATTTAACTTTGACATAAATTCGTCCCACTAAACTGTTACATATTGGTCAAAAATTTTTAACTTTGACTATATTTTATTTTAAATTTTTAATTAATTAAAATTTATAAAATATATATTTAAAAACTACTTGATTCAAGGTTTTTAAAATACAATTTTTATATTTTTATCAATGATAAATTTTAAATTATAAAAAATCAAACTTAAAAAAATTTGACTCAAATGTGACAGTTTAGTGCAACAGAAGAAGTAATTTTTATGAGTAATTCGTTCGGAACATACAACAAGTTTGTCTCGTAATATAACGAATGTTATAGATCCCTAAATAAAACATGTGTCCTAATTCCTTTATTCTGTTTTCAATGGCATTATTTCTCCAATATTACTACAAAACTCTAAATTATTAACTAACCAAAAACTCTAGAGTCTAAACTATATAAACTAAATTTATAAATCTTAAATTAAATTTTTAACCTTGAAATAAAAACGAATTGTGTAATCTGAAAAAATGCATAGCATACATATTAAATAATTTTCTTTATACGTTATTCACATTTCGTTACTAACCTGTTAGTTTCAAATGTTATCATCAAAATAAACGATTAATCATAAAATATATTTTATTTTTATAAGTGAAAATCAAATTCTTAACCTCAAACAAAAACAAAGTAAAAAAATACCAAAAATTATTGGGTACATTGGTAAGGCATGTTACACTCTTAAGGAGAATATATAAGTTCAAACTTTAGAGACGATTTTATTGAAAGAAACAGTCTCACACCCTGAACCATGCCTCCTTATATTCCCCCTACTAAAAAACACTTAAAATTTAAATTATTAGCCTTAACCCTAATTTTCATATCCTAAACCCTAAAAATACACCCTAACCCTAAGCTCCAACCTTAAACTCCAAATTCTAAACCCGCTATTTTAAAATAAAAACAATAATAAAAATATAGTTAAAGATAAACGATTTTCATCCCGAACATAAATCGCAAAACGCGCTGGCATATTACCAAAAAAAAACCCAACGTACCGCATTTTAGGATTACATCGCGGCAATTTTTGGTCACAAGGGGTAATAAAGCATTGGAGACGGTGACAGCAGAAGCCAAAAACGTGAACGTCTTAAGAAAAAGCCTAGAGTAGAGCTTTTCTTTTCTTTTCATTACGCATTATTAGTAGGGTAAATTACTTAAATGATCACTAAAGTTTCAGTAAGTTTTTTTTTCCACCACTTAAGTTTGAAAAATTACATTTCGACAGTCAGCCTTTTGGATTTGTTACAAAACGGTCACTCACCGTTAATCTCCATTAACTAAGTAACAACAGTCTGATGTGACAGCTTATGGTATATTTTTTTAATATATTAATATCTTCCAATAAAATAATGACACTTAACATTATCATATTGGAGAGAAATGGCTTAAAAATAAAGAAATGTCCCATGCTTTCCATGGGGTTTAAACCCAAGACTCTACCTTGCTTAATGGTTGAGTGCAAGGGACCATTTTCATGAGGCCTTGGGTTCAAACTTCAAACCCCATGGAAAGCACAAAGACATTTCTTTATTTCAAGCCTTTTCTCTCCAATAAGATTATATAGCATATCATTGTTTTGTTACAAATCAAAAACGTTAGTGATGGAAACATAATTTTTCAAACTTTAATGGTTAAAAGAGAAATTTACTTAAATTTCAGAGACAAGGGTTCTTTTTTTTTTTCTTTTGTCAAAGACAGAAATGTTCATTGCCTCGTGATCGAAGTGAGATGTACATTGAATCTTGTGCAACAACAGCTGCCGCTGCTTCTCATGAATCTTGGCTTATTCTTGTATAATACTTAATTTTATATTCCATAAAGTGATGAAATTGATTATGGGATATAGATTTTTATATTATCAATGAATTAAACAATTTCAAATATAGTTTTTTATTATTATGTCAACAATACATGCTTCAGCCACCGACACAATTATATACGTATTTTTTAAAAAAGGATACAAAATAATTTGTAGTTTATGATAAAGAAAATAATTATAGGATTCGAATTTTATTATGTCCACATCTTATCAATAAAAACGGAGACTTTAAGAAAAGTAAGGAGAGTGTTATTAGTAGCTCTAAAACTTATACCTTAAAAAAATACGAAGAAATAAAAATGAGCAGTTTAACCAACTGATATTGATCAAAATTTTAATGTTGTTCAATAAAAACGTAAAATTAAAACTTCTCATAAATTAGTTTTGACATTTTGATCATTAAAGGTTCTAATTTTGTTGACTCATTTAGGATTATAAGTGATAGAAATTTTGATCAAATATTAATGTTGTTATATTTTCAAGGTTCCGAGCCGACCTTGATAAAGCTTAGACAATTTGTGTCAACTAAGCCAACAAATTTGTTATTTGTAGTTTTTATTCTTAAGAGATTGGAGTTTGAACAAATTTTATGTGAATTGTGTTATTAAAGGGGTAAAAGATGAACATATATTACAAGGACCATGGCATCACACCTAATGCTAAAAAACATTTTATTGTTCAAAAAATAAGGGCAAAATGACAAAAGATGCCCCAAATATTTGCTTGTTTTGTCATTTGGTTCCCTATTCTTTTTTTGGTCCAAATATACCCCTAATGTTTTATTCATAGTCCAAATATGTTATTGTTGAATGTAAACTGTCAATCAACAACATATAAAAAAAATTTGACGTAGCATCAGTAAATTTTAAAACGTGACAAGTCCAGTCAGCATCAGCTGTTGAACGTCAGCTGACTGACAGTTTCCATCTAACGGGAGCATATTTGGACCAAATTGAAATGTTGGGGGCATATTTGGACTACGAATGAAACGGTGGGGGATATTTGGACCAAAAGAAAGAATAGGGGCCTAATGACAAAACAATCAAACGTTGAGCGCATATTTAGATAAAAAAAAATAGGGGGCCAAATGATAAAACATGCAAATATTGAGGGTATTTTTTGTCATTTTGCCAAAAATAAGCTAAAAGGTCTGAGTTCAACCATTGACCCCGTCTAAACCCAAAGGCCTAAGCCTACCTACCAGCGCAAGTTCCCAAACTTTGTAACAATTCTCCACGTGGAGATCGTGCCGCTTTCCCAGGGCCTAGTGCCCCTACCAATTCGTCATACCTTAAATTTGTCAATGAAATCATATTATAAACATTGATTTAGTAACAATCATAATCTAATAACGACCCTTAAATGTGGCGTATTCGAACAAGGGACGGCCTACTCTCTTATTTGTATATAAATCACTAAACCAGTAGGATGCTGGGGGAGCTGTAAAGAAAGAGACTGCATCTTTCATTTGAGCCATTGATGGGGAATTGTCAGGCCATTGATGCTGCCGCGTTGGTGATACAACATCCGAGTGGGAAGATCGAAAGATTATATTGGTCTGTTCCGGTGAGTGAAGTCATGAGATTGAACCCGGGTCATTATGTTTCGCTCATCATTCCGTTGCCGGAGTCTGATCAGAACGAGAATCCAGATGACAAGGCTATGAGTTTAACTCGTGTCAAGCTTCTTCGTCCTGGCGATACTCTCGCCCTCGGCAATGCTTATCGCCTCGTCACTTCTCAAGGTCTTTTCCGCCACCCAGACCCTGATTTTTGGTTACTTGTTCTGAATTCTGATTATGAAACTAATGGTTTGTGTGTTTTGGCTGAGGTTGCAGAGGTTACGGAGGTTTTAAAGGCGAAGAAATATGCGAAAACGGAACGCCAACAACAACAACACCTGGAATCGAGTGAAAAGTTGCAGCACGAACAAGAACAAGGGAACCAAAGTTCAGAGACGTTGCAGTCTCGGGTGGTGAGATTGACGAAGCATGAAAGACGACGCCCGAGGACAGCACCTGCGAACGCTGCTGCAATGAGCTCGAAATCATGGCGGCCTTCATTACAGAGCATCTCTGAGTCTGCAAGCTGATACTGTCTGTAAATAAAATATGGAGAGGCAAATAAAGAAATTCACCCATATGAATGAAGATGGTAACTTAGTTTTGTTATTGTAATCACAGCATCTCCCGATTGAAATATGTTTCGAGAAATTAAAAAAAAAACACATATCTATGTATAGATTCCCAGTACATTGTATCGTGATATTCTGGTAATAAATCTTCCGATTGAAATATGTTTCGACAAATTCCAAGCCTGATGATCGCTTACTACCGTTTGTAACATGAAAGGAACAGACATCTCACAAATGGATAAAAATCATCTACTCTTTTCGGTGCTCTTGTTTATGCCCAACACTAAAAACTACTACTAAATTAAATTTCAAGCCTAACCCTAAATTCTAAATCTTAAACCCTACACTTTATACCATAAAAATTCATCATACCCTAAATTATCTAACTCTTAACCTAAAACCGTAAACTAAAAACTTAATTTTAAGCGCGAAGAAATATGTAAGGACACTAAAAAGAGGCAGAAGATTTCCATCCATTGCGAAGGTCTCAACCAACAATGTCCAAGCCCTAGGAGTGAGCAAAATTCGACTCGAAAAAACCGAATAACTCGACTCTACTCGAAGCAAAAATACTCGACTCAAAATTTCATAAACTCGAATAACTCAAAAAAAATTCAAATAAAGTTTGAGTTGTAAAATGGAAATTCGAATAACTCGAAATTTTTAGTAATTAGTAGATTTATTTTTAAGTTCGAGACGAGTCCCTCTATTTTTTATGATATATACATATTGATATATAAAAATGTGAAGAAATATTGTCACATGTGAAAAAATATATATGTGCATATCTTATATGATCAGAGAAAGGAGTTTAAATTAGAATCAAACCCTACTATAACATGATAAATAATTACAGTTAAATTTTTATAGGAACTCGAAAACTCGACTCGAATCGAAAAAATTTCAAATAAAGTTTGAGTTGTAAAATATGACTCCTCAACTCAAATAACTCAAAATTTTTTGACTCGACTCGACTCGATCGAACGCTCACCCCTACTAAGCCCCCAAGTACTTCATACTCGGTGTGCAAGAAATTGATAAATACCTATTCGTTGGGTCAATTATTGGAAGTTTTCCGAGTGAAGCAAAAACCACTAATAAGCCTATTTTCTTGAACAGAATATATAAACTTTCAGCCCATTGTATTCGAAACATAGCTCTTAGCCCAATTAGACAGTTGTTGTCGGTGGTCAAAGTTCAAACCCAAGTACCCAACCTAAAACACTAGCCCTATATAATGGGGCAATTGGGTTTTAAGTATCAGCATTAGGATTTTTTTTTTGGAATTTTGAGATTTTTAATGTTTTTTAAATCAAAGACTTTTAAGTTTTAAAGAAATAAAAGAATATATAAATTAAAACCTTATTACATGTCAATTTTTATTGATTAAAATTTTTAACGGCCGTTAACGGTCAGACAACTACAATAAAAATATAAAAACCAATACAAGGCAGGAGGCCTTTAAACAAATTTCAAAAGGTAGTTGAAAAGGGTGTGTTGTAAATGGAGGGGACCTTATACATTAAAGCAATGTGATAATTAACTTCTTAAATCATAATCAAAACAAATCTTCAAAGCCGCCATTCTTTTCACCAAAAACAAATATAAATAATTAGGTTTAAATAAAGTTTGGGTGCCATTGGTACACTGCCCAACCCCATCTTCAACTATGTGTGCTCCACGATCATCACGTTTCCATTTCGTCAAATCCATATATCTGCAAATGACAAATTCTAAAGCTTTTGTTATAACCAACCATATGCCTTACTTTTTCTTGATGGCCATGGGCGGAGCCACCTGGAAAATCGTCAGTATATAACAAAAATATATGAATAATTTTATGGTATATGTATTAACAATTTTTTCACTATTTTATTTATTATTTTTGTTTTATTGATAATACACATGATATAAGATCGTTTGTAAAACATATAAAGGGACATTGAAAATTAATAGACGAATTCTATTCGTAAAACTTCCAAATATCTTACTTCCCATGGCCCCTTTTTTGGATAGAAATCTTCTACCCCTTTCGGTGCCTCTACTTATGCTCCCTATTGAAACAAATCAGATCGAATTCAAATAGAAACAAGGTATAGATGATGAACAATTTGGAGAAAATTTGAGAAGAACCCTAACCCGAAATTAGAAACAAAAGGGGAAAATTCGGGTTACTTATTTTATTAAATCATCAAAGAAATATGGGTTACAAAATTTGGATATAATGGGCTTGATCTGATAGAGACCCAATGCCCTTTATATACCCAAAAGCCTAACAAACTAAACCAAAAAATAACAACCAGCATAACAACCGCTGGGCTAGCTGTCAAGGAAACTTCTAGGTAAAAGATCAATCTGGCCCATTCTAGAGAGTCCAAGAAGGGTCTGAAACTTTCTAGAGAAAGACTGAAAGATGCTAACTCTAATATTCACCCGACTCCTTTTTCTTCTTCTTGAACTGTCGTCAATGCTAATACATTTAGCTTAGTTCGAAACACTGCAAACTGTTGAGCACAAAGGGGTTTAGTAAATAGATCAGCAACTTGAAATTTGGCAGGAACATAGCTGACTTGCAATGCATTGTTGAGAACTCTCTCCCGAACAAAGTGCAGATCCAAATCAACGTGTTTCGTTTTTGCATGCATCACAGGATTCGCAGCCATTGCGATAGTGCTGGTGTTATCACACCATACCTTAGGCAAATCAAATAGAGAAATTTCCATCTCACATAACAAGGTCTTAACCCACATAATCTCAGCCGTGGCATCTGCAAGACTTCGATATTTTGCTTCTGCGGTAGACCGCGAAACAGACCGCTGCTTTTTAGAGCTCCAAGATAAAAGATAATCTTCATAGTAGACACAATGGCCAGAAACATAGCGTCGATCGTCTTCATCACTTCCCCAGTCAGCATCAGAGAAAGCAACAATGCTGGGAAGATGATCTGCCTTAGTAACAGCTGGAAACCACAACTCGAAGTCAATTGTTTCCTTTAGGTAACGCAAGATGCGTTTAACTGCACGCCAATGATTTTCTGTAGGATTTTGCATATACTGTGCCACTTTGTTTACAGCATATGAAATGTCAGGACGCGTATGACATATATAAAGCAAAGAGCCCACTGTACTTCTAAACTTCTTTGCATCCTCAAAAATCTCACCATCATACTTATGAAGCTTCGGTGAGACAGCCATATGAGTATCAACTCCCTTAGTATTCTGCATATCAGTTCGCTGTAGAACCTCATTTATATATTTCTTTTGGGAAAGAAATATGCTAGTAGAAATGACAGATGCTTCAATACCCAGAAAATAATTCAAACAACCAAGGTCCTTCAAGGAAAAAGCATCATGAAGCTGTTGTTTAACTTGCAATATATGATCAGTAGAATTTCCAGATATTAAGATATCATCGACGTAAACAAGAACATATGTAAGCACATTTTCAGACTTATACTTGAACAGAGAAGAGTCAGCAAGAGAGCATGTGAAGCAGATTGAAAGAAGAAAATTCTTAAGCTTCGTAAACCAACTTCGTGGTGCTTGACGAATACCATACAAAGCCTTAACAAGCTTGCAAACTAGAGGACTGCCAGTAGGACTAGATTGTTCGAAACCAGGAGGTTGGTGCATATATACCTCCTCATGCAAATTTCCTTTTAAAAATGCGTTATTTATGTCGACTTGATGAATAACCCATTTATTTGTAACGGTTAAAGATATCAGAACATTGATGGTAAGAGACTTAACAACGGGACTAAAAGTATCAGTGAAGTCATACCCGGGCACTTGTGAATATCCTTTTGCCACGAAGCGTGCTTTGTAGCGGCTTATTGAACCATCCGCATTCCTCTTGATTCGAAATAGCTACTTACATCCAATAGCTTTTTGATTCGAGGGAACGTCAACCAATTGCCATGTACTATTAGCTATTAATACAGCATACTCCTCTAGAACAACTTTTCTCCATTCATCATGTTCCATGGCTTCATGAACATTAGTAGGAAGATTGTCACAATTTAAAGACAAAATTTTAGGCTTGAAAATACCTCTTTTAGCTCGAGTGACCATGGAGTGTGTATTCCCAAGCATGGTTGAATGAGACTGTAGAGAGGAATCATCATTGAGACCAACATCAGTAGCAGATGGATTTGGATCTGTACTGTTGAGTGCTGCATTACCAAGACTCATGGCGGTCTCATCCTCAAGTACAAGAGCACTAGGTATTGTTGTTGCAGTATCACAATTGGCTGCAAGATCACTGCCAAGTGGACGGCCAGAGTTGTATAAACCAACATCTTCTTCATGTGTTTCAGGTGATTGTGAAAGGATGTCATTAGAGCCATCAGCTTCATTATTTTCAGAGGGCTCTTCAGGAATGAGATTCTGACTTGATTCCATGTGTTGAAGCACATCAGACTCCCCTAAGTTGTGATTTGCACCACTGTTTATTGTCTCATTAGAGACACAACGATCACTGCGTTGTTCACAAGTAGGTGTGTCAACAACTTGGGCTGCTTGCTGTGGTTCCACTAATAGAATAGATTCAGACTGATAATTCCTACTTTTATCCTCATTAGAAACAGACTTAATGTTAGACAAACTAAAAGGGAATAGGCTTTCATCAAATCGTACATGCCTTGAGATGTAAATACGCCCTTTAGGATCTAAGCATTGATACCCATGGTGCTGTGGTGAGTACCCCAAGAAGACGCATTGACAAGACCTAAAATCCAACTTATGTTTATTATACGGTCTCAAATATGGGTAACAAGCACATCCAAATGTCCTAAAAAAGTCATAATCAGGTTTCTTTCCAGTGAGTTTCTCATGGGGAGAGACATTATTGATAACCTTGGAGGGCAGTCTGTATATAATAAAAGTAGCAGTTAAGACTGCATAAGACCAGAATTTCATTGGCAGTGAAGCTTGTGCAAGTAAGCATAAGGCAGTTTCAACAATTTGGCGGTGTTTTCTCTCAACCACACCGTTTTGCTGTGAAGTATGTGGGCATGTGATACGATGCTGAATGCCTAACGGACTTAACTTAGGTTTAAGTACTTGAAATTCTCCACCACCATCTGTTTGTATAGCCTTAATAAATGTGGAATATTGATTCTTTACTAAGGCCAAAAAGGCATCAAAAACAGATGACACTTCACTCTTTTTCCTAAGCAGATATGTCCAACAACATCGAGTATAGAGATCTACAAAGGACACATAGTAGGAAAAACCACTAGAAACAATCGGAGCTGGACCCCATACATCTACTTCAACCAATTCAAAAGGAACAGTGTATTGAGTAGTACTAGACTTAAATGGAAGAGCATGAGCTTTACCCATTTGGCAAGCTTCACAAAGGTGAGTAGAGTCCGTAGATACCTTCTTGCTTAAAGCAGAATTGACTACTTCTTGGGAGGGATGCCCAAGCCTCCTATGCCATAGTAAGTAGGCTGAAGCATCTTTATTGGCAGTAGCTGAATTAACCAAAGCAGAACTGGATCGTTGTCGAACAGGAAATGAGTAGAGACCACCTTCTTAAACCCCACGCAACAACACAACACCTGATGCCTCATCCTTTATGCAGCAACTAGTGGAATGAAATTCAAAAAAGACCTGATTGTCAGCAGCAAACTTTGAAACAGATAAGAGGCTACGAGATATACGAGGCACATGAAGTAAATTATCAATAACTAACTTGCGAGCAGGTGTAATAATTGAGGCAGAACCAATATTAGCAATAGAAATAGTTGTATCATCACCTAAATGAACCTTACCCTGACCAACATAACTAGTAGCACCACTCACAGAAGAAATATTGTTCGTGACATGGTGCGTGGCACCGGAATCTGGAAACCATGTAGCAGACGCAAGTGGAGACCCAGTAGCAATGAGGGAATTAACTTGAACATTATCAGACTGAGGTAAAGAGTCAGGATTACCAGAAGAGCCATCGGCAGTGTCAACAAAGGGCTCATAGACCGGTTCAAAAATCTCAGCATCAAGATGATAAGCATTTGCCTGAGGAGCTTCAGGGGGCTTCGAGGACTGTAGTGAAAGACCTTTAAACTTTTCATCAAATCGATGCCAAAAAGTGCTCACCATGTGACCGAGCTTGCCACAGAGTTGGCACTGAGGTTGACTTGAAGAACGGCCACGAAATCGACCACCGCGATAAGGAGAGGACCGGCCACCTCGGCCACGGAACGGACTGAAATTGGAACGAGTGTACTCGATGTCACTGGAATATTCACCTTGTTGAAATTGAGACAGATTTATTCCAATAGGAACATCAGCAGCATCAAGTAATCTGGATTCAACATCAACAAGAGCAGAAACAACGTCTTCGAGAGAGTAAGGGACTTGGCTCGCCGTAATCACAGCAACAAACGGAGCAAATTCAGCAGGGAGACCGTTGAGAATTGTTGCGATATGCTCAACTTCAGAAACCTTGTTACCAGACAAGGCCAAGAGATCGCAAATCTCTTTGATTTTGACAGTGTAATCCTGCATTCGTAATGAACCTTTCTTCATGGATCTAAGTTTGCAATGCAAATGCATAACTTTTGTTGTGGATAACTTCGAAAGCAGACCTTGAATAACAGACCAAATCTCAGAGGATGTTTCAGCACCGACTAATTGAGGGAGAATATCTGAGCTCACCGTAGAAAGGAGCCACGACGCCAGCGAGCTGTCCTGCTTCACAAATTGTGTATACGCAGGATTGACAACTCGATCACCGGAAGCGCGGTCAATCACTTTCGCCGGTTTCGGAGTATCCGGATCAATAAAAGCCTCTAATCCAAGGCCTCGAATGGTGAGAATAACCAGTTGTTTCCACAACAAAAAATTCGTATCATCCAAACAAACGTTAATACGTTTGTTAGAGAACGACTGAGGGGAGACATCACTGCCAGCAGAATTGGAAGCATCATCTCTGGCTGGAACAAACGGAGTCACCATACTGAAATTCGAACGGAGGAGAGGTTGAAGAAATCACAAGTGAAAGAACCTCGAACAGCAATGCGAACCGGCAGCAACCAAGCCGGAAATCAACACCACGAACGGCAGCACAAAACTGAAGCGGCGAATCGACGAACCAAACAGAAAAAACCACCAAGCAAGCATATCAGAATCGACGAACATCGGAAGGTAGAAACGGAAGAACGCAGAAATCAGAAAGGACCGCAGGATCGACGACGAATGATACCATATTGAAACAAATCAGATCGAATTCAAATAGAAACAAGGTATAGATGATGAACAATTTGGGGGAAATTGAGAAGAACCCTAACCCGAAATTAGAAACAAAAGGGAAAAAATTCGGGCTACTTGTTTTATTAAATCATCAAAGAAATATGGGTTACAAAATTTGGATATAATGGGCTTGATCTGATAGAGACCCAATGCCCTTTATATACCCAAAAGCCTAACAAACTAAACCAAAAAATAACAACCAGCATAACAACCGATGGGCTAGCTGTCAAGAAAACTTCTAGGTAAAAGATCAATCTGGCCCATTCTAGAGAGTCCAAGAAGGGTCTGAGACTTTTTAGAGAAAGACTGGAAGATGCTAACTTTAATACTCCCATACTCAAAATTAGGTTTAAGGTTTAGAGTTTTATGTTATGGGTTAGGGTTTAGAAAATTTAGGGCATGACGTATTTTTTAGGGTATATGGTGTATGATTTAGGATTTAGAATTCAGGGTTATGACTTGGAATTTAATTTTATTGTGTCTTTTAGTGTTGGGGCATAGAGGGGCAAACATTTTTATCCCCCTTTCTTTCCCTTGTCGTGGAGCTGGAAAATATTTGTCTGAGGTGGGATTTTGAGTTGGAATGCACTGTAATGGATATTTTCACACACTTTTACAATATTCTCATCTGCACCAGCCATTTCATATCAGATGAAGACTAGTTGGAACCAAAAAGAATCTTCCATGCATGTAGCTAGATACACGCATGCATACATACATACTTACATGCATGCATGTAACATACAGTATGTTTTCTAAATTATCCATTTGTTCCCCTTACCAGAAAACATTTAGGGTTAAAATATTAAACCAAACCACCCAGGCGTTGAGGTATACAACAATCTTTCGGCTACACAGCTCTTGCTTTCTTACAGTGCATGTCCCTCAGGTTTCACGTTTTGTCTTGAACTAAACCGGGTTTTCATTACAATCACTAACAATCTATGCATATGAAAAAGGTGATGATTGAACGGAAGACTCTTTTGTCGTGGATCCACTCTTGGGAATGGGGGCTGCAGGCACTATGACAAAAGTTAAAAAAAAAGCAGCAAACAACGCTCCCTCGAGAGTATCCAAAGACACTCAAAATCCTGAGTTGGAAACCCCAAAAGCGCCACTCTTTTATACTATATTTTTGTATACAGCTTTACTCCACGTTCCCTCTGCAAAGACAAATACACATTATTCACAGTGCAGTATACAGATGTCGTGGTATCGAGTACCGAATGAAACTTCGAATTGGATATATTTGGCGGTCCATAATTAAAGGGACAGAAAATGGATTTCATCTCAGGTATGTTAACTGCTAAGGGGTACATATATGATCAAGGGTTCAAGATATATAATATGTATAGGTTTTTTTTTCTTTAGCGTGCTTCGATGGGGACAATTGGAGTGGAGAAATATGGCAGTGTCTTGGATTCAGCAGTGAATCAGAAACCAAATCTGAGAGAATTCAGCATATCATTCTAGCTTTTGAAGTCTTTAGCATGAGTTGGGGTCCAATATGAGACTTTTACTGAGAACCCCACGAGCTTGTTTTTACGAAAACCAAAAACCATCTTTCAAAAGCTCAACTTTAGGGGTCCTCTAATTTTGTCATTGCCATGTTCTAAAGTAGAAAAAATGCTCAACAAAAGAGCTGGATTCTGCACCCGCCTTATACCTTCACTTTTCTTATATAGGGGAGGTGAAAAGAAATTTTGGCTTTGGGGATTATACTTTGGATTCTTCACTTTAAACATCATTTTTGCATGAAAAAAAAACTTTAAGCCCTAGTAAAAAATTAAAAAAAAAGCCAATCAAATCTCTAGTTACTTTTGGCTAATGTGATTAACAAACTCTTATAATGGTAACACATGTATGTAATACGCAAAGATTTGATTGTTTTAGTTAAACATTAGTTAAATAAGAGTGAGTCTAATATACAATAGGTCTAAGGTACGGTTAAAAAGTGTTATACTTTTTAGGTTAGTTTTTTCGTGTTTTTGAACAAGTGTCTATACTTATTTTGTACGTATCGATACTTGTCCAAAAACTTAAAATGTTATAAAAAAAAACTATACTTATAAAGTAACTATTGATGCTTATCCAAAAACACGAAAAATTTAACCTGAAATATTATCAAAAACTCTAACTTTTTAAGTTCTTGGACAAGTTCCGAAGCTTACCGTCTTTTAGCCGCACTCTAGACGTGTTGCACCCCAAACCTACCAGTTAAATAAAACCTTTATCCCTCTCAATTTTTAAATTTAAAAGTTTAATAGATTTTTCACTCTCCTAATATTTGATCTTTAACTCCGTCTCTAATGATATCAATCTTAGACCGCGGACACATCAGCCACTGGTGGAAAATGAGAGCCCAAAGTCCCATATTAATAGGCATGATTTGGTGTTGATGATAATGGGGGCGGGAACCTGTTGCTCACAAAATACAAATCCTATTTGGTTAAAAGCGCCCCCAAACCACCAAAATGCCATGTCCTTATCAAATGCCCCCAGTTCGATTGTTACGTTTATACGCTCCACCCCATCATCATCATGCATGCGTCGTTAAAAACAAACCTACCCATCAACTAAAATTAAATAATAAAACTGTTTAGTATTACTACAACAATATTCCCCATTACAGCCTAAAAGGTTATGCTGTAATACAACAATTGCTATTTAGTATTATGTCATTGCATTCCAACAGCTTGCCTTATTATCTGTCTCATTTGTAGATTAATCCAAACTTTTCTTATATAATATATATATATATATATATTGTGACAAAAACTCCACGGACTGGGCTGTTGGGGATTAATTATAATGTTGCATTTAGTTATAATAATGTGACCTTTTCAGTGGGGAAGATGGTGTCTCTTTTGGTTTGATCACTTTATAAATGGATTCTTCATAATTTTACCCCCCCCCCCCCCCCAAGTGGATTCTGACACGTGTGATCATTGAATCCACACAGTTTGAAAAAACCAAGAAAAATAAAAAGCCAGTTAGGGCCTAGGTCTATGAAGGAGAGCGCTCTTTGCTTTGCAGTTAAAAAATTAATTTCAGAAGAATTAAACAAAGACTGGGTCGAGAATTAATGTCAGAATAATCAGCTTAAAAATGTGATATGAGAGTGGGGAAGTGGTCCTTGCATCCCTTAATCTATGGGGAAGAATATACAAGTCAGACAGCTGCATTAAGAACAAGTCCAAGAGAGTTAGATAAGATTAGATGCCACGTGTATTTAGTGGAGTGGAGTGGGCTGATAAGATTTTAAAGCTATTTGCATGAGGATTGGTCGAGCTGGCCTAAAAATGCATGGTTACGGTTTTACGTTCCACTTTCTAAAGGGTCATTGTTGTAATCTTCGGCTCTTCGCCACATGCAAAGATATATAACATACCTTTACGTCGGGGATCTAGGGCAATATCACAACTTGGTTTGGCCAAACTTTTTTCTTGCATATATGTGATGTTACCATTAACTTATTTGTATAAGTAATTTAGTTTGCAGGGACGGAACCACGTTATGATCGGAAGGAGATAAGAGATGCCGGAGCCCGGGGCCGGGGCGATTACTGGTGGAAAAATGGGTGTTTAGGGCCGGGAACTGGGGGGTCATGTTCGTGAATTGAGCCATCTTTATTGCCTGCGGGACCAAGTCCGAGTCCCTTCACTCACTTACTCACCAAATCGATGTCTCCACAAAGTTCTACTCATTCATTTGATTTCCCTTACCGATGGGAAGGCTACAAAATTATGTAATGTCAATTAAGTGCGGGGTATAGGGAAAACTAAAGAAAGAAAAGATTGAATTGAATTGAAATGAAATGAAAGAAAATGGTATTATAATATGATTTTTATTTATTCACCGGTCGAATACAACAAGCTAAAAAAAAGGCCCCAAAGACCTTTGTATATGATCTTAGACCAAAAGCTGGTCATGAAACAAATTTTCTAGCAAGGAATTTCAAAAAAATTAAAAAAGGTAAGGGAAAAAATGATATGCACACGTGTCTCCATCCCACGCACGAACACCACCGGAAAAAACCGCTATATGTTTAGAAGGAAAAAAAAACGAGGCGTTTCCCGCCAAGAAAAGCACACGTACACACGTGCGTGCCACACATGCCGAATGTGTGAACACGCAATCCACAAAAAACAGCTCAACTCGAGCTTCAACCCAGCTCACCGAAACTTCTCTGCTTTCGGCTCTCCTCCGCCTAAAAGGGACCCGCCATCTCCTCCAATTCCAGGCTTTCACACCCTCGCACTACAAAATATTTATGTAACAGAGCCCCATCTCTTGGGAATCTGCAAACCCATCCCCACCAAAGAAAATATTTGATAAAACACCACTCTTTTTTTTACATGCATTCTTGCAGGGTCAATTTTCAGCATTTTTATTTTCTTTTGTTTATTGTTCCCCTTACTTGGAGTTTCTGTCATCGTCTACCCCGAAGCAGTTATTTAATTTTCTCCTTTTGTAAGAAGGTAATGAAGAAGAAGATGAAGATGAGTCACTGGGCCTCATTCTCCCTCGGATTGTTACCCGGAGCTGCGGCAACACCTTTGGTTGTTTCCTCCTCGCATTGTCTTCAACAAGCTCTTGCATTAACCTGTAGCAGCTTAGGTTTTTCTCCTTGCTGAGTCCATCACACCATGACTCGGCATGCTCAGGATTGAAAAGAGACAGGTTTGGAATTTCATTGGCTGCACAAAGTATCGCTGCTGCAGCGATGCTTGACGGCCGATACTCTAGAAAACTCGCCTCTGTTCATAAATATCAAAACAAAATTTTTAAAAATATACATTATCAACCGACAGAAAGAGAATAGAATTGATGATGATAATAGTACCTTTGATATTGGATAAAATAATATCCGACGCCCTTGAAATCAGAAAACCCAGAAAAGTTGCTGTTGGATCGAGCTTGCATGCAAAGAAATCAATGAAACTGAACGGCGTTACCGATCGCAGTCTCCAATCCAGAACCGTCAGCACGAGCAGTTCCATTCTTTGAATTGTTTTGGGTTCAAAAATGTATTTCGCTCCCTCCACCTGAAGATCTATAAGAGATGGAGCAAGCGGTTCCTCCATCTTGGCCGCTAACGACAAGCAAGCAATAGATAAGAGTTGCAATGGCCACCCGCTGTTTTCCTGAATGGTGAAAAAAAATTAATCATTCAAATTCCGTTATCCGTCTAGTAAATTAAACTCGACGGCGACGGAACGGAAGAAAAATCTCACCGGCAAGCGGCGGGAGTAGAGAAACCGGTCCAGATAGTTAACGGAAAGATAAGCCGTCAAAGGCTGCAAATTGTAGTATGCTTGTACCTGCAAGCAAACAAACAAACAAAAAGGGGTTGTTGAAAAAGTTGCTGTGTGCATTTTAGCAGAACCACGAATCTTTCGAACTAAAGTGCGCCGGTGGTATTGTTGTAATATCGAAGAACAGATAATGTTTGTACAGTGTTAATCAGTTAAACGGTTTACCTTTAGAATCCATGCAACGGATTCCTCTCGAGCCGACGCGTCAAGAGATCGACACTGAAACCGAGCCAGGTAATCGAACCCGGGGACGAAGTTGGTTTCGTCTTCAATAAAGCCATCGATGGAGGATTCCTCGATGGAAGTCGCCGGAGACTCCAGCTCCGACGAACACGCCGGTGACTCGCCGGATAACACCTCGTCGGAATCCTCGGCGCATAGTAAGTCCGTGAAGCGATCGGAACATGACAACGACATGTTGAGAGTGGAAAACGAAGCCGGAAGTCGTAGCCGCTGATTCCACCTCCTCATCTCTCCATAGTAATATCTCGATGTCGAAACAAGGCGACGGAGATGGGCGTGTGAGTGCGGAAGAGGAGAGACGGAGAAATTGTTTTGGTGGGGGGTTTTGGTAGTTTGAGGTTGGGGAGGTGGGATATAAAAATCTGAGGGATTCTTTTTGTTTGGGGGTTGATAGAGGGATAAGATTTTCCCGGGAAACGGGATTCCATTTTTGGAGGGTACTGACAAAGTTTTGTTTGTTGGATAATTTAAGGGATGGGAGTTATTAGTAGTAGTATTACTGCTACTACTTGTAGGAGGATTAAAACTAAGATGACCTAAACGACAAAGTTTTTCACTTGGGTTTTTGTTTTATACCAAGTGTTAGGCGTTATAAAATGCGGCATTATCAACAAAATAACACAATTTTAAATTTATTTTTTTAAAATATCATTCAAAAGCATGAACAAAATTGCTTCAGTGGTTAAAACGAACAATTATTATTTTTAAAAATTATAGGTTTAAGCACCGATAACTGTATCTAAAAACGTGAATTGTCGAGTACCCGAATTTAAGAAAACTAAGTTGCATCGCTTGTTAATATCTACTGCGCGCCACCACAGCACAACTCGTAAGTCGTAACAGTTCGGGTGTCATCCATAATTGTGGCTCAGCTCAGTGTTGTTACTTTGACTTCTTGTTTGGCTTGGTTTTCTTTATATGAATAAAAATCTTATGTATTTTTTTAATAGTCTTATTCATATTTTAGTATTAAAAATATTAAATTTTGAATATTAACTCTAAATTTTAAAGTTTAAAAATTATATTTTACACGCTAAATCTTAATTTTAAATTTTAACTTTAAATTTATTTTTTAATATTGGACATAAATAGAAGGAAAAAATCATGTCCCTTTTCGGCGCCCCTACTTATGCACCAACACTAAAAAATACTACAAAATTAAATTTCAAGGCCTAACTTTTAATTTTAAATTCGAAACCCTACACTATATACCCTAAAAATACATCATACTCTAAATTTCCTAAACCCTAACCTAAAACCATAAACACTAAACTTAATTTTAAGCATGAGACATAAATAGAGACACCGAAAAAGACAAAGGATTTCCATCCTAAATAGAGACACTTAAAAGAGATAAAAGGATCTATGTTATGATACATTAGGCTATTTAGGCAATATTAAAAGTCTGGTTTTTGCTGTTATGAATAAAATATAATAAATTATTTCCCTTTTCTTTTTCCTAAGTAGAAAATGTTTAAAAAATAAAATGTAATAAATTAAATAAATAATCTTATAATAAATATTTGTATTTATTTGATCTGAATTAATAGCGACAATTATATCGAAAAAATATATAAATAAACAAGGGTGTATCCTTTAAGGGACTAATGAGACCACGTCCCTGAAAATTTTGAGAAATTTGAACTTTACCCCTAAAAATTTTAAAATTTTAATTTGACTCCCTCAAGATTTTTAAAAATTATTATTAAGCTTTAAATTTTTAAATACTTTTAATTAAATTTCATCTCATTTTTTTAAATCTCTCAAAATATTAAAACCTTATTCTTTCGGATTTTTCTAGCATGCGGCAGCTTAATATGCGGCTAATATACGGCGTTACCGGAAACATCATTAAGAAATACCGGAAACATCATTAAAAATACCGGAAACATGATAAGAAATACCGGAAACATGGATTTCGAAAGTATCGATACTTTTGGATATGTTGATTTCGTAAGTATCCATACTTTCGAAAGTATCCATACTTTTGGATATGTTGATTTCGAAAGTATCCATACTTTCGAAATCCATGTTTCCGGTATTTCTTATCATGTTTCCGGTATTTTTAATGATGTTTCCGGTATTTCTTAATGATGTTTCCGGTAACGCCGTATATTAGCCGCATATTAAGCTGCTGTACCGCAGAACTACCCCTTTCGGCCTCCAAACTGGGGTCGATCGATTTGGACTCCCAATATGTCATATTAAATGGCTTTATGTATATTATTTGCTGAGCATAGAGACTATGACCTAAGGCTTAGGTAATTATTATGTCTTTATTTTTATAATTTGTTTTGTGGAAAAAAAACATCAATCAAAATAGAAGCGAAAGCAAGGAAAAATGAAAAGAAAAGAAAAAACCCGATGCTTTGTTAAAATTTTCAAATATATTCATTAAAAATACCTTTTGGTTTATTATTCAAAGGAGTATTTAAAGTGATATTTTTTTCACTTATACCTGATTTTTTTTTGTCTAAAATTAATAACTTAAAAAATTACTTCAAAGGCCTTTGGTTGGCGAAGGCTAGAGCTTGAATCTGATTGCAAAGAAGCTGTCAATTTTAGGGATGCACACGGGTCGGATTTTTAGTCTATTTGGACTCGATTCGAAAATAAACACCTTAAATCCAACCCGAACATATTCTTTAAAAAACTCGACCCGAATATATTCTTTAAAAAACCTGACTCTTCCCGAAAATAAATATATTAAATTCGACCCCGACTCGACCAATATAAAATAAATTAATTTTAGGGACTTATTTGTAAAAAATAATTTTAAAAGACTTAATTTTTTAAAAAATATAATTTAAAAGACTAAATTATAAATAAAAATTCAATTTTAAGGACTTAATTATTAAAAATATTTATAAAGAGGGATATTATTATAAATATCCCTAAAAAATTAAGGGAAAATTACACTATTAGTCCCGGGTCGGATATTTTTCACCATAAACCTAAACCCGACCCGAGTTTATCATCAACAAAAACCCGACCTAAACCCGATTTTTTTATTAAAAATCCGACCCGATCGGGGCGAGTAGAGTCGAAACCCGTCGGGTCCGGGTAAAATGCCCATCCTTATCGATCTCATAGATGCATATAAAATTATGTGGAAAACAGATCGATTCTTTGGGATCATTCCTTTCTTCAAACGGACCAATTCAAGGTAAAAAATGGGGTTGCTCCCTCAGCAAAATTGGTATAAAGTTCAGCCAAAACATGATGGGGAGTGCTCTAAGTAATGCAATTCTGGAGCTGTTATATAGGAATTGGGAGGTGAATCTGCGACATGTGGGTAGATCGGCGAATCTCGTTGCGGACAAACTTGCATCGCCGTTGAAGGGGCCGCCGTCGGGTGAGGTCTGGTTCGATACTCCTCCACCACAAGTGCACGATATGCTGCTGAAGGAGTGAAGGGCTGGCAGCAAAATTCTACTGCAAACTAGTTAATTGTTTTGCTCATTCTTAACAAAAAAAAACTTCAAAATGACACATGCATTGACATATTGTCTCAACCATAAATTCGGTTGACAGAGTTAAAATACTAACATCATTAAATATTACGTGTTACAACTTGATTGATTATTAATATATTATATCATCATTATGTATTAGTTAATTAATTTTTTTAAATTCAGCAATTGAAATTTAAGTACTAATTTAAGAAAAGTTATTAATTTCAAATATTGATTTAATTCCTACATGGAACTATACAGACAATGGCTCCTGTCCTAGTCCCAAAGCTGGGCATCATCACATTCATGTTTGTCAATACCTAATTTTGAAGAAAAACAAATGACCCAAGGAAAATCCAAACCCATGTCAACATGACAGAAGAAGTTATTATTCCGCTTTTTGTTTAAATTTATTATTATTTATTAGGATTTAATGCTCAAATTTATTAGTGAGAAATACCCCATTCATATAGAATATTTCATATTTAACTAATAATAAATGTTTGTCTTCTTTAAAATAAAAAACAATATAAAAGGATCTACACTTGAATATTATGTTAAAACATCTAACCTAAAACCATTTGATAATAAAAAACAATAAAAAATGGAAATCACCTGCCCCTAAAGTATGTCTCATTTATGCCCCACTTTAAAATAGTGGGTTTAGAGTTTGGGGTTTAAGGTTAGAACTTAGGGTTAGGTGTAGGAAATTAAAGGCAAGGTGTATTTTTAAGGTTTAGGGTTTGGGGTTTAGGATGTGAAAATTAGAGTTATGAGACAAGATTTAATTTTTAGTATTTTTAAGCAGGGACATAGAAGGTGACATAGTTAGGGGCAGGAGATTTTTACCCTAAAAGAAAAAAAAAGCTATTTATTAGCTCTATTCTAATATACATTTCAGCTTGTGCATTAATTTAGCTTTTTACTGATAAGACATTACAAAGGAATTTTTTTCAACTTTCTTCAATTGTTTCATCATTTTATGTATTACTGTAATATTTTTAATTTATATTCGAAATTATTTTACCCAATAATATTATTTTTAAAATTTAAAACTATATATCTTATGAATTAAGTTAAAATTCTATTTGTACTCTTGAACCAAATCCCATGATTCATTTCAAGTTTCAGAGCAATTCATTTTCTTTTTCCAACGAAACGAAGATTAGGGGAACGTTTTTATATTTTCCTTTTCATCCCTTTGTACAAAGTAAAAAACTATACTCTTATTGGGGACGGACGCATAATTTTATGTTAGGAGAGTAAACTTATAAAATTTTAAAAGGACGAACTTATAAAATTTTAAGAAAACAAAAATAAATTTTCAGTAAAAAAATATAAAAAAATTTAAATTACATAAAAAATTTAAATTTTTAAGGGAGTGGACCGCCCCATAATTCCATCCCTACCCTTGATGGTGACATAAAACAAGGGATAAGCCTAGTTATAAGCCTTAGGATTCTGGTATCCGTTCCTATCCAACACCATTTTAGCACACTCAAAAATAAAAACTATATTCACATAGGACCCCATAAATCTTCCTTTGTGACTTTGGTTGGTCCCATTGGGATGTTTGAAGCCATCCATGATCTAACCACATTTAACAACAGTTTTGAATTTATGTTGTCAACACCTTTTGTGTTTTTTACTCTTAACAAATTTCAAACAATAAGTAATGATACATTTTATGTGTCATTTATCTTTTAATAGTCTTAAAGTGGTTAAGGTAGTTTTTGTTAATATTTTTTCTTAAACCTTTAATAACGAAATACACATTGCAGACAAAGCTGCTCGAACCTAAGTATCCTAAAATAAACATTATTTTCCTTTCTCCTAGGAGTGGAACCACTCGTTAGGTTTATGTGTTATTTACTCTCTTTTTTGGACAAATCCTAATTCTAATTTCAGTTCTAACTCTAGTTAGAGGAGAGCGGAAGTGAGACTCTAGTGAAAGGAAGTGTGTGCTTCCGGTGGGTCTAAAATCCATAATCTAATGAAATATGAGAGAACAAATATGACCATTTTGACCAACCGGCCAGATGTACTCGCTCATTATTTAAACAACTGTAATTATGATTTAAAACGAGTTATTTTAATGATATCTTCAATTATTAGGGTATAGTCATCATTCGACTACATACTTTATCCATACAAACTCATAACCCATTTATGTCATCTTCAATCTTTCACACTTTCTTTCTTGTTTGTCCACATCATATGTATAAATAAACAAGAGAGTGAGACCTTGTACCTAATTTTTTCTTTCTTCTTCTAGGAAATAAAATTTAAATAGCAAGGAGTAGGAAGAAAAATTCTTAATCTGTGAAAGAAGTTAAGTTAAGGTAGGCAATTGACAAATCGGCTTGTCCATGATTAGAGCTGTTTCTTAGCAATTTTAATAAAGGGTTTGTCTGATACTGTAACACAACATCTTAAACTCAAACCTCAACCACCTTGTTGGATAAGTTGAGCCAATTCCTTAATTTATGTCAATTTTGACTTAGGTGTGCATCGTTTCAATGCAACTATATATATAACAACCTGTCAACCACCCGATTGAGACCAACTTGTCTGACAGTCACACAATACAGGCAATAGTTTTTCATATGTTTTTATTTAAACCATTTCGAAAATCGAGTGGACAGGCAGCTCAATCTTCGGACCAGTCTAAACTAGATGGAAATGGAAAGCTCTTCACGCCAGAACTGGCCTATATCCAGGGAACAATGCCCTGGTATGCCCACACAGAGAGCTGGGTCAGGGTTTAACTGCTGGGGTCTACAAACCAGCCTAGCATTTCTGGTCTTGTCTACTCAAATACAATACACACTCGTATATAGGTTTTCCCCCGGAATTTGTCCAATTCATTCATCTGCATTTTCCACCTCATCAATTTTTTAGCTCTTTAATAAGGTACACACATCGTGTACACATAGTGCTCGAATTTAAGTCACTTAAATAAAATATATTATTCTTTACCACTGAGACTACTGGATTCTGATCGTTTCTCTCTTAAAAAAACACTCATGACAAAAAATTAATCACTGTTTTAAATAATAAATAATCTGATTCCGACCCCCAAAAAATGATATTTAGCCTAGGCCGTAACCGCTAAGGTGTACAATAATGTCGCGAGCAGGCAACTTTAGAAACTGGGGCTTGCACTGAGACATAAGTGGGCTAGCCTTTCCTCATCCTCGATTTTGTTAGGCCAATGTCGACACCAACTACATGTAACATGTGCCTCCTCTGGCTATCATAAAAAAAAATATCTATTCATGCCGTTGGTTACTTTTTTTTCCCGATAAATACGGGGTGAAGCCAGAAATTTATTTAAAGAATATTTTTTTTCAAATGGTCTTTAAGAGGCTTTAATTATTTATAAAGCGATGTCCTTTTATTTGTAATGAGGTATTAATTATACACACACATATATAAATATTTTAAAAAGTTTTGGGTGTCAACCGACACCCCAATGATCAATGTGGCTCCGCCCATGGGTATATGTATGATTTATATTCAATACACTAGTTGCGGAAACAAAAAATTTCCATAAGCGTCTCAATTTTAAGATTTTAATTTAGGGTTTAGAATATAGTGTATGTGAATAGAATTTAGAGTCTAGGGTTAAAAATTAGGATTTATAGATCAAGGGTTAGGTTTTAGGTTAATTTGATTGGAGATTTAAGTTTTAACTTATAAATTCTAAATTATAGCATTAACCATAACTTCTATTCACAACCCCTAAATTCCAAACCCTAAAACTAAAATACTTATAAAACACTTTTTTTTCATTGTCAGTATATGAGTGATAAGTATTTATTTTGGTTATGTTTTTAGTCCTTGTTTTGATCGAATATAAATGTTTGAAGGACTTAATTGGGCTGTTTTTGTGTTGTTCTCATGCATGTTACGTAATGTCAGAAACGAGTTGAAATACTGCAGAAATACTGAATTCGTGGGCAGATTCATGGGCATGAACCAGGGCATGAATGCTGACTGGGCGCCACGTCAGCACCTTCTAGAAGATGACGTCAGCAAGCTTGATAACCTATCAGTCCACTTATCAAGATAGCCTATCATCCGAATTTTATCTTTTTAATTCAAAACTTTGATATTTATCTTATGTAATTTTATTTAAATTTATTTTAGGATTTATCATCTTAGGTTTTTAGGGTTTTTCAACTACTATAAATACCCCACTTTGGGGGTGAATTAAATGATCATTCAATTAGCAATAAAACATCACTTCTTCTTCTCTTGGAAATTCTTCTTCTTCTTTTTTAGTTTTTCTTAAAGTTTTTTTCTTTTAATTATTTCACAAATGTCGAGCATGACTAATTCAATAACCATGCTCGGCTAGATCTTTTTAAGCCGAAGGCTTTTGCAATGACGCGTTCTCAAGGCGAGGTTTGAAACTATGCTTCAAACGTTTCGAAAACTTCTCTCAATTTCTTTAAACTTTATTTTCTAAATCAAAATGATTTTTAAAACCCAAAGATTGACTTTGGAAAAAAAAATGTTTTGATCTATCAAGTGGGAGGGAGGATCGGTTATTGAAACAAATCCGACTTCCAAGGAACACACTTAGTAAATAGATTACTAAGTAAAATTGAGATCGAATCGTTTTTATAGAAATGACTTTTCGAGTTGGTTACGAGCTTAAGTAATTTGTTTTCTCAAACATTGAGTTGGTTTAGACAAATTGTCAAAACTGAAACCAAAAATTGATTTTGGAAATTCAGTTTACAAATAAAAACTCAAGGATTGACCTTGAAGTAATTTTACCAACAAGTTTTTCGAAATAAAAATCTTTACCAAGGAACCGAGTAGAACAAGTCAACGCGGAAGCCCGAGGCTGAAAATCTCATATTCAATTTAAACTATTTTAAAGCTTTCTTTTACTCTCTTAAACAATTGCATTTCATTACAACAACACCCCCCACCTAAATCACATTATCATAGTTCCAACAACAACTCTTGGTTCAGAAACTACAAAAGCGCGACAAAGAAAGTTCTAAGTCCCTGTGGGTTCGACTCCTACTTCCCTATCTATACTCAATTTAATTTCTTTATTTATTTTATTTATTTGGAAGAAGGAAATTATTCTTAACACGTTACGACGCGTGTCAAAATTGGCGCCGTTGCCGGGGACTTCAGCAACTTTTACTGTTTGTTTTTTATTGTTTATGACCAGGAGAAATCCAGAAGAACAGGTTAAATACATCCCAAAAATCAAAGCCAAATGGGAAACAACGAGCAGACGATCCATCAGTTGATCAGGGCAACAGAGGACAATCAGCCCTTGTGCATAACCTTTCCGAATGGTGAAACGCCGTTCCAACTAAAAACGGACTTGATTCATCTACTACCAACCTTCCATGGTTTGCCTAACGAAAACCCACACAAACATTTGAAGGAATTTCACATGGTTTGTCTAAGCACAAAGCCACAGGGAGTATCCGATGACCAAATCAAACTTAGAGCTTTTCCATTTTCTTTAGCAGATATAGCAAAAGATTGGTTATTTGATTTACCCCCTAATTCTGTTACAACTTGGACTGACATGGCTAAACTTTTTCTTGATAGGTTCTTCCCTGCAGCTAAAGCAAGCGAGATTAGGCGCAACATCCTGAGCATCCAACAAAAGGAAGCTGAATCTTTATATGAATACTGGGAGAGGTTTAAAAAGTTGTGTTCAAATTGTCCACAACATGGATTGTCGGAACAAACCCTCCTTCAGTATTTTTATGAAGGATTGACGCTTATGGATATGAAAGTAGTGGATGCGGCAAGTGGCGGAGCTCTAGTCAATATGACCCCAACAGCGGCTAAAACACTAATATCAACCATGGCTGCCAACTCACAAAGGTTTACTCAATCTAGCGAACCATCTCGAAGTGTTCGCGAGGTAAGCACAGTTTCTTTAGAAAATAAGGTTGATAAATTAGCTGAAATAGTGCAAACTCTTCTTGCAGGAAAAAAAGGGAACAACTAGACTTTGTGGGATCTGTACTAGCCCAGAACATCCGACAGACTGTTGTCCGATGATTCAGGAAGACGATGTCGCCCAAGCCAATGCCATGGGAAATGCATACAATCCAAGGTGGAGAAACCAATCAAACTTTGGATACGCAAATAACCAAAGACAAAATCAACCCTACCCACAACAAAAGACATCTCTAGAAACCTTAGTTGAGCGTTTAGCGATGTCCCAAGAGAAATTCCAAATTCGTACCGAGGCCGACCTACAAGAGATAGACAAACAAATAAGCCAGCTAGCAAGCCGTCTTGATTCCAAAGGTAAACAACCCGAGACAAACCCTAGGGAAAATATAAGCGCCATCACACTCCGTAGTAGGACAGTTATAGCTCCAAAAGAACCATCAAAAAACGACAATCCCACTCATGCCATGGAAGAAGGTAACGAAAAACAAAATAACCCTATACCATCATCTTCTCCTTCTTCCCCACCTCTTGAAGTCGCACCTCCTTTCCCATCACGATTAGTAAAACGTGACAAAAAGGCTGAAGAGAGAGAAATTATTGAAGTATTTAAAAAGGTCCAACTAAACATTCCCCTCTTGGAAGTCATTCGCCAAGTGCCAAGGTATGCTCGTTTCCTTAAAGAGCTTTGTACAACCAAGCGAAAACTCACCGGGCACGAAAAGGTAAATTTGGGAGAGCAAGTTTCTGCAGTTTTTCAACGTAAGTTACCACCCAAAATGAAAGACCAAGGTATGTTTGCTATACCCTGTCAAATTGGTAACATATCTATTAAACGTGCTATGTGCGATCTTGGGGCTTCAATAAATGTAATGCCGCTTTCTGTTTATAAAATGATAACTAACGATCCTTTGAAGGAAACCAGGATTACAATACAGTTGGCGGATCGATCAGTCATCTATCCAGAAGGAGTGTTGGAAAATGTTTTGGTAAAGGTAGATGTCTTATTTTTCCCTGCGGACTTCTACGTGATCGATATGGCTCACGATAGAACAAACACTTGCTCCGAAGTGTTGTTGGGACGTCCATTCCTTAGCACAGCAAACACGAAAATAGAAGTAAGAAGCGGCCTTTTGTCCATGGAATTCGACGGTGAGGTAGTAGAATTCGATGTTTATAAGGCAATGAGGTATCCTGATCAGGTTGAATCTGTTAACTCGATTGATATTGTTGATCCATATATAGAAGAGTATGCAGATACTAATGTTTTTAATAACTTTGATATGAACTATGAGCTTTGCGACGATGAAGCAGAAAATGAGGATGAATCTGTTTCCTTTATTAATTCTGATTTAGCTTTAACTCCATCAAAGACTAAACCTTTGCCATCTATTTTGCAGGCTCCAAAGTTGGAATTAAAAGAACTCCCATCCCACCTTAAGTACGCCTTCCTGGGAGATAATGATACCTTACCGGTTATCATTTCGAACGAATTAATCGGAGAGGAAGAAGTCGATCTTGTCACAGTCTTGCGAAAATACAAGGAAGCAATCGGGTGGACGGTAGCGGACATAAAAGGACTTAGCCCCTCAACTTGTATGCATAAAATCAAAGTTGAGGAAGGGGCAAAGCCATCACGACAAGGTCAGCGACGCTTGAATGATCCCATGATGAAGGTAGTACAAGACGAAATTCAAAAACTCTTAGACGCTGATATCATATATCCGATCTCGGATAGCGAATGGGTAAGTCCTATTCATGTTGTTCCTAAAAAGACCGGCGTCACGGTAATCAGAAATGACAAAGGTGAGTTAGTTCCAACTCGAGTTCAGAATAGATGGCGAGTTTGCATAGATTACAGGAAGTTGAATTCTCTAACCCGAAAAGATCACTTTCCCTTACCATATATTGATCAAATGATTGAAAGATTAGCTGGTAAATCTCATTATTGTTGTCTTGATGGCTTTTCAGGTTTCTTTCAAATTCCCGTAGCCCCTGAAGACCAAGAGAAGACCACATTTACGTGCCCATTCGGGACCTTCGCCTATCGACGAATGCCGTTTGGACTATGTAACGCTCTGGCTACGTTCCAGCGATGTATGGTAAGTATATTTTCGGATTATGTTGAGAAAGGGATCGAGGTATTTATGGACGACTTCACTGTATATGGTAATTCGTTTGGTGAGTGTTTATTGAATTTAACTAATGTCTTAAAACGATGCATTGAATTTAACCTTGTGCTTAATTATGAGAAATGTCACTTTATGGTTAATAAAGGCTTAGTATTAGGACATATAATTTCTTCAAAAGGGATTTCTGTTGATAAAGCTAAAACGGATATTATACGCTCACTCCCATACCCCACAACCGTGAGGGATATTCGCTCTTTTCTTGGACATGCAAGTTTCTACAGGCGATTTATAAAAGACTTCTCAAAGTTAGCACAACCACTATGTCGGTTACTGCAGAAAGATGTAGAGTTTGACTTTACATCCGAATGTAGGAAATCGTTTGATACAATTAAAGAGAAACTTGTGTCTGCGCCAATAGTGCAACCGCCCGATTGGAACTTGCCGTTCGAAATTATGTGCGACGCCTCAGATTTTAGTGTTGGAGCGGTACTCGGACAAAGGAAAGGACGAGAGCCTCATGTCATCGCCTATGCATCGAGAACGCTCGATCCAGCGCAACGAAATTATTCAACTACAGAAAAAGAACTGTTTGCTGTAGTGTTTGCTTTAGATAAATTCCGCTCTTATTTACTTGGAACTAAAATTATTGTTTTTTCTGACCATGCAGCCTTGCGATATTTGATGAGCAAGAAGGAAGCAAAACCAAGGTTGATCAGATGGATTTTACTCCTCCAGGAGTTTGATCTCGAGATAAAGGACAAGAAGGGGAGTGAAAATCTTGTGGCCGATCACCTTAGCCGAATCCCATTAACTAATTCGGATTCGCCAGTCAATGACGAATTCCCTGAAGAAAATTTAATGATGGCCCAAGCTTCAACACCTTGGTTTGCGGACATCGTGAACTATTTGGCTACAGGTGAATTACCTCATGACTTGCCACGGTCAGAAATTACCCGAATCAAGAGGGAATCCAGGTTCTATATTTGGGATGATCCCTACCTTTGGAGACATTGTTCCGATCAGGTAATACGACGATGTGTAACCGAAGACGAGGTAAAATCTATGCTAAATTTTTGTCATTCATATGCATGTGGTGGGCATTATGGACCTAAAAGGACAGCTCATAAAATTCTTGAATGCGGATTCTATTGGCCTAATATTTTTCGAGACACATATTTATTTTGCAAATCATGTGATAAATGTCAAAGAGTTGGTAACTTAAGCCGACGTAATGAAATGCCTCTAAATCCTATTCATGTTTGCGAAATATTTGATGTGTGGGGGATAGATTATATGGGGCCATTTGTATCATCATTCGGTAATTTTTATATTATCTTAGCTGTTGATTATGTTTCGCGATGGGTTGAGGCAAAAGCCACAAAAAATAATGATGCTAAAACCACTGTCAAATTTCTTAAAGATTGTATTTTTTCCAGGTTTGGCACACCAAGAGCGTTGATATGTGACAGAGGGAAACATTTTATCAATCGAGTCATCGACGCGTTAATGAAAAAATTTGGCGTCACCCAACGCATCGCGACGTCGTACCATCCGCAAACAAATGGTCAGGCGGTAGTGTCAAATCGTGAAATCAGGACCATTCTTGAAAAGATCGTGAAACCTGATCGGAAGGATTGGAGCGTTAAGCTGAATGACGCATTATGGGCCTATCGGACAGCATATAAGGGTCCCATCGGGATGTCCCCTTATCGCCTTGTTTTTGGTAAGCCGTGCCATTTACCGGTCGAATTGGAGCACCGCGCGCTTTGGGCAGTCCAAAAATGCAACATGGAAATGGATCTAATTGGCGAAACGCGTAAACTCGATATCCAGGAGTTGGAAGAAATTCGGAAAAATGCCTACAACAGTTCGAAAATTTTTAAGGAAAAAATAAAGATTTTCATGATCGTAATATTGCATTTAAATCATTTTATATTGGTCAAAAGGTTTTATTATTTAATTCTAAATTAAAACTTTTTACAGGAAAATTACGATCAAAGTGGCTTGGACCATACACAGTGACTAATATTTTTCCACATGGTGCAGTGGAAATTAAAAGTAATTCCGGAGAGCCATTTAAAGTTAACGGTCAACGGTTTAAACCGTACTATGACAATGCTCCGATTGGTCTAGTCGAGGATATTCGCTTATTCGAACCTGTTACTTGAGTAAGGTCGTCAAGCTAGCGACGATAAACAAGCGCTGAATGGGAGGCAACCCATTTCTTTTCTTCTTTTTACTTTAATTATTTTTTTTCTCTTTTCTTTATTTTATTCTATTTTAAACTGCCATAGGTTAATGTCATTTGAATTTTATTTTTAGTTAAAATAAACAAAAAAAAGAATAAATAAAAAAAGAAAAAAAAAGAAAAAAAAGAAGAAAAAAAAAGAGATAACCGAAATTATCTCTCATTTTAGATTTTTAATTTTGATTTTTTTTTTCTTTTTTCAAATTTATTTTGAATTTATTTTCTTATCTACTTTTGAATTTTTATTTATTTATTTATTTTATCTTTTTGAATTTTTTTATTATCTCATTTTAATTATTTTATCCTTTTTATTTTGAATTTTATTTTATCTTATCTCTTCTTTATTTTGTTTGCAGATAATTTAGATCAAATAAAAGGATGAGAAGCTATCTTTTTCAACAAAATTTGCCACCATTCTTGCTTCATCTTCAACCTTCATCACTCGTTACCACCACCATGGTCCGAACTCGAGAGCAAGCTCGCCTCCGTCCCTACACCAGACTCAGAGCCCATTTTCGAAACATGCTCTTCTGCGATCGGGGAGTATTTTCACCCTCTCTCTTTTATTTTAATTTTTCATTTTGGGACAAAATGCATCTAAGTGAGGGGAGGGAGATATGCTTATCAATTTTTATCTTGCTTATCCATCTTGATTGTTCGCTTGAAATCTTGGTTTTATTAATTTAAGTTCTCTGTTTAAATCCTTAATTTCGCCTTGTCTCACTGTTTTCACATGGTTCTGAATCTATCTTGTTAGAAAACTCTAGGTTGCATGGTAAATTTTTTGGCATGATTAATTTTTAATTTTATTATGATATTTTATTTCTCTATTAATCCACATGATGCTTACCTAAGTACACAAGACATATTTGTGAGATTTTGAGCCTAATGAGCATGCATGATATTTGCTCTTTGTTTCTTTGAGTGTGCCTAGCTAAATTAGTTGCATTCTAGAACTTGTCTTTAAATTCTTTTTGAGATTACATTGATTGATTATGATGCTTTAATAT
Organism: Hibiscus tridactylites; assembly: GCA_958450335.1. Taxonomy (NCBI): domain Eukaryota; kingdom Viridiplantae; phylum Streptophyta; class Magnoliopsida; order Malvales; family Malvaceae; genus Hibiscus; species Hibiscus tridactylites. The sequence continues at coordinate 88,193,674 of OY288281.1, forward strand.
AATAGAGGCACTAGGTTTAAACCACTTCTCTTCCCAAATAAATCACATACCCTTTAATTAATTTCCCTTAGTGAAACAATCTTTGAGCCTTAGCCTTTTTCTTGAAAATTACCACATTTTAAGCCTAATCCAATTTCTTCTCAAATCCATCATTTTTGTTCCCTTTTTCGAGACAAATTTCATCTTAAAAAAAAGATTCGAATAAATGCAGTGCAGCAGTGTATTACACTGTGCAGAAAAAAAAACTGTGCAGAGTTGATTCGAATATACAGTGCAGAATTGGATCAAATATACAGTGCAGGAAATTGTTCGAGTCTGCAGAAAAATAAAAACAGAAAAAAAACACAGTGCAGTTCGAAAAAAAAAGAAAGAAAAGTACACTGTCGAGCAGTTTTGGTTCGAATGAAAAAAAAGGATTTCAAATATATTTTTTTAGATGATTTTTTGTCTTGAGTTTTAGCCTTTATTTTCAGCCTTTATCCTACCCTTACCTTAGCCCCATTACAACCCTTATTTAAGACCTCTTGATTTTTGCATCATATTCATGTTAGTAGTGGAGATTAGATTTAAACACAAGCTTATGGTTATGCTCTAATTAGCTTTGGCTCGAGTGATTTTTCTTACCCTTAAACACTTTGAGTGACATGAGCGATTCCTTGTGAGGGTACTTGGTTTGCATCATTGATGTTACTAGAGTTTTTAGAATGTCGTCTTAGCTTTAAATTATTAGTCTTGCCATTTATCTATCCTTGCTCCTTAGTTTTCTCTCATATTTAGATGCTTAATCATATTGAGAATTTTTGAGACTTCGTGAAATTAAGGATGAAAAATTGAACTTAAGATTATTTAATTTTGAGATACTTGAGGACAAGCATCGGATAAGTGAGGGGGAATTTGATAAGTATTTATTTTGGTTATGTTTTTAGTCCTTGTTTTGATTGAATATAAATGTTTGAAGGACTTAATTGGGCTGTTTTTGTGTTGTTCTCATGCAGGTTACGTAATGTTAGAAACGAGTTGAAATACTGCAGAAATACTGAATTCGTGGGCAGATTCATGGGCATGAACCAAGGCATGAATGCTGACTGGGCGCCACGTCAGCACCTTCTAGAAGATGACGTCAGCAAGCTTGATAACCTATCAGTCCACTTATCAAGATAGCCTATCATCCGAATTTTATCTTTTTAATTCAAAACTTTGATATTTATCTTATGTAATTTTATTTAAATTTATTTTAGGATTTATCATCTTAGGTTTTTAGGGTTTTTCAACTACTATAAATACCCCACTTTGGGGGTGAATTAAATGATCATTCAATTAGCAATAAAACATCACTTCTTCTTCTCTTGGAAATTCTTCTTTTTTTTTTTAGTTTTTCTTAAAGTTTTTTTCTTTTAATTATTTCACAAATGTCGAGCATGATTAATTCAATAACCATGCTCGGCTAGATCTTTTTAAGCCGAAGGCTTTTGCAATGACGCGTTCTCAAGGCGAGGTTTGAAACTATGCTTCAAACGTTTCGAAAACTTCTCTCAATTTCTTTAAACTTTATTTTCTAAATCAAAATGATTTTTAAAACCCAAAGATTGACTTTGGAAAAAAAAATTGTTTTGATCTATCAAGTGGGAGGGAGGATCGGTTATTGAAACAAATCCGACTTCCAAGGAACACACTTAGTAAATAGATTACTAAGTAAAATTGAGATCGAATCGTTTTTATAGAAATGACTTTTCGAGTTGGTTACGAGCTTAAGTAATTTGTTTTCTCAAACATTGAGTTGGTTTAGACAAATTGTCAAAACTGAAACCAAAAATTGATTTTGGAAATTCAGTTTACAAATAAAAACTCAAGGATTGACCTTGAAGTAATTTTACCAACAAGTTTTTCGAAATAAAAATCTTTACCAAAGAACCGAGTAGAACAAGTCAACGCGGAAGCCCGAGGCTGAAAATCTCATATTCAATTTAAACTATTTTAAAGCTTTCTTTTACTCTCTTAAACAATTGCATTTCATTACAACAACACCCCCACCTAAATCACATTATCATAGTTCCAACAACAACTCTTGGTTCAGAAACTACAAAAGCGCGACAAAGAAAGTTCTAAGTCCCTGTGGGTTCGACTCCTACTTCCCTATCTATACTCAATTTAATTTCTTTATTTATTTTATTTATTTGGAAGAAGGAAATTATTCTTGACACGTTACGACGCGTGTCAATGAGGAATATATATATATATATATATATATATATATATATATATATATATATATATATATAGTGTATTAGTTGGTCTAGTAAAATGGATTAAGATGTCATCTATTATTATATAATACATATTTGATCATTCATCATTAATTAGTTGGTCTATACACATGTATGGTATTGATTGATGCATTGAAAAGTAATGGACAAAATAATAATGGAGTGGATCTCAATTCTCAACCTTTAGTGGGACAAACATTAAGTTGTTTTAATAATATATAAAGTTTAAATATTGACGTTATAAATAGATCAAATTAAATTGAAAAATTAATCACATAATAAATATTTGTAATACTTATATATGAATTAATTGACTAATAAATTAAATATTCATAATTATATAAAAATATATATTATTGAAAAGTACTTGTATGGCTCAAATTTACATTTCTAAATATATATGTTTTGGTAAGCAGCAGCCATCAGCTATTGAGTGAAGGGTTTCAAATGTTTAGACTCAAACGCCGAGCTTACTAAATATGAATAAGTTCACATTCATTGAGGATTTGCCTAAGCCGAAAAACCAAACACTGATATCCTTTCTCTGTTTGGATCTCTCATTTTCGTATATATTATTGCGTTTGTTTGTTTTTGTGGCACATTTTGCGTTTATTATGTGATACGGTTTACGTCTACATTTATGACAATTTGGTGTTTGTGTAACGATCAGGATAACACATCATTTAATCAGGGGAAAGTCGGTGGTCTAATATGGGGCTAGATCCCCTTTGTGATAGTTTCTCGCGATAATCAAAATCGTTAGTGGAATAATATACAAGATTGATTTTCGATCTCTATTTCTACTTCTATATAATGTCTAGTTGGATAGAAAATGATAGACATGGGAAAACTTTATTTTTTCTTCACACTTTCGAGTTTACATGCTTTAATTTTTTTCTTCATAAATTTTCTTGGTGAACTTGGTCTCTTTATGGCTGGGATGTGACGTATTTATCGTATATTTTTCTTATTTAATTGGAACTCAACTTATGTTAATAAAAGTGGGATCAATTTCAGAAGCCCAATATAATTGAGCCGATGAATAAATGGGCTTCAATGTTAAGGCCCAATATAGATTAGTTAAAAAACGAAAGCCCATCTCCCACTCTCTCTCTCTGTCTGTCACTCTCTAGCGTGAAACTGAATATCAGTAGACGGAGGCGCCCTCCCGTCCGTCTCGAGCTCCGGCAGCGCCGGAGAAGTTCTACTCTCTGATGAACTGCTTGTCTCACGCGCGTGCTTATGGTTCGGCTTTATTTAGAACGTCTGGTAATTTCATTGCAACTACTTCTTTAAACCAATGCCGTTTTCCCTTATGGAAAATAAATTTTCGAAACGCCGGTGTTAAGGCTGTGGATTTAGAGTGTCTGTTGACAAGATTTCACACTCGGTGCTACTCTTCCCGGAGTAGAACAAAAACATCTAGGACCAAAAAAGTCGATCATGAGCAACCACCGGCGATGGAAAACGAGAAAGATGCATTCTTCGTAGTGAGAAAGGGAGATGTTGTTGGTGTTTTCAAGAGCTTTGCTGAATGTCAGGCCCAAATAGGATCCTCGGTAATTCCTCTTGCTTCCCTTTTTCTAATGCCGACTAAAGTTGATTTCTTTTTCAGCTAATGAGCCTGACCGGCTCGCGAGCTACTCGGGCTCGGCTCGGTCAAAGCTCGGTTCGAGTGAGCTTGACTTGGGCTTGGGCTCGGGCTCGGCTCGAAATCTTAATAAGTCAAGCCGGGCTCGGGCTCGGGCTCGGGCTTGAGCTTGACTTGGGCTTGGGCTCGGCTCGGCTCGAAAAGCTCGAGAACCGGCTCGAAAAGCTCAAGAACAGGCTCGAAATCTACACATGCACTAAAATAAATTATGTGTTTGTATTTTCTTATATGTGTATTTTCCTTTTTAGTTGGTTGTTTGATTTTGTATTTTCTTTAATTATGCCTTTGTATTATAAGAATATTTATTGATTATTTAGATTAATCTAATTTTTTACACTTTTTCCCGCAAAATTTTTTATTTCGAGCCAAGCTGAGTCTGACGAGCCCGAACCAAGCTTGACGAGCTTCGAGCCCGAGCCGAGCGCAATACTATAGTTTTTGAGCCGAGCTCGAGCCTAAAATTCTGAGCTCGGCAAGCCCGAGCCGAGCTCAAATACACTGTTTTCGAGCCTAGCCAGGCTCGGGCTCAGCTCGGCTCGTTATCACCCCTAGCTATGCCTATACTATGTTATTGCAATATGGATTTTAATGTACTTTTTATATTGTAATGAAGTGAGGTAATGATTGTAATGCAAATAACATAGTAATCCTTCTTAGATACTGTTTTTCTTCTTTATGCTCGCCTGTTAAATTTGACATGTTATTGTTCTATTTCAAGTAGATATGTGATCCTCCGGTCAGTGTTTACAAAGGCTCCTCTTTGACGAAGGAAACCGAGAAATATATGTCTTCCCGTGGGCTTACGAATGCTCTCTACACTATTAAAGCTGCAGATGTGAAAGAGGATCTTTTTGGAGCACTTATCCCCTGCCCTTTTCAAGTGAGACCTTAAGCATGAACCTTACGCTTACCGCAAATTTTCTGTTTTTTTTCGAACAAGTCTGTGAAAAAAGAATGAAAAGATTTTGGTGTCCTCTTCCTTTTCCTGCATCAATGTCTGTTTACTTGAATATATTCTTGTGACTGCAATTTCACCTAAAACTTGCATCTCCCTAGTAATGTGGTTGCTTGCAATTTGAGGTTTTGAATAGGCCATCGATTATCAGTCTATTTGTACTTTGATTAGTTTGTTTCTTTCACATGCTAACTGTATTGCAAAGGCTGTTTTATACCATTCACAAAAGGTGAAGATATTGGCTCTTATAGATTAGGTCGATATCCCTCCCCTTTTTCTTTTTGTCTCAGGAACCGGCTTCTTTTAAGGGTGAAACATCTCATAACGATGCAACCAAAAAGAGACCACAGGATATGCTTCAGTCCGAGTATGGGGTAGGTTAGCAGTTTTAATTTTCCCCGAGTGCATCATTATTAATATCACATTCATGATTGGATGTGAGATTATTTTTCAGTGTTATACCCTTAACCTTTTGCAGGTACTGGGATCACTTGGTTCGCCAGCTGTAGCTGATCCTGTGAGAAAGCATGTCAAGTTGGATTCGCATGCTGAGGTTCAAACAACATCCCCTGGTTATGTAAGTAGATCCGGTAGTAACAGCTGAGTATTCCAGTAAATGGTTGAATATATTCCCTCAAACTACAGAACTTATATATATGTATATATATAGTATCTGGCAATTAGGTCTTTTGTTCACATCATAAGAGGGTTTCCTGAGAAAGGAAAGGGCTTCTGAATTAATTTACCAAGATTTGTATGCTCGGAAAGTAGGCTGTGACTGTGATGCCTGTACTTTATGTCTTTATGGCAGCAGTCTTGTATTCTTGAATTTGATGGTGCATCAAAAGGAAATCCTGGACCAGCTGGTGCAGCAGCTGTGTTGAAAACTGATACTGGAACCGTGGTATGCGATTCACCATTTACAAATTAGACCTTTTCCGCACCTACATCTTTCCATAATATGATATTTTGAACATATTTGCAAATTGCGCGAAGGTTTGGGTGTAGCAACCAATAATGCTGCTGAATATCGTGCTGTAATTTTAGGGTTGAAACATGCTCATAGAAAAGGTTATAGAAACATTCGTGTTCGAGGTGACTCAAAGATCGTTTGTATGCAGGTAACCTGACTATTTTATCCATTTAAGGCCTTATTCAACACATTGTTGTGGGAAGGGAGTGAGTTCATTTTGAGAAATCTCTTATGTATATAGATTTACTGCTGCTGTAAGATAACTCTTTTGAGTATCATTTTGGATCTCTCCTCACCATTACCACTCCAGGTTTCCATTTGTCCGAATACGGAACAATTATGCTGTAACTGGTTGAAACTGTTCAGGGTTGTACCCATGGTCCTGGTTTTATAGAATACAGGGCACATATCTTTAAATTTAAGTGCATTTTTACAGTAATTTCATGATTTTGGTCATTTTTTAACAGTAATCAAAGTTACAAGAGTATTGAGTTTTGAGCACGGTGCCTATGGATCGGCTTAGGCATTGATATGTTATCAAATGTGGATATATTCAATAACTTGGGTTTCAAGTTTTATTCATATCCTTTCATGTTTATGAGTGTTTCCATCTCAAGTACATTAATTCAAAAAAATGATATTTGAGAAGTAATTAAAAAAAGAAACAAAACGAAATGAATTCACTTTTGATCCATTAGTCACTAATGGGAATGGCAATGTTGATGAAAAGAACTGCAAACTTCACCAAAACCACTGCTAAACCCTCCCCTCCTTTCTCTTTCAAATCAACAAAAACTGATGTCCTCGCTGCTGCTGACGTCGCTGATATTTCTAGAGAAGGCCATCTGGTGTGCTCAGACCAACCGGAATCCGCCATCGTCGACCCCCTTTTGCGCAACCTCCTTCAACCACGTGTAGTCATCTATGATGGGGTCTGCCATCTTTGCCACCGAGGTTTTTCCTTCTCTCTATTCCCTCCAAATGAAGGATTTTCAGAGAATGGTTGTAAAACCGGACGAGTTTAGTTCATGGTAGATGTTCATCATTACCTACTTCGCAGTTGGTTGTAAAATGTATAGCAGTAAATGTTTTCGACCTGGTTGTAATAGATAGTGAAGCTTTATTCCTAATGAAGTGATAAAAGTTCTACCTGGTTGGTATTCATTTGTGAAGCAGAGACAATGAACGAGATAAAACAGAGAACATTTTCTACTTTGAAAGCAACAACTTAAAAATGCAAGATTGTCATATTCTGATCAAGAATGTCTGATACAAAGCTTCCTTCAAAACTACTTATCATAACAAAAACTCGCTCAACATCGAATCACAACGACTTCTCAATCTCAAAATGAAGCAGAGAAAGAACAAAAGCTTTCTCCGACACCTGAACTAGCTACAATAACATACACTAAAATGTTGCTCGATTACATTTCCTAAGAGGCTTATCGCTTTTGTGTCAATCGGTGCCGGTCCATTCTTTCCAGTCCTTGTCTACGTGATCCGTAGCCCATTTGACCGCAGCACGTGCAGCTTCCGGCCCTCCGGGCAATCCACGCTCATTTATAGTATCAGCCATGTCAATGAAAGGTATGACCAAGAGTGTTCCAGGACCACCATATTCAGTATGCAAGAAAGTACTGAATAGCTGTTTAGAATAAGCAGAAACAACATAATTGAGTGGTTGTATAATTAGATAGATCACCACAGCAATATGACAACGAATGCTTATTCTATTGCATATCAAATAGAAGTACTGGTTCAGTCTATTCTTCATTTCCTCCTCCATGAATTCAATTTGTTTAAATTCTTTTGACTACACTACTCGGTTTTCTAGTTAAAATTACCTCTATTTTAACCAATTATGCCCCGGAAAACCAAGCCTTTCACATTCATAATCATTTCATTTCAAAGTTCAAAGTTCAAATTGTCTGGAAAGATCGTTGCTTTTAGTTTGTTTAGCAAGTGGTGTTCAAGAAAATTATGAATTGGGTTATGTTCTATTCTGAAATAAGAGAAATCCAATCAACCAGTAATCTTCGATTTCCACTCAAATAACATCAAAATACGAAGAAAATTTGCTTAAAGACTACCTCGACGCAGATTCCTACAACTTCTTCAACCGAGTCTCCATAAATATCCTCCTTCTTCGACAGTTTCTTGAGCAGATGCGACCTAAATTTATCCGTTTCCTGAAGTAACCCAAATTAAACAAACAAACAAACAAACCCAACAAGTGAATTCCACCATAAAATAAGACGCACCCAAGATAATCGGAGGCATAAAGATGCGAGAGGAAAGAAAAGGGAACTTACAGAATCAGCAAATTCGGGAATGGGGTCAGGGAATTTGTACTCAGCAGCTTTGCAAACGAAGTTAGCCGATGAGAAAGAGAGCAAGGAAGGTGCTGGGTTTTTTCCGGTTAAAGTGTAGGTGAAGGAGTTTTTGAATGCAAAGGAAAGTGAAAATGGAGGACAAGGAGAAATAGAAGAAGAAGAAGAAGAAGAAGAAGAAGAAGAAGAAGAAGAAAAGGAGGGAAGTGAGTGAAGCGTGGAAGAGAGAAGAGCTTTGCTCAATGAACCCATCTCCTTATCTTCTAGCCTTTCGGGGTTTAACGTAAAACCTGAGCACTCCCAACACTTAACATAGGATAAAAATGCGGCTAAAGTTCATAAATGATCACTAAATTATACCATAATGTTCGTTTTGGTCACTACATTATCAATTTTATTACAAAATGGTCACTATATCCTTATTGCCATTAAATGGTATGACACGATTTTATCACACAATTAGTTTTCTATATTTATACATTCGATTAATTTGGTCTTAATTCAAAAATTTTAAATAAATTTAGGTTAATTATTTACAAATCCTATCAATCTAGTATTATTTTTATTATAAATTTAACTAAATTAGTAGAATTTATAAATAATGAACTTAAATTTACTAATTCTTTTTAAATTATGACTAAATTAATTAAATCTATAAATATAAAAAATTAATTGTGCTATTAAATAATGTTATTCAAATTGTCACATCACCCCACATGAGGACAGTTAGGGTTAAGTAACTATTTTGTAACAAAATGGATAGTTTAATTTTAATTACCATTTTTTAACAATTGACAGTTTGATGACCACAAATATATTGATATAGTTTAGTGACTACCTATGAACTTTAACCTAAATACAAACATAATAATAAATTTAACCCTTGATATTTATATGTTTTATCAATTTAGCCACCATTCTTTTTTTAGTTAAGTTTCGGAATGGGTTAAACCCTAAACCCTCGTCCCCTTCTGTCACTGAAAGTATTAAAAGCCTGAGAAAATAGAAAGGAAAACAAAGAAGCTTATCTGAACAGAGGCAAAAATGATTTTACGTGGCTCAACTTCGATGCTCCATTCGTACAGTTTATCGGCCACCACCCCGAAGCTCCTCTCTCGTTTCACCCACTCCTCTTTTCTCTCTACTTCCGCTCCAATCCGTTTAGTTTGGCTCAATCAATCCTACAGCCGCCGGACCAGGGCTTTCAGTAGCGCAGCCGTTGCCGTCTCTTCTTCAAAGCAAACTGAGAGGGATACCTTCTTTGCTGAAGAGACTGTTTCCTGGAAGTCTCTAGGCTTATCCGATCGGATCTCTCGAGCTCTTTCTAATGCCGGTTTCGATAGACCCTCCCTCGTTCAGGTGCTTTACCTTCTTCTTTTGATGAATTCATATCCGTTAGTTTGAATTCGATATTGGGTTTTAGTTGATTGAGGCCAATAGTTAGTTTATTACCCTCGATTTCTTTTTAGTCTTCAATCATGTGAGCTCACCATTAATGGGTGGTTTTGGGTGTTTATTGAAAAAGATTCCTTTTTGAATTATGTAGGCTGCTTGCATGCCGTCTATACTCTCTGGAAAAGATCTGGTAATTGCTGCGGAAACTGGTAGTGGTAAGACATATGGTTATCTAGTTCCTCTAATTGATAAGCTTTGTAGTGCTCGGCATGATGGGGATAATGATTCGGAGAAACCTACTGCTTCTTCGCGTAGTTTTTCTGTTGTTCTTTGCCCGAATGTATTGCTCTGTGAACAAGTCGTTCGGATGGCTAATGATCTTTCTGGTGATGATGGCAAACCACTTCTTAGAGTCGCAGCGGTGTGTGGTCGACAGGTATTTTTTTGAACGGCAACACACATCTCTTTGGCATTGTTAGAATTCTCGATTTTCTATGTTGTTGAAACTTGGAGGGTGCTTTTAAAATTTTCAGATGCATGTATATATTTGGCATTGCTCCCTATGTATTGGTAAAATCTGATTGTCATAAATAAAATGCTTGACTACAGGGGTGGCCAGTTAATGAACCAGATATTATTGTGTCAACACCAGTTGCTCTTTTGAACAATATAGACCCAAAAAACCATCATCGGTCGGATTTCATTCGTGCTGTAAAGTATGTTGTATGTTTTCTGACTCATAACTTTGTATTCGTTTTGGTTATTTGTGAAACTATGAGGCTCTTCTTTTAGCAGAAAAATATATTTGCAATACTTGGCAGGTTTTTGATGAAGCAGATATGCTTCTTTGTGGGGGCTTTGAGAATCATGTTATCCGTCTTATACATATGCTCCGTTTTGATGAAAAGCTGTTGTATCGGATGAATAAATCTGGACTTGAGAATCCCGTAGAACTGAGTTCTGATTCTGTATCACACTTCGACTTTGTGGGTGAGGAAGACATACAAAATGAATCCATCTCTGAAGCCGAGGAAATGTCTGAGGATGATGATGATGCTGAGGACTTGACAGAAGAAACTCAAACTTCACCCGTCAAGAGAAAGGACTGGAGGAGAGTGAGAAAATATTATGAACGAAGTAAGCAGTACATATTTGTTGCTGCAACCCTTCCAGTTAATGGAAAGAGAACTGCTGGTGCTGTGCTGAAAAAGATGTTTCCAGATGCCAACTGGGTTAGTGGAAGCTACCTCCATCAACACAATCCTAGGTGCCAAATTCTTATACTCTTTTGTTTTTTCCCCATCTTCCATTTAAACGGTGCTGCTTTTAGTTATGGTTATTATACCTGTTTAGAGGCCAAGCCATATTTATCTCCTTCTCACATTTTATTGTTTTAAGCTTATCACTGCTCATTTGGGAATACCACTCTAACCATTTTAAAAATAATATTTATTTTCCTTATGTCTGCTCATTTCTTTAAACTATAAAGGCTTCTGATGCTTGGATTTGGATTGCCAACAAGATGCATTTAATCAGCTTTGATCAATTGAACTGTTGATAATCAAAATAATTGACATATAGGTGAAACGAACTCCTACGTCATATGTTTCTTTGATCAGTTGAACTGTTCTAGTGCTTGGAGTTAGACATTGATAGCACTAACTCTCAGTTGGCTAGCATTGTTGATGACCTTGGAAACGTAAGAACTCTGAGGAATCTATGCTGAAACAGTCGTACTGAATTTATTTAAGTTAGATGTGGTGTGCTTGCTTGTGTTTCTCATAATAAAGATTCAAGACAGAACTTGTTAATCTGTCTGTTTTTTTTTTTTTTTTTGGGGGGGGGGGGGGGATGCTGAACACAATCAATTTTTGCGGATCCAATATCTTGATGGTTTGAAATGTGGCATAACAGCTAGCCCTACATTCCAACCTCTTCATGGTTTGTTTGTTCTGTGGCATGGTTTTCAGTTCCCCTACACCTTTGAGCCATCATGTATTTCCCTATGTCAATAACCATCATTCAATCCCTCAAGTCCTGTTATTTTCAATGCCACTATTTAGCTTATTGGCAATTTGTGTTTCTTTTCCAATCTCAGATTGAATGAGAAATGGATTGAAGTCACAACTGACACTCAGGTTGATGCGCTAATAGAGGCTGTAAAGCAATTTGACTCAAAAGCAGTGGATCATGGTGCAGGTGTTAGCCGAACCATGGTGTTCGGTAACACTGTCGAGGCTGTTGAAGCAGTGGCTAATATACTGCAGAGGGCTGGAATTGAGTGTTACCGTTATCATAAGGACCTCTCCCTGGACGATCGTGCTGAGTCCTTAGATGATTTCCGAGAGAAAGGTGGAATTTTTGTGTGCACAGATGCTGCTGCTCGTGGTGTTGACATTCCAAATGTTTCACATGTCATCCAGGTGATTCATTTTACTAAATCAATTTTATAGAGGCAAAAATATACTCATGATAAATGGATAATCTTGAAAATATGGCTCTTACTATGTAAGAGAATCAAATAAACTGCGTAAGTTGATGGAGCATAAACTAACCAATGGCTCATTTGTTTAGGGAGGATGAAAAGAGATGGAAAATCTTTTAACAGTACGGATTCATAACCACTTTTGCTATTTCATATCTGACGTTTTGGATTAAAGTTTTCCCTTCTTTCTCCTTTCCACCCTTGTACCAAATTGATAATGGTTTTAATATAAAAACTGACAAAATGTTGTAGATGTATTGTGATTTCTCGGTCAAAAAAGGAATTTATAGATGATTACACTGTTATTAAGTTATGCTTTACAAAAGCAGGATCATGTTAGAGTGATTTGGCTGCATCCTGACTCTGGCAACTTTTGTTTCCCATGTTGTTTCTCAATTTACTGAAACAAATTCCTGGTTAGAGACTTAGAGTTGTTGAACCAGATAATGCAACAAAAACATACATGTCACCTGAGCATAACCGATGCAAGAAATATAAATTTTGAAGCAGTCTGGTACATGCTATATGAGGAAGAAAAGGCATTTATATTTCTTCACACTTCTGTGCAATCACATCTGAGGAATAATATATAGACAACGAGAAAGGTCATTCCTATTATAAGAGAAGTATTTATATAAATATTGAAGTTCAGATATTGTCATAAGTTTATGACTAGCAAATTATCTAAATTATTTAGGGCAGTTAATCGTCTGAAATATTTTATTATTTCAGGCAGACTTTGCTACTTCTGCGGTAGATTTCTTGCATAGGGTTGGCCGAACTGCACGGGCTGGTCAATTTGGAGTTGTTACTAGCCTCTACAATGAATCCAACCGAGACCTTGTTAATGCAATACGTGCAGCTGGGAAGCTGGGTCAGCCTGTGGTAATTGCAAAAGCTTTCAGTTCTTGTTTAGCTGAATTGATAGTTCAGCACTCCTTAAACTCATATGAAGGAGATAATAGTAGTATACACACACGTGTGTGTGCGTGCGTGGGTGCGCACGTGTTTTCTCCTTATCCTGAATAAATGCACAAGGCTGTGATTCTATGATTAGGAAGTCTTGTTATACAAATTAAATTCCTTATGCTTGTTTATGAGTTGCACTTTCTTGTGCAGTGACTAAAAAACGTTATTTGTTGGCTATAGGAATCGGCATTTAGCAGGAAAAGGAGTTTCCGGAACAAACTTAAGAAGAGAGGTAGAGTTTGTGTTTGGAATTTACTTGCCAAAATTTTCTGGTTTCTTTTCCTAGTATATTTTGCACTAAATTTCAAAATTGTTCTTATTTTTAGCAGGTTCAATCAAAGCCAGAGACACACCAACTGCTGAATTGATGGTGTAAGAAAGAAACATGGCTCGTAAAGGACAATAGTTATCTACTAATCTCTTCAACTTATTTCGCTTGGTTAGCTTGTAGCATTATCATCTTAGTGAACTACAGTTCCTTGAAGTTAATGATATCATATACTTTAATGAAGTTATTCGCCCCTCAAAAAGAGCTCTCCGCGCATACGAAGAGACGGAATGTATAAGGTAAATTCTGTTCTAAGTTTGATCTTACTGGAAGGAGATAGGATTATTGATTCCGTCTCTCACCCCGTCCCGTGTGAAACGGATACTGCCGCCGGCTGTTACGAATCATTTCCGTCTCATCAGTTCCATAATTCTGTGCACCAAAGATGTTCTAAAGTGATCTATGAGTATATCATATTTTAAGACATGTTTTGTTTTTTTCAGTATTGCATTCTCATCTACCATGGCTTACAGTGATTCGTATTGAAGTTCCAATTGTTACCTTGGCATGTAAATTGCACTGTGACAGGTTATATTTATGCATTCCTTATTATTTTTCAATTGGTTCAAATACAAACTTCTCTACAGTTTATTCTGTTCATATTTTCAGAGATAAAATAATATATTTTTCATTGTTTATCTATAATATCAAGAAATCTTCAAAATTAATAAGACAAATTAGGGCAGTAGATTTCAACGATCGAAGCTAAGCAACCCAACAGCTGCCATAGTGCTTGACCTTAACGAGCCAGTCTTATATATATTAATCAATATTCGATCAAATAATTAAGCAACTAATCTCACAATTAATCCGTCCTTTCAATCATTTACAGATATGGGTGGTTTGATCAAAACTACTGTTTGGTCTACCTGTTTTACCGCATTAATCATTGCTGTAGCAGCTGACATGTACATGCCGCCCGGCATGGTGATGCCGCCGGTACCGGCACCGAGTACCAGCAACCTTGTATCTCAATATTCTGTTTTACCTTGCGGAACGTCATGGGAGCATAAGAGAACATGACCCTATTGATCATTATCCTACACATATACACACACGTATACATATACATACATAATATGCAGAGAGATTAGTATGAATACATAATATTTCGATTTCCATGCTTTTTTCCTTTTTTTTAGCTTTTTGGTGTGTGGCTCGGCATGTTTGTAATGTATTACTATTCTTATAAAATAAAATTTCCTTTTTTTAAAAAAAAAGTTTGAGGAAGAAGGGTATGTGTGTATTAGATTGCACATTTTAAAAGTATAATTATAAGTATTACATTATAAAGTATATAAAGCAAATGTGAGAATAAGGCAATGCATGATTTGGGAAATTTTATTAATATTGATTGGTAAAATTGCAATACATAATCTGTGTAAAATTTATTTACACAAGCTTGCATATTTACACCATAAATCTTAAATTCATAATTATAAGCTCTAAAAAATTAAACCCTAAATTCTAAACACTAACTTTAAATTTTAAACCCTAAAATTTAAATATCTAAATTTTATACCTTAAACTAAACCCTTAACCGCTAAAAGTAAAAAGTCGTGTAAACTAAACAACAACGTATCAAAGTTTTTTCAGTATTGATTTGCATTTTGCTCCTAATGGGTCTAAGACTCACAACTTAAGAGGGAATGTGTCAATTGAGAGTTTTTAACCACCTACTCTAGAGAATGTTGACCTTTTATATTAAATATTTAATACACTTTCAAAAAAATCTTTAATTATATTTTTGTTTTAATTTAAAATATTTAATTTTTTAATAGAAAATATTCAAATTTTTATACAAAGTTGTGTAAAATAAACTTATTATTTTATGAAACTGCACTTTATATTCATTTTGAATTATATTTATTGTAATTTTAAATATTTTTAAATAATTTTGAGGTGATTACAAGGTAGTATTTATTCACACATTTTCTAAAATATATTACACCTAAATATAAATTTTAAATAATGTAAACTAAAATATTAAATAACATTTTATATTAATTTTAAATCACACTTTTATGGTAAATTAAACTATTAAAATTTATAGATAATCAATATACTAATATAAATATTTTATTATTTTTATTACATAAAAAATAAGTAAACGCATAAATATACATACATCGTACTTGACAAAATAAACTACTAGTATTATATAAGGAAAATACTTTGATGCACAAGCTTGTGTAAATTTTAGTTTACACAAGCCCTTTAATTTTAGGGTTTAGGGTTTTAAGTTTTAGGTTAGGGTTTAGGGGTTTAGTATGTAGGGTATATAATTTAAGGTTTATGAGTAGAATTTAGAGTTTAGGGTTTAGGGCTTAGGGTTTAGGTTTTAGGTTGTTAGGGTTTGTGATTTAAATTTTAAATTTTATAAAAGGATTGTGTAAAAAAAATTTACACAGCTTGTGCATCAAAATAAAACTCATTATATAATAATATAAATAAATTTTTATAGCTATAATTAGGGCGGTGCCAGGGGTTTCCCTAAAATGCAAAATTTATTATTTGGTCTTTTTTAAAATGATTAAATTACAAATTAGTACAATAATAAAATAATGTTTTGACTTTAAATCTTGGTTTTTCAAATCAATAATGTTTTCATTTTGCTTCATCATATCAATCCAGCTGGATGTACCACCATTTGTGTAGTACAAATGCTACCGTATTCGTATTTGATTTAACAATTAACGATTCCATTGACAATTGCTAAATTAATGACACGTTAGGGACTTCAGAAAACTCAACAATTAAACTTTGAGTTTTCCGGTTTTAGGTGTGCCAATATTCTATAATTATATTAAATTTGATTATTTTGATAACTATGAGGTCAAAAGTTCGATTCCTACCAATTGGAATAGAGCATATTTTATGGTCAGCCATTTTGCTTTTAGTGAGAGCACCTACAACGAGTCGTTGCTATCGGCGGTAGATACCTTAGCTCAAACAAAAAAAAAATTATTTTGAGGTTGAATTAAGTTGGATTTTAAATAGAATGAAAGTTTTATTAACGTATATGTATCGGTTTGACCATTAATTTTAATTAAATAGAGAGGTATTACATTCTCGTATCGAGATTCGAACACATACAAGATGGAACAAGATGAGCATCCTTGACGACTAGGCCAATTAGTGAGTCTCATTTAACCATTAATTTTAGATATAAAATAACTTTTAGTTTTTAAATTTGACAATTTTTCTTAACTTAGGCATAGTTTGGGGTTGGGGTTGAAAACCAACTTTGGGAGGTAAATTTGGTATAAATGCCCGTTCTGGAGAAGCTGAAAAATTCAGCTTCTATGGACGCCCGTTTGAAAAGTTAAATTTAAGTTGCAACAGCCGGTTGAAGATCAAACCAAAAATTGTTTGGCATTAGGGTTGAGGCCAAATGGCCATTGAAAACGGTAACATCAACTAAAAACAAGGCCTTAGTCTTTAAACTTTATTTTGATTCACATTAGTCCTTGAACTTAACAATTATTTTTTAACTTAATCATTTAATTTTATTTTGGTCTATATTATCATAGTGTCGCGTAATCAAAAGGACTAAAAAGACAAGTTTAATAACTAATGTAAAAAAATCATGAATCAAGTTGAAACATTTGTCTAGTTCAAAAAAAAAAGTACTTGCTTCGTACAAGTACAACAGGAAGCCAAGGATAGTGCAATTCCAGCTTCTTGCCATTACGAACGTGTTATCCAGTTTTCATATTATAGAATAAGTTCATTTAAATATTAAAGTCAAACCCAGAAGTAATAAACTAAAAGTTAACTATTTAAATCAAATCCATAGTCTCTTGAGGCCCTGCAAATTGAAAATATGACTTCTGCAGTTACAACAGCCATCTTTGCTGCATGTCTGGGCTTGCTGATCATGGTTGTTTCCGCCCATGATGGCCACGAGCACACACCTGGCATGGCCATGCCGCCCGGCATGGACATGTCGCCGAAACCGGCGGCAAGTATGGGCAATTTCGTGGCTCCAACCTCGGTGATGGGCGTATTCCTCGCTTTGATTGTGGCAATTTTTGTTGCATGAGAGAGAGCCTGATCGTCCCACAACAGAATAATCTGATTCCAGAGTTTCCCTCGGATTTCCTTTGCTGATGTTGTTTTGTCTGAATAATGTTTTTCGTACTTTGCTTCCCATTTTAGTTTCTTTTTCTCTTCATCCATTCATCTTGTGTCCTTGGTATGATTAATTTATGAACATTTCGTGTGTTATTATTTTCTTTTAACACAAGCTTTTATTTAAACAAATGTATCACCGTGCAATAATATCGATGTTTTTACCGTAAATCCATGGTTCGAGTTCGAGGACCATATTAGTTTGGAAGATCAACAAGCCCCTTGATAATATTTTGAAGTCGAAATCATCATACTCGTAACCTAAACCAAAGGGTCACTTTCCTTGAAACTATATTTTATAAATTTATTAATTCTTCAAAATCATCATCTACCTTATTTGCCTTCTCTAGCACCCTGTCACAAGAACATTCTTCATACTAACTAAACTACTAAACTACATTAACAAGTTCGATACTCTTAGAACTAGAGAGGAAAAAAATAGTACCAGTGACGGATGCCAGTAGGGGGAGTTGGGCAGGGAGTGTATTCTACCTCCTCGGTCCGGACCCTGATCAGTGCAAAGTGTTTATCAATGGTGAATCTTCAAGAGCACTTGTTGAGAATACAAACAGAAAAATTACAAATACGGCCCAAGAGAAGGGCAGGAAAGACGAGAATTTTACAATAACAATGAGTTGCTACCATCCTTGACATGGTGAAGAAATGGTTAAATCCTATCTTAACCATCTTTTCCAATCATAATCAACAAAATATGGTGCAGTGTGGTGCTTGCCTGCACGAATGTTGAACAAATGGAATAAATTAAGGGCTGATTTGTAATTTGTACGGCCCAAAAGTTGCAGACTTCTTTATCCTGATACAACAATATTTAGCACGGCTGTTTTCGTAGAAAAGTTGCAAATCATAACTGTCCATCAGAAAAGGGGCGGCAAGCTTTTCGTAGAAAACAAAATTCCATACTTTTACCTGTTCAGCATGGCTGTTTTCTCTTGTCAATTTTTAGGTGGATATTATACCATTTCTTCTTCTTAGTTCTATCCCTCGTAGAATGTTTCCTCTCTCTCGCTTCGCCGTCTTCTTTGGCCTCCTTGGATGCACCCTTTCTCCTGATCCTACTCGAACTTCTCTTACTTGGAGGAACATTTGTGTAGGAGGCATGAATCTCGTTTCTTTGTTTAAGAAGCTCATCAATCTGCAAAACCAACATATAGGATTTGTTTGAGAAATTTATCCATTGACCTATAAATTTCAGTTCTCATGGAGCTTAAACTCATAATTCCCACAAGTTAATCCCACCTCTTGCATTTCCTTTGTGTATCTGCTTGTCATATCGGTAAATTGTGCCAGGACCTGCAGCACTCTACATGAATATCAAAAAGAACAAAAGTTCAATACCGGCATACACACTGGATTCGAAAAAGTAGATACCTCTCTGTATTCAGTTTCAAACTTTGACAATTCCACCCGTTTGGACAGAATCTCAGCTTCCACGGCTCTAAGGTTCTCCTTTTCCTCTATGAAAGGGGAAGTACAAATAGCTTCTATAGTGTAGCTTACACTTTTGAAAAAGTTGTCACCTACGAAAAAGGGTTTGAGAATATTAAGAAGGTAGTGAGTTTCATCCATCCATCCATGTGAACCAACAAACAGAAGAGATTTGAGGGGCATAGAAATGAAGGAGCAAACCATAAACAGCGAAAAAATGCGTGCCCGGTTTTAATTCAGTTACTTCACATGGTTGAAATCCATCCAGTTTTTTGAAGAAAGCAGTATCTGGATCCTTTGCTGCAGCAACCTGCAGTAAAGCATTTTGAAACCGCATAAAGTATGACAAGATCAAACTTCAGCTTGAAACGCAACTATGTACAATATTTAGAAATAGTCACTCACTGAGTTAACTGTTTGATCCAAGTGATAGACGGGGAAGCCAAGAAAATACATTCCAGCAGATGTAACCTTTCCTGTTTTTGCACTGTCCTCCTACACCAAAAAGAAACAAAAGTATTTTTCAACACAGTTAAGTAACATAAGCATGATTTCAAGTGAGGCCCAAGAACTTAAAGTTTTAACAAAAACTCTAAAAATTTCTATGAGTTGTGAGCTTGCTTTGTGCCAACCTGCTCTCTGGAAACCTGTCCTATCAATTTATCTAATGGTGTTGTCTAGAGATGTTTTTCATTACTCAATATTGTCAAGGGAGAAGACTTAAAATTGTTCTACAATTAACAATACATAGCAGTTTATGAAACTGAAAATCTAAATGTGACACAAAAACAGAAAGGAAGAGCTTTTAATTGGAGATTATAAGACTTGGTGATAGTTTATCAGAATAAACTTGCTATGCAACCCAAACAGTGCACAACTTGAAAACTTTAAAATGTGAAAGGGGAAGGAAGGGACCTCATTACCTGCAGTGCAAGGCTTAATCCACCATTCTCTTCTAGATCAAAATACAATAGCTGCATAAAACCAATCAGTTAAACAATGAGTAATTGTTACCCACAGAAAAGGATAAAAAATCCATACTTCATTTTTTTCATGTCTGCCGGTAAACCAGACAACTAATTAGTAAAGTTTATATTGTATATATATGTTTTCAAAATATTTTGAAAGAAGAACAAGCCCTAAATGATTGCCCATTGGATTTCAAGAGTATCTCTTAGCAATTCATGCAACAAAAGTTCAAAAAAAAATGTTATAACATCCTGAATGCATAAATTATTTTAATACAAGGGTTTCAATAGAATTCAAGTGAAACAATACCAGATCTAATTCAAACTACACTGAAGCAGTGAAACTTATAAATCAATATCAACAGTAAAACTACACAACAGCTTTGCCCTAGCCCAAAAATTAAAACTATCTACACATGCCTCAGTATCACAAACAAAGTTGTGTCTATCTATTCCTTGGTACCTAACAAAAGACTGTCTATTGACCATAAAAGAGATGAAAACTCCATCTCCAGTATCAATCCTCTCCGACTTAGTGTAAGGGCTTCAATTCTTCCCAATGCAATCAATTCTTATATCCCAAATCATCGAAGTACTCCCAGGGCACGGTTTTTTTTTCTTCTTCTTTTATGGTGGGGGAGAAGAGTGAACCTTCTTACATCTTTTTGTGTAAAGTAAAGAAACGTAATCTCACCGTTTAAATTCCTTTCCTTAAAAATATTGTGCTACTTAATTGCTAATATTACACACGTATTGCAAAAGGCTCAAAATGGATACAGTTCAAATTTTGTTCATTAGTACAGAGAATGAAATCAAGCTCAGTTTCTATCATTGTCAACACCCCCTCCCCCAAAGAAAAAAAAACAGCAAAAGGAAAGGAAAGGAAAAAGTAGTTTGCATGTGCAGATAATGTTGAATCAACCAGTTTCTAACTCATTTATATCTACCTTGAACTTGCTTTTATCAGGTGATTGTACTCGGCAAACAAACCCATCCCTTGCTTCCTCTTCTGTTATTTCGACAGAGTAGAAGTGAGCACATTGTTTTTCAACCTGTTATAGGTGCAACAAGTTTCAGTGACTGCATAAAAAACATTATAAATCACTTGCAAAGAACAGAAATATAATCATGTCACCTTCCTAGAAACAGGTTGCCCCAGCAGAAGCGGCTGAATATTGACCACACCATTAAGTGCCTCCTCCAGAACAGTTGCAGATACAGTGGTCTTAATTGGCACACCAAGTTTACTATTTACAGGAGTTAGTTAAACATATACCCAAAGAATAGCACTCATAAAGGCATGAAAGAGTGAGAAATGTTAAATGATATAAAAGGGCGAGGAGTTACCTAAAAAGTGCAGCAAACATGGTGTTCACAGCCCCCAAACTTGAAAGATCTAGCTCCAATTCTTGGTTATCTGCTTCGACAGCCTATTCAAATGAAGGAATATCATGATCAACAAAATTCATGATTCGTCGATAAAATCTAGTTTAGTAGTGCATCATGCATGATGGTGTTAAGGAGTGGAAGCATGGAACAACTGGTTATTTTGCAGCCTCCATGTACAACCTGAATGGGTGTAACAGTTAGAAAGTTGCAGACCCTATGTTACTCCAGCTCTTCATTTTCTCTGAAACACCTGTGTTCGAGACATATTCGAACATAGGTATGGGGTTATAGTCCTCAAGAAGTATGAAGGGGAAAACACTTTTAAAAAAAATTGATCATACCCATGTCAGACAGATATGTGTGTCTGACATTCACCCATGAGTTCAAGTAACATGAGCAGATAAGCATCAGCATAAAAGTACCAGAAATTAACTGCATGGATGTACATCTCACCTCAAAACCAGCTGTATCATACTGGCGTCTTTTATCTGGATCGGACAAGATATTGTAAGAAAATGTGACCTCCTTGAACATATCAGCTGCAACAGGATCATTTGCATTCTTATCGGGATGGTACCTGCAATAGCACAAGATTAGCATCTACAATACCCAACCAACCTGGATAAAGCAAGAGTATAATAGGAACTTTATTTGTACAACAGCAAAATATAAACAACATGCAAATCATGAATGGGTCCAACTATCTCAGAAGTGTCAAAGCCCTGAACTGTATGTCCCAAATCAGACTTTTCATTTCTAACAACTGTTTGCCTGAAAGAAACCATTGAGGCAAATAATCGATTCTTTTTCATTCATGTTGGAAAAGCTCCTTCCAAGGTGCCCGGTTATCTTTGTCCTCAGAATACTCTAGGCAATAGTTTATCTGTTTGTTTGCCACTTTTCAAGATAACTAAAACTAGTTATAACATTAACAGCCATAGCTATTGCCCCGTCCTTGCAGGCGCAATTTCGTTACAATATAGAACCCCCTGCGCCGAATACATGACAAATACCGACTTCAAAAATCTGAAGTCTGGTCAAGTCCTTGTGACAGCTACTTGCTCTTGGATGATATAAAGACTCTCCAACAGGAGGCAAAAACTACCAAACCAAATCCCAGTCACTCATAAAGCTCCAATTGTCAATCCCAATTTGACTTCAAAATTCAAGTTCTCAATACTTATTCTCGTAGATGCCCCGTAATTAACTAATAATTATCACTATGCTCAAATTAGCCAACCCTGATCTATTCTATGATATCCACTAAAAACTTCAAGAAAAAAAGAGCGAGAGTTTTAAACATTTCAATACTTTTCAACTTATGAAATGAAAAATTAAACATACTTGAGAGCCATTTTCCGGTAGGCGCTCTTGATTTCCTGATCCGTAGTGTTCCTCGAAACTCCAAGTACTTCATAGGGATCTCGACGAAGCTGCTTCGCCATTCCGTCGTTTTTCTCCGACTTGGACCGATGTGGCGGCATTTGTGAAAAACACCACCAAACAGAAAATACTATAACGGAATTTTCTCCTCGCTTTAGTTTTTCCCCCTCAGGAACCCTAAGAATCCAAAACTCGAACTAAATTCCCAAACCAAATGAAGACTATTGTCGTTTTGGTTTCCGCCTCATTTCAACGAACAACAACATTTTGGGGTTAATAAAGGCAAAAGGAAAAAAGAAAAAGAAAATGATTCAGAGACACTGAGAAGAGAAGATAGAAAGAGGAAACTCCATTGGATCTCCGAGCTGAAGCGTTGGAGGAGAGAGAGAGATAATACTCGGACGGCGAAAAAATTGGAGGGGAACTTATAATTTACATATCATTGTTTTTACCATTATAATTTGATTACATATTTCGAACTCAAATCATTAAAAAAACAACATCATCATTTATTATTTGGTTTTACTTTTAAGTCCAAAAATTCTAATTGAACGGGAAAATATGCATCGGTCATCGTGCTAACATGTTTGGATTTAAAAATTTTAAAAATATTATTTTGGAAAATGCAAGGTTAAAGTATCTTTTACGTTTCTTCGTGATTTTTAGACTACATTTTTATATAACCGTGATTTTTAAAAAAAACTCTCAAATATTTTTACGTAATCGTGATTTAAAAAAACTTCTAAACATAACTCACGTTACTTTAAAATTAATTATACACAAAATTAATTATATAAAATCACGATTATCCAAAATCAATTCTATCATCGCAAAACCAAACACACATCATTCAAAGAAATCAATTTACGTATGACTTTTAACAGTGAAATCGAACTTTTATATTCAAAAATCAGAATCTCAATGTTTAGACCACTCAACGAATTCAATTTACATACAAGTTTTAACAGTGAAAATTGAACCTATATATCCAAAAATCAGGATCTCACTTTCTGTCAATTCAATTAAAGTCTCATAAAAAAATTTAGTTGATTTTATAAATATAAACTATACATATTCAAATCACTATTATAAATTTATTATATGATATAATTAAATTAATAATAATATATTTAAGTTAAATTCATATATATTTAGTAATAAAATTTAGATTTTTTTAAATTTGCATATGATATGTACGCATAATAACATAAATTAAGCCATTAAAATTTTCAAAAAAAATCATTTTTGTAATATCTACATATTGTATTTACACGATGAATTGGACAAATTATTAAAAGGCGGGGGATTTTTTGAAAAGATGGGAGGAAAGGGTTTTGTGGGGACTTTTTTGTCAAAAAAAAGAAGTCGGAAGTTGATTGGCATAATCAAAAGATGAACCTGACAAATCGCTAAGTAGAAAATTTTGTAAGAATGGTCCCCACCTTTTAACTTCACAATTTTGATGATTACTTCGGCATGCTTTATTTGTTTATTTATGGATTAATTGTAAAATAGATGTTTAAATTATTTTTTATTTTGTTACTATTTTACAGTTAATTTATCAATTTTTGTTAAAATATTAGGATAATTATTTGATATACAGCAAAAATTAAAAGTTTCTATGAATGCCTTAGTTTTAGGGTTTAGTGATTTAGTTTAGGGTAGGGGTGTTCGCGGTTAACCAAAATACTATAACGGTTAACCTATAAATTATGTTCTTAGTGTAAAAGTTATATGTTCTTAATGTAATTAGAGGGAAAATGCAAAGAGAATGTTTCTAAAAATGCATAAAAAATTAGAGACTCGTCCTTAATGGTTAACCAACGGTTAACCATGAACACCCCTAGTTTAGGGTGTATGATATTGATTTAGGGGTTTAGGTGTATGGGTTTTGAATTTAGGGGTAGTAGTTGAAATTTACAATTTAGAGTTATAATTTAAAGTTTGTGGAAACTCTAAACTCTAACATTTAAATCTTAAATTCTAACCATAAACCATAATTTTTAAATCCTTACACCTAAACCTCTAAACCCTACACCCAAACTATACCCCTAAACCCTTAAAATTAAGACGTTTGTGAAAACTTTTAGTTTTCAACGCCATTGTATAGGATAATAATACAAAATATTATCATCTAATCATTTTTCGACGTGAAGATGATTTTAATTTTTTTAAAGTAAATTCCTAATTTCTAAGAAAACCTTTAAACCACTAATTTATTAAAAACCTTAATTCTCTAATCATAAATCTCTAAATTTATTTTTTACCGCTAAATATTATATCGTCGTATTACAATGAAGTCTCATCTTCTCGACACAATATTTATTTGTCGTTTGTCTGTTCATCATTCGATTGACATAACATTAATCGATTTGTAGTGTTAAAAGAGCGGGGTAATCGATAGTGAAGTTCGAGGATAAAAGGGTTGTTAATGGTAGTTAATTTGAGCGGTGACAAAGCAAGTAGGATGAGAAGAGATGTAGGGATTTTTGAAAATTTAAAGATTTTAGGGTGGTTAATGGGGGTTGATTTAGTGGTGACAAAGTAAGAGAAAAAGAGATTCAATGGTTTTCGGAAAATTAGTGATTTTAGGTTTAAAAAGTAAAATTTTATATTTAAAATAAATAAATAAAGAAAATTAAAAATAGACCACATGTTATACATTTATGAGATGATAGGTTTTTTAGTAGATATTATTTAACTTTAAAATGATAATAGAATAAAATATTAAACATTTGCTCTGACAAAAACACTTAAATATAATAAAATATAATTTAAATATTTATTTTACGATTAAACTTTTATTTATTGGGCCCGATAAGAATGTGATGCATAGTGCAGGTTTTATGTTTTAGATAAGGATCATGAAGACTTAAATCATGTCATATTGATGATATTATTGGACCCATGATTAAGGCGATATGTATACATTTTATAAAAATTGAAAAGGAAATATATATGTTTGATTTTGAGTTTTTTTATTTATTAAATATGACAATAATTATATTTATAAGATAAATGTTGAGATTCGAGCCTACATAAAATAGAACAATATTAATATCTTTTATCACCTAACTAATTTATAATAATAATTGAAATTTATATGTTTGTTTTATTTGGTATGGATTTCTAAAATTGATAACCAGACCGAATAATACAATAAAATCGAATAAATCAGGAAATTTTGATTTGATTAATTCAATTAATTAAATTCAACTTGATTATTTACTCGCTTTGAGTAGATTTATACTTTCTTACTTCATTCTATTTATTTATTTTCTTTAAAAAGTGTAATTTCTACACAAGAAAGGAATTTATGCCAAAAGAAAAAGAACGAGAATTACAAACAACTTTTAGTAACCTTCCTCTGCAATTTAGAAAATTTTGTTGCTTACTCAAAATGTACACAAACCTATCCTTTTAAAGTAAATTTTGGTACACATATTATGATTGATTTAAAAAAACAAATGTAGCTTGCCCCATCTCTTTAGATATTCATCGTATATTTAAATTCAATATTCTTACTTTTACTTTCAAGAATTTCAGTCTCTTTTTTCTTTTAATTTAAAAAGTCAAATCCAATCGTTAACAATGTTAACATTCTTCTTTTAATTTCATTGGTGTGATTTTTAAAATAAAAAAAAAACACTTGTTAACATTTGTATTTGAAATTTAAAATGTAGAGAGACTAAATTAACAAAAATGAAATAGGACTAAGTTCCAGATGTACAAAAAGTATAGGGACTTGGAACATAGTTTAAGCTAACTAAAACGATGACAACATTTTTTTA
Source organism: Hibiscus tridactylites (assembly GCA_958450335.1). Lineage (NCBI taxonomy): Eukaryota > Viridiplantae > Streptophyta > Magnoliopsida > Malvales > Malvaceae > Hibiscus > Hibiscus tridactylites. The sequence goes on from OY288281.1 coordinate 88,220,135, forward strand.
AGGGTAAATTGTTAGGAAGTTTGTTAGTTTGCTGTACATTTAGATAATAATCTCTTACTTATTTAGGATATTTTTAGGTGTTTGAACTAGTCTAAAGTTATTAGCATTTTTAGTTTCGTAAGTTAACTTTCTGTTTCGTATTTATTGTTCTTATGTTATGCAAAAGCTGTATTTAAGCCGGCTTTTTTCTTTCAATAATAGATCAATTTATACTCTATTTTCTTTTACTTTGAATTTATTTCTAACATTTGGCATTAAAGCCACACACGAGGCCTGATTGAATTAGAAACAACAGTTTTCTACGTAAGTGATCAATTTCTTCTCTTTTCTTGCAATGAAGTCTCATCTTCTCGACACAACGTTTATCTGTCGTTTGTCTGTTCATCGTCCGTTGACATAACATTAATCGATTTATAGTGTTAAAAGAGCGGGATAATCGGTAGTGAAGTCTGACGATAAAAGGGTTGTTAATGGTAGTTAATTTAGCGGTGACAAAGCAAGTAGGATGAGAAGAGATAAATGGATTTTCAAAAATTTAAAGATTTAGGGTGGTCAATGGGGGTTGATTTCAGCAGTGACAAAGCAAGTAGGATGAAAAGTCTGACTTTTTTTTTTAAAGTTAAGACGATTACAAGTAGTATCTGTTCTGAATATATTCTAAATTATTTTACAATGCATGCTCAATCACCCTACTACAGCTGCTGGTGCTCGAACTCGTAACATCTAAGAACAATAATCGTTCCCTTAACCACTGAGACAAGTTGGTTCGTGTAGTATGACAATAATTACATTCATAAGATAGATGTAGAGAGACTAAATTCCTAAAAATGAAATAGGACTACATTCCAGATGCACAAAAAGCATAGGGGCTTGGAACATAGTTTAAGCTAACTAAAATGATGACAACATTTTTTTAAGGGTAAATTACACGATCCGACCAAGGAATTCCTTGTCGCTAAGCCTAAATCTAGATTTTTTTTTTTCTGTAAACTTTTCTCCTTAAATGGTCGGTCCATCTTCTAGGAATCCATGCTAATTAACAATAGTTATGTCATGTCTTGGCTGTTTCTGCCATTGTTTTTCGGTATTATCAACCATTTTCCTGGATGTGTGTATGGTTACCAAATGACTTGCCTTTCAACGCTATCAAGATTCTGAACAAAACAATATTGAAAGCTCATTGTCAAATTGATATCTCAAAATTTATGATCTTTATTTTCAGGACAGTTCATAAAGAAGAAGAAGAAAATATAAAATTGTATATACCTTAACTACTCCGGGAAGATTTTAGGGGAGGCACCCTTATGGTGAGGTTAAAATGTGACAGATTTGCACAGATTCTTACAATTTACACAAATTCTTATTATTTTGGTAAGAATTTAGGTTATAATGTACGAATTTGTGTAGTTACACAAACTCTTACTTAAGATAAGATCTACGCAAATTCTTATCAAGTTGATAAAAATTTAGGGTAAAGTACACAGCTAGTCACTGAACTTGATAAAAAAACAAAATGGTAACCAAACTTTCAAAAATCACAAAATGGTGATTGAACTTTATATTTTGAAACAAAACGGTAACTGGGGCGTTAAACCCTGTTTACTCCTAACGAAAATCTGATTGTGTATGCCACATCTCCACTCAGTTTTCCACCTCATATCTAAAAAACAATAAATTTAATGGTTGTTGCGATGGAGTGATCAACGAAAGTAACGACAAAGGAGAAGAAAAAAAACTGGGTGAACTTGTCGACTACGACGAGTGCCTTATAGTTATCGAATGATAGTTTATCGGGGGAAGCCGCTGGAGAAACATGAGGGGAGGAAGTTTTTTTTGGGCTCGGACGAGTCAAAGAAACCAGAAATCAAATTAGAATTTTTATGTTTTGGGTAATTAATTGGGTGTTCTTTGTTTTCATTTTCGATTTCAATTGGTTTACTGTTACAAAAGAAAAAATATAATCAAGATTGGGTTACGATTTCAACCTGTAATGGTTATTGCCCAACATATTAGTTAAGAAGCTAAAGATTGTGTTAGGAACTGGAAAATTTCTTCTGGTAATTGCTTTCTCATACTCTGGTAAATTGGTTTTATTATTATTTTTTTATAATTTTTAAATATGATGTGTAATATGTTTTATTGTTTTTTAGATATGAGGTGGAAAACGAGGTGGGGATATTGCATACCAAGTCAGATTTCGGTTAGGGGTTAACGGGGTTTAACGCCCCAGTTACTATTTTGTTTCAAAATATAAAGTTTAATTGTTATTTTGTGATTTTTAAAAGTTTAGTTACCATTTTGTTTTTGTTTTTTTACCAAAGTTCAGTAACCGTCTGTGTACTTTACCCAAAAATTTATATAGTTACACAGATTCTTACAGAAATAATAAGAATTTATGTAAGGCTGCATTTTAGCTTCATCCTAACCCTAGAGTTTCTCCTAAGTGTAGTTGTCTAAGTTATCTGGTAATGAAAATATGCAAATGTGTATGATGTTTGGTACAATGACAGACCCAAAATTCAATGTTAGGGGATATTTATAAAATTTCAGGGAAATAAAAATACATTTTCTTTTTTAGATAAATGAAGTTTTTTTATTCATCCAAAATAACCATTTATGTACAAATGCAAGCAAGACAACTCAAAACTGTCAAAAACTATAAAAAAAATAAGGACAATCAAAGCATAAAATAGTAGAACAAATTGCAAATCGCATATAAATTCTTAATAGAGAATATATAATTATTTTAAATATTTTAAATCATATACAAATTCTAATTTTTTAGTCGAGGATAGGTTTCACAGCCCCTTTATCCATCCCTGGTTTGGTAAATCTGCATTGAAAATTGTAAGTGTTGGGCGAATTTAGTGTATGCAGGTGGGCTTCATCTTTCAGAGAAAAGTGTGAAGTCTTTATCATGCATCACTAGTAAAAACCAAGCAGCCATCAAAGCTTAAAAGTCGTTGTCATACAATTAACAGAGACTTAATAAATATTTAATCTAAAATTAAAAAATAATTTAATTCGATGAATATTTAAATTATTATTAGACAAAAAAATTATCCGAATATAATTTAGATAGTTATTTATGGTAGAACCATCACATCCCAACAATGACATGAGAGCAACTTCGGATACATGATTTCCTAGTATGGTTAGCAGCAAAGAATTCGACAATTCGAGCCCTGTAGAAAAAGAGGCTATCTGAAAATTTTATAAAATTAATATTTATTTTTTTGATTTATTAAGAAAATTAAATTTGATTCTTTTAAAATCTTAGAAATTATTTTTTAATGTTTTTAATTAAATATTTTGTTAGTTGCTTTCATAAAAGAATTGTTTGTCTATTGTTTTTCACTATTCTGATTTGTTATTTATAATTTATATCTTATAATTAAATTAACCCCCCCCCCCCCCCTCAAATAAATACTTAATCTTGATGTTTCTCCTTCCTACATCTTATATTTCTAACGTAAACCTAATTCACTGGGCTTTTTGCATCCAAATATTTTAATGTTGGGTCTTTTATGATGTCACATTTACTGGTCTGGTGTTAATAATGTTTGTCGATTGTGTTGAACTATAAGAAAAGCCCATACTTCATGAGCATGAAGTAAACCGGAATATTCATGGTCAATAATAATGAATGATTTCCTTCTTTACATGTGTTTTTTTTTTCACAAAACAAATAACTAATTAAACAAATTAAATCGGAAGAGTAATCTCACAATGAGTTTTTTCGGTTTTCGGTTCGAATTAATTAGTCAATATTACTAGAAAATATTAACACCATTAACTAATGTTTTGTGAGGTTAACGATAAATTTTGTAGTTTGCATCGATTAATAAAAAGGTGATTTATAATTAACGGGTTGGTTCAAGTGGTAAGCAGTTTGGTATCGTTTAAGCATGTCTCGAGTTCGAGACGTTCTGTATGCAGAAAACTTGTATGATCAGCTAAAAGGCTTAGTCATTCCTAGTTAGCAACACCAGCTTATTGCAGGTAAAATGTTCGTTGAATATAATACTTCTTAAATTCTCTTGCTATTTGAAAAAAAATCAATCAAACAAAAGTATTTGTCTTTCCAAAGATTTCTATTGTTGATATCGGAAGAAAAAAAATACAAAAAGAAAAACTAGTTTTCATTCTATATTCAATCGTGTCCAGACATGTCTCAATTGTCTTCAGACATATCCTTGTTCCTTGTATGTTCCTTTTTTTGATGTCTTATCCAGCACTACCGGATATGTGTCACGCTTGTGTCGTATTGGATATGTATTTGATACGGATATATATATTTGACACAGATACGAATACGATGCCTCGAACGCCGTCTACGTTCTCCGTATGCTACGTGCTATATACCACCACCAGAGGAACTCTGCATTGTAGACTGCAGGCTGAGGCCTAATTGAAGATCCAACGATTTACATCTTTGCCTCGACGAAGCGGAAGACGAAGGCTTGAGAACAGGCTTGTTTTCCCTTGATCCGTGATGATCGCCTTGTACTAACGTGAACATGGATGAATCTTGTCGGAAAGGGATCATATGAGACTTCAGAGCGTGCCATTTTGACGGATGCGGACCATTAACATACCCGTCGTGCTCGAATTGCCCGAAATTTATCTGAGATTCTTCGTAAGGGCTCGAGTCGGAAACGGTACCGTAACCGGGAACCGCTTCGTAGTACCACGGAGAGCCGAAACCAAGACTGTTTTGGAAAGGTTGAAGATAATAGTTGAGGCTGGCTCTTTTGGCTTGAAGTTGCAACCTTTTCTTCTTTATCCTCTCTTTCTTGTGCGCATTTTGATGACCTCCGAGTGCCTGCGAGTTCGCGAACTCCTTGAAACAATACTGACACTCGAACTTCTTGTCGTCGCGCCCCGTCGTCGTCGAGCTTTTCTCCTTGACTGTCGTCGAAACCGTGGTTGACGAATTCACACTTTCGTCACCTTCGGCACAAACATTCCCGGAGGTACCATTGCTAGTACCTGGATGGAGCTCGAACCCGAATAACCTAAGCTTTTTTTCCACAGATTGAGAATAACCATTTTCGCCATCACATGCATAATTCTCCATCTGTTGAAAATTGAGGAAATTATTATAGAGGCTATGAGTATGAATTGTCTGGCCTGTCTACCTTTATATAGTAACTCTCCAATCTCTAAGGTTTCCAACAATTCAATGCATCTAAAACTGGAATAGTTTTATAATGTAAACATGGGTCAATAAGAAAATAAAAAATAAAAGAAAAGTCAGATCAGAGAAGCCGTCTAATTCAATTAAACTGAAAAAAAATTCTATCGGTTTAATAATAAAATAAAAGTTAAACTCAGTGGGGGTTCTGGACAAGCGCGATAGGAGCGACCGCACAGGGCCCCCAATAGAGAGGGCCCCAAAATAGAGAACATAAATTAAATTAAATTAAATATTTGTAAAAAATTATAGATTTATATATATAATTATGTCTGTATATAAGTTAATTTTTTGTATTAAGTTTTTTTTTAAATAACTTATATCTATTATTGATTATAAATTAAGGGCCCCATTTTAATATATTGCACAGGGCCCCCAAAATCTTTGAACCGCCCCTGGTTAAACTACATCAAATACCACTAAACTTTAAAATTTGTATCGATTTTATCATTGAACTGTAAACTAATTAAATTATACCACTAAACGTTGGTGCATTTCATAGTAGCAAGTAATAACACTTTAATTTAAAGTTCGATGATAAAATCGATACAAACACTAAATATTCTAATGATATTTTAAAGTTATTTACCCTGAAATAGAATGAAATTGTCCATTTGGTAGTAGATACACTTTGGACTTTCTTAATAAGAGAGGATTAGGGAAAAAAACTCATTTCTTTTTTGGTGTTTTTTTTATCCTTACACTAAAAAATTAAGTTCTATGTTGATCTAACCCTTAATTTTAAATTCTAAACTATAAATTCTAAAAATACACTATATTCTTAATTTCTTAAACCCTAACTTTAAACCTTAACCCTGAACTATAAACATAATTTTTTAATACGAGACATAAATAGGGACACCTGAAAGAAACAAAGGATCATCGTGTTAGTTTTTTTTTTTTTTAATTTAAAAGATGAATTCTATGGTCTGTAAACCAATTCTTAAATTAGATTAAAGACAATGAATTAGGGGCAGCACTTGCACATTTAAAACAAATATTCCATTCTGAAAGAGGACATTAAAGTTATAATCACTGATTTACAAAAAGTCAAAGAAAGAAGGGGACGTAATCTTCATGGTAGGAAAGGGCTTCCAACTTTGCAAGATCTACCAAATCCCCTACTGTGTCTTAAATCCCATAATATCCAAAATGTCTTTTTTTTTTGTATTCCATTTAATTAAACCAACTAATCTCTCAGTGGATTGATTTTGTATTAATTAATAATGCTCTACCTGATCTCCAAGCTTATCATAAAAAATAGCTCCACTTATATTTTTAATCGATCATGATTGTTGGATTGATTTGACCATTTTAACCATTGCACAATTTTAACACTATACTATATAATTTATTTAATTAATGCAGTTTCTGTAGAAATGAGATTATTCAGCACTTGATGAAGCTTCCTTGTAAGTATCCTTCTCTCCACTCAAATATGTTAAAAGATGTATGTATTATTTTCAATTTCAATTTTTTAATTTTTTAACATTGTGTTTCTTTTTTATTATTTAATTGAAAATTTTAGTCCTTCAGTTTTTGTTCAATTTTATCATTAATTATTAACATAACGTATATAGTTTTATTAATTTGACTCTTAAAAAACTGTGGATGTAAATAATTGAAAAGTTGTATTGTTCAATTAATGACAACTATTTTTTTTAAAGAATGCGGGTTAAATTGATAAATATTGTGAATGTAGATGGTTAAAAAAAGTCATTTTATTTTTTTATAGCAGCCAAATGAACAATTATTGATAAAATTGAATAAAAGTTGGACAAGAAATTATATATTTTTGATAATATGCATGTCCATCTTATGGTCCATGTTCGGGTGCATAACTGTCCCTCCCAACAATATCGTCTCCAAGGTTTGAACTCACATCCTCTCCTTGAGAGTGCAATGTGCCTTACCAATGCACCGAACCCTTGTTGGTACAAGAAATTATATATTATATATTAAAGTATAATTTTGATGAAAAAAATATTAAAGTATAATGACTAAAATTTAAAGCTTAGAATAATACAATAATCTTTAACATACTTAAACCCATTTTATTTTTATTTATGTCTTAAAAGAGATAACAAAATGAGGGAGGGGGGCAATATGTTAAAATTGACCTAAGTTTTTAAGAATGGGATTATAATTTATAATATAAGAAGAGAGTAGTTGCTAAACAAAGGAATATAAAGAAGTGGGCAATGATGCAAGCATATATACTATAATGCATTAGGGGGTCATAGGTGAGATCTGGCCATATCTTCTTAGAGCAGGCAAAGCCTATATTTTATACCAAAAGCATATGTTTTTCAGGTGAATCAAGTCATCAACCTATATTATTATTGCATTAACATTTAAAAAACCATTTTTGTTGGACAGTTGTTATTGTTTTGGACCCACTTTTGTTAGCTTTAGGGACAATTTCACAAACTGTATTAGATTGTCTTGTTATTTCAATGTCTCCATTACTTGATCTTTCATTGGTGGTACAAAGTCCACCAATAGATCTCTCTCATGCTGCCCTAAATCCCCCACTCCCTTTATTTGCTTTCTCCAACCCCTATTCAAATTACTTTTTTTCCTTTAGATGAAGAATTTCAAGTAGGCATGCTTTTTTTGATTTTTTTGCATTTTGTATAATATTTATATTATAATCGTATATAATTTATCACGGTTGAATTTGTTTAGTATTCAACAACAAACACCAGAGTCTTAAGTTTCGCTGATAATCTAATCCAATGGATAGCTGTTGGTTTTTTTAATGTAGGTTACTTGCTTATATAGTCTTATTATATTTGTATCATCGATTTTATTTCATATTAGTTGTTATGAAGATTTTTTTGTTGCACTGTCGATTTTTAAGGGCTTTGTCTTGACTAATATGGACCGATATGCGTCGCACATCTGACTTTAACGAAGGGGAAATGGGTAATGGTGGCAAAGTGGGTGGGTTGGTTGATTGATTGATTTCAGCTGGTTTCAATTCATTATATCCTCCCTCTGCTTTGATTGAGGATCAAAAGGTGGCCCACTCCTCCAAATTCCTGTTTCCATCCAATCTGATCCCTATTTCTCTTCTGGACACCTCCAAGCATTTGAAATAATATATCTTAAAAGAAACCTACAAAGAATGCCAAGATTGACTAAGGCTAAACTTGAATAAATAAAATACAAAGTAATATTTAAGTTGGTTTAAGATGACTTGAGGTACAAATATTATTATAATTATTCCCAATGTGTTTGCACCAGTCAATTGAATATTTGGTGCAAAGCTATAAGCTCACTGTGTATGTATATATTAATGAAATAAACTCAGTTTTAATCAATACTCTCCTGCACCAGCTACGTGTGCTTATTGAGTAGAGCAGTTTGTAAGCATTTCAAATTCAATTCGGTCAATGTTTGATTCGAATTTACTCGACTCAAACTCGAGATTTTAACAATTCGAATCGAGCAATAAGTTTTTTAACGAGCATGAATCGAGTAACATGTTTTTTAACTAGCACGAATCGAACAATACGTTTTTTAAAAGGCACGAGTTAAATAAAATTTTATCGAACTTATCGAGTATCACGAGTCGAATAGTTTTCGAGTCGAGTCAAGTATTACTCAACTCGTGATCGACTCACTCGATAAGCACCCTAACATCAGGGTTACCTCAATTATACGAGGGAAAGTGAAAGGCATGTGGTATTAATGGAGAAGAAAGAGAGAAGGCGAGGGAATTGATCCTAATGGTGGAGAGTTTGCAGGTGTTGGAAGGCACTAGGAAATTTCATATCCACCTGGTTGAAACAACAGTGAGAGCAATAAAGTATTTGATAAAGTTGGCTAACAAGCATAGTATAAACAAAATCAGGAATTTCAGTTGCTCATTCTTTACTTTACGTTAGATTTGTAATCCGAATTCTGTTTTGATTCGACTTGTTTACTTCGCCGGAGAACTATCAACAAAAAAAAAATTCACTTCATTCTTTTTCCTTAGTACCATTATTTTACTTGGAAATGGATATTAAGTTGATTGATGATATATGAAAAACAGATAGAACCAAATAAACTTAATTAAGTTGTACGTATAAATTTTTCATACTGATTTAGTTTTGACAAATTATTATTATTGACATGATCCAATTTACATTTACAAACAATTATACAAGGATGAGGTCACATATATGGTTGAAGGGGTCATGTAACTCCAAATTTTTTAGATCCAATTGATTTTTAGTTACTTTTAGTTTTAAATTTAGATAAATGACCCTTCTCAATTTTTTTTTTAAAATTTAATTACATTTTAGGTCTTTTAAATTTAGAAAGAAGACAATTTCAACATTAAACAAATTAGACCGTATCATCTATTATATATATATATACATATATTGAACAATGCCATCTAAATTTTATTAATCACTATGAAAAATAATACAATACAATGCATCAAAAAGAAGAAAAAAGGACAAGTCCACTAAAAGTCTCGTACAATGGTGTAAAGAAAAGCATACACTTCCATTGAGATTAGCATACCAAAATTCAGAAATCTTCTTGAATCTCCTTTTTTCTATCCAAACGAGACACTTTACGGTGTGAAAAAGGAGTGGCGAGCGAACCAAGCTATCATGTAGATTGCTCTGCTACCCAAGTCTGATTACATCAGCAACTAATCATCAACCGAGTGGGGATCTATCTTTCTAAGACTATCGACATAATCATAATCATAGATTAACGTCATGAAGATCTTTGTACGAGCACTAATCGACCGTTAAGATATGCTGAAAATCACGCCACAAGGACAAATGAAACGAACCACAAAAATTAAAGAAAAACGTGTCACGAGGACAGAGGAAACGCGTGCCACAAAGACATAGATTCTTCTTAAAACATGAAAAAATAAAAAGAAAAATAATAGATCCGGTGGTCAACAACCAACACTAAGATTAATTGCCTACCACCAGTCTAAGGAAGAAAAACAAGCAAAAATTTGAGGGAGAACATGGCTAGGTTAAAAAATCCAAAGAGAGAGAGCAACCTCTGTTATATTTGATCATAGTATTAAAGTAATTACAAGATAGTATTTGTTCATATATATTTTTAACCTTTTGACAAATGCACACATGCCTCGCGGGCAAAGTGATTTGAATTCGAGTCTTCTAGAAAGAACACCATAATCTTTTTTACTGGGACCATTTGTTTGGGTTCCGAATTTATTTGTCTTTTTTTAATATGTTGGTGTGATGCAAGGATAGCATATGTTCAACTTTCTTAGCTTTTACAAAGACGGCACACACAACATGCATTACTGGTGTTCAAACTCGGGTCCCAAAGGATGATAAATATCTACCTTTGCCACCAGGACATTTGAAACGATCAAATACATTAAATCAATATTTTATGTATATATGAAACCAACGTTTACAGATCATATCGAATAGTATGTTAAATTTTTAGATCCATTCCTAAATTAGAACACTTGAAACGACCAAATACGTTAAATCTATGGACAAAACTCGATTGACCAAATTCATAGTATTGGAATAACACAAAGAATACGAGGAAAACCACTAACCAGGATGTTTCCCGGTCGCTGCTCGCTCGCAGTGTGTGTGCTTAGTAGGAGAAAATTGAAAAAGCCTCGTCGTCCCGGTTTGCACATTGATCCACCCACCCACCCACCCATTTGTTGAACTAATCCTCCAGTTTAACAACCAAGTCTCAGCCGTCAGACTATAGGGTTTTTTTTTCTGACCAGACAAATCAAAAGTTGTGTGCAAATTGATGTACTTTATTCATGTTGGTAGGTGACGGCAAATAATCTTAAAAAACTGACTCGAACTAAAAATGTCTTTATGTTTAGGAGTGTAAAAATGTCTTCTTTTAATCTTCCTGCCTTTCCATCAGGACCATCACATTGTTTAATACCATTTGCTTCCGCCAAAGAGTTGTTATATTTAGTGGTGTGAAAAACTGACTCGACTTAAAAATATAATTGAAATCGGCTTGTGTTTGAAGTTGTTCTGACTCGAGGTGATGATGACCCGAGCCCGGATTGGTAATACTACTACACAACATATTCCAAAATCACACTTCTTCCCATCTAGAAAGGAAACACTCCTCTAATGGGATGGAAATCCTCTACCCCTTTTCGGTGCCCCTACATATGCCCCCACACTCAAAATTAACTTTAGGGTTTAGGGTTTAAGGTTTTATGTTAGGGGTTGTGGTTAGGGTTTAGGGAATTTAGGGTAGGGTGTATTTTTTAGGGTATAAGGTGTAGGGTTTAGGATTTAGAATTTAAGGTTAGGGTTTAGATTTTAATTTTGTAGTGTTTTTTAGTGTTGGGGCATATGTAGGGGCACCGAAAAGGGGCAGACGAATTTTATCCCCTCTAATGACCCATACATTTCATTCATAACAAAGGTTTTGAAAACAAAGTCACGGTTCCTCTTCACTAGAATCAGCAGCAGCAGCAGTAGCTACGGATATAATGTCAAGCATAATACTCGGATCTAGGTCGACACCGCCCCGTTTCGAAAGGCCACGAGCATACCCTTTTTTGGTTGACAGAAATCGAGACAGCTGAGCTCATTTGTGATTCCTCTTCTGATGTAGCATCGACGATACATAAATCGATATAATCCACAATAATACCGTAGAAATTCTTCATCACTTATGTTGACTTCATGTTGTTCATCATCTGCTGTCTCGGCTGCAACATCAACCTTAGGTGGCAAGCCATGAAAAAACAGAGGAATTGTAAGCTAATCAAATTGAAATTTTTGGTGAAAGAAAAAGCCAAAAGGAGTGAGGGTGTAATCAAGCCAAGCCCGAATAGTGGCAAACTCGAGCTTGATTCAATACTCAGCATGAGCTTCAACCGAGCATTATTTTTTAAGCTCAAGTTTGCCCTAAGATATAATCGAGTTACTCAAGCTTGAGCTCAACTAAACTCGTTTACCAATGCTTGTACTCAGGCTCAAACTTAAGCTAGGTTAAGCTTGTTTAATTCAAGCTCAAGCTTGAACTCAAATAAAGTGACTATTGAAGTATAATTTTTTATATTAATAAGTTAATAAATTATAGGTTTTTTCTTTTTTTCCCTCTAACATGACATGATAATAAAATAAAAAATATAAAAGAAATTCAATAGCCAAATCCAAATACTTCAATATATATAAGTTTTCACCAAAGTATAAAATACAACAACATTATTCCATCAAATTATTTCAAATTACTAAGATAAAATTAAAATCATAAGCATATAGTTTTTAGCACACACAAAAATATCGGATGTTGTTCAATACTTCAAGAATGAACATCCACTCGCATTTTCTCCACCAAACTATCACTTGAACATATTCGTAGAACATTTGTATTGTCTTTTTCCCCGAAGTTCACGGGGAAGAAACTTTGAAAAAACATGTTTCATTTGATTTCCTTCTCTATATCCTCATTTCAACTAAGCTATACATGTAGCTTTATCTTCATACATTTAGTATGTAAATGAGAAAAATACATACATTATGGATGTGTAGTTAAGATTCAAAAGAAAATATGGTTGAAAAGCATTTATTAAATCCAAATTTATATTAGAAACGTCAAAATCACTACTAAGTATAGTTTTTATAATTAGATTCTAATAATAAAATCGTAAAAACCTATATTAAATTAGATTATTGGGTCTTTAAAAAATATATTGTTCATGTGGCTAATTTAAAACTGCATGAAGGCTATGTAAACAAAAGATGGAAATCGTCTGCCCCTTTATCATGTCCTTTTTATACCCCACTTTAAAATAATGAGTTTAGGGTTTAGAGTTTAGGGTTTAAAGTTAGGGGTTGTGGTTAGGGTTTAGGAAATTAGGGGTAGGGTGTTTTTAGAGGGCAGGGTTTATGGTTTAGGATGTAAAAATTAGGGTTAATGTTTAGAATTTAATTTTTAAGTGATTTTTAATGTGAGACATAGAATGAGGCATGATTAGGAGGCATGAAATTTTTACCCGTAAACAAAGCAATATTTGATTCTCCGAAACAATGCTGAAGCGCCTTACAATCTCATGCTAGAATAAAAAGTCTTACTATCTTGATTCAAAATTTTTATTTTTTTATTTGGCGTTTGAGATTGTGTCATCAATTGGACTTCAATTATTAAATCGAACGAGAAGATAACTAAATTCCTGAGATTAAAAGTGAATGTACTACCAAATGTATTAAGAATGTAGGGACGAGGAGCGGAATTAGACCTTGCGCCAAATAGCATCTTCGAGGTAAAATTAAAGGATTCAATTTTGAGATCTATTAATTAGCTGAGTGGTTAAAAATCTCATGTTGTCTCATCATGTATGACTTCGATTCCAGACATTTACATTAGGAATGTAATTATCTATACTTAGTAAAAAAACTCAATTTTGAGTAAACCAAAGCAAAGAAAAGCTGATTAACCCTAACCCTCAAATTTCCAACCTATAAATATTCTTAACTCAAAGATCGGGTACATCCATGATTAATGTAAGGGTCCCTTAAAACAGCTGCAAAACTTTGTAATTAACAGTGATATTAGTAGGACTAGAAGAAAAAAGAAGAAGAAAAATGATTGATCAAAAAGGCTAACAGTTCAAAAAGAAGAAGATGAAGTGAAGTCAACCTCTAGCATATAATCAAAGCATTTTAGCAATAGATACAGGCAGAATATGCCATATTCATTGCATTAGGAGTTCTAGTGACAAAAAATCACAGAAAACCTCACAATACGATCCATTAGCCGACTAAATAAAAACGATCATTCTAATCCAGTTTACTCATGGACACCACCAATATTCATAAATTCATATTAATTGTCATTTAATTCACAAATGCATGATTCATGAAAAACATTTTGAAGGAAAGAGAACTAGCATAATATATATATATATAATTTGTCTATTTCATTTTTTTCTGGACTATATACCCCAAACCTATATAAAAATGAAAATGAAAAAAAATTCACAGGGAACAAATATGTAGAAATCACAGAAATGAAATCGAACATATATATTCAAAACCCTAACTGACGAGATCGATATGAAGTATAGAAAATCTGTGTAATATATAAGAGATCATCATTTCAACTGTTCATCTCATCGAAGAACAATATTTATTGTCAAAGAAATCGAAATACATAGAAAACCAGAAAGAAATCACAGTGCTTAAGAATTATTATAATATTCAACAACACACATACATGGTATACAATATTAACTCATGCCATCTTCAATCACCTAAACCAGAAGCCGAACAAAGTATGCTTCCAGCATAGATTAAGATCTCAGATGCTATAGAAATCAAAAGAAAAATCCCATACAGAAAATTAAAGGAAACAGCTGGTGTATGTAGTAGTATTAGGTTTTTGTTCATATGTAGCATACAAATCGGACCATGATGCTTCGATTCCCCCAAGAGATGAAGAGGAAAGAAGAAAAGACGGTTGTGATAGTTTTCATAAAGCTTTTTGTTTTTTATATGTTGAAGAAAAGAGAGAAACCCTTAACTTGGAATAGACATGCGGGTAGGGTTTCGTTTCTTCCATCTTCATGGGGAGTTATGAGTTTTCTTCCTTCTCTTCCTTGTTTTAGGCGTTGGTCGGAGGTGGGTTGGGAAAGGCGGTGGTTTTTGTGGGGTTGGGAGATAGCTAAACATGGAGTGGCGATGATGAAAGCTGAGGGTTAATGATGAGAGGAAGCAGAGAGGTTTTATGCTTTGTTTCCTTGTTTCACATGGAGATAATTATCATGGACACCACCCAATGCACCTCCCCCCCCCCCCCCCCCCCCTCTCGCTCTTAACCTAACATGTTGAACGAAAATTAAAAAATTTAGTTTTTATATAATAAAAAGCATATGTTGTTATTTTGAATAATTAATTTATTTTTTCTTTAATAAAAAAACTATAAAAACATGATCGAACTTTTTCAAACGACTATTAACTTACAAAATTGTCACTTGAGAAATTACTGAAGTTGTGAAGGTTGAAAATTAAGACTTTGAGCGGGAGTTCATGTTTCTCATTTTTCAGACGACGCTGAATTAAATATGTCGAAATTTTAAAGTGTTACCTATAGATTGCATACTAACCTTTATAGTTATAAAAGAGAGTTATTTTGGAGAGATGTTCATGTAATCCCTTTCATGATCACTTAGATGGATATTGTATGGACAATTTGGAGGAGTGTTTTAATACACTAGGTTTGAAATATTATGTATTTTCTACTCTTTGTGATCTTTATGTTTGTATTGAATTATTTGTTTCTTTTATCAGTAGAGATAGTCAAGGCCGGTCCACGATCAATCTCGTTTTTTACGCCTGTCTTATTTTATGTTGATTCCGTTGTGATAATTTTCTTATTAAAGTGTTGTAATAACTAATAAGTACTCGATTAACTAAATCAATTTGTATTGATAATTTTTAATTTATCCATTTTAATGGAAGTAAAGTCTTGTTAAAAACTTTCTCTAAGAAACAATTCCAACCCGAAATAACGGAAAGATTTTTATTGTCAAATTACCCTATGATCCGAATCAAATATCACTTATATTAAGATTTTAAAAGTATTATATGGAAGGGGATATGATTTTGCTTGGAATCTTGAAAATTAATCAACGTGGACCTACTTGAGTACTCGATGAATGTTGATGTTAAACCTCAAACTGTCCCCAAAGCCCTTGCTGGGTTGCATTGTTTTGTTTTTGTTAGGCAAGCAGATTTTCTCGGAATATTTTAGTTCCAGCTGGTGCTTATTGATGTACCATAATTATGTATTTTTTATCGGTAAATATGATTTTATTCCGAGTGAAAAAAATTATATAAAAAATATAGTTGTGTGCCTCGTTAAAGATAATTGTTGTAATATAGCGTGATCATGAAAATTACTAAAGATTAATTTGTAATACACGCATAAAACTTCACCGGAAATAGAATCATTTTCTTGTTTGCTCCCCTTGCTAGATTTCATCAACCTTCATGATGTCTGGCTGCAAAACATGATGATGATAGATTTTTATTTGAGATGATAAAATTCGACCCGTCCGACGAATTTTACTTCAATTCGTTTCGAATGGAGCATTTTATTTTTAAAATTAAATGTTGGACAAAGTGGGATGAGCCGTGTTTTCGAATATTAGATATTAAACGATAATGATAATTGTTTGTCCCGCTCCATCTTGTCTCCAACTCTGACTCCGTCCTTTAACTAACTGTATATGAATATAACAACCTTATGCAAAGATTTCGCGAGACAACATGATGACATGGGACATCGGATTCTTCACCGGTCAACACAGCATTCATTGTTGTCTTTTGTCCATGCTTGCACATTAAACCAGATTGTAGCTTAAGAACTAATCCAAATGCATTGCTCAGGGAAAATTCAAACAGGTCTTGATTAAAGCTTAGAATTGGTTAAGTGGAGACAAGATAGAGAACATGATTGCGGTTGTAATAACATGTGAAAATCCATGAAATTTATAGAAAAGAAAAACATAATTTATGTCCAATGTATTTGGTGCTGCTGATGAAGACAAGCTCAGCATGCTTCCAAACATAGTTTTAAACCAAACCATATATTATTCTAGTTAGCGTAATTTAAGAATTGATTTAATCTTTTCATTAGGAAAAGATCACAAATTTTGATGAGAAAAATGGGAAAGGCAGGTGGGGAAAGAATCAACATTTAATCAAGAAATAACTTTATGTTTGACCCTGATAAAGTTAGGCACCTTGAGTGAACTTTTTAATTTTTCAGGATTTAACGTGGAACTCGTTTTTAATTATAATGGGTTTATTGTGATTACGAACAAAAATCTTCTACCTTAATTATACATTTTTATGTCTCACACTAAAAAATATCATACCCTTAATTTTTACATCATAAACTCACTCACACCTTAAAAATACATCATACCTCTAATTTCCTAAACCCTAACTATAACCTTTAACCCTAAACCTTAAACTTATTTTTTTAAAGTGAAAGCACTAAAGGAGACATAGTTTGGGAGCAAAAAATTTCCGTCGTTGTAATTACGGACCTAACGAATATTATTATAATAAATAACACCGATTTATTTACGTTTTGGTGGTGCAAATTGGCGCATTCTTTCACCAGCTATCCTGGATTGAGTGGGGTGGAGGAGACACAATCTTTTTGAAAATCTTGGAATTATCTGAATGAAGGTGAGACTACGGTTTAGCAACCTAGTAAAAAACGGCACAGTCGAAATATTATAAAAAATATAATGGCCCTGTTTGGTAAATAGCGGTTTGGGAAAAAATTAGCGGTTTGAGATACAATTAGAGGTTTGACTAGTCAAATCCGCTTATATTGATGTTTGGTAAATAGCGGATTGAAAGAGCGGATTGGGGTGAAAAAACTAATTTTGAAAAAGCTCCTAATATGAGCTTTTTGAGATTAAAGGTTTGATATTAGAGTTGTAATGACTCTTTTACCCTTAACAATTACCAAAATCTCCAAATTACCTAAATTAAATAATAATATTTTTTAATATAAATAAAAACATATTAAATATTGGACTTATTTGTTGTTACTACTAATTTATATGGTGACATTTGTAAGTTAATTCTATTTTTTATTATCACATATTTATATGTGCATATAAAAAATTTAATAATTACAATTAATATATAAATCTTTCAAATATGTTTAGAAATTTATATTAAAAATAATTTTTACAAATCTAATTAATATTTATTAGATACAAAATATTAATAACTGATAAATTATCCAAACAAGTATTAAATATAACCATGTCCTTATATGTCATTTTGCTTGTTAAATAATCAAACAGCTATCCGCTATCAGTTAATTATACCAAACACTTTTATACAATCAGCTAATACAATCCGCTAGTCAAATCAGCTAATGCAATCAGCTATCAGCTATCAGCTAATGTAATCCGCTATCAGCTATCAGCTATCCGCTAATTGCCAAACATGGCCAATATCTTCGGTTGGTCTATATAACAATGTATTGCAACCAAAATATTAAAAAACACCGAACACAAAATGTTACTCACACAACTAAAATGTTATGCTTTTTGATAATAATTTCAGTTGCAAGCTATATGTTATCTCACGACGCAACTGAAACATTGTCCCACATACGATAAAAAATGTTACACCTTTTGATAAAATTTCAATTATATTTTAGTCGTTTTTAACCTTGTGGTTCTTTAAAACTCCCCCTCTTGTTGAAAATCTAAAATTTTAAAATGTTTAGGGATTCAGTTTCACTGTGAGAAAGAAGAGGATGATGCAAACCCATTTTCTCCACCAAGGTAATGATTATGACTCCATTTTAAGGGGCAAACAGAAAGTCGTGGACTTTGGTATGAAAATAAATTCTCACTTTTATGCTCCACCACCGCTAACAAAATCACCACAATATGTGCTTTTTATCCTAAGTTACCTACTTACATGTCCGGTAATATTATGGTGCGCTTGGTTCAAGAGAATATAAAACATTTATTTTATCAAAACTCCCTGAATAAATCAGTGTTTTGCATTAGCAAAATTCAAACCCACAGCATAAAGTTGGCTTGGGGTTTCACAGTTTGCTAAACATATTTGCTTTCTTACTTTTTTTTTTTTTGCTCAGCAAGTCAATTTTTATTTAATAATGTTTAATACCCTTGCTAGGAGCCTCGTTAAAAACCTCCTTAAACCTATGGAGGAAAAGAGTACAACCTAGCAAGGTTTGCATACAAAAAAAATTCTTCTCAATCTTGCAAAAGTCAAATAACGACAAACAGTTCCTGAAAAAGACCCTCCACCAATAGTAAACCACTCAATCTCACCAGGCTTTAAATAGATTAGGGCGATACAGTCCTTGTTTAGCAAGATGATCCGCTAGCGAGTTAACTTCACGCTGAACATGGATAAAGTTCACGTGGAGAAGTTGTTTTGAAAGGGTATCGATTTCGTCAAAAATATCCCACCAACGCCACGGCCTCAAAGACAGGTTTTCAATCCAATTTACGACTACCATAGAATCTGATTCCACGATTACATGAGACTTTCCCAGCAACTCAGCTTCTTTTAAAAGTTCCAGGGCAGTTTTAAAAGCTATCAGTTTCGCATAATCCGAGTTGATTGCCTCCACCGGTTCAGAGAAAATTGCTTTCACATCTCCCTTGTCGTTTCTTAAGACACCCCCACAACCTGCAACATGATCTTTAAAAGCCCCATCGACATTGAATTTCAAGCATCCTTCAGCAGGCGGTTTCCACTCCAACTGTGTTTTTGATGAAGCAACACACCCAAACGGGTCAGACCACCAATCTGCATCCTTTAGAGGAAAGGAGTCATTCGCTGCTTTAAGCCAAATGAACGCTCGCATCTTAACCACAAACAGCATGTCTTTTTGACTAATTACTTTGTTTTCAAACACCAAGTCATTTCTGGCCAGCCACACACTCCAAATGGCCGCTGCCACTCCAATTAACCAGAGTGTTCTTGCCAAACCTGTCCAAGTCTCAGAAAAGCAGAATTCAAAGAAAGAATTTAGACTCGTAGGGTGAGACCATGCAATAGACCACCAGTTGCAGAAGTTTCTCCAAAAGCAACAAATAAACTTGCATTCAATTAGCAAATGAAACGCAGATTCTAACTCCACATTGCACCAAAGACATTTGGTCGAAGATTCATCCAGAACCACTCCTCTAACTAAGAGAAACTCTTTGGTTGGAATTATGACCCAATTGCCCAAATTATACGTATAATTTGGTTATATTGTCAATCATATGTATTTTCACGAAATGTTGTGGTAGGCTTTTGAACACCCACATTACTCTCTTGGTTTATAAAAATAATCCAAGCATTATTAAGAGTTACCCAAATACTATATTTCTTTTTATAAAATTAAAAGTTAGATTTTCATTATAAAAGGGTAAAGTACAAAATAAAGATAATACATTCCTAACATGAAAAAAATAAGTAATATGTTCCTAACATGAAAATCTAATTGATGTGAAAAATCAAAATCAAAAACCTTTTTTTAATATAATTATCATATTACATAGAAAAAATCAAGCACATATTCAAACTAGATATTGTATTGATGTGGGATCGGAAAACAAGCAAATTATTCTTACATATTGTTTCGCGAACGGTTCCGAATACATCGTCAAACTGCCACAAAAAAAAATCTAATCATAGAAGACCGTTAGCTTTTTTTTTTAATCAAGAGGTGTGTCGTGATAAATGCAACACGAAATGTCAAACTATCATCACAATAAACAAAATCGTGACAAAAGACAGACAAACGACATGTAACATGTCAAAAGGCAAACAAAAGACGTGTCACAAATTTATTTATATTTACATTTTAAAAATATAAAAAGGCGACAACACTAAACCACAGCTTAAGAGTAATACTTTTGAAAAAATAATATTTAGAGAACTATTTTAGTGACCTAAATACTCTTGATTTTACTAACATCGATTACTTCACATATTATTTCTTGATTGGAAATTAATCATCTTGACCTCGAAATTATCCATTCGTCTTTTTTCAAAATCCAACATTTGGTCTAATTCTATTCCCCCCCCCCCCCCCCCCCCCAATGCATAATTTACGGGCTCTCTTCTATGTAACATTAATGCACATCATGGTAACATTTATTTAAGAGAATTGATTGAACTTTTATTGTGATCTTTTTAACTCTTAATTTTTTTTTTGTCAAATTAACTCAAATGTGACATAATAGTATTAGAGCCTTTATGCTTGTGTAAATTATTGAGTCATTTTCTTTCACGTCATAAAAAAATCGGAAAATTAAGTTAATATATCTTTACTGAAATTTATTATGACGTGATAGAGAAAAAAATAAAATAACTGATATCGTCATTTCAATAAGGACAAGATAATGTTATTGTCCCGTCACATTTGAGTCATTTTGACAAATAAATTCAAAGCTAAAAAGAACACAAT
This sequence comes from Hibiscus tridactylites, assembly GCA_958450335.1. Classification (NCBI taxonomy): domain Eukaryota; kingdom Viridiplantae; phylum Streptophyta; class Magnoliopsida; order Malvales; family Malvaceae; genus Hibiscus; species Hibiscus tridactylites. The sequence continues at coordinate 88,241,301 of OY288281.1, forward strand.
AAATATTTAAGGGCTAAAATGATTAAATAGATAATATTAAGAGATGAAAGATCACTTTGCCTAGTCTATATTGATACCATATTTATATAGTTTATACAAAATAAGATAAATATTATACACACAAAATAAATAAAAAAATTCTTTAGGCAAATAATGTAGATCATAACTACAACAACAACCATTATTATTTTAGATGAAAATTTATATTAATAGGAATTCATTTATGCGTAAAAGTTAAGGTATATGATTTAAATTAATTTTATCAACAATCTTTAGACCAAGTGATTAAAAGACTTTATGTTGACATATTCTCTTCTCCTAATTTGTGAGTTCTAGACTTGTTAAGAGTAAAATTTTCTCTTCCTCTCTCTCTAGGTAGAAACTATTAACAAAGATTTAAATTAATTTTTAACGTTTGACTAAATAATTACATAATTTTATATTTTTAGAGTATTCTAATAATAATGATTTAAATTTTTTTTTTGTCAAAATACCCTTTTCTAATAAAACAATATTATATATTATAATAGAAATTCTCTACTCTTTTTCGGTGCCCCTTTCTATGCCCCACACTAAAAAATGTGGTTTATGATTAAAGTTTAGTGTTAGCGCTTAGGAAATTAGGATAGTGTATATTTATTAGAGTATAGAATTTATGGTTTATGACTTATAATTTAAGATTAAGACTTAAAATTTAAACTTTTAGTGCTGAAGCATAAAAAGAGACGCCGAAAAGGACATAGAATTTTTGTCCCTTATATTATTGTGTTTGCTAGGGGTGGGAATTAGGTGAGGAATATTGTTGAGATGTATGAGGGATTATTTTGTAATTATGCTAAAGTCTGGTTAGTTATGTTAGTTAGGGCTATATATAGGTTAAGTTTCCTCTTTTGTATTACTATTCATTCAATATAATAAAACCTACTTTTCAACTTTCTTTCTTTTCTGTTTCTCAACATCTTTTCCATTACCGTTTCTTATCGTTACCTTCTTTCTTCACCGGCGATCCACGGCGTCTCAACATGGTATCAGAGCCACCGGCGACACTAACTCCGACGATGGTTGTCATCGTGTTTCACGCTGTGTAGCTTTTTACAGTTCAGCTAAGTTTTTTTTCTTTTCTAGGACTTCTTGGATTTCTTGTTTGCTTTACTATGGAAACCACCATAGACTCCAATCATATATTGTTTTTACACGCTTCGGATACACCGGGAACACTTCTTGTTTCCCATCAGTTGACTGGTATTGAAAATTACAATCTTTGGAGTCGATCTATGAAGATTGCTCTTTTGGCCAAGAACAAGGTTGGTCTTGTTGATGGTACGTGTAAAAGAGAGTCTGTAGCAGAGGCTTTAAGGCCACAGTGGGATAGATGTAATGCCTTAGTTCTGTCATGGATTCTTAATACTGTTAGCCAAGATTTGTCTGCTGGTATAGTCTTTGCATCAAACGCTGCAATAGTTTGGGCAGATCTTAAAGAAAGGTTTAATAAGGTAGATGGGTCAAGAATTTACTATTTGCACAGAGAGATTGTTACACATGTTCAAAGCCTTGCATCCATTTCTGTTTATTTCTCTCGATTGAAGTTGTTATGGGATGAGTATGATGCACTAGTACCTTTTAATTCTTGTGATTGTGAAGTGGCTCGTGAGAATAGCACTATTCTTGCACAACAGAGGCTATTTCAGATGTTGATGGGGTTAAATGAGTCCTATTCCATGGTTAGGAGTCAAATTCTATTAATGAAACCCTTACCAACCATTAATCAAGCTTACAATATGTTAGTGCAAGAAGAGGGACAAAGACAACATTATGTCAATACAGTGCAAGTTCAAAATGAACCTACAGCTTTATATTCATCTTCATATTCGCAAGGAAACAATCAGTTTAAGAAGAGATTCAATGGAACTTGTGATTTTTGTCATATTAAAGGACATAAGAGGGAAAATTGCTACAGACTGATAGGCTATCCACCAGATTTTAAATTCACTAGGAAGAATGCAGTGAATACAAAGCAGGTGGCTAATTCAGCCACAGCTGAAGGTAGTGCAGATGTTGTAGATCAGTCTTCTGCTGCACAAACTCCTACATTTACTGCTGAACAGTATCAACAGATTCTAAGTCTTCTAGGAAAAGATCCTGTTGTTAAAGGTGCAGCACATATGGCAGGTATGATTACTGACACTTTGACTCGAGAGTGGATTCTTGACACAGGGGCTACAAGTCATATGACTTTTGATTTTAATTGCCTTGAGTCTCCTGTAGCTTGTGATCCCTCCTCTGTTGTACAATTGCCAAATGGTTTTTCAGCAATTGTTACACATACTGGAACCTATAGAATCTCTTCTACTAATACTCTTAGAAATGTTCTTTGCGTTCCAAGTTTTAAATTCAATCTTATATCTGTTTCACAATTAGCTAAGGATTGGAATAGCATTATTGTTTTTTCTTCTAATAGTTGTTTATGTCAGGATCCCTACAATGGAGAGATGAAGAAGATTGGTAGTCTTCGAGATGGGTTATATGTTCTTCAACCATTTTTGGAATTGAATTCTTGTTTACATGTTTCTACCTCTAGAGAATCATGTTTACATGTTAGCATGAACACTGTATGGCATGCAAGATTGGGACATACTTCTGTTAAAACTTTGTCTCATATACCTGGAGAGAATTGTAACACGAAAAGTGAAGCTGAAATAAAAAGTTGTAATGTGTGTCCTCTTGCTAAGCAAACGAGATTACCTTTCAATTTGAGTGTTTCTGTTTCTTGTAAGCCTTTTGATCTTATACATATAGACTTGTGGGGACCTTATAGGGTTAGTACTGTGCATGGTCAACGTTACTTCTTGACTATTGTAGATGATTACTCTCGTATGACTTGGATTCGGTTATTAAAGCTTAAAAGTGATGCTTTTATTGCTCTTAAGAATTTTTTCCAGTTTGTTGCTACTCAATTTTCTGTTAAAATTAAGAGAGTTAGGAGTGACAATGGACATGAGTTTTTTACAAATGAAAGTAGAACGTTTTTTCAAGATTTAGGTGTGGAACATCAGAGTTCTTGTGTCTATACGCCACAGCAAAATGGTGTTGCTGAGCGCAAACACCGTCACCTTCTTGAAGTGGCAAGGGCATTGAAGTTTCATTCTAATATGCCTACTAAATTCTGGGGATATTGTGTGAATGCAGCTTGTTATATCATCAATATTTTGCCTAGTAAGATTCTCGAGTGGAAGTCTCCTTTTGAATACTTGTATAACAAGTCACCTGATCATTCTTTGTTGCGTGTTTTCGGATGTCTTGCTTATGCTACTGCTGTTAATTGCTCAGATAAGTTTGCTCCTAAGGCTGTTGCTTCCATTTTCATGGGCTATTCTCTTGTACAAAAGGGATATATTTTGTTTAACTTGGAAACTAAGCAATTTTTTGTTAGTAGAGATGTAATTTTTCATGAAAATGTTTTTCCATTTCATTTTCCTACTAAATCATCATGTCTTTTTCCTTTGCCTTCTGATGATAATCTGGGGTTTCTTGATTTAGATTCTGAGTCAACAACTTTTCCTATGACTTCTAATACTGAACAAAATCCTATTGTTGTGGCAACAAACAATGGTGAGGAGTTAGAGCCTAATACAGTACATGATCATGCTGACCAATTTAATAACCCTAATGAAGTACCATCTCTGGCTCAACCTGCACATGTTGATCAACCTACTCGAAGATCTTCACGAGTACAACGACAGCCTACATGGTTAAATGATTATGTTTGTGATAATCGTGGGCCACATAGTAAGCATTCCATAGCAAACTTTGTTTCTTATGACCATTTGCCTTTGAAGGCACGAGCCTTTGTTACCTCAATCTCGTCCACAAGTGAGCCACGCACGTACAAACAAGCTGTTCATGATGAGCATTGGGTTCAAGCAATGAAACAAGAGGTTGCTGCATTAGAATCGAATGGAACATGGGAGCTAGTAAAGTTGCCAGATGGACACAAACCCATTGGTTGCAAATGGGTATACAAAATCAAATACAATTCTGATGGTTCTATTGAGCGCTATAAAGACAGGCTTGTTGCGAAAGGGTATAACCAACAAGAGGGGATCGATTACCATGATACTTTTTCACCGGTCACTAAAATGGTTACAGTACGTACAATTATCTCTCTAGCAGCTATGAATAATTGGGCTTTACATCAAATGGATGTGTTTAATGCCTTTTTACAAGGAGATCTATATGAAGAGGTATATATGTCTCTTCCTGAAGGTTTTGAGGACCACAGAGGTGATAGTGTTTGTCGGTTGAAAAAGTCCCTGTATGGTCTTAAGCAGGCCTCCCGTCAATGGAATCTCAAACTTACTGAAGCCTTAGTTAAGCATGGTTATGTTCAGAGTCTCCATGATTACTCCATGTTTACTAAGCGGGATGGGAACCACTTAGTAATCTTATTGGTTTATGTTGATGATCTTTTGATCACTGGTAATGATGCTGCCATGATAGAGGATCTTAAAGGTGTTTTGCATCAAAGTTTCAAAATGAAAGATTTGGGTCAGCTACGATATTTTTTAGGAATTGAGGTTCTTCGATCTAAGGAAGGTATCCTTTTGAATCAAAGAAAATATGCGCTTGAATTGATTGCGGATTCAGGTCTTGGAAATGCTAAACCTGTTTCCACTCCATTGGATCAGAATTTTAAGCCAACTTTGCATGGAATCACTGAAGATACTAGTTTAGCTGATGTGGGATCTTATCAGCGTTTGGTTGGAAGGCTGTTATACCTCACCAACACAAGGCCTGATATTGCCTTTGCAATCCAATACTTGAGTCAGTTCATGCATAAACCTACACAAGCACATTATGATGCTGCTTTAAGGGTTGTTAGATATATTAAAAGGGATCCTGGATTAGGTATCCTGCTTGCAGCACAAGGTGAACCTCATTTGCAGGCGTTTTGTGATGCTGACTGGGCTGCATGTTCCTTGACAAGGAAATCGGTCACAGGATATTGTGTCAAACTAGGACATTCTTTGGTTTGCTGGAAGTCGAAGAAGCAGACTACGGTGTCTCGTTCTTCAGCAGAAGCTGAGTATCGAAGCATGGCTTCTGCAACTACAGAGGTTATTTGGTTAAGAGGTTTGTTAAACGAGCTTGGTTTTCCACAACAACGTCCTACAGTGTTGCATAGTGACAGTCAGGAAGCGTTACAAATTGCTTCTAATCCCGTATTTCACGAACGAACAAAGCATATCGAAATCGATTGCCACTTCATACGTGAAAAAATTCAAACAAAAGTTATTCAACCACAATATATTCCTACTGCTGAACAACAGGCCGATATTCTAACCAAGGGTCTATCGGTTCATCAGCATGAATATCTCAAAGTCAAGTTGGGTGTGAAAGACGTTTTTCACCCTCCAACTTGAGGGGGGGTGTTGAGATGTATGAGGGATTATTTTGTAATTATGCTAAAGTCTGGTTAGTTATGTTAGTTAGGGCTATATATAGGTTAAGTTTCCTCTTTTATATTACTATTCATTCAATATAATAAAACCTACTTTTCAACTTTCTTTCTTTTCTGTTTCTCAACATCTTTTCCATTACCGTTTCTTATCGTTACCTTCTTTCTTCACCGGCGATCCACGGCGTCTCAACAAATATCCAAAAATCGTGAGGATCCGAACCAAAGAGTATGAGGAATAACCGAAATCTTCACCCACAGAAAAGGAGAAGGAATGAGATGTTTTATCACCGAAGCTCAAATGGCGATGAGAAAGGATTGCTATATTCGATCTGTGGTGATAACGAACCAGAACCATATATATAACCGTGGATCTCAAAAAATATCCGCAAGAATCCTGATATTCTACATTTTTTTAAAAAATATATATATACTTATTTATATACCCCTAACACTTACAGTTACGAACAGAGTGAAGAATATAAAACCGTTCTCGCCTCACCCGATTCTCACCATAGTGCCTGCTCTCTTTTCAACTTAGTTATTAGTACTTCGGAGTGGTGCAAATTCTCAGAGATAAATCCTTCATTTTATCAAAGGTAAATCACTTATTTATCTCTATGTAATCATTTATCTTTTATATTTTTTTTTAATTTTTGTAAGTTTTATCATTATCATTATCCCTGCACTTATACCGTAAGCATATGATTCAAATGAATGAAACTTTTCCTCTAAGTTTCTCAGAATTTTACTCTAATTAATCCGAGCTGAACAATGTTGTACACCTAATTTTAATGAGTGAGTCTTTCAGCAATGATTTTTACATACACAAAATATCAAACTCGAAAGCTATTTTAAGCGAAACCAAATTAATCAATTATCGTTAGTATAATTTTTCCTTCCTTACTCATAAATTAAGTATTTCTTTGATTTCAATTATGAAAGAGTTTTTAATAAAATTAATTACTTCTAAAATATACAACAACAAAAAGTTAAACATACAACTATCCCATTTGATAAAAGAGCCAAGACTTTGCTTACCTCTCGTTTCACCTCTAATTAGCTAGCTTTGTCTAGAAGATGAATTGTGAGTTGATATTTTTTTGGTTGCCGTTTGGTTTTCAGGGTTTGGTCCTGACTATTTCAGATCGACCCACGTTCCACATCTAGCTTTGGTAGGTGAGTTTTTCAGTGAAAATTTTCTACATACACAATGTCTTGAACACGAAACATGCTTAAACAATACCAAACTGCTTACCACTTGGACCAACCTTATTAGTTGTGAGTTGATAATCTTAATTCCGTAATCAAGACTCTTTGTCCTGTCTCCCAAAGTTTACATCTCATTTATCTTTTACATAACAGTAAAAAGTAAAAAGTTTGTGGAGGATTAAGTGCTGGTTCAGTAAACAAATGCCTGGTAGATGACTTTTAACCTAACTGACCCCCCACACTTGTGATAAATGAAAGATTTAGTTACAAAATAATATAAACTATATTTCAGTGAGGCATGCACCATTCATATTCGGTTCTTCTCCAGATATGTCTAGGACCATTTTGAACATCGGTCCAAACTCACATTCTTTTGTGTTTGCCCGACTTATCTCTAAAGCATTATACCACTTAAACCGGCCTCGTTAGTACTGGTTTTCAAATTTTAATTAAACTTTGGTTATATTCTTGAACATAATATTCAATGGGATAAATTGCAGATATGGGTGTGCAAAACAAACTATAACTGTTAACCGGTATAACTGTTCATTTATAGGTTAATTAACCTAACCGTTAAGTTTAAACAGTTTCGGTTAACCGACCCGCTAAAAAAGACGGTTAATAGTAACCTATAGGTTAACTTATAGGTACTTTATTTTAACTAAGTGTAAAGTTTGTGTTTAAAATTTTTCTATTTAAGTTAATTTTTTTAAAAAAAATTAATAAAATATTTATCGGAGAGATATATTTATTATTCTAAAAAAGAAATAATGAACATTTGAAAAGAAAATCGTAATAGGTTACAACTTTAACCTGTAACCGATCCGTTCTTAACGATTACCCACTATAATGGTTAACCATTTCTTAACGGTTAGTAACGGTTAAGTTATGAATAATAACCACTATAACGGTTAACTAACTATTTAAGTTAAACGGTACGGTTAACCTACCATGAACATGCCTAATTGCAGATACAGAAACTCACATGGATTAATATCAATGCTTGTATATACAATTGAATATTAGTATTGCATCACAAATATAAGGGAAATTGAAAGCAAAATGATCAAAAAACAGGAGCTGTTACTTGCCAAACCTTAATATCAGAATCCAAACTCCCACTGCAAACTATACAATTAGTAGTTTCAGAAGCTCCTTCTTCAGTATTAGTTTTGCATTCATCAACCGTCGCCGTCAAGCATTTAACCGGCTTTGTGTGCCCTTCCAAAACAGCTAAACAACAATAGCTTTTATCGCTTCCTCTCCTCCAAATCCTCACGGTTTTATCAGCGGAACCACTGAATACAAATTCCCTCACAACGGTCAAGCACAATATCGCCTTGGTGTGGCCTCTAAGTGCACCTAACAACACCATCCGCCACTCGCCGCCGCCGTCTCTGCCTCTTTCCCAAGCCAGAATCGATCTGTCGCATGCACCGGAGTATAGCAATGTCCCGTCGTCACTTAGAGCTAAAGCATTAACGGCTGATTTGTGTTTCTCAAGTGTCAAGACCAGCGAATGTTTGTTCTTTTTCCCTGCATGCTTCTTCCATACCTTAATTCTCTTGTCTGCTGAACCCGTATGAACAAATCCGTCTTTTGACACAACTATGGCGTTTATGGCATCGTCGTGCGCGTTTTGCACCGACTCCAGACACTTGAAATCCGACGTCCGCCAGATTTTGAACGTTCGATCCCATGAGGCGGAATAAAGGAGAGAGCAATCTGATGATATCGCCAGAGCAGATACTGTATCAACATGATGTATCCACGTGCTTTTCTTATGACGCCGGACCTGTACGTAATTCTTCTCCGATAAACATCTCCGGAACCGATCGTTCAACGTCGGGAGAGTAGCTAAACATTTATACTTGCGATGTACTTGGTTATGAATTCTCCATACGCGGATTTTGTTGTCTTGGTGTGCACTGAAAAGCTTGTCCCCTATAAACACTAGGGACTTAACCGCACTGTTGGAAGTAGCCACAACGTTATCGGTTTGATCACCGGAACAATCCAGCCTCCACGCTCGCATCTCACCGTTCGAAGAGCCGCTGTAAAGGACGTTCCCGGCGAGAGCGAGGGTGAAGACATAGGACTTGTTGTTAAAGGTGGATATGCACTTAGACTTGATGGCTCCGGTGATGTTTTCATCTTGTCGTTGTGATGCCGAAGCAAGCGAAGGAACCGATGGTAGACTGGGTTGAGAAGAGATAGAAGAGGCCGACGATGATTCTGAATGAAGATGGTTGGAGCCACGTTGAGATTCATCGTCTCTGTAGCAAGAAAAGTGACATGGAAGAAGAACTCCCATTATCATCAAAGCTTATGATCGAAACAAAGATGAAACCAGAGGGTAGGCTTATTAAACGAAACACAGCAGCAGAAAAGCAACCTGCAATCTTTTTTTGCACTGTTATGGAGATGAAACCAGATGGTTCCATTGAATAGTTTTGGGATTAAAAAAAAATCTGTAGGAGCAGCTCACTTGAATTGGCTTTCCTTTGAAGGGACCAGAAATTAAGGTCATTGGGCAGCGCGATTAAAATAATATTAAAGCATGCATCTAAGACTAACTCATGCCTAGACCTGATAAACTTAACCGAAACCCGAAAATCGAACCGAACTCGAAACTGAACCGAACATGTTTACCTGAAATTTGACTTAAAACTCGAAACCGAACCGAAAATGAACTGATTTTTAGTTAAACTGAAATAGACCTAAACCGAAGACAACCTGAAATAAATAAAAGATATTAATAGAAATAAAAAAGATGAGATACGAACAATCGCACAACTCACCAAAAAGTCAAATATATTAGCTTTATAAAGCCATATAAGGGTGTAAAAAAACTGACCAACTTAAAAACTTGATTAAAACCGACCGATCTCTCATCAACCAGAAATTGACCCGAACCGATCAGAACCGAAAATCAACCGACCCGAAAATCAACCAAACAATAAAACTGAATTGGAACCGAATCGAACTGAATCTGAACCGAATAATATCAGATCTAAAATAACCGAAACCGAAATGACCCGAACCAATTGACCCGTTTGCATCCTCTACTTATGCGTATATGTGTATGCGGCTGATGCACGTTCCGGGTCTTGTTTTTGGAGAGAATGATGAAAGGAGATTTCTAGATAAGTTTTTAGTGATGGTTGTTTTCCTATTGGACTGAGCTTGGAGTTGGATACTCCCATCTTGATGGGTCCGGTTGCACAGGATTTTGCTATCAGACAAATCGTTCGTTCCCAAGCTCAATCACGATTCACGATCATCACAGTTCGTAATGCTTACTTAATTTATATGTTTAATATGCGTCGTTTTAACTAAGCACAGCTGAATCCAATAAATGGTTTGCAGTAAAAGATGACATGTTGTTTTTATGGTCACTACAGCAAAACAGGTTTATAGCGGCGTTTTTTTAGCTCTATAGCGGCGTTTTTAAGCGCCGCTAAAAACTCTGCCGGCGCTAAAAAAAACGCCGCAAAAAGTGCCGCTAAAAGCAGCGCCGCAATAGTTCGCGGCGTTTTTGTATGAAAAACGCCGCAAAAAGTCAAAATCTTTAGCGGCGTTTGATTATCAAAACGCCGCAAAAAGTCATGAGCTTTAGCGGCACTTGTGAAAAAACGCCGCAAAAACCTGTTCTTTAGTGGCGTTTTTGCTTACAAACGCCGCTAATAATTGTTCTATAGCGTCGATTGATTTTAAAAACGCCGCGAATAACCTATTTTTTGTGGCGTTTAAATTTTAAAAACGCCGCGGATAATTGTTCTTTAGTGGCGTTTGTAAATACAAACGCCGCGAATAACACCATGTTTCCAAAAAAAAATCAAATAAAAAATATATTAACAATTTAAAATGCATTCGCCGATTTCCACAATTTCAATCCACATTCCTTTTCTCAAATAAACAATTAATCGTGGGAACGGCCATAACTACACATTTAAAATAACTTCCAACATTACAAATCTATTTCCCCAAACTCATACTACACAAACATTTATGCAAAGTTAACATGAAATAAAATTGGTTCAATGCTAAAGGAACCTTCAAACGTTGCTTAAGGATCCTCTTCTTCTTTTGAATGCGAACAACCTTTGGCCACTTCACAAATCGATTTCCCCCCAAAAGAAGAACATTGGCTTACACCTAGAGTACCACAAAAGGAGGAAATTCTTATATGGCATTTAAGTTTTGGAAGAAAATATATGAACAAATTAAACAAGAGAATCAGCAATTTCAATCACTGAAATATAAAGGATTCATTTCAGTCCCACAAGAAACTGAGACCTTGAAGAATGACTATAGGCATAAATTGTAAAGGAAATGTGTGTGCGTACAGTGTACAAAAATGGCAGTTGTGCACTAAACAACAATAGATGAATGCCTGTGTATATGACACCAACTCGGGTAAAACTCTAATCAGCAGACAAACAATACTACTAAAGAACATCAGCATACAGTTTAAAGCAGTACCTTTAATCTTAGATGTAAGAAATGTACTAATCAACATTGTATAAGAGAATAATAGAACTATCCATGCCAACGGCAGACACATCAAAAAATATATGCAGGTGAAATACTTCACACATAAGCAGGTGAATTTCTGGTCATTAAAAAGCTCAAAGTTGTTGTATCTTTCAACAGACAGCACATAATGAAAGAAACTGAATGCCAGACATCCACATACTTTTCTTTTCTTAACGAAAATAACCCGTTGGACAGACTGTAGACTCAAGTCACAGATATTTACAACCACAAACAAAATTGTGGATCACATTTAACCATCACTTGAAAATTCACCCTCTAACTTCTTCTTTTCGCAACTATTTCATCACAACGATTCCGAACTCGGCTAGCTATTTAGACGTACTAATAAACACATTCACATCAATCTAGCAGTGTCTACCTTGATGGTTCCACTTGAAAACAAATTGGAAAAATAGAAGAAATTGACAGTATCAACCAAACAATAATCGAGGAAATTGACAGTATCAACCAAACAATAATCGAGGAAATTGACAGTAGAAACGGATAAGTGTATATTAAATGACTATTCAAACTACCTCATGGATCAGGAAAGTGCATCATATTAAGTCCAATTACCTTCATGTTTACCCAGGAAAACTTTGTTTGCTTCACTAAGAGTTTTGTCCTGCAATTGACGGCAGAAAAAGAAAATAAAGGGATTTAATGCATCAGGGATCAAAAATTCAAAACTGTAATACTAATAATAAAATGAAATTCCAGTTGGGAGAATAACTATAATTTCAAAGAGAATAACTATAACTTGCCATCACGAATCGAGTCTGCGAACGCAGAATCACCAATCACCATACAATCCTTGGGCGACTCAAACATCGATAATGGATACTGCTTGTAAACGAGACCAACGTCAAAATGAACAGCAGACACCCAAAAAAAGAATAGAGAGAACAAAAGTGATATGGCACTCAAACATTTCTCATTGCCAAATCAGAGAGAAGATAAACGAAAGGCTCACCTATTTCGACCATAGTCTTTCACCAATGTGTCATCAGAAAGGCAGTCAGTCCACTTTTTCCCCCAATAAAGAAAGAGATAAAAGGCAGACTAATTCACCTATAATCGAACATGACATATATATATTCTATAAGCTTTTATAAACATATTCCAATTTGGTATTCAAGAGCACACCTGAGTTAGTTGTTTGCTTTCGTGATTCCCGCGCAAGAGAGTGATATTAGCTGGGTACCTATGATTCAGAACACATAAAGAGAAAAGCAAAGTTACCTCTTATTTCAAACAAGAAACAACGTTTGACAACCTATCATACATTTAATATCCTTATCAAATGCTCGGAAAAGCAATAGCATAACCAAATTATGGTATCAGTACTTTTATCTCCAAAATGCAAGAATGACAATGAATACAGTATATCCTGCACTCTCGTTGCCAAAACGACATGATAGCTTCAACAGCTGATAAGAATGAGCATTAGCTTACATTATACATTATTCGGCTAGGAATTAGACAGTGGAACAGGAACAAGTTGCAAATGCACTGTTAAAAATTAGATATATAAACCCCAAGCCAAGTCATAGAGATACTTAACCACGTACTCGAAGTGCATACCTCGCCTTAAGAAGCAAAAGAATAGTGAAAACTTCAAGACTATTATAACCTCGATCAACAAAATCTCCCTGCCAAAGGGAACAGGAAAGTTGAAATCACTAATCCATCATAGACATTGGCATCACATAAAATTTCCACAAAATTTCCAGGCAAAAGATACATAAACTATACCATAAAAATGTAATTCGTCTCAGGTACATGACCTCCTGTCCGAAAAAGTTTCATTAGATCGTGAAACTGACCATGGATATCGCCGCAAACAGTAACAGGACTGTTGACAGGCTGCACGTTGGACTCCTCAATAAGAATATCTTTTACCTGTAATGTTTTGCATAATAAAATATATAACGAACTGCCTTCAGATCAAATGACACAGAGAGTAAACCTTCATAGCAAATACAACAGCAAGGTTACAACATAATGACGACCAAAACACTCTACTAAAATGCATAACAAAGAAACTAAGCACAACAACAAACATAACGGTAAACATTACTAACAGATACTATAATTTCAAAAACGAAACATGAGCTTCATTTTAACTAATCAAATACTCTTTTTAATTTCTCTCAATTTCTCTCAATTTCTAAATCACCAAAAGAAACAGTAGAAATCCTATTTAAAGCATCAATATAAACGCAAGAAAAAGCAACCAATTGTAAAACCCTAGTAGCTAAGAGCCAAAATGGAAAGTAGAGAGAGGAGAGGGAATACGTATTCACAAAGAAGCTGAAGCTCGTCTTTCAAAAGATGCTGGCCTTCTTTAACCTTTGCTATCCACTGATCCAAATCCATCGATTCCTTCTCTTCGTAAAATCAGAGAGAACAAAAGTGATATGGCACTCAAACATTTCTCATTGCCAAATCAGAGAGAAGATAAACGAAAGGCTCACCTATTTCGACCATAGTCTTTCTCGGCGATAGGAGCACTTCGACCAGATCCGAACGGTGGAGAAGCTTCGTTCGACGGTGAGAGTCGCATACCTCAGAACAACATTGATCCAACGGCGGTTGTCCAAGATCTGACGAGAAAACGCTCCGCGAATCAAGTCTCGTTTCAAGGACTTGAAGGCTCATTTCTGAGAAACTGAACCGTTGGAAAGGAAGAAGAGGACGAGAGCTTCATTGTGGTGGCCTTGGTTCACCGGAAAACTAACTGAAGCGACGATGGCGGCATTGAGAGTGTACGGCAGCTGCATAAGAGGCTGCCAGTGCTTTGTAAACCCACGATTTAGGGATTTTTACGATATGTTCATTTGGGGATGAGGTAAGGGAGGGGATCAGTCCCAATGAGTTATGGACGGTGAGTTTATTTTTGCAGCGTTTTTCAAATGGTAAACGCCACGAAAATGACAGTTTTTACGGCATTTTTTTATAAAAACGCCACCAACTCAATATCTTTTGCGGCGCTTTTGAAAAAAACGCCACCACACGACGTCTATTGCGGCGCTTCTATTAAAAACGCCACTAATGTGCTATCTATAGCGGCGTTTTTAATAAAAACGCCACGAACTATGTCATTTTGTGGCGTTTTCTAAGTAAACGCCACTATATGTTTAAATTTAGCGGGGTTTAACCTACAAACGCCGCGAAAAGCGCCGCTATATACCAAACTTGGTGTAGTGGGTGATTCAATTCGAATAGTATAATGTATGTGAGTTTTTTTAAATTTTAAAATCAGATGTAAATATTATTTCTGTTTGCGTGGAGGTAGAGCAGCCGAGGGAGTGTAATCCGGTATGATCAAGATTGATGGATTTTCGGATAGAGAAGAATTGGGGTCTTGTTCGGTGCTTTTAGCGGAGCTATAATGATGTGTTATTTCATGTTTGGAGATTAGTCTTTCGCAATATTAAATTAGAAAGAAAACCTTTTGTCACCGAAAAAAGCACAAATTTTCTATTTACCCTGTATTAGCAAAAAGAAAGAAAAAAACCTCTAGTGGGTTGGATTACTTTCGTACACGATTCTTTTCAGCATTAAAACATTTTCTTTCGTTGAGTTGTTATTACTTAATTTCATGTTTGTCATCGTGATGATGGACAAAACTATGGTTTGAGTGCTAAATATTTATAGTGATGTAGGGATGGGCACGGATCGGGTTTTTGGCCCACCCGAATCCGACCCGAAAATATTAACCCTAAACCCAAACCCGACCCGACCTATATAAAAAAATTAATTTAGGGACTAAATTGTAAAAAAATAATTTTAAGAGACTTAATTATAAAAAATAATAAATTTAAGGACTAAATTGTAAATAAAAAATCAATTTTAAGGACCTAATTATAAAAAAATATATAAAAAAGGGGTATTATTACAAATATCCCTAAAAAATTTAGGGGAAATTACACTATTAATCTCGGGTCGGGTCAAATTTTTTCACTCTAAAACCCGAACCCGACCCGACCTCGCCCTACACAAAAACTCGACCCGACCCAAACCCGATTTTTTCATAAAAATACCTGACCCGATCGGGCCGGGTCGGGTCAGAACCCGTCGGGTCCGAGTACCGTGCCCATCCCTATAGCGATGAAGGGGAAAATGTCTTAAAGGCTTATGGTAAAATTACAATTCTAGTCCGTCAAAAATAATAATTCTCCTCTTAACCCCAACAAAAATCCTAGCTTCCTCTGGCAATGGAGCGGGAGATGGACGGATGTTGCCTAATTCACCGTCGCTCCATAGTTGACATATCATGATATTGTTACTCTATTGTGTGTCTTGGACCAACATACTTGTGTCAATTTTAAGCACAAATAGATTTTTCAAGGATTAAATTGAATAAAATTAAGATTTGAGGCTTGACTTAGATAAATTTATTTTTTAAATATTTTATAATATTTTTTATTTAATAGAAATGTCTTGTCTTTACTGGGATCAAGTTTCAAAATTTTCAATTTAATCGTTAGATTTTCGCTTTGTTCCTATTTTGATCACACGGGCGTTAAACCAGAAATGAAAAGGTAGCATATCATCTACATGTGCTTATGTGGACTGCTTTTTACTAGCATAGCGCCCATGCGTTATCCATGTCATTTTCCCTTTTTCTTTTCTTTTTTGATTTTATATTCTGCCTCTAATAAAAGTTTTACAATTTTATCTGTCTATCACGATGGCGTTGAAATAACTATTCTTTGACATCTTTGACCACTCAAGACACCAATAAATTAATGAACAATCGAATATCCAAAACCTAAAATGTGCAAAGCTCCAAACTACTCCAATCTATAATATCCATCGTTCGATCAACGTGGAATCAAGATATAATGTTCTATTCCTTTTTCTCCACCTACTTACTACTGGGATTTGAAAGAAAATGCTTCATCGTTGAGAAATCAAAGGAAATCTGGAAGCAGTGGATTTTTACAAAAAAATAGGGTCATTTCATAATTTCGAAAAGATAGATGTTCGGTCATAACACCGTTAAGTATTTAATAATAGAGTTACCAAAATAGGAACGGATCGAAAATTTAATGATTAAATTTAAAATTTTTGAACTTAAGTGAGCAAAATATAAATGAGAATAAAGTTGAGTGATGAGATTTGTAGTATACCCTAATAATAAAGTTACAAGACATTGGAGGACTTCTGGGATACCGTTTCATGCATAATTTAAAATTGTAGTAATACTAATACATTTTTATTAATTAAAGATTTTTTTAAGTATATGTATTAATCTTATTTTTTTAAAGGGAAAATAATTATCTAAATTATATACGAGAATATATTTTACTTCAAAAGGACATATGAGTTATTTATGTAAACAAAAAAATATGAGTTATTTAAATTTAGGCTATTTGACTAGTCAGTCCTCTATGGTCCAATAAAATTCATCCACCTCATTTTAACTTTCAGCTCACCACGTCATTCGTGTACTAGACAATAAGGCTCATTCACCTCATTTTAACTTCCACATAACTACACACTTTTTCTTTACATGTAGGAATGAGATTAAGATTTGCCTTGAAAAAATGACATGGAAAAATGTTATTGAATGAGACCATGAATGACGTGGTGAGCGAGACTCATCTAATAATTTTTCTTAATTTTGGCTTAAAACTCGATTCACCAAACATAACTATTTTTTTGGGTTTATAGTTATTTTTTAATAATCTATGTTATTTTAAAATTTAGACTTATGTAATTATATAATTATAATTTGTACTTTCAAACACAACATAAGAAATTAAATGTAATTATTACACACCACAAGCAAATCATATCTAGATAATTAAAATTAGAAAAATTTAGAACGGGCGACGCACACCGCTATACACCGCTAATGCAACACATTGTTGTACACCATTAAATTTTTAATGACTCTTAAATTATTATTAAAAAACTTAAAGATTGAATATGTAAAATTTATTTCAAAACAAAATTAGAAAAATTTATTAGATAGACCCTTCCCACCACGTAGGATATGGTCCTTACCAATTATATTATAACACATAAATATTATTTAAATATTTAAAAATAATAGTGTATAGCGTTTGTGTTATCGTTTAAAAATTTTCCCACAATAAAGTCGTGTGTACCTAGATACTTTTGTCACAAACTACAAACTTGAACATTCTCAATTATTTCTGTGCTTGATGTGTTACCAATATAATTTAATATGCATATAAGGTATTTGTGTCTTTGTACTTCAAAACCATAAATTAGTTATTTATTTGTCTTTTTAAACCTACCAATATATTTTACTCAAATAAAACCATTTATTATTTCATTAACAATAATTTATCGTTTTCTAAAAAATAAAATAACTGGCATGCATGTTGCAATCATACAACCACCATCGGTTCATACAACATGTTAATAACAAAATAACAATCGGACAAACAAATATTCCTTTTAGACAATGACTTTTATCTCAAACATTTTTAAATAATCAATTTAATCTCTAAATACGCTTTTCTTTTCTTTTTTGTTTTTTATTATACTGGTATAATTACATAATACTATTTGTTTATGTTATTTTAACTATTTAATAAGTTACATACATATACTCGAATTTAAATCTCCTAAAATAAACATATTCTTTTCTACAAAAAAAAAATAACTATTAAATTCATTTTCTTCGTCTTTATTAACCTTCAAATATTTTGTCAAATTAAAATCAATCGAAAAAAAAGGAAAGAGATGTTAAGCTAGTATTAGGTATTTTTTACTCTAAGAATATTAGCTATTTATCCTTATATTAATATTGTAATCAACTTTTTATCCTTTTGTGTAAAATTTTAAAAATATAAAAATTGTAGGCTTAAGAGGGCAAGATGCCTTTTTGGTGGGAAAAATTAATTAAGTTCGTGAATTTTTTTACACCCAATTAACTTTTGAACCAAGAAATTTAATAAATTAAACTCTTTGACCATTAAACTTTGATAGATTTTTTGGATTTGTTGTCCAGTGCATCGTATCACAGTGTTTTCACTTGACATTTTTTAGAAAATTTTTATTTTATTTAAAAAATTCTTTACAATTTCTAAAAAAACTATAAATCTTATAAAAAATTAAATGCAACATGATAGAATTTAGTAATATCTAAAGAAAAAATATCAAGATTTAACGGTCAAAATTGGTCAAATGACTTAATTGATTCAATTTCTTGGTTCAAAAGCTTAATTGAGTTCAAAAAATATTTAAAGGCTTAATTAAATTTTTTTCAAAAGTTCACGGGCTCGTTACACCCTTAAGCCTTAAGCCAAAATTATACAAATAAAAAGATTTGTCATAAGGAAGTACGGTGATGAAAACATGATATAGGTGACGATAACCCAGGATTTTACGGTTTCAAAACCCTTATTTGTCTTACGAGTAAGGGTGATCATGGGTCGAGTTTTTGGTTGTCCCAAACTCAATCCGATTATTAGACTCTTTCATCTTTTACTTGATTCAACGAGATTTCATTCGGCCTAAATTTCGAGGTAAAAATTTGTCTCTGACCTGACTCCACCCAAATATACATAATTTTTTATTTGAAAAAAATATCTATCTAATTAAAATATTATAACAATTAATTCTAAATATATAAAGGAGGATGACAAAATACGAAGGAAATTGAAAAAATATAAAAGACGAGCGTTATAGAAACTATCCCTAAATATATAAAGAAAAACTGCACTATTATATTTGGTCGGGTCATATATTTTCACCTTAAATTCGAATCTAAATTCACACTTATCTTTACAAAATTAACTCAAATTTACCCGAATTTAAATTTTTAAAAAAATTAATCTTATATAATTGGATCAAATTGGAACCCGTAAAATAATCATCCCTACTCACCGATCAATAAAGAAAACAAGCAACCTATTTCTTCTTTTTATTTTTTTCTGATTTATTTTGCTCTTTTGTTTCTATATTTCTTTCATTTTTCTATTACCAATTTAGTCATGCTTTAATTACCCAATCAATACCAATTTATTTTCAACATAAAAAAATAATGAGATTTATAATTTTTATTAATTAATCTCAAAAATAATGTGACGAAAATAACTCATGATATAATTTCTCAATTAATATATCCAACGGAAAGTTTGGGTCAACCCTAAACTTTGGGTTGTTTTCCACCTAGGTCACTTTAACTTCCAGAGTCCAAAACTTAACCCTCAAACTTCTAACCATTCTAGTTTACTCCTTAAACTTTGTTTTAACCCAATTAAGCTCGAGTTATTATATCAAAATACCAACCCGATTTTGGGTGTTAAAAAATAGACGAAAATATAAAAATTAAAATGATTTTTCAGAAAAATTCGAGAAGAAAAAAATAATTATACCTTCCTTTAATACATTACATTATTTCATAAAAAAAATCAAGAACAAGAAAGCATCAAACGTATTAGGTGTGTCTATTTAAAATAAAGGCTTAAATCACATATTCCAATTTAAAATATACGCCATCTTTGGTATTTAGCCCCTCTCCCTCGTCTTGATCCAGACTAAAACTTACAAACCAGCCATCTTTGCCAGTCTTAATCCACTAGCTCTCAATTCACTTCAACCAAACCAAAGAATATGGCAAATATTCCAGATTGTGTTTTGAGATGCAGCGGCCAAAAAATGCCGGTCCTGGGGTTCGGCACGGCGTCGGACAGAGTAGAAGGATCAGATTTAATTACAAAACAAGCTGTTCTCGAGGCCATCAAACTGGGTTATAGGCACTTTGATACAGCTTCTCTGTATGGGTCAGAGCCAGCGTTGGGTGAAGCCATCATCGAAGCAGTCTCGCTCGGCTTAATCAAGTCCCGAAACGAGCTCTTCATCACTTCCAAGCTGTGGTGTACCGATGGCTATGGGGATCATGTTCTTCCTGCTCTCAAGACAAGCTTACAGTAAAATTACTAGTTTCCCAGTTTTTTTTTCTTTTGGTGTGTCAGTTTACTGTATTTTTTCATCTTTTGAACTGCAGGAATCTGAAGCTGGACTACCTCGATCTTTATCTTGTTCATTGGCCTGTAAGCTTAAAGAAAGATAAGGAATATGTTTTCGTACCCATGGATTTTAGCTCCGTATGGGCGGCCATGGAAGATTGCCAGAGGCTTGGCTTCACCAAATCGATAGGTGTCAGCAATTTCACCTGCAAAAAGGTGGCCCATATTTTGTCAATCGCAAAGATTCCTCCGGCTGTTAATCAAGTAACTCTCACTTAGCCTTGAATTCTGTCTGAATTTAAGAATTGAGACCGAAAGTGAGTTGTTATTCGAATGTTTTTGAAGGTGGAATTGAACCCATTGTGGCAACAAAAGAAGCTGAAAGAGTTGTGCCATGAAAACGGGATCCTTTTGTCAGCTTACGCTCCATTGGGAGCAGTGGGAGCCAGTTGGGGCAGCAATAGAGTCATGGACTGCGAGGCGCTCAAGGAAATCGCCGAGGTGAAAGGGAAGACAGTGGCTCAGGTATGTCTCCGATGGGCGTATGAACAAGGGGTGAGCATAATAGTGAAGAGTTTCAACGCCGAGAGAATGAAGCAAAACCTTGGGATATTGGATTGGTCATTGAGTGAGAATGAGCTGAAATTGATCGACCAAATCCCACAAACCCGAAGCTGCCCTGCTGATTTCTTCGTTTCCGAAGACGGCCCTTTCAAGACCGTGGAGGAACTTTGGGATGGAGAAATTTGATTTGCAATCATCTTTTCATTGAATGGTTATCTACTTCTCTTTATCTTTTATGTATTTTGTTTTAATAATGTCCAATCAAAATCCCAAAATATAGTTATGTACATTGTAGCAGGTTTACCTGCTTCTTGGATGATGGAATTGAGAGCTTATGAAAAAAAATTAAGGTCACTAAAAATAAATAAATCATTATATGTCATTAAATTCATTTAGGGATCTTCAAACGTTTAATTAACCTCCAAAAATTTAACATAAGTTTTTAAAAATTTAGCCATTAACTAAATATTTTTTTCTGAAATTTTTAACGGAATCGAATTAAATTTAGTTAATTCAGTCTATTTTGAAATTAACAAAAAAATCTTTTAATATTTTTTTTGTCTGGATTCAAAATAGCAATTCATGTAACAATTAATTGAAAATGGGCTTTTTTTGTTAGATCTTTTAGTTTGACCACAATTATGTGACTCATTGGCTAATTTATTCGAATCAAGTTTTGTAAAGGCTCAATATGGGGACAATCCTCTCAACCTAATTTTTTTAGGGAAAACTACACCACTGACCATCAAACAAATTGGAGATACCTATTTGAACCACCGAACTATAAAAAACGTCAATCACACCACCGAACTTATAAGATCAACCTATTTTGACCACCGCCGTTAAAAACCTAACGGTGGAGTGACGGAACTGCCATGTGGCAACTGATGGGTATATTTAAAAATTACACATTTGGTTCCTGTTATTTACACATTCTTTCAATTTAGTTCTAATTTTCAATTAATAAAATAATAAATTATTTAATTAAGTGGTGACACATGTCAAGACCATATTGGAGGATTTTACTTATTTATATTTAATTTTATTAATTTATTTCCCCCTCCAATCAAGCGGTGACACGTGTCACCACCAATTTAGAGGAGAAAAATAATTCTTCCCTGACATGCGCGTTGGGGATTCGAACCAAGGTCTCCCAAGTGAAATGGCAACAGCTTTGCCATTACACCAAGCACAACTTTGTGCAATAATTCTCCAGATATAATATATATCTCTTATTAGTTTCTACATTTATAAGCCAAAAGCTCAAACCCTAAACACTAATTTCACATATATAAATCCTAAACCCTAAACTCTAAACCTAAATATTTCAAATTAAATCTAAACCCCTAAAATTTTCAAATTAATTCCATGATAAATATTTTAAATTAAACCCTAAACCCAAACCCTAAAAATTTCAAATTAATTACACACTAAGTATTTCAAATTAAGCATTAAACCCTAAACCCTAAATATTTCGAATTATTTTCACGCTAAACATTTCAAATTAAACCTTAAACCCTAAAAATTTCAAATTAATTACACACTAACTATTTTAATTTAAACCCTAAACCCTAAATATTTCAAATTAATTTCACACTAAATATTTCAAATTAAACCCTAAATATTTAGTGGGTAATTAATTTGAAATTTAGGGTTTAATGTTAGGGTTTGGGGTTTAATTTGAAATATTTAGGGTTTAGGGTTTAAGTCTTAATTTGAAATATTTAACATGGAATTAATTTGAAATTTTTAGGGTTTGAGTTTAGGGTTTAATTTAAAATATTTAGCATGGAATTAATTTGAAAGTTTTAGGGTTTGAGTTTAGGGTTTAATTTAAAATATTTAGTGTGAAATTAATTTGAAAGTTTTAGGGTTAGAGTTTAGGGTTTAGGATTTATATATGTGAAATTAGTGTTTAGGGCTTGAGCTTTTGGTTTATAAATGTATAAACTAATAAGAGATATATATTATATCTGGAGAATTATAGCACAAAGATGTGCTTGGTGCAGTGGCAGATTTGTTGCCTTTACACCTGGGAGACCCAAGTTCGAATCACACCTGGGAGTCCCAAGTTCAAATCCCCCAGCTTGCATATGAGGGAAAAATTGTTTTTCTCCTCTAAATTGGTGGTGACACGTGTCACCACCTGATTGGAGGGGGAAAATAAATAAATAAAATTAAATATAAATAATTAAAATCTTCCAATAAGGTCTTGACACGTGTCACCACTTAATTAAATAATTTATTATTTTATTAATTGAAAAGTAGGACTAAATTGAAAGAATGTGTAAATAACATGGACCAAATGTGTAATTTTTAAATATACCCATCAATTGCCACGTGGCAGTTTCGTCACTCCACCGTTAGGTTTTTAACGGTGGTGGTCAAAATAGGTTGATTTTATAAGTTTGGTGGTGTGATTGACGTTTTTTATAGTTTGGTGGTTCAAATAGGTATCCCTAATTTATTTGGTGGTCAGTGGTGTAGTTTTCCCTTTTTTTATTTACAAAGTTAAGATTCAAACCCTCCAAATCCCAATAAAACGTCGTCGAAAATTATGAAAGACGTGTCACTCGTTATAATATGACACATGGCCTGATTTTTATTTTTTAAATTTTTAAAATTTCTTAAAAATATGAATTTCTTAAAAAAAACTCTAAAGTTTTATTTTCTTTCAATCAAACTTTCGAATCACATCTCTTTTATCGTCTAACATCACCAACTCGTCAATGATTCACAGTTCACCGTTTACCATCCAAACGTTGCATATTGTACTGTTCGGTATCCATTATTCTCTATTCATTGAACATAAGTCCAATCAGTCATTTTTTACATTGTTCGATGTTCGCCGACAGAACAATTGACAGTTCACTCGTTGTCTTTATACAATGGAATGATGAAATTTTTAGCCGTGGAGGTCCAACGAGTGTGGTTGGTGGTGTGGCAATCGGGTCATTCGGTTCGGGTCATTTCGGTTCGGGTCATTTCGGGTCTATCTAGAATCGGTTTAGATTCGGTTCGGGTCGGTTCGGTTTGGGTTCGGGTCTAATTCGGGTCTGTGATGAGTCGGATTCGGTTCGGGTATTGGATCGGGTCAAAACCGGATCGATTGTTTTCGGGTCGGGTCAATATCGGATCGGTCGCTTTCGGTTCGTGTCAAAATCGGGTTGTTCGGGTCGCTTTCAGTTCGGGTTAAAATCGGGTCAATTTCGGGTCGGGTCAACATTTAAATTTTTGGGTCAATTTGATTTGAGTTGGGTTAAAGGTTTGAGGTTTAGTATTTATGGTTCAGTTTAGAGTTATTGGTGTATGAGATTAATTCTGATTCAACTTGTCAATCTATGCATTTGAATTTGATTAAATATTTAAATCAAAGCTTCATGTATCCATATAATTTTTTTTGTATAATTATATTGAATCAAAGTTTATAATAATAATAATAATAATAATAATAATAATAATAATAATAATAATAATAATAATAATAATAATAATAATAATAATAATAATAATAATGTTGTGAATAAAATAAAGAAGAACAAGAATAAGAACAAGAAGAACAAAGAGATGAGAGAAAGAGGGAGATTTGTATTATTCTCAAAATATAGACTTGTATACAATGCCTTCAATGAATCATCTATTTATAGGCATAAGAAGTACATAATACATTAAACTCTAATTCATAGAGATAATATTCCTAATAATAAATAAATCAAACTCCTTTGATAAAGTTCTAATCATGATAGACATCCACATTGATAAATATTCATAACACTCCCCCTTGGATGTCTATGAAGATAATATGCCTCGTTAAAATCTTACTAAGATAAAAACCCAGTGGGAAAAAAAATCTTTAGTGAAGGAAAAAGAGTACACACATCTTTGATACGCATAACTTGTTGCCTCATTAAAAACCTTACCAAGAAAACCCGTTGGGACAAAACCTCGGTTAAGGGAAAAAGAGTGCAACGCGTATTTACTCCCCCTCATGAAAACATCACAGAAGATCTTTGAATCTTCATAATTTAATCTTGAATATCATTTTCTAAAGATCGCGAGGGATGAAACTTTGGAGTAATATGTTTCATGATGTATCAACTTTCAAACTGAGATATACATCTTGCTTTGTCTTCACACAAGATAGCTTTTATCATATCTTGTAAAAGTAAATTCACATATCTTTTGGATATGTTGGGTCAATAATCTTAGCCAAACACATTTTTTTGGCTTGCCTCGTGCATAACAATTATTTCTACGACATTTGAGGAGGCATCAATGAATGTTTGAAGATCTAAATGTAATGATCTTTGTATATTCATAGATATTTCTTGACCAACTAATATATAGTGCTTCAAGACCAAGAAAAGATATAATTATCTTTATTCACATCCAACAATCTTACAACTATTGGGATACTCAATAGATATGCTCTATTCATATTGAATCTTCTTTAAGATTCTTTCAGCTTATGTCTATTCATAGACAAAAGAAATATATAAAAATGCTCGATCTTCAGGTCGAGATAAATTTGATGTCAAGATTCAAGTACTTGTATTAAAAGTACTTCATGAGTTTCCAATTTGAAGCTCTTTAGGAGTTCTAAAATTATCATAATGGATCTTGATCCAAACTCCTTTATAAAATACATAAGAAAATCTGATCATTCTTATAGTATTTTCTCAATTAGTATTCACTAAGGCGATTATACCAATTGCGCCAAAATATTCATGAGACATGTCTAAATAAATTTCCTCAGAAATTTCCAAATGCTTATAGCATTTTAGATCATTCAAGGATAAATATGGATCCACAAATAATTAGACGCATGTAAAATTTTCAAAACTGCCAAAGTAATTGCATCCACCATGAAGTAATTAAAACTTTTCATAAATCATAGTTCAAGTCGTATTTACGACTACTTATTTGTGCCTTACTTGCATTACACCTTTAGATGTTTGGACTGCTTGTCCAAATACTTCTACTTTAGAAGTTCAAAGCGTCTTTCAACATTGGCCAATTCAATATCTATACTTCCGGATAGATTTTATACAAGATCCTCGATTTCTTTCTTTACTTCTATAGAAGTATTTTATGTAAAATTGTTTGTAAAATCGTTGTCGACAACTTTCCAATTCTCTGGTTCCATTCTCGTAATGACATAACTCATCGAGATCTCTTCAAGATTTCAATCTTTATTTCAGGTACCTGAAACTCTTATAGAGTTTTATTATTTGTTATGTCTTGGGTCTCTTCAGGAGCACCCGCCTCCAATATATGACAATCTCATATTACTTTCTATTTACGAGAATTTTGTCATTGGAACCATTTCAACTATCATGCTTCAGGCATGATTTACATTCTCTCGCTCTAACATGTAATTTAAACTTAGAGTATTTCAGCTGGTATATGAGACTTAATTACTCTCATTGGGTCAGTAAATATGTCTGGCAGATGACATGTAATAACATGAATTATCTTATGAACTTCTAGTTCATATACGAAGATCTAGATAATGATAATTCATTTTCCTCTATCCAGTTGATTATTGCCTCCCCCTGATGTTGAGAAAAATCATGTCATAAATGTTTCTCCAATTAATGTTTAAGAATTTAAACATAAAAGGAGACTCGTACTCAATATATATTCTCAACCCTTTTTATTTACCCATTTTGTGCGTTGTGGTGGAGCAATTCATATCCCACATTCAAAAATCATAAAATGGGAAATGTATGGTTTCTGACCAAAAACCAATCATAACGGGGAGTTTATTATAACTCGTTGGCTTGATGCGTATAAGTGTTGCTATATGGAAACACCATATAAATAATAACTCTTTTGTTCTCATAGTTTAGCTATTAAATAGGAGGCATCCAATTGAAATTTTGCTAAACTATATTTTTCATAATCAATAGGCTTTGTAACAACTGATATAGCCTAAAATATAAACCCACTAGCTTTTCAAGACGAATAGTCTAACTGCATAATCTGAATATTTTTAGAATCAATCTCACAAACTTCTGGTTGTAAGTCGATAAAAGAATATAGATGCATCTACTAAAATCATATAAAACTTTCCACATTTGTGGATATATGGGCCCATATTTCGTTCAGATATGCAAGACATACAGTCTCAACTTCAATACAAGAACTTTAAGTTCTAATTATTTTGGTAAGTGGGATCATCTATATCCTTTGAGAACAAACAACACAAGAACTTCAGGTTCTTTTAGTAAGTGGAATTTAATCAATTCCTTTAAGCAACACAAGAACTTCACGTTCTTTAATAAGTGGAATTTAATCCATTCCTTTGAGAATAAGCACCACAAGAACTACAAGTTCTTTTAATACATGTACATGTAAATCTCAATAATTTCTGCACCATTGATCAGGATGGTCTAACCGATCATGCCAACTATATATATGTGTGTATATATATCTGAATTTGTAAACTCCTTGTTTACCATAACATGTAATTCAATCTCACTCGTACATGTCTTGTACGACCATCAAAATTGTTCCTTTAAATAGGAATATATTTAGCTCTTTCGTAGCTTTCAATTGAAATTATCTTTTGGTAGCAATATATGGCTCTTCTAGAGCTTTCAACTGACTTTTTGGCTACCAGAACTTATATCCATATTGGCTTATTTCAAATGCCAATTGATAACATATGTTATCTATAATTCCAAAAGGGATAATTTGCGAACTCATATTGCTCTCTTTATACTTTGACGAGTATAACGCACTTTGAATATGGAATAAAGTTCCATTTGACAATAACATATTTGCTCAACCAGAGCCTTTTGTGATATTAATACTTCCGGATATAGTACTCACATTATTCCATTGCATTTTAATCAAGAAATGCATAATTGTGCACCTTTCAAAATGTGCTTTGTTTCATTTACTTCAGGTAATGAAAATATGTACTTTGTATCATTCGCTTCGAGGAATGAAAAATATAAAATATAGCACATCATATCAAGTCGATTATCTATCAGAGATAAACTTTCAGGTGCTCTTCCGAAGTATTGATATTTTAGTACTTTGAGAAATACTACTCATATTTCCCCTTGCATTTAAATGGGAAAAATATTTCTTATGCTTAAGTACAATATGAGTACTTGCATTATCTACTAGGCATAAATAGCCACAATTATAGGCATAAATAGCCACAATTCATTGTATATTTTATTCCCAAAGTAATCATATTCTTCAAATAATAAATTAACATAAATCGTAAATAAATAATATGTGAAATAAATAAACATAAAGCAAACCAACATAAATAAATAATAAATAAAACGAATTAACATAAGAAAAACCAATTATTCATGTTAGAGGTTATAAGGGAAATAAAATAAATGGTAAATTATTCCCTTCAAGGGTTATGAGAAAATTAACAATATCCAATTGAGTTGGATCAATAACGCCATAATTATTTTCGCCATAAACAAATTTTGTTTATATTTTATTTCATTTATCATTCATGATTATGGATAAAGTCCATAATACTTTGGCGTTTGACAAGTACGAAACCAATGGTTTATAACATCACATTGGTAAAAGGATTTCACTTCCTTAGAATGATCTTTATCACTCTTGTCATCCTTATAACTTCGCTACCAGCGGGTAGAAGTATTCTTAAAATGACTATATTCTTCATGTGTATATTCATAGCCTCGACCACGACCACAACTTTTAATGTGATTTTTTATTCCTTCCATAATATAATCTCACATTCACTTCAGGGAATGGAGTAGAGCCAGTGGGCCTTTAAAACCTTTTTCACGTATCCTTATCACAGAGAACAAAGATTTAATCCTCGTACGCGGCATTGTTAAACCTGTCCACAAGATCCTTTAAAAACCTCCTTTGAGACCAGTAGCCTCGCAGAACGGGATGTCCAGCCAATTATACTTGGATTATATCGAAATTATGTCTCTAATTGAATAATGATTTACCATGTTTGCATTCACTTCAGGGAATGAAACAGATCCAATAATTGTATGGAATAAACATCATGCTTGCATTCACTTCAGGGAATGTCCCATCATTGATAATTGCATGGGATAAACATCATGCTTGCATTCACTTCAGGGAATGCCCCATCATTGATAATCGCATGGAATAAACATCATGCTTTGCATTCATTTCAAGGAATGCCTCCCAAAAACTTTTGGATCAAGAAGAATTTTCGTAACTTGAAATTGGGAGAAGTATATGGTCGAGTTTTTCGACAAAGAAGAAAAATTGCTTTCGAGCAAATCGGGTTTCGGTTCGAGTAATTCGGTTCGGGTTTCGGGTCTCGGGTCAAGTTTGCCAGGTCTAGTAGTGGTTTAACTGGTGGTGAAAAGAAAATGAATTTTAAAATTTATGGTTTGGAGTTTTAAAGAAATTAAAAATTATGTTTTTTAATTAATTTTTTTTAATTTGAAAAAATAAAAAATAAATTATCAGATATATACTACATATCATACTTTTATTGGATAATGAAAATTTTGTAACATCTGCCAAAGAAAAACTTGTTTTAGAATATAAAATAAAATATTAGACATCAATTTAGCCGAAAAAAAAATTAAACACTAAATTAAAAATATATATAATTTAAACATCTTTCCTACATTTAAGCCAAAAAAAAACTACGACACGTAAGAGGTGTGACTTCTTAAAATAAATAAAAGGCTTAAATCCCGTTTGAACTATGCAATTTATTCTCAAGGTGATACCTTGGTGTTTACTATTTAGCCCCTCTCCCTCCGTCGTCGTGTTCCACACTAAAACTTACAAACTAGCCATTTTTGCCAGCCTTAACTCACTTCACCCAAACCGATGAATATGCCAAGTATTCCAGATTGTGTTTTGAGGTGGAGCGGTCAAAGAATGCCGGTTCTGGGATTCGGCACGGCATCCGACAGAGTTGAAGAATTAGGCTTAGTTACAAAACAAGCTGTTCTCGAGGCCATCAAAATCAAACTATCAACCTACATTTCCAGTACAATTGCCATACGCATGTTCAATCTCATGCCCAATATATAGTTATGTCTTAATGCCCAGATTTTAAGTATGTTCATCAAATTCTCTTGAAAAAATGACAAGGAAAAGGGAAAAGAAAGTTGCGGTGAGCGGCGAGAATGAATGCCAAGTGTTCGCCGTTCTTTTTGTGAAGTGGAAGATCTCTCTAATGACACCTAAAAAAGATTTGAATCAAATGGAGTGGCGAGCGGAAGAGGAGAGCAAGAGACAGCGGCGGGCTTCTGGCAGATTTGATCCACGGAAGATAGATGGGAGGTAGCGGCGGAGCATCGCGAGAATCCGAATTGGATCATGTTCATTGATAATTCTCAGTCGGAGAGTTTCAAGGCGAACCCTGCGAGAACTTATCAACCATTATGGGAAGGTTACCCGAGTTTTCATTCCCATTGTCAATACAAGAAAGAAATACACAGACACTACTTTCGCTTTCGCTTCCTTTGCCAACCATGGAGATATGGTTATGGCCATCACAAGTTTGAACGGTTTCAAGATCGACGAGTTTGTTATTAGAGTTTCACAAGCTAGATTTCCTGGTCAAACTATTGCTCGGAAAAATGGAGCTAAGAATAATCTGAATGTGCCAGTTAGAATTAGACCACAGTCAGGCCAAGTACACCAACCGTCTGCAAAAATTAATAGGGAGTCTGTTCCTTTTGGATCCAAATCTTTCAAGGAGGTGCTTCAGAATAATCAACCGGATAAGGAGGCTAGTGAGGCGAATACAGTCTCTTTGGAGAATAGTGATAAAAAGAAGGGTATAGACAATCTGATGGAGTTCAAATTTGCTGCTAGCGAAAGTCTATGGCTTAAACGAAGTATGGTGGGGGTTTTCAGAAATGGCTTTGATCAAGAATTTGTTCAACAGGCTCTTTCACATGATGGTATTAATGTTCAAATTAGGAGATGGGGCTTCAACTTCGATTCTTTCATTATTTCCTTTGAGTCAGTAGAAGCTATGGAAGAAATTTGGAATTCAAAAAATGAAGAGCTTTGCTACTGGTTTTCTCACATTGGTCCACTGCTGATCAATGAAATTCCCCATTATTATTGTTCAATAACCCTAACTGGTGTTCCTTTATATTGTTGGCACAAGGAATTCTTTGAAGCTCTTGGAAAGTGGTGGGGTTCATTGGTGTGTATTGATGAAAGTACCATTCAGAAATCTCGACTGAATATTGCAAGAATCATAATTCGAGTAGCAAGTCCCATGGCCATTCCAAGAAGTATCTGGGTGCTATCTAAGGGTATTTCTTATCTGATTAAATTTATCGTTGGAACTATTAGAGAGGAGGAGTTCGCACAAGATATCCAGAATCCCTTGAATAATGATGAAGATGCATGGCAGGAATCAGACGATGACCAGGGGTTTTCCGGCGATGAGTTCAAGGCTGTCGAGGAGTCCAAATTAGATGACGTTCCGGCTACTGGAATTGGTAACGATCGTCCAGTCGAGGATCCTCGTTCCCAGGATTGTTTGGGTTCATCAAACGAGGAATTGAATGAGGCTAGGGAACCGATATTTCCCCCCAAGTATTAATGGAGATGGATCCAATAATATGGAAAACGTGGTCCACGTCAACGCATGGGATGAGGATAGTGACTCGGGCGGGACAGTTGATAAATTGAGAAATGATGGGTCGGTTAGGGCCGACGGTTTAGAAAGTGATGGGCTTCATTTGGCTGAGCAACGGGCCTTAACTTTTTCCTCCTCTGGTCTTAACCCGTTGGGACCCGATGTCCACCTAAATAATGAACTATCAACAGATTGTGTACCAGACAGTTTAGAAGTTTCTGGTAGATTGGGTCAAGCACCTCCTTCCTCTTTTGCTTTTCGTCAGATTCCCAGTGTAGGTTTCTCCGCTTCTGCTCCTAGGGGCTTCTTTAGAGCTAGTTCAAGAAGAATTTTCAGAAGACTTGTTCGAGACTCTATAGATGAAGGGACGGTTAACCAAGGGGTGGCCCAGAAATCCCTTTCGGCTGAGGATGGTGAATCGGTGGTGGGTTTGGAAGCAGAGTCAGTGTGGGAAATCAGCAGGATGCTCGAAATATCTTTCAAGGGGGGTCGTGACGCAGTGATTGGTAAGGTCCGAGAGCTGGAATTTGAATCTCGGAAGGAGTGTTGATCGTTTTATTTCTCAGGTATTTCATACATCTTTTTTATGGAATTAAACATTATATCGTGGAACGTAAGGGGTATTAGACGCAAAGAAAAATCTAGGGCGGTTAGAAGGCTTATCGGTAAATATAGGCCGAAGATGGTTTTCTTACAGGAATCCAAGAAAGAAAATTTTAGCATTTTTGAAGCACGTCGTATTTGGGTTAGTAATAATCTAGGATTGGATGTTTCTGATGCTGTCGGGTCTGCAGGCGGTCTTATTAGTCTATGGGATTCAGAATATTTTTTAGCTGATGAAATTATCATAAAGCCTCGATTCATAGGATTAATTGGACGCATTAAGCATTTAAATCTTGTATGTGGTTTCGGCAACATCTACGGCCCTTCGGTAGAGGCTGAGAAACTAGAATTTTTGACTGAACTGCTGGCTTATATACAGAATCAGGAAGTTCCTTGGTGCTTAGCAGGAGATTTCAACCTATACTTGAATCCGGAAGAAAAGATGGGTAAATCCATTAATTATTCCTTAATGGATGCTTTCAGAAAATTTGTGTTCGATGCTTGTTTGGTTGATCTCCCCCTGGATGGTGGTAAGTTCACTTGGGGGAATAATAGGGAGGAACCAACTTTTGTTAGGTTGGATAGGTTCCTTGTTTCGCCGGTTTTCTTAGAAAATTTTCCTAATATTGTTCAGAAGGTGATGCCGAAGTCACTATCCGATCATAATGCGATTCAGCTGCTTGAGGAGATAAAAAATTGGGGTCCTAAACCCTTTTGGTTCTTTAACTACTGGAAGAATGAGAATGGGTTTGAAGATATTGTCAGACAGGCTATTGAAGGTTCGAAAGTCAGAGATTCTACTGTTAAAATTGGGGGGCTGCTCAAGAATTCCAAATATGCTATTATAAAGTGGGTCGATGAAAATAAGCAGGTATTTGGCAGTAGTATTCAGAGTTTAGAGCTTCGATTATCAGAGTTGGAGAGTAATCTTCATAATGGTACGGCGAATTCTTCTTGTTTTTCTTCTATTATTAAGACTCCATCAGAGTTATGGTCAGCTTATCGAAGGGAAGAAAGTAAATGGCTCCCGAAATCTAGGCTTCGATGGTTTTCGGAAGGGGACAGAAACACCCGCTTTTTTCATCTCACTACTTCTATGCGCAACCGGAAAAATGCCATAAATTGCATCAGGAATGAGGACATTGTTATTACCGATCCTACTGTAGTTAAGAATTATATCAAGGACTACTTCTGTGCCGCGTATAACACTCGTAGGAACCTTCTGGTTGATGAGCTACAATTAGAGTTTAGGAGAATCAGTGCTGATCAAGCCTCTGTTCTCGAAAAGAATTTTTCGATAGAAGAAATTTGGCAAACGCTAGTGTCGATCGATAGCAACCGTGCCCCGGACCCAGACGGTTTCAATATGGGATTTTTTAAACAGTTATGGCCTATCCTTAAAGGCGATATTCTAGAATTCTTTAATGACTTCTATAGGGGGGAAAATGGGAGATGGGCACCAATAATTCCTTCATCACTTTGATTCCGAAAATAAACAACCCTGAATCCCTCGATGAATTCAGGCCAATTAGTCTAGTAGGCGGGTTGTATAAGCTGTTGTCTAAGGTGCTTGCTTGTAGGCTAAAAATTGTGATAGGTGATCTTATAGGGGAGACTCAGTTTGCTTTCTTATCTGGTCGACAAATCTTGGACTGCTCTCTAGTAGCTAATGAAACAGTGGATTTTATGAAGAAATCAGGGCTTGGAGGTTTGGCCTTCAAAATAGATTTTCAAAAGGCGTATGACACGGTCAGTTGGGAATTTCTTATCCTAATTCTTAGGAAATGTGGCTTTGGTTCTAAGTGGTGTGACTGGATTTATAAATGTATTTCCTCCGCTTCAATCTTTGTCCTAGTGAATGGCTCCCCTACTGAAGCATTTTCGATATCTAGGGGAATTAGGCAAGGTTGCTCTCTATCCCCTCTCTTGTTCAATTTTGTGGGTGGGGCACTTCATTTGTTATTAGACAAGGCTGTCCATTTGGGGTTATTTAATGGTTTTAAAGTGGGTCGCGCTGATAATGCTGTGGAAGTTTCCCACATACAATTTGCTGATGACTTGTTGATATTTTGTGGTGGTGAAGAGCGACAAGCTAGAAATGTAAAGAGGGTTCTTAGAGTCTTTGAGCTAGCATCTGGTTTGAAATTGAATTTGAAAAAAAACAGGTTGTTCGGGATTAATATTTCTGTGGAGACTTTGAAATTATGGGCCGAAAATGTGGGCTGTTCTTGGGGCTCATTCCCGACTGATTATTTAGGCCTTCCCTTGGGTTCCAATCGAAATTCCTTGGCTCTTTGGGAGCTCGTTTTCAAAAAGTTCTCGTCTCGATTAGGAGGCTGGAAATCTGTCTCCCTGTCCATTGGTGGTAGACTAGCTTTAATTAAATCGGTTCTAACCAGTTTACCTACTTATTTCATGTCTTTATTCAGGATGCCGAGCTTGGTTGTTAATCGTCTTAATAGTATAATGTCTGCTTTCTTGTGGGGCGATGGTAAAGATTCTTCCAGGATTCATTGGATCAACTGGAATAAAGCTTGTACTCCTATGGAAAATGGTGGTCTTGGTGTTATCAATCTAGAGATCATGAATTGATCCTTATTGGGTAAGTGGGCTTGGCGTTTTGGCAATGAGACTTCCAATTTTTTGAGGAGGTTAATTGATGCTAAAATACCAAGGAATTCCTCAAAGCTTCTCCCCAATATCGCTCCCCCAAGGGCCTCTTCATGGATATGGCGAGGTATTGTTAACTCCTTCTTTTCTAATGACAGTTTCGGAAATCACATTAGAGCTAATTTGGTTTTAAATGTTGGTGATGGGAATAGTGTTTACTTTTGGTCGGATATTTGGGCTTGTAATGTCCCTCTTAAGAATAAATTTCCTAGAATCTTTAATATTGCTGTGAATAAATCGGGTGTCGTTTCTGAATTTGGCACGAAAGGCTTGGAAGGGTGGAATTGGTCTATTAGTTTACGCAGAAGCCTTTTTGATTGAGAACTATCTTTGTGGGATGAATTGATGGTTTTACTGCAGAATTTCAGATCTAGTTCTTTTGAATGTGATTGGGTAAGTTGGAAGGGTTCTAATGATGGGTCCTTCTCGGTTAAGTCCATGAGAAACGTGATCAACAGTGAGTTTGATAGAAATTTAGCATGGAAGGATGTAGTTTGGTGCGGTTTTACCCCTCCGAAAGTGGAGATTTTCCTATGGCAATTGTTGTGGAATCGAATTCCGGTTAGGTCGGAGCTGATCAAAAGAGGTGTTTCCGCTATCGAATCTCCTTGTTGTCCGTTATGCTCAAGTATGTCTGAAACTACATTTCACCTTTTCTTTAACTGTTTTGGTGTCTGGCGGATTTGGGCAAATCTGTGTGCTGTGATTGGTGTATCAACAGCATTGCCAGGGGACTCTTGGTCCTTTTTATTATTTTGGAAAGATTTGGCGGGTCTCCCGAACCTATCTTGGTGTTTGTTCATACCAGCGGCTGTTATCTGGTTTATATGGTTGTTCCGTAACGAGGTCATTTTTAGCAAGAAGTCTGTTGATTGGTTCCAGTTGGAATTTCTAGTCAAGTTCCGTATTGCGTCATGATTATTAGCTAAATTTCCTTGCGATACCCTGAGTGTTGAATCTTTGGTATCCGACCTTTCTTTAGCTTCGATTCTTCCACTGCGAAAGAAGAAAAAATCTAAGACATGTGGTTGGCAGCCGCCTCCCGAAGGTTATATTAAACTCAATGTCGACGGGGCAACTTGTTTGCAGTCATGTAAAAGTGGTATAGGGGGAGTTTTCAGGGATGAATTGGGTGTGATTCTGATGCACTTCTCCGACGCGTCTATTACATCCTTCCCAGCGCTGGTGGAGCTAGAGGCATTATCGGTTGGTATTACGAAATTCATTTCGTCTAGCTGGGTGAAAACTCACCGTTTGATAATCGAAAGCGATTGCGCTACTGTGGTGAATTGGCTGAACAAAGTGTCTGATCCTTCGGCTCATATTGCAGCAGAGGTGGCTAGGATTGCAGGGATTATAATGTGTAAGGGTAAGGGTATGAGACTTAGGCTTATTCCTAGGTACTGTAATACATTAGCTGATTCTTATGCTAAGGAAGGCATAGGGTAGACTTTGGGGTTTATATTTCTAGTTGTCGGTTTATTGTGTTGTTGATGTACTCGAAAGGATATTTATATTTGTTTCTTATGAAATAAAACTTATTTAGTGGGGTACTCTTTTCCCCTTTCACTAGGAGTGGGGTTTTTAATGAGGCCCATGACTTTTCAAAAAAAAAGTTAAATTAGGCAACATAAAAAGTTAAATTATATTGAATTTAATAGGTTTTCTTTTTGGTAATACATCCATACATGACGATAGAAATTTTCGAAATTTTTATATTAAAAATAAAAATATATGTTCGTGAGTTTAGATTTGTTAAATTAATTTTTAATTAAATTATTATATTAAAAGTAAAAAATAAAATTTATGTTCGTGAGTTTAGATTTGTTAAAAATTTATATTAAATTATGTTCGTGAATTTAGATTCATTAAATAAATTTTTATTATAAAATTTTTGTTCGTCGACATCATTGTATCAATGGTTATATTGTTATTAATCTTATTAATTTATTATATATAAATATTTTTTGAAAATAATAAATATATTAATTATATTAATTTTTACCAACAAAGTAACTTTTAAAACTATATATTGTCAATTCATGGCAACTAATGTAGGTTGGCCTAATGGTTGAAGCATTAGTTTTTTAACCTATTAGCTTAGGTTCAATCCCCAGCTAGGGCATTTGCTTTCATTATTTTTTTTGTACCTTTGTTTTCAACCAATAGAGTGGTATTAAATTGATATTAAAATCAAGTGAAATACGATGACACATGTCACCATCTGATTGGTTGATTAAATTTTTATTAAATTAAAATTAAGATTAAATTGATAGGATATGTGTCACCATCTGATTGGTTGATTAAATTTTTATTAAACTAAAATTAAGATTAAATTGATAGGATATGTAAGTTGCGATGACTAAATATGTAACTATACACATTTCTTTTAATTGCACATCACCTCGTCTGTTAATTTTTAACGGTAAGAGGTCACATTGAATACAATTTAAGAATTCAGTGGTTTAATTGCTGCAATTAGAAATATAGTGGTCAAATCAAACCTTAAATGATAGTATAATGATCTTTTAAGTAGTTTACCCAAAAAATAATAAAGAAAGAACATCCACAACCACAATCCTCAAGTTGAACGCGACTGGTAGATAAAAAATTCGCACAAAGCTGCGTTTGCCGTTTTGAAACATTGAAAGCAGATTCATCTGCAGTTTGGGGATGGAAGCAACTTCTTTGAGTATTCCAGAACACGCGTTGGGCTCCAACGGCGAGAAAATGCCACTGCTGGGATTCGGAACGGCAGTCTCCCCAGCAGTTGGAGCTGAAGCTACAAAAATGGCGATTCTCCAAGCAATCAAACTCGGTTATCGACATTTTGATACGGCGGCCATGTACGGATCGGAGCAGCCGCTAGGCGAAGCAATCCAGGAAGCACTTTCGATTGGGTTAATCAAATCTCGAGACGAGCTCTTCATCACTACAAAGCTATGGTGCGGCGATGCGCATGGAGACCTTGTCGTCCCTGCCCTCAAGAGAAGCTTACAGTAAGAACAAATATAAATACTGCTTATTCTCGTAGAATCATATGAAACTTGTGTTTTCTAAAATTTTGCAGAAATCTCAAGCTGGAGTGCCTGGATCTGTTTCTCATTCACTGGCCTGTCAGCGCAAAGCCAGGGACTTATGAATTCCCAATAAAGGAAGAGAACTTCCTTCCTATGGATTTCAATTCTGTATGGGCAGCCATGGAAGATTGTCAGAAGCTTGGCCTCGCTAAATCGATTGGGGTCAGCAATTTTTCCTGCAAAAAATTAGCCCATCTCCTCGCTATTGCAAAGATCCCTCCCGCTGTTAACCAGGTAATTAACATCTCTCTCGAAATTATTATATTGAGGTAGTTTGGGCAAAAATTAGAAAATTGAGGCATAATTAGAGGTTTGACCAGTCACAGCGGATTGAGGTGAAACCGCTAATTTTGAAAAAGTTCATATTACCAGCTTTTTGATAGTAGAGTTGTAAAGACTCTTTTACCCTTACTAATTACCAAAAATCTCTAAATAACCTAAATTAAATATATTCTCACCATATATTTATAAGCTAATTCTATTTATTTTTTTCTTTTTATTATCACATATGAATTATATGTGTATTTAAATTTATTAATTAATTAAATTATATTAAAATAATTATATAAATAATAAATTAATATAAATCATTTAAATATGTTTAGAAAATTTATATTAAAAGTAATTTTTATAAATCTAATTAATATTAATTAGATACAAAATATCAATAACTAATAAACTATTCAAACAAGTATTGTATATAATCATGTCCTTATATGTCATTTTGTTTGTTTAAATAACTTAACAACTATCAACTATCAGTTAATTTTACGAAACACTTTTATATAATCAGCTAATACAATTCGCTGGTCAAATCAGCTAATGCAATTAGCTATCAGCTAATGTAATCCGCTATTCGCTATCAACTATCCGCTAATTGTCAAACAAGGTCATAGACTTAGTTCACCACTTTATTTATGGTCCATCGAATAATATGAAAATGCAGGGGTGCTAACTTATATTGTCTATACGAAAATAGATAATTTATATGAACATTTAAAATTTTCCGAAAATATGATTATCTGAAATTTGGTTTTGAAATTGGAATAACAATGATCTGGAAGGTGGAAATGAACCCAGTGTGGCAACAAAAGAAGCTAAGAGAGTTTTGCAAAGGCAAAGGGATCTTTTTGACGGCTTACTCTCCATTGGGAGCCATCGGAACCTTTTACGGCAGCAATAGAGTGATCGAGTGTGAGGTGCTTAAAGAAATCGCAAAGGCAAAAGGGAAAACTGTGGCTCAGGTACTCCTCCTCTCCCCCTGTTTTTCAGAGTTTTAGTTTTCTGGGTTTGGGAATCTTGAAAAATATATACAAAAACAGATATCTCTGAGATGGATATATGAACAAGGGGTTGGTGTGATTGTGAAGAGTTTCAATGGCGAGAGAATGAAGCAAAACCTTGAGATATTCGATTGGCGTTTGAGCGAGGAGGAGTTGAAAAGGATCGGCGGGATCCCACAAACCAGAGGGGTCTCTGGAAGGGATTTTATCTCTAAATACGGACCTTTTAGAACCGTTGACGAGATTTGGGATGGTGAAATGTAACTTTCATTGTGAATTCTCGGATAAGAATTGTTTGGTTCATAAACAATTGTCGGCTTCATTGTTTCTAAATAAATGCTCAGACTCCCGAACAGAGTCGACGCCCTTTTGTTTTTCATTTTTTTGCCAGTTTATTTATTTCTGACAAGTGCAGAACTTATAAGAAAGTCCATAGATGTTGAAGTTTGTAATATAAATAAGGTAAGGATTAACGATGACCCCATTACTATTTTTCTATTGAATAAATAATAAAATATGCAGGATTGACTCTCAATTTGTAAATTAATTATGGTCTATTACCTTTCAATTTTAACCAATTCTTTGATTATTTCCTTTGTTTGTCGCTAATAAATAATCAATCAGAAATTGTGGTGTGGATTGTGGAACTTTCCCAATCCAGATCACAATCATTACGAGATTCTTAAGCGCTTAATTTCTACCCTTAATCCCTCTCTTATACATAGATTGCGAATTTAATTTGTACTCTAATATTGGAGA
The DNA here is from genome assembly GCA_958450335.1 of Hibiscus tridactylites. Taxonomy (NCBI): domain Eukaryota; kingdom Viridiplantae; phylum Streptophyta; class Magnoliopsida; order Malvales; family Malvaceae; genus Hibiscus; species Hibiscus tridactylites. The sequence goes on from OY288281.1 coordinate 88,281,032, forward strand.
AATTATTAGTTAGACAGGACACGGTTCACCACGTCATTTGTGGTCTAGTCAATAAGTTTTATCTACCTCATTTAAATTTCTAAATAACTACTTATTTTTTTCTTTACATGTAAGAAAGAGGTGAAATTCACCTTGAAAACAAATGACATGTTATTGGGCGGGATGACCGATGACCTGGTGAACCAGACCCATCTAATAATTTTTCCTAATATTTATCCATTTTTATTTTTATATTTTTCAAATTTAAATTTTTGGCTTCTGACACAAAAGTTAGTCATGATTAAAAATAAAATGAGATCTTAGCCTAGTGGCTAAAAATATTTATCTGGTCTCATTTTATATTAGTTCGAATTCCATTATAAAAATATAATAATATTGAATATAAAATAAATCCTAAGAATCAAATAAAAATTTTATGTATAATACATGAAGCAATGATTGGAATTAATCAATCTTAAATGTTGACAGGGTCTTATTTTGTTTCGTATTAAAGGTGATAAACGTTCCATTAAATTATTATTTTTTGGTCATATGCATGTCTGTTTTACGGTCCATCTTTAGAGTGTGAGGCTGTCTCTCCCATTTTATTTCTAAGGTTCAAACTCACGAACTCTCTTTATGAGTACAATGTGCCTTACCAATACACCAACACTTGTTGGTTAAACTCTTTCTTTTTAATAATCTATGTTGTTAATTTTTTATGATTATATTATATGATTTTTAAATATAAATATATTTGAAGCATAAGTGATTCTAGACATGTGTAATAAGTACGACTGCACATAGCCTAAATAAGTGTCTCAAAATGAATTAAGTTAAATATTTACAAGAAAAAGAAAAGATTAATTATGAACTAATAATAAAATACATGAGAAAAATAAATCGTTATTGATGAGTGCTCAAATATGACATATTTCACTTGTTATTTTTCTAGCTATTGGGACTTCTTGCTGCTTAATCCATGTTGTTTTCGTTATATTTTGTGCAGGGACCCAATTCTAGAAATAGCAGTGAAAATGAGGCATTTCTGCAGTTTTTATTATAATTCTGTCATGACTGGCATCATGGGCACGACACCGGGCACGACGCGTCTGACGTGGCAGTGACGTGTAGACCTGGCAAACTTGACCCGAGACCCGAAATCCGAACCGAATTACCCGAACCGAAACCCGATTTTGACCCGAACATGATGATTCGAAGTTGACCCGAAACCCGAACCGAACCGAATCGAACCGAACCGAACCGAAAATTTTTGTTGAACCGAAATGGACCCGAACCGAAATAGACCCGAACCGAATAGACCCGAACCGAATGGACCCGAACCGAATGCTACCCGAACCGAAAGCTGAACCGAAAGCTGAACCGAATATCGACCCGATTTTAACCCGATTTTGACCCGATTTTAACCCGAATATCTATTGTTAACAATATAATAAATAATAAAATGAAGTATAGAAATTTGAGATCTTGGTGACCAATTTTATAATTTCATCATAAAATATAGCATAAAATTGAAATTGTAGACTAAATTGACAATTTGGAAGTGGAGAAATTTGAGAGTCCAATGATCAAATTTGTAATTATATCATATAAATAAATATGGGTCAATTTTGGCTAAAAATTAGATCTTTGAAATTAAAATGAACGAAAATATAAATATATTAAATTAATAGACTAAATTACAAAGATTAGTCAGTTTCAACTAAAAGTAAATTTTTAGAGACTAAATATCACTACGGGGATGGGATTTGTATATCCGAAGTCTAAACCGTGGGAATACTTGTGACTAAATTAAATTAAACTAAAACTTAAAGTTAACTAAATTGTAACATTTTAAATGCAACATGACCTAAAAAGTAATTAATCTCTAGGTTAAAAAATTGGTGGCTTATTTCCCTCCAAAATTTTGTCTTTTCTCTCTCTATTTTTTCCAATTGTCTTTTTCTCTTTTTTTTCAATCTAGCTTAAAAAATTGGTGGCTTATTTCCCTCCAAAATTTTGTTTTTTCCCTCCCTATTTTTACCAACTGTCTTTCTATTTTTCTTGATTTAATTAAGTTTCAATTTAGATTAATTTAACTGAAATTTCACATTTAGTTTTAAAATTATTTTAATTATGTCTGTGATTTATGCTTTTAGATTTTAGTTAATTCAATTAGATCCTAGGTTTAATAAATTAATTCATTTCAGACATTATTATTATTATTATTATTATTATTATTATTATTATTATTATTATTATTATTATTATTATTATTATTATAAACTTTGATTCAATATAATTATACAAAAAAAATTATATGGATACATGAAGCTTTGATTTAAATATTTAATCAAATTCAAATGCATAGATTGACAAGTTGAATTAGAATTAATCTCATACATCAATAACTCTAAACCCTAAACCATAAATACTAAACCTCAAACCTTTAACCCAACTCAAATCAAATTGACCCGAAAATTTAAATGTTGACCAGACCCGAAATTGACCCGAAATTGACCCGATTTTAACCCGAACCGAAAGCGACCCGAACGACCCGATTTTAACCCGAACCGAAAGTGACCGATCCGATATTGACCCGACCCGAAAACAACCGATCCGATTTTGACCCGATCCAATACCCGAACCGAATCCGACTCATCACAGACCCGAATTAGACCCGAACCCGAACCGAACCGACCCAAACCGAATCTAAACCGATTCTAGATAGACCCGAAATGACCCGAACCGAAACGACCCGAACCGAACCCGAACCGAATGACCCGATTGCCACCTCTAGTGACGTGGCGACTTCTAGAAGCTTCTGGAACGTTCTGAGAGAGCTTATCAGCTTATCCGATTAGATCCTGCATTTAAATTTCAAAACATTTGAATTGTTTTATCTTTTGTTTATTATTTTAAATTATATCATCACTTTATCTTTGTAAATCTAAGCCTATAAATACCACCCTTGGTAAAGGCTTAGATCATCAATCAATCCATTATTCATTTTAGTTTTTATCTTTGTAAACTCTTTTTAGTTTTAATTCAAGTTCATTTTCCTTTAATTTCTTGTTTTCATTTTTTATGTTATTTAATTGTTTTTCTAAAATTAAGTTAAGTATGATAATTAATATCATGCTTAGCTAAATTTCTTGAGCCAAGAGTTAGCCAAATCAATTCTAATCGTGAGAATTGAACATTGCCTAAATTCCTTCGGGAATACATTTTTATCTTTCTGTTTAGATAGTTTGGCAATCGGCCTTACTAAAGTTTTTAATCGTTTTTCAAATCAAAAAGAGCTCGTTGGTCTGGAATCGTTTAAAGACATAGTTGGGAGGAAGGATCGGCCTGTGGCAATTTCGACTTCCTGTGAACACTCTTAGCGGCGGTCCGCTAAGGAAAGATAAAATCAGAAGCGATTCTTTTTTTAAGACAATTTCTGAGTCGGTCTTTTCCTGCTTTCAAAACTAAATATTTTAACGGCGATAGACGTGGTTAATTTGTTTAAGAATCAACCTTCGAAGATAGTCTTGGGAGAATTGGTTACTCGAGAGAAAAGCAAGTTGCGACGGGTTGGGCCTCACAGACTGTAACCGACATGATCCCCGAAGTAAAAATCTATTTCAATGATCGAAGGAATTGACAAGGCTAGCTCGAGGCTATTTCACACACTTGGTTTCCCTTATTTTTAATTTGTGCATTTTATTTCATTACTTCATCCAATATCATATCACCCCCCTCTTTTTCTTTGCTTTTTCAGATATTCCTGGGATTTCGAATTCAACAAATTCAAGTCAACAATTCCAGCTAATCTCCCTGCGGATCGACCCTCTTTCCCTATACTTATTTAATTTCTTATTTTATTTATTGCTGAAAGAGGTTAATTAATTTATTTATTTTGACCGGTTAAACGACGACTTGTCAAAATTGGCGCCGTTGCCGGGGAGATTTATTTTTGGCAATTATTGACTGATTTTGTTTTATTTTATGACCAGGAAGAATCCGGGTACTTTGGCTCCATATAACCCGGAAATTGAAGCAAGCGCTCGTAGAACTCACGGCGAAACCCTTCGACGAAAGAAACAACAAAGCACACGACGATCCGAACAAGAATCCACCTCCGAAACCACACCAATCGACGAACTTATACAAGAACCAGAACCGATGGCAGATCAAACAATTCGAGAGCTGAACGCAGCCCCTACCGTGCAACAACCACTCTGTATCGCTTTTCCTCAAGGCGATACTCCATTCCAACTCAAAACGGGATTAATTCATCTACTCCCTACCTTTAACGGTTTACCTACTGAAAGCCCACATAAGCATCTTGCCGAATTTCATATGGTGTGCAGCAGTATGAAACCGCAAGGAGTTTCAGAGGATCAGATAAAACTAAGGGCATTTCCTTTTTCTTTAGCCGGAATGGCTAAAGAATGGTTATTTTATTTACCTCCGAATTCTATTAATACATGGGCTGATCTTTCTCGTGTTTTTCTTGACAGATACTTCCCTGCGACAAAAGCGACAGAAATTAGGCGAAACATATTGAGTATCCAACAAATGCACGACGAATCCCTATATGATTATTGGGAAAGGTTCAAGAAGCTGTGCGCAAGCTGTCCGCAACATGGCCTATCCGAGCAAACACTCCTTCAATACCTATATGAAGGAATGTTACCAATGGACAAAAAGATGGTAGATGCAGCAAGCGGTGGCGCGCTCGTTAACATGACTCCTACCGCAGCGAGGACATTAATCTCCACAATGGCTGCAAATTCGCAACAATTTGGTTCTGCAAGTGAACCCAGTCGACGGGTTCAAACAGTAAGCACAATTACATTAGAAAATAAGATTGATAATTTGACTAATATTGTGCATTCACTTGTTTCAGGGAAATTAGGAGCTGACAAAGTTTGTGGAGTTTGTACCATGTCCGATCATGTAACTGATCTATGTCCCTTACTCCAAGATCCATCTAGTGCCCAGGTTAACGCCATACACAACTTTCCCGGACCTCCCCAAAGACCCTATAACCCACATAGCAATACCTTTAATCCCGGTTGGAGAGATCACCCAAACTTGAGCTACGGTAATCAGAACCCAAATTACCAACCTAGGCAACAACCTCCCTACCAAAACCAAGCACCCCAAAAATCCTCGCTTGAGTCTATTGTTGAGAGATTGGCAGTTTCGCAGGAAAAATTCCAAACCCAAACACAATCCCACCTCCAACAAATCGACAAACAATTAAGCCAACTAGCTCATGCCGTTAGCCGTATAGAATCCCAAGGAAAGTTACCATCCCAAACCGAAACCAACCCAAGAGAAAATGTTAGTGCGATAACTTTGCGTAGTGGAACAGTTTTAACGCCTAAACCGCCCAAGCAAGATGAGCAAAAATCCGACGAGCAAGGCAATTCTTCGAAGGACCAGAACGAAAAATCTCCACCCACTGCAGGTAACTCTAAATCTAATATTTCTGTTTCTACTTACGAACCCGTTCCTCCTTTTCCAGGTAGATTGACGAAACGAGATAAAAAGGAGGAAGAGAAGGAAATTTTGGATGTATTCAAGAAAGTGGAAATTAATATTCCACTTCTTGATGTTATTCGAAAAGTGCCCAAATATGCAAGGTTCCTGAAAGAGTTATGCACAAACCGAAGGCGATTGTCTGGGAATGAAAAAGTTAACCTTGGTGAGAACGTTTCAGCTATTCTTCAAAGACCATTGCCGCCAAAGTACAAGGATCAAGGTATGTTCGTGGTTCCTTGTAAAATTGGGAATGTTGGGATAAAAAGGGCGATGTGCGATTTAGGCGCATCTATCAACGTCATGCCGTTAAGCGTTTACAACAAAATTTCGACTGAACCATTAAAAGAAACGCGAGTGACGATTCAACTAGCTGATCGTTCAGTTATCTACCCCGAGGGAGTTCTAGAAAACGTGTTGGTACAGGTAAAAAATCTTATTTTTCCTGCTGATTTTTACATTATTGACATGGAAAATGATCGCAGCAATAACGGATCCGAAATCTTGCTTGGCCGACCTTTCCTATCAACTGCGCATACAAAGATTGATGTCCGCGACGGCATTTTAACTATGGAATTTTATGGGGAAGTAGTTAAATTTGATATGTACAAAGCTATGAAGTATCCTGATTCGGTCGCAAGTTTAAATTTCATTGATATTATAGATCCGTTAGCTGATGATTTGATCGAAACTGATATGTGTTATGAATTTTGTAGGGAATTCGCAGATCTCGACGATAAAAACAAAGGCGAAATCATTTCAAATCTTTCTTCCCTTTCTAATTTTCGATTAATTCCAATTCGAACTAAACATTTTCCATCAATTTTGCAGGAACCAAAGCCAAGGTTGGAATGGTTTGATTATATATTTTTAGGCGACAACCAAACTTTGCCAAACACCACCTTGAGTAAGTTGCCGTCTTGGGAAGGAGGTAGAAGCTTAGCTGTTGTTTTGCGCACAAAAAGAAAGATGAAGGAAGACGTTAAAACGACGAGCGATGGACATTACCGCTTATTTGAAGAACTTGCTTTTGAAGAACAAAAAATTTAACAAAGGTCGTCGAGCTAAACGACGTTAAACAAAGCGCTAAATGGGAGGCAACCCATTCTTTTTTTATTTTCGTTAATTTTAATTTTCTTTCTTTTTATATTTTATTTATTTTCCTTTTTTTTCTTTTTTCTAATTACCTTAATAATTTTTTTGCAGGATTTTTTTTCACACAGCAAGAACTCTTCGATCATAAGCTGCAGTCCCATTGAAAGTGGTGCACGATAGCAAAATCCCTTTCCACTTAATGGCGCATGATAGCAAACCCTTTCCAACCATTTTCAAAACCCATTGACCGGTTGCTTAGGAATAAAATAAAGTAAGAATTGTTTTCCTTTCTTTATTTTCCCCCCTTTTGAAACCTTTCCCCTTTTCCCTTTCTTTCTTTCCCGCAAAACCTCTAAATCCCTAAAAACACAACACACCCAGCCGCCAACTCACTCAGCCGCAATGCCCCACACCTCCTCCACGCCGCGATGTTCGATGACGGAAAACCCCCAGCCCCGGTCGAGAACCCCACTCATACGGCTTCCACCGCTCAGCCGCCGTTCGCATCCTTTCAGCAACTCGGGCCAGTCCCTACTCCTCCTCCCTACCGTGATGGCCGACGACCAGCAAACATTCGACGGGTGCCAATGCTGAACCACCCTTCGCTGCACCTTCTTTCGCACATCTGACAGTCCATTCAAAGCCCTCTGCCGCCGCTGATCCGAGCCACTCACAGTGCACATTTCCCATCGACTCACTCTACATCCACGGGGAGTATCTTTTGCCCTTGTTTTCTATTTATTTCCTTAATTTTTTCTGAATTGGGGCAATTCATTTAAGTGAGTGGGGTAGTAAATTACCACTTGTCTGCTTGTTTGATAATATGTTTTGATTTTGATTAAACCTTAAGATGAATTTTTCTTGCCATTACTTGTTGTCCAGCATGTTGTACTTGTTCTAATGCTTAGGAATGATTGAATTGGAGCATTTTGATAATCAAATGATATGGGTAATCTACAGTTTGACATCTCTTTTAATTACTCTTGATAGTGTTAATTAAATTTCTCGCCTAGCTTAATCAAATTAGCCTAATTTTGTGAGAATTTGAGCCTTGAGCATGCATTCTTCATATTATGCTCGTTTCTTTTGCTTGAGAGTGTCATCCTGAATTTTAGGAATCTAGAACTTGTGGCTTGCTTACAATTCGAGACTACACTAAGAACGAGGTGCTTTAAAATGATTTAGGCATTAGGCTTTAAACATTTTCCTTCCCTTCCATTTTAATTTACCCTTTCTCATCGCCTAATGAGCCTTTGTTAGCCTTACACCCCATTTCCTTGCTTACCACTTTTTGATCAAATGCTAGAAACTATATTACTAGGCAAATAAGGAGCTGCAATTCGAATAAAGGGCATAATTCTTCGTGATGAAAAAACAAAGAAAAAAGGAAATACAGAATAAAGGAAGCAATTGCTTCGGGAAAAAAAGAAAAGAAAAAAAAAGAACAAAAAACAGTTTCGAAAAGAAAAAAAGAAAAAAAAGAAAGAAAGAAAAAATGTGTGTTTTGCTTGCCCATTTTTAGCTCCTTTTTAATGTCTTCACTGCTTATGTTTGAAATATCTTGCTTTGATCATCTTCTTTTTCTTTCCATCTTTCTACCTTTTTTCTCTAAACCCTCATTACACCTTGAATAAAAGACCTAATGATTTTTGCACCTTGATTCTAATAAGTAGTGGAGAATTGAACTTGTTACAAGCATATGGAAACCTTTATTCATGATTGACTTTGAGTGTTTCTGCTTCAAATTTACCTTTAAAACACCTTGAGTGCTCTTGAGTGTATCTTGGTGAGGATTAAGACTAGGCTAAGATTTGATTAATGCTTGATAGGTAATTGAAAAGGACAAGAGCTGCTCTTTGCTTGTATCTATTTGGTTTTAATTATGTTTCTTTCATGAACCTCCTTTCGTGCTAGAACTCTTATGATTATGTTTGATGCTTGTAATGGTTGAGAAATGCATTCTTGGGTTTATGATTTTTTCGGACATACTTGAGGACAAGTATGAGACAAGTGAGGGGGAATTTGATGAGTGCTCAAATATGACATATTTCATTTGTTATTTTTCTAGCTATTGGGACTTCTTGCTGCTTAATCCATGTTGTTTTCGTTATATTTTGTGCAGGGACCCAATTCTAGAAATAGCAGTGAAAATGAGGCATTTCTGCAGTTTTTATTATAATTCTGTCATGACTGGCATCATGGGCACGACACCGGGCACGACGCGTCTGACGTGGCAGTGACGTGGCGACTTCTAGAAGCTTCTGGAACGTTCTGAGAGAGCTTATCAGCTTATCCGATTAGATCCTGCATTTAAATTTCAAAACATTTGAATTGTTTTATCTTTTGTTTATTATTTTAAATTATATCATCACTTTATCTTTGTAAATCTAAGCCTATAAATATCACCCTTGGTAAAGGCTTAGATCATCAATCAATCCATTATTCATTTTAGTTTTTATCTTTGTAAACTCTTTTTAGTTTTAATTCAAGTTCATTTTTCTTTAATTTCTTGTTTTCATTTTTTATGTTATTTAATTGTTTTTCTAAAATTAAGTTAAGTATGATAATTAATATCATGCTTAGCTAAATTTCTTGAGCCAAGAGTTAGCCAAATCAATTCTAATCGTGAGAATTGAACATTGCCTAAATTCCTTCGGGAATACATTTTTATCTTTCTGTTTAGATAGTTTGGCAATCGGCCTTACTAAAGTTTTTAATCGTTTTTCAAATCAAAAAGAGCTCGTTGGTCTGGAATCGTTTAAAGACATAGTTGGGAGGAAGGATCGGCCTGTGGCAATTTCGACTTCCTGTGAACACTCTTAGCGGCGGTCCGCTAAGGAAAGATAAAATCAGAAGCGATTCTTTTTTTAAGACAATTTCTGAGTCGGTCTTTTCTTGCTTTCAAAACTAAATATTTTAACGGCGATAGACGTGGTTAATTTGTTTAAGAATCAACCTTCGAAGATAGTTTTGGGAGAATTGGTTACTCGAGAGAAAAGCAAGTTGCGACGGGTTGGGCCTCGCAGACTGTAACCGACATGATCCCCGAAGTAAAAATCTATTTCAATGATCGAAGGAATTGACAAGGCTAGCTCGAGGCTATTTCACACACTTGGTTTCCCTTATTTTTAATTTGTGCATTTTATTTCATTACTTCATCCAATATCATATCACCCCCCCCCCTCTTTTTCTTTGCTTTTTCAGATATTCCTGGGATTTCGGATTCAACAAATTCAAGTCAACAATTCCAGCTAATCTCCCTGCGGATCGACCCTCTTTCCCTATACTTATTTAATTTCTTATTTTATTTATTGCTGAAAGAGGTTAATTAATTTATTTATTTTGACCGGTTAAACGACGACTTGTCAGTTATTGTAGTTTTTTAGATTTTGAATCCTATTATACTTATTTTTTATTTAAAAATCTATCTACTAGACATTATCCGCATCCTAACAAATAACAACCGATCCCAACACACCAACCAACCACATAAAGATCTGAATCCTTTACCTTCCCTTGAACCTAGCAATTGATGTCCTAACCGAATCCTGCTCTAAACTTTCTTGACCAGCTCGAATTTCATAAGCTGATTTAATTAAAAATTCATCGTCATTCCTTTCTCGTAATAAAATATGATAAATTACCCGAAATATTATAAATATTTAATATTACTTAAGATACATAAAAAAATCTTTTATGATTTTTAACAACTTACAGTTTCTTACCTTAAATTAAGATTTCACATTATAACTCTATAACAATTGGAAAAATGTTATTTTATTACCTAAAAAACAAAAAATCGGCTACTATGTTTTAGTTATACACAGGCCACAGCAACAACTTCAGAACAAATACAATTAAAGAAACAATATCATTTTTCCAATATATACAAAGTAAGAAATCCTTTTATTCATATTCTTCTATATCCAGGAAATATAAACATTTTCAAACAATCTTGAAAAATAGAAATAAAAGTTTTATGTTTGAGTTTGGTCACAACTCACATCCCTTTTGAAAGTGTCCATTCCTTTGCATGAACCAGAAATCAAAACATTTTTTCTGATTTTTTCCGAACACAATCCCAACTCTTTCATGGCTGTCTCGTTTCGGACATTGATTTTTCTCAACCAGTTGGTTCTATTTTCCATCTCTGTCTTGCCTTTCTGTTCTTCTCAGCGTTCAACTCAAAATATTGAAGCCTTTTATCCGACTCAAACTCCACCGCCAATATCCCCCAACCCTGTAGGAAGACCACCGGAGTCGTCACTGCCGCCGCCTCCACCGTCGTCATCAGAAACATCATTGTCTTCAGAGGACGACGACCACGACAACCGTACTATTGCAAAGGCAGTAGCTGCGACCGCCGCAAGCACTATTGTTATCGCCGTTGTATTCTTCTTTTTCATCAAAAGATATGTTCTTGATCAGCGCAAGCGGAGAGTGCCCTCAGATGAGTTCGCTAGAGTTAATGGAAATATAAAGGGTTTAATCGTGGATGAAAATGGCTTGGATGTTCTTTATTGGAGGCAGCTTCAAAACGGAGGTGCCGTACATGGGTTCCGGCAAGAGGCTTTGCATCCTCCAAAGGATGAAGAAGAAGGAGGCCACGGCGGAATGGTTCCGAAGGGAAGTCGAAGCAAGAAGATAGAGCCAATCAATGAAATTCCTTTGCTTGGTGGGAAATCTTCAACTCCGCATGTTCCACCACCTGAAGACGATGATTCAAGTCCTCCACCACCAACGCCACCGCCGCCTCCATCTCCACCAAATAAAGCTCCAGCAGCGCCACCGCTACCGCCAGTTCCACCAAAAGGCACTGCCCCACCATCACCCCCATCTAAAAAAGCCGGCGGTTTAGTTACGTCCATGAAACCTCCTCCGGCAGCCAGAGATAAGTCCGGTACGGGTAAAGCAGGGGAATCTTCTGAAGATGGTGAGATTAACCAGGTGAAATTGAAGCCATTGCACTGGGACAAGATGAAGAAGAAGAGTGGTGATCATTCCATGGTGTGGGACAAAATCAACGACGGGTCTTTTAAGTAAGTTTTTCACTGTTCAGATTCACTATTTCTCGAAAAGCCAACTTTCTTCTTTTTTTCTGACCCAAAAATCCAATTGAATTTGATTATCCAGGTTTGATGTTGATCTTATGGAAGTTTTATTCGGATATGTGGCAACAAATAAGAAATCCCCCACTAGTGAAAAGAACACAAAGATTGCTACCATTAGCGCACCCGCACAGATCATGGTTCTCGATGCCCGAAAATCCCAGAACATTGCGATTGTGCTTAAATCTCTAGTTCTATCTCGTCAAGAACTGCTCAATGCCCTCCACCATGGCCAAGGTCTCGAGGCCGAAACTCTTGAAAAGCTCATGAGAATTGCTCCCACGGAAGAAGAACAATCCCAAATCCTTGATTTCGACGGCGATCCGATGCGACTCGCCGATGCCGAATCCTTTTTGTTCCACCTTTTAAAAGCTGTTCCATCGGCCTTCACACGCCTTACTGCCATGCAGTTTAGATCAAACTATGGCTTGGAAATTCTCCACATGAAGGAATGTTTACAAACTCTAGAGTCCGGGTGCAATGAGCTTCTTTATCAAAGACTGTTTATGAAACTCCTCGAAGCGATACTCAAGGCTGGCAATCGAATGAATGCCGGGACATCCCGAGGCAATGCTCAAGCATTTAACCTTACGTCGCTACTTAAACTCTCCGATGTTAAAAGCACAGATGGAAAGTCTACTTTACTCCACTTTGTGGTCGAAGAAGTAGTCCGGTCCAAGGGAAAGGAATGCTGCCGAAGCAGCAATGGCATCGCTGGAAATTCGACATCGAAAGTGGAATATGTAACGCTCGGATTACCGGTGGTAGGCGGCCTCAGTGCCGAGTTCAGCAACGTGAAGAAAGCAGCCGCTATAGATTTCAACACATTTTCTACCACTTGCTCAGCTCTTGCTGCTCGTGTAGAGGAAACCAAGCAGCTTGTGTTGCAATGCACGGCTGGTGAAAAAGGGGGATTCGTGCACAAAATGAAAGGGTTCATCGCCGATGCCGAACACGAACTGAAGGTGTTAAGAGAGGAGCAAGAAAGGGTGATGGATATTGTAAGAAGAACAACAGAGTATTTTCAAGCAGGGGCTTCCAAGGATCCATTCCAAGTATTTGTTATCGTTAAAGATTTTCTCGGCATGGTCGACCAGGCGTGCGTAGAAATAGCTCGGAACCATCAAAAGAGGAAGTCGTCGACCGCAAATTATGGAGCACAATCACCAAATTCAGACGAATCGAGAACCAAACAGAGGTTTCCGATGTTGCCAGAAAATTTCATGTCAGACAAGTCGAGGACCAATTCTAGTGAATCGGTTGAAGATTCATGTGCACAGGCAGATATTGATGGTAAAGGCAAAGTACATAAATTTCATACGAAAGATGTAGATTCAGAACATGTTTAGGAAATTGTTTTTAGATTTCTTCAATTTGTTTCGTATGGAGTTTTGATGAAAAGTGGTGATTAATATTAGACAAACATGCATGTGGGTACGGAGCTAAAATTTATTTAAGGGTATTATTTTTTTAACGATATTTAAAGAATAATTATTTATAGAGAGTTATTGTTTTGCATGGATGCAGCATAATCATAAGCAAAAATCCAATATCTGCACATACGGGGCTATGTGTACAATTTTAGTTTTTATTTTATAGAAAACGGTGCCGTTTCTTTCTTTTTATCTTTCCAACGGTCACCATGTCGTATATGTAAACATCCTTTTTGTTAGAATAAACTACAACGAGGGTTACTCAATTATAGTTATTGTTATATTTAGGTCACTCAATTATTAAAAGTTACATTGGGTCACTTAATTATGGGTAAGAGTACATTTGGGTCACCTAATTATTAAAAGTTACATTGGGTCACTTAATTATGGGTAAGAGTACATTTGGGTCACCTAATTATTAAAGGTTATACATTTGGGTCACTTAATTATGGGTAAGGGTACATTTGGGTCACCAAAATATAACCTTACCCATTATTGAGTGATCTAAATGTAACCTTTAATAATTGGGTGACAATGCAACATTGTCCATAATTGAGTGACCCAAATGTAATCTTACCTATAATTGAGCGATTTGCGTTGTAGTTTACCCTTTTTGTTATAATATCCGTTGAATTTTAATTCTTTGATTAAACTTACATCTGTCGTCGATGTTAAAGTTACTCAAACTCGTATCTTTTAAGTAGAATATCATTTTTTATTATAATCATTCATTGGGTGTTCAGACATTTTTTTAAGTCTCATACAATTTTTATTTGTATTTTATTTGAATACGAGTAGTTTTTACACTAACTCTCATATCTAAATCTATAACCTAAAACTTTACATTTTAATCCGTAAATTCTACCTCTTAAATTATAAACATAGACATCTAAAACTTACCCTAAATTCTGTAATAAACAAATTTATATAAATTAAAATTAACTTAACCAGTAATAAAAAAATCTTAAATTTACTAAGTACATAACCAGACACGTCACTTATTACTTGAGTTGGATTACAAGTTGTGATTTAGAGTACAAGTAAGAAGAATGAATATTCCTTTAAAAAGAATCCGGAAATGTACGAGTCTAATTATTTGCTTAGTACAAAATAGGCAGTTTATTGATAAGGAAAATGTCGCAGATGATGTACTTGGTTTAGTTTAAGTTTCAAGTCAATTATAATTAGGTAAATCACTAGATGCAATTCAGATTAATTGACGATTTTTTTTAATTAAAAACCCATATTTATTAAATCCAAATCAAACTGCTCTAATTATAATAACAAAAATGAATCCAATGACCAAGTAAATGGTTTAGGCAAGAATGAGGCCACCGAGCCAGAAAAATATAAATCATAACTAATTATCTCAGATTCAAATAGCGGTTTGTTACCGAAACAACGATTGTTATATAACAACAAGAATACTGTCTAAAATTATTATTATAAAAAATAGTTGTCTAAAATAATCACGACACATTCATTATTAATTTTCCGCAACCGCAATAAAACATTGTAAATAACGCGATTGTAACTATTATTTAAATCTCGGCTATTATGAGTTATTACGAAATTATTTCATGTTTTATCATTTCTTTGGGGGAGGTTGATGCGTGTCCAAGTAGTATTTTGTGACATCATCTCACCATGACAATTATCAGCTCATTGGTTGGCTATTGAATGCTATATCTCCTATAAAATACAGTGCTTGTTACATCCTTTGTTGGGTGTCAAAACTATGGTTATATCTTTACAAACTTGTTTAAAATTTGATTATTCGAATCAATTTATCTGACTTAAAATTTGATATCGATATAAATATGCAAGGGTGTTCATTGTTCAACCAAAATCGAACTAATCGACCAAATCAAAATTTAATTTGGTTTATTAATCGGTTAATAGTTAAATTTTTCTCGATTAATTCGAAAATCAACCAAATAACCAAACTTAGAGTGGTTCGGTTAATAACTTCCGGAAAAAATTGGTTCAATAGGATTTCGATTTTTGATTGTGCTTCGTTTATTGACGTGTCTTTTCGTGATGTAGTTGGATTGTCCGTGTTGTAATAAAGCATTAACATCCTGCACTCTTTTTCCTCCGCTTAGGTTGTTAAGGAGATTTTTTAACGAGGCCGATATCTTTTGCTCAATTTGAATAAAATTTCACCTTTCAAAAAAAAAATTAACAATTAAGAATTTTAAAAGTTCGGTTAATTTGGTTTGGCTAATGACTAAACTGGATGTTTGAACACCCTATGACTATGGTGGTTCAAATTTGATTCGAAAACTAAAATAAATCGAACTAAATCAACATTGAACTAAATTTTAGTTGGATATGGACTCTTACCCAATTTAACTCAAAGCGAAAGCAACTCTACATGATTTTCTTATTCCCCTTATTCATTTTTCGCTTTAAACCTTTTTTTTACTAAATTTGAATCGCGTACTCTCCTCTACTATAGTAAAATACTTATGTAACTTCAATTGTACTTTTTAAAACAAATTTCCTCCTTTTTCTAATTTAGTCATCGAATCACAACTCATTACATTTTTTTCTTCCATTAATATTTTTCTTCAAAATCCCTTATTTTAAAAATAATATTATAAATATATCATATAATTTTAGAAGATAGTATTTGATTTGTTACATAATATTATAAATCTTACATACACTTGTGAAAAAATAAGAAAAAATATGTATATCATATATGATTATAAAAAGTATATTAAATTGAAACCAATCAATTTTTAAAACATTATAAATATTACAATTAAGTCTGAACAAAAGCTTAAACAATTCGACTCGAAAATTTTAAATAAAATTTAAATGATATATAAGATTTTGTCAACTCAACTAACTCGACTTTTTTTACTAAACTTGACTTGAACGAATACTGTACCCTACATATCTAAATATTAAATAGTGGTAGGCACTAGGCACAAACAAAAATGGCTGGTACCAAGTACCCCGTTGACTCGGTGTGTTGCCTAGGATACTATCGAGATATTGCAGTTGAAACTCTCTAGGAAAGTCAACACTCGAACAAAAATGTCCTATTTGTCATGCCTGAAACTCAAGCATATGATATGTTTAAGTCTTTGACTTTGTATTAATTAGACTTTTGCTGATAAAGATAAACAATCCACGACTTCCATCTTCAGATTGTTTCAACAGAACAATCCATGACTTCCATCTTCAGATTGTTTCAACAGCTGAGATCCCAGGCAAAAACATTATTCCTCGGTCGTTTACGGAGGTCGGAACCCAAAACAAGCTCGAGTTAATCTCAGCTGTTAACCGAGATTGTAAGTTTCATTGGCTGCACTTTCCATAGCACTAGATCATATAACAAACGGGTTGTCACAGAAACTTGAAATCGATTCAATCTCAAATGTCAAGCAGGATTTGATACATCGATACACATTCGGCCATGTTCTTTTTGTCCACATTTTGATACACTACAATACACTTTCTCAACTATTATCTGTACCAACTTGATGACAAGATTGACGCATTCAAAATAACCGGCATGTTACTCGATCGACGATTTCAATACGGTGCTACAGATAAGCCAGTGATATCATAGCATGGATCCTCAGTTAAAACATGCCTTCAGATATACCCTTCCTTTACCGGCAACTTAGTTAGGCTCCGAAGCTGATGTACTTCTTATGTTTCTGTCGTCTCCGTCCTTATCTATATATGGAAAAACATACTTGATATTTCCTACCTAGTTGTAGACGATGCCTGGTTTATTGACTCGAGGTAGCCAGGTTACCGATGGATGTCACTCTTGGAGCCAATCTGTGAAGTTACAGACAAGAAACAGTAATGTTGAGTTTCAGTACTAACTCACAGAGATGTAAAATTGACATGATGAGGTTTAAGACTTAAGAGAGAGATAATCATATTCATTTCATCCTACGATACATGCCACGGTCCACACCACCGGACTCGTTTTGTTATTCGGATCAGGCCTGGCTGGTTTGCACTAAAGTGAAAAGAAATTTTATGGAACTTTATACATATGACTAAGCAGATTGACCAAAAAGTATGGTTTAAGATGATTGGTATCTAAAGTTTCATGTTGGATCACAGCAATCAAACTACATGCAGTCGGAAACAAGGAAACGGCAGATGGAAATACCTTATCGAGAGGGCTTTTCGATGTTCTCTGTCCGTGATAAAAACCTGGCAGGGGTGTAGCTTTAAAATTAAGGCTCTGCCTTAGTTTTTTGATCTCTGCATCTCTGTTATCCTGTGTCAATTATATAGTGTTGAGCAATGGACATTATCTAAATTAGGAAACCATATGCCAGTAGGTATATTCAAGAGAGATGACATTTTCTTTATCTTAGAAACCGACAACCAAACGGCCTGTCCGATTAATATCTCTATCTTATGTTATGTTTGATTCATTACAAGACATCCTCAACAAAGAAAGTTAATGATACCTTTGATTTTGTCTGGAGATTTCTTCTCGCTGCTTCCCTATCATTGGATTTTCCTTCCGGTTTCTTGGAGAACTGAAATAAGGGATATGAGATGTTTGACATTCTAATTAAAGAAGAACAATGTGCATCAATATCGAAACAAATCGTGCTTGTGTTACAAAAAGGAAGAGAAGGGAGGACTCATCATTGCATACCTCCTTTTTTCTCTCGGTTCTTTCGTCGCTTTTCAAGCCGGAATAAGATGGAGCAGCCTTAGCATTCTTTTTCTCCATGCTAATAACTTTAGAAGACCTGTCACAAGCCAATTAATGTTGCTTATAACTATTCAAAGTAATATTTCAAGAACTATTCACACTTCCTCCGGAAGAAATCGAAAAACTGATAGTATGAATTTTAAATCCAGGCAAGTTCATGTGGAGCTGCCAAATTAAGGCCATGTAGAAAGCTAAGTGTGCTTGAAGTAAATAACTTTGCTAAGTGGTATGGGCTAAATATATTTGACCCAACAATTAAAAACTTGTTAATTGTTCAATCCCCACTTCTTTTTGGCCACCCACAACTCCTTTTTCCCTTTTCTACTGTTTTTCAGCCTCAAAAAAGAAGGATGCAGAAAGAAAAAAGGATTGGCAGAAATGACAAAAAGCTTGGTAATGATATGATAATTAGTACTTCAGCTGGGAAAAAAAACAAGGGACAGACTAGCCAACTTATGTACACACACATATAGCACGGTTTTTGGATTGTTAGATTAGTGAAAATCGATGTCTGAGATCATTTTCATATTTTGACACTGTAATGACCCTACTAATATTAGTTTTAACAGAAGAACTAGTTGTAACTTGTAAGCAAATTCACTGATTCAAGCGCGTATGCATGTCATTCTGAAATCTTTCAACTTAGAAGCTTACCCGCCATTCTCCTTTTGCGGAGTCGTCGAAGTGGGAACCCTTGATTCTCTCCCCTTCGCAGGCACCTGCAAGAAAAGTTGAAACAAAAGGTCCACGAATGTGAATTTAGCAGTCAAAGAGATGTCATGTAGACCTTAAGGATTAAAACTTATAATATTACCGGTTTTGCTGCTGCAGATTGTTCATGACTGGAAGGTTTCAGTTGATTATAATCACTCTGAAATGTCTTAAATGCTCGCTTGACAATGTCCTTATCTCCCATTTTCTCCATAAACAAAGACTTCCTTGTTGCAGTTGTTGCATGAAGGGAAGCCGGGGCAGGGCTCGAGGGATCTAAACTAAGAGACATGTGCATGGATCTAGGAGCCACTTTTTTGCTTTGTTCCACGGAAGAGTTCTTGGTCTTGGTCGATGAATAAGCTAATGTAGTTCCTGCTTTCGATCGAGTTCTCGGAGCAGACGACGCAGTAGGAGTTAATGCCGGCTTTGATGTTCTAGATGTGGAAACTTGTGGTGTTTTAGTCACAGGGGAGACAGGTTTCTTCTTCGTCCTCCTCGAATCATTCCTCTCCTTATTCACTGCTGTGATCTACACAATCAAGCACAACAAATTCACTTGAATCAAGCTTTTCCAATATACAAATCAATTAAAAAAAACATTATCATGATGATGATGATGAACTGACCTTATGAGATTTTGCAGATTGATCCAATTTCAAGCTTTGTTCGACATTTTCCGATCTCCGGGATAAGTCCATAACATCTTGAGACCCCTTTGAAGGTGTTTCCATATCATTTTTCACCAAAAAGGCTTCTCCAGGAGCAGTTTCATCTGGTTTGTTCAACTCAGGACTATCCACTATTTTCTCTTCATTTTCTGCCATGCAACTTATTCTCTCTTTCAATTCCTCAACCCATGAATCTTGACATTTTGCAGCAATTCCAGGCTCCTGATTCGGCTCATCACTTAACAAGCTAATCTCTTGCTTATCTGCTTCATCGCCATTAGATTTCGGAACCGGATCTCCTTCACCGGGCTTCTGTTGAGCCAGTAGCTCAGCTTTCCTAGCAGCAATCTTCTTGTAATGTTCTTCAAAGTAAGCCTTTTTCTGGGCAACTGAGCCGGGAGTGGCACATTTCTCAACCTCTTCCAAGTACTTGTTTGGGGAGAAAGTCGACCATTTTTCCCAAGAAAGTGAATCATTCTCAAATCTACCAAACGAGACCGACACTTCAAGACCTGGATTTGAAGAACCCATTGCCTTTAAAAACAAAAACAAAACAAAACCCAAAATTCAGAGCATATTTCTGAAGCAAAAAACAGAAAAAGAAAGGAATTTTAAGCAATTATGAAGTGCAAAATTCAATCAAGAAACAATAATGGAAGAAGGTGAATTAAAAAACAAAGGGGCCTACAAGGCTACAAGCAATCAAAAGGACAAAGTGAAGTACCTTAAATTCTTTACTTGAAGCCATTAAATTCTTAAAACCGCCATGAAAACTTCAAGTTCAAGCACACAAAGCTAAACACATGAAGCTAACACCAATATTTGTCCATATCCATTGGATCACTAAAAAGACCTAAAGAAGAATCAAACCAGTATAAAGACAAGAGAAACCAAATATGACACTTGAAAGAAACGAATAATGGAGGCATGTGGTCGTGTCTGTGTATAATTTATAAATTTAAGCTCCCACACACACTTTCTACTATTATCACATTCACCTTTTCATATTTAAAATGGAAAAACTTTGTCTGTTTCTAGCACTTGTGGAAAGTCCCAAAGCAAAAAAACAAAACAAAACAACCCAAACATGATTAAGGTTAGGAGCTTGTTAACAGCATTTTATCATGAATAATCACTGCTGTTAGAAAATGAAGACTGGATATGGGAAAAGGAAAGGGTCCACATTGGAAAGTAGGCAAGTAAAGACTGATGAAAGAGATAAGGAAACCAACCACTTGGTTTGCTTTGCTGAATTAAATATCACAACAGCTCAAAGTCTGCTGCCTTAAAGGAGAGTTGTGGTTGTGGTGGCGGAATGTGGACCCTTGATTTTTCAGTTTTGTTCAACTAAGATGAGGTTTGTCATCGTCCTGGAGCTGCTGCATTATTGCTAAATTGTCAAAAGATGGAACAAAATCACGAGAATTCATTTGTCATATTTGTTTTACAAGTGTGTATAATGTTACACATGGTTTTTCAATTCGAATTTATTCTTGTTTAAGTCTCATTATGTGTAGGTCTGATTCACAGTTATTCTGATTTAGGTTCGGATATATTTTGATTATCAACTTATATGTTTGTGTTTTGTATGGATTGATTTGAATTTTTTTTTTGAATTGTTTAAACTTTTTTTTATTGTAGTCATGCATATATGTATAGATTGAAATTATAATTTCTTTTCTACTTATCCAAAGAAAGCAAAGGTCTGCTACACCAGAAACACATATATGCAAGTTGCAACCATAGAAAACTATAGAGCAAACCCATACAAAATCATTATTTAACAAATTATATCATATGTTACTAAAATTGTATTAACAATTAATAAACAAAACTTATATCAAATATCGATTGTGTATTAATTCGATTGGCACCATTATTGTTACAATGCTTAGAAAGTTGTGTATTAAATAAACTTAATTAGCAAGTATTCTTATCCTTTTTCTCTCTCCCGCTCAACGGCTGAAATTTTCATTTTCTATTTTATTTTATATGGCTGTGGCGATACTGGTTTTAATATAAGTTGCCAACAGCCAGTTATCTTCTTTTATTTGTTTGTTTCGTTCTTTATTTTTTAGTTTTTTAAATTTAATAACTCTGTCCTTATGACACGATTTTCTTTACCTTTTAATATATATCATTTACCTTTTGGTACGCTTTTTTTTTCTTAATCGATTATTTGACCACTTATTTTTTCTTTCAATTTTCTATTAGGATTGGATTTGACGTCGTCACGACTGATCAAGGTGGCGCTTTTTGATTATTTTGTTGATCTCCCTGTTTTAGACCATCGAATTGAATTTAGATACAAGCTTATAGTCACCGCTCTTGTTCGTGATTGAGTTATAGTAATGATTGTATTGTCAACGTCACTTATTATTGTAATATACATTTTTTAATGTTGTTTGTTGTTGGTTTTTACCTTTCATCGTCGAGCTTTGATGATGTTTGTATTTATTTTGTTTTGAGCTTTTGAGTTAGGGTTTTTACCTTTTCTAGGTTGGGTCCTATTTATGATTCAGAGACGTTAGTTTTCATGTTATTAAGAATATGTCCGAATTAAATTTATTTACCTGAGTTGTAAACTATCATGATATATTTTTAAAAAAAATTCCTATTTTAGTAAAACTAGCATATTCATATTAAAAAAATAGAAAATATTCTTACAATAAAATTTAATTTAATTATCAATTTTAATTTATGTTAATATCTAATGTTTATAGTAAAATTTAAACACGATTATGAGATTCAAGAAAAACAGAAATAAGAGTTGAAAATACGAATTGTCACAGTTGTGGTGTCCAGTCAATTTGGAACATATAGAACCATAGGCCTGCAACTGCAACTCCTCTCTAACTTGCCTTGTTTCTTCCTCCTCTAATGCCTCTTAAGCTACTCAATCTCCACTTCCACATGGAATTAAAACATCGCTGTCTGAAAAATCCACTATATATATATACACACACCTTTCCATCTTCTTGTTCAAAATCACATCCCAAATATAACAAAGTTAAAGCCTTAAGGTCACCATGGAAATCTCTTCTTTGTTTCTTCAAATATTCCTCGCCCTAACTCTCCTAACGGGCCTTGCTAAACCAGACCCCGACCCACTCCAAGACTACTGCGTTGCGGACACTAAATCCCCTTTGTCCCTCAATGGTGCACCCTGTCTCGACCCGACTCGAGCCCTTTCCTCCCACTTCACCACCTCGGCTCTCGCCAAACCCGGCGACACCAAGGCCAACCAATTCGGCTTCAGTGTCACCCTCACCACCCTCGCCAACTTGCCCGGGATTAACACCATGGGCATAACCATGGCCCGTGTCGACATAGCCGGTAACGGGCTCGTTCCGCCACATTCCCACCCCCGGGCCTCCGAAGTCACCATTTGTCTCCAAGGTGCTATTCTTGTGGGCTTTGTGGATACCTCTAACCGTCTCTTTACTCAGAGGCTCGAGCCCGGTGACTCGTTCGTTTTCCCGAAGGGATTGATCCATTTCCTTTATAACACGGACTCGAGGAAGCCTGCTCTGGCTGTTTCAGGGCTCAGTAGCCAAAACCCCGGCGCGCAAATCGCTTCGAGGGCGGCTTTCGTGTCGAGTCCGCCCATTCCCGATGTGATTCTGGAGAAGGCCTTTAAGATCAGCCCCGAGGATGTTGCCAAGATACGTAGAAACCTTGGCGGCTAATTTATGTGATCATGTTCATTTTTTTTCACTTTTTTTAAAAATTGGACCGTTGCATATTATTATGTAGGAAAAGTGGTAGTTGGAGGTCTTCATTCACATAAAATAGACCTACCAACGGTAGTATAATTGTGTATTAAAATTGTTTGTTTCTTGTTTTTAAATAATCAAGCAGGTGTGAATTATTTGTTTATGATGGTTGCTTGTAAAGAGAGCCTAACGATTTCGATTGAGAAGGCTATCTCCATAATAATTTTATGTAATAATCGATCTAGATTATTTGACTAATAAATTTCGAACATGTTATTCTTCCACTCGCAATAGTGTAGTTATTTATCCCGTTACATACAAAGAAATGAACACAACCAGCCAAAATTGTTTCGTAATCAGAAGAATGACGCAGAAACAAAAAGAATTCAATTTGTATACAGCTGAGCTTTTCTATCAAAAGAATCAGTCAAACATCTGTGTAACAATGTAAAAAAAAACAAAGAAATGAAGAGAATCATGACAAATAACTGGAAAATCCCAAGAATATGGAAGAAATAGAAGACTGATCTTTGATTAAACTGCCCTTGAAAAGATCGTAGGGTTTCCAAAGATGATCAATCGGACATGGGTTTCCGGCGTCGAGTCGAACCCAGGGTTTCCCTTTCCCACTCCAATGCAACAGACTCACCGGACCGGGATGCAACGACCGGCAAGAGCCTCTTACATTGTCTCCGCCGAGCCCGTGTTGGTTCCATCTGTGATCGATGGCTTCCACATTCCCGGCGAATACGAGGAGGAACGGAGGCAACGAACCCAAGTCGTAAATCCTTCGTTTCCTCTGTATTTCCATCCAATTCTCTATTCTTTTCCTGTAACTCCCTTCTCTCCACCGGACCAAATCCATTACCATAACCCCCGTGTTGAAATAACACGGATTCCTCGAATGGAATACCCGGGAAATAACCGGGTCGGACCAGAACGCGTCCGTGAAATACTTTGTGAAGTTGGCGTGGCAGTACTCGGGTGCGCCGATCACGCGTGAGTTTGTCAGGGTCGTGTTCCAGAGTTTGTGGATGTCGTCGACGACGACCAGGTCTGAGTCGAGATAAATGACTCGGTCAACGCAGAGATCTAGGATGTCTCCGAGGTAGTTCCGGGCGTAGTTGAGTGGGTTTTCAAGGGCTTGACGGATTGAAGAAGAGATTAAGTTGATCACCGTGTCTTCCCTGAAGATGTAGATTTTGAAGTTGAGTGAAGGGAACGTGGATCGGACGAGTTTGCTCAACAACCTTGGACTCGCCGGGTCGAACTCGGCGGAAATGAAGTGAAAGAACACGTTTTCCGGGCACGAAGCGTGGCGGAGGACGGAGTGGACGGCGGCGACCGAACCACGCAAGTATTCCGAGTCTAAAGTCATCGCCACGTGAACCAAATCCGGGTCACAAGACGAAACCACTTCCCTGTTGACAGAAACCGGACATTCCACTCCGTTACGGTATTCCGGTGCCTCGGAGAACCCAGACCCAGACCCATCTCCCCCGCCGATGGTCCGAATCCCGAGACAAAACGTCGCCGTTAGCAAGAAATGAAGAAGTAAAACGGCGGCGACATAGAAAACGGAACGCATTATTGTTTTTTAAAAAAGAAACAGAACAAGAAAAAGACAGACAGGTGTGCTCTGTTTCAGTTCTAGCTTTCAGTTTTGACAAAGAAATTCCAGATGATTGGCATTGCGGTGAAAGGGAAACGAGAAAGAAAGTGATGCTCGTGAAGATTAAGCAACGGAGGTTTCAAGTTTCAAGACATGAACGCGGTTTTTTCTGGTTATAATTTTGGTTTCATTCACAGAGAAACGCGGTTTTATTGAGGAAAGGAAAAGAGGCGAACGTGTTTGGGGGGTGGGAAAATTTGCTGGCTCTTTCCTGTTTTTTTCCTTATAGGAATAACAGAGGCCAGAGGGAAAGGGGAGCTTTGGGTTGTCCTTCAAATGACAAGAATAACTGTTGATTTAAGGAAGGGATTAATAGAATCCGATCATGTGCGATTTGTTTTATAATTTTTTCAAAAGTTTAATAGGCAAATATGTCGTCAAAATATGTTGTTGTTTTTTTCTAGTTTGATGTTCAAATTATATTTCGGGTTAAATTGAGATATGAAGTTTTATTTTGTGACTCATTTAAGGTTTATTGTTAATTTTTTTCGTTAAAGAACACATGCTTTCTCCTAAAAATTCCAAAAATGATATTAAAAGTAAATATAATTAATAAAGCAAAATAAAAATATATATCTTAAAATTTTCAAATATTTCCAAAACAGTCCCCAAATCCCTAACCCCCCAAATCCCACCACTTCTATAGGCGGCGGCCGCGTCGCCGGCGAAGGAATGAAGCGCCCTCCCCTCGCTAAACAACTCATACGTCGTTCGTTGCCCCTCCTATTGCCGTTCGTCGCGAATCGTTCAAAAAAATCATTCAAAATTTTCGTTGATTCGCACGACGTCGATCGATTTCTGGTGACGGGATGGAGGGAGAAATGGTCGTGATGGTCCGACTACTGATGTGGTAGGCGACGACGTGGCAATCAGCGGCAGAATCAGCTCAAATCGGGATTTAAGTTTTGGGAGTTTAAGAATTCTTGAATTTGGGGTTGTTTTGTATAAACTGAAAATTTTAGATTTTTTTTAAATTTAATTAAGTTTATTTGTTTTTAATATAATTTTAAATTTTTTAGATGTGACCTGTGGCATTTAACGGTGAAAATTAACGACGAATCTTAAATGGGTCACGAAATGAAATTTTAGGTCCTAATTTAGCCCGAAAAATAATTTAGGCACTTAACTGAAAAAAAATGTATAGTTTAGGTACCTATTTGACGGTTAAACTTTTTTAAATGTAAAATTTTATTTTATCTATTTCACACCAAATTTATATTTTTTTATTTTAAACTAAAAGGTTTTGTTGATTTTAAAATATAAAAATGATTTCGATTTCGATTTTTTTAAAAATATACAAAATTTTATATTTTCAATTTATTCATTCTTGCATAGACTGTGTGTAACAAACAATAGAAATACAAACTTCCTATAAAATCTGTGCAGAAAATACATTTATTTATTTGTATTGTTTTTTTATTGATTGGATTTATTTGTATTGTTATTAATATCTGATTTATGGGTTATTATTTGTAAAACTGCACTAAGTATTGTTAGCACGATAAAATCCTTTACTTACAATTTTCTTTCCTAAACATGTTTCGGTTCTGACTTATGAGTATGTAACTTGAATTTGTAGTTTTAAATCAATATTTTTATAAAAGTTTTTAATATGTTGAAAAGTACATTAGTCTTTCTATTTAAAAAATAATAATCCATATACATTTTTTCTTTTTTTTGATAAAATATATACAATTTTTCTATTACAAATCCCTGTGCATTTAATTTTGATGTGAAGACATGAAATTTGTACCTAATACATTGTTTGATTGATATAAATATAATATGATGTTGAATTTCCTTCCAAATAAAAAAAATAGCAGTTAAAATACAACGGCCCTAATTAAAATAATATACATATATTTTCTTTTTGGAAACCAGTACATTTTTAAGGTTAATTGATATATTATTTAGGGAAAATGGTATTTTCTTTTGTTCAATTTAACCCCTAAAATTTTCATTTGTGATACATGTCACCCCAACTCATTTTCCGACAAAAAAATCACGTGACACTTTAAGAAGAACATGTTATATGACACATAATATATGTTAAATCTTAAAAATTTTAAGAAAATAATTGAAAAACTTTATGATAAGGATTTTTTTTGTTTTAAAGTTTTTTTATGAAATTTCTTGAAGTTTTTTAAATTTATATATTATGTCACATGACATGTTTTTAAAGTGACACATTCTTTTACAATGAAAAATGAATTTATGTAACGTGCATCATAGTTAGAAAGTTTAAGTGTCTAATTTAACAAAAAAAATAGTACCAAAATATAATGGGGTACAACTTTAGGATACAAAATATCATTTAACCTTATTTTATATTAATAGCACATCGCATTAAATAAAAAGTTAATAATATTATATTATTCTCAGTATAATTAAATAAGAATATTACCGTATATAATATTAAAATGCTGGTTTTAAGATAATTCACGAAAGATGAGCAAGCGCTGGTTGTTAGTTGGTTAGTTCTTTTTTAGAGTCTTCTCTTCTTCCTCCCCTCTAGGTAGAAGTAGATAATTTTTGTTATAAAAAAAGTTCACGAAAGATTTATAGAAAATATAATTAATATATTATTGTTTTTTATATCCAATGAAAATAATACTACTATATACAAATATATTACTGTTATATCAACATGAAAAATCTGGTGGTAATCTCCGACACGAATGGCAAATGCAGAATTTTCAGTCGGCTTTGGAGGATTGTGGGCTTGTGGACATGGGCTACAAAGGAGTCTGGTACACCTGGGAGTGGGGAAGGACAGCAGAGAACAACATTCGAGAAAGACTTGACATGGGTGTAATGTCCCTAAACTGGGAGGAAGCTTTTCCTAACTTTCAGATTGACCATCTACCGCAGTCAATCTCAGACCACTGCCCCTTGTTACTTAATACGAAGCCCAATCTGTATCAACCGGACCAAATATGGCATTTCAAATTCGAGGCAGCCTGGTTACTTGAGGATTCTTGTGAAGAGGAAGTCAGGAAACTATGGACGGGTTCTATGGGCTCTGTACCCGAACGTCTTTTGGAGGTTAGTTCGGGCCTTGATAGATGGTTTCGTCGTCTGAAAAAAGTCAAGAAACTAACTATTCGAGAGCTACAAGCCCGTATCGCTGAGCTGTCAGAGGAAACAATTGGTGAACTAATAGAGTCAAAAATAGATTTGAATCTGGAACTTGACAAGGAGGAAGTTTTCTGGGAACAACGGGCAAGGGCAAATTGGCTGAAGAATGGAGACAGAAATACGAGTTTTTTCCACCGATATGCCAGCCATCGGAAACGACGAAACTTCATTCGGGGTCTTATGACAGATGAAGGCACTTTTCAAGAAGACTGTGCGGAGGTAAAACGTATCGCAGTGGATTATTTCTCGGATTTATTTACCACTGGCAGTAAGGCCGACCCCTCTAATATCCTCCAAGGTATTTCTCCCCGCATTACCCAGGAAATGAATCAACTTCTCCTAAGACAATTTACAAAAGACGATGTTTTTGAAGCGCTTAATTCGATGAGCCCTCTCAAAGCCTCGGGAGCAGATGGTTTGGGTGCAGTGTTCTACCAGAGATTCTGGGGAATTCTGGGAACAGATATAGCGCACTTTTGCATTGGGGTCCTAAGAGGAGAATTCCCTATTGAAGAAATTAACAAGACTCATATTGTCTTGATCCCGAAAGTTTCAGATGCCCGCTCAATGAAACAGTTCCGGCCAATAGCACTATGTAACGTCCTGTTCAAGATAATTTCAAAAATGCTAGCTAATAGGCTGAAGGTTGTGTTGGAAGAGTGCATAGATGAGGCCCAAAGTGCTTTTGTCCCTGGTCGTTTGATTTCGGACAACATCGTGACAGCATATGAGATTCTCGACTCGCTGAAGAAGAAAAGATTTGGGAAGCGTGGTTCTTTTGCCCTTAAGCTCGATATGAGCAAGGCCTATGACCGAGTTGAATGGAATTTTGTGGAGTGTATTATGCTCAGAATGGGTTTTGACCTGGGTTTTACTCAGATGATCATGAGATGTATTCGCACAGTGTCTTATTCTGTCATCGTTAATGGAACCACCAGTGAGTATTTCTTCCCGTCGAGGGGCTTACGACAAGGGGATCCCATCAGCCCCTATTTGTTCCTCCTATGTGGGGAAGGTCTTTCATCTCTTCTTCGCTCAGCTACATCGGAGGGAAGTCTTAGGGGTGTTCGAATTGCTAGGGGAGCTCCATTGGTAAGTCATTTACTGTTTGCCGATGATTGCATAATATTTGGAGAGGCGTTGGCAACTGATGCAAGTAAGCTTATTTCCCTTCTAAGTGAATATGGTGATTGTTCGGGTCAGATTGTTAATTATGAAAAATCAAGTTTGTTTTTTAGCAGTAATGTTATTACTGGTAATAGAGAAGATGTAAATCGTATCTTACATGTCCCAGAGATCACTTGTCCAGAAAGATACCTGGGTCTACCAGCTATAGTGGGCCGAGGTAAAAGAAAGGCTTTTAGCTATCTAAAAGATCGTATTGGAAGTAAAGCTCAATCCCTTAGTGCCAAAACGCTCTCACAAGGTGGTAAGGAGGTTTTTATAAAATCTATTCTCCAGGCTATTCCATTGTTTGCGATGTCTTGTTTCCTTCTCCCCGTAACTTTTTGTAAGGAACTGTAAGCTATTTCAGCAAGATACTGGTGGCAAAAGAATGCGGTCAGAAGAGGAATTCATTGGGTATCGTGGACAGAGTTATGTAAACCCAAGGAGGAAGGAGGGATGGGTTTTCGGGACCTTGGGAAGTTTAATGTTGCATTGCTAGCTAAGCAGGGTTGGCGTCTGTTAAAAAAACCCAACTCCCTAGTAGCCCGTCTGTTAAAGGCGAAATACTATCCTCGGTCGAATTTCCTTAAAGCTGATTTGGGTTCATCACCCTCAATGGTGTGGAGAAGCATCTGGAGTTCGCGGAAGCTCCTAGAAATGGGCCTTGGATGGAACATTGGATCGGGGTCCAATGTATCCATATGGAATGACTACTGGCTCCCGGGCTTGCTGTTGGGTTGTGTGGAGCTCGATTCGATCAACCAATATATGCTCACCAAGTGGTGGAGAGTTGGATATTTGGGTGGAAGGTTTTTGGAAGCTAGAAAGATTAAAGACACAATGATTTATAGTGGTTCGGCCTTCTAACAAGCACCTACATCCACTACCTTAGCTTCCCACTAAGGATTTCACAATCAATCCACTAATTGATTCGTCCCCTTTTCTAGGATTAGGAGGAAACCCTTACAACCGATCAAGCTTCTACCCAAGCCTTGATCAAACCCTCTTTTACAAAGAGAAACAAGAAAGCAAACTTAAACCCTCTAATAGGTGTTTGTTTGCACAATGAAGCACTCACCCAAAACCTAAAACACTTGAGCAAATTTGACAATTTTGGCTCACTAGTGTTTGTCTATACAAGAAATGACACTTTAAGCACTAAGACAATTTCTTGATCATTTGTTGATTGACAATTGAAGCATTAGCCTTCTCTTGATGCTTGGAGGTCCCTTTTATACTCCCAATTGAGTTTGTAGTCGTTACTAGCCGTTGGGGATTAATTGGAGCCGTTGAGGACTTTAATTCCCTTCATAAATGCTGTTCTGCAGCTACCGGTATCGATACACGTGAAACGGTATCGATACGGCCTTCTTGAGGAAATAGCCGTTGGGCTCTTGCCAGCATAGGGTATCGATACACTTGGAACGATATCGATACGACCTTCATATGAACTAGCCGTTGGGCTCTTGCCAGCCTGGGCGTATCGATACGCTTGAGAGCGTATCGGTACGGCTTGATATTTAAATGGCCGTTGGGAACTAGCCGTTGGGGTAGTTGAAATGGGATCGGTACGCTGACGTGGCGTATCGAAACGACCCCACTCCGTATCGATACGAGGGTTTGCCGTATCGGTACGGGTTTTGACAGTGGCCAAACTGGGGCAAAATGGTATCGATACTGGTTAAGGCGTATCGATACTGGTAACGTGAAAAGTCAAGTTTGGCTTTTGAAAACATGAAAAATCTTTGTCAAAAACCTCTTAAAATACCTCAAACATAATTTCAAGTTGTTTGGACTTAAAACCAAGTTTTAAATTCTTTTCAACTTAGTCCAAAACATTTTTCAATTATTATATCAAAACATTAGTTCTACAATCTCCCCCTTTTTGATATAATAAAACTAACTTGAAAAATTGTTTGGGATTCTCCCCCTTTAACTTTAAAGATGTGAATAAGAGATTTAAGATGTGAAATCAAATAAAGCTCCCCCTTATTCATTTGAAAATTCAATTTTTCAAACCATTTCTCCCCCTTTTTGTTATATCAAAAAGAATTTAAGACATTAAGTTCAAAATAACAATAGAGGTAAAAAGTTTTGACATAAATAAGAATTTGGTTTAAAATTGGCTCCCCCTTACTCAAAGCATCATCAAAAGAGTTAGTCCATCAAATATGATCATCTAGTTGAATAAACTAAAAAATAAGACAAATTAAATCAAAACAACTAGAAATTTTACCAACACTTGAACCCAAGGGAGGATGTGAAGCCTTCCTTCTTCAAGTGTTCTTCCTTGTGTGTATGGAGCTCCCCCTCAATGTTTGACTTGTTGAACATCTCCATCACACCTACAATAGACAATCAAGTAATTTTTGGTATCCAAATTGCTTTGGATCCATAAACGTTAGTTGCACAAAATTTAGTCCCCTTAGGAATCCATTTTTCAATTTCATCCTTTTTAGTTGAAGTGGTTAGTCCTTTTGGGACCCAAACACTTCTAAAACATTTTCCATTCACAAATCTAGGGGCACTAGATTGTCTAACATAAAAGTTTGATTTTCCAAAATTGTTTTTCCTTTCAAGCTCTTTGGAAATCAAATCTTTTTCTACTTGAACATTTTGAAGCAATTTTTGTAAATCAAGACATTTTAACTCAAACTCTTCAAGTTTTGCTTCAAGTTCAAGTTTGGTTTTAGAAAGCAAATCATTTTGAATTTTTAACTTTGAAATCAATTTATTGTTTTTCAAAATGTGGCTTTTAAAATCTAAAACCAAATCATCATAGGCATCTTGTAATTCATCAAAAGTGTAAGAACATGAAGTAGATGAATTAGAAGTTACCCTTGAATCTTCTTCGATGGCCATAAGGCAAAGGTTGGCTTGTTCATCGTCGGTGGAGTCCTCATCACTCCAAGTAGCCACATGTGCCTTCTTCTTATGGCTTGAAGTGTTTGCCCTCTCCTTTCTCTTAGGTTCTCGTTCAAGCTCTCTCAAAGCTTTCTTCATGAAAGGGGCACACTTCTTGAAGAGATGAACTATCTCTTCATCTTCCTCCTCCTCTTCACTTGAGTAGACATGATGGCAAGTGGAGGATTTGAGAGCCATGGCACTAGCATTGATGCCAAGCCCTTTGATTTTCTTCTCTCCCATAGCTCTAATTTCTTCCCTCTTCTTCTCATCTTCTTCGTTCTTCTTCATGATTTGATGAGTAAGGAGTGACCCCATGAGTTCATCAAGCTTCAAAGTCTTCAAATTTTTGGCTTCGATGATGGCGGTCCTCTTTGAGTCCCAAGACTCGGGAAGTGAGTAGATGAGCTTTCGAACAAGCTTCTCCTCTGGGATGGCTTCTCCATAACCTTTAAGACCATTGGTGATGGTGGAGAACCTATCAAACATCTTCTCGATGTTCTCTTCCGGATCCATTTTGAAGTTCTCATACTCCAAGGTTAGGAGCCCAATCTTGGTCTCCTTGACTTCATTTGTCCCCTCGTATGTGACTTCAAGCTTGTCCCATACCTCCTTGGCACTCTCACAAGAAGACATCTTCTCATAGATGGATGGACCAAATGCACAAAACAAGATGTGCAAGGCTTTGCAATTTAGCTCCATCTTCTTGCGATCGTCGGCACTCCATTCCGCTTTATTTCTTTTAGGCACGAACGGGCCATCTTCAACTACATCCCATAGCTTGTAATCTTTTGATTTGATGAAGAACTTCATCTTTGTCTTCCAATGGGCATAGTGGTCTCCGTCGAAGAAAGGCGGTTTGTCGATGGATTGCGCCATTTGAGCCGGTTGATGAAATAGTGATCGAGCTTGCCGGATCTTCTCAATAGGATGTTAATCCTCACCGATTGAGCCAAGCTCTGATACCAATTGTTGGGTTGTGTGGAGCTCGATTCGATCAACCAATATATGCTCACCAAGTGGTGGAGAGTTGGATATTTGGGTGGAAGGTTTTTGGAAGCTAGAAAGATTAAAGACACAATGATTTATAGTGGTTCGGCCTTCTAACAAGCACCTACATCCACTACCTTAGCTTCCCACTAAGGATTTCACAATCAATCCACTAATTGATTCGTCCCCTTTTCTAGGATTAGGAGGAAACCCTTACAACCGATCAAGCTTCTACCCAAGCCTTGATCAAACCCTCTTTTACAAAGAGAAACAAGAAAGCAAACTTAAACCCTCTAATAGGTGTTTGTTTGCACAATGAAGCACTCACCCAAAACCTAAAACACTTGAGCAAATTTGACAATTTTGGCTCACTAGTGTTTGTCTATACAAGAAATGACACTTTAAGCACTAAGACAATTTCTTGATCATTTGTTGATTGACAATTGAAGCATTAGCCTTCTCTTGATGCTTGGAGGTCCCTTTTATACTCCCAATTGAGTTTGTAGCCGTTACTAGCCGTTGGGGATTAATTGGAGCCGTTGAGGACTTTAATTCCCTTCATAAATGCTGTTCTGCAGCTACCGGTATCGATACACGTGAAACGGTATCGATACGGCCTTCTTGAGGAAATAGCCGTTGGGCTCTTGCCAGCATAGGGTATCGATACACTTGGAACGATATCGATACGACCTTCATATGAACTAGCCGTTGGGCTCTTGCCAGCCTGGGCGTATCGATACGCTTGAGGGCGTATCGGTACGGCTTGATATTTAAATGGCCGTTGGGAACTAGCCGTTGGGGTAGTTGAAATGGGATCGGTACGCTGACGTGGCGTATCGAAACGACCCCACTCCGTATCGATACGAGGGTTTGCCGTATCGGTACGGGTTTTGACAATGGCCAAACTGGGGCAAAATGGTATCGATACTGGTTAAGGCGTATCGATACTGGTAACGTGAAAAGTCAAGTTTGGCTTTTGAAAACATGAAAAATCTTTGTCAAAAACCTCTTAAAATACCTCAAACATAATTTCAAGTTGTTTGGACTTAAAACCAAGTTTTAAATTCTTTTCAACTTAGTCCAAAACATTTTTCAATTATTATATCAAAATATTAGTTCTACACTTGCCTTCTGAACGGATTCGGACCACTCCTGTTACAGGAATCAACATGGTATCCGATCTGATGCAGTCTGATACGAACATGTGGGATCAGCACCTCATTCGTACAATTTTTGAAGCTACAGAAGCTGAGAAAATCCTAAAGATCAAATTGCCTCTGTTCTATCAAGATGATATCCTAGTTTGGAGAGGTGAAGGCTCAGGGATTTACTCTGTCCGAAGTGGATACAAGCTACTTGTGGGTTCCCCTGCAATGTCTGACTCGCATACGACCCCATACAAGAATATATGGCAGACTAAATGTCCTTCAAAGATAAAAATTCTGGTTTGGAGAATGTCTAGGAATTTAGTGCCTACAATGTTAAATCTGGTAGCTAAAAGAGTACTGAATGATCCTATTTGCCCTAGATGTAAGCTTTTTTCTTGAAAGCGCTTTACATGTTATTAGAGATTGCTTCTTTGCTGAGGAAGTTTGGCGTTTGCTCAGAGTCTACAAAAATAATTGGAACCAGTTCACAAATTTCCAGGTTTGGTTATCACATGTTTTTAAAACTACGGATCAATCTATGCATAGCAGAATCTTAATCGCAATTTGGGCAATGTGGTACTCAAGGAATATTCTAATTTATGAAGGCAAGTTACAACGCACCGACGAGGTTTTTACCTTCATTATGGGTTATAGCCAGGGGCTCTCTGTCACCACCACCAGATTTGAGCATCAGTCGCGGTACGCTGAAGCGCGGTGGTTGCCTCCGCCGGAAGGCATCTACAAATTAAACACCGACGCCAGTTACAAAGTCACTGACAAATGTGCAGGTTTAGGTTTTATCATCCGAAATGCAAGTGGGGATGTTATCGGAGCGGGCCATCGAAGAGTAACGGGGATTACCTCTGTTTTTGAAGCAGAGGCTCTCGGCGTTCTGCATGGACTCCGGTTTGCATGCGTCCTAGGCATCCGTCGTCTCTCGGCTGAGAGTGATAGTCGAACAGTCGCGCTCAAGCTCACCTCCCAAGAACCATATTTATCAGATATTGGGCGAATAATACGAGATTCAAAGGAGGTTAGTAAGAACTTCACCTGGTGTAGCTTCGGTTTTGTCGGTCGCTCCGGAAATCAAGCGGCGCATGCGTTGGCGGCAGACGGCTTGTGAAACACAGATGACCGGTACTGGATCGAAGAGGTACCGGCCCACATCGACCGGCTGGTGGACGGAGATCGTCGATTTGCTGAACCACCATAGATCGGGGCTTAGATTTTGAAGAATCGTGCGGGGGTTTGTTTTTTTTGAACCAGATTTCCAGAGGCTTCCTCAGAGCCACAAACCCTCACCTTATCTCTACCGCAATCCCTAAATGTCTTATCCCTTTAGAGTAGAGGTATACCATCGGTCAAGTCTTTTTGTTTTTTTAGTTGTTTTTTCTCTTTCCTTTTTAATGACCGTTTATGTATTACTTTACTTCTCTTTATTAATCGAATAAATGACTGATGTTTATTTCAAAAAAAAATAATTGTAAATAAAACCCCTCAAAAAATAATTGTAAATAAAACCTAGTCATTCTCTCGTTTTTTTCTTGTGGTATACCTTTTTAAAAATGTTTAATATTTTACATGATGGCGGCATTAATTTTAGATTAATTGACTACCGTAGATATTTTTTTCTTTTTTAAAATCTCTAGATTATGTTATTTTGTTTTACTTCATTAGTCTTCCACTTTTCATATGAAAAATAGTGGATGATTTTATACTATTGTGACACTATTTTTTCTCCCATATTATTTTTTTCGAAGTTGAATTTAACGTCATATTTCTATATGATGTTTATTATGTTATCTTACTAATTTATCTATACTTTGAGCTCTCGGACTGAATATTGATAAACGTTTACAATCACAAAAAATATATCGTGATTGAATTGTGGTAATGTCAATTTGTCAACGAGTTATTATTATTATTATTATTATTATTATTATTATTATTATTATTATTACCGACAAAATGTTATTTTTTTGTATCCATTTGTACAAAATCCAAATTGTTTAGTTGAATGTTTTACCTTTTCCTTATTTGGTAATATTTTATTTAAACCACTAATTTATACATTATGATCATTTAAGATATATGTATCGATTAGACTATTCTTATTTTATAAGCTATTGTAATTTTGAAATATTTCATTTTTTATTCCATAGAACTAGGCATTGTCAGTTGAAAAAAAAATAATGCAAAAGTTTAGACTAAAACAATAATCAAATAATACTTTTCTGAAAACAAATAAATTAATGCCGCACCATTTCTCTATGACGATTGGAACAAAAAATAAAATAAAAAAACTAAGTAGAATAATTCTGGCTCCAGGCCGAATACCATCCTAATTAGTAATTATGGTTTAATTACGGCACTGTGAGTTTCCCAATATACATATTTTGATATTTGAATTTAATTTTAAAGTGTAATTTGACATTTAATTGTTTTAATGAAATTAGGTTCTTGAATTTGGCGTCCATGTTTAATTTGGTGTCTGAAGTTTTGTTGTCCAATTAGAAATCTAAACTAACTTGTTGATTCAAATTGGTACATAAATTTTATTTACGATAAATAACTTGTTTGAATCATAAAGTCAAATTTCAAGTACTAATTTGATTCTAAAAGTCAAGTTGAAAGACTTGATTAGACACACAAAAAAGTTTAGGTATCAAATTAAACTTTGAGGCTAAGTTTAAACATATAATTGGACAAGGAAGGATTACTGGATTAGGTACTAAATTGTAATTTGAAACCAAGTTCAAGTACCAAGATGCATATTTACCCTATATATATACAACACATTGTTCGGCTTTGGGGCTCCCACTAATAGCGTGACAGCTACGCAACCAAAGCATCCAGCTGGTTTATGCCTAAATCCATCGTGTCGTGGCTGGCATTCCCCACCCCCATGTGATCGCACGTGCCCCCTCCTATTTTTGCTTCATTTGTTTATAATATTCCATATTTTAATTATTCTTTTTGTCTAATGCCAAAAAACAAAAAACTTAAAATTTTATTTAGTTATTTAATCATAAATAATGGCTTCTTTCTTGTCTTCTCTTTGGACTACAACCCTACTTGATTGGTACAACGTGGATTTTCTTTTCTTTTCCAATTTCCAAAAATCAAAGAAAATTTGAACCACTTTTACAATACTCGTGCCACAAAATTTTATAATGTGAAATTTTAAATTTTAAATTTTATTTAAAAAATTATAGCTTTCATCTGCTAAATCAACTTATAGTTCGTAAATTAGACTATTATTTAAACAACTATACAAATTTAAAATCTAGATAATTACATATTTTTCATACAATTAATATTTTAAGTAGTATTAATATCAATAATTTTAATATACAAATGCGAAAATTTAAATCTATTTAATATATCTAGACTTATAATCTTATTTTTATAGCATAATGCCAAAAAATACCATAACGTTTAATTAAATAGTTATTTTGGCCCTTATTCTTTTTCTGAAGTAATTTAACCATTGACTGACGATAAACAATTTGAAATGATTTGATAGAATGACACGTCAGAAGAAAAAAATATTTTATATTTTATAAAATTTTTTAAAATCATTTTTTTGACTCGTGTGTCATTTTGTAAAGTCAGCATATTTGTTTATATGACACCGCTATCGCAATATGCACTGTCATGTAAGTTTGTCACGTAATTTTAAGTCATTTATCGTCAGTGGACTAAAAGTTGTAATCAGTAGAAAGACCATTTTGACCCAAAATGAAACGTTGAAGGTTAAATTGCTTCAAAAAGAAATATGTGTTAAAATAACTATTCAATCAAACGGTAGGTACATTTTTTGACATTATACCTATTTTTATTAATTTTGACAGTTAATTTTTTTTATCTAAAACGAATATGTAGAGATTTTTTTATTTATTAAAAGATTAATACGCAAAAGTAACCAAACTTTAAGTACATAATTCACTAAAAAGATCATTAACAACTACATGTGCTAATAGCTAACATGTGTTAGTTTGCAGTCTTCTCTTTGGGGTTTTACTAACGACTATTCTTAAAGGCATTAGTCAACGTTGTTAATCTATCATTTATTATAAGGAAAATATTATTTTAAAGGTGTAAAAAGCCTTAAACTTAAAAAAATCAGATTAGTTTTTAAACATTTTTTTCTACCCAATTAAGTTTCTTGGCTAAAAAATTGAATTAATTAAGTTATTTGACTAATTTTAATAATTAAATCTTGACAATTTTTTCTTTAGATATTACTAACACAAAATATATTATATTTTTATCACGTTGCATTTACGGTTTTTATTTCAAAAAATATTGTTTTTATGTTTTTTAGAATTTTTAAAGATTTTTTTTAAATGAAATAAAAAAATTTCAAATCTTAAGTGGAAACGCTGTGACACGAAGCACTGCACCAACAGATACAAAAAAATGTCAATATTTAATGGTAAAAATTGGTCAAAATGTTTAACTGATTCAATTTTTTAATCCAAAGATTTAATTGATTAAATGTTTTGCTTCAATGACTTAATTGAGTGAAAAAAGTTCAAAAACTTAATTAATTTTTCCCTAAAAGTTTAAAGGTTTCTAACATCCTTAAGCCAAAAATATTTGAGTATTGTCAATATAAACTTCAATATGCACAATCATGTTTATTTTAGAGTTTAGGGATTTATGTTTTAAGATTTAGAATTAAAATTTAGTATTTCGAGTTTAGTGTTTATGGTTTAAGAATTTAGGGTAAGATTAGAGTTTTAAATTTTTTGTTTTAATGTATAAATATAGACATCCTTATGATTTTTTTTCATTGTCATTACATAAATTATTAACCTTATTATAATTATATCCATAGCTTACTCATTTTTTTGTATGCTAATCTTAAAGCTTACCCTAAACATAGTAACAAAATCCTTGTTCTGTTAAACAAATGAACGTGAAAGGTGTTATATCCCGGACAAAGTCAAATTGCAAAAGAAGGGAAGAACAATCGAGGTCTATTTCTGAATTTACCCTTCAACTTTGTAAAATTTGAGAAATTAGTCCTATTTTCATTGGTCAAAATTCAGTCATCTTATTATACGGAAACTGACAAGTTAATCCAATTGAGTTCTACTGTTAAACATTCTCGGTAAATTGCTAACTTGAAAATATCAATTGTTCTACAATTTTCATGCAAAGAAATAGTAAAAATCAACAATTAAACTAATTTCTCAGTTTCCAAATGACCAGATTGTGATAAATTAAAAGTACAAGGACCACCATACCAAGTTTCATAAAACAGAGGGTATGGAATTCATAAATAGACTTGGAATCAAATGGTAGAGTGGGAAGGAAGAGTGAGATATCTTGTTGAAGAGGTATTGGAATGTAATTCATATTCAATGCTTAAAAGTTAAAACCTCCACTTTTCACAAGTCATGAAGCCGAAATTATTCCACTACAAAACCTAACTTTTCGATATAAAAGTCTTTGGTCTACATAACTCTATTATGATATAATTATCTATATTCGATTTATTAGTTGATTAACTCGGGTTAGATACTGTAAAAATTGGTTACAGTGGCAACGTTTTTAACCTAGTTTACTTCATTCACATATTATGATTCATATCATTATCGTATTTTAACGATATCTTTTAATTTATCTCATTTTTACTAAAATCTAATTTAAAATCACATGCTAAGTCATTATATCTAATCATACATTAATATAAATATTGCAAGGAGAGCATATGATAATTAGACAAAAACCAAAGAAAACTACGAGAAGAAAAAAATAATAAACAATGGCGTTCAGTTGGTCGGTTGGTTGGCACTTCATGGTTTGTAAAAGAGACAATCATCAAATACTATTTGTTTTATTTTATCAACTAATAATTTTTGGACAGTTAATCAAAGGGCAGAGAGAAATGTTATTAAAAGTCTAATGATTACTAATAAATCTAAATATTAGATCTCTTAAGTACGATCAGAAGTTTGATTTATAAGATTGTAAATGAGTAAATTAAGTTAAGAAAATAATCTCATAATAAACATTTGTGGTATACAATTTAAATTAATCAATCAATAAACTGAATACCAGTCGTGATAAGAAACGATAATAATTAGTGCTGTATAAAATGGGAATGGGAAGGTAGGTAACTTGTAAATAAAATAAGGGTGTGGTTTATTTCATCAAAGACCTCGTGAACCAAGCAATAAAATAAAAAAAATTACAAGTTTTTCAATTTCCAGACAATTTTAATTCCCTACTTGCTGAATATAAACACTAAATCACAGCAATTTCTAAGAAAAGTTACCAAATAAACAATGGGGTTCTGCACTGTCAGTGCATGTGAAGGGGGAGAGAAAACATGTAAATCTAGGCTAAAACAGAGAACAATGGAGTCATTAAAAGTTTATTTAATTGCACGTGTGGGTCTGGTCTGGTCAGGTAAAAAAGAGAAGCAGGTGCTTGGTTGCTGATCATTATAAACAAGGTTAAAAGATTTGAGGGTTTAATTAAGAAATTTATTGGAAGATGGGGGAGTTAGGAAAGTAGGTGTGCTTAAATATACATGCATATGTGTGGGTAAATATACAATTTGGCACCTAAACTTTATTTCAAGGTACAATTTAGTACCCAAACTTGGTTTTAAGGTTCAATTTGGTACCTAAACTATTTTTTGGTCCAATTAGGTGCATTAAAGCTCTTCTGCATGTATTTGCTCTGAGCAAATCAGCAACCGATTAAAATAATAGGAACGTGAAGCCATGGGGATTAAAGTTAAACCCAAAATTTCTACACAGGTAAATTGGAAAAATTCTGCCCCTTACTCTAGGGAAATTAATCAAAGCATTCCATAATCCATACGGATACAACCAAATCAAATCTCTATATAGCTGGGAAGAGCCGGCTCTTTATTCATCTTTTTGATGGCCAAAAATAATGAAGATGTTCCGAGGATATCTCGAGTTTATGCAAGTGTAGCTCTCACTTCTTTCCTATCTGCTCCAAATGACTGCAGTTAAAATGAATAAATGAAATTCCGTTAGAATCACCCACGACGCGGAAACAACAGTTGCGCCGTAGTAATAATTTGGTACGAGCCAGCACCCAATTTGCTTCAACAAGATAATTTCATACTCATATAGAATAGAGTTGGGTCTCACGTTCCATTGAGTCCGGTGAAGTTTCCTCATCTATAGTCACTATGGCACTATTTATAAGTGTCCCGGAGAAGCATATTCAGTTAACGTTACACACCTATTACTTTTATGTTTTGTGTTAGTGACATGACCGACAATCACGTTGGTTCCATAGGATGCAATCCTAGTCGGTCTGGAAGAATGCTAAATGCACTAGATCATCTGGCAAACCCATGTTGCTCCATTCTTGCACCGAAAAGAGCCGTAATGCAAGCAAGAAAGGAAAGCCCATTTTTCATGGAGATCTTGGTAAGAAATGAATGGTTTAACAATTAGACTAGTTTGGATTAACTAATTTTTCAAAATAAATTCGTGATGATCGGTTTAAGCAAAGCTCTACATTTGAAGGATACCATTCTTATCTGATAGCAATGCTACTTCGAAAAGAAAAGGACAAAGAAGCTCATTCATTAATGAAATTCACAACTTACCTAATAGGACGAAGTAAGGAACATATGCAAAGATAGAAAAGTGACAAGAAAAGAACATATATGAAGTATATGTCTCATACCTCAACACCCAAACCTTTTGCGTACACATCAGAGAAGAGTTTAGAGGGTTCAGGCACTGGATTTTCCTGGAATCAAAGAAAGGAGAAAGAACCAATGTTGGAAATATTCCTTCCATATACGCTGACAACTAGACAAATTTCTAATAAAATTATAATTAAAAAATACATACATATAAACTTAAATACAATCATCTAAAATCAGAATCACAAAATCAAAATGAAGGCAACAAAAAATGCTTACCTTAGCTTGAGCAATTGCATCGTCTACCTCTTTTCTTACTTCCTTCTCAATGTCCTGAAATTCCCCCATTATTTTAATGACTATCACCACAAAAGTCTTAACAAAATTTCACTGCTGATAGTTTCATAAATGAACTTAAGTTAAAAATACCTTCAACTCTTTCTCAGTAGCTAGGTCATGCAACAATATTAGCTTCCTAATTCTTTCAATCGGATCACGCTCCTAGAAACATCGCATCTAGAATGTCAGTTTTGGATTCATTTGATTAAAATACAACACGAAACATCTAACATTTAACAAACGAATCCCTGGAAAAGTAATGTGGATGAACATCAACCTGTCTAACACCAGTAATCTCATCACGGGTTCGATAGGTGCTTCCAGGATCAG
This sequence comes from Hibiscus tridactylites, assembly GCA_958450335.1. Taxonomy (NCBI): domain Eukaryota; kingdom Viridiplantae; phylum Streptophyta; class Magnoliopsida; order Malvales; family Malvaceae; genus Hibiscus; species Hibiscus tridactylites. The sequence continues at coordinate 88,323,324 of OY288281.1, forward strand.
ACATGGAATGACCGTGATACCTATAAGTGTCCATTTCAAGAATCTGCATATGATCAGCATGAACTAATATAAATTAATTATGCAAAACTTGTAGAAAATAGTCTGAAATTTCACAAAGGAAATAGCAGCATATAAATAGTTTTCATCAACTAATTAGACAGAATGCAAATCTACAATCAATCCACCAATACCACTCCAGTTATCATGACTTATAAGCCCACAAAATTAGAAGTCATATATGATTAGGCATCTTGTAGAATGAAGTTTTCACAACTTTAGGCCCAAAGGAGTAAGTACCTAGAAAAGTCCTTTTAATAATATTTTACAGCACCTTCTTGCTCCTTAATCTTAAACTTATTATGATTATAAACACGCACAGAGACAAAAGAAGAAGAAAAAGCACATGCATATACAACTATGCATTACTTCACTAAAGTAAGCCTTTTATTCTTGGGTACCTTGTGCTCGAAGCAATACAAGGGTTCTAGCACCTAGACTGCACCTTGCACCCTTAACAACACTATCATTGAATAGTTTGGCAAGGCAAGCACCTACAATACTTATTTCCCGCAGACTAAGCAACTAGGAGTCATTCAGAATATCCTACAAGCCCCAACTTGTTTCAAGAAAATCTGCTAATTTTGCTTTATACATGGCAATGAAAAGTCAAACAAAAAGACATTTAACTTTTGTCTCATATTACTATTCTCTCAGACAAATAGATTGTCCCTGTAAACATCTTTTCATCAAATAATAGCAAAAAAAACAACAACTTATCAGCTACTCAGTGATTGCCATGCAATAATATCCTTGGGGAATCAAAGAAACCATCAACAAGAAGCATCTGAAACTGGAGATTCATGAGTCCAGAGTCCCATACAGCTTGTGTGACATAACAGAGATGCTCGTTGTTTCCATAAAAGTTTGGAAGTTATGATTACCCAAGACTACACATTTAGTCCTACCTTTCCACGTTCCAAAAGATTTCTCAAGCATCTTTAAAGCCACGAAAGACTTGTCAAGCTTTATTTTTAATAATTTGGGATAAACTTCTCAAGCAATTGGTTCCCAATGTTGTTCTGGATAAGCTCCACCCTTATCAACTCATCTGAAGTTCTATTCATCTTGAACCAGAGATAGATCAAAATGGAGGGTTAAAAGTTGATTCTTCAAAATTTCAAGGCCACAATTGAGATCAGTAAGTTAAAGGTGCTTATAATTGGTGGGATTTCTACACTGCTTATATAGAAAGCTCATACTTTTGTACACATAAACATTCCAATTTAAGTAGATTGCTTTACGTTTTCAAGTTGTAATTCTGAAAGCGAGTAGCATAGGAGGTATAATCGAGCCAATGTTTTGCCAAGTTTGATCTAAACTTAACTCTAAAACTCAATACTCAAAGCTTCACTGAGCTTCATTTTTATGCTTGAGCATCGCTCCAAGTTACTCAAGCAGCTAGGGGGTCAGTTTGACAGTCTAAATTAAGCAACTCAAAACAACAATACCTACAATTTTAGCTAAAATTCATATATAACTCATAGAGAAATAAGTTTTTTTTTTACTAAAAGTCTGAATCCAAGATTTTACAAATAAAAATCTGAAATTATGAACCCAATTCTCATAGATCGATGTCATAAGTATCACAAGCATAAAACAGTTTGAAGCAAGCACAGTATACCACCAAAGAGTTCTATTCCCTAACTTGCTGCTCAAATGGTGCGAACCAAATATCAGTTAATCAGAAAAGGTTTCAAAATGAAGCATGTATCTTATCAGTGAAAGTGTAGAAGAGAAATAATAACATATTCTCCAAGTGTAGTAACTATAGAGAAGAATAGTAGAATTAGCTGGGAAGGTTAAGCATGTATAAAACATGTAGAATTAGCTTATAAGATTATGGAGTTTGTTCAAGTATGATCACTCATATGTGGTGGGGGTTTTGACTTTTGATTCGCTAATAGCTTTACGCATAAGCAAGAAAACACAAATTAAACAAACATTAAGATGAGTGATGGAGGAAACCAAAGTTTTCTCAAGTTGAACATGGAAGATACACCTTTAAATAAGGAAAAACTAGTATATAAAAACTGGCAAGCAAATGAACACAATGAAAAACTTAATAATTAAGAGCTGGATGAATAAACTTACAATTGGTCCATTCTTCAAAGCATGTTCTTTGGCAAATGCGCAAGCTTGCTTCACAGCAAGAGCATCCATTCCATCCACCTACAAGATATGAAGCATATGAAAAATAGAATTAAAGGTGAAGATATTTTTTGACCAAAAAAATCACGTTTCTTAAACAAAACAAAGGTTTTTGCTTTAAAGATGTACAATAAAGCCCTTGAAATTCTGCATTTTTGAAACTTCAGTCAAACATTTAAATTCTAATGTAAAACGATAATAGAACAAAACAACAATATAAGCCGGCACAAGAAGTGTCTCGCATAGCTCAAAACAACTATAATGACATATAATGCTCAGTTTTTTACCATTCTCTGATCACTATAATGACATATAATGGTCGTAGACTCGTAGTTGCTTCAAAACCACATGAATCTGAATCCTCATTTACTAAATACTAAATAGACATAATAGCATTACTAAATAACCAAAAAATTAAATCTCAGCAAACCAAGTCTCACCTTCAAACCAGGAGCATAATCTCCACGTTTGTAGTAAGCAGGACTCTTCGCGGCTCTCCACTCTGCCGTCCCCATACCATCTGTTACATCAAATAAATAAATAAATAAAATTCACGAAATACTGATACTTATAAAAACAATAAGATTCCATTCCAATTCAAATTGCTCACAATGATTATTCTCGCAGACCAAAATTGCAGGCAGATTCCAAAGTGCAGATATATTCAAAGCCTCAAACAACTGCCCTTGATTAGCAGCCCCATCACCGTACAAAGCAAAGGTGACGGCTTCGTCTTTACAGTACTTTTGGGCAAACGCCAAGCCGCATCCTAACGGAACCTGGGCTCCGACGATTCCGTGACCGCCATAAAAATTCGAATCCTTCTTGTAAAAATGCATCGAACCTCCTTTGCCCTTAGAACACCCAGCCTGGCGTCCCATCAGCTCCGCGAAAACTTCCAGCAGGGTCCCACCGCGACCGACGAACGTGCAGTGGTCACGGTAGGAGGTTATGATGCAGTCCTTTTTAGTCAAGGCAGCCTCCATGCCGACGGCGACTGCTTCTTGTCCGTCGTACAAGTGACAGAAACCGCGGATGAGTTTCGCCTTGTAGAGTGAATCAGCAGCGATCTCCATCCGACGCATCACCGCCATGTCCCGGAAGAAGTTGAGAAGCTCCTGGGCATTGGTCTGGACGGTGCGTGAGGGAGCTTCGCACTGGTGAGCGGTGAAAGGAACAGAGGTCTCCACGGTTATAGGAGTGGTGTCCGTCGAGATCGGGCGGTGGAGGGAGATGGCCGACAAGAGGGGTTTCAGAAGATTGACGGAGCGTGAAGGAGAAGAAGAGGCGAGCTGCGATAGAGCCATGCCGGCCGTTGGATTAGATGACGGAGGCCGGTCGGATCTGAAGAGAGCGAAGAAAAGGAAGGCGGAGGAGTCTGGGATCGTAGGAGGGAAAAAGGCAAAGGGAAGGAATTAAAAAATTGTAATTTCTATTGGAGGAATTTTCAAGTCATTGTTGCTGTGAGTGTGATTGCTCTATTTTGTAATTTGTTTCTAAATGTGTAATTATGTTTGGAAAACCTTTTTTTATTTATTTTAGAATCCGTCCTCGTCCAGTTTACACGGAAAAATAATCTTGTCCGGATCCGACGTAACATATAACTAAAAGTAACTATTTTCGCACCGGACATTTGCTTCAATTAAAAGATTATATACCATTGTAAATTATATTTTCAATATTTTTTTATCTAAATTAATATTTAAAACTATTAAAGCTATATCCGTTCATTAATCTTTTTCTCTCAACTATAGACTCGCTTACTAATCTTTTTCTCTCAACTATAAAGTTGCTCACTCTTGTTCCTCTTTATTTTAAACACCAACGGCGGCATCAATTTTAATATTGGTCGTCGATCGCAAAGATATATCGTTTCGTTTGTTTTGTTTTTCAATTTTAGTACGTTTTTCTTTATCTTATGGCACGTTTTTTTTGTTTTTGATTTTTTATTAGAGTTGAATCCGACGACGTTACGACTAATTATGATTGCGCTCCTTTCATTATGCTGTTGATCTCCTTGTCTCTGACCCTCAAACTGGATTTTGATACGCAATTACATCTGCTGTTCCTTATTCGCGAGTGAGTTGTGGTAATGAACTTATTGTCAATGTACCTTCATTGCAATATGCATTTTTATGTTGTTTGTTGATAGTTTTACCTATCATCATCGATTTTGGTGATGTTTGTATCCTTCTTTTATCTTAAGTCTTTCGGTTAAGTTCTTACCTTTTCCTTGTATAGTCATCCTTTGATCCCGAGACGCTAGTTTTGTTTACTAAGATTAAGTGTTTTTGTTTACTAAGTTGTGAACTTTCATTATAATTTCGAATATATTATCGTTTGATAAAATTAGTGAATTTTAATTTTTCAAAAAAATATATTTAAAAGTATTAAATTAACTTGAGGTCAAACACCTATCATAACGTTCGTGAACACTTTTATTAATAAATTTAACAATATGTATATCAGAACTTGTTGAATGCTCTCAATAGTAAAAAATAATGTAATTCCTTTCAAATGATTCGGGTTTAAACATCGTAGTCTACATGCGTACACGAATTCATATACTTTAATAGATATATCATAGACGATTATTCAATTACTATTCTGCTTGTAGATGCATTATCGTTTATATGATTTTCTATTGTTGTATTTGCAAAATCTGATGCATTACTCGACGCGACAATTCTTTTTTTCTTAATCTGTTTGTATAAAAGAATATATTTTGAGACAATAATGATTGAATTGGATTTTTAGAAATATTTATTAGTAATTATTATTGTTTAAAACAACGCTAAAAGTTATTTTAAAAAATATTAAGGTCTTTGTATTATTTAATACACCGAACTGTCGTCCACATAATTGTGCATTTGTGCTAACACATGACATTCTAGGAATATAAGATAAAGTCGTATTATTTTGATATTTAATTTCTTCTAGTATTATTATATATGTAAAAAAGCCCACTACAGCAAATTATTGGCAAAAGATTTTTTAAAATACATACATATAATAACTAAATAAAATCAGGCCACACCTAACCAGACCCGGGTAGGGAAATTATTTCGAAAGCTTGGCCCAATTAAAAAACGGGCATTAAATCTTATCCAAACCCATTTTCGGCTATTGTATTTGTTTTTAGGGACAACTACATTTTTAGTACCACTTTTACCCGTTTTCCTATTTTGGTACCCTACTTATTTTTTTTTGGCAAAATAGTACCTAACGTTACGTTTTGTTTCTATTTTTGGTACCCGCCGTTTAAAAATTAACAGAAGGCTGACTAGGAGAGAAAATCATATGTTGCATGCTACCACGTCATTTTCTCTCTCCTAGTCAACATGCCACGTCAACAAAAATCATGAAAAAAGCACACGTGGCATACTGCCATGTGTGATTTTCTCTCTCTTAGTAAACCTTTCGTTAATTTTTTAACGGCAGAGTATTAAAATAGAAACAAAACGTAACGTTAGATACTATTTTTCTAAAAAAAAATAGGTAGGGTATCAAAATAAGAAAACGGGTAAAAGTGGGGTACTAAAAATATAGTTATCCCTTGTTTTTAATCTAAACTAAGTTAAGCTGATACGTACGTATATAATAATAACTACTGCTGAAGCTGGTGCAATGTCCATCAAATGCGAATAAATAAAGCAAAATATTGGCCAAAAGCAGAACCTAATTAAGAGAATGCCAGTGGAGCAAAAATAATAATAATAATAATATGGATGAATGGATAATGAACATATATGTCATGTAATACACCACAAGAAATATATCACATTACCTCCTATGTACAGTAGACCACCACCAACTTACAATTCCTAGACCTCCCTCAAAAATCTACTATTTCTTTATTTGATTGGTCATATGTATATATATATGTATGAATCATACTACATTGAACCATGATTTCATTTAGAAAGAAAAAAAAAGGTTTCCACTTGCTTGGCACTGTCAACTCTTTCACCCGGTCCATATCGCCTGTGTTCGTATGTGATTAATGCATGACCCAACAAATAAACACGGAAATCCGAAGCAAAATGTCGGAGGATGTTTCATTTTTTTTAGGAATTTTATTTAACTAAGGGATAACTCATACGAGAACTTGCTTTATGTTTCATTGTTGTCCTTTAATTTTCCGAGAAAACACAACAAGGCAGCAAATGGATTCAGACGTACCATATCTTACTTATGCTAGCGAAGTATATGCCAGAAGCAATCTCTGATATCGCTGTTGCCTTCGTAGTCTGATTGAATTACCATTTGAAACCGTTGCTCGGTTATGGCACTGGCTGTTCTGATTTGAGGCTGGTTGTCGTCTAACTCGGAACAAAATATCTTCCGTATCCAAAACATAAGATACCTACCAGATACCAGTTCCAGTCATTTAACTTATCATATACATCTATTGACAAGAAATACAGTCTTATGGGGGTGGGGAGGTAAATTCCACCAATGTGAGAAAGAATTTCTAATTGGATATACCTTGGAAGAATTGCAAGCAATCTTGCACTCCAAACCATTAACTATTTTAAGCCCTTCAGTCGCCCGACATGTTGATGACAGATCATCACCACCCGCCCATTTGCGTATATTCCTGCAAACACCATACTTATATATCGTGATAACTTCATGTAGCAAATGCTGACAACCATGTCTATAGTCCTTGTTCAATATACCTCTTCAAGAAAATCCCAGGCTTCTCTTTTTCCTTGGGAACTGAGAGAAATTCATTGTGCAAATATGCTGCAAAATTAGGGTCCATGGAAACAGCTGTCACTTCCGGCTTATCATGTCCATAGTCCATAAGCTGGATGGAAAGACAAGTTGGCCTCAATGACTGCAAACAAAAAAATAGAAAATGCAGAGTGCGTGTGAGAGTTCTGTATTATAGATCAAATAAACCATCCGGAAGAAAACGAGAAGGTAAGTCTTACACATTCAATGCGATATATGTTCTCATCATGAAGGAGAACACGAGCATTTTCATGATAAACAACATCAAATTTTCTATATTTTCTTGATTTCTCGTATGCATACAGTTGAAGAAGTTTATTGTCCATTTCATCACTTGCAATGGCTTGAAGCTGAGGCAAGCACCACAAAGATGGCAAAGATAAGGTCAGGAACACAGGGAAAGGAAGGGGGGAAATTAGGGGGAATATCAGCATTACCTGTTTGACAATTTTATATATCAGCTTATCCAGTGTGAATAGAACGTATGACTGAGTTCCAATGATAGCTCGGCAATCATCTTCAAATTTTGTATTATCAGAAGAGCCATCGAGTAAATTGTAAAGTGCGCTCATGAACCTGTATCATAAAAGAGTTTAAACAAAACAAGTACTGACCACTTCTTTAACATTTGCCTGCATCAACAGAAGTTAAACCATATTACCTGGCATAGAGATCGGTAGGACTTGAATCAATAGAAGCCCTCCATTTCCTATCAGCAGATGATGAATTAACCTTTGCTGATTGTATTCTCTCATACAATGTCTGTTGAAATGGTAAAGGGATTACTGAGTTGATGAACAAACTATACAAGAAATATCCGTTAGGATCAGCTAAATATTAGTAGCTCAGCAAAATGCTACTTACTTGGTGGAGCCTAAAAAGCACATAAAATGAGTCATTTCCATAAAAAATTCGTGAATCCTTGTTCTCTAATGCTGAAGGGACATGCTTTGCAAGGGGCTTTACTGTCAGTAGGAAACGTTCAGAAAATGGTAACAATGTTCCATTTCCTTCCACATCATGGGCATCAGCCATCCCCTCAGCCTCACCTTCACTCTCTACTTCATTATCATGTTCATCATGGTCTATATCGTCCTCCTGCTCCTCCCTCGATTCACCTTCACCAGAATCACTTCCAAAAACCTCACCATTCTCAGAAGCATTCTCGCTATCCTCTGATGTCCTCTGAGCACTTTCATCGTCATCAGCATCATTTTCTCCCCCAGCCTCTCTACGGCACACTTCTTCCTCACCATGTCTCTGGTATTGTCTGTTTTCTGCACCATCTTTCACCTTTAGGGCAGTCTCCAAACCAGCTTCTGCATAATTGGCGAAATTGTCTTCCTCAAAATCCCCATTTGGGGATAATTCACCTTCTTCCCTTTCAACTTTAAGTTGTCCAACAGATTCTTCATTATACCTGTGACTTTTAGTGCCTTCTGTCATCGTCCCATTTCCAGATAAGATTGGCCTAGAACAACCGCCACCCTGCAGTATATGTAAATTTCAGCACAAAGCAAAATCCAAAACCTAAAATTTTCTCCCCGCTAACTAGGACTTAAGCCAGACTATGCAGTCACAGAAAATATGTAGGCTAAGCCTTTACTTTTATACACATCTTCTGTAAACAAAAAAGATACCATCAAAAAGGCACTTGGCAGATACTTCATTAAAAACAAATAACGAAGAGCAGTACATAAGTCATTAGGCATACAACATCTAAAATGATAAACCATATAGATCGGCTATCAAGAAAGATAATCAACCACTGGGGACATTGTAAAAAGCAATACTGAAGCAAAGGAATTAGTTCCCCATATGAAGGATGAATTCAAACTGATAGCCAAATGAGTATTGCCCATACCTCTGATGAAGGTAAATTTTCATTACTTGACTTCAACTCGAGTCCAGCCTCAACAGCAGCATTACCACGTCTGGAAGGAGTAGCAATAAGACCTTGCAACAAAATATATCTCAGCATTCTAGTTTCTTTTAGATGAATCTCAGCATTCTAGTTTCTTTTAGATGAATCTCAGCATTCTAGTTAACATTCTAGGAAAATTGAAAATTCAATTGCACAACTAGCCTGGCATAAAAAATGAACAGCTTTAGAGGAATAAGAAAACCTGAAGTATTCTCTAGGCTAGTTCTTCCATTACTCAGATCCACTCTCGCAATAACAGATACATTTGAATCAGCCAACCGTTCACCGGAACCAGCTTGTTTACTGACCCCAGCTACTTCATCGCCGTTAGAGGGACTAACATGCATTCTATCGTGTTGAGGAGCATCAGAGGAAGAAACATTCTTATGACCAACACTGTCTATATCGGCAGAACCATCTTGTTTGGCGCTACTATCCCCATTAGGCAACCAAGACCTACAAGAACTGGATTGCTCTGGTGGAATACTTTCATCTTCATGTCTGGTAGGATTTGAATGTTTGGAATTCATGGCAACACCACCACCACCACCACCACCAGGGCTCCCTTCACTCTCGCCAACACTAGCACTACCACTTTTGACATTGTTGTTCTTAGCCTTCACAACATCTTCAGTGTCCTCGGCTCCCTGAGGACGGGAAGGAACACCGAGCATGGGTTCCAAGAAGGTGGTCCATATTTTAATTACTTTATCCAATTGCTCAGTTGAACACATTTCTCCGCAGGAATATTTGATGAGCTGATAAAGATCTTCATGAATTTCAGGATCAGGGTACTCAAACTTCAAATTGGCAATAATAGGCCGTCTGTTTCCAGCAGCAATAGCTAGAAGCACATCATCCTCTTTGCGCTTGTTCTCGCTGATTTCTTTTATCTCAGCCAACAGAGCTGTATCGAATATGAAAAAGGGGACAATGGAAACAGATCATATTCAAGATAAATGTTATACAATTATTCACTTAAAAGAATAGTCTTAAACAATAATTCAGAGAGTAAAAAATATAAACCTATTTTCAATTAGTAAATTACCAGTATAATAGTATTTTAAAATTACTTTTTCCTGAATAGTGAAACACTTTGAAGAATACGGAAAGAGATGCTGCACGTCAGTTCCAAAATAAAAGCAACCAAACATGCAAATTACTCCTTAGAGCATGAAGAACAATAGGAAACATGAAATCACTGATAAAAAAAATGTTTTCAAGACCAGCTTCCATTCATATGCTAGTCCAAGGCTCTCGGTATTACTTCATGGTAAATTCGGAGGATTATTTATCAAAAGGTAAAAATCACATTGCATAAAAACATGATATATATAGCATAACATAATCCTCCCAAAGACCAATAATATATTTAACTATCAAGCTCTATATCCATTCTCGCTCTCATTAAAAGGCAAAAGCTGAATATACCTTTAGTGCTCAAGTTCTTCGAGTCCTGCTGTTTAAAATAGAAGCTACGGTGGTCAAGCGATTTATGATAATTCTTGGCATAAATTTCAGCCCAAACTTTATTAAAATCAGAACGACATCTAGCCCACTCTTCTTGTTTCTGCTTCAAGCGGGTTAAAATAACAGGCAAGGCAAGATGGGCATTCTTCCTTAAAACATCCATCACATCAAGTCCATGGTCACCATATAAACGTTCAATGCACCTAAGATTCAGAGCTGCAGTGGCAATCATAAGAGAATAGCCATCAGGAAAAGTAGGAAAGGGTGTGCCGTACAATGCATATGAAGATATTTTATTCATAGTTTATAACCTGATAAGTGCTCCTCGATGCGAATTGGATTGTCTATTTTGATGATATTACTGTTAATCTTTTCTAATAGTTCTTCTACTCGCTTGGTTGTTGCATTCACGGACTCTAACAACATATCCAGTTCAAACCTGGCAACATAAAGTAAACGTATTAGAAATTCACAAATTAACTTCAAGTGAATATATTAAGAATATATTTCAAGAGATTAATAGCGCCAAGAAGGAATGCAAAGCAAGGCTCACAGTCACACACAAATTAGTTTCAAACAGTTAAGAAAGGCGTTAAAGGGTTGTGAAGTTGTGTGCAAGCACCATGGACTAACATGAAGGGTAAATTTACAACAAAATCTTAGGTGATGCCAAGAAACAAATGCAAAAGCCCAAATATAGCTAAATGAAATAAAAACACCCATGTACAATAAGGCAAAAACATGGGGAAATGCAATCAACAGCTGAGGAAGGTCCAACCTGTCATCTTCACATCGAAATAGGCTTTCTTCATACTGATTTTTGCGCATGTGTTTGAAAGAGTAGTCCTCACTCCCAGATGTGACAGAAACCCAGTGATCATTGAGAACTTCAGAACCTAGCTCTGTTCTCTGGCTTGCAGAAGGTATTGGATACTGCAAGGCATTAGACAATTAACGAGGGTAATAACAGAACCAACTTATTGTTCCATCCAAAATAAAAAGATTTGAGTTTGAAGCAAAAACTGCATACATTCTTTGGAAGAAGCCGATAGCTAGGAGTGCACCGATCACAATCAGAGAGGTCAAGTTCATTAATGGGTTTTCCAAAGTATTTATCCTTGCTGGAAAATAGAGAAACCCTGTAACCTGCATCTTTATTGCCGAAGTAACTTTTGTCAAGTCTATCCCTTTCTCGGGTTTCACGGTCTCTTATTTTGACCCCATTATCCCTTTCACGTTCTCGATCTCTATCCCTTTCTTCCGTCTTAACTGATCTAGGTACTTGCCCCTCATTCCGCAAGTACTCTGCAAACATAATAACTTGCTAAGAATACATTGAAACTCAACCCAAAGTAGAGGCCAGTTCAGTTCAACTATGATGCTCTACTAGTTTTGCTTAACATGAATACAAGCAATTTTAAGAGTTAAGACTGTAACAGTCATTGCTCTGCTTTGAATAAACTGAGGAACTCTTAACTAAAGTTGATAAGAGGGGTAACGGATAGTTGTACTTACTTTCACTAACAAAATCTGCAAGCAAGCCCTCTGCATAATGGGATTTGATTAGTCAACAATAACACTGCAGAATTTATATAAAACCAACTTATAACTTTTCTGCAGATACTTACCATTCTTCTCACATTGCGCCAAAAACTTATTGAAACCATCCATCACATCTTGGTACCTTCCAAGCAAATCATTCACCTAACAAGAAAAAAAAATCCAAAAGTTACTAGTTTTATCTCTGTTATGCCCTTATCAAGCAGTCTAATACTCTAATATATGTGTGTGTGTGTGTGTCTAGAATTTTATCAAACAGAGACAATAAATTATGGTTTTTCAGGGAACTAATATTATGATGTTGAATCTTTGCAAATTGCTTAGGTCAATTCAAAAATGCAGGAATGCATTAAGCTTTTTTAGTTGAAACATAATAAAGCTTGAACTGTTCAACTAAAATATATAAGATACTACACGAATCCCTCCAACAAACTAAAACAAGAAAGATAAACTACATGGATTTCTCATGTGAGCTGAAGAAGGAATTAGTAAATTACAAACTAATGATGTCTGTTAACCATACCAAAGATTGCAATTCTGTCCGTGAGATTACTTCATTGCTATAGAGATGAAGGCACCTCAAAAATTCCTGATAATGCTCAGGATTTCTTAACTTCTCCTTCACTTTATCGCAGAAGGCAAACTCCTGATTATAAACACCTGATATGGAAAGATGTAAGTCAAAGAAGAAACATGAGCAAATCAAAAGGCAATTATAAAAAATTGAACATTTTACAATACCAAGTTTTTCACAAGAAATCATACAGATGAGAGTTGCCATCAAGTGATAACATCCATTCAGGAAAACCATTGCTATTCACACAAATACTATATCCCTCCTAATACTTCTGGGAAAAAATAAGCAGAAACAAAGGAATTTAAATGAAGAATAAATTTGTCAATGAGCATGGTAGCAGACCCCAGAAGAGATATTAGGTTCATATGAGGTTAAAATTATATTGTATAGGATAGAAAGATAAGCATCTATTTATGTTTTATCATTTTCAGCCATAGATTTTCCTATAATGTTTAGCTGAGGAACAGAAAACTCACTTTTCATTGCATTTTTATCATCATATGCAAGACCGTCCCCAGCTTGCTGGGGTTGCTCAACACCTGATTCTTCACTCCTACGAGCAGGTTTTCCACTCCGTTTATGTGGAAACTGCATGTTGAAGTCTCTGTTGCCATCAATTTTAAAGTCTCGATCACCCTGTTCCCGGTCTCTCCTATCTCTGTCTTCCATATTGTCCCTTTCCTTTTCACCGCCCCTTCTTTGCTCTTTTTCAGTTTTCGTCATAACTCTGCCATGATCTGGATCAGCACGTTCCATGCTAAGGTCACAGTCAGCCAGCACAGCTGCACTCCTATCTTTCTGCCAGATATTCTCATAAATCAAATGTTAGCTTGATTGTCGACAAGTAATCATAAGTTACTTAAGGATTAGGCTAAAACAAACCTTGTCAGCAGGCACTGCACACATTCCAGGCATAGCAGAGCTCCTGTCTCGGGGTATAGAGTTTCTACCAGAGGAAGCATAATGATTAGAGGCTGTTGCTGAGTTATCAGGCAGAAAATGAGTGAACTCCGAAAGTAGATCTGAGTGGTCTTGAAAAAGGGAAGCAACCTATAAAGAAATATAGTTTCTGATCACCAGAATCCAACAACCTAGGCAGCATACAAATCCCATGCAAAGAGAGAAACAGAAAAAATAAGGAAACTATAATGTAACACACCTCCTGGTAGACCTCATTGATAGACTTATTTTCTTTTCTGTACAAGTTCAAAATGTCTAAAAATGATTTATAGACATGGTCATCGCCCTGAAACCTTGTCTGCAAAAATCAAATAATGAGATCAGAAATGTTGCAGGCAAAAAACCGATCTTATAAATTCAGCAATGGCACAGATTCTACCTTAATCTTGTTCACAAAACTAATAGCTTCTTCAAACTCCACAGGCTTCTTTAGGGGAGGTTCTTCATCCCCCAATGGGAGGGTGATCTCATATCCTTTGGGCAAAAAGGTGTTGAAACCCAAAATCAGGTCTCGGTACCCTTTAAATAACTCCTTCACCCTTGCTATGACACCCGCAGTATCAATTCTACATTCGGCATACCACAAGTCACAAATTGATTCATACAAACATTTCCATTTTCCAGGGTATAAGGAGAAAAACTTACAAAAGTCAGGTAATTTTAAAAAATAAATAAATAATGATCAAACCTTTGAGCCTTGAAGTCTTTCATCACTTCAAGAAATTCATCATATTTTTCCCTCTTTTCTTGAAATATATCTTTAACTGCCTTGAGATATGCCAATGCATCATTTGTGGTCAGTTTCTGGGTAGCTCCTGTCCCTCCCGCCATCTGTGGTTGCCCAGAGCTTCATCATCGAAAAACATAATACTTTGTCAGATTAAAGAACATTTCCAGTAAATCATCACGTATATTTCCAAATGAAATTAAAATATTATACATATATATATACATATCATCGTCACCTTAAAAGGTAGATCAACAGGTAGGGTTTTTTGGCCTTGTCTACACAATTAAAACATTATCTTAATACTACACAGGCTCTTCACAGAAGAAAAACCAGAAACATGTCCATCTAGAAGAGAAAGAATATTACTATTTTTTGCTATCTCCAAACAACTTTAGAAGAAATGAATACTTCCAACCATAATTTATAGAAAACAAAAAATATATATCTGTTCATCAAAGGTTAAAGACAATTCACAATTATGAACGGGAACGAACTTGTACAAACTAAGACTAAAAAGGAAAAAGAAAAACACTAATCAAATCTGCTAAACTAAAAAAAACGGCGACAGTAATTGACCTCTAAGAATTTCAAACTTAATCTCATTGTAGCTTTCCTAACGAAAACACAAAATTAGACCAAACATAATAATATAAAAAAATAAGATAGAAGTTAAATTTTACCCTTCTCCTCGAGAAGAAACCACAGGCCTTTTAAGTTGAGAGCCGCCGATGTAAACCTCATCCCTAGACCGCTTCATCTCTTTTCCTTTTTCCAATCAAAACAGAAGCTCTCTTTCTTCTCTATTTTCTTAATTTTTTCTTTATTCTCAGCAACAAATCATGCTTCAAACTTTGATGTATCTCCAAAAAGAAATTCCTGCAATCAACAAAAAAGCACAGTTATTTTAAACCAAACAATCAAACACGAAGCAGATCTCAAAAACCAAACAGAAAATCACCAGACGAAATAAAATTTTATTTTCTTTCCATCTCCTCACCTGCTTAACAGATCATCACCGAAATGAATTTCCCAAGTAAATTCACATTACTTGCAGGTAAAGGCACGCTAGATGAAAAATTGATTTCCGGAGCATAAAAACGAAAAGAAATGGCTAAATTGTAAGAATTAAAAAGAGGGAAATGAAAATCAGTGTTCTTAAGCAAACTCTAGAAGAAAAACAAAACAAAAGAGAAGAGAAGTTGTGGTTTTTCAGATCGAAGGATTCTCGTGATTGTAGCAAAGACGTTGAAGAGAGGGGATTTTACGATAATTAAAATTTATTTATCCATTTGTTTATTATTTTTGGCTTTGGAGAAACAGTGTTTTTTATTTTTATTTTTATTTTTTTGTTGATTATGTTCATTTTTGAAGAGTGCTTAAGAATTGTGATTTATATAGGGACGGATATAAATTCCTTGTTGCTAGTAACAAAGAGGAGAAGGCATGGGGAGGATAGCAAATTACACGGCCGCTAGCCGGTTGATTTCCATGGGGTTTACCGGGTGTCGGCGGTTATTGTTAAAAGGGTAATTATACTTTGATTAATAATAAAACAAAACAAAGATTAGGGTTATCGTTAGGGATTTTGCGTATAATTAAAATGAATATTTCTATTTAATAATTAAATAATTTAATATAGATATTTTATTTATATTTACAATTAAAAAAAAAAAAACTCGCTCCGAGGGTAATCAAAACTTAGCATGGAAAGGGCAGGCATGGTGGCAACTTCGATAATAGGTTAAAGATTGAAAGGCGAAGACGAGGGTAATATGGTAAATTAATAGAAAATGAATTTAGGGTTAGGAAGGAATTGGGTGCAAATTTAGGGATTTTTTTATTTTAAACAAATATTTTTATTTGTTGCAGGTGGTTATACTAAAAAGGTAATAAAACAAAAAAGTGAAAAAAAATTATTTGAAGTTACAATTTTCGAATATATTAATAATTATAATCCGATATAAGTAGAATCGATTGACATTTATAAAATTTTTAGGTCAGATTTTATCATCAGCCATTGTGCTCTCCGTATAAGTTCTTAATTTTGCCTTGTTCTTTAATTTTGTCTAGTATCTATACTTTTTTTTAGAATTTCAATTTTGATCTGAATAATGCATAAATAATATAATTAAATTATATGGCTTAGTAATTGAAAAATATGAACTAAATCTAAAATTTACTCAAGAATTAATAGTAGAATTTGACTTAATATATTTCACATTTATTGAAATTTAAAAAAAAAACTATAACAGAAAATGATTAAATTAGGCTATACAAATTAAATCTATAACAATAAGATAATATAAGGAGTAATAGAAATTTTAAATTTTTTAAAGATAAAGTGATTACAAGTAGTATTTGTTTTGAATATACTCTAAAATCATTTGACAATGCATGTTCAATCACTCTGCTGCAATTGTTGGTGCTCGAACTCATAACCTTTGGGAATAACAATTATTTCCTTAACTATTGAAGTAAGTTAGTTCGTGCAGAAAAATTTGAATTTTTTAAAACTCCAATTGGTTGTACTATTTTATAATTGCGGGGAAATGCTAAGGTAAGACATCTTAGGGTGCGGCTAAAATGCGGCCCCACACAAATTCTTACTATATTGGTAAGAATGTATGTAAGACTGAGTAATAATTTAAGTAGAACCGAAATTTTTACTAACTAGATAAAAATTTGTGTAACTACATAAATTTTTATTAATTGTGTAAGAATTTGTGTAACTACATAAATATTTATATTATAACTTAATTCTTATTATTTGATTAAGAATTTGTGTAAATTGTAAAATTTTTATATAATTACGCAAGTTATTATCAATTGAGTGTGAATTTGTGTTGGGTAGGACACCTCATTTTAACAGCAAAGGATGCTCCACCGCAGAACTTCCCCAATTGCACAATGTAAGGCGAAAAGGGCAGTTTCAAATCTTTTTGCTTAGTTTTAACTGAAAACGTGGGTGGTGTTTGGATTTGAAATCTGGTTGCGCCAGTGGGGACCGGAAGTAATGGGTCTGGTCGAAGCCCGGTTCAGTGGATAAACTTGGGACCAATCCAATACAAAACGTGAGGACAAAGTCCAAGTACAATCAAGGATGCATAATGTGAGCCCATGGTTCAACTGCTAGAGTGCCATTTCTGGCCCAGGTTAATATGGCTTTGTTTGTTGTTTCATCTAGGGGTGAGTATTCATCGAGTCGAGTAAAGAAATTTTGAGCTGATTGAGTTGATGAGTTTTATTTTATAACTCAATTTTTTTAGTCGAATTGTTCGAGTTTCTGTTCAAATTTAATTATAAATATTTATAATGTTATACTATTAACTGATTGAAATTTAAACATTTTTTCTATAACTATATATATATATATATATATGTTTCTTCATATGTGACATAAGTATATTAGACAAAGTTGAGGGACTCAAATTGAAGTTGAAAATCGATCTACAAATTACTAAAAATTTCAAGTTATTTGAGTCTATTTTATAACTCAGACTTTGATTGAATTTTTTATTTGAATTTATGAAAAAATTATTCGAGTCAAATTAAATCAAATCGAATATTTTCACTTTGCTCATCTTATTTTCCGGTTTGTAAAACCGCAAGGTCGAGAAATAAATCTGGGCTTCACTTGGATCCGAATTCGTATTGGTTGGGCTAAAGCCTAATTAAGCAGCAAAAGAGTGACGATTGTCTCCCTCTTAACAAAATCTGTCAAATGTGAAAGATACGTTATAAAGGTTAGGGTTGAGAAAAAAAAAACAAGGGGTGTTTTAATGAAACCAGCAGTCAGCGGCGAACTATAATATTTTTTATTTTGGTCACCAAATTATTTTTTGACAAAAACATCACTAACGTTATGTTTATTACAACATAACAGGTTTTTAGCCCTATAATAGCCTTATTTAGCGGTCGCTAAAAATCTTCGTGGGATTTTAAAAATTGTGGTGAAATCAACGCCGCAATAGTTTTCGTTGTATGTGTATGAGAAACGCTGCAACATATCATGTTCTATAGTGGCGTCTGATAAACAAAACACTGCTATCAACCTTTCTTTAGCGGCGTTTTAATGAACAAACGCCGCAACAGATCGTGTTCTATAGCGGCGTTTTATAAACAAACGGAACACTATAGGATCCCTTTGGCAGCGTTTGACAAGTACACGTCTGTTTCGGCGTTTATTTGTAAACGTCAGCTGCATTAGTTAATGACGACGTTTGTTAGTAAAAACGCCACTATAGGTACGTTGATATTGTGGCGCTTCTTTTTTAAATCGCCGCGACTTCTTTAAAATTGGCGGCGTTTGTTCGAAAAAAAACACTACGAAAAGAGAAACGTCATATTTTCAAGCATTGTTGGTGTTCTGGATCAAGTTTAGGTGGTGTATAAGAGGTTATCTGTTATGTCTTCCTGCAAAATGATCAATTTTACTCAGAAACGAGTAATGATACGAATTACAAATACAATTACAAGCGTTGTTCGGTTTAAATTCCTTTTGCATTTATTTTTTACTTTTCTCTCGCCCTTTCTTTTTTGATTTATGATCTTCTGACTCGTGTTTTTCTTCCATTTTTGTTAGAATGTAGTTAGTAGAAAATTACATGTAATTAGTTGTTTTTGTTGATAAACATTGATGTTGAGAATCCGTTGCTTCCAAGAGGTTAAGATTAGCTCTGTGAAATTGGACTTTACTTGAACATCTTATGTTACTTGTATTCTTTTCTTATTTCTTACCGATAATATTATTCGAATCTAGATTATCGATAGAAAATAACAATCCACCTTATACCATCAAGACCACTCTTTGAGTTCGAATCATATTTTTGTTTTAATCACCGCTCCATGTAAGATCCACTTGCTTTATATATCAAATTTACAGACTTGGTACATAATTATAAATTTGGAGTATATTGGTAGCATATGATTAATCATCTGATATAAAAATTACGGATAAATATATATATATATATATATATTAATAA
The DNA here is from genome assembly GCA_958450335.1 of Hibiscus tridactylites. NCBI lineage: Eukaryota > Viridiplantae > Streptophyta > Magnoliopsida > Malvales > Malvaceae > Hibiscus > Hibiscus tridactylites. The sequence goes on from OY288281.1 coordinate 88,342,478, forward strand.
AAACAAAAGATTTGATTGATATGGTAAAGTATTTATTCGATTCAAAATTTTATGTGTATGAAAAATATAATTATAAAAATAAATTAAATTGATAAATTATTAAAACAACTAATCGTGTTGGTAAAAATTAAATTTATAGGTAATAAAATTCTATTAAAATATATTATAGGCTAAATCCCATAAATTGGATATCTTACCTTTTAATTGACTTGAGTTGCTTGCATTGCCTATATTATAGTATAATAGTATTATACTCTTTGTCTTGTAGACTTAAATTAGTCGCACTAGGAAACCTAAAGTGAAGCCTTCAGTTGTAGGCAAGGGCATTGTTTAAGGTATAAAAAAACCCACTGTTATTTAACTATTCGGTCTATTGGTATAATTCTTTCTTCTACCGTAGGACTGGAGAAATTATTACATGATCCCGGACCACCACGTCATCCATGGTCCCTAATCCCTATCCACTAAAAATAAGTCACATAATTTTTTTTCCATGTCATTATTTTATTTATAATCAACTTCTATGTAACCACTCACTCCCTATTTACATGGCTTAAAAAGATGAAAATTCATCCTTGGAAAAATGACATGGAAAAAAACAAATTATGTGGCTAATTTTTAGTGGGAGGGATCATAGATGATGTGGTGGTCCGGGACCATGTAATAATTTTTCGTAGGACTGCGACCTTCTCTATATTATTATTATTATTATTATTATTATTATTATTATTATTATTATTATTATTATTATTATTAGGACGTTTATAAAAAAAATCTAAACTATACATTTTTACTATAGATGTCTGTCTAAACAAGACCCTTTAATTTATAATCCCGATGATATATATATATATATATATATATTTTAAATATTTTTATCTTAGTAAAAAAATATTATGGGACCTCTTTAAAGTTATTTTTTTGTAATTTATTAAACTAAAATCTTTTGTTTTCCCCGCTATAAACATTTAATTCAACTCATTCAAGGCTCTATTTTCTTGGGGCCTTGTACGGTCGCTTATTTCGTACATGCCCAAAACCCTCACTGTCCCACTACCTACCCGTTGGTTAGAAACTCAATTGACCTTTTTATTCTCACCGTTGGTTCATCGGCCAAGTAAGTGGTGCAATCGGTTGTTCGTTCGTAGATTTTTCATAATAAAAGAGTGAAATTTTCAGTCGTGAGATTTGGTGAAGATAAAGATTGACCTACGTTTGTTGTTGGCTGTTCAAGGGAAGAAATTTAAGAAATATACATAAATAGGAGTTTTTTTATTAGACAAATTAAACTTTTTTTTCTTATGATTTTTTTTAAAAAATTAAAAGAATTGAAAAAAAAACATGTCACATTTTTATTAGGTAATAACTGATGGTTAAACACTTATAATGGTATCATTATAAACTTTATACATCTATTTTGATCTAAAAAACTTTAAACACCTAAAATAAAAATAAAGATAATTTAAACATTTATTTTAGGATTAAGTTTTAATATTATTATAATAGACAATTATTGAAATTAGGTGGGACACTCGAGTGTCGGTTCTCGCCAAATAATCAAAAGCCAGCATAAGAGCGATTAAGGGTCTCAGTCATCAAATCTTCATTAGTTGGGAAGTTCCCCTTTCCCTACCTAATTAAATCACCTTTTTAATGTAAAGTACTAATTAAGGCATCCCATTCTCTATTTTATCTTTTAATAAGAAAAAAATCCGAAAAACAACTTGTCGGAATTCAAATCCTTGATCCGGTAACAATAAGAAATTTAAAAATAATACAATTATTTTATTACTATCATAAGAATGACATTAGTTAATTAAATTTGGTCATGCTATTTTATACAGTATAAATACTATAGCATTACCACTATATCATGCCGGTACTTTAAAGCTTGAGCACATATATGTATATATAAATTGATAAGTGACAAATACATGAAGCTAAGTTGTTAAATATTTTTCTTAATTGCCCTTGAAACTATAGAGATGAAGCCAAAAACCAGTGCGTGATTGTCTTTGCAGATTCGGAGATTATTTTAAAGTTTTAAGATAAATATCGATGATTGATCTAAAAACTTAAAAACTAAATTCAACAATAATTTTTCTTAAAATGAGTATGTAACTTTTCTCCCTTTGCACGCTAAATCTAAAAAGTTACCAAAAAAACAACACTAAATTATAATCTCTTTGTCTCACTAAAATTGTCACATGTTGATTTTTTTGGATCAAACTTTTTCAACTTTGACCTCTTATAATTTAAAATTTATTATTGATAAAAATATGAAAAAATATATTTTAAAAACTTTGAATCAACTAGTTTTTAAATATATTTTTTATAATTTTTAATTAATTAAAATATTTAAATAAATTATAGTAAAAGTTGAAAAATTTTGATCAAAAAAATCAACATGTGACAGTTTTAGTAGGACGGATAGAGTATTTATTTTATTAAAAAAAGGGAATACAAATGCTCTTCACCTGGACTCAATGCATCTGCCCTTGATTGGTACCAAGCCAACTATGCTGCACTGCACCGTCGTGCATCATGATTGAGCCGCTCCGTACCTCTATACTCAAGGACCCACTCTTCCATCTCCACGATATGTTATTCATACTTTCATTTTCGTTTTATTGTCTATTTTCGGAGTTATTTTACCCTTAAAAAAACGTTGTTTTTACTAATCGAATGTAAACCTGAATGTAAACCCGAATGTAATATCAAATATGTTTTACTATCGTATCCAATATTTGTACGTAGTTTTAAACATGTTCATCGGATCCATGGCTTACATTTGCTCATTTGCTAACACATCAAAAGTCGCCATATTGTTGCCTGCCGCCATAAATAATTCCGAGAAAAAAACCAAGGAGAGAGTGCCACTTGGCGTGATGGTGGCCAATGAGAGAATGCCTTTTTTCTTCTTCTGTGGAATTCCCTTCTATAATATATGATAAAACAGACAACATGGCTGTCACCAAAAAGAAATTATACCCATATCTCTGTTGGGTTTCATGTTCCACATCATTGGAGGTACATGTGAAATTGTCTTCGACTAGTGGGGGATCTATATATATATGATTGAGCAAGTTTGTGTCTACTCTAAAGTATTTTTAAAGTTTTTATATTTTATTTTAATTATTTTATTTCATGAACTAATTCTTAAGTTTTATAACTTGTGTCCCGTTTAAAATTTTGAGATTTTTATGATTTGTATTTATCTTTAAAAAAATCCGCCATTGCCTCTACACATGGAAGACATGCAATGACTGAATATGGAAAAGTTTGATTGGGGTGTATACAGTTAGGTTTAATACAAAATTTAATAACTCGTCGATTTTAGATTAGGTAAATTTTGGTTATCGGTTTTTACATATTAACCTTAAAATTTGTGATTTACATATTAACCTTAAAATTTGTGATTTTGTATCTTATTTTGACAAAATAACTTTAACTTTTTTAGTAATATGCATGTTCATCTTACAGTACATATTTGTGTTGCATGTCCGTCTTACAGTTAATGTCCGGGATGCGAAATTACCCTTCTAACAATGTGTCTCTTAAATTTGAAATTACATCCTCTCCTTAAAAATATAATGTGTCTTACCACCGAACAACTTTTTGGTTTAATTAACCATAAATTTTAAACTTCTAAAACAGTTTAAAACACTTTGGTTGATATCAAGTTTTGATTTTTCGAATTGACATACTTAGCCCTGAAGTTCGGTGGTTTTGGTCAGAAATTTGGACTCGTCATGTGAAAGGGCTTATGCAAGGGCAAGATTGTTCGATGAGTTTTGTCTCTTGGTCAAACAACAGTACCCGGTCATAAAGATGGAACCATTTGGCTACTTGGCAGTTGGCAGTTGGCACCATCCCAATTCCCATGCATATAAGTTTTTTTTAATTGTTCAGTGCGATCTTATAATAGTATTGGTTAAATTTTCTTAATTAGTGTACTCTACAAATAATTCCAGTGAAAAATAAAATAATATTTATATTAAGACATTCGTTTTTAAACATATATATGTGCGAGGTGTGTAACCCCCTCGTCCCAGTCTGGTCGGATGACCGGTCCAAGTGGGCCACACGGGGAAAACCGAAGCGAAATCCGTTAAGGCTTCCCCTCGGTTAACGACCCAGAAAAATTCTTTTTATCTTATCTTGTCTACATGCATAATTTAGACCTAAGTGTGGCACAGCAGCGGAAGATACAATCATAACATCAAACATCGACCAACCCAACATTTAAACAGCTCATTTTAACATTCTGCAGCAGGCCGTTTCGAAACGCCCATAGGGTGTTCCGAAACGCCTTGACTTAGCCAACGGGCCAGGGTTAATCATAAGGTGACCGTTCCGAAACAGGGGAGACCCGTATCGGAACGACCTTGACGGTCAATATCTCGTGGTCAACGAGATTTGACCGTTTCGGAACCTCAAAGGCCCGTTTCGGAACGGCTTCATCTCGCCAATTTCTCAAAATTCCAGTAGCGAAAACGTTCCGAAACGACCCTCATCCGTTTCGAAACGGCATGCCATATACACAGGGACCGTTCCGGAACAGGGGGACCCGTTCCGAAACACCCCCTGTCTGCAGACTTTTCTGGGCTGTTTTGAGGCACAAGGATGCCCCAAAACACCTCCAAAACACCATACAACAGCCAAGCATTTAAACCCAAGATATACCAACATTACTATCATGCTTTAACAAGATTTGGACATGTCTAATACTAAAGCAACATCCCACAAACATGCATTCATTCAAAGATCACTCAAACACATTTATAAACTCTTAAGCATAAGGCTAACATTTCAAGCAAGCAAATAGGCATGAGTTAACATTCATCATGGCAACACAACCATGCAAAAGCAATATATATAAAGGAGTCTACACATGCTCCTATCAACCAACAACAACCCAACAAAACCATACATGTCCCATTGCTCAAACCATTACATGTTTAAATACTAAAATCCATACTTGATGAACTCAAGTCAAAATCACACTTGGAGGCTCTCCACTTGCCCGAGCAACCCGCGAACTAAGGATCTGCAATGTTGAACAAAGAGAGCGTAAGCAATGATGCTTAGTGAGGGTAAGCTCTAAAAACAAACCTCAACATTGCAGGGTCCGAGCACGATCTAGCCAAGGTAAGTCACAAACATACCAAAAGTCCACAAGATATACACATGAGCAAAGGACAATAATAAAGTTATGATCATAAACTCAATTTCCATGATACATGTAATCACGACCAAGTATTCCAATAAGAACCATGAACCTCAACACATTGATATACACATCAAACAACATTGGCACCTAGTTAAGACCCGAATACGCGGATAGACATGTTGGAAACTCATATCCAACAACCACATTACCTCGGTGGGATTCCACTCATCACCGGTCTCGCGGAGGGGATTCCACTCATCTTCACGCCCCGTCGATGGGATTCCACTCATCACCGACTATATTCAATTACAATTCCGGGCGAACCCGTACTCCTCCTTGGTGACTCAACGCCACCAAGGCCACGCGCGACTTTAGACTCATGTGTACTGTAACCCCCTTGTCCCGATCTGGCCGGATGACCGGTCCAAAAGGGCTACACGGGGAAAACCGAGTGAAAACCCCTAAAGGATTCCCCCTCGGTTAGCAACCCTATTTTTTTTTTATTTTAAAACTCGTCTAGATGAGTAATTAACCCTACGTGATCAAACAGCGGAAAGACGTGACCAAAACAACCTAACGAACCTAAAACCACATCCAAAAGGCAAATTTTCAAGTTAAATTGCAGGGGTATCGATACACCTAAGGGGTGTATCGATACGCCTTGGCTAAGTCAAAGGTCAGAGTCAACCCGTGGAGACCGTATCGATACACCTTGGGAGGGTATCGATACCCTTGTCAAAGGTTGACTTCCCACGGTCAACGCTACTTGACCGTACCGATACGCTTGAGGCCGGTATCGATACCAAGATGGACAGTGGCTCCAGTAGCCAAAAAGGTATCGATACGCCTTCCCGCGTATCGATACGGAAGGCCTGGAATAAGAAGGCCGTATCGATACGGGTCTAACCGTATCGATACCCCCTGCCCAGCGACACCTCCTTTCACCGTTTGGTAACATCTTGCAAGGCTCTAGATGCATACTTAGACACTCTTAAGCACATACAAGCATTCATGCACCAACCACAAACAGGATTTAACATGAGGGCATTCAAACCAACGATAACATACTAGACAAAGCTCCATACAAGTCTACAAGAAGCATACTTAGCAAGCATAAGTCATCCATCACAAAGTAGACAACATAAGGCCTATCTAGGCCAAAATCATACAAATTCATGCATAAGCAACTAAACCACATAAGAGGCATAGAACATAATCCGAGAAGCAAAGCATAACACGCAACATAAGTTTAACAAATTTAAGCATGACTTCCTAAGGAGTTTGACCCCAACTCCTAACATTCTATACCCCATTGTCTAGACATTATTACAAAAGCAAACCATACATAAACTTGCTTGAGAACTCCAAAGGTTCCTCCTCGCCCGCTCGCCTCCCGAACTCTAACGATCTGCACATTGGAAACGAAGAGCATAAGCAATCTAGCTTAGTGAGAGAAGCTCTACAATTTACAACATGCAACTTTCCAAAATACGATTTGTATGCAAGAAAACAATGGATGCATAAGGGTCCATCTCAACACAACTTTTGGTTTGCGCATGCACAACCTACATACACTTACGGTGGGACTACACATCGCCGTTTCGACTAGTGGATATACAATGGGACTACACATCAAAGTTCTACCCTACTAGTCACTACCGGTGGGACTACACATCACCGTAGTTTAAACCACCATCACGTGAGGCACGAACTCAACACGACTACTACATTGACACTTAGAATGCATTTAATGGTCACAATGTATGTAAAACCAACTTGTCACAACAATTTATGAGTAGGGAGACTTACACACGGGTTTAGGCAACCTCTCAAGGTTCTACCCAAACCCCAAGGGAGGCCATATCAAGTACAATGCAATAACCAATGATCCTACTCACCGTTGCTACCCAAGAGAAGATTGAAGACCGAGCTCAAGACTCCGAAATCCCCGGATTTGCCCCCGAAGCTTCACCAACCAAATTCCTTGATTCTAAGCATTCCAACATCAAGCAAATAACCCCAAATCAGTTCATGTTCTAAAATAATCAACCCGGATAACATACTAAGTACATTACACCAATCTTTCATTGAAACAAGCTCAAATTTTCCAAAATCCGAGCAGCCTTTAAGCACCCCTCAAAACCATTGATTTCAACCTTCAAACTACTCCCTAAAGCTTTCAAAACGATGCTCACATATACCCTAATCATTGACCCTCTCATTCCTACATAGAACACCCCCAAATTTCGTTCCTAAACCTCCCAAAAACCTCCCCAAAACCTCATTTCGGAAATCACCCCAAACCTTGTAAAAATCATATCCATTGGACCCCTTTAGACTTAAAATGATTCATATCACTTCCATCAATCAAAAACCTAAGTTTAGAATGCTAAAAATGACATTTTTAATTCAAAGCCTTCAAACTCCAAAATTCCAAAATGTGAGTAGAAATGAAAACAAAAGACATCAACTTGTAGAGGATAAAGAGAGTAAGTCAAAAACGAAATTACCTTTGCAAAACCTTCAAAAATGAGTAAGCTTTTGAATGGAATAGTATCCAAGGAGAGGGGGTGTTTTTGACGGTATTGTGAATAGTGTAGTTTTGAGGAAGAAGATGACTTTTAGGATTATTTTAGGTTTGTTTGAAATGGGGGGCCAAAAGACCAAAACACCCTTAATGAAATAGGGGATCTACAATGGATGACACCATGGCTATGTGGGCTTGATTAAAATATAGTCCAACTAAATAAAACCCGAGGCCCAAGTCATTATTTTATTATTTAAAATTTGAAACCGAAACCCGAACTATTTTTAAATTAATATTTTCACCCGACCCCCGAACCCGGGTGTTACAACTCTCCCCTACTTAAGGAAATTTCGTCCTCGAAATTACCTGACGGAAACAAGTAGGGAAACTGCTCAAGCATGTCAGCTTTCCTCTCCCACGTGGCTTCCTCCACACCTCTATGTCTCCATAAGACCTTGACTAACTCTATAGTCTTGCCACGCAACACCTTGCTATCAGAAGCAAGTACCTCAATTGGTTCCTCATCGTAAGATAAGTCCGAATTTAACTCTATTTCTTCCACTGACATAACATGGGACGGATCCGACCTATACCTCCTAAGCATCGATACATGAAACACATCATGAATCTTCTCTAGCTCAACTGGGAGTCTCAATCTATAGGCAACCGGACCAATTCTCTCAACTATCTCATAAGGCCCTATGTACCTTGGGCTCAACTTGCCCTTCCTCCCAAACCTCATCACCTTCTTCCATGGCGAGACTTTCAAAAATACTTTATCCCCCACGGAGTATTCCACTTCCTTCCTTTTTAAGTCGGCATAGGACTTTTGCCGATCTGAAGCCGCCTTCAAGCGATCACATATCAACTTCACCTTCTCGGTGGTTCCCTTAAGTAGCTCGGGCATCGGCACAAGTTTCTGTCCGGCCTCAGCCCAACAAATCGGGGTCCTACACTTCCTACCATACAAGGCCTCATAAGGAGCCATCTGAATGCTTGACTGGAAGCTGTTGTTGTACGCAAATTCCACTAATGGTAGGTGTTTCTCCCACGACCCCTGGAAGTCAATAATACAACACCTCAACATATCCTCCAAAATCTGAATCACTCTCTCAGACTGCCCATCTGACTGCGGATGATACGAAGTGCTGAGGTTCAACCAAGTGCCCAAGGCTCGATGCAAACACTCCCAAAATCTAGAGGTGAATCTCGGATCTCGGTCTGACACAATTGACTTCGGTACCCCATGTAGTCTCACAATCTCACGGATATACAACTCGGCCAACTTGTCCAAAGTATAGGTGGTATGAACCGGTATGAAGTGTGCACACTTGGTGAATCTGTCTACAATCACCCACACTGAATTTTTCTTCGAAGGAGTCAACGGAAGTCCTGATACAAAGTCCATAGTGATACGCTCCCACTTCCACTCTGGAATCTTCAACGGTTGCAACAACCCTGAGGGAAACTGGTGCTCGGCCTTGACTCTCTGACAGACCATGCATTTACTTACGAACTCGGCTACATCATTTTTCAAACCAACCCAATAATACTCTTCCTTTAATCCTCGATACATCTTCGTGCTACCCGGATGCATAGCAAAAGGGCTATTGTGAGCCTCCCACAAAATCGTACGCCTCAACTCGGCATCCTCCGGAACCACTATCCTATCCTTGAAACATAGGATCCCATTCTCTCCAAAACAATACTCAGTAGGCCTATCTTCCGCTATGTCTTGCACGTGAGGTGCCAAGGACTCATCTCGCAACTGCTTCTCACGAATCAACTGAACCAAAGATGGCTTAACCTGAAGCTCGGCCACTAGCCCACCGTCCGTAGACACACTCAACCTTGCGAACATTGCTCGCAACTCAACGACCATCTTCCTACTCAAGGCATCGGCCACCACATTCGCCTTGCCCGGATGATATTCTATGGTGAGGTCATAATCTTTAAGGAGCTCTAACCACCTTCGTTGCCTAAGATTCAACTCCTTTTGGGACATCAAATATTTCAGGCTCTTGTGGTCGGTGTACACAGTGCACTTCTCACCATAAAGATGGTGTCTCCAAATTTTCAACGCGAACACCACTGCGGCCAACTCTATGTCATGTGTGGGGTAATTCTTCTCATGGACCTTCAACTGTCGGGAAGCATATGCCACTACCTTACCTCCTTGCATAAGTACACAACCTAGCCCCACGTAAGATGCATCACTGTAAATTACAAACTCTCTCCCCGGCTCGGGCTGAATCAAAATGGGAGCTTCGGTCAAAGCTTTCTTCAACTTCTCAAACGCTACTTGTCTTGCATCTGACCATTCATACAGAACATTCTTCTGTAGCAACTTGGTCAACGGAGCCGCTATCCTCGAGAACCCCTCAACAAATCTCCTATAGTATCCCGCCAAGCCTAGGAAGCTGCGGATTTCTGTCACTGATTTTGGTTGCTTCCAATTTACAATGGCTTCAATCTTCTTGGGATCTACACTAATCCCACTAGCTGAGATCACGTGGCCAAGGAAGACCACCTCTCTAATCCAAAACTCACACTTACTTAGCTTGGCATACAATTGATTCTCAAGTAGGGTCTGAAGCACCAACCTTAAGTGTTCATCGTGCTCCTCTTCGGTCTTCGAGTACACTAGGATGTCGTCAATAAACACTACCACAAACCTGTCCAAGAACTTATGAAACACCCGGTTCATCATATCCATGAAGGCTGCTGGAGCATTGGTCAAACCAAAAGGCATCACCAAAAACTCATAATGTCCGTAACGTGTACGAAAAGCTGTCTTCGGTATGTCCACATCCCTTACCTTTAACTGATAATATCCAGACCTCAAATCAATCTTTGAAAACACAATAGCACCCCTCAACTGGTCTAGCAAGTCATCTATCCTTGGCAAGGGATATTTATTTTTCACTGTCACCTTATTCAACTGTCTATAGTCTATGCACATCCTCATGCTACCGTCCTTCTTTTTCACAAACAAAACCGGAGCACCCCACGGGGAAACACTAGGCCTAATGAAGCCTCTGTCAGTCAACTCCTGAAGCTGTGTCTTCAACTCCTTCAACTTCTTCGGTGCCATTCTATACGGAGCAATGGACACCGGTGCGGAATCAGAATATGTCTCGATAGCAAACTCAACCGCTCTGTCTGGAGGCAAACCTGGTAGTTCTTCCGGAAAAACACTCGGGAAGTCACACACAGTCCTGATATCCTGAGGTCTCACCTCACTCATATCCGGGTTCATTACGTAAGCCAAGTAAGCCTGACACCCTGAACTTAACAATCTCTGAGCTTCCAAAGCCGAAACCACATTGGACAAAAACTTAACATTCTCCCCAACTACCACAACCTCAAAGTCATCAGCAAGCCTCAAAGAGACTCTCTTAGTCTCAAAGTCAACCCTAGCTTTATGCTCTACAAGCCAATCCATGCCCAAAATCACATCAAAGCCATAAAAGGGTAGCTCCATCATGTCGACTGGAAATATGTGGCCCTGAATCATCAAGGGACACCTCCTATACACTTTCCTAACTACCACTGTATCACCAAAAGAGCTAGTGACATTTACTCCTACTTCTAACCAATCGCAAGGTAGTCCTAATGACTTTGCATGCTCACCCAGAATATACGAATGCGTTGACCCCGAATCTATGAGGGAAAGCAAACTCAAAGACTGTAATGTGAAATTACCTGCAATGACATCAGTGTCATTTCCAGCCTCTCGCTGAGCGTACACTCTAGCCGGTCCTCCTCCCTCGGGCTGGACTGCTACCACATGAGCCAAGTTCCTCTGACCCTCATTCCTTGGCTGGAAGTTCCCACGGCCGCGCCCACGACCTCTCTGATGCTCAAAACCCCTCGCTGGAGCCGGTCCTCCTCTGACTGGGTGTGGACAATCACGTCTCAAATGATCTCGGGAGCTACAGTTCCAACACGCCCCAAACATACCCATGCACTCACCTGAGTGGCGTCTCCCGCACCTAGTGCACTCCGGAAAGTGCCCAACAGCCCCTTGGCCCTGACGGCCCTGACCATGGTTACCACCCCTAGGCCTCGTATCTGGCTGATACCTCCTATCCCTATGCCTCTTGGCATGATCTCTATCCCAGTTCGCATGTCTCTTCCCGGAGTCAGACCCACCAGCACGTGCTCTAGAGCTTAAGTTTTGTTCTACATCCTTGGCTCTAGAAACCAAAACATCGAACTCAGTGTAGTCGGTGGCCAACAGGTAGGTCTTCACATCAGTAGTCAACCCATATCTGAAGCGTTCACATCGTTCCTTCTCATCCGGAATCAACTCTGGCGCATACTGGCTCAACCTCACAAATTGGATCTCATACTCGGTCACGGTCCTATGGCCTTGAACCAAAGCCATGAACTCCCTTTTCTTTTCATCTAAGTACCGGACTCCGAGGTACTTCCTCTTGAAAGCACTCCTGAAAAACTCCCATGTGACATCCACCTCGGCCATACCAGAGATAGCAGTGGTCCACCAGGTATAAGCGTCTCCCTGGAGCAATGAGACAGTGCATCCCAACTTACGGGCGTCCGAACACTCCATCTGACCCAAGATGCGAGTAGTGCTCTCAAGCCACCCTTCTGAACCCTCCGGAGATAACCCACGAAACTCAACTGCCCCCAAATTACGAAGCCTCTCTAGGGGTAATCCTGTCCCTGCACCCTGAGCTGGTGCCGCAGCTTGCATACCAGCCCAAGCAGTCTGGAAAGCTCCGGCTATAGTCTGAATCAAATGAGCCACATCCGGGCCTGCCTGACCTTGGCCCGCTTGGGCCCCATTACCTCCCACATTAGCCCCAGCTTGAGGCCCATTACCATCACCTCCAACGTTCCCTCCGTTACCACCCGGAGCATTAAGAGCAGGAGGCGCGTTCTCGGGTGCCTGGTCACCCGCTCTAGGTCGTCCCCTCGGTCTCACCATAGCAATTAGTGTAATCTAAAACAACAAACACACAACAACAAGAAACGTTAGGTTAGCAAGGGGCAAAGGACTCCGGTTCTCAAGCTCTTTAAACCAAAACAATTTTCCTTTTTATTTTGACAATAATGCCTAACAATGGGGACTCAAACCAACCCTCAAACAACAGAAAAGCCATCATAGCATGCATACATACACCGTGCTAAAAACAGAATTTAGACATACATGGCAAAACACTCATAATATCTTAACTTACCTCACTTACCTGCCCGAGGTCTCGGAAACCTCAGGCTCTGATACCAATAAATGTAACCCCCTTGTCCCGGTCTGGCCGGATGACCGGTCCAAAAGGGCTACACGGGGAAAACCGAGTGAAAACCCCTAAAGGATTCCCCCTCGGTTAGCAACCCTATTTTTTTTTATTTTAAAACTCGTCTAGATGAGTAATTAACCCTACGTGATCAAACAGCGGAAAGACATGACCAAAACAACCTAACGAACCTAAAACCACATCCAAAAGGCAAATTTTCAAGTTAAATTGCAGGGGTATCGATACACCTAAGGGGTGTATCGATACGCCTTGGCTAAGTCAAAGGTCAGAGTCAACCCGTGGAGACCGTATCGATACACCTTGGGAGGGTATCGATACCCTTGTCAAAGGTTGACTTCCCACGGTCAACGCTACTTGACCGTACCGATACGCTTGAGGCCGGTATCGATACCAAGATGGACAGTGGCTCCAGTAGCCAAAAAGGTATCGATACGCCTTCCCGCGTATCGATACGGAAGGCCTGGAATAAGAAGGCCGTATCGATACAGGTCTAACCGTATCGATACCCCCTGCCCAGCGACACCTCCTTTCACCGTTTGGTAACATCTTGCAAGGCTCTAGATGCATACTTAGACACTCTTAAGCACATACAAGCATTCATGCACCAACCACAAACAGGATTTAACATGAGGGCATTCAAACCAACGATAACATACTAGACAAAGCTCCATACAAGTCTACAAGAAGCATACTTAGCAAGCATAAGTCATCCATCACAAAGTAGACAACATAAGGCCTATCTAGGCCAAAATCATACAAATTCATGCATAAGCAACTAAACCACATAAGAGGCATAGAACATAATCCGAGAAGCAAAGCATAACACGCAACATAAGTTTAACAAATTTAAGCATGACTTCCTAAGGAGTTTGACCCCAACTCCTAACATTCTATACCCCATTGTCTAGACATTATTACAAAAGCAAACCATACATAAACTTGCTTGAGAACTCCAAAGGTTCCTCCTCGCCCGCTCGCCTCCCGAACTCTAACGATCTGCACATTGGAAACGAAGAGCATAAGCAATCTAGCTTAGTGAGAGAAGCTCTACAATTTACAACATGCAACTTTCCAAAATACGATTTGTATGCAAGAAAACAATGGATGCATAAGGGTCCATCTCAACACAACTTTTGGTTTGCGCATGCACAACCTACATACACTTACGGTGGGACTACACATCACCGTTTCGACTAGTGGATATACAATGGGACTACACATCAAAGTTCTACCCTACTAGTCACTACCGGTGGGACTACACATCATCGTAGTTTAAACCACCATCACGTGAGGCACGAACTCAACACGACTACTACATTGACACTTAGAATGCATTTAATGGTCACAATGTATGTAAAACCAACTTGTCACAACAATTTATGAGTAGGGAGACTTACACACGGGTTTAGGCAACCTCTCAAGGTTCTACCCAAACCCCAAGGGAGGCCATATCAAGTACAATGCAATAACCAATGATCCTACTCACCGTTGCTACCCAAGAGAAGATTGAAGACCGAGCTCAAGACTCCGAAATCCCCGGATTTGCCCCCGAAGCTTCACCAACCAAATTCCTTGATTCTAAGCATTCCAACATCAAGCAAATAACCCCAAATCAGTTCATGTTCTAAAATAATCAACCCGAATAACATACTAAGTACATTACACCAATCTTTCCATTGAAACAAGCTCAAATTTTCCAAAATCCGAGCAGCCCTTAAGCACCCCTCAAAACCATTGATTTCAACCTTCAAACTACTCCCTAAAGCTTTCAAAACGATGCTCACATATACCCTAATCATTGACCCTCTCATTCCTACATAGAACACCCCCAAATTTCGTTCCTAAACCTCCCAAAAACCTCCCCAAAACCTCATTTCGGAAATCACCCCAAACCTTGTAAAAATCATATCCATTGGACCCTTTTAGACTTAAAATGATTCATATCACTTCCATCAATCAAAAACCTAAGTTTAGAATGCTAAAAATGACATTTTTAATTCAAAGCCTTCAAACTCTAAAATTCCAAAATGTGAGTAGAAATGAAAACAAAAGACATCAACTTGTAGAGGATAAAGAGAGTAAGTCAAAAACGAAATTACCTTTGCAAAACCTTCAAAAATGAGTAAGCTTTTGAATGGAATAGTATCCAAGGAGAGGGGGTGTTTTTGACGGTATTGTGAATAGTGTAGTTTTGAGGAAGAAGATGACTTTTAGGATTATTTTAGGTTTGTTTGAAATGGGGGGCCAAAAGACCAAAACACCCTTAATGAAATAGGGGATCTACAATGGATGACACCATGGCTATGTGGGCTTGATTAAAATATAGTCCAACTAAATAAAACCCGAGGCCCAAGTCATTATTTTATTATTTAAAATTTGAAACCGAAACCCGAACTATTTTTAAATTAATATTTTCACCCGACCCACGAACCCGGGTGTTACATGTACACACTAACATCCTAATGATCGATCATTTGTATCCAAGTTTACTAGTGCCAATATTTACTTACATCACATTACTTATTTCATAAACCTTGTGCTTAGCACATACTCACCAACAACCATCATTATGCATGTCTCAAGCATCATAAGTCCAATCTCATTTCACATGTATAAAGCAATATACATAGGCATTCATATCGCAATTTATGCAAGACATACACAACCATAAAATGAGTTCAACCAAAGGCTCTAGATCAAGTTTAGGATTAGGCTACCACCCTAATCCTAACTCTAGGCGGGGCTACCAAGCCCAACCTAGTCCATATACTCGAACCAACCAATTTAAAACCGTTTTAAACAATTAACCACTCACCTAAGCTTCCAAGCCCAACGACCAAGCAAGCGACAACCTTCAACTCCCCGGATTTGGTCCCAAAGTCTCTTCCACGTTTCCTCTTGCTTCAAGTCAAACAAAACACTTACATTACTTCCCAATTCAATGCTAATTCAATCATCAATCTACTTTGCAACTCACAACCCATTTCCACAATTTTCCAAACCACATAACATCTCCAAAAACCCAATTTTCGGACTCCCACAACCAAGGACTGAAATACCCAATTCCAAGAACCCAAATGGCTTCCAAAACACCCCAAATCACCCTCCTAACATAGGTAAATCATCAGCCCTTCAATTCCAACATTAAACCTCTCAAAAACCCAATTTTTCATACCTTAAAATTTGCCCTAAAGACCCACTACGAAAAATTCACTCAAAATCAACCAAATTAAGATATGTTGTAAGTTTCATCATGATTAAGCATAACCCCAAAATAATTTCTCAAAACAAATTGAAAAACCCCATCAAAACCCCAAATTTCCATATGAACCCTAATTCCCAAAACTCACTATTTTTGAAATTTGAAACAATAGATAAGTAGAGAATGGAGAGGAAGTTAAGAAAATATATTAACCTTTTAATTTGGTGTAAAAATCGGCTAGCAAAGCTAATGGAATAGTAACTAGGGTTTAGGAGTGTTTGAAAATGGGGGAGGGTTTTGAAATTGGTAAAGGAGAAAATGAAGAGGAAGATGACAACTTTTATGGAAAAGTTGTCTTCCTTTATTTAAAATGTGGGTAAATTACAACTTTGGTCCCTCCCTCATTATTAAGACTCGAATAGGTCATTATTTAAAGTAGGTTTATTTTTAATTAGATTCTATTTGACTCGGACAACAACCCGGCTACCTCCTAGGCCCTAGACACGGGTGTTACAAGGTGTGTCTTATCACAAGGTTACGAAAAAAATTAATCCTTTAATCTTTAATCATTGGCGTAGCCAGTATTTTCATACAGTGTGTCATATTTTAGAGTGGGGAGTAAGGTATGTGAGATTCTCAAACCACTAGAATAAGTATTGTTGAGTGTTGACCTTATATCCCAATGAATCAAGTGAGATCAATTGTATCATCAAATTTTTATGTACATTGGCCCATGACCGAGATACTCACCTATCAAAACTAGGTTTATGATGTGCGTCGGACTAGAATAGTCAAGACAAAATCATAGAGAACCGAGAAGACAACAATTCTTTTAATCTTTTAATAATACACACATCATATATTGTAAATAAATTATTTGAACTTATACCTCCTAAAAAATAATAACATTTTTTGTGATAGCACTCGAAGAGTTCTTATTTACCTTATATGTAAAATCAAAGGCAAATAAGAAATGAGACTTTCTTTTGTAATTGATTGAATTGAAACATAGATATTGTACAACAACCATATCAAAATCCAATATTTCCATATCCAAAGAATAAACACAATTTCTCTGACATTTTCCTTAATTTTGGGGAGAGATGAGTAAGATATTTTTTTTTGCTACTAATAATTAAAAGTTATTTTTTTCTCAAAATTTGCAACTACACACTACAAGTTGTTCAACTTTTCTCTTTGTCTTACGTTTGTCAAATCATTAACAACTTTGTTCAATAAATTTAAATTCCCAAATATTAATTGTCCTTCACCAACCAAAAAAGAGAAAAAAATGAATATTGTCATTTTGGTATATGGAGAAATTTTTAATTCAATTTTATATTTGAACTTTCCTTCTACGAAGCTTGGTACCCAATTATTTGTTGTAATAACACATACACCCGAACAAACATGTTTTTTTAAAATAAACATGTTATTTGAAATACTGTATGACACATAATATATATATATATATATAATCTTAATTTATCAAGAAAAGAATAAAAATCTTAAAAAATTCATGAAATATTTTTAGAAAATCTAAAATACTTTTTTAATAGTCTAAAGGTTATTACAGTGTAGTATTTGTTCATAGTTATTTTTAACTTTTTTGATAAAACACATGCACCTTGCAAATATTATGATTGAACTTGTGTCTCCTGATAAATATCATCCGCTTTTCCACTTGGACAGTAGTTGAATTCTTTAAAATAATTTTAAATATATGTGTTAAGTTTCACATGACATTATATGTTACACATTCTTACAATGTTATTCAATTTTTTGTAGTGAAAGAATAGACTACAATAACATACTTCGTGAAAAACAATTTAAAATTTTAAATCAAATCGAAATATTATTTATGTGCCTGACTTAACAGGTTCCGATCCGATTTTATAAGGTTATATTTTTTTTAAGAAAAATTCGGGTTCGGGTATGGTTTTATGAGGATGATGTCGGGTCGGGTTTGGATTTAAGGTGAAAATACCCTACCCGACCCGAAATAACAATTTAATTTTATTCTAATAATTTAAGTATAATTGCTATAATGCCCCTCTTTAAATATATATTTCAATTATCTCTCTATTTTGTCTAATAGAAATGGAATAATTATTATAATGATCCCTTTATATTTGTATTTTTTAATTAACTCCATATTTTCTCAGATAATAATGTTAAATGATAATTTTTATTTATGTCGGGTCGGGTCGGGTTTTTACTCTAGAATTTGGGTCGGATTTGGGTCGGGTGGAACATTATAAAATGTAGGGTCGGGTTTGGATAGATGTGTTATATTTTTGAGTCGAACGTGAATTAACCAAAAACTCGACCCATGGCCATCCCTATATGTACCAAAGTAATAGTAAAATACAACTTAAAAAAAACTTTTTTAGCCCAGTCATTAATCACAAGTGTAGAATTTTTTTTGAATAGTCTAAAGGTGATTACAAGGTAGTATCTATTCATAGATATTTTTAACCATTTGACAATGCCCATACACCATGTAGACATAGCGATTTAATTCATTTGAGCTAATATCTTCTATGATAATCATCATCCGCTTTTGCATTGAGACACAAGTTTAAAATTTAGTTGTCTTTAAAACAACTATCGAAAGTTTAAACAATTTCATGAAGAATATTTCTTCATTCATTTTTATTACTTTAATTACTTATCTTTTCAATAATATAGCATATATTCACCTTATTATTTTATGTTCTATAAATGTTGAGATTTGAGTTCATACAATATTAGACAATATGAACATCTTTGGTCACTCTACCAATTAGTGAATCTCAATTAAAATTATTAGATATGAATTATCATTTTTTATTTACTATAAACAAATATTTTTTAAAGTTATATTATGAAAATAAATGTTAAAATTTTATTAAATAATGTTTAAAAGTCATAAAATAAAATCTAAAAATCTAAAAAATATCTTAAGGGTGCCTGAAACGTTTGAACTTTTGAAGAAAAAAATCAATTAACCCCTTATTTTTTGTACCAATTAAACCTCTAAATCAATAAATTAAATCAATTAAACTCTTTGACCAAATTTAACCATCAAATCTTTATATTTTTTCTTGAGATATTACTGCTATGTGACACATTAAAATCTGTCATGAGATTGAGACATTTGAAAAAATTTTAGAATAGTATTTTTTTATAATTCTTTAGAATTTTTAAAGGAGTGAATTGATGAAAATTTAGAGTTTACGAGCTTACTTTGGTGCAAAAATAAGTTTCTTAATTAATTATGTTTTTTAAAAGTTCAATGACTTATGATACTCTTAAGCCAAATAAAATTAACCTGAAAAAAATTAAAATTAATTGATAGAAAACTGATAAATTATAAAATTATTTATTAAATCAGATCGAACCAAACCATATACACATTTATTTGTGTCATCTGCACCGTATTAAGAGTCACGTGATTGACTGCTTGAATTCATAACTTTGAACCCTTAGGGGGCGTTTGGTTCATGGAAAAGATTATTACCAAAGGTAATAATCTTTTCCGGAATAACATTCCCATGTTTGGTTTGAGAGCATTCCTTCTATAGGGTAATAATCTTTTCCCAATAGTTTCCCCTTAAATGGTGGGAATGTCATTCCCACCAATTTCATAGGTATTTGTTAATTCCCACCCATATGGACTATATTATCCTTAAGTTAATGATTTTTTTTCATATAGATCCTTTATTTGATCTTTTAATTAGATGATTAATTATTTGTGGTGTAAATTAATTAAATATTTTTACACAATATTAATTTAATATTTAAATGGCGTTACACTTATTTAAATGTTGTTTTAGTATTTAATGTATTTTTATTAATATTATATTTATGATGATTATAGGTCATATGGTGGGTTGCATATTTGCTTAAGAATGAATAAGTTAGTAGCTGATATTTTTAATTTTATTCTTTGATTTATAAGATGTTTATCATATTATAAAAGATTTTAGTAGGCTAAATTTATGATCTAAAATTTTTATCACTGTTTAATAATTTTTAAATTTATTTTATTATATATTTTAATTTAATTTACAATCTATCATAAGAAATAAAAAAAATTAAAAATTTGAACATGTTAAAAGTTTAACAGTTGAAAATTCACAAAATTATGTTAATAGAGAGTAACGAAGATATGAAAATATAAAAAATATATTTTTAATTTTTAAATCTAATAGTTATATTAATGATATGATAAATATATATTTTTTTACAAATTTTAGATAGTATAACAAAAATAGTTATATGACTTTTTATGTAGATATTTTTAACTTAATATTGAAAGTTTAACATGTTAGAAAGAAAATATAACACATGGATAATTTGGTAAATTTTACTTTTAAGTAATCTTATATTTTTCTAACCAAACACAATAACCTTATATATATTCCGAAAATCTCATTCCCAGAAGTAATTATATATTCCGTGAACCAAACGCACCCTTATTGTCTCAACTCTCAATCATTCTTTTCTTCGCACATGATTCTACATTATATACTCAGCTAAGCTATTGTTTGCACCCTCCTAAGCCGTAAGCCTATATTTACTTTTTAACTCTAGATCCTAACACATGCTCAAGTTTATGTGTACATGTTAGTCACGTGGGTGGTTCTATTGGAATTTCCAACCGGATAACTTAATTAATTAATTGTATATAGTAATTATATTAAATAACGGGGTTAGAGAAAATAAAACAACAATAATAGAAGGGTTAAATAATTTGGAATGGAATAATAAGTCAAAATGGTCACAGTTGGGATATTCGTGTTACCATGTGTCATCTAACCAAACTCACCCGTGTTTATTCCCCCTCTGCTTTTAAAAATTATCTGTTAATTATTGAATTAAATAAAAATAAACGAACATGTATTGCGATTCATAAAATGCCAATAAAATTGTGTTTTTAATATCAACAATCATAAGCGTAATAATTATTATTCAAAAAATAATTATTATAATGTGGCATTATTCCAATTCCAGGAGTTGTCCACATAAATTATGCTGTATTTTCGGGTTAATAATTACCGGGGACAAATGTTTTAAATTTATTTCGACAAATAATATTAATATCTATATTCAAAGAAACGATCGAAACTTTGAATACCGTTTAGGGTAAAAGAAAATCTTATAATTTTTTTTAAACTCGTGGTTAATATTTACGATATGTTTTTATGAAAAGAAGAGGTGTATTAAATATTAATTATTGGACGACTTTTTTAAAAATATTGGCATTTTTTGAACTACCAAAGCTAAAGCTGTTGAAATTAATTACTCATCTTATTGATGGTAATAACAGTCCAATAATAGTTGATTTTGATTAGGATAAGTCTGTATGTGAATAATGACACGATATAATTGAGATTAATAATGATAATATACTGATACGCGTCGTTTAATACGTATATAAAGCTGGCAGCGGCAACTACTCTTTATAGCCTACATATACCCATGTGATCTTTGACTTCAAAAAATTAAGGATCTAATTGTTGTTTGTATTACGAATCAAATCCACAAGTTTTACATTTTGCATTCAATTAAGAAATTTTAGCTGTTAAATAAAAAATATATTTATTACAACAATATCCGAATAAAATTTATTTTTATATAATAAACCTTTTAAAATTTTCTTTAGTGGACCTTGAACCCAAATGTGCTTTCTCAACTGGTTGTTAGTATATTATACCTATTTAATTATACATAATTACATGTAAATACAATTACTATATAGTAACTGTCAAAACGTAACCTAAAAATAAATAATTAAGTTTTCGGATTAATTGTATAAAATTACAGTTACACATATTTTTGTTTTTTTTCTTGTATTTGTTTTCTTTTTATACTTAAAACACTCTAAAAACAATACAATTAATAGTTTACATAATGGATAGAAGTAGTAGTTTGATCGGTCTGATCCGGTCTGATCGGTTCAATATGTAGGTACGTTTAGTATTGGCGTCGGCACAATTATATATAAGTGAAACCCATCCTTTGCTGCCGCAATTTCTTAAAACTACCATTTTCACCGCCAATTTCCCGCCCCCTCTATCTATTCCTCCCTCGATTGCCATATACAAGGGCGTCGCAAAAATCCATACTTAGCCATAAGCAACAATGTCTTTCAAGAATCGGTCACCGTCGAGTCCTCAACCGCAACTGCACGATCTCAAGCAACGCGTTTTCACCTGCCTCAACAAACTCGCCGACCGCGACACTCTCGCACTCGCTTCGTCTGAGCTCGAGTCCATCGCACGAAACCTTACCGCCGATTCCATCTCTCCGTTCCTTAACTGCCTTCACAACACCGACTCTTCGGCCAAGTCTCCGGTTCGGAGGCAATGCGTGATCCTTTTGACTTTGATGTCTCATTCGCACGGCAACGTCCTAACTCCTCACTTTTCTAAGATGATTTCCACACTCGCTCGCCGCCTCCGCGACCCCGACTCCGCCGTCCGATCCGCTTGCGTAGAGGCGACGACCGCAATGTCGTCTCACATAACGAAGCCTCCATTTTCGGTTCTGTCGAAGCCTTTGATTGAAATGCTCGTGGTGGAGCAAGACGTCAACTCGCAGATCGGAGCGGCGATGTGTTTGTCGGCGGCGATCGAGGCGGCGCCGGATCCTGAGACGGAGCAGCTTAAGAAGGTGTTGCCGAAGTTGGGGAAGTTGGTGAGGAGCGAAAGTTTCAAAGCGAAAGCGGCTGTGTTCGGAGTTATTGGAAGCGTTGCCAGCGTTGGCGCCGTCGGAAGTAAAGGAGTCTTAGATTGGCTAGTGCCTTGCGTGGTGGAGTCTTTGAGTAGCGAAGATTGGGGAACGAGAAAGGCGGCGGCTGAGGCGTTAGGGAAAGTGGCTATGGCGGAGAAAGAGCTGGCAACGGAGTATAAAGCGGCGTGTGTGACTGCTCTTGAGAACAAGAGGTTTGATAAGGTACATCCGTGTGCTTCTTTACTCCGTAATCATTTAATAATATATCTTTTCCCGATAACGGGAAAAATGAAAAATAGAAGAAAATTGATCATCGTTTTGATAAATTTCGTTGCTACAGGTTAAGATTGTCCGAGAAACTATGAATCGTAGTTTAGATTTATGGAAGGATGTCTCTGTAGTTTGTGAAGAGGCCTCAACTCCTCAGTCCGACTCATCTTCAGTAGGTATATAATGATGGTTTAATTTTGTTAATCTTGTAATTATCTGATATTTGGAAATTAACCATCATTGTTCAAGCCCTTAATAGTTTGTTATAATATGAAGGCAAAATGACAAAAGATGCCCTTAACGTTTGCATGTTTTGTCATTTGGCTCCTATTCTTTTTTTTTGGTCTAAATATGCCACCAATGTTTGCTTGTTTTGTTATTTGCCCCCCTATTCTTTCTTTTGGTCCAAATATGCCCCCAACGTTTCATTCAAAGTCCAAATATGCCCATGTTAGATGTAAACTGTCAATCAACTGACGATCAACGGCTTATAAAAAAATTATGATGTGGCATCAGTAGATCTTAATACGTGGCAAGTCCAGTCAGCATCAGCTATTGAACGTTAGTTGACAGACAATTTTCATCTAACTTGGGCATATTTGGACCAAATTGAAACGTTGGGGGCATATTTAGACTACGAATGAAACGTTGGGAGAATATTTGGACCAAAAGAAAGAATAAGGGGCCAAATGACAAAACAAGCAAACGTTGGGGCATATTTGGACCAAAAGCCAAATGACAAAACATTCAAACGTTGGGGGGCATATTTTGTCATTTTGCCTAATATGAACTGCATTTGTTTTTGTTTTTTGTTTTGAACTTTTTCATAAGGTACAAAAATTTGATACTTCTTCAATGTGAGTGATCAATTTCTTCAACAAGTTTCACTTTAAAACTTAGAAAATTTAAGGGTTAGAACATTTATGTTTGGTAACCACTGCTGTAAACTATTAGCTTTCATCATTTATGATTGTGTGCTTTGATCGTGGGAACAGATAATGGTAGCGTTGGATGCTTTCCTTCAGTTGCAAAAAGTATGAATGATGTTGATTTTAGAACTCCCCAATCAAAGAAAGTTGCCCCCACGAGCAGGTCCCCTCCAACTGATGCTTCCAATGCAAAGAAAGAGACTCCCCTGAAAAGTAACAATCGGAACGGTAACACATCGGTTTTTGGTAAGCTGGACCGCTCAAAGTCATCTAATTGGAAGATTGAAACCTCTGAGCCGAAATCTTTGTTTTCGGATGATGACAATATCAAAAAGAGTGTACCCTTTGTCAAGGTTCATGATGAAAAAGTAAAGACATTTGGTGGTTTGAGATCTGGGTCTCGGGTGCTTCCTTTTCATGATTGTGAGGAGAACTTGGATGTTGGTGGCAAAAATGCTTTTCTAGATGTTGACGAGAATCGCAAAGACATGGAGGATCTGTCGTTGATCCGCGAACAACTTGCTCAGATCGAAGACCAGCAATCCAATCTACTAAACCTCCTCCAGGTAGTTTACGAAGCTGAATATCCTATTTCTCTTTCAAAGAGCAATGCCTTCATATAATTTCTTATTGTTGTTCTTTGGAAGCTACCCTTGGTTATGCTATTTGTAGTAATGCTTAGTACTTTCTGAAGTTCTTTTGAAGCCTGCTAGTTCTTTCTATTCTTTTCTTTATCCTGTTTAAGTGATTTTAATAACAATGTTTTTTTTTCTCTATTTAATTCTAGAAATTTATTGGGAGCTCCCAAATTGGGATCAATTCTCTAGAGACTCGAGTAAACGGCCTGGAGATGGCTCTGGATGAGATATCATATGATTTGGCTATTTCAAGTGGTAGGATTCCAAACATGGATTCTCCGGATAACACATGCTGCAAGCTGCCTGGTGCAGAATTCTTGAGTCCCAAGTTCTGGAGGAAGAGCGAAGATAGATTTTCTACTTCAAGGTTATCTTCTTCGGGGCGCAGGCTTTCGCTAAATGCAATACATAAGACACCTTATAAAGATTCCGGCGGTGAAACGTATAGTCTGTCATTTAGCCAAAGATATCAGGTTCAAGCTAGGAGTGGATTCGATGTGGACTCAATGGTCGATGCCGGTAGTGACACAAGAGGGAATTCAGTGTTCTCAAATGGAATAACAAAGAATTACAATCAAAATGCCGAGAGGTTCCAGGTTGGCAATGCTAGTGCTCCTGATGGGACTTAGAAACGATTCGTCGTAGCAGCAGCAGGTACTGGAATTTCACTTTAAAATTTTCTGCAACATGAAAGTAGAAGTGTTTTTGATATTTTTATTTCTCTGTTTTGTTTTTTCAGATATTCAGCTTAACTCGAGCCTTGGACGAATCGAGCTTGAAGATGAAACGATACAATGAAATCATTGAAATTGTAGATCAATGATGAAGAGATGCCAGCATTTTGGCTTGTTACACACGGGATTGTAGGTTTTCCTTTTGAAATCCATCAGTAAGTTAACTGCAATACCAATGGCTTTTAGAACATATTGTGTGTGTGTTTCGACAGAATCCTTGCCCCCCTCACAGGCTCACAGCCACTGATTGGGCCTCATCTATGTACACGGAGTGTCTTTGTGCATCTTAGGCCATGAAGTAAAAATTATATTATTTTCAGAAATGAATCTTTTTTGTAATATGAAAAATAATCTTAATTTATGCACCACTTTTTTTTAGCATAATTTATGAATCACTTCAACTTTGTCTAAAAGAATAGGCAAATCTAATAAGGTTGTCTATATCAAACTTGTTGGTTGATTAATCCGGATTAAGTGTTGTAAAAGCCCATTATGAGGGATAAAAATCTCATACCCCTTTTCGGTGCCGCTACTTATGCCCCAACACTAAAAAAATATTACAAATTTAAATTTCAAGTCTTAACCCTAAATTCTAGATTATAAACCCTACACCCTGTACCCTAAAAATAACAATACCCTAAATTTCCTAAGCCCTAACCATAAACCCTAACTTACAACTCTAAACCTAATTTTGAGTGTGGGGCACAAATAAAGCACCGAAAAAGGGCAGATGATTTCCATCCCATTACGAGGGGGTGATTTTCCCAAACCAATTGCTACATTCATAATATCAGAATCTGAACCATGATCTTGTTTAAAAAATAATAAGAATAAAGTATTTTACCAGACCAACTAATTTTTTTGTTTTTAATTTTTTTAATTGCTGATTAAGAAAATATAATTGACAAAATTAAAGAAAATATCGTTTACTAACGGAAGGCCCAAACTTAATGGAAAAAAGGCTTTGAAAACAAAGATCCAAAAACCATTCAGCAAATGTTTTAAAAATCAAGATATCCAACGTGTCCTCCCATCCAAGCCTGGTGTAACGGAATTCATTTGTTTTTTTTTAAGAAAGATCATAGGCATGTAATCAAGAGCTTAAAATGGTAACGTCAAGTTCAAATTGGTTAAGTGACGTGGGATATTTTAATTAAAATAATACAACGAATAATAATGTGAGTGTCCATTTAGCTAGTTTATGTACAACTACATTAACAGAAATTTGACTTGTATATATTAATGTCGTGAGAATTTATCTTTTATGTCATAAAGATGAAGACCAATCACATACTGCCATTGTTTTTCAATTGCAAATTCACCTGTAGATTATTCAAAGTATTCACCACATTTGCCGCATCTCCGGCAACAATCACATCCGGCCATTTAAGGGTAAATTACATAAACTACCATTATATTATGAGTTTGAACTCGATTTGACTACTATAGTTTTAATTGCAGTAGTTAAATTATTGAACTATTAAATTAAACTTAATATGACCACCAGCCATTAAAACTTAACAGAGGAAGTGATGTGACAGTTAGTAAAATTTTATATAATTACATATTTGATCCTCGTTATTTATACATTTTATAAATTTGGTCCTAACTTTAATTTGATAAAATAAATTAATCACCACTTAATTGGAGGACTTTTTAATTATTTATATTTAATTTAATAATTTTATTTTCCCCTCCAATCATCTGGTGACACGTGGATGAAAAAAAGAAAATCAAGGCACATATGCCTTTTGGCGTGAATCAAACCTGGGTAAAGGCGTAGGGATGGGCACGAGTCGAGTTTTTGGCCCACCCAAACCCGACCCGAAACTAATTATCCTAAAACCCGACCCGACCCGACGTGAAAATAAATATTCTAAACCCGACCTCGACCCGACCCAACCTATAGAAAAAATTAATTTTAGGGACCTAATTGTAAAAAAATAATTTTAAGAGGCATAATTATAAAAAATAATAATTTTAAGGACTAAAATGTAAATAAAAAAAATTAATTTTAAGAACCTAATTATAAAAAAATATATAAAGAGGGGTATTATTACAAATATCCCTAAAAAATTTAGGGAAAAATTACACTATTAGTCCCGAGTCGGGTCGGGTCAGATTTTTTCACCCTAAAACCCGAACCCGAACCCGACCCGACCCAAACCTGATTTTTTCATAAAAATACCCGACCCGACCCGAGCGGGCCGGGTTGGGTCGGAACCCGTCGGGTCCGGGTGCCGTGCCCATCCCTAGTAAGGCGTGCAACATGCTTACCACTAGGCCAACTATATCTTTGTGTTATTTTGTACAAAACCTAATATATATCTGAGTTTGTTGCTCATGCCAGGAGAAAGAAAATAAATATGAATTAAGGGGAGTCAAACATGACATTTTTGGGATGCATAAAAACATCTAAACCATTGAAAAAAATCGAATACTTAAATTATTAATAATTTTATTTTTATTAATTTTTAATTAAATTATTATATTAAAAAATCAAAAAAAATTAAAACCATATTAAAAATTTATTTAACGAACCTAAACTCACGAACATAATTTAAAAATATTCTAAAGTTTTATCGATTCATTTAAATTATGTTATATATGAAATTATATTAAAAATTAAAAATTCTAAAGTTATATCAATTCATTTAAATTATGTTCGTGAGCTTAGATTCGTTAAATAAATTTTTAATATAATTTTAATTTTTTTGATTTTTTAATATAATAATTTAATTAAAAATTAATAAAAATAAAATTATTAATAGTTTAATTATTCGATTTATTTCGGTGGTTTAGATATTTTTATGCATCCCAAATATGTCATGTTTGAGTCCCCCTAATTCATATTTATTTCATTTTTCCTAGCATGATCAAAAAACTAAGATATATATTAGGTTTTGTACAACACATTACAAAGATGCATTTGGCCTAGTGGTAAGCATGTTGCACGCCTTACCTAGGCCAACACGAATTTGATTCATGCCAAAGGCATATGCGCCTTGATTTTCTTTTCTTCCTCTAATCTGGTGACACGTGTCACCAAACGATTGATGGAGAAAATAAAATTATTAAATTAAATATAAATAAGTAAAAAGTCTTCACCACCTTATTAAATAATTAATTTATTTTATCAAATTAAAGTTAGGACCAAATTAATAGAATGTACAAGTAGCGAGGACCAAATATGTAATCATACAAATTTTTACTAATTGTCATGTCACTTCCTCTGTTAGGTTTTAACGGCTGGTGGTTACATTGAGTCCAATTTAATAATTCTGTGGTTTGAATACTAATGGTGCGTCCTGTTTATCTATTGGATCTGCTTCAATTGGAGGCCTCATCCGAAATAATTCTGGTACATGATTGCTTGGCTTTAATTGAAGTATTGGTGTCACTGATGCACTTCAAGTAGAGTTATGGGCTATATATGAGGGTCTTCAACTGGCTGGGAATCTTGGTTTTGAATTTATTCAGGTTCAGTCTGACTCAACGCGCATTATCTCGACTATAAACGAAACGGATGCTCGTACTAGTGCCTTCCCTCTTGTCCGTGCTATCTCGGCTCTCCAAAATCGCGGTTGGGCAGTTAAATTCTTTTGGATTAAAAGAGAAGCTAATCATGCAGCTGATGCTTTAGCTAAACACGTAGATTACTCCAGCTTTTCTCTAATGCAGTTTGACTCCCCTCCTTCCTATGTTCAATCCCTCTTAGTGAGAGAAGTAGATGACCCTCCTTATTGTAAAACTAGCGCGCTCTAGCCTAGTTTAGTCTTTATTACAAATACAAAAAATTCAGTAGTTTAATTACGTAATTAAAAATATAGTAGTCAAATCAAGTCCAAACTCATAGTATAGTGGTCATTTATATAGTTTACCCTTAGTTTTTTTCAATGACAAGCTTACTAGCTGTAATAAAACTAAACGCCTCCACTAAAGACGAGTTGGTTAAACCTGGCAAATAGCGAGCATGAGCAGCGACCGGCAAACCATGATGATCTCTAGCCACAATCTTTATTGACAACGCCTAACAAATTATTTACCACATTTGCAGCATCGCCTTCAACAATCACATCCGGCCATTGTTTTTTAATGGCAAATTCGCGTGTAGGTCATTTAAAGTATTTATCACATTTGCAGCATCGCCTTTAACAATCACATCCGTTTATTATTTTTGAGAATTGGTAAATGTGTCACGTTTTAAAAAAATGAAGACATTAATCTCATAAAAAACAAAAAGTCGTGATTATAAAAACAATAACGCTGCACATTTTATTATACATAAATTTCGAGAATAAGGTAATAGATCGCCGATTAAGTGGGAGAGTATGTATATTAACTAATTCCCTTTGTTGTTTTTCATTAATTCCCTCAAGTTTTCAACTAAATTTTAAACACGGCAAACCGTAGAAAGAAGCATCGTATCGACATTGATAGGAGAAAAGGGTGCATTTCAACGTCCAACTTTACACCATTATTAGGAACATGCATTGCCACCTTTTACTATGCTTTTAAGGCAAGGGATTCTCCCGTCGTATCATATTGTCACGGGGCTAGACTTTGGTTCGCTAACCCGTGCGGCCTTAGTCGACGATCTTAGGTCGGGGACTAAGTAAGCCTTTGGAAAGCTAAGCGATTGTGCTTAGACAGAGTTGTGCGGAAGCTTTGGAAAAGATATTTGGGTGATGGCTAACAAGGCAAAGATAAAGAGGCAAGGGATTTATAAAAGCAACGAGACTCGTTAAAAACTCCCCCTAAGCCTAGATGGGGAGAAAAGAGTACTCGAGCCCTCTTGTATTAAGAAAGTAATGAAATGAGAAAGATGGGAAAAATGAAGTGGAGTGGAGTGGAGTGATTACAATGGTTGGGCAAGGCTCTTATTTATAGCCTTGGCCCCCTAGATCTAATGGCTAGGATTGACTCGATCCAATGGCTATGGATGAGTCTTACAAAGAGAATCTCTAATGAGGGAAAGATAATCAACTATACAAGGCAACTAAATCACTATATTACATGGTTGCCTAAGATAAGAGCCCAATGACATCATTGTCTTGGTGGCATTGGCTTGTTTCCTCGAATGTGGCTTCAAGGATGGAAACTTCCCTCGAATAGGCTCCATGGAAGATACCTTTCCATGTGCGTTGGTCCAAAGATGACTCCTTGGCTTTGGTCTTGGGTGCTTGGGCGGATTGGGCTTGGTGTGGCCCGGGTCTTGACTCCAAAACCTCCTCTTTAGCACATTGGGTGCTAAAACGGGCCCTAGGGGTGTGGGCAATGCTGATGGACAGCCCCTAGGCCTCTTGGCATGCACATTGGGTGCGGACTCGGCCTCATAGGCGTGCACGTCGGGTGCGGGCTTGAACTCCAAGGCTTGGGCGGCATGGATGCAAGGAAGGGCCCTCTCGGATGCGGACTTGGCCCCCTTAGGGTGCACGTTGGGTGCGGACTTGGGCTTCAAGGCTTGGGCGCCATGAGGGTCGGATAGAAAGGCCCCCTCGTGTGCAGACTTGGTCTCCATTGTGCGCACATCGGGTGCGGGCTCGGGCTTCATGCCTTGGCCGGCATGAAGGGTGCGTAGCAAGGGCCCCTCGGGTGCGTGTGTTGGGCCCCCTCGGGTGCAAGGCTTGCGGGCAGCACATGGGGTGCTAGATAGGGCCCCATGGTGCGGAGAAGTAGGCCCAGGACGGATCTCTTGGGCACGGACACCACCAAGGGCGTTGTGCATGGCCCCTTGGTGCGTGGAAATAGAAGCACTCCGGATGTCTCGGTCACGTTGTGCGGGTGGTGCGCGGAACTTAGCACCTATGGGTGCGGGAGACTCGATCTTGAAAATTGAGTCGGTAACATTCTCCCACACTGAATCTATCGACGTCCTCGTCGATTGGTAGGGATGAGGCTCGGTCGCCTTGATCTCGAACGGCCCCGGCTCATCGTCTATTTCCCTCTCGGATAAGGGAAGACTCGTGGAAATGGCAAGGCTTTCATGCCTTGGCCCTCGATCAATCTCGAACGGTTGCCACTCCTTGGCAAACTCTCGATCATCCTCGAATAAGGGATTAGCTCTCCAAAACACAAGGTCCTGGTGCTTTGGCAATCGGCTCGTCTCGATGGTTGGTCTCACCTTGCTTCGTGCTTGGTTCGATCGCATCGGCGGCCTGAAAATAGAACCAGAGTAAGTTAGTCTCGATTCGTTGAAGTAACTAAACTTACTTACCTTGGACATAAAGTCCTTGTCGGGCGGCTTCACTTCGTCTTGTCGATACTCAAGACAAGTGATGATGGCGGGATCTTGAAGAATATCCCCCTTGTCGGTGCTCTCTAGCACTCGTCTCTCGTCATGGATGAAGGTTGGATTCTTTCGGATTGTCCAAGCTACTTCATCACTAAGTCTCTCGCTTGGCATCGCAAGCAACCTGCGGACAGAATTGCAACAAGTTAGATCCGAATTCAATTGAAAAGTTGGATCGCTTACCTCGTCGCTCGGCTTCTTGTCGCATGGTTTAAATAGGATGGAATTGGTGCACTCTAGCACTTCCTCAAATTGAAATCCATCTTGGTAGGTCGTCATGCCTACTTGCTCTTTGAAAAGGCTTTGTCCTTCGCTCTCTCTCGTTGGCGATCTACAAACAAAACCAAAGTGAGTTAGTCCCAATTTAGATGGAAAAATGGGCTCACTTACCTTGGACTCAAAGTCCACGTCGCTTGGCTCCTTGTCGCATGATTCGACTAGGGAAGCAACTCGTTCCACGACTTGATTTGGATCTTCCTTCAAACTTGTAGAATCCCTACAAAAATCCAAACAATCGTGAGTTAAATTGGATTCTTTAAACAAAAAAGAATCACTTACCTTGGACTCAAGGTCCTTGTTGTTTTGCTCAATTGGCTTTCCACTTTCGAAAGCGTAAAGATGACCCACTTGCATCGACAACTCCTCGATGTCAAGTTCTTCATCAAACTCGGAAGAGTTTTCATCCTCTTCATCAAACTCGGATGAGTTTTCATCCTCTTCATCAAACTCGGTCACATCGTCCTCCTCACTCATGGGCGGACTAGTAGCATGCCTTACTTTATACCCTCGGCTTAAGGCATCAATGGCTACTTCCTTCGACAATCTTGGGTTGCACTTCCAAGTAAAGTCGAACAAAGAAAGACTTTTCTTCCAAAGAACTTGCTGAGGAGACAACTTTACATGGGTTAGGAAATAATCATTTAATTCAATATTGGTATAGACGGCAAACCTTGACCGCAATTTCGACCGCAATAGTTGTTGTCTCCAAGCGTGCAAGCAAAATGCAACTGCTTTCATCTCTTTATCATGAGTCGAGAGACTCTTCTCGCAATCGAATTCGAGCTCTCGGATTTTGTGTGCAATTGGAATTCCTTTCTGTAAAAGAATTCCTTCAACATAGTCGGCATGTGCGAAGGTATGGACTTCGAATGCCTCCATGTCCTCGGACTTATCAAGGACTTGTTCCGTTGTGTCGGAAGCATCCATGGATTCATCCATGGCTTCATCTTCGTCGGCTCTCTTGGTGGAACCTGCATAATCCTCTTCATCGGATTTTGGCAAATCAAGCGCATTAATTTGCTCTAGACAAGATAAACCAAGAATAATTTCATTTTCAACAAGAAAATAGTAAGGTATTACCGTGATGTTTGTGGTGTCTCGAAAATTGTTGATTTGAAGGTACACATCCTTCGCGATTCCCACAATTGGCACATCACAAAAGTTGACTCTTTCAACTTGTTCATTTACCTTCTGAATTTGAAGGTTTAACGTCTCCGCTACTCGCTCGGACACGATCAACGAATGTGCACTCGGATCTACTAGTGCACTTAGTGTTGCATTGGGAAACACCACGTTTACAAACGTAGGTTCCACCTCCTCGAAGTCACTCTCGGCTTCGCTTGAATAACAAGATGAATCTTCATCTTCATCGCTGGAATACCCCACGCAATATGTGGATTCGTTGCACTCTTGCAACCTTTCCTTAACCAAAGTTGCGCTATCGAACTTTGACGCCCCAACAATCACCAAACTAGGTGATTCACCGAACAAGGAAGCAAGCTCTTCGGCCTCGGTCTCATCGGGCAAGACATGCTCCTCGGTCGCCTCTACCATACCAAATGGTAGCACATTGCACTTCGCTTCAAGCTTGTGCGGGCATTGGAAAGAATCGTGTGGCAAACAACACTTCCAGCATCTCGACGACTCCTTCTTTGGGCAGTCATCAACATGATTGATCCTACAAAGGGAACAATACCATGTGTTAGTAAAAACACTATTCAAAGGTGTTTTACTTACCTCGCTTTCAAACGAGAACTTGGGTGACTTGTTTGACTCCACGTCCATCTTTGTCGCAACGTCCCTTCTTCTTCCTCGCGCCATCTTGTCTCGAACGGAGCGTAACTAGCTCTGATGCCACTTGTCACGGGGCTAGACTTTGGCTCGCTAACCCGTGCGGCCTTAGTCGACGATCTTAGGTCGGGGACTAAGTAAGCCTTTGGAAAGCTAAGCGATTGTGCTTAGACAGAGTTGTGCGGAAGCTTTGGAAAAGATATTTGGGTGATGGCTAACAAGGCAAAGATAAAGAGGCAAGGGATTTATAAAAGCAACGAGCCTCGTTAAAAACTCCCCCTAAGCCTAGATGGGGAGAAAAGAGTACTCGAGCCCTCTTGTATTAAGAAAGTAATGAAATGAGAAAGATGGGAAAAATGAAGTGGAGTGGAGTGGAGTGATTACAATGGTTGGGCAAGGCTCTTATTTATAGCCTTGGCCCCCTAGATCTAATGGCTAGGATTGACTCGATCCAATGGCTATGGATGAGTCTTACAAAGAGAATCTCTAATGAGGGAAAGATAATCAACTATACAAGGCAACTAAATCACTATATTACATGGTTGCCTAAGATAAGAGCCCAATGACATCATTGTCTTGGTGGCATTGGCTTGTTTCCTCGAATGTGGCTTCAAGGATGGAAACTTCCCTCGAATAGGCTCCATGGAAGATACCTTTCCATGTGCGTTGGTCCAAAGATGACTCCTTGGCTTTGGTCTTGGGTGCTTGGGCGGATTGGGCTTGGTGTGGCCCGGGTCTTGACTCCAAAACCTCCTCTTTAGCACATTGGGTGCTAAAACGGGCCCTAGGGGTGTGGGCAATGCTGATGGACAGCCCCTAGGCCTCTTGGCATGCACATTGGGTGCGGACTCGGCCTCATAGGCGTGCACGTCGGGTGCGGGCTTGAACTCCAAGGCTTGGGCGGCATGGATGCAAGGAAGGGCCCTCTCGGATGCGGACTTGGCCCCCTTAGGGTGCACGTTGGGTGCGGACTTGGGCTTCAAGGCTTGGGCGCCATGAGGGTCGGATAGAAAGGCCCCCTCGTGTGCGGACTTGGTCTCCATTGTGCGCACATCGGGTGCGGGCTCGGGCTTCATGCCTTGGCCGGCATGAAGGGTGCGTAGCAAGGGCCCCTCGGGTGCGTGTGTTGGGCCCCCTCGGGTGCAAGGCTTGCGGGCAGCACATGGGGTGCTAGATAGGGCCCCATGGTGCGGAGAAGTAGGCCCAGGACGGATCTCTTGGGCACAGACACCACCAAGGGCGTTGTGCATGGCCCCTTGGTGCGTGGAAATAGAAGCACTCCGGATGTCTCGGTCACGTTGTGCGGGTGGTGCGCGGAACTTAGCACCTATGGGTGCGGGAGACTCGATCTTGAAAATTGAGTCGGTAACAATATGCTTTTCCTCTGGCTATGCTTCGTTATTTCATAGTCCTGCCCACGACATTTGGTCCCATATTTAATAATAATGTAATGAAAATTAATAGGGTAATTTTTAAAAAAATTAAGATATCAACTTTGAATATAAATTATTTTGATTTGATGCAATCACATGTGGACCATTTTGATATTGATGTAATTATACACATATAGTACTCTACTTAAAATTAATACTTTCGTTTATATGATTTATTAGTAATCAATCAAAGAATTTGAGGGAACAAATGCGAGAAGAGCCATTTAGTAGATCCAAAGAGATGTTAGTTGTTATTGTTTTTAAAAAAAATTGATACAATAGTATTTTAAGTCATTTTTAATTTAAATATTAATTAAATAAAGTTATTATTATTATTCTAATTTTAAATTTTAAACTTAATAAATTATTCGCTCTTAATATTTGATATTAACTTTTTCTGTGAATTGAATATGATATAAAATTATGATAAGTAAGAATCCTATGTAAAAGCAGGAGAGGCTGTTTGTAAAAAAAAAAAAAAAAACAGGAGAGGCTGAAACTTTTGGTCACATCAAAGGATAGGCTCTGGATGGGGCTCTTACCCGACCATCCAATCAACGGAAGTTACGGAACAAAGAACTATTTCCCGTTATTCAATACGTTATAACACATGGATTGCATTATAATGAGAGAAAATATTCCGTACACCGACAGTGAAAAAAGAAAAGTTTTTATAAGTGTTTTAGTTTTAAGATTTGTGGATTTAATTTAGAGTTTATAAATTATAAGTTTAAGTGGCTCATCCCCTTGTGTCCTAGTTTTATGGTAATATGATTAGAAATTTATGTTTTAAACTATAAATCCTAAATTATAATCACACCATATAAACTCAAAATTCCTACACATAAAATTATAAACCCTAAATCTAAGACGTTTGTAGAAACAAAATTTGGGTTATACTTTTTTTATACATATTAATTTTATAATTTATTTTTGAAAAAAATTTACTTAGGGAAAGGAATGGAAAATTTGCTCCTAATTGATTTTGAACGCACAATTTAGGAGAAAGTGGAGGGTGCCAATTGAGAGCTTTAACCACTTACTTTACAGATTATTGACTATTAATTTTATAATTTGGATTTCATCAAACATTTTAATTTTTCTCTTGAATATTGTTAATATGTGACTATGTAACACTTTGAAATTGTATTACATTATCATCTATAATTATATATAATTTATATTATTGATATAATCTTATAATGTTATATTATCTTGCTTTAAAAGCATTAAAAATCATTAAAATATGTCATAGAATCTAAATTAAGAAACTAAAGTGAATGAAAATTTTTAATGATGAACCGGACCTTAAAAAATGTCACTTTTCAATTCTTATAAATTTTAGTAAATGTGGGGTACCGGTACCCACATTTAACCCAAAACATGGTGGCTGCATGTTATTTGTCTTCATATCTCTCCATTAAGACCCATCGCTCTCAATCATCTCATCAAAGTAATTAAATTTTAATTGTTTACTCAATCAACTAATTTTGACTTTCAATCTAACATGTGTCTCGTTAGAAAAACGGGATAATTTTTATTATATAAGACACGAGTTCAAACTGCTTTGTCTATAAGGTGTATGCATATTGTCAAATAGTTAAAAATATGTATGAACAAATACTATATTGTAATCACCTTTTGACTATTCGAAAAAAACTAATTTTGACGTCGATATACTTTTTCAAGTGACAAATCAATTAATATAGATTAAATAGTCACTTAAGTTTTACAACATTAATGTTTTAGTCACTCAAATATTAATTCATTTATTGTTTGAAACGTAAAAATTCTCTACTTAATTAAAAAGAAAATTGTACACAAAAAAGTTTGTGTATTTTTTTCAACCTAAATAAGCCCTGATCTTTTAGTGTATATTCATAGAAGTTATTCGTTTTAATTAGTTGACATTTTTTATTTTGAAATATATTATAAATTTATTGGTTGTAAGATTTATATAAATGTCTAAACATACAACCAAATGTAATATGAAAATTTCAACTACTTAAAATCAAAGGATTCTATGAGTATTTATTAAGAGGATGAGCTTATTCAGATACAAAAATGATTACAATAGAGTATGATTGTTTAAGGAATTATTTTAATAAATAAGTCTAAAAGTTACAATTGTCTAACGTCTTAAAAATTTAGTGACTAAATTGAAAGAATATTTTTACCTAATCATTAACACCTTAAAAAATGAGTGACTGCTTAGGTAATTTAACCTAAAAATAGTCAAATAATTTCCCAATAAGAAGAGGTAATACGGCGTCGCTTTAAAAGTATAACAGTAGCACAACACAAAGGCTATTATACTAAATAAGGAAAAGACAAAAGCCCAACATGAAAAATATTGAACTGGCAGTCAATAAAGCTTAAACTAAAACAGCAGCTGAGCTACTCCTTTCTTTTCTTTTCTTTTCTTATCCTTCCTTTTTCTCTCACTTTCTTAGTCTCCAAACAGTCAAATGTCAGCTGCATATTTCCCTCCTCCATTTCGTTTCCTCTCATAACCGCCATCTCTGCTTTCTGTTAAAAGAAGAAGAAGAAAAACCCAAAGCTCAGCCATGAAGAACACTCCCATTTTCACGACTCTCTTGCTTTTACTCTTCAATGTCTTCCTCTCTTTCGCCGTCGAAGATGACATCGGTTGTCTCGAAGGGCTGAAAACCGCCCTCAACGACGCCGGCTCTCCGATTTCCACGTGGAGCTTCAGCAACCGCTCGTCAACCTCCGTTTGCCAGCTCACTGGCGTTTCCTGCTGGAACGAGAAGGAGAACCGAATCATTAGCCTCCACCTGCCTTCGATGAAGCTGTCGGGTCAGTTGCCGGACTCTTTGAAGTACTGTCGGAGCCTCCAGATTCTGGATCTTTCTAACAACTCTCTCTCCGGTCCTATTCCTAACGATATATGCTCTTGGCTTCCGTACCTCGTACGTCTCGATCTCTCCGGTAACCTTCTCTCCGGTTCCATACCTCCTCAGATCGTCGACTGTAAGTTCCTGAACGACCTCGTTTTAGCCGATAACAAGTTGTCCGGTTCGATCCCTTACGAGCTCGCTCGGTTGGACCGGCTTAAACGGTTTTCCGTCGCCGGTAACGACTTGTCTGGCTCGATCCCATCTGATCTGGCCAGATTCGGGGAAGACGGTTTTGACGGTAACCATGGACTTTGTGGGAAACCGTTATCGGAATGCGGTGGTCTGAATGGTAAAAACCTGGGGATTATCATAATAGCCGGTGTCACCGGCGCGGCAGTTTCGTTAATCGTCGGTTTCGCTATTTGGTGGTGGTTCTTTCTCCGAGCTGGCGCAGGCGAAAAAAGAAAGAAGAGTTACGGCGTTGAGGGCAAAGATGGTAGTAGTTGGATTGAGCTGCTGAAATCTCATAAGCTTATTCAAGTATCCTTATTTCAAAAGCCAATAAACAAGATTAAACTGGCGGATTTAATGGCGGCGACGAACAATTTCGATGCCGATAATGCGATTATTTCGACCCGGACCGGAGTTTCCTACAAGGCAGTGCTGCCTGACGGATCTGCGCTGGCGATCAAGAGGTTAAGTGCTTGTAAACTTACTGAGAAACAGTTTAGGTCGGAAATGAATAGATTAGGACAACTTAGGCATCCGAATTTGGTTCCACTTTTAGGGTTTTGTGTTGTGGAAGAAGAGAGGTTTCTGGTTTATAAGCATATGCCTAATGGGACATTGTATTCTCAGTTGCATGGAGGGAATCTTGTTGGTTTTGGGAATGGAAAGTTTGAGTTTTTGGATTGGTCAAATCGGCTTAGGATTGGTGTTGGTGTTGCTAGAGGCTTAGCTTGGCTTCACCACGGCTGCCAACCGCCGTATATTCATCAGTACTTTAGCTCCAATGTCGTGCTGCTGGATGACGATTTCGATGCTCGAATAGCCGACTTTGGTTTGGCAAGATTGATGGGGTCTCGTGACTCGAACGACAGTTCGTTTATGAACGGGGATTTAGGGGAGTTTGGTTATGTAGCTCCCGAGTATTCTAGCACCATGGTTGCTTCTTTGAAAGGGGATGTTTATAGTTTCGGGGTAGTGTTGTTGGAGTTGGTTACCGGCCAAAAACCGATCGGAATTAGCAATGCAGAGGAAGGGTTTAAGGGGAATTTGGTGGATTGGGTCAATCAATTGTTCAGCACCGGTCGAAGCAAGGACGCTGTCGATAAAGCATTGGCCGGAAAGGGTCGTGACGATGAAATTATGCAGTTTCTAAGAATTGCCTGTACTTGTGTGGTTCCCAGGCCAAAGGACAGACCTTCTATGTACCAGGTTTATGAATCTCTGAAGAGCATGGGCGAGAAACATGGTGCCGTCGAACACTACGACGAATTCCCATTGATCTTCGGGAAACAACAAGATCATGAGAATTAGGAGTAACTCTGTTCGGCGATTACTGCCGAGATTGTGAGAGTTAAATGCAGGCAATGAACATATCTGCATTAGTGTATGGTATCTTCTTTTTCAAGGCATTTTCTGGAATTGGTATGATTTCCACTTGTTCAGGATTCCTTTGTTTTAATGCTAATTTGTTAGATAATTCTGTAAAACACATGAAGCATCATCATTAGCTTAAAAGCAGTTGAAAAATCTTCTTTATAATCCCCTGCTTGCTGCTCCATTTTTTGGAAAATGATCAACTAATCTTCTCGGAACATATTTGGAAGTAGGTTTAAGCTGTTAATTACTTTATTTAATGAACCATTGCAAATAGAGTGCATTTGATAAACTAATTTCCTTAAAAATCTCATAATATTTGCTTCCAAGTTGGGTAACATATATTCAAACATTTGACAATGTATGCTCAATCACTCTGCTGCATCTGTTCGAACCCGTGACCTTTTAGATTTTGGTGAACGTAACGTCAAGGTGGCCAGAAAACGTTCCATGATATAAAAATACAAAGGCCAACGTAAACAAAGCCAGTGGAATAAAAAATGAATATTTCATGGCGTCAAGCTTCAAATTACAATATTAATTTCATGCAATGGAGATGATGACTTATGTCCATTTTATGCTGGAGACTCATAAGATTAGACCTCGCAAACTTGACCCGAGACCCGAAATCCGAACCGAATTACCCGAACCGAAACCCGATTTTGACCCGAACATAATGATTCGAAGTTGACCCGAAACCCGAACCGAACCGAATCGAACCGAACCGAACCGAAAATTTTTGTTGAACCGAAATGGACCCGAACCGAAATAGACCCGAACCGAATAGACCCGAACCGAATGGACCCGAACCGAATGCTACCCGAACCGAAAGCTGAACCGAAAGCTGAACCGAATATCGACCCGATTTTAACCCGATTTTGACCCGATTTTAACCCGAATATCTATTGTTAACAATATAATAAATAATAAAATGAAGTATAGAAATTTGAGATCTTGGTGACCAATTTTATAATTTCATCATAAAATATAGCATAAAATTGAAATTGTAGACTAAATTGACAATTTGGAAGTGGAGAAATTTGAGAGTCCAATGATCAAATTTGTAATTATATCATATAAATAAATATGGGTCAATTTTGGCTAAAAATTAGATCTTTGAAATTAAAATGAACGAAAATATAAATATATTAAATTAATAGACTAAATTACAAAGATTAGTCAGTTTCAACTAAAAGTAAATTTTTAGAGACTAAATATCACTACGGGGATGGGATTTGTATATCCGAAGTCTAAACCGTGGGAATACTTGTGACTAAATTAAATTAAACTAAAACTTAAAGTTAACTAAATTGTAACATTTTAAATGCAACATGACCTAAAAAGTAATTAATCTCTAGGTTAAAAAATTGGTGGCTTATTTCCCTCCAAAATTTTGTCTTTTCTCTCTCTATTTTTTCCAATTGTCTTTTTCTCTTTTTTTTTTCAATCTAGCTTAAAAAATTGGTGGCTTATTTCCCTCCAAAATTTTGTTTTTTCCCTCCCTATTTTTACCAACCGTCTTTCTATTTTTCTTGATTTAATTAAGTTTCAATTTAGATTAATTTAACTGAAATTTCACATTTAGTTTTAAAATTATTTTAATTATGTCTGTGATTTATGCTTTTAGATTTTAGTTAATTCAATTAGATCCTAGGTTTAATAAATTAATTCATTTCAGACATTATTATTATTATTATTATTATTATTATTATTATTATTATTATTATTATAAACTTTGATTCAATATAATTATACAAAAAAAATTATATGGATACATGAAGCTTTGATTTAAATATTTAATCAAATTCAAATGCATAGATTGACAAGTTGAATTAGAATTAATCTCATACATCAATAACTCTAAACCCTAAACCATAAATACTAAACCTCAAACCTTTAACCCAACTCAAATCAAATTGACCCGAAAATTTAAATGTTGACCAGACCCGAAATTGACCCGATTTTAACCCGAACCGAAAGCGACCCGAACGACCCGATTTTGACCCGAACCGAAAGTGACCGATCCGATATTGACCCGACCCGAAAACAACCGATCCGATTTTGACCCGATCCAATACCCGAACCGAATCCGACTCATCACAGACCCGAATTAGACCCGAACCTGAACCGAACCGACCCGAACCGAATCTAAACCGATTCTAGATAGACCCGAAATGACCCGAACCGAAACGACCCGAACCGAACCCGAACCGAATGACCCGATTGCCACCTCTACATAAGATAGATTAAGCCAGCAAAAGACCTTGAGAATTATTTTTTTAATATTTTATGTCCGTTTTATGGTTCTTATTTAGGATCCATCCTTCGTTCGAGATCTGTAGTTATTTCCGAACATAAACTTTTTTTCTTTTCGAAAAAGTATAATGTCTCGT
The DNA here is from genome assembly GCA_958450335.1 of Hibiscus tridactylites. Classification (NCBI taxonomy): domain Eukaryota; kingdom Viridiplantae; phylum Streptophyta; class Magnoliopsida; order Malvales; family Malvaceae; genus Hibiscus; species Hibiscus tridactylites. Next base: position 88,384,604 of record OY288281.1, read on the forward strand.
CATTACAGTCCGATGCTTTTAATCCTTGAAAATTACCCTTGTGGTTGTTATTACTCAACAAAGTTGCAAATTTGTATTTGTGGTATCCTAAAGTGCATTTTGCATGAAATACGCAGGCAACACAGAGTTCTCGTGATGAAAATAACTAGAGATGGTCAACATTATGTTTTGTTGTGCGGATGTGAGTTTTGGGACCGAAGGCATGTGGGGTTTATGCGTCAATCGCTTTGCTAATCTTTCATTTTACGGTCTCTGAGTTTCGGGGCAGGGGCAGGGGCAGGGGCTTGTGTCCTCGGAATACCAAACCACGTGCTCCATACCCCACTGCCTATCTCTTACTGCTATACTATCTCTGCTTTTTTGAAATTTTCAATTCAATTTGGAAAATCTTTTAGGCATCTCATATGCGTAGGTATAGTGTGCGATTAAAATATAATAAATTTTAATATTTGTCATTCAATTGAAAATATTAGATTTTATAATAATATTTTCGAGATAAATGGACTTAGAGGGAGGATTAGCGGCCACCCTTAAAATTTTAAAATTTTCTTAGTTTTCGGTTGGTTTTTCTAATTTTTTTGCAAGTAACCATACTTAGTTTTTTTTATAAGTTATCAGTTTGGGACAAAATAGCGAAACTTATTTATCATACTTGCAAAAAGAAAATTTAAAAAAACAACCAAAAATATTATAAAAAATTATATTTTTAATTCGAAGATAAATTTTAAAACATGATATTTTTTAACCGCACTCTAAACATGCGGCACGTAAAACTCTCCCTCTCATATGCGGGAATGCAATAATCAATCAAACTAGTCTCGGTTGGGGGATGGGGTGGGGCTCTCCCACTGAATCAGTGCTATCTTTTACCACTTACGTTACATCTGACAAACACGGAGTTTTCTAGCATGTGGTCGTCTAATATACGGCTAATATACGACGTTACCAGAAATATGATAAGGCGTTACTGAAAACATGATAAGGCGTTACCGGAAACATGATAAGGTATGGATACTTTCAAAAAAGTATGGATAATGTATTCGGTAAAGCGGTACCGGATATGTTGATTTCGAAAGTATCCATACCTTATCATGTTTCCGGTAACACCTTATATTAGTCGTATATTAGGCGGCCGCATGCTAGAACAACCCGACAAACACATTTCGACTCCTCTCTTCGCCTCTCGCTGCTTTATCAAATTAAATCATCCCTTTTTTATTATCGAATATATGGATGAATTAATTAATTTTAGATCAAAATTGATATCATCAATAATATTAAATTATATAACGATCGTTATTTGATCTATTGACTGAATAATCCAATTAAGTGAATTCAAACTATTGGTTTTACTTGATTTTTTTAACAAACTATTTAATTTGAGAAATTTAACACTTTATCTTACTAAATCGACTAATAATTAGTAGCAATACTTATATTTAACGCAGACAATAAACAAATTCAATTTTAGATTTTACAAAATTTGATACATCTCATCGACCACCCCCAACCCTTGATTGAAGACAATTTTTGATGCACCGCATCACAAGTATCTTACCAATTGATCAAGAAGTTATTTGCAACATATTATATTTTTAAGATATACAACAATAATTAGCTTTAAACAAAATTTTTAAATAAACACAAATAGTAATTACCAATACTAATAATTATATTATAAAATAAAAACACAAATAATAATAATAACAATTAGCTTTAAACAAACTTTAAATAATTGATAGACAAAATTGTTCATAAACACAAATAAATTAATGGTTAGAATTCGATACACCGACAACGTAAAGAAATTTTACACAAGTATGTCTATTTAAAGTTTAAAATCTAAATACGTAGCCTTAAATCCCTAAAATAGAACCCTTCTATCCTAAACTCTAAACTAAACCCTTATTCAATTATAATTTGGGTTTATTTAACTTGACAAACGAACAAGAAATGAACAGTTCAACGTGTGTAGATTTTGTTTCTATCTTTCCCTGTAATTTAGGGGATTCATAACAAGTTATTGGTGCTTCCTTCTAGTGAGAAATGTACAAACACAAACAGATCAAAGATTAATGTAGTGCATGGAACCTAACTTTAAACAACAAACAAACTTTTCGCTCCACGACACGGCTAAAGTGCCGAAGCCACAAACAACTAGCACGGAGAAAAAAACTTACAAAAAATAATCCGGAGTCTTACGTGTGGTGTCGGGCTCAACTTGCCGAGGTGCTGGATCAAACTGAAGAAAATTTTGGTCCATATTCTCCCCTATCTCTAAAATTGCAGCCATATTCCCACAACGATAACAATAGTTCGGGGCACTGAATACCGTAACCACATTCTTGTCCTGCAGGAAACCACTTAGTAAACCATCAATGTGCGTCTATGCAAATCTAAGCTAAAACTGTTGCACACCCAGGTTGAAATTTAAACTGTATCTTAGGGTTTCATACCTGACACCAATTGTATCCTTCCATGACGAGCTGATGGGCTCTTGAAATCAGAGAGAGGCCATTGGTATGGTTGAACTGAGAAGCGACATCTTGTCCAAACGTATAACCGGCACCACGAGGAGAAATACCCCAACCACAACGGTCATCAGGGTCGGACCACAATAGATCACACATTGGTCCTTCATGAGGAACCTATCCATAAATAAATCCACACAAATGAACCAACAAAGCAATGAATCATCATAGAATTTCAAAACAATGCATCAAATAACAAATATTCATTTAGAACATGGCACCAAAGGAAATGATAAATTTTAATACTCGGATCAAAATTGTTGGTCATTTTATGAACTACCAGTCACAATTTTGTCCTGACTCCAATAAACATTAAATATTAGAAATTTCTATAAAAGTCCAAAACCGGACATTAAAATGATAATAAAAACCCCATCACTCATAATACCCATGTTAAATACATCCATATCCGGTAAGGCGGTAACCATGCCTGAGTCAAAGTATCATGTGTTAAGATGATAGAAGAGAACTACAAATAGGACCACTATGGGCCAAGCTGAAATTCAGAAAATTAGAACTGTGCCTGGAGTTAAGAAACCATCTGTGCAATTAAAAAAAACTGATGTGAATATGCTTCATGGCAAGAATGACTTTGCAGGCCACTCTACCCTTATGCAGCATATTGAGATGCTTTTGGATCGGAATTGGATGGTGAATTTCACCCATGTGGTTCGGGAACGTAATCGGCTTGCTGACAGGATGGCCAAGCTAGGCAGGAATTCCTCTTCGGACACTACAGTATTTTCTGATCCCCCAGCTTCGATTTTACAGCTGCTTGTGGAAGAATCTGCTGGTACCTCTTCTTAGTCATGTGCTGCGAGGATGTTTTGCCATTTCGGTTTTTATTCCTATTTGTGGACCATTTACATGCTGTTCGGCTGTGATGTCTAGGTAATTTTTTCGGGTTTTGTCGAGCTCAGCTCGCTCTGTTTCTGTAAATGTTGCTATGTGTACTCTTTCCCCCCATCTAGGTTTAGGGGGAGGGGGTGTTAACGAGGCACATAGTAATATCCTTTTCTCTTATAAAAAAAATGAAGGACAGGAATCAGTTCCAGGAGACCAAGTCCAAAAAGAAAGGTGTGGAAACAGGCTAACAGCACCATGAGCCCTATGTTCTAGGATCCACACCACATGAATAGCTATGATTTAATTAAGGATTCTAAGTTCATTTGTACAAAGTCAATACATTGGGATGAGTTTATGAATACTGATTTCAGTTGCAAAATATTGGCTAGGCAAACCTATAGCTCTTAGTTAATATTAAAATTTTGCTCAGAAATGCCCTTTTAAATCTAGTAAAGACATCCCAGATAGCAAGTATAATGCAGGAACATGTACAATATCTTTGGTGGTGATCAACAAGATGTCACTCCGGAGCTATTAGGTGTTACTATATGGTGCATAGGGGAAGGTGGCTTCTGTTGACCATGCCAGATGAGTTTGATGAAGAAATGGCTAGAACACTACATGCTTGATAATGACATTGAGAAACATGACCCGACCTCTTCACTCCAAAATTTGGTGCTGAGAATATACCACTGTTTCATTGCAACTACTGTGCAGTGCCAAAGCACCTCTTATAACATTGTGACCGAGGGGACTTACAAACGATCCATCAAGTTGTCATCAAGTGCATTGATTTGCACTTATATGTGTTGGACCAAATGAACACGCTTATGAAATCAAAATTTACAGTACATAGAAGACAGGTCCAGAAGACCATTCTAAACTAGCTGAAATACTGGACACGTTGAAAGGTATATGAGAGTTAACGACGCGTAATAAGGTCCGAAGACCTTGAAATAAGGAGGAAATACCCCCACCAAAAAAAGCATCACAAACTAGGGGACTGAAACCAAGACCAGCAGGGCCGAGAGCTAATCAAAATATGATGAAACTAATGGATAGGTTGCTTGCATTATGTGAAATCAAAGGTACACTTGGATGCACCTTGTATGTTAGTTTATTTGAAATTTTATATATTTTCATTTCTTTTTATTAGGTTCAGTCAAATGCATTGATGTGGAGGCATTCAAAGCACCTTGCATTATTTTTTTTATTTATAGCAATTATTTAATTCTTTTTATTATAGTATAAAAAAGATTTGAAGTTTGCAAAAGTTCAACAGGTCTTCATTCTTCTAATTCATCATGCAAGATTCAAAGTACATAGCAAAATATACCAGTACTTGCCTAGGCCATGGATCAAGGTGACTAAGATAAGTTGAGAGAATGACTTGTATAAATACCTCTTGTATACGGTCCAATGCTCGAATATTGTCTAATGTGTCCAAAGATGGTGAAAGCCCTCCATGCATACAAAAGATCTGTGATGTAAAAATTGTATGGCTGTAAAAGGCTGTCATGAACTTATGGTATTATTCATCTTAAACAAGCTAATATAAGATAAAGCCAAACCTGACTCTCAATAAGAGCCGTGAGAGGTAAATAATCAAACAAGTCGGTAAAATGCTTCCACACATTGGCATTTCCATATTTTCTCAAACATTCATCATAAAATCCATACCTGCAAAGAGGGGAAAAAACTTTGAGAAAAACATAATATAGCAAGCCCATATATACTTGGTCGTACAATGTGAGCAAGTTCTAAACACTGATGTGATGAAATCCCATTATCTTCAAATTCAATATTATAAACTAAACATTTCCCTTTACATGAGTCACATCTACTAGTTAGTTAATGTCAATTCTAACATCCTTATCTCGACTATCAATGCATTGCTTCAACAATGGCATGTCAGCCTCAGGACTTGTCAAGGCTTTAATTAGTGTGCTTTTAACATTAAGAATGTTGAATGGTCACCTATGTTAATCGGATTTGGATGTGTGTTAAACAGGGATAAGTGACCAATATGGGTATGTTCTTTTTCCATGTATTTGGAAGATCTTTTGGGAATCATATCCTTATACCTTATGTGTTAGATACGAACAAGTTGTGGTACTAGATATCCAGCAAGACTAATGAGCAAGGCACTAACCAATCTCGTCTTTTAATACAAGTGCAGAACTTAACAATAGTTATAAATTCTATCGAGCAAAATCAGCAAATTGGTTAATAAAAATTTAGGCAGCATCCAAATAGCCAAGCTGTATGTTTTCTTCTATTGGAAATGAGTATGTAGAAGTGAAAACCATACTCAGGATGGTAGTGTGGGAAGCATTTTACAGCTTAAAAATGAAAAGCATACTAAAACTAAATGAAGTATGTAGACATCACAAGTGTGTTGACCCAAGATAACAATTAGTAGAAAGATGTTCTCCTATATTGTGTTAATGCAACACTAAATTGAGAGGAAATCATCAAAACATTGAACCTTGCCAATAATAAATTGCTAAATAGTAAGTAATAATGCTGATTTGTTGCATAACAAATTAACAACTTTTAACCAGAACAGGAACCCCCTATCAGCCATGCATGGATGCACTCATGCATGGTCTAAAAATGTCAATTAGTCCAACTGAATTACAAAAATAGCATTAGCCACTCTTTACAATATAAAAGTAACTACAAGAAAAATGATCAAGTAGGCTTGCTCACCTAACAATATAGAATCCAATACTGAAATAGATTTTCAAAAAAAAAAAAAAAAACTAAGTAGAAAAATATTTAACCCAATATCACAATTTCAAAGCCAAATTATTTATCTTCTTTCTGCACTACAAAATGCTTTGAACATATGGAATGATAACGGCTCATTGTTTGTGGAGAATGGTCGTCATCTTCCTACATGGGCAGGTAGAATCACATTTACAGCTAGAAGGGAGCATAACTCACAACTTCCTAAATAGAGATTTTATATGCAACAAACAGAAAACAATATATTTTTTTCAATTCAGAAAGTTGGGAAATGGCACAGAAACACTGAGAACCACTCTAATTAACAGAAAACACATTTTGGAGATCTTATTAGAAAGAATTCATCACTCCCATGTGTGTTTAACATTACAGTGACTTTCATAGCACATAAGACTTTTAAGTCACTTCACTTGACTCAAAAACGGCTTTGCTCGGTAGCAAGCATGGAAAGAAGTAAAATGACAGTATTGTCAATGAAGATATCAAATGATATTCAAAGTAAGAACTAAGGGTTTGCTTGGTAGCAAAGATGATAAGGTGTAAGGCTGTAAGCTGAAAAAAAGAATCAATCCAATGGTTAAATTCATAAAGACTCTCCCACTTTTGTAACTTACCCACTAGGTTAACAATACTTCATGTTTTCCCTTTCCATCCTTGCTACCAAGCAAAGCCTAGATGTTTTTCTCTTAGTCAGCATATGTTGTAACATCAGTAAAAAAGGTGAAAAGGTAGGTGAAATAATCTTACACTTGTGTTATCTGCCGGCTCTCGTGATTTCCTCTAAGAATTGTGATTCTATCTCTATAACGCACTTTCAGGGCCACTAAGAGGGTGACAGTCTCGACTGAGTAGTACCCACGATCTACAAATATGCAACTAAGGTTAAAAGAGAATCCCAGTCCATTCATAAGTATAAATCTGCGTTCCGAAAATTTATTTGATTTATAGGAAGCGCTACTAAACGAGCTGGTTCCTATCTACATCAAACTGCCTAACTAAGTTTAGATTAGGTAGCTACAATTTGATGTACACTGGCTAGCGTTTCTCATTCAAATGACAATCCCCTGTTAAGCTGCACATGCGCTACTTTAGCCCCGAAAGAATTTGGTCTCGCATGTTGGAGAAAATACAACTCCTCTCCCTCTATGCCCTAAGGAGGAAGGAACTACCGAACTATTAGAGCACAGCTGCCAACAGTTTTGACAAAGCTGGGTGAGCCCAAATACAACCCATCTTAAATGCTTATCAGCTTTAAGCATCCCAAATTGGAAACATGATAATAAATCATAAAATTGGAATTGATACAACTGAAATATACTAATCCACCAATTTATCAACTAATCCACAAAGAAAAGAAAAAGAAAAAACATAAAAAGGTGAAATGTTAAGAAAAATAACAAAGCAAAATGAAAAAAAAAGGCAGATTTAGCTACAGAGACCAATACAAAATTCACAGAATATTCTTCTCGATTCTTTTTAAAAAGAATAAAGGACAACGGTCCAGCTTCAAATCAATCCGGCAAAAAAATAAAATAAATAGAAAATAATAAGCAAATTATCAAACTGACCTACATAATCTCCCATGAAGAGGTAATTAGTATCAGGCGCATTGCCTCCTATTCGAAAGAGCTCAATTAGATCATAAAACTGTCCGTGAATGTCTCCGCATACCGTCACCGGACACTTCACCGGCTGCACGTTCCATTCCTCCACCAGTATTGCTCGTGCTTGCTCACATAACGCCTTCACCTCCGCCTCCGACAGCGGCTTGCACTCCATCAGCTGCTCGATTTGACGGTCTAGGTCCCCATGTGACGGCATGCTCTCTCCTTCTCCACCGCCCAATCACCTTGTCCCCCTTCCACACCACTTACCCGTAAAACCGTGAAAAACAACTAATAACAAATAAAACCGGTCGAATCGGTTAATTTCGATCCGTGAAGCTTTAGAGATTAGGCTTTCCGTTTGGGATCCGTTACCGATCTATCTATCATAACTTTTCTATTTCTCCGCAATACACGAAGAATTTTAGTCTTTCTTAACAAATGACTTTCTTTTCGTAGCAATAAGAAATTTGTGAAGGGGGGAAACTTAAATTCAAAATAATAATAAATTGATAAGAATTTCTTGTGGTGATCGTGAATATTACCAGGAACAAAATAAAGCCTCTCTCCGTCTCCGGTGGCTCCGCCAGTCGAAAAATCCTTAGAAACGACACATGTGCGTTCGTCGCTTTTCCTTGAACTCAAATTCATATATATATATATATATATATATATATATATATATATATATATATATATATATATATATAAATTTTCAATGATTAATCATCCATATTTTGTTAATCCCATACAAAAATAGAACGAATATGAATTCTATTTAGATATTTTTAACTGTTCCGATTAAGTTTACACTTAGCAGCCTTCTATGATAGGATGAAACAACAATTTAGCTTCTAAATTTCATAACATTTTTCAATTCGATATATTAACTTTTGGGTGAAGTCCAGAAATGGCCACTAATCTATTTTAAAGTATTTATTTGGTCATCAAAATTTTAAAAATTACATAATATATGTTAAAGTTTAAATTTTATTATAAAATAATCACTAAACCATTAACTTTCATCTAAAGTAGCATGACAATTACAAATATATATATATATATATATTAATATATTTATTTTTTCATATTTATATATTTAATTAATTTAATCCTAAGTTGAGATAATTCAATAAATTTCAACATGGACTATGCCAAACACCCCGCCAACATAAACACACAATGCACTCCTTTAAGGATGGGCATTTTACCCGAATCCGACGGGTTTTGAACCGATCCGGTTAAATTGGGTCGGACATTTTGTGGGAAAAAATGGAGTTCAGGTGGGGTTGAATTTTTGCTAAAAGAGGGGTCGGGTTCGAGTTTAGGGTGAAAAAATCTGACCTGACCCAAGACTAATAGTGTAATTTCTTCTAGTTTTAGGGATATTTGTAATAATGCCCCCCTTTATATTTTTTTATAATTAGATCTTTAAAATTAATTTTTTATTTATAATTTAGTCCTTGAAATTTTTATTTTTTACAATTAAGTCTCTTAAAATTATTTTTTTATAATTAGGTCCTTAAAATTATTTTTTTATAGATCGGGTCGGAGTCGGGTTTAGAATATTTATTTTTGGGTCAGATCAGGATTTTAAAAAAAAAGAGGTCAAGTCGAGTAGAGTTCAATTTTGGAGTTATTATTTTCTGGTCGATTTCTGGTGGGCCAAAATCTCAACCCGACCCGTGCACATCCCTACTCCCACCTCAACCCCCATCAAAACGCAACATGCAACATCCAGTCATAACATCAGTTTCAAATAGGCTGTGAAACACTCCTTGAACACCATGTCATTTTTCATTTCTAATGTTTATTATGTTAATTTGTTTCGGGTATTGCAACTATCTATTATGGGTGACTTTCTCAACTAAATATATTTTGTTCACGATATTAAAATTTAAACTTTGACATTGATTAAGGGATGTTAGGAATTTGGTATGCAACAAATAACCAAATCAATAACATAAAATACAACATGTGCAAGAGACAAAATTTAACGTGGTTCACACTTGTCTTTCTCCACGGATGAGAGAAACGAATAATCTTCTATCAACATAGAGAATACGAAGAGCACAAATACTCATCTCTACAACATAATTAGTATAACTCCATAGATTCTAAAAGTAGTTATATCTCTCCAGAGTAATTCTTTTTATCTCTCATACTTCTAAATGTTAAACATAGTCAACATTTATAGGCTCAAAATATTTATTCTTTAAAGTAAACTCTAATTACCAAATAATCTTCCATCATTGTGATTATAATAAAACTTAACTTAATTTATCAATTAAAATTTAAGTTAAAATATAATAAAAGATATAACGTCTAATCTTATTAGGTTGTTGGTAGACTTTCTTTTTGGTTTTTGCCTCTTCTCGACACAAACAACGAACTATAGAGACCGAATAATGAAACCAAGCGTTAGTTCTACGTGTAGAGGGCAGCCTCTCTTGTTTTTTTTTTATTATTGAGAATATATTGATTATTTATATTTTATTAATTAATTTTAATTTTAATTAATTAAATTAAAATTTTAGACCAATTTGATATAATCGGTAAATAATAAGGACTAAATTAATAATTTTATAAATTTCCGTTAACTGCCACGTCAATAGTTCAGTGGAGGTTTATTTAATAAATTTAGTGGTCTAACTGACGAGTTCAATAGTTCAGTGATCAAAATAGGTACGCCCCTAAGGTTCGGTAGTCATTGGAGTAGTTTACGTTAGGGATGGGCACGGCACCCGGACCCGACGGGTTCCGACCCAACCCGGCTCGATTGGGTCGGGCATTTTTATGAAAAAATTGGGTTCGGGTCGAGTTTTTGTGTGGGGTGAGGTCAGGTCGGGTAGGGTTCGGGTTTTAGGGTAAAAATCCGACTCGACCCAACCCGGGACTAATAGTGTAATTTTCTCCTAATTTTTTAGGGATATTTGTAATAATACCCCCTCTTTATATTTTTTTTATAATTAGATCTTTAAAATTAATTTTTTTATTTACATTTTAGTCCTTAATTTTTTTTATAATTATGCCTCTTAAAATTATTTTTTTACAATTAAGTCCCTAAAATTATTTTTTTTCTATAAGTCGGGTCGGGTCGAAGTCGGGTTTAGAATATTTATTTTTGGGTTGGGTCGAGTCAAATTTTTTAAAAAATTGGATCAGGTTGAGATCGAAATCGGTTTAATTTCGGGTCGAGTTCAGGTGGTGAAAAAGCTGACCCGTGCACATCCCTACCTTACCCATAATAAACTTCAGCGTTAATTCTACGTGTAGAGGGCAGCCTCTCTTGATTTTTTAATTATTTTTGGAGAACGTAATGATTAATTATATTTTATTAATCAATTCATTTTCTCTGTTTTTTTTTTTTTTGCTTTGACTGCCACCAGATAGAAGAATCTCAATTCCCATGCATCATGCATGTCCACAAGTTTCAATGGATCCAAAGACCAAAACAGTTTCCAAAAAGAATTCAGAACACCTTTAATTGGTGGATTTACTTTAGTTTTTGACATTAACGGAGCTAAAATTTGAGGTTGAAGAAGACAAAATGTTTAAAAATGAGATAAATTTAAAAATAAGTTTTTTTTTAAAAAAATCATATAAGAGGATAAAAAATGAAAAAAAATTCTCATATGTAGCTCCGCCCCTAGTTTTCGAACTCGTGCCCCAGTGCTGTGAGTGTGACCACCTTTTCTAGAATATAACTCGATTCTTCGGCAACTAAAAATTAATCGATTTAACGGAATAGGATAGTAGATTTTTTTAATTACGTAGAGATATTACATTCTCAAAACAAAGGTTGGGATAATAGAATCACATTTAAAGTTTAAATATTGATATTATATATGGAAGAATCATCCTATTATTATAATGATACAAAATTTCAACAAATCAGATGAAAAATATAGTTATGTTTGGTAAAAAAATTGAGTCAAAATTAGATGTTTGAATCATTTTTAAAAATTTGACCAATCAAATTCGTTAATTTAAAGTTTCACTAATTAACAAAATAATAATTTTCAATTTAAACATACAAAGGGTAGCTAGATGCTTAATATTTTTCTCTGCTGGAGGTTTTGGTGAGCATATTTTATATTCGCTCCTCTCTCCTACAAAAGAGCTACATGCATGCAGGCTTAATTGGATGCTCAAAATGTTTCAAATATTTATAGTCCCACCTCCAAAAACATTACATGCAATCTGGGCTGGCTTTGTCGTAATCGTCTTTTACAATCCGGCTGATTCGAAGCTTCCGGCGGCCATACTTTGATGCCTAAGCATGTCTCGGCGGTCGTCTCGAGTTGCCAGCTCGCCTGTTCAAAAGGGAAACAAAGAGAAAAGAGAAGAAATTAATTAATTGCAATTTGCTTTGCTTTGTAACTGCAGACTTTCGAAAAAGAAAAAGAGAAGGTGTATTGCAGATTTGTGTAGCAAACTAATGAAAAGAAGAGAAAGAAAGACCAAAGAAATGTGCCATAAAAAGGGGTTTAATTAATTAGTAATTAAATAAGGCTTTGAAACTGCAATATGCTATTGATAATTAGCTTTGGATAAGCAAGATTAAGAGATGGAATAAAGGGAAGAGACAGACTTTTATTATTATTATTATTATTATTATTATTATTATTATTATTATTATTATTATTATTATTATTATTATTATTATTATTGTTATTTTGTAAGTGGGTAATGTTGGAGATCAAAACACAATGGTTCACTTGTATAGTAGTGTAGGTTCTCAATGTAGCCGTTAAATGAGAGAAAAAAAAACTAAAAGTTTACGCAAGCGCCTTAATTTTAGAGTTTAGAGACTCAATTTAGGGTGTAGAGTTTAGGGGTTTAGGTTTAGTAGTTTAGAATTTAGGGTTTATACGTTAAAACTTAAACTCTCAACATATTACACAAAAACCTAAACCTTAACCTTTAAACCTTAAATCCTAACCCTAACCCCTAAATTCTAACCATTGCACCTAAATTCTAAACCCCTAAACTAAGTCCCTAATCCCTAAAACTAAGGCGTTTGTGGAAACTAACAGTTTCCACCGCCAGTGTATTGGATATATATATATATATATAGTAATTTGTGTTATTATTTTTATTTTTGAAAACTAGAAAAACTACCAAATCGAAAAACAAATAGTATAAATTACAAGAGAAAATTAATAGATATTAATATATTCAATAACTTCTTTAAAAGGAAGATTAAAAATAAAACAATTTTGGTTCTATATGAAGTTATGGGTAAGTGAAATGAAGAAAGAGTTAATTTAAAAAAAAAATAGACTGGAAGTATAGTCTTGTATTATCCCATGATATTTATGTAATACTCGATACTAGTTATTTGATCAATAAATATAATGATTAATATATGTTGGTTAGATAGCTAAAAATATATCAGAAGCAGACCTGTTATGAATAGGATCTGGTCCATTAGGAACTCTTCTTTTGCTCATGTAGTTGAGATCCATCCGTTGATGCACCAAACCCGACTTTCCTTTGCCTAAGTCCTTCACTTGCTCTTCCCGCTGCGGCAGCAGCTTTCCCTTCCCCGACCATGACCGATCATCCTCGTCATCGACAATCCTTAACGTTGTCTTTGCCGATGTTTTGTTTCCTTCACTTTGCAGGGTCCCGACTAAGATGAACCCCAACACTACAAGCGTTCCGAACAAGGCTTTAAACGACAAAGAACAAGTGTTGCAGCCGCCCATGGTTTTATTTATGTAATATAGTAGTATTATTTCTCTAGAAAATAGACGAGGGAAAAGGAAAATAAGGGACGAGAGTTTTTGTTGGTTTTCTTTCACTTGATGGTTTGTATTCTCTTATAGGGGGTGGTTCTGTGTTACTTTCTGAAAGGGAGGGAGGAACAGCTGGTTTTGATACGTTTGCTTTGAGTTTGGGTATTTTCATGCCCTGCTTAAATACTTAAAAGAACATCATGCCTTACGTACGAGAAGAGACAAGTACAGTACTTTAGATGATCGATTGAGTATATGGAACTTAGATGGCGTATATACGGCTCTAGATTAGTAATATTTCATATACATAACATATATTTCACGATAGACATAATGTCAAAAAAATGTCTCTGATGTTTGACTGAATTATAATTTTGGTTCATTTTTTCCTAAAGTATTTTAACCCTCAACGTTTTATTTTAGGTCAAAATGATCCTTCCGTCTATGAAAATCATAGTCAATTGACAATAAACAACTTTAAAATGATTTGACAGGATGACACATCATAAAATATACAATCTTATAAAATTATTTTTTGGATGATGTTACATTCTGTAAAACCAACACATTTGTCTATGATATTGCTATGTTAGCGTACACTGCCGTGTAGGTTTGTCCCGTCATTTCAAGTTATTATCGTCATTTGACTTACAATTTTCATCTATGAAAGGGCTATTTTGACTCAAAATAAAACGTTGAGGGTTAAAATACTTTAAAAAATATGTACCGAAATGAAAATCCAGTTAAATGTTAAGAACAAATTTTGATATTATGCCTCTATGATATTGTGTCTTTAGTAAGAGAATCTTAAGTCGGGTCTTGAAAATAATATCAATGGAAATAACATAACTATTTTTATTTCTAATAATATTAAAAGTTTCATATTATAATAAAAAATAAAATAAAATTTATTATTTCCTATAATATAATAAAAGATTTTTATATTATACAAACTTATTTATATAATATTGAATATAAAGTTACTTTCATATCAATACATAAAAAATTTTCATTAAAATTTTAATTTTTATCTACTTCATTGACTGACTAATTTGAATTAAATTTTGTAGAGGTCCAATATGAGAACAACTCTCCCAGCCTGATTTTTTCCATTCACAATGTCAAAATTTAAATCTCTAACCTTATTTAATAGACTTAATGCCACATCTTATTAGACCAACTGATTTGTTCGTAACTTTGCTATAATATCTTTTGGATGGGTTTTCATCCAACCCTAGATGTACAAACATGTAACTTGTGCAGGTCTCATAATGATAATAGAAGCAAAGAACATTGAGATCTCTATGCTTATCAAATATCATGCGAGTCGGTACGAATTAATAACGATAAAATTTTGGAAAATCGAAAGAGAAAAAAAAGAACATGTGGGGGAACATTTGGAGCTTGCAAATCTTCTCAAGAAATGCAAAGCTGCGGGGAGCTTTTGGCACGAAAATCATGAACATGACAGTTCCCAGATTTTAATAACTCTGAACCAGCAGCCACTGATGTCGACATCTACCGCAAAATTTGCTGCTCAAGCCAGCAGCCATGGTCCACAAGCTTATGCTCTGACCCTTTGAACCGCTCTTAGTTGGACGAGTCGCTAATTTAATAGTCTTTTTGAATGCATATCTTAAAGGAATATAACAAATCTGTCTGCAAAATATATGTATAATTATTGATGGACATGAATTCCAGAATAAATTCAGATGGGAATACCAAAAGCTTCTTTTCTAAATAAGAAACAAGCATTAAGTAGCCTTAGCTAGGGTAGAATATAGCAAAGTTGGGGCAGTCCATATCAGCATATGGCACATTTTGTCTTATCCATGCCATTTGAATCATGGTTTTGGAACATTAAAGTGTTGTGTTCGGAGAATCCTATGCTTCCCACTGTCGTGGCTTCTCATTCAAGGTAACTTCAGCTATGTAATCGTATAGAATTTCGGCCACTTTTGGGGTAGGACTTAGGAGGTATGGATACTCGAAGCATTTTAAGTGCAATAATTTATGTGATTTTGACATGTGGTGGCCGTGGCACAATTGCGAGGGGATGCGCCGCCATTCTCTGATTGGAATTTGTTTCGAAATTATCTCAATTTCTCACGTCAAATTATGTGAAACAAAATGGCGGATTTCAACCCTCTTTTATAGTTATATTAATACTCCACTTTAGAAGACCATCTTATTTTACCTTTGGTTCCAAACCTGACATTGGTATCCTAGGCCGAATAGTCTTTTAATTGTATTTCTTTTTTGGTAGAGTGTATGTCCATTTTGTGGTCTATATTCGAGATACGTGGCTAGGCTTGTAAAAGAAACGAACGAACACAAACGAGGATTGTTCTTGTTCGTTTGTTTAATTTTAACCGAATAGATGAACGAACACGAACATCTAAACAAACATAATTTCTTGTTCATGTTCGTTCGTTAAAATGGTAAGTGAAGGGAAACAACACAAACGAACCAACATAAAAGGACATGTGAATAAATTTAAACGAATGTCAATGAAAGAACATATGTGGATAAATTTGATTTTTTAAATATAATACTTTTGTTATAAAAAAATATAAATGGATATATGTGAATAAATTTAAACGAACACAAACGAACGAATATAAATGAACATATTACCGAACGTTCATGAACGTAAATGAACGGATGAGCCATGTGTTCGTGTTCGTTCATTTAATTAAACGAACATAAAATCTTGTTCATGTTCGTTCGTTCAATAAATAAACGAACATAAATGAGCTTCTCGTCAAATGGTTCACAAGCGGTTCGCTAAACGTTTGGTTCGTTTACAATCATATTCGTGAATCGTGGATGTCCCTCCCAACAATGTCGTCTCTAAAGTTTGAAGTTGAGTTTTTTTTTGTTCAAATTGATTCTTTTAATTGATTTAAGAGTTTATGTTTATTTATTCTTTTTATTATACTAAATTTTGAAACTTTACATTTTAGTCTTAAATTCATATCTTGGCCATTTGATATCTGATTTGGTCACCATTTTTTTTAAATTCATAGTTTTGAAAGAAACATGTGTTTAAGCATTTGTTCAGTAAATAAAATGATTATTTTAATTTGTCCTCAAATTTTTTAAATTAGCAATTGTCTCCGAAGTTTGTAAATTTATCATTTGGTCGCCTTTTTAAAATTTGATCGATTTGTTTCTTTCAATGTCGTTATAAAATAAATACAGGAGACGAATCTTTCGAGCCGGGTAAGGGTGTTACAATTCAAGACTGATAATTTTTATAAAATGGAATTTATATAACATTGAAATTAAAATATAAATTTTTAACCCTTTGACAAGAAGCGCACACCATATAGACAAATCAATTTGAATCCGTAACTCTTAGGATGAATATCATTCGTTTTTTCACTGAAACACTTGTTGAATTCAACATATTGTTATTTTTTAAAGTAAATGTTGATAAAATATTAAGCTTTTAATGGTTTTGAGGTGACAAACTGCATCAATAAAAAATTTAAAACTATAAAACTACTAAAAATTTTACAAAAGATGTATAAAAATGCATGAGGTATAAATAAACTGCTAGATGAGGTGTCATGTCAACAACTTTACAAATTTAACGTTTTAGTTAATATCTCTATTGAAAATATAGTAATTTGATTATTATTTTTTAAGATTGAGGGTTTTTTAGCTTTGTTTTTTTTAATGTTGAGAGTTAAATTTAGTTAAATAATATTAACGGTAAATTTTTAACAGAGTCAAATTTGGCTTATAAATGTTAAGAGACAAAACTATACTTATATATTTTTGGTATTATTTCCTGTATTTAATTTATTAACCTATCAATTTCGATTAGATACTGTAAAGACCAATTAAAAATATAAAAATAAAGATTTAAAGAAAGTACCCATAACCTAAAATCCAATCAAAACTCATTAGTTTAAAAGCCCAAAACCCATATAATTCCTAAAACCCAAAAGCTACGGGCATAAAATGAAAAAAAAATCATTTTCATTTTTCAAAAAATAAATAAAGCACACCCAGTGGGACTCGAACCCACAATCGCTTGATTAGAAGTCAAGCGCCTTATCCATTAGGCCATGGGTGCTTGATATGCTGTAGTCATTCGTGTTTATGTATTTATTCTTGAATTTTAAATCAATTTGTTTAGAGCTCAATTAAAATAATTAATGTACTTATGAGCTGTTACTTTTTGTTATTCTTTAATTTTATGTAGGCAGCTCAACTGAAGAGGTTGAATGTGTTATTCGATAGTTGGGGGTTGAGTTCTCGTTGAAAGATTTGGGACTACTCAATTTTTTCTTAGGGATTGAGGTAGTTCGAGTTGGGGAATCCATTGTTTTGAGTTAGAAGAAGTTTATTTTGTACGTGAAAAGGTTGCTGCCAATAAAGTTCAGGTCAACTATGTCACGGCTGAAAATCAGGTTGCAGATGGATTAACGAAGCCTCTCTCGAAAGCTTATTTCCAGTTTTTTCGGCAAAAATTAGGGGTAATGTCCATTGCTGAGTTAAAGAGTGAAAGAGTAGGAAGCATGTTGAAAGATAGACCTAGAAAGCTCGAGCATGCTAAAGGTGAATCGGGAGCTGTCAGCAGTGGCTCAACAACCTCACAACCAACGTCCTTTGTCGTTAGCAACAGCTCAGCAGATCAGCAAGCTGTTAGCCAGCTCAACACGACTCTCTCACCCTAACAGATTTTATTCCATGCATTTTTTTCATTTCAAAACCATGTATAAAAGACATTGTCTATCGTCTAAGAGAACAAGTTTTTTGAATGAATGAAATACATCTCTCATTTCTCTCTTTAAGTCTGTGTTATTCAAATTAGGGTTTTCCTAACACTGAGTTACTTTTTTTTTTTTTTACTTTTGTCATCATCCGTTAGAAAATCAACGTCCTAAATAAACTACCAATATGCTAAATAAACAACAATACCAATATGCTAAGGCAACATGTTAAATAAACAACAATACCAATATGCTAAGGCAATATGCTAAATATTTTAAAGCTAAATAAGTTTCGGACTTCAATTCTTAATTTATCTTTTATTTTAAATTAAAATCAGAAAATTAATTCCCCAACATGCTAAGTCAACGTCCTAAAAGTCAAATAAACAACAATACCAAATTACCAATATGCTAAGGCAATTGGTTTTTAAAAATATTTATGTTACTCCTATTGAGTATTAATTTAATTAATATCATTATTATCAAATTATTATTGTTCAAAAGACTGTAAATTCAAATTCGCTTAAGCATAATTATCATTAATATATGAGATTAGAAATTATTGGTAATTTAAATAACATATTTGTATTTTAAAAAATACATTTACGTTAATTATATGACATTTTCCAAATCTCTACGTAAGAATGATAGAGTACATTAAATAAAACGATATTAAGTTTTATTTTCTTAATATACTAGTATGATTGCATGTAATATCTATTCACTAAATTAATTTGTAATTAATTGTGCGAGTATATTCGGATTAATCTGGACACACCTCGTGTTGTACATTCGGATTCAATAAGAAATTTTAACTATGGTTAACCAAATTACACATTTCATATTTAATATTTAAACACTATTTATTTATAATTTTATAAATCAAAATTCAATGTAGTACGGAAAGTAAAACAAACCACAGTAATGGCTGAAAGCAATACTTCAAAAGAATCTTCTGGCTACCCATCCATCCTATTAACTTAGCCAATTGCTGCAAATTGACTCGGTGGGAACTCAAAAGCAAAGAAATCAAAACAAAGATGGCGAACGGCGGTGTAGATTCAAGTTCAACCTCAACTCCGTCGTCTTTTAGGCGCGAATGGGACGTTTTCCTCAGCTTCAGAGGCGAAGACACGCGTGGCGGTATCACGACCAGCCTCTACCGCTCGCTTGACGGACAAGGCGTGCGCGTCTTTCTAGACGACGTCGGGTTGAACCGTGGAGACGAGATCGCGCCGGGGTTGCTCGAAGCCATCGAGGACTCGGCCGCTTTCATCGTCATTCTGTCAAAAGATTACGCTTCCTCCCATTGGTGCCTCGATGAATTGGCCCGGATCTGCGAGTTGCGGAGCCGGAGCCTGATCCGGAGACTGGTTCTGCCTGTGTTCTATGAGGTTGACCCTTCTCATGTTCGGAAACAGATGGGGCCTTTTGAGATGGCATTCTTTAGCCACGAGGAGAGATTTGGGAAAGATAAGGCGAAAGTGTGGAGGGAAGCCATGGCCACTGTTGGCTCCCTTGCTGGTTTCGTTGTCAAAAACCAAAGGTTTCTTCTTCTTCTTCTTTGTTTACTTACCTCAAACCTCACATGCTTGATAAAATCAGATCTGCAATTAAGTAGACGAGAGTAGGGTTTTTGATACAGATTTAACAACTTAGATGTTCAAATACATAAACTATAAGTTACAAAAATCAATTTAAAATTGGTTTTAAGGATAAATCCAAAGAGTTGTGTTAATGGATAGAATAATATTGTTTTCTCAAAAGATTCAGATTCGAACAATTTTTTCAAGCTGTGTTAATTAAAGGTTAAAAAACTGAAAAATAACACAATATTAAGAATTCTAAAAAATGATTTTAATGATTAAATTAACAACAAGTTATAACAATTAATAATTAAATTTTAAATTTGAACCCATTGAGTGGTTTCGGTGGAAGAGAGAGTGTTGTTCTCATTAAGAGATCTGAGTTTGAGCAATTTGTTTGTACGGTATGTGCATTTTCAACGACTAAGAGAAAGGAACTAATACTATCATATAATTACACTAGGATGTTCAAAAAATTAAAATTCTAAACCTTCATAATATATGTAAATAATTTTTTATTTCTTTTATAAAGAAATTTAAGAGTAAATTTATGATTGGAGAATTAAACCATCAATAAAACTATAAAGAAAAATATTTAAATTATATAAAAATTTAAAATTTTCAGTGTAATTACACCGACAATTAACACCCTCATCGATCTATCGCTGAGTAGAGACATCATATTAAAATTGTATCTTACAAAAATATATAATTCTTTCTTATATATTAGCTTAATATTTTCTAAAGAATTATTCAACAAAGTCCACAATCTAACATTATATTTATTTAGTAAACAATATATTTATAAATACATATTTCAACCGAAGTAGCTTCTTAAGCTAATTTGTAAAATAATTTTATAAAATTATCATTAAACAGATATTTGAATCCTCTAAAGACTTATTTTGAAGTTGAAGCATCACAATAATAGTAATACTGGAGAATAGGCTTAACTTCTAAAAAGCATGTTTATTTTTAAAAAGATTTGTATTTCTTTGTAATAAAGAATGGATTAGTTGAGACTTGAGAGATCCACTAATTGGTTTAGTGGTCATAAATGCTTATCCTTTGTACTTATTGTGAGTTTAAATTCAGACATTTGCCTTAAGAATATTATTGTAACACGGCTTAACCAAAAGTAATGGATTAATTGAGATTCACTAATTAGTCGAGTAATTAGACATGCTCATATTGTCTTATTTTGTATGAGTTTGAATTTTGACATCAGTCCTGTGAATATAAATATCTCTCTACTTAATAAAAAATAGTAGATTGATTTTAAAATTTGTGGTTATCGTATATCTGTTTATAGGCTAATAAAATACGATATTAATCATTGAACTCCCTCTGGTATATACTTTGAGAAGCAAAAGAAAAAGATTATACTCATACCTTTATATGAAAATATTTTTAAAAATATCTTTTGCCACTCCACCTATAATAATGTGAAGAACAAATTTTATAAAAAAAATATTTTCATTCATCTATCAATGTGACAACATTTGATAATGTATATGGAATTGAGCTTTAAAGTTGAGACGAAACGTTGAAGGACCAAGGTGTGTGAGCCAAAAATATTTTTAAAAATTAAAAAAAATGAAGTTGAGATAATAAAATATTGTTTCTTATTTTTTTAAATATTCTTAAAGTAGTTATACGTTAGTATCTATTCATAAATAATTTTAGTCTTTTACAAACAAAAAAATTTGAACCTATCTCCTAAAATAATTATGATCCGTTTTTTTTTTACTTGAACCACTTATTGGGTTCATTCATTACCCTCTTTAACTATACAATTCATTATTAACTCCATAAATTTAGAAATTTCAAATGACTCACCAAATAATATTAAATTACATAACTGCTTAAAGTGAATTTCTTCTTTCATCAAATTGTTATTATTTGATAAAACAATTACTCAAGTCCGTTACCAAGTCAACATCAATGTGATTATTATATTTGCCTCATATTATCTGCATTAAAATAATGAAATTTCATGGTAAATTGGTGCTTATATTACTTGACACAATTGCAATTACTAGCTATTACACATCCAAATGTTGGTAAAAAACAATGGAACAAATACTTTTTTGTTAATAATTTAATTTCTAAAAATATTATATAACGATGTTATATGTGTATTTTATGATGATGTGCCATGCGTAGTAGTTCTATTTTCTAAATAATTATTTAGTATACGATTGAAATGATATATTAATTAAGTCTTTATTTAAAAATAAAATATCTCAACTGGGTTATAATTCGAAAACTATAATCAAGTTTGATGAAAAACATATAATGTATGGAATCTTAACCTTTTAAATGGAGTAAATTCTACATTTGTTTCCAAATATATAATTAACTCACACATGCAAATTTTAACTTGTCAAAAGGTTTTTCTTCAATGTTCATCTAAAATGTTGCAAGTTTTCATTGCAGTGATGGAGGGGAAGTGATTCGGGTTCTGCTGAGAGAAGTTCTGAAACATGTGAGCAATACACCGGTGGAAGTGGCCGCTTATCCGGTCGGACTGGATGCGCGAGTGGCGGAGCTTATAAATATCTTAGACGTAAAGTCCAATGGCATTAAAGTTGTGGGGCTGCATGGGATGGGCGGCATTGGCAAGACGACCCTTGCCAAGGCCGTCTTTAACAAAATACTCGGACTTGACCGGTTCGAACACCGCAGCTTTATCTCGAATGTTAGAGAACTTTCAAAACAAGAAGATGGTTTAGTATCCCTCCAACACAAGCTCGTTGGCGATCTATTCGGTTCCACTGCTGCTATTGGACTTACTGCTAATGAAGTTTATGTTAATGCCTCAAAAATCCGAAAGAATATTCAAGGGAAAAAGGTTCTGATCGTCCTGGACGACGTCGACGACGAAAACCAACTGAACGCACTAGGTGCAGGATTCAAATGGCGAAACGACGGAAACATTCGAATCATTGTCACAACAAGAAATAAAGGAGTTTTAAATGAACGTTACGTGAACCGGATTTACGAGGTCCGGGAGCTGCATTTTGATCAGGCACTACAACTTTTCAGCTACCATGCGCTCAGAAGAGACCAACCAACAAAAGAGCATCTGAATTTGTCCAAGAAAATTGTATCCCTCACAGGGAACTTACCTCTGGCATTACAAGTGTTCGGTTCGTTTTTGTTGGACAAGAGGAAGGTAACCGAATGGGAAGATGCTTTGAACAAGTTGAGAGACATTCGTCCGCATGAGGTTCAAGACGTGCTGAAGATCAGCTTCGATGCGCTCGACACGGAAAACCAATGCATATTCCTAGATGTAGCCTGCTTGTTTACCAATTTGGAAACCAAGAGAGAGGACATAGTTGACGTATTGAGAGGATGTGATTTCAAAGCTGAAATAGGCTTAAGAGTGCTTGAAGAGAAATCTCTGATTAAGTTCCACGAGGACGATACTATTTGGATGCATGATCAGCTTAGGGACATGGGACGACAAATCGTGCAGAATGAGAGCTTCTTAGATCCCGGAATGCGTAGCAGACTGTGGGATCGCGGCGAAATCATCTCAGTCTTGAACAATCACAAGGTATATAACTATATACACACACATATATATAATACTTGACATGATTTATTGGGGTTAAGACACTGATTTTGTGGACATTGTTGACAATAGGGAACAAGAAGAATTCAGGGTATTGTGATGGACATGAAGAAAGCAGAGAACGGGGAACAAGTGACCGTTCGTACCGATCCTTTCGAATCCATGTTTAATCTAAGACTGCTTCAAGTCAATCATGTGAACTTGGAAGGGGAGTTTAAATTTCTTCCTCGTGAACTCAAGTGCCTTGAATGGCAAGGATGTGCATTGGACACTCTTCCTTCTGATTTTTGTCCCCAAAAGCTAGCTGTCCTTGATCTCTCAGGAAGCAAAATCGAACGGCTGTGGAGCTCTAACGTTAACGAGGTAAAGTTACTTATGCCGGTTTCAGCTGCCGTAACAAACTAGTTTGTGGCAATTTATAAACTGGTTTTTTCTTTGTCATGGAATGTTTGTTTGTGCCAGGTTGCTGAAAACTTGATGGTCATGAATCTGAGTGGTTGCGCGTATTTGGCTTCTCTTCCCGATTTATCGGGATATAGAAAGCTGGAAAAGATTGTTCTCAAGCATTGTGTGTCACTGTTAAAAATTCACAAATCAGTTGGCAGTTTAAAGTCCTTGCATCACTTGGATATGACAAACTGTTCAAACCTTGTTGAATTCCCAAGTGATGTATTAGGGCTGAAAAATCTTCAAACCCTTGTCCTCAGCGATTGCTCCAGATTGAAGGAGTTACCGAAGAGCATTGGCAGCATGAGGTCACTCAAAGAACTTTATGCCGATAAAACCGGCATAGACAAGCTGCCTGAATCTATTTACCGCATCGAAAAGCTTGAAAAACTGATCCTAAATGGTTGCATGCGTATTAAACGGTTGCCGAAATGTGTAGGAAAGCTCGTTTCTCTCAAGGAACTTAGTCTTAATCACTCTGCATTAGAGAAGTTGCCTGATTCTGTTGGATCTTTGGAGAACTTGGAAACACTGAGTTTAATATCTTGTAAATCTCTCACCACAATTCCCGAAACCGTCGGCAATATCAAATTATTGAAAGAGTTGTTCATCAAGGGCAGCGGAATCACTGAGTTGCCGGATTCTATTGGTACTTTATCATATCTGAAAACCTTATATGTAGGAGGCAAGCAGATTAGCAAGTTGCCAGATTCATTTCAAGAGCTGTCTTCTACTGTGGAACTTGATATCGAAGAAACATCAATAACGTGTCTCCCAAGTCATATTGGCAAATTGACATTACTTGAGAAGATTGAGATAAGGAATTGCATTTCACTTGAATCTCTGCCAGAGTCAACCGGGAGCTTGTTTGCTCTTACTGACATGAACATATACAACGCCGGTATTACCGAGTTGCCGGAGTCTTTCGGGATGTTGGAAAATCTTATTACCTTAAGATTGAACGGATGTAGAAAGCTTCATAAACTTCCATCCTCAATGGGAAATTTGAAGTCTTTGCATCGTTTATACATGAAAGAAACTGCGGTGAAGGAATTACCGGAAAGCTTCGGCATGCTCACAAGCTTGCAGGTACTGAACATGGGAGAGAAACGCAGTACACAAGTGCAACCAAATTCACCATTAGTGGTGTTGCCAGCATCTTTCACGAACCTATCATCGCTACAAGAACTCGAAGCTTGCGCCTGGAGAATATGCGGTGAAATCCCAGATGATTTCGAGAAGTTGTCGAATTTAGAGATTCTTGTTTTAGGAAGCAATGAATTTCATAAACTTCCATCCAGCCTAAGGGGACTCTCGCTTCTCAAAGATCTCCAGCTTCCCAACTGTGAAAAGCTCCAGTCCCTCCCTCCACTTCCTTCAAGCTTGGAGAATTTGAATCTTGCAAACTGTATTTCATTGGAGCATTTATCTGATCTTTCCAATTTAGAGGGCTTAAAAGATTTAAACCTCACAAACTGTGAGAAGTTGGTGGATATTCCAGGCCTTGAGTCCTTGAAGTCCTTGAAGACATTGTACATGAGTAATTGCAGCAAATGTGCTTCAGCAGCAAAGAAAAGACTCTCTAAGGTTAAAAAATGTCATTTTTAGCACACAACTTGGCTCTGATATCACTTGTCAAACTAATCCTTAAAACAAATTAATTACTTTAAACTATGGTTTTGCAGGTTTGCCTCAAGAATCTGAAAAATCTAAGCATGCCCGGCAGTAGAATACCAGATTGGCTTTCACAAGGTACGGTTCCGTTTTCGAGCCACAAAAGCCTTGACCTCACCGGGGTGACAATAGCTGTCGTTGTTTCCCTTAACCATAATATACCAGATGAACTGAGATATCAAATACCTGTGGTGGTCGACGTTCAAGCACGTATCTTCAATGGTGAGAAACCAATAGTCACCTCTACCTTGCACTTAACCGGGGTACCGAAAACGAACAAAGACCATGTTCACCTGTGTCGATATGCAGCTGATCATCCCTTGGTTCTATCTCTGAAGGATGGTTTTAAGATTAAAGTGAGCAGGCGAAACCCGCCCTACGTAAAGGGAGTAGAGCTGAAGAAGGCTGGGATTTATTTAGTTTATGAGAATGAAGATGATTACGACGGCAATGAAGAATCACTGGATGAAACCGAGCAGACTGTGTCTGAAAGATTAGCCAACTTTTTCAGCTCTCTCCAAGAAAATGATGGGAGTGATTTGTTGGGTATGTGGCGATTAACCCCACTTAATTGGGTATTTGCCGTATCTATTTT
Organism: Hibiscus tridactylites; assembly: GCA_958450335.1. NCBI lineage: Eukaryota > Viridiplantae > Streptophyta > Magnoliopsida > Malvales > Malvaceae > Hibiscus > Hibiscus tridactylites. Next base: position 88,410,692 of record OY288281.1, read on the forward strand.
GTTGCTTTTCTTCTCTGCCGCACTTAATTGTTTGATATATTATATACAATATTTCTAAATTTTATGCATTACAATATCTTATAGTCTAGTGATTTTGATACCCTTCTGCTTTTTTTAAAAAAAAAAAAGTTTTGGCACTATGTAGGATTAATAGGTGTGAACTTTCAATTTTTGACTTTCTAGTTGTTTTTACAATTTTATCACAATCGAACAATTATTAAATTTATCATATTATCATATTTGATATTTTAATAAACAACGTAAAAAATCATTTCCAGAATCAAATATTTCAGTTAACTGGTTAATCGATTATTTTATTTAATTTTTACAATATAAGATCGAGAATTGAATAATCTGAATTTACCAATTAACCAAAATATTTTTTTAAGGATTAATCGAATTTTTCTATGTCGTTTGAGAGTAACCAAAATATGAACAATTCAAAAGTTAAATTATTAAATTTAAAACTTTTAAACTCTAGTGACCAAAATATGAGTAAGAAAAAAGTTAAATGATGATTTGTACATACAACAGAGAAGGCCGTAAAGCCTGACATTTCATATATGGAGTAAAAGAACAAATTCTCTGAAACACGACAATGGAGATGTTCGGATACTAGACGGCAACGGCGACTCGATGCCTCAGGTTGTGAGAAAGAAAACATACTGTCTCTTTGGTTTACCGGGATGCAATATACTTCTTTGGGCATGACTGAAGGACGAATCATTAGAAATTAATGTTCTTATCGCTAATTGACGAGGAATTTTCGAGTTTATGTTGTTCTTTCGAAACCACCGCGGATATGCAACCACTCTGGTGATGGACCGCGACTGTATTCCCTCGTTGCTTGCGAACCAAATGCCATTGCAGTGGTATCAAACGTTTGTTGCCCATACTGAAATGCCAAATCAATTGTTATAACATATTAAACTACTGAGAAACCAGACACTAAAAGTACAAACAGGAAGCAACGAATTTGATTAACAATAATAGCATTATAGCATGTTATCTTCAGAAAATCTTAATTCCAAGACTAATCTGACCGAAAACCAGATATACGAACAAGGTTCTACAGAAACGAATTGTTTGACACGGTATAGATGTGCTCGTCTTATTTTGGGCTACCGACTATCAAGAAGGCTTATCCTTCAACCAGACACGAATTCTAAGCCGAACACGGTCCAAGTTTAACATGACTTATGAGCCTATAACTTCAGATGTATGAACTTCAACGTTCAAAGCATGTGTCAATGACAGAATAAATACTAACATCTTTGAGAGGAAATACTTCAATGGCAGGGTTCATTCTTGAATTGACTGCTTCAAGCTTCATTGACAAGAACTGCAACACCAGTAATAATTTTTCAGAATGTAAGTTCGAGATAACCGACGGGACGGGAAAATGTAAAATAAATACAGTGATAGTCATAGATAAGAAAAAGGATACACACCTCAACTTGACGCTGTAGCGATTGGATGTAATTAATTATCTCATCAAGGACAAGAGCCTTGCCGATAACCTGAGTCCAACAAACTACTTAGCAATTGGCTTAAATATGCCATAATCAGGGGAACTGAAGAGAAATTTCAACATGGCTTAAATATGCCGAATACGATATCGACTTACTAATAAGCAGGGGATAGGTAACAGAAATCCAGGCACTAGTTTTACTTATACACAGAACATTAGAGTTGGTAGCAAGAAACAGTTTAGAAATTTCATCAGTATACCTTATTGCAACCAGGGACCAAATCCTGAAGAATTCTCATTCTTTCACTTATCTTTTCTCTCCTAGCCTGCCACACAAACGATTCGAGATCAGTGAAATGTAAAGGTCTAGACTCTAGATATCTAAGTTCCACAATCAAAGGAATGTAATTTGTATCGAAATCTCGGGTTTTTATACACTGCACATGAAGCAAATTACCCTTTCTGCTAAACTGTGACTATCAGTAGCTTGACCCCTTCTAGCTCGGACATGGATGTAGTCTTGTTTAGGTGGCTCCGCTTGTTGAGCTTTCTGTTCCACTAGCTTGCCTGAACTGGGTTCTGCTTCGACTTTAGAACCATCGTTCTCGTCTCTACATCCTGATGCTTTAAGTTTCTTCCCATCACCAATATCCTGCCCAAATTATTAACATGAAGCCAACCTTAACAATTACAGAGCATTTGCCGCATAACTTTATGTTAGGGGCGAACTTTTAAAATTTTAAGGGCGTAAATAGATTTTCAATAAAAATTACATAAAAAAGTTCCTAATCATATACGAATTTCAAATTTATAGGGTAACTGCATGATCACAAAAATAAAATCAATTGATTAAACAAAGTGAAATGAAAATGAATACCACGCCATTGCCACTACTGGTGGAGACAATCTTAGCTGACTCATCTTCCCCATCACGCCTCCTCCTCAAGCCACCCCGTCTCTGCTGCAAGCTCACCGGATCATTACCCGATACCTCTCGATTCGGGTCGACGAAATAACCCAAAACATTCCCAAGTTGACCCTTCCTTAACCCGGATTCGCTAACGGGATACTGCCAGATCTCCGCTAGATTGTACCCCCCATCACTCATCATAGCCGGCGGATCCATCACCAAAAAAAAAAACCCACTCTCGAACTTCACTTAGAAAACCCAAAAATGGAGCAAAAACGCAAACTTTGTTTAAAATTATTAGCGACAGATGCTTCGGGAGAGTCCGAGCTAAGTCACTTCCAGTGAGGTTTACTGGGTTTTGCTTTAATGCTTTGGAGAAAACCCTTATCTTTCTCACTTCTCTCGGTTCACTTGTCCACCATTGAAATGCAAAATCCAGGGTATAAATATACTGGTGTGGCTTGATTAGTAGTAAATTAAGGGTGATATGATTAGTGATTAAATATTCAAATGCAAAAATGATTGGACTTAAGTGTCAATTTGTGGGAAAGTGGGTGATGGGATATTTGTTTGTGGTGTTTAGTGAGGCATGTAAGAATTTTGTGAAAACTAAGATTAACGAATTTTCTTGTCTATTGCTGTGTTTAAGTGTTAAGTACCTACGATTACTAATTCAGTTACTTTATCTTTTTGGGTAAATTGCATAGTTGGTCATCCGACTATAAAAATTGTCACTAAAGTTAAAAAAATTTGCAAAGAAATCAATAGGTTTAGGTTTCGTTTTCATTTTAGCTATTAGGTAGGTTTTAAAAAAATAGATAATTTTTGTAACTTAATAACTTTTTTTTCATTTGAGTTTTACATTAAATATTAGGATTAATATCATATACACTGGTTGTGGAAATTGAAAGTTTCCACAAGCGCCTTAGTTTTAGGGTATAGGATTTAGGTGTAGGGGTTAGAATTTAGAGATAATTGTTTCAATGTAAGGTTTAGGGTTTATAAGTTAGGATTTTTGTTTTTAGGGTAATATGGTGAGGATTTAGGTTTTAACCTATAAACCCTAAAGCTTAAATAGAAATAATTAACCCTAAATTATAACCCCTACACCTAAAGCCTAAACCATATACACTAAACTAGCTCTTTATAATTATACCATAAAACTAAAACGCTTGGGGCTATAAAACTAAAACGCTTGTGAAAATTTTTAGTTTTCACCGTCTGTGTATAGAATATTTATCCTAAATATTATACTATCAACTATTTAGTAAATATAAAACTTAAAGTAATGAAAATATTAATTTCACTTTTTTTATACAATTTGACAACATGTGTTCGAATTTGAATCTTATAAAATAAATATAATTTTCTTTTTCAGTAAACTCAATCATTGAATTCAAAGTCTTAAAGATTTTAAGATACCGTTTAACAATTTTCTGTATAGTAAATGATTTGGACGTACCAAATGGACATGGCACATCTAATCCCAAAATTAGTAATTTCTCGTGCCCGAAATCATGAGCTGTAATACAAAATAAAAATCCAACAAACAATCAATTGATGTGGATTGTGGAGGCCCCCTCCATAGCTGTATTCGATGACTTCCCATATCATTAAACCTTGCTTCTCTTTCACCCACTTCAATTTTAACACTCTTTCTTCTTCTAACTAAATTTGTTGGGAGCATAAATTTTTTAGATACGAACACATGACTTTATATTAACAGATAAACTTATAAAATTTTAAAATAAATAAAAATAGATTTTTATTAGAAAATACATAAAAAATTTAAATTATATATGAATTTTGAATTTTTAAGAGGGTCGACTGCCCCAAACCCCCTATCCATCCATGAGGTTATATGTTTAGTTTGATATTTTAGAATTGAGTCCAATCAAATTTTTAAATAAAAGGTAAATTCTTTTAATATTATTTTTTCATCCATAAAAATGAAAATTTAAAATTTATTATATATGTTTGGACATTACAACCTAATTGTATGAGAATGTTATTACAACTTTTGTAATAATTATCTATATCTATATATATGATTATTTTTTGATACACGTTTGTGTAAAAAATTACACAATTAATCTTGCATGTTTACTGTTTAAAAATTAAAATTAAAATTTTACAAATAAGATTATTAAAATTTTAAATTAAATCTCTAATCCTTAAAACAGAAAGGCATGCATAGTCTAATGATTGTACATTATGTATATTGAATAATTTTCCTTATATGCCGGCAAGCACAATGTAAGTATACCTTTAGTTATACAGATTGTAATTACATGGTTATATAGACAATAAAATTAAAGTTACTAGGGTTAAAAAAGAAACTTATTATAAATATATTATATTATAAAACTCTAACCTATAGCAGCGATAATAATAAAATTTAAGTTGATATTGTAATAAGAAAACAAAGGAATGTACACAAAAGAACTTGAAGTGTATATAATTTTATTTTAAAACAAAGGTTAAAAAAGTGTTATTATGTTATATACAAAGTTTAGAGTGTAGTGTTTAGGAGTTTAGCTGTAGGGGTTTATAATTTAGAGATAGTTGTTAGAATTTACGGTTTAGATGTTAGGATTTAATTTTTAGGGTAATATGGTGAGCATTTAGGTTTTAACCTATAAACCCTAAATTATAATCATAAATCCTGAACTTTAACTACTATCTCTAAATTCTAAACCCCTATACCTAGACCTTAAATTGTACACCTAAACTAAGCCTCTAAACCCTAAAACTAAGACGCTTGAAGAAACTTTTAGTTTCACCGCCTGTATATGAAATTAGTGGCAGATCTAAAAATTATTTTCAAGGTGTGCACAAGTTAAAATATTTTTTAGAGTGGGCACAAGTTAAAAAATTAAAAATTAATTCATAAAAATTAAAGAAAACTGAAGCTAAATGTATGAACTTTAAAAAATTTAAGGTAGGCGCAGTCCACCTTAACTTACACATAATAATTACCAATTTTATTTTCTCTACTTAAGAACTGAAGAGTATAATCGATGGTTTTCAATTATACTCATTATAACGGCAATTTTGGGTCAATAATCCCTTTTAAAAAATTAATAGGGAAATGGCTCTCAAAAAATATTATTTGGCAAAATGACCCCAAACTTGCCACGTCGGTGAACCTCGCGTTATGTAGGACGCGAGGTCTGATATCATGTTCTGCATAACGCGAGTTCAGTCTATGTGGCCTTGTTGTTTGTGTTAACGGTTTTACAGTACCTCGTGTTCTGCAGAACGCGAGATCCACGAGAATTTGAAAGGGCAGCTGAATATATCGCACAGACCTCGCGTTCTGCAGGACGCGAGTTCTGTGCAATTTTGGGCTGAAGAACTAGGGAAAACAAGTGTGGGTAGGCCTGTTCGAGCCCAATTCCGGGTGTGTAAATCGTATATTTTTAGCGAACATCAAGTTTGGGGTCGTAGTACTGGAAATTCTCTATCGTATGATACCAACATGGTTAATTTCCGTCCATTCTACAATGGTTTAAAATGGCTTCGAAAACCCTATGTTATCATCCTTTTTTGAATGAAGTTGCATTTGAACAAATGTCGATTTTCGGTTTAGTAATCCCATAAAATTTATTCAAAACTGAAATTAAATAAACATTTTAAAGTTTAATTATAATAGATAAACAAAATTATAATACGACATTATAAAAAACAAATGTGTGGAATATAAATATTAAAAACATAAGTACAAATCAGTAAAAAAAGACTAAAAATGCCTATGTCCACCCGTTTCGCAGTCGGGTGGACGACGATCACGATCTGGATACCTCCGACCCTGGTCCCCATCATATGGCCATCGTGTGCGATATGCGGATCTGTGCTGGGCCCAGGAGGGGAGTAAAACAAGCTACCCACCGACGTATTATCCACAATGCTAAAGTCATAGTGAGATGGCAACTGTGGATAATCGATAAGCTGAAGATCAGTCGTCGGCGTTTGGGGACGATAGGCATCGGAGGAGCCAAACTGGGGTAGAGGCATCATCTGCTGGGAACTCGATGGACCACTATAAGTATGAAATGCTGCACCAGAAGACGAGGCCCCTGCAGTGTCATGTCGTGGTCTCGAACCGCGCTGTGTCGACTGCCTCTGCCTTGGGCTCTGGCTCTGGGTCGCTCGACGGGTGCCGCGTGGGCGGTTTTTGGGAGGCTGGGGAAGCCCTGTCTCGCGCTCGGCCTGAGTAAGGATATGCGACATCCCATTGCGCGCATACCACATAGCCGCAAACTACCTGCAACAATTCAAGAACCGTGATGAACGTAAAATGGTGCTCGATATGGGTACGTCCTTTATGTCATTTTCATTTACTATGTTACTTGTTACTCGCTTTCATTTACGACCTTTTTGCATGTGTTTTTCACACATAACTATTCAATTGTCATCCTGTAGGCAACTCGCACTACAAACAAGAGGTGGATGACCTGCTCGAGGAACTGAGAGCGAGAAACAAACATGGCGCAGAATACCTTGAAAAAATCTCAATGAAAAAATAGCTTCGATTGTATGACGAGGTAAACGTTATAGTCACATGACAACGAAATTGGCTGAGGCAGTGAACTCATCACTGAAGGGAGTGCGGCAGTTGCCTATCACTTCCATTGTCAAAGCGACCTATTATCGTTTGGCTACCCTTTTTGCAACCTTGGGAAGGCAAACAACTGAGTACATGGCAGGTGGACACAAAGTCCATCCGGATTTCCGCACAAAACTGCATAGTCAATTGGGCCAATCAAGACAGATGACTGCAACTCTCTTCTCGAGAGAAGGACACAAGTTTCGTGTTGCAGAATTTTCCAGGCGGTTGGAAGGCATTTAGCACAACGCGTACGTGGTAAATCTGAGGGAAAGAACCTGCGAGTGCGGAATTTTCCAAACATTCAAATACCCGTGCGCACACGCCATTGCTGCTTGCACTAACCAACGGATACAATACATGCATCTGGTTGATCCAGTATACTTACTCGAAACAGTGTTTAAGGTTTACGAAAAAGAGTTTCCTCCAATCGGAAATGAGGTTGATCCGAATGTCGTGGACACTAAACCGACCATACGCCCAGATCCAGCACTACTAAGAGCCAAAAGACGTCCACGGTCTACAAGAATACACTGTGCCGAGGATATGGTCGAACATCGAGAAAAAATCGGACAAAGGAAGCATTGTAGTGTATGTAAAAATCCTAGACACACAGCTCCTAAGTGTCCTAATCGCTCAGCCCCTCGTCTTAATTAATTATTTGTAATTTGTATATGCGAGTTCGCCCATGACAATCGAATCAATAAAGTCAGTCTACTTCGATTTATACAGTATGTCATCTTATATTTTCAATCATTCAAAAAAATATGTTATGATAACATTTTCGAAGCGACTTTAACTCAGTGTAGAATGGACGGAAATTGACCGTGTTGGTGTCATACGATAGAGAATTTCCAGTACTACAACCCCAAACTCGATGTTAGCTAAAAATTTACAATTTATACGTATGAAATTCTGCTCGAACATACCTATCGACATTTGTTCAAAGGCAACTTCATTCAAAAAAGGATGATAGCATAGGGTTTTGGAAACCATTTTAAACCAATGTACAATGGACATAAATTGACCGTGTTGGTGTCATACGATAGAGAATTTCCAGTACTACGACCGCAAACTCGATGTTTGCTAAAAATATACGATTTACACGCTCGAAAGTGGGCTTGAACAGGCCTACCCACACTTGTTTACCCTAGTTTTTTAGCCCAGAATTGCACAGAATCTCGTCCTGCAGTACGGAGGTCTGTGCGATATATTCAGCCGCCCTTTCAAATTCTCGTGGACCTCGCGTTCTGAACGCGAGGTCCTGTAAAACCGTTAACACAAACAACAAGGTCACGTAGACAGAACTCGCGTTATGCAGAACGCGATATCAGACCTCGCGTCCTACAAAACGCGAAGTTCGCCGACGTGGCAAGTTTGGGGGTCATTTTGCCAAATAATATTTTTTGGGAGCCATTTTCCTAATATTTTTTTAAAAGGGGTTATTGATTCAAAATTGCCCATTATAACTCTTTAATTATGATGATGGTCAAAACATAGTCACAATTGAATAATAAACTCAATTATATTGAAATCTAATAACGTGATGAATTAACACACGTGATAGAAAAAAAAATTATGTTCAAAAAAATTCTATCACGTTTTGGTACAAAATATAATCCTATTTCACAAATTCCGAAGGTGAATTCAAACGCTTGTTTGTGAAGTTGATATTTCCCTGCAACTTTAAAATTTTCCGTTTTCAACAAATATAATGAACAAAAGCACGTGGTCGAATAATTGAATCTCGACAACAAATTTTATTATCAATCAATTAATTAATTAATTTTGCGAGTGCAGCTAAGATATTAATCACGTGTAGTGTTACCGGGTGGCCCTTTCCATTTGTCTAAGAGTATAGGATTTACATGAATGGACCGAGAGAAGTTAGAGCGGGCAGTCGTCTATTTAAAAATTTAAATTTTTTTATGATTTTAAATTTTTTATGTTTTTTATTAAAATTTTATTTTTACCTTTTAAATTATATAAGTTTATCCCTAACATAAAATTATGTGTATGTCTCGGTATAAAAAGTCAAAATATATCTGATAAGCTTGGATAATGGCTTTTGCCAAACTTTACCACTTCCATGTATAATTTTGTTAGGCATACATAATCACTAGAAAAAATCAATCACTTCCTTATCTCAAAATGAAAGGTGAGGGACAAATTTATTTCAGCGTGTTTGGAACCGATAGTTATACGTTTGAGTCATTTTTTTTATTTGTATTAAAATATATTCATTTAAAATTTTATAAATTGAATTATAAAAATTCTAGAATAATAAAATTAATTATTTTAATCCATGTAAACGAATTTATAGGCGGAAAGATAATCAAAGCGAGATCAATAAAACAAGACACGGTTTGATTTAACATGGTACAATATTACTTACCAGGAATGAGAAAAACAAATAATTCACTATAACACAATATATATACAAAAACGCTCTTCCAAGTTCCAACGTTCATGCATACCCATTTTTATGATATAACCACAATAGTTACAGAATCAATTAGAATTTATGTCAATATCTAACAATTATAATCCGATCCGGTTCATTAATACTTCTAGCTCAAAATCGAGGTTTTTTTAGAAAAAAAATATCGGTACGTAGTGTCCCCATCAATTGCCGAAGAGATGGCGAACCAGCAAAGGGGCAGTGTTGGTAAAGGCGTATGCTTTGTTCCAAGCTCCCATTCGTAAAATTCGGCATGTGAAAAATACCTATCGTATGCCGATGTCCAATCCCTTATTCCCTTTCAGACAAGTACAATTTTATTACCGATTAAACATTTAATGTGGTTTGTTATGTCACGTGCTCAATTACTCCATTTGGTAATATTTATATGCCCACTCGCCGTAGGTTCGGTTTGCTCTACTCTTCTACTAAGAAGCTACTCCTCTATTAAGGTTTTGTTGTTTGTTTTTCTTGTTATTTTATTAGTAATTTTTTAGTCGGATAATTAATTAAATATAATATTTTTAGGGTTTGAGGTTAATTGTTAATAATAATCAAGATTATTTTATATTTTAATTATACAACTATTTACTTTACGAATGTTAAATTTGACACGAGAAAGTACAATATAGTTATACTATGTAAATCAATTATATCAAGATAATTATAATTTTTAGTAATTACATTTTAATATACTTCGAAACATCTCATGCACTAACGGTGGAAGACAAAAAGTTTCCTGGGTTTAGAGATGTAAGTGTAGGGGTTTTGAATTTATGACTTATGGTTATAATTTACGGTTCATGGTTAGAATTTAAGGTTTATAGGTCATGATTTAGGTTTTAGTGTAATATGGTTAGGTATTTAGGTTTTAGTGTAATATGGTTCGAGCACCAGTAATGCATGTTGTGTGAGCCGTCTTTAAAAAACTAAGAAAGTTGAACAGATGCTACCCTTGCATCACACCAGCATATTCAAAAAAAAAATTAACCTTAAACCCTAAATTCTAGCCACACACCTAATTCTAAATTCCTACGCTTAAACCTCTAAATATTAAATCGTAAACAAAGCACCTACCTGTAAAAGTACTTGTGATTTTTTTTATTTCTACCGCTTGTGCATTAAATAATTACCTCTAATATAATTATATTATGATGTTCGCTCAGATTTTTACACTGTCTAAAAATATAATGAAAGAGTATGAACCAACTTGCCTCGGTGGTTAAGAGAACGATTGTTGTTCCTAGAGGTCGCAGATTCGAGCACCATCAACTGCAGTCTGCAATAGGGTGATTGAGCATGCATTATCAAATGGTTGAGAGTATATTTAGAACAAATACTACTTATAATCACCTTAACTTTCTATATATATATAATGAAAGAAAAAATACATCAAATGAGAAAATATTAAAGAATAAACTAAATATATATATATATCTATTTTTTTTTCATTTCGTCACTGATCCAGGTTCCAAACTCCAAGTTGAATTTGTGAAGCCTGTTTTTTACGGATCGTCTATCAATATCTCAATAATTTTCTTTTTTTTAAATCAACCAAACATATTTTCTTTAATTCTCGGTTTCTTGAAACCAAACGAACCTGTAATTTTGCTGTTTTTTTAATTATTTTTCGGGCAGCTGAAGTACAAATAGCATCAATTCATGAGACATTCTAGTTTGAAACATCAGTGACGAAGAACAAAATACAAGCTCATTAGGCCTGTTAACAATCTATGAAGAACTCTGCATTCCTACATAAAATATATGTTGTTGGAAGTTGACACAATAATCTAAAAACCTGCATTTTATTCCATGGCAAGCATGAAGCATAGTAGCTTTGTGACAATAACATGCTTAGAGCAAAGGTACGGCCAGAGACCTTAGTTACTTCCGAACGAACCTGCCGGTACCGGTGCCGGTGCCGGTGCCGGTGCCGAAGCCGATGCTGTAGGGCTTGTCACTTCTCCCTCCAGACCACTATAGTTACCTTTACCACTTAACATCTTCATTGCTATTTGAGCAACTTCGGCAAACCAGTCATCCTCCGGCAACACACTGCCAGAACACAAAAGTGCTTCATCAGGTTCTTAATAGTTCTCATATGAATCAGAAGGGTCAGTCTAGTGTATCGAAACGAAAAATGTTCCCATGATGGTATTGATCATATGAAATGTACCTGTATGGATCAATTCCGGTTGCAGCCACCGCCTCGATAGCTCTCTCGATAATGGTTTTGATAACTTGTTGCAGATTTCGTGACAGATACCGGCCTTCCGAAGCGAAAATCATTACAAATTCCATATCTAGATAAAACTGGCACCGAAACAAAAACGAAAGTTATATGATGTTCAATCATCTAACGCGATGCATTTGTATGTGATTATGAGTATACCTGTTGAAGACCGAGGGGACCCAAAGGCGTCGGCCCCTGCTCGATCTCTTCCCAAAAGTTTTGGTCATCGGAAAGCCAAAGGATCACAGTCTCTGTTTGTCTCATTAGTAGAAGTGTAGCAAACCTTTCCCTTCCCACAAACATATCAGCTGCTATACTTGCCATCCTTGTTAGTTTTTCAAAAAGTTCCTGAAACAAGATAAAATCCTAGTAAGTGAATAAAAGTATACTTATGAACACCAAAATTATGTTTCCATAGGTCACTGTTCGAATTCCATTCGCTCGAATTCACATGATGCCATATCTTCTTCTTCTTTTCAGGTTGCATGCTTATGTCAGGACTAAGGAAATCAAGATATTACCTGGAAAATTGGTGATGGAAACCATTCAGGTTCCTCAGTATGGCCATCCATGCTTAAGTATATCTCCGCATTGAGACGGATGTCTCCCTCGACTGTGAAGATAAGATCGAGGGCATGTTGTCTACAAAAGCTATCTCGCAAACGTTCAACCGAGCGTTGTAATTTCCGCTTCCATTCCCTTTGTTCCGGAACACGGCCTTGCCTATCCGAAGTGCTTCTAGGGGTGGCATCCACTTTGTTAGCCTGGCTCAATGGCAAAAGTTTCAATGCAGCCCGGGGAAGCAGTTCATCCGCTAGCAACGATGCATTGGCAAGTAAAGCTAATTGTTGGGATTCACTCTCTGCCATCTTCAGAATTCTATTCCCAGAACCATCCAAAGTTTCTTCATTTTCCACCGAACCAGGCAGTGCACTTATCAATAGATTAACATAGGAATTGAATATTTGTAAAACTCCTTCTAAAGCTGGACCATCCAATTGAAGAATCTCAAGGGGGCCAACATCCTCCATAAATGCCTAAAACCAGACATAATACACAATTAGGAACACCAAAGATTCTAGAATTTGCAAAACAAGGAATTAAAAGTTCATTTTACTTATGTTTGATCACATAATATTAATCACTATGGAAGCAAAAATAATTACCTTAATCATTGAATTCAATTTGTGAGCACTGCTTGAAAGCTTTGACTGTGACATACTTGCACTACTAAGGGATAAAGTAGAAGAGAACGGACGTGCATCACCCGGTGCATAAGAAAGCACCCAATCATCTGCAGCAGCAAGTGCAGCAGTACTCTGTTCGATTCTTTTTAAGGTGGAATTGAATGCCAGGTCGACACAGGGCCTAAAATGCCTCATTAAGATAGGGGAAAGGGCTAATCCACGAGCTTCTAACAAAGCGCAATGGCCGAGGCATATCTGAACACATTCCGTGGCCACTCTTAGACCCCCAGCAGCTGCCGATGAAGCTAGAGCATGCCTCTTTAAGAGAAGTGCGAATGTGTCAGTTTGCTTGACAGCCCATGTTACTAGTTCAGATGAATATGCAGGCTCCTCACCAAAAACCGCTAAGGAATCACTAGATGCTTGTGCAATGGTTGAAAATACAAGTTGTGAAAGAGCCGAAGTAGTTGATCCCCCGTGAGAATTGTTCGAAGGACGAAGACTCTGCATACCACGCTGCAGCCTCTGCTGGTGAGAATTGAGCAGCAACGTATGGGCACGAGGACCGTCCCCGAGATTTTTAATGGACAAAACTGCCGAACGGAGCTCGACACCTTTCGTGAAAGGTTGGCAAGTAGCTTCTGCGAGCTGATCAACTAGCTTTTGTCTCAGCAAAGTGAGGGCATTCTTCAATCTTTGGAGTGCATCTTGACTCAAGGTATTTTTAGCATGCGGTTCTTTTGCTGCTTGTTCTTTTGCTACTTTTTCCCCTTCCTCCAATGCAGCCATAGCTTCCTCCACTCTCTTTTCAGCCAATAGAACTTCAAGGTTTTCCTCATATTCAACCAACCATGTCTCAATTTTATTTAGTTTCGTATTCTTAACAGCAAGTATGTTATCCTCTTCCGAATTGTCCGCGCCGGCTGTCAAGGAATCGAGGAAGACACCTTCGGCTAAACCGTGAACTAAAGCTGCCTGAGTAGAAAGAAGATTCCTCATCGAAAGGAGCTCACCCTCAAGAACTGTAATCTCCTTGGATGTACTTCAAATGCAAAAGAATGTTAAGATTTTAGAATCTTAAGCTTGGCATGTACCTACTAAACCAATAAATCAATAATTCATACAATGAAACAAGTTGAAAACCGAGAAATCCGATTCCGAAGCACAATAACAACACATATCCGTATAGATCCTAAGTAAGTATAATACAGACTTACCGTATAAAGGCAGTATAATTAGCGTACACACTTTTACGCATTTCCTCTGCAGACGCCTTCCTTAACTCTAACAAGTTCATGCACGCATGCTTTATCTCCTATGATTAAAATAAATAAAGAAAAACCGATCAAATTGAATTTCTCCGCCATTACCAAAATTCTCGGATTATTCTCATCTCGTTATAAATCATTATATGATCAATTGAGAATTGAAATTACTATACCTTCTCCGTCATGTTGTTGCATTTGGATTGGAGATAGGAATCGGGATTGAACTGCGAAGCTTTGAAGACCTTCAAGCGATCGCTGAGAGTGAGGTTACTGTCCAGCTCCGTTAGGTTACCGATGCTCATTTTTTACCGTATAATCTGAGTCCAAATCGTTACCGGAGAAAACACAAAATCGCCGTTTGTATGCTCCGATCGTGGAAAGTGGAATTAAATTAAATTAAATTAGATGGACAAGGAGGTTTCTAAAATTGGGAGGCAGAGTCGGACATGTTTTGCTATAATGATTTCAACGTAAAACTCTCGCTTGTTTGTTTCAGATTTATTTTAGCCGTTGTAGTTTCACATTGAGCTTTTCTAATCTGATAGTCTGTGATTTCGTTTGTGATTTACAGACAAATCTCCGCCGTAAATCAGCCAAGAATCGGGCGGTTATAATCTAAATATTTTGGTTCGGATTTTTGGATTACTTTTAAGGAGAATTAATACTTTATACGGGTGGTTTTGGGGTGCAGCAGGGTTATGGTACGGTTAAGATGTGACACCAACTGAAATGGTATAAAATATGGAACTTAAATATTATATTTTTTGGTAATATTTTAGATTGGTGACAAGTATCGAAACTTGACTTCGAATAATCGATACTTGTAATTTTTGATAACATTTTAGGTTGATGTTACGTATATCGTAACTTGTTTCTAAGTATCGATATTTTGTCGTGAGATTAAAAAAATAATATTTTAAGTTACATAGTAAGATTTTTAATTTCGTGTTTTGTAACATTTCAATTATGCCGCACCATAATCAGACCATCACTCTATTGTACGTTAGATTCCCTCTACTTGATACACATGCACGTTCAATGAATCATTTGATGAAATAATAGCATAAAAGTTTAAAATTATATTTATTTAACTTTTTGATGTCGCATAAATCATATACACACTATCGGTATACTAAATACCCACCCTTTTTCATAATTGATCATTTTGTTATACTTAACTAATTCCGAGTTATTTGGATAATTTTGACTAATTTGAATGTGGAACAATTTCTTTAGTTGATTATAAAGACGAGAATATTGAGCATTCAAACATAAGGGGTTATGTTTTGAAATTCAAACATAGGGGGTTATGTTTTGAAATTAATCCTAAAATATTCAAACTATTTATGTAATTGATGTATTTTCAAGTATTCTTAAGGGAGTAATTTTAAATTTTTATAATTTTAAATGCTGAATTTATATATGTGTGTGTGTTTTATATTTTAATCTTATCAACATTACATTTTTATTGTTCGGAATAGTTCTTTTTTTTAAATAAGTCTTTAATTTTTTAATAAACAGAATGATTCAGTTCATATATATATATATATATATATATATATATATATAATTTTTTAATTGACGTAATATATCATTTATTGAATGATAAATAGTTTTCTATTACTTTTCATTCAATACTTTTTTATTAGTTTTTATTATAAATTTTAAAATCATGAATAAACCTAACTAAAAAGATATTCTCAATACTTTGAAATATTTTTATGCATTACCAAATTTTTTAAAATAGTTTTTAGGTGATTACAAAGTAATATATGTTCATACATATTCTTAACCTTAATCTTTTGACAATACATACATTTTGCAGATAAACGATTTGAATCTCTATCTTTTAAGATAAACATCATCCTCTTTTCTATTATGACCACTCGTTACAGAATTTTTTCTATGTTATCATAATTTTATCTTTGATCATTATAGTTAAGAGTTCAAATACTTTATTAACATGTCACAAAAACACAAACATTTTTTTAAGATAGATGGAACTTTTAGGCACTATAAAGTTATTAAAGTTTATGTTTGTATGAGATCAAGTCCTGATATTTATCTTAAAATATAATTATCTTTTATTTAATAAAAAATTATAAAAGCTTCAAACCTCTCACAATCATATATATATATATATATATATGGGATAGGATCAAATTACACTGTGTAAAATTCTTTAAGTTTTACATGTTTTTTAGATCGTTGGATGAGTGAAACGGATGGATGAGATTAACAGTAAAATATGTGAAGATTATCCCTTGGGAATTAAAAACACGGAATTAATCTCAACCATCCATTTCCCCCATCTAACGATCCAAAAAACGTGTAAAACTTACAGAGTTTTACACAATGTAAGTTGATCCTAACCCTATATATATATATAAACACGTTAAAATCCTCCCAATGCAACAACAGGTCACAATCATATTAATAAACTTCGATATACCAATAATATAATATTTTGATATATAATTGGATACTAAAGTCCAAACTATGACCTTAATTTTAAATTGGTATCTGAACTTTTGAACTTTTCAATTATTAATATATGTTAGTTATCTTCACGTTAATAGACTCTTTATAAAAGTCGTTAATTGTCATGTAATTATTAATGTGTATTAAGTAATAATACGATATTGCACAAAACGATAGTTCAAAATTTTAAAGACCAATTTAAAATTATGGTCATAATTTGGGGATAAAACTGAATCACTCAAAAGTTTAAGGACTAATTTAAAAGGGAATCATAATTTAAAAACGGAAGTATAATATTTAAAAATATAAAAATCAATTTAAAATGAAAAAAACATTATTTCAAAAAAGTGTATTACAAATTACAATTAACTCAAACTATAATTCAATCGGCTTAATAATATAACTTTTCAAAGTAAAATTACACAGTTATTAAGAATGTAAAAGAGAAGTATGAAAATTTAGTTAATTAAATAATTAAAAATCAAAGTAAGATTACAATTGGGATAATGATGTGTTAGAGAAAAATGCCAAAAGATTAGCGGTCATTTTCAGTCACAAATCTCTCCTTTTTGTTCTGTTTTATGTGATTGTTCCACTCGGATGCCAACCGCACACTTCCAACTCCCCTTTTAATTGCTATTTTTCTTTTTTACATCTAATCAAAATTACTACCTTATTATTATTATTATTATTATTATTATTATTATTATTATTATTATTATTATTATTATTATTATTATTATTATTATTATTATTATTATTATAGTGTAATTTGCACTTGGATGAAAAATTTAAATTTCAAAAAAACAAAGGAGAAAAAGACATTTCCAACGATTAAAAACTCACCTACCAAACACCAATGCCAAACGTCCCCCACCCTCCACTCAACGGTCTCTCTTTCAATTTCAACGTTTTAATTAATTAAATGGATTCTATTTTATGTCAAATACATTAATTAGCATTCGATTTTATGAGTTTTAATGAATATCTGTGTTTATTTAATACTATAATAGAATTTTTAAAGATACTCATTAACAAAATCATTTAAATAAATTTTACTATGAAAAGATTAATTCATTCAAAATATTCTGATATACATGCCGTGTAGATTTTAATTTATATAAATTGTTATTTTTATGATTTATGAACACTACTTAAAATTTAAAAATTTAAGTTGTAGTATTTAAAATTTAAGGTTTAGAAGTTAAAGTTAAAAAAATTATTTTCAAATTTAATCTTAAGATGGTAAAAAATAATTATTTTTACCATGGATGAGTCTACCACGTGTGACGAACACTGCTGAACACCACTAACGATGAACACCGATAAGCACCATTAATATTTTTTTAATTTTAAAAGTCTAAAGGACTAAAATTATAATTAAAATTATCTCTTAAAAAATAAAAATCAAATTTACTTAATAATAATTTTTAAATAGGTTAGAATCAAATATACTCAATTCTCTTTAACCTTAACAAAATCAATCTCTTAAAAAAATAGAAATTAATTTATAATTTTTTAATAGATTAGAATCAAATATACCCAACTCTCCTAAACCTAAATCCTAATAAATTCAACCCCTCATTTAAAAAATTATAAATTGATTTCTATTTTTAAGAGATTGATTTTATTAGGGTTTAGGGAGAATATAGTATATTTGATTCTAACCTATTAAAAAATATTATAAAGTAACTATTAAATTTGATTTTTATTTTTTAAGTAATAATTTTAATTATAATTTTAGTTCTTTAGATTTTTAATTTTTTTAAAAAAAAATTAATGATGTTCATCGTTAGTGGTGTTCATCAATATTCGTCGCCCGTCGTAGAATTTTCCTTTTAGCATACTATTCTAGCACAAGCCATATCTATGTCGGATTTTAAATTTAGATAAATTTACACACTTTTACAGATAAATCATGTACGTGAACATGTTATCATTTAGCACGATCCGCTCTTTGGATTCAATAAAAGATTTAATTTTTTCTTTTATTATTTTAGAGATGTAGCTTTCAATAATTAAATTATTCAACTGAAAAAGGAATTCTATGGTATGTATTTAATTATTATTTCGGACGGCTGAAAATTTCATGTTCACTGCACCCGTAGACCACTGTTTTCAGAACGTGGCTTACACTGCATGGAATCGTCTTTCTGCGTCACCTAAACGACGCGTTTTGAAACGTTAATTTTAAGCTTTTGCAAATTCATTTCTCATATATTTTTTGAATTTATACTTTTAATCATTTTAAAATTATTCATCAATTTATTAGTTATACATTTTTACACCATTTATTAAACTGATATTGAATAAACTCATATATTTTACCTTTGCATCGAATGAAAAAAATTCATTTATTATTAATTATAAATTAGTTTTAAATAAATGAATTGTGTTTGATATAAGTCTAAATTATGACATTATAAATAAGTAAATTATATTAAAATTTAAGATGATCGTTTGATTACGAATTATTAGAGTATTAAATCTGAATTAAGTAGTCAATATTATCTGTTATAAAAAATAAAAATTTATTTTTTTAAAAAAAATCAGCAAGTTGGTACTTAGAAACTAACAAGAAGAGAAGACAGTAGAAAAAAGTTTCGGTTACAAAAAGGAAGGGAAAACTAAAGAGTAAATTATGCCTTTTTTATCCCTCAACTTTGATCTTAATACGATTTTAGCTACTCAATTTTATAATTTTAACATCACGTCATTATCTCTGTAACGGTGTTATCCCACGAGTGAAAAAAAGGGTAATATTTTTGTCAGTTTGGACATGCTGACATGGTTTCCAATTATACATATGGTGTTGAGGCTTTTTGGCTTCAAACAAAGGGGATTTATTTATCAAATCTAAGAAATCATGGGTCGAGAAAAAGAAGACATTTTTTTACATATATTCAAAGGAAAGTTTGAGATGACGAAAGAAATATATATATATATATATATTCTCCTTAATAATCTCTTTAAAACTAAAAGGATTTTACATTACTTGAGTGGATCCTAACCATATATATAACAAGTCAATATCATAATAAATTTGCTGTGATAATGGAAGAGCGACAAAATGTTTTTAATGTTTAAAAATTAATGATTAAATTGTAAATTTTAAAAATTGAATGACCAAAAATATAACATAACTAAAGTTGAGTGATGGGAAAAGTATAATTTACATAAAAGTACGATAGTAATTTTTTTGCTTTTTGAGGGCGTAGAATTTGAAGGTTTTGTCTAAAAAAATAGTGGGTTTTAAAATAAAATTACTTAAATTAAATTAAATTAAAATGTACTTTCCTTTTCCATTATTTGAAACTCTGGACAGTCTTTCTCTTTCTGTTTTTGAAGAGCTTATGGCTTCTGCATTTCTTTGAATGCTTTCCGCTTAACGAAAAAAAAAACCCAAATCCCTTTAGTTTACTCTTTTCTATGTGAATCAAATCTAGGGTTTGAGCTCTTCACCCATTTCCATAAATCTAAGCCACAGAAGCCAACGCTTCTTATTTTTGAAGTAAACGATGAAGAGAACAAAATTTGACTCGTTAGTGTCGCTCAGTCGACTTAGGCTGGTTCAGTTCTTGATGGGGATTTTGTTTCTCTACCTTCTGTTCATGAGTTTCGAAATCCCGCTGGTTTTCAAAACCGGTTCGGCGGGGTTCTATACTGACGCATTGTCCAGACCTTTGTTTCTGGAGAGCGA
The DNA here is from genome assembly GCA_958450335.1 of Hibiscus tridactylites. Taxonomy (NCBI): domain Eukaryota; kingdom Viridiplantae; phylum Streptophyta; class Magnoliopsida; order Malvales; family Malvaceae; genus Hibiscus; species Hibiscus tridactylites. Next base: position 88,431,012 of record OY288281.1, read on the forward strand.
AGAGGACTTCACCGACAAATCGGCGCCTGCTCGTCCGTACGATGATCCGGAACTCGTCCGCCATGCCGGAAGCCGGACACCGTCGCGGAGAATGTCGGAGTTCAGGAAAGTGTCGGGTCTTCTTTTCAACGAAAGCTCTTTCGACAGCAACGATTCTAAAGACGAGTTCTCGGTGCTCCATAAAACCGCGCGACACGCCTTCGTTGTCGGCAAGAAACTCTGGGACGACCTCCAATCGGTTCAAAACAAATCCGATTCAGAACCGGAACTGCAGAATCAAATGAAAAACCGAACCGAATCATGTCCCGAATCAATTACCTTATCTGGGTCGGAGTTCGTGAACCGGAGCCGGGTCTTGGTCATCCCTTGCGGTCTAACATTAGGGTCCCACATTACGGTTGTCGGGACGCCACATTGGGCGCATGCAGAGGATGACCCGAAAATTGCAGTATTGAAAGAAGGGGATGAGTCGGTGATGGTAACGCAGTTTATGATGGAACTGCAAGGGCTGAAGACGGTCGACGGCGAGGATCCGCCTCGCATTCTTCATTTCAATCCGAGGTTGAAAGGGGATTGGAGCGGGAAGCCGGTGATCGAGCAGAATACTTGTTATCGAATGCAGTGGGGATCGGCGCTGAGGTGCGAAGGGTGGAAGTCGAGAGCTGACGAGGAAACAGGTTGCCTTTTTGTTGAATGATTTTCATATGTAATTTTTAGTGCATTTGTTTGAATGCTGACTTAGTAAAGGGAGAATGTAGGTTGAAAAAAGTCTCTGAATTTGGTAATAATTGTCTGTTGTTAGTTGTAGTGAAGTTGGCTATGGTGTTGCTTTATGATCTTGCTTGGTAGGGAATAGTTTACAAGTTGCTTATATAGTTATATGAGCCATTCTATATATATTTTCTGATTGGTTATCTCATTTTTGGGGGGTAGTTGATGAACAAGTTAAATGCGAGAAATGGATTCGAGACGATGACAATGGCTCAGAAGAATCAAAGGCTACATGGTGGTTGAAAAGATTGATAGGCCGAAAGAATAAGGTCGCATTTGATTGGCCGTATCCTTTTGCAGAGGGAAAGTTATTTGTTCTCACATTGAGTGCTGGATTGGAGGGTTATCATGTCAATGTTGACGGCCGTCATGTTACCTCATTTCCGTATCGGACTGTAAGTAACCTCTTTTGTTGTTGGCTTGTCAATATGATGAATATAGAACCCGTCTTTAAATTTCGGATGACATTTACAGGGATTTGTGCTTGAGGATGCTACTGGACTATCTCTAAAGGGTGACCTTGATGTTCACTCCGTATTTGCTGCTTCCTTGCCCACTTCTCATCCAAGTTTTGCTCCACAAAAGCACCTTGAGAGGTTGAGTAAATGGAAGGCGCCACCACTTCCCGATGGAAATGTAGAGCTCTTTATTGGGATCCTTTCTGCTGGCAATCATTTTGCAGAGAGGATGGCTGTGAGGAAGTCCTGGATGCAGCATAAGTTAATAAAGTCTTCAAAAGTAGTTGCTCGTTTTTTCGTCGCACTGGTAAGGGTAGATAAAGCAGGCACGACTTCTTTCCTTTGGAAAATTCCCTTTACCTGATATGCTTACGCCCTTTTTCTTTTTAGAACGGAAGAAAGGGCATAAATGTGGAACTGAAGAAGGAAGCAGAATACTTTGGTGATATTGTTGTAGTTCCTTACATGGATAACTATGACCTTGTTGTACTTAAAACTGTTGCCATCTGTGAATATGGGGTGAGTGAGTGATCGAATGATCCGATGTTGCCTACTTTTCCCCTTGCTGATGTTTTTTCATTTGTGTATATATAATTATTTCAATATTATTCTTTAGATGTTAAAGATCTACCTTTCATTTGTTATCTAATTGTTCACAGGTCCGTACGGTGGCTGCAAAATACATTATGAAGTGTGATGATGATACATTTGTCCGGGTGGACCCTGTGCTTAAGGAAGCAAAAAAGCTTGGAGGTAAAAGCCTGTATATAGGAAATATGAATTACTACCACAAACCCCTGCGAGACGGAAAATGGGCAGTAACGTATGAGGTGTGTGCTATCTGTTGAACTTAGCTAATTTTAGTGGAATTTGATTTGAACAACTTATTCTTTTCATTTGCTTTCTTATCTTTATCACTGCATCTTAATCATTATTTGTATTTTGATATATATGTATTCTGTAATATATCATGCATTATCTTCTCGAGTTTGGCTTTGAAAAAAGTATTTGTGATTTTTTACTGATGCTACATGGAACATTGTAATTAGTAAGTACTTTAGTGGCAGGATAATCTAATTTTTTTTCTTATGATCAGTGTAAACTGGTTTAGAAGTTAAAGTTGAGTTAAATTTAGTTGTGTAGATAGCACTAAACATGCTCTTTCCTTCCTGTGATTCACTGTTCAAAGAGTTTATGTCTACTAAAAGACATCCTATGTTTTTTTCTAAAGGAATGGCCAGAAGAAGAATATCCTCCCTATGCGAATGGTCCAGGGTACATAGTCTCATCTGACATTGCGCAGTTTATCGTAGATGAGTTTGAGAAACACAAGTTGCGAGTAAGTCATCTCTATTTATTTATTCTCTACTCTTGACCCGTGCTTCGTCCTGTGTGCATCATGGTTGTTAAACATCATTTGAGCACATGTTGCAGCTATTCAAGATGGAAGATGTGAGCATGGGCATGTGGGTGGAAAAATTCAACAGTTCGAAAGCAGTGGAGTACCAACACAGCACGAAGTATTGCCAGTTCGGATGCATCGAGGATTATTACACCGCGCATTACCAATCCCCGAGACAGATGATATGCATGTGGGACAAATTACAGAAGCAGGGAAAGCCCCAATGCTGCAGCATGAGATGAGAGCCATCGAATAAAGAAACGAACAGACATAGTTTACGAGTAAGGTAAACAGAGATAACAAATTTTGGGGTCATGGTAAATCTCTGTATATACGGAGGGGAATATCTTACTCCCTTTAAAGGAAAAATTAAATCGTTAGTTTTGCCATTGTGCCTGTCATTTCCCCTCCAATGATGATAAAGAAATTAACATGGTGAGCATATATGAACAACACCAATAGCATAGGGAGTAAACGGGAACTGTTGATGTTAACAAATATGAATTGGCCTTTGAAAAATATTAACGCGAATCATTTAATTCAGTTAACTTGGAATGTCAAACTTGAACATTTCAATTCATTTTGGAATTTGGAGTTCTGCCCTTTTCTGTTTGGTGCACTATAGCAGTACCATTTCCAGAAGATACATCAACAAAGTTCCTGCAACCATTTAAGATTCCGGACTCTTAGTCGGAGTGATCGATATTCGATATCGGACCTGGGAAAAAAATGAAGATGTGGATGTAAATGTGGAACAAACACTTGTTTGCAGTGGGAGTAGCCTCCAACCATTATTAAACGATGATACAAAGTAACATGTAGATGTGGTGTTTACGCCATTAAAACTGTTGCAGATAAATGAATTGTAGCTTCCGGTGTATCTGCAGATTCCGCCGCTCTTCTCAAAATCTGGGCACGCGTTCGGATAGTGTTATACACGGTGAACTTGTAGTTAAGCGAAATTCTGTACTTCTAGTTGCCGGGGCTTGATGCTCGGCCGCTGAAGCTATAGAAAGCGTGCCTGATTTTCTATGACAGTGATGAATGTAAAAGGCTTAATAGGCAAAATATAAATAAAAAAATACTCAAACTATACGTTTTTTTTATATAGTTGCATAATTTTTTTTTTATTTAAGTAGGTGTCTAGCGTATTTATCGTTATCATTTTAGGTGATTAAACGTTAACAAAATTCTTTTAACCAAGCTTTTATTTTTTAACTTATTTTTAATTTTTTTTGTAAGTTTTACAAATTCACAAAATAACCCCAAAATGTTTATATCTTCAAATTCAGCTATTGTCGTCACCGTTCATCATGCTGCTAAGGAAAAGTCTCTTCTGGCCGTAAGACTCGCACGTCATTTGTCGTCTGATCGGCCGCTGTTACACCATCATTTTTGTTCTACTCTTGTCCTTCAATTTTGTTTCAACGCTAAACATACTAGTCGTCGACTTTCGGCGATGTGAGAATAAAAAATGATCGTAAAATCCAGCGACGAAAGTGGTGGACACGTTATCAGCAATTGACGGCGTCAATAGCTAGAATCATGATTTGGGATTTATGGATTTGGAGATTATTTTGAGATTTTTTAAGAATTTTATTTTTTTCAAAAAAATAAAATAAAACATGTGATATGTCATTTTTTATTAGCTAATATAAATATTTTAAACGACAATTAACATCAAAACATTTAAAACAGCAATTGTAAAAATATTAGGTGCCTACTTGAGTCGAAAATTTCTTTAAGCACCTATATATATACAGTTTAGACATTTTTTTGCCAATATAAAACTCTAAATTGTTGTAACATATAGAAGCCCAATAGACACGTAAAGAAAATCATAAAGAAGCCCAGATTACTACCATTAAGCACTGTTTCAAGTCGCAACTGCAACTGCAATTTGGTCTCTTGTAGTTGTAGTTCTCTAGCCGAGCAGCCGAAGCAAAATCTTTGTGCTTCTTTTGAAACTACGAAACCAAATGAAAGCAAGTTGCTAATGATTTTGTTCGAATTCAAGGTATCGCCTTTTTTTTACCTTTTCCTGTTAATGGGTTTTCTTTGTTTTCTTTTCTGTGCCATCTTTTTTTTCCCATTGAAGTGTTCTATGAAATCTGCAACAGAATGTGGTTCCTTCTGTTCATTGGGTTTTACTTTTAATTCAAATGAGATGATAGAGCTATAGGGATTGTTGTTTTTGCGTTTGAATGTTCATTGTAAAGAATCTAAAGTTAGCTTTCCTTATGTTCGATGAATTGCCTGTGAGAAATTTTTTCATATGGATTAAGAAAAAGTAACATATTTTTAAGCTGTTGAAATCAGCTTCTTTTGTTAATATGTGATTTTTAAATTCTTCCCCTTTAGGAACAATAAAAAATGAGGGTATATTTATTTAGCTTGAATACGTTTTATAGGTGATTGCTTAGGCTCTTTGTAAGTCTACATTAGCGGAACTGAATATGGGATTTCAGATGTTAACTAATTTATATGTTTTCTCCAGCAGAAAAAAAGGCCATTGAGTACGGTGCTGTGGAAATCTGGCTGAATGAGCATTTGTGTTTTGCATAAGGGTTGCAGGAGGTGTTGATCTTTATGACTTCTATTACCATATGAAGGCATCATTAGCTAGATAGACTAAGTATTAATTTTCACTATTTATTTCAAAACCCGTTCGAGTAGCGGATTTTACATGCTTTGCTGAAAGGAGAACTTCAGGTACGTTCGTTTTTCATTAACTTCAAATTCATTAGATATGTTTATTGATTGCTCAATTCAGAGAGGTGAACTAACATGGAACTATTTTCTGAATAATTGGGCAATATATTGATATGCATGAAGCTCCCCTCTCCCCAAATCATGTTGTTAAACCAATTCGTGCATTGTTTAACTATTGAATTAGACTCCAGATCAGCCCGTGGTTCATGTACAAAGTTAAGCTGAAATGAGAAGAGTGATGAATTTGTAGAAACTAGAAAGTTATTTAATGTGTTGTCTGTTGATTACTTTTTTGGGCATTTGATCTCATTTAGCATTTAGTAATGATAAAATATAGCTGAAACTATGGTTTGATTGATTTGCTACTATACTGACGTGTATTAACTCTTATCCTAATTTATGCAGATTTTGCCATGATAATTTGCATTCTCTGTATGATGGTGTGATGAGAAAGTTCTTTCAGTCTGTTTCTTCCGCATGGAGAGGAATTGCTGTCTTGTTGAACAAGTATCCTCAAAAGTTCTAATGATGGGTTTTTCCTGCAAAGATGAACAGGTTTGCTGTCTCTTCCCTGAGCCATTGTTTCCAGCGCTTATTTCATTGCTACCCCCAAACTTTTGCCCCAAGTACTGGTCCATTTATTCACAAAAGATGTTTTGGCCAAATACTCTACTTGTCACACTCTGCCAATACCAGGCCTTTTCCCGATTATTCCCCAAAGAAGCCTACCATCAAGGAATCAGAACTTGTGCATCAAATCTCAAATGCAATAAAACTACGCCGTTCTGAGCCGCTCTGTCGTGTTCTGAAGCCTTATGAGTCCAAATTTAGACCCGATCACTTTATTTGGGTTCTGATGAACATTAAGGATGATTATAGACTTATTTTGGATTTCTTTGAGTGGGCATGCTTGCGTAGAGACCCGACACTTGAAGCACGTTGCATTGTTGTCCAAATTGCCGTAGCTTCAAAAGATTTAAAAACGGCTCATCAACTTATTCATGACTTCTGGTCAAAACCTAATTTGGATATTCGTCTCTCATTCAGTTGCTTCCTTGAGCGTTTAATTTACACTTACAAGGACTGGGGTTCAGATCCCAGTGTGTTTGATGTTTTCTTTCAAGTTCTTGTTGAAGCCGGGTTGCTTGATGAAGGGTGGAAGCTCTTTGACAAAATGTTAAATTATGGGTTGATTATCTCAGTTGATTCTTTGAACGTATATCTTAGTAAATTAAAAGACCATTTTGATGGGATTTGGAGGGCAGTAAAGGTTTTCGTTGAACTTCCTGATGTTGGCATTTGTTGGAATACAGCGTCGTACAACATTATCATTCACTCGCTCTGTCGATTAGGAAAAATAAAAGAAGCCCACCGCTTACTCTTGCAGATGGAGTTGAAGGCCTGTATTCCTGATGTTGTAACATATAGCACCATAATAAATGGATATTGTCATGCAGGGGAACTGCAAATGGTGTTACGACTCATTGACGAAATGCAAAGTAAAGAATTGAAGCCCAACACTTATACCTATAGCAGCATAATTTATCTACTGTGTAAGACTGGTAAGGTAGCTGAAGCAGAGAAGGTTTTGAGAGAGATGTTGAACCAGGGAATACTCCCTGATAATGTGGCATACACAACTCTCATAGATGGTTTCTGTAAGCTGGGGAATATTGCATCCGCGAATAGGTTGTTAAATGAGATGCATGGTCGAAAAATTATCCCTGATTTATTAACTTATACATCTATAATATGTGGATTCTGTCGAACTGGAAAGATGACAGAAGCTCGTACTGTTCTTCAAGAAATGCTTGGTACAGGGTTGGAACCCGATGAAGTTACATACACAGCACTTATTGACGGTTATTGCAAGGCAGGTGAAATAAAGGAGGCCTTTGCCCTTCATAATCAGATGGTACAGACGGGGCTTATACCTAATGTTGTCACTTACACTGCACTTGCCGACGGCCTTTGTAAATGCGGGGAGGTAGATACAGCGAATGAGCTTCTTCACGAAATGTGTGGCAGGGGCCTTCAACCAAACATCTTTACTTACAACTCTCTTGTTAATGGGCTCTGTAAATCAGGAAACATCGCACAAGCTATTAAACTGATGAATGATATGGAGATCGCAGGGCTTCATCCCGATGTTATTACATACACCACTCTAATGGATGCTTACTGTAAGACGGGGGAGATGGATACGGCTCATGAGCTTCTAAGGAAGATGTTGGATAGAGGAATTCAACCCACGCTTGTTACGTTCAATGTGCTGATGAACGGGTTTTGCATGTCTGGACTGCTAGAAGATGGCGAGAAGTTACTACAATGGATGTTGGAGAAAGGTATAACGCCTAACGCAACCACGTATAATCATCTTATGAAGCAGTACTGCATACGAAAGGACATGCGCGCCACATCTGCAATGTGGAAAGGTATGTGTGCGCAAGGAGTGATACCGGATGCCAACTCCTATAACATTTTGATACACGGGCATTGTAAAGCAAGGAATATGAAAGAAGCATGGTTCTTACGCAGAGAAATGATCGACAAGGGATACGATCTTACAGCGAGTTCATACAATGTTCTGATAAAGGGTTTTATCAAGAGGAAGAAGTCGAGCGAGGCGAGGGAAATTTTCGAAGAGATGAGAACAAAAGGGTTTGCGGCAGATAAAGAGGTATATGATGTTTTTGTTGATATAAACTATGAAGAAGGGAACATGGAAACCACACTTGAACTTTGTGATGAAGTGATAGAGAACTGCCTTGTAACCAAGCTTAATAGTGAAAACAAGAAGTAGCTTGATTAGTTTTTGTTTTGTTTTTTTTTTTGGCTTTTCTTGCGTAACCCAACATTTTTGTTGAATTTTCTTTTTCTTTTTATGTATTAGCAGATTTTTTTTCGAGCTTTACAAGTAAATTAAGGGTTTTCATTGTTTTTAATTTCTTGAATAAATTTTGGTTAGAAAAAACATTAGTGAAAGATGTCCTTGTTTTTAATTATAGTATATTATTGAAGCAACGGACGAATTGGATTTTTGTAGTAAGTTGATTGAGGTCAATTCTTCCCGTCGTTGCCCCTATTTATTGATATTTCATAATATCTGAATTTATCATTTTTTTCACCAAACATTTGTAAATTTATTTTAGGAAAACAAGAATAAAACTAGTTGAAGGAAAATATTTGATCCAAATTAATTAATCGATGAATCGAATACTAATTAGTTATAAAATATAAAATATTAATTTTATGATAAATTTTTAAAAAATGATTTTAATTCTTAACGAATCAGGTCGATAATAATTCAATATACATACAGCAAATCGGTAAAGATTGGAATGATTTTCTTTTTTTACCCCTGTGTACGTACATTCCCAAATTTTAGAAATTTACCGAGAAAAAGAAGTAAAGTGGGTAGAGACTAGAGAGAGTAAAGAACTGTAAAACTACAGTTAAAAAAACAAAAAGAGTAAACATTTCTGATCTATGCTCAGGTCAAAACCCCACATGTCCACGTGGGTCCCCACCAAACTCCCCCACGTGACATCAAATCCAAATCAAACATTTGCCACGTTAGCATCACTCCCATTGGAATACGACACTCTAAGCACACGTGTACGGCTCTTGATCCGCTTGAGTTCCTCCACGATCTCCCTTGCATCCGGTCGATCATCCTTATCAGCCGCCACACACCGGAACGCCAGTTCCGCCACCGCATCGACGCCGTCCACCGGCTTCCCGTCGAGGATCAGAGCGGGGTCCACCACCTGATGCAGCAATCCCATCTGGATCTTCGACACGACCAAATCAGCCAACGCCATTTCCCTTTTCTCCCGCATTTGATCCACCGCTCTCAACCCCGAAATCAACTCCAATAAAACGACGCCGAAGCTGTAAACGTCGCTTTTCTCCGTTAACCTGAACGATCGGTGGTAATCCGGGTCCAAATATCCGGGCGTTCCCTGAGGCCCGGTGCAAACAAATTCCGACTTCGAAGACGAGTTTTCAGGGAAAGCCAAGAGCCTGGAAAGCCCAAAATCTCCAACTTTAATCCTCATATCTCTTTCCACGAAAATATTTGATGTCGTAATATCTCGGTGAACAATCGGCGGCAGAACCGAGAAATGCAAGTACTCAATAACCAGAGCCGTCTGCAAAGCTATTTCGACTCTCACCGGCCACGGCAGCGAAGCTTTTGGACGGCCGTGAAGGTGGTCGGCGAGGGTTCCATTGGGAACATAATCGTAAACCAAAAGTAACCCTCTGGGGTCGCTGCAATAGCCGTGAAGTTTAACGAGATTCGGGTGGTTAATCGACGAAAGGATCAAGATTTCGTTGCAAAAAAATTTGGTTGATAAACCGTTGCCCGATTGGTTGTTTTTGTGAAGGTATTTAACTGCTACTATTAGATTGTCGTGGAGTTGACCCAAGTAGACCGACCCAAAGCCGCCGTCGCCGATTTTGCGCTTCGGGTCGAATTTATTGGTGGAAGATTCGAGTTCTTCGTAAGTGAAAACGGGAGGAAGAAGGGTAGCGGAACGGTGACGCCGTAGGAATAAAGTTGTCGGGTCTTCTTCTACGGATTGGGATTTCAGTTTCTTGGATCGGAAAACAGTAAAGGTCACCGACAAAACAAGGAAAATGCAGGTTAATCCCAGAACGGAGGATACGATTGCGATTTTATGACGGTGATCAACGTGAATCAAAGTAGGGGAAATGGTGGATTTGGCCTGGAAACAAAGGAATTTTTTGTTGGGGTCCGAGGAATTGAACCCACAAACACCGTTCTTCGATTTACAATCTTTACAGCTCGAAAAGTAAGAGTCTTGAGCTTCGTCCCATTCAACTTGAAACCCCATGTCCGAGAAGAAATGTTGGAGGTAACCCAGGACATCAGCTTGGCAGCCTTGCTCCGGAAGAGGACGGGCCGATCCGCAGCCAAGGAGAAGCTTGACTGGGTTTTGGATAACCCCACATTCCCAGGCACATTGGGAACAATCGGGAAGACTCGAAGAGGAACAAGAACGGAGAAGCGACAGTCTAGAGCAAGAAGCATCGGAGAATCGAAACGGTGAACCGGAGAGATTTACAGGAAGGAAATGGAAAGAAGGGCAAGTGGGAGAGGAAGAGAGTGTCGTCGCCGGCGGCGGAGGTAAAGGAGAGAGTGTGAGGGAAGTGGCGTTGGGGTCGAAGCTGAGTAAAGAAAAAGAGCGGTTGTTAATGGAGACGGTGGAGAAAGGAGTGGAGCAATTGAGGAGGAAAGACGGATGGCCGCACCCGGAAGAGAAAGAGAACGGGAAAGGTGGTGTTGAAGTGAACGGTGGGCATGGGGATTTAGATGAACATGAATGATGAGTTAGAGTAGCTTCTGTGAGCAGCAGCCATAGCCACTGAAAACAAATGAAGAAGACGGTGGTTAACGGCGGCGGTGGTGAGGGTGGCGGAGGCATGAAGGAAGATGGGAGAGGAGAGTTTGCAAGACGTCATTCATTAAGAAAGGTGAATGGGGAATCTGAATTTGTCCATATCTCCTTTGTTCGAGGGTTCTTTGAAAATCGAACTGTGAAGGAAGATCCGGGGGAACAACGACGAGTCACGTGAACTCAAGTGGAATTAAGACAAAAATGAAAATAAAACAAATAAAGCTGCCCTGTCCTAACGTAGTACGATGCAGGGTCAATAGTCAATAGATTAGGCGGGCCTATGTTTTCTTTAGCTTATCAACTAAACATAGAAAAAAATAAAATTCAAAGGTACAAAATATTTTATTTTTAAGGTTTAAAATTTTACTACAGATAAAAATAAAAATTTTATATAGTAAAATCAGAATAAGAATCAATTTTACTAAAACGACTAATTGTGTAAAAATTCAAAGGTCTAATAAGAATTCTTTGTTGGTGTGAGTTTAAATTGAATCTTTCACTTTCTAAATAGAAAAAAAAGGCTTAATACACTTTTTTTTTAAAACTTTAACTGTTTTCTCAACTTGTTCTTTAAAACTTAGGGAAAAATGGAGTATTTTAGTAAAATAAAATGAATTTAATAAATATTTTAATTAATTAAATTAAAAATTAAGAAAATAAAATAATTATGTGGCGTGACGCGTTCTGATTAATTAAAAAGAAATTTTTTAAAGATAAAAGTATATATAAGTAACGGCAAAAACGTTAAAGGATAAAAATAATTAAAATAAATTTTAAGAGATAAATTAAAAAAATTAAGGGGGAAAAAGTGTATTAATCCTAGAAAAAGTTATATATTAGTGTGAAAGACTGATGTTTCACGCCGTTCACGGGACACCGTCTATTTTTTAATAAGCTTTGTCGCTTCGTTTTATGAGAAAAAATAATTAAAAACAAAAGTTGGTTTAATATAATAATAGTGTTAAATATATTGCAATTTGTAGGTCAAATCTGTAATGTATTTTGTAGGTGACCTACGCATGCATCGTGGCAACTGATATCTTATCATCATCGTCAGCTCCCTCACTAAGTCACTATATATATATATACATATTTAAAATTATTTGAATTTAATATTTTAATTCATAAATCTATTTTTATTCGTAAATTATTTAAATATTAATGTTTATTATATGTCTGAATTCATGGAAAAATAATTTCTAATCACACGTTTAATATCTGAATTACACAAAATTTCAAATTTTAATATATTAAAAATTGAATGATCAAGATTCAAATTTGCTTCTCTAGGGTTGAACATTTTGGAGAAAAATTGAGGAAGATGTTTTCAAAATAAAAATTCAAATCAGTCAATCGTTAATATTATTTGTATTGTTAATAAAATTTTGGTGTTTCGGTACCGTATAATTATATAAAAAAGTCGTATATTTCTTTTAAGCATGAATAGAAAAATATATAAAGTTCGAAGTTGAGAGTATCGTTAACAATTTAAACAACCCAAATCATTTATGTCACACAAACGAAAGGATTTAACTAACAACATGTTATATCTTAATCATTAAGAAAATTTCAAAACATATCAAAGTTGAAACATATGAGCTGACTAAATTTCTGATTAAAGTATAAGAGATTTAAATACAGACTGCATTTCGAGATTTAATTGAATTAATTTCAGTTCAAATTCTTTTTAATGATTAAAGTATAAGATATGTTGCGTATCAGTCAGCAAGTCATCTTCTGACGCTTCTCTTTCGTAGTAAATTAATATTTTTAATGGTTAAAATTTTATAATAATTATTTGTTTAATAGACAAGAAGTTTGGTATTTTTTAAACAATATTTTGAACTAAAACTTTTGTGGATAGAAAAATATTATTAGAACTTAGAAGATACTTCTTTTGAAGATTTGAACATGAATCTGGTATGATACATTGAATACCAAGAGAATCTTAAATGAAAAATAATTAAACTTTTAAAATTTGTTTATCAAACACATTTAATTCAAATAAGATGTATTTATTTTATCTATACTTATAGTCAGTTGCGGAACTTAGAGTAAGAGTTTAGAGAGCTAACTTAAATTTTTAAACAAATTGGAAGCTTAAATTAAAATTTTCAGAAACTTTGAGGGTTTAACTAAAAGATTAATAATTTTGAAAGATTTAATAAGAGCTTTAAAAATATGAGAGGGGATTTAATTAATATTATTTAAAAATATAAAATTTAATATGAATTTTAAAAAAATTTAAGAGGTAAAATAAAAAACAATTAAAATTTCAAGGGCCTTTCAACTGAAGTACCCGACGTCGGAATCAGCCCATAATTCTGTGAATGGAAATTTAAGAAGAATTTGAGTGATGGAAATCCGAAATCTGAACACTGCCGCTAATATAAGAAATTTCAGAACTTCACGTTATTGTTCTCTACCCGAAACAGGGCAACCGCAGAACCTTCCGCAATGCCAAACCCAACGCGTCATTCACCACAAACACTTACGCATGTAAACTAATCGAACAAACAAGAACGAAGGTATGTTCATGTTTGTTTCTTTAAATTTAACCGAGCAAATGAATGAACACAAACAATTAATCGAACATAATTTCTTGTTCGTGTTCGTTTGTTAATGAATATAGCGTGTTTGTGTTCGTTAAAATGATAAACGAACGTAAACGAACACAAACGAACGAACATAAAGAGACATATATGAATAAATTTAAACAAACATAAACGAACGAACATATGTGAATAAATTTATTTTTTAAGAAAAATATAATAATTTTGTTATAAAAAATAATAAATGTAGATTGATATATGTGAATACAGTTAAACAAACGAACATAAATGAACGAATTACCTAACATTCACGAACGTAAATGAATGAACAAAACCCCTTGTTCGTGTTCGTTCATTTAATTAAACAAACAAAAAATCTTCATGTTGATTCGTTTAATAAATAAACGAACATATACAAATTTCCCGTCAAACGATTTGTTGAACGTTTGGTTCGTTTACAGACGTGCAAGCTTGCCTACTCGCAACCCTAGTAGGCAAATTAATTAAAGGGTAAACTACATAAATGGTCCCCCAACTATGCTCCAATTATCTTTTGCATCTCTCAATTATCAGAAGTTACAAACTGGTCCCATGACTTAAAAAAAGTAATAAATTGGTCCAACACCGTTAAAAATCTAACGCATGGTAACGTGACATTTAATATAAAATAATATAATTACATAACTAGCCCTCAAATTCTATTATCATCTTAATTTGACCCTAATTAAGACACTTGATTCCTTTGTCCCACAATTCCTACACCATCGGCCGTCAGAGACGCCACCTTCTTCCGCGGGAGTTGTTAACATGTGCCACAAGCCACTGAGCTAACTTTCATATTTGAAACACGGTATTTCTTGAGCAATTCCTTCTTCATGCACACGCTAATAAAAACTCCAACCAATTTCTTGCTTGCCATTAGCTTGTATTTGCTGCCACCGAAAAATAGTTGTTGATGTCGTTGAGTTCTCGCCCTCCCTCTCATCCGTATGCTATCAACTATGCTACTGAAACTTGCTCTTTGTTTTGAATCAGGAGCTTTCACATATTGGTAATTATCACTCGAGATTGGATTCAAAACGGGAGTCAACCAAGGGCCACCAAAGTTAATGTACACATTGGTTGAAGTGCATGGATCCATCTCAAACAAATTAATGTACACATCTTTCAGGAAACCATCATCTTCATATGCAAGAAAAACATGTATCCAGAATTCAAATCTCAAACCAATAGAAAAATTCCATTAAAATGAGCAAAACCAACAAAACCAATGATGAAATAAGTGGATGAAAATTACTTAAAAACCTGAAAGTTCACCCAGGGCGTAGTAAGGATTAGTTTGCTTTTGCTTGTTCTTGTGCTTCCTTTTGAACCATTTACGGAATCTCTCAGAGCTCGAGTTTTGGTTCATGTCATCCATTTATAACTCTTAAAGCAACTCCCGCCGAGGAAGGTGGCGTCTCTGGCAGCCGGTGGCGTAGGAATTGTGGGACGAAAGAATCGAGTGTCATAATTAGGATCAAATTAAGATAATTGTAGAACTTGAGGGCTAGTTATATAATTATATCATTTTATATTAACTTTCACGTCACCAAGTGTTAGATTTTTAACGGTGTTGGACCAATTTGTTACTTTTTTTAATTCAAGAGATCAGTTTATAACTTCTAATAGTCGGGTGATGCAAAAGATAATTAGAGCATAATCGGGGGACTATTTGTGTAGTTTACCCTTAATTAAATTGTGTGGCCAATCTTAAGCACGCTCTTTGAGCGCGTGGGAGATTGACTTACGTAAACCCTTCGTTCTCCCTTGTAATAAACGAGGGCTACCACCTGGAACTTTTAGACTTTCCTCTCTTTGGTAATTTCGTCTTCATCTTCTTCCTTATCAGCTATCCCCTGCTTGCTTACTAAGAAAATTAAATAAATTTCAACTTCTTTAATCCTTCCAATAATTATCAAACAAAACAAACTTTTCCCGTCTATTATTATACTCTCATAATCTGGAATAATCAAATCCAAATCCCATTCTAGAAAACAAAACAAAATTATTGCAACTAGACTTTTTTTCCGGTTCATATCTGCGTATTTGATATTATAATTTCCACTTTCAAAAACCTTTTTTTCTTTTCTTTCGTTGAGCTTGGTGCTGTTCGTGCATGGAGATTTTTACAAAAGCGAAGGCTGTGAAACTGAGGAGTCACCTCGAGAAATACCTAGTGGCCGACGACGATCAAGAAACCGTTCGTCAAAGCCGGAATAGCTCAGGCAAAAGAGCTAGGTGGTTCGTGGAGCTTGTTCTTGATAAACCAAACGTTATCCGCCTCAGAAGCTGCCACGGGAAGTACTTGGCAGCCACCGATATAGCCTTTCTTTTAGGCATGACGGGTAACAAGGTGCTGCAAACGGTGCCCGATAAGATGGACTGGAAACTCCAGTGGGAGCCTGTAAGAGACGGCTTCCAGATCAAGTTCAAGACGTGGTGCGGAAAATTTCTGCGCGCGAATGGAGGGATGCCGCCGTGGAGGAACTCCATCACTCACGACGAACCCCATGGCGGGGCGACGCAGAAATGGGTGTTATGGGATGTGGAGGTGGTTCAGGTGCCGGAGTCAGAGTCGGTCATGGAGTATATATCGTCGGTTTCGAGCTGTTCTTCGGTGTCCGATGAGGTTTTGGAAGCTTTGAGCGATGGTGTTTTTGGGTCAGGGCCACAGTCGCCGATCTCCGTCATGTCGTCGTTCAAGTCTCCGAGGTTTTCAATGGTTTCAGCAGGGTCACCCAAACAGGTACGTACTGTGCTTTAAAACACCTCTTTTTTAAACTTAATTAGCATGTTAATTTAAAAGTTTTGTCGTTAAAAACCTAAACCTACGAATTAAAGACACAGAAATCGTAGGTGGAGCTAAAATTTGACTGTTAATTCATGTTTCTGGGAAAGCTTGTGCGCATGGGCGTAGCAACGTTATAGAATGGAGTGTTTTATGTTACATAAATAATTAATTATTTTAATTATCATTAAAAATGACATATTTTAAATAAATTTCTGGCTCTGTCTCTACTTGTGCGATTCCTTTGCTTGTTCAATGAAAACACATTAACATCAATAATGGTATTGAGACATGGTGAAAAGGCAGATATTATGAATTTTTGGATTGCTTTTACATTTGGGATGTTGATGTTAAGTTTCCTATTACAGTTAATTTTAATTGTCTTTTTCACATGATATAATAAAATAAATTTATGTATATTATGTCATTTTACTCATTGCTTTTCCTTATCGGCAATGTCTTATTCATCTTATACATAATCCTATGCTCGTATTTTTCCCAGAAAAAGGTCATGAAAGTATTACTTTCTGAATTATGTTACCGTTATACTTATGGTTGAACTCCTCAGACACAAATTTATGAAGCCTTAAAGTATCATACTTTCGTTTTTAGTTACTTCACAACTTCTCTATCGGGTTTTTTTGCTCTAACTATAAAATCTTCGAAAGTTTCATGACTTGATTTTATTGATTATCAAATTTATCTGACGAGTTAGATAACTCTACTATCTGACAGTCGAGTTTATATTGTCAATCTATCATGACCTAACGACTCTAGACTTGACACCATATATGTACTAATATAATCATAAGGAGACCTGAAGCTCACGAAACATATTAGACCCTAACTCTCTCCTCCTTTAACATACTTTATCTTCCTTGTTACTTTCTCTTACCTTCACTACATATTTCTATTATCAACGATTCTCTACTCAAATCAGAAAGAATGAACCGCCTTACGCTGCTACAATTTTATTTTTATTCTTAACAGTCTCATAATCACACTCACGTGCGCATTCACAAGAAACTTAGCCCCAAAGAGGGAACAAAAATCTTCTGCACCTAACCATGCCCATTTCTATGTCTCACACTAAAAATACTTAAAATTAAATTATAAACTATAATCTTAATTTTCACATCATAAACGCTAATTTTTTTTAAAAAATATACCCTAACTACCCCTAATTCTTTAAACCCTAACCACAACTCTTAACTTTAAAACATAAACCCTAAATTTTTTTTTTTTAAATGAATAAACCAAAAAAAGCATAGTTTAAGACCAAACGAATTCCATAAAAGTAAATTGTAAACACAAATAAAGTAAGAAAAGGTTGCCACGTGTCCAGCTTCCTTTCAACAACGGCTGGCGCTGACTGGCAGCCACATCAGATACATAGACTGATATGTAAACATATATTCAGTTATGGTATATATCTCCATTTTTAAAGACTTCCATTTCAGACAAACGAAAACCAAATTGGATTAAACAAAGGTTTGGTTCGTCTTTGTTTACAGCTTACTTCCTTATTGTTCCATTTTTTTATCAACAGACAAACTCTAACAAATATCAGACAGCGATGGATTTGTTCCTCAACGCCAAAGCGGTGCGCCTACGGGGTAACCACGACAAGTACCTTGTCGCCGAAGAAGACGAAGAATCCGTTTCTCAAGACAGGAACGGCTCATCCAACAACGCCCGATGGACCGTCGAGTTCGTACCCGAATTAGAGAACATCATCCGCTTAAAAAGCCTTTACAACAAGTATCTCACCGCCTCGAACCAACCCTTTTTACTCGGGATGACAGGTAAAAAGGTGAGTCAGTCGCTGCCGAGTAGGCTCGACTCATCGGTCGAGTGGGAACCCATCAGAGAAGGGAACCAGGTGAAGCTCAAGACTCGGTACGGTAACTTCTTGAGAGCCAATGGAGGGTTACCGCCTTGGAGGAACTCGGTGACACACGATATTCCAAATCGGTCCGCTACTCAAGATTGGGTGCTGTGGGGTGTGGATATTGTGGAGATTCAAGACAAGTCTCCGAGCAGCGAGCAGCAGCCCTCGGCTTCGAATCGACACCAAAAGAGACATAGTTTAGGGGCAGACGATATTACTCACGTAGATTCGTTGAACTTCGAATCGACTTCGCCACGGAAACCGGCCGAAGGTAGGACGATATACTACCATGTAGCGGATGACAATGGTGAGGCAGTGGAAGAGTACTGTTTTAGTTTCCAGGGAAACAATGTGGCTGAACTGACTCAGAAATTAATGGAAGAGACGGAGCTGGAGGATGCTGTGGTGTGTACTCGCAGCCCTTTGAACGGGAAGCTTTATCCTCTTCGATTACAGCTTCCGCCGAACAATGCCGACGTGCATGTTGTTGTTGTGCCATTAGCCTCCAAAGGTGAGGCTTCTCTTTGAATTTGCCCTGATTTTCCCTTCCACCGGTGTTTTGTCTTTCTAATTTATTGTTTTTGTTGTGTGTTTTCAGTGGCAAGAAATTTTGCGAAATGAGGAAATAATGTACATTCTGCTCTCAAGTACTATCTTCTTATACTTAGATGTTATAGTATTCAACGAGTCGACTCAATCCCATTGAGGTCTTTTTTTTTCAGCTATAGCAGAGGATTTGTATTGTGTAAAATAGTAATGTGGATACTTGCTTCATTGATTGGTTTTTGATGTTAGTGTATCCATAAATTAATAATTTATTAATTTAAAGAGATATTAGTGTATTGATAAATTAATAATTTATTTATTAAAGTAAAATTTCTTAATTTAACAAATATAATTTTGATAAAAATATTGTGTGCAAATAAATTGTAAATTCTACATAATATTTCAATTAATTAAAAATAATTAGATTCATGTATATGTTATTAAATATATTCATGTATCAAGTTATTTATATCTAATTAGACTAATGTATGTACTTAATAACTCATTAATTTAATTTAATATTGTATTCATGAATTTACGAATTCATTGAAACTAATTGAATATTTTCATGTATATATTAAGTTCATTGTAGTTAATTAAATAATAAGTTAAAAAACTATGTACTGATTTAATGTAACTAATTAAATATATTCATGCATGATAAGTGAACAAAATTACTATATAAATCTCAATATGGAAAGAAAAATAATAAGATCATAACACCAACCATGACCTCTCAACTAAGGATGGAAACCCTCTATCCCTTTTCGGTACCCCTATTTATGCCCACACACACAAAATTAAGTTTAGGGTTTTAAGTTAGGGGTTATGGTTAGGGTTTAGGGAAATTAGGGTATGGTGTATTTTTCAAGGTATAGAGTGTAAGGTTTAGGATTTAGAATTTAGGGTTAGAGCTTGAAATTTAATTTTATTGTGGTTTTTAGTGTTGGGGCATAAGTAGGGGCACCGAAAAGGGGCAAAAGAATTTTATCCCTAATCTAAAAGGTATCAATACAAAATTATCCATGGCCGATCAAATGAGTAAAGCACTATGTGAGTACAAGAGAGACCACCCTACATGCACTCAAAAAAAATTTACAAGAGTGAGTTGAGGGAAAATATCGTTTAAAAGTTAGTCAAGGTACAATATCAATTACTCTCAAAAGATCATCAGAGTTGTACTTATAATAGATTCATATTTTAGTAAGTTACCAAAGTAGTAATTGTAATATTTATGAATTATTAATTTACAGTTTTGATGAGACCTTTAAATTTATAAAGGGGATCTCTAAAAAATTATTATATTATTATCTTATCGAATTTGATGATTTTTTACATTAGCTCAAGTCGGGACCGGAAAAATTTATTATTTAATAAAGTTTATTAATTTACAGAGTATTAATTTATAGAGGTTTTACTATATAAATATTTCGGCCAGACTTAATTTCAAACTCAAAATTTATAGATCATTAATTTTCTTATTTAACGTAACATCTCGGAGTATAAATTATCTGTTTTTTTTCAGTCACCCTCTTCACTAAAAAAATAAGTTTAGACTATTTCTTTAAACTTGATTTATTTAAAATCAAAATCCAAATGAAGTGGAAATCTTGTCCTTCCTCGGCGTCTCGTTATTTGCTCAATCGATCACATTTTCCCATAATATATAAACATAAATAGAAGAAACGCATGCCAGAATCTAATGGGTGGGCCAAGAAATAGAAGACAAAACACACACACACAAAGAAGATATTTGTTCATGTAAATGGAACATTTAGCTTGATCATTGGAATGTGTCGTTCTAGTTTTAACTTATATGAAGTAGTTTAATTTTTGTTATGATTAAAATTTAATACATTTTGACCTATAACGATATGTATCGGTGTATAGTAACTTATATTGTTTATGTTATTCTAAATATTTTTAATTTTTAAACAATTGTATTTAAAAATAAATATAATCATTAAATTATGGGTACACTACACACCTAGTCATTAAACTTCTAGGGTGCTTTTACTTTGGTTATTAAACTTTTAAAATTTATATTACAATAGCAAACTTTTAGTTCACTTTCATTACGGTCATCATCGTTAGTAACTGTCTATTGTTAGGAAATGCTAACATGGCAGGTTAAAGTATTCTTCCTAGAACAAAACCCTAATTTTTAAAATTTACACCCACCACAAAGGTCAATTTTTTGTTGAACGAAATAGTCGTTGATCAATTCCAACGACGGGAGGGACCCGTTTGGTCGGAAGATTAATATAGTTCGGTTTTAAGTTGATTCGACAATTTGAAGTGATATCGAAAAGATTTAGCTTTTACTTTCAACTGAGATTCGATTGATATTTGAAGAGATCGAGAAGTTTTTCAGCAAGGTTGAATCGATAAAAATGAATAGAGGAAGGAGATGAGTAGTTTGGTGATCTTTCTTATGGAGAAACCACCAACGACAAAAACGACAGTGGAAGGAGGTGATCAGCCCGAAAAAAACTAAAAGCTGAAATTTTTAGATTCACAATTGTTAACCATCATATCAATTTGAAGCTAAATTATATTATTATTCTGGACATATAAGAGCCTCCACATCATTGAAATTGACTGATGATTGGCTCGTTCATTGAAAAATTGACCGTTTGTGGTGGTTGTCAATTCACAAAATTAGGGTTTTGAGGAAGACAAATTTAACAACAGTGACTGTAATGAAAATAAATTAAAAGTTGAGTGATTGTAATGTGAATTTTAAAAGTTTTGTGACTAAAATAAAAATATCCAAAAAACCAATCACTAACAATGTAGTTTACCCTTAAATTATTGAACTTAATTTATGTATAAAACATATATGTATATTACATATTTTATCAAAAACTAAAAATATTTGTAGAATACTAATAAATTTGAAACACTAAACACTAAACACTCTCATGTGAATTTTCTAGTACACTTGGATTTGGGGGTACGAGTTTGAAAGTAAATTCCCAACCCAATCCAATCCGGTCAGAAATGTACAAGCCACTTGGCGTCCATGATCAAGGCTTTGTCCAGTGGCTTATCATCACCACGAAGGGTTCAAAAGTTTACGGGACGTGTTTAATTAAAGCGAGACTCTTTAATTTATAATCTCAAAATTATATAATTTTTTAAATATATATTTATTTTAATAAAAAAATATATTATGTAATATTCTTTAAAGTTATTTTTTTATTTTTTTCTTATAATTTATTAAATTAAAATATTTTATTTTTCTTTATAAATATTTCATTCATTGAGATTAGACATCATCACCCCACATAAAATGGAACACGATTAGACTGCTTCAACTTTACTACCAACTGCAATATAGGCCCCCACCCTTTCTTGATTCATTTATGCATGTCTTTTTTTGTTTTTCTTTTATTTCAATGTCTCTCTTCTATTATGTCTTATTGTAGGCCCATGACTAGTTATTTAAAGGCTTGGTTTATTATTAAGTTCTCAAACATATGTTTTCAATCAATTAAACCCTTATTTGGATTAAGAGTAGGTATTATTGTCAAAATTGTATGTAGGTAGATGTTTTAGATTTCAACAAATTTCACTGATTAAAGTTTGAAAAAAAATATATAAAAGTGTTAAATTTATTATTATGTCGTTATTGAATCTGATCTCGACATCGTCACTACAATTGAAAGGTATAATACGATCATGTTTTGAATTACTTTTAATAATATGATATGACATAAACGATATTTTAATGATAAAATTAGAATGTTTAAAATTTTAGAGATTAATTTTGAATGAGAGTCTTAGTTTAGGGATGAGATTATAATACTCAAAAGTTTAGAGATCAATTTAAAACGAGAGTTATAGTTTAAGAACGTGTAATGCAATTAACTCAAATTAATTTAGTTATAAGTAAAAATTAAAGGATTTATATCCTATAGACTGGCGGTGGAAACTGATAGTTTTTATATGCGCCTTAGTTTTAGGGTTAGGTTCTTAGTTTAGGGTGTATGGTTTATGAGTTTAGGTGTATGGGTTTAAAAATAGAGATCGTGGTTAGAATTTAGGGTTTAGATTTATAATTTAGGGTTTATAGGTTGGGGTTTTGTTTTTAGGGTAATATGGCTATGATTTAGGTTTTAACTTATAAGCCTTAAATTATAACTCAAAACCCTAAATTCTAACCACCATCCATAAATTCTAAACCCCCTAAACTAAGACCTTAAACCTTAAAACTAAGGGACTTGTGGAAACTTTCAGTTTCCACCGTCAGTGTATAGGATAATAATAATAATAATAATAATAATAATAATAATAATAATAATAATAATAATAATAATAATAATAAAGGGTAAATATTCTATACACCGGCGGTGGAAATTAAAAAAAAATTCACAAGCATCCTAGCTTTAGTGTTTAGAGGTTTAGAATTTTGGAATTGTGGCTAAAATTTAAAGTTTAAGGTTTAATGGCTAAAACCTAAATTTCTAACTATATTAACCTAAACCCTAACAATTAACCCTTAAATTATAAACTATTAAACCCTAAAACTTAATCTGAATATATAAACTATAAAACTAAGACGTTTATAAAATAATTAGATTACGCTATTGTCGGTGTACGAAATATAAATTCATAATAAAATTATTGTAAGTCCACACCATGTTTAGAGTTCAAGCTCTAAAGAGTTGGCCTAGTTGAGCAAGATATTCTTGATTTCGTGGGTCAATTGAAATGGACATGGTGTTGCAAGCGTACAAGTAGATATTAAAGCAGAATCGTCGGCAATGGTATCACAAAGCCATCGCCACATATAGCAACGGAAGCGACAAACGCCACTATTTCCCATCCTTTTCTGCTAATACCACTTTCAATACCTATCATCTTTCGAGTTATGAGTGGTGTCTCTTAAACCCGGTAGATCTTTACCCATAATTGATTTTGGTAGGACTGAAATCATATTCAAATTTTAGGTCTTGATTGCGACCGAAACTAAGACTGTATCTTGATTTTTTAAATCCGAAAAATCAAAATCAAGGCCAAACGTATATTTTAAATAGGTCAAGTACCAAAATATTTATAAAAAATCCATAGACACCAAAGGTGTAATATTCAATAGTTTTGGGAAAGGAGATGAGAAGAGTGTGAAACTTGTAGTACTCGTTGGCTTCACTCACAAATTAAGAGCCACATGATCCGATTCATTCCATGCATATAAAGCAATTGAAAAGTTGAAGAAAGCTTCCAACTTTTAACATGAATCAGGTATTGTTGTAGGAAATGCAGCCAGCTTTTCCACAAATAATAATTTATTTAAGGGATAACTATATTTTTAGTACCCATATTTACCCGTTTTCCTATTTTTGTACCTTACCTATTTTTTTTGGCAAAATAGTACTTAACGTTACATTTTGTTTCTATTTTGGTACCTCGCCGTTAAAAAATTAACAAAAGGCTGGCTAGGAGAGAGAAAATTACACATGATATGTTATCACATCATTTTCTCTCTCCTAGTCAACATGTTGTGTCAATAAAAATCATAAAAAAAACACACATGGCATGCTGACTAGGAAAGAGAAAATGATGTGGCAGCATGCCACATGTGATTTTCTTTCTTCTAATCAACCTTCCGTTAATTTTTTAACAATGATGTATCAAAATAGAAACAAAACGTAACGTTAGGTACTATTTTGCTAAAAAAATAGGTAGAGTACCAAAATAAGAAAACATGTAAAGATGAGGTACTAAAAATATAGTTATCCCTTTATTTAGTTGTTAATTATGATTAAATAAATGATGTCATGGTTGGCCTTGTTGCTCGGTCCTACCACATGGGGTTTGCCCCAAAGCTGAATCATCGAATCGTTTTTCTTTCCCTTTCGCTTTCCATTCTTATCTCTAAAACCACCAAATGGTCGGTCTTAGCTTCCACGTTGCTGCTTAAATTTATATTGCCCTTTGTATATGTTGATTAAGAACCAAGTTAAAGCATATATCTCACATCAAAGAAGTCTCTTAATATTTTTAATAGTGGGGTTTGTCTCTTCTAAAATATGTATTTGTCGGTCCACTAAATTCAAAAATGACATATGAGCAAGTACATTCT
This sequence comes from Hibiscus tridactylites, assembly GCA_958450335.1. Lineage (NCBI taxonomy): Eukaryota > Viridiplantae > Streptophyta > Magnoliopsida > Malvales > Malvaceae > Hibiscus > Hibiscus tridactylites. Next base: position 88,455,688 of record OY288281.1, read on the forward strand.
GCTCGTTTTTGTTTCATCGTTCTCTTTTAAATCATAAATTTTAAATCCACTAAAAACACTTACTTTCTTTTTCTAGAGTCACACCTTCTATTTCCCTCCAAGTAAAATTTGTCAACAATTTTTCCCTCAAACTATATATATATATTGTGTGAAAACAATTTATACAATTCTGTAAATTTTTAAATCCAAATCCTTAATTCTAACACTTTAAATTTTAAATCTTACAACATAAATTTATAAACTCTAAATTCTAAAATTAAAAATTGTATAAACTAGTTCATGCCCTCGCACGCACGCACGAACACACATAGGAAAAACTTTCATACACAAGCTGTGTAAACTTTAGTTGACACAATCTTGTTAGATTTATGTTTTGTAGTCTAGGTTTAGAGTTTAGATGGTTATGTTCTATAGTTTAGAATTTAGGATTTAAGGTTAGTGTCTCGTATTAAATTTTTAGAATTTTAAGTTTAGTAATTTAGAATTTAAATTTTTAAAAAACAGTTCGTGTAATTTTTTAAGCAATTTGTATATTAAAATATAACTTTTATATATAGAGAGAGATATGATTAAATTACACAGTGTAAAACTGTCTAAGTTTTACACATATATAGAGAGACATCCATTTCCCTCATCCAACGATCTAAAAAAACGTGTAAAATTTAAAGAGTTTTACACTGTGTAAGTTGATCTAACCTATATATATATGTCCCCAACATTCAATTTCAAATAATATACACAAGTCGAGATTATGGTATAATGACAATCTTTTCCCCCTTCTATACAAGAAAAGTCAAATAACTTATATTTGAATAAGATGATAGCATGGATGAAACTAGGAAAAAATATTAAAGTGTTAAATTGTTTGATTTCACAGTTGATAGACTTAAAAATGAAGACAAACTCATAATTTGTCTCAAAATTTATAAAAATTAATAAGTATTTAAACCCGAAAAATTAGGGAAGGCTTAACTTAATTATTGATAAAACCTAAAATAAATTTGAATCAGGAAAATTAGGGGTGGCCAAGGTCCCTCCCTCTTACACTCTACATAATTCCATCCTTGGAAAACAGGGTATGGGCAGAATCAAGATTAATTTTGAGGGGCCTAAATATAATTAATCTTTATAGATCTTTGTTAAAAATTAGAATTACGGTCCATTGAGCTAACACAAACAAAAAGTAAATATAAAGTAAAAATGGAGAGTGAAGACATATAACAAACTTGCAGAGCTTAGCACAAAATGAAAAAGGAGGACCAAATATTATAGACAAACATGGCGGATCTTGACAATAAGGTTTGAGGGGACCTATTTATAATTTTTTAAAATTTAAACGTATAAATAAAATTTTCAAAAAATTTGAAGAGTTTAATTTTAATTTTTCAAAAAAAAATAGAGTTTAACTAAAAAAAATAGACTAAATGAGAAAATTTAAAAAATTTAGAAGGGACTTAATTAAAAATGTTTAAAACATAATAAAAATATTCTAAATGTATAGGGTTCAAATTAAAATTTTAAAATTTTCAAATAACTAAATATCAAAATCCCTAAAAAAAATTGGGGGCCTAGGCTCCCTCTAGCCCTCATAATAATACGCTGATGTAGACAAATATGATAAGATTAATATCATATACACTGGCGGTGGAAACTGAAAGTTTTAACAAACGCCTTAGTTTTAGGGTATAGGGAGTTAGTTTAGGGTATAAGGTTTATGGGTTTAGGTGTAAGGGGTTATAATTTAGGGATAATTGTTTCAATTTAAAGTTTAGAGTTATAATTTAGGGTTTATAGGTTATGATTTAGTTTTTATGGTAGTATGGTGATGATTTAAGTTTTAACCTACAAACCCTAAATTATAACTCTAAACCTTAAATTAAAACAATTATTCCTAAAATCTAACCCTTACACCTAAACTCATAAACCATATACGCTAAACTAACTCCTTATACCCTAAAAATAAGGCGCTTGTGGAAAATTTCAGTTTCTACCGCCTGTGTATAGAATATTTATCCAATACGATGAACTTAGGATATGGAAGGTTTTTGAAACCTTAATTTTATAAGCCATCAATTTCAGATTTAAAAAATCAGGTAACCGTTTCTTAATCGCCTAATTTTGAAAGGGGCCTAAAAATTATTTAAACCCCAAAAGGGTTAAGAAATCAAACTAATTACAAGAATGATAAGGACTAAGAAATATTTAAAACAAAAAATGAGAGGAGTTGGGGGTTAATTTGCTTTAACTTCAACATTGATAAAGAATTTTTTTATATATGTAGAACATTGATAAAGACTTAAAATAATTATAAAAAAATGAGGGTCATGACTCACCCACTCATTACGATACAAACATACTATGATTAAATTGAATTATATCCAAATTATAAAAAACCAATTATTTAAATATCAAAATTTTATATTTACATATAAACTTTAAAATACAATTATACAAATAAAAGATTTATGAGAAATGAGAGAAATATTGAAGTATGAAGAGTGAAGAGATTATGTCGTTTTTATAATATTCCATTTCTTAAATCCCATGAGTGCACTTCACGTCCCCATTTTATTTTATATTCATTTGATTTTTCCATTGTAACTTAATTCTATACTTTTGTGTGAGAATATTATCCAGGGTTAAAAATAGAACAAATATGATCATCAGTCACATTAAAAATATTTTTAAAAAATAAAAGAATAAAAAGATTAAAATTAATAACATTTTTCATATCATCGAACATTTGGTTCTGATTAAGTTATTTTAACTTAACAAAAAGTTTAAGATTATATAATTCTATGTTTCTTTAATCCTTTCTATTTTAATGAGATTAATTTCTACTTAAATTATTAAACAGACAAACGGAAGACATATTCCACAATTCATATAAAATATTTAGAAATAAGGTTATCATTTTTTTAAAATATAACAATAAAGTTATACAAGATATAAGTGAAAAGTAACAAATTTATGAAATTATAAATATAAATATTAAGTTGATAGATATTTGTGGTCCCTGTTGAAAATTACGGATATTAAGGAAAACCTCAACCATAGAAATCATCATTTTATTATTTTGGGTTCATTTTTATTTTTTTAATGTATTATAAAAAGATATAATAATTTTTAAATTTTGTACGTGTCGGTTCTTATCCTATGTTTTTGTGTATTTAATCCATTATCCTATGTCATACCAGGGTTTATTCTAATTTGATTTCTATTTTTTTTCTTCTTTTTGTTGTGTTTTTAGGGTTTTATCCTGACTAATATTGGACTGATCTGCGTCGTACATTAGATTTTTCAACGATATTTTTTACATACATAACGTCTCGAACTTGAATTCTACTTAAGTGAAACAAAATTTAGGCACCTCAATGTTTCTGTGAAAGTATAGGGGACATTGATGCTATTGTCCCTATAATAAATTCCAAATAATGTACTGGTTAAGTATAAGAATTTTCTTAAAAAGTATTAAGTCCGTGCTCAAACTCTTTAAAATATAATATGAATAGTATAAATATTGTATTTATAAATAACAATAATAATATGTATTAAATAGATAGTTCAAACACTTGTATTTGACATTTTCGATTTGGTTCCAGGCGTTGGACAGCCCCTTTTACAGGAAGGGTGACTTGCAATGCGAATGGATCACATTGAGCTGCACCAGGGGTTCAACTTGTGGCGGGGTTCTCAGTAATCATGCAAGGTAATGGATTATTGGTTTTTCCAAAACTATCGGCATCTGTTCGACTATTAAGGTTGAGTTATGGGGCATTTACGAATGTCTTTGTCTCCCCTGGGAGTTGGGCATAAGGCAGCTGAGAATGAAATCGTATTGCAGCCGAGCCATAACTATCTTTTAAGATCGTACAGTGAATAAGTACAAGTCGTAGATTGTACAACATGTGTTAGAGCTTCTCAACAGAAATTGGGATGTAGAATTAGATGTCATTGGGCGCGAGTGTAATAAGGTGGCTGATGCTCTCGCGGCCGTTGCGTGAAAACTCCCGTTCATATATCACGAGTTTGTGGAGCCACCAAGAGATATTTTGCAGTTGGTCTTTTTTGAGAGTCCAGGTTAACGAGTTGTCTTGTTTAATTGTTCGAGCTTTGTTCGTTTGTTTTGTAAAGTATCACATAGAATATTTTTTCCCTTCATTTAAGTTTAGAGAGATTTTTTAACGAAGTTTTAAGTATACTTCTCCTTATTAGTCGAACAAAATAGATAGTATAAACTAATAATATCATTTAGTTTTATTTTTTTTTAATAATAACAATTAGTTTTATTAAAAATAAATAAAAATTACAGCAACATTACGATAAAAAACATACACAAATTAAAGTAGAGTAATATTAGTGTCGACGAAGATAAAAGACAAAGGAGAAAGACGTGATAACGACTAGGATTTTTATTAGTCTTTGTATAATAATTAATATTTAATAATTAAAATGAAAGACTATTACATTAAGTATATTTATTTTGGATTATTATTCTATATACTGGCGGTGAAAATTGAAAAATTTCACAAGTATCTTAGTTTTAGAGTTTAGGGTGTAGAGTTTAGGTGTTAAATTTAGAATTTAGGGATAATAGCTAGAATTTAGAGTTTATAGTTATAATTCAAGGTTATAAGTTAAAATTTAAATCCTAATCATATTACTCTAAAAACAAAACCCTAAATTAAACCTAAACTATAAATTCTAACCATTATCCCTAAATTTTAAATTCCTACACTTAAACCCCTAAACTCTACACCTTAAACTAAGACTCTAAACCTTAAAACTAAAGTTTATATATAGGATATAAATTCATTTATTTTTACTTTATTTATAAAGATTAGTTTTTTATATTAAAAATGTAAAAAAGAAACTTTTTTGTGGACTATAATAATAATATATTATGTAAACGTGGGAAAATGCTATTAGTTATTGAAGAACCCTCAAAGATATTACTGTTACCCTAAACTAAAAATTTTGTGGAAAATGGAACAAAATAAATAAATAAATAAAATCGAATCAGAGAGAATTAAAGAAGCGTGATTGCTGCATTAGCTCCAGGCTCCAGCTATCTCATTACCTGCTTCAATTTCGTGTTCCTTATTAATCACTGTTCTTTTTTTTACTTTTTTCCCACAACATTACATTCCTCTTTAGCACTCAAACCCAGAAAAAGTTAGCATTTTTCTTCTTAAAAACTTGTGTTTTTCCCGAAAAGTGAAGAGGCGAAGAGGGTGAAAAATGGGGGTTGACTACTACAACATTCTGAAAGTCAGCCGTGGCGCGACGGAGGAGGACCTGAAGAAGTCCTACAAGCGGCTGGCCATGAAGTGGCACCCGGACAAGAACCCCATCAACAAGAAAGAAGCGGAGGCTAAATTCAAGCAGATTTCTGAAGCCTACGACGTCCTCAGCGACCCGCAGAAGCGTCGGATCTATGACCTATACGGTGAAGAAGGGATCCAGTCGGCTGAATTATCGAGCCCCAATGGGTTTAGTGGCGTCGACGGCGGTGTCGGTGGTCGTAGGGCCTACAGGTTTAATTCGAGGAACGCTGAAGATATATTTGCGGAGATTTTCGGAGGGTCGGAGAAGAAGCCTAGTGGAGATGATGGAGTTGGGAGTCAAGGGAACAAGAAGGCGGCGCCGGTTGAAAGCAAGTTGGTTTGTAGTTTGGAGGAGCTTTATAGAGGTGGTAGGCGCAAAATGCGAATTTCCCGCACCATAGCTAATGAATTTGGGTCAGTACATGCAATTTTCTCTGGGTTTATCCTTTCATGATGAAAAGGTTTAAACTTTTATTTTTCTTTTCAAATTTGGATATGAATATGATAACTTTGCATGTTGATTTTGGGGAAGGAGGGAACAACCTGAGGATGGGTGTTGATTAGAGATTAATTCCTTTAAATTTTGAATTGCAGATAAATTATTGATGCTGAAAGATGATTTTTTCTCTCTTTTTTTGAAAAGGATTTGAAGGGTTGACTTCTACTCATGTGTACTTATTTTTGAAGTTGATTTCTGTGTTTTGGTTTTTGTTTTCCAGTCCTTTTTGAAGTTGGTACTTTGTGCATCCTCTGTAAATTGATGGCACTTTGTGAATATTTTCGATCCAAAGCTTTATATGGGTTCAATTCAAGTTTTCCCTGTCCCTGTTTTGATGAAATTTGCATTGATAACACCAGAATTTGATTGCTGAAATAGATCAGTTGATCACTGTAGAATTTGCTGCATATCGAAGTATCCGGAAAATGAAATCGCATTCGTTCCCTCGGATTTCTTTTACGTTGGCATGCTAATGCTTTAGAAGTGGTTGTTGCTATCACATGTCAATTATTAGGGAATGAATATTAGGTGTTGCCTTTTCTTCTTTGGAAATGATTTTCAGTCTTATTAAGCCAGTTTGTTTGTTTGCCAATTTAGTTTTGACTGTTCTCATCCTATCCTTGCTTTAGAACATTATTGCTTCTTCAATAGTAAAGCAATTTAAACCACCCGAACCCGGAAACGGGAAGACAAGCATGTTATTGCAACGAGCAGGGTCAGAACTTAAAAACTTGAACCTCAATGTTTGTTTATGTATTTGAAGTTTTCGAGATTGAAAGTAACATAGAAAGTATGTGTTTCATGTTTGTCTGTCTCAGAATTTAATCAATTTTGTGTGTAAGGTGTGTGACCGGAGCCAGTTCTGTTGTCTTTTTCCTCCTCTACTTGCTTTGTTTTCATCACTTGAATTGATTTGTAGTAATGTTTCCCCCTTTGTTTGATGTATAATTAACCTTCTTGCAGTAAGCTGAAGACGGTGGACGAAATATTGAAAATAGATATCAAGCCTGGATGGAAAAAGGGCACGAAAATCACTTTCCCCGGGAAAGGAAACCATGAACCTGGTTTCACTCCATCTGATCTTATCTTTGTGATAGACGAGAAACCCCATGCTGTTTTCAAGAGGGACGGGAATGATCTGGTTGTCAATCAGAAAATCTCTCTTCTCGAAGCCCTCACCGGGAGTACCCTCAGTTTGACAACCTTGGACGGAAGGAACCTCACGATCCCGGTCACAGAAATCGTGAAACCAGGTCACGAGGTGGTTATCCCGAATGAAGGGATGCCGATCTCAAAAGAACCCAGCAAGAAAGGACAGCTCAAAATCAAACTCGATATCACCTTTCCATCGAGGCTCAATGCAGAGCAGAAGTCTGATCTGAAGAGGGCATTGGGGAGAGCCGATAAACAGTGAAACAGTCCAATGCCTGAGATCACACTCATCTATTAACACGGATCAATATCGACGGTAAGTTGATGTAAATAGGTTTAATTTTTTATTTCTCGACTACTAAAGATTAAGGATTGTGCATAAGTAGGAAACTAAGTTTGAAAGTGCTGCAAATAGTGTCTGATAGAGTGAGTGCATATCTGCTACTTTGTTCTAATTGGAAAAATTTATGTACACTTGTATTTAGTGCTAGTTTTTGTGTTGGAAGTTGAAAGAAAGACCTTTGTGTGTTGCTATATATATTGAAAATGGCTAATTTTATAGTATTTCTTGTGTTGCTGTGTTCTTGCTCAACTGTAATATCTGATTGTAACCAATATCATGTTCTAGATAGTTGAAGGGTGTGTTAATCCAACGAGTGGTCTCAGTAGAAAAGAGAATGATGTTCATTTTAATAGACTCGGTTTATTCAGTTTTGTCTGAAGCAGTGTGTTTTATCAAATGGTTAAAGAAAATATAAACAGATATCACTTTGTAATCGATTTAAGATTATTATAAATAAATTTGAAGGCTGTGTTGACTGATGGGTTCGTTGCTGCTGTTGGGCTCAAAGAACCAGTAGATGGGAACGGGCTGAAGAAGGGATTGGTAAGAGGCCCAATCAAGCTGATTCAGATGTTTTTTTTGGCCAACGCTGATTCAGATGTTGAAGGATAATATTTTGTCAATGATATAACGTCATTCTTGGGTTTAGAGGTGTAAACGAGCTCAAGTAGTTTTTAACGAGCCTGAATAATTTGAGTTCGGTTCAGCTCATTAAGAAATCAAGTCGAGTTCGAGCTTGAGCCGAGTTCAATCGAGTCGAGTGTTGACCGAGCTTTGACCGAGTCAAACCCGAGTAGCTAGCGATTTGTCTCGTCCATTTAAAGCCTTATTAGGAAAAAAAACTTTGATGCATAAGTTTAGGGTGTTAGTTTATGGTTTAGAGGTTTAGGTTGTTGGGTTTAGAATTTAGAATTTAGATTTTAAAGTTTATGACTTATGTTTAACGTTTATGTTTTAGGATTTTAGGTTTAAGAATTTAGATTTTAAATTTAAAAAATAGTATATTGTATTTTTTAGTAGCTCGTCAGCTTTTCGAGTCAGGTATCGAATAGTTGGACTCGGCTTGTTAAAAACTCGAGCCGAGTTCGAGCTCAAGTCGAGTATTGACTGAGCTTTGACTGAATCAAGCTTGAGTAGCTCACCATCTCTCTTGTCTCATTTACAACCCTAGATGAGTTTAATGGTTGATCGTCGGACTCTTCTCCAAGAGACCTAGGTTTGATCCATATTCCTACCACTTGCAATTTAATGTTTTCATTTATTTTCTCACCAGGTGTTATCATAGTGCTCGTTTTATTACAGATCGTTAATGTTAGTGACTAGATCCAAAAAAAATAAGGTTAATGATTATTTTATAATTTCTAAAACTTCAATAGTGAAAAAGAGAAATTAATTCAATCTTTAATGATCGTTGGTCGATTATAGAAAGAATCCTCGTTTACTCTAAATGAACCAACAAAACACGGTAAATTAATTATTAGACTGTTCCATAAATACCTTCAAAAACTAAAAAAGCGCAGGCAAACTATTTACAAGTTTGGATTTTACTGTTTTTTTAGGCATTCCAATTTTAATATTATTATAACACTGGAAAGAAAAAGGTACTTGTTGTGTTTTCCCTAACACATGAAAGAACAAAGGTATTTGCTATTGTGATAGAGTAATTTATTACAACAAAAGCACCCTTTAGAAATATAAGGAACGCCGGCTTTTCAATTCCTTGTTCTGTCGGTTGAAAGCTTTTAAATCTAGCCAAATATAATTCTAATGTTTTTCTTTTCCTTGGGTTCATTTTGATTGTTTTTTTATATAAAATTTTTAAAATTTTAGAAATACGACAGCTCGATCTGCTCGTGCCAACTTTATTCTGTCTATCCCTGGTTATACAGATCCATAATGTTATATCACAAAACAAGAAGCAAGTGTAGTCTGAAACTCTGAATGTGAAGAAATCGAACAAGGAGTTGCAGTAGAATAGTGTCGTGATTAGGACAAGCACGAAGAGTGGGAAAATTGTCAAAATCAGACAATCAATCACGTGACGTGGAATTGGTTTTCAGCTTCTCGTTCACTCCGTTACGGAGTCATTTTCTAAACGGCTCCTATCACTCAAGCACACTAAACGACACCCACAAAATCTATTCCAACCTTATCCGCACGCCCTTATTCTAATACCACAAATTAACGTAAACCAACACCTTTTAACAACAAGATTAACTATTATTATATTATAAAGTTTTTCTATTATCTATAATTAATAATAATAAATAATGTAAAATATATATTTTTAACTTTTTGACAATACACGTATACTTTGTAAACAGAGCTATTTAAAATTATATTTTAAAATAAATATTACTTATATTTTTAGTAGAACGCTTGTTGGGTTCGTAAATAAATATGAGTAATAATCAATGGTTTAGGGGCAGTGAAAATTTGCCCGCCCAAAATGTATCAAAAAGGGAGCTCCACCTCCACATTAAATGAGGGTTACGCTTTTCGGTAGTATTGTTCGTTACTTCAACTCTCTAATCTCTTTCTTTTTTCCCTTACCCTTTCCCTTCTATCGATTTTCTCATACCATTTCCCTCCCTCCACGCCTTAAAAATACCCGAAGGTGGAATCTTTTTGATTTCATTTTTTACCCGTCAGCTAAGTGTTCGGAGAAATGCCTGAACCATGGCCACCTTCACCTCCTCCAGCCACGCTTTCGTCTCGCCCCGTTCGTTTCTAACGCACTTCCGTGCTCGGGTTTTCCCGTCCTGTTTCTGCGGGATTACCCCCGGGAAGAAAGGGAATTCGGTGTCTCTAAAGCTGAATCCTGTTCGTGGTTTGGTGTTCGGGGAGGATAAGAAAAGGGGTTCTTGTTGGTGCAAGAAAGGGTGGGACAACGACGGGGATTTGGCATTGGAGGCTGAGATATTGGAGTTCATGAGAAATAGTGACAAGCCCGAGGCTTTTCCTAGCAAAAAGGAGCTGATTGATGCTGGGAGGATGGATCTAGTTGAGGGGATTAAGAGACAAGGAGGGTGGCTTGCTATGGGCTGGGACTTGGATAATGATATTGATAACCGACATGGATTTCAAGAAAATACTTTCCCGGAAGATGGTATCAAGGATTGGGACTTTATGGAGGAGAAGAAGAAATGGGATAACCTGACCCAACAAAGGGCTCAAATTGAAAGTAATGGGACTCATACTTTGGCTGTTAATTCTTCTAGCTCAACTTCCTCGTCTGGTAGATCACTGTGAGATTTTTATTTCTTTGGGATTTTACTTCCTTAATGTACACAGAAGACTTGTTATTCGAATGCCTTGTTGAATTTTGTTCTTTGTAGTTTTATAATTCTCGTGTTTGGATTAAATGATTACAAATGTTTAATCTTTCTTTCATGTGGAAAAGGTGATTTGCTTGGACTTGCTGTTACTTGTGAGATGGTTTTTTTTTTTTTAATTTGAATGTATTATGATGTGTTATATTTTTGTCGTGTTTGGAATAAATAAACAATTGCAAAGTTAAATGTGTTGCTTCAAATGAGAGTATACCCTTTTCTTTCTGCAAACCAATGAATCTCCTTTTGAAATTAGAGCAAAGGGAGAATGCTGGAATCTTGGGAGATTTGTGTCGTGGGTAGGTTTTTGACAAATATATTTTTTTTTTGTTCAGAGAAGCAGCAGCTGAGGATGATTGTGGCATTAACGGTATCCTGAGTCGTTTAGAGAAAGAAAGGAATATGAATTTTGGGATTGGTTTCAAAGACCAAGGTGACAATACTTGTTCCCAAACTAACTGTACTGAAGAAGAATCTCCTGTCCAAGCCTCAACAGATGTGGTACATTGGGTTTATCAGTTTCTAAATAATTCTTACATGCCGGTATCCCGGTATCACTTTTCAGCTTATATTGGTTTCATATTTTACTTATATGAATAAGGATATTTTATTTACTGTTTTAGGATAACCATATGTCTCCACAACTGTTATCGATGTCTAATCCATTTTAAGCTTGATTCTGTGTTCTTCCATTTGATCATAAGCTTTCTGGTGTGGAATTTATCATAATCATAACTTTTTGCATTTGTTTTGTTGTAAAAGACAGTTGGTGGTCCTCGTAGAAAAATACTTGCATCATTCAGCGATAATCCTGGCCTAGTCAATGATACCAATGCCAAATTTTGTCAGAACCAATCTCTATCAGGTATTGATGGTTTAAGAAATCAAACATGGAGAGAGTGGAGCCTTCAAAGAGCAGGATTTGCTGGCAAGGAATTTGAAGGTAGCCCATCTATTTTTTTTCCCCGGATGTTTCATATCTGAAATTTGGATATTAGATACTTCTATTTGTACTAGTGGAAATTAAAATTGCTGGAGTTATCTAAACTAAATGAAATGGTCGACAGATATTTCAGGGTATGAGACACTTGAGATTAGAAATAAATCCAAGGAACTAGACAGAAGAAAAGAGTCATGTGCTTCTGAAAAATATATTAATCACAACGAAATACGAGGTCGTCTTGAACACTTGAAGTTGGAGCTTTCATATGTACTGCAGACATTGAGGTCTAATGTTGATGAGGTTTTATCACGGGAGGTGAGCAAATGATCTCTGTTTCATTTGTTTTATGTTAGCTTCTTGTGACTACTTTGCCTCAATTCTTTTTTGTTCCCTCCCACCCCTGCCCCGAAATGGAAGCCAAATCAAAGTATTTTTGTGGCTTTCTCTCTGCTTGAGAATTAGGTAACTTAAAGATAATTTCTTTACAAGATCTCCTTTCGTACATGTTACTTTAGAAATACAAATAGAAAGAACTGGGAATCACAAACAAACAACCAGAGGATGGAGGGAGAGTATTAGGGGTGGAGGCAGCTAGTTTTATTCGAGGTTTATGTTCTGAAGGAAGAAAGAGTGATCAAGTGATATTTATGCCAGTGCAAGGAATGGAGCTTTTATGTTCTTGTTCACCTTCTCGGGGATCAATAATTCATGGATTATAGTTATGAGATTTTTCTTATGTTATCTTTCTGTTTAGGATCTGTTTGTTTTATGGCGTAATTTAACCTGAAGAGGTGCTTTGAAAAAGATGAACAGATTTGAAGCATTATTTTGTCAATCTGTGCTGACCGAAGATTTAATTGGACTTCTGGATTAGTTAGGAACCTTCAATTCTGCAGTTACTGTGTATTTATTTTGAGTTGTGAATTAACTTTTAACCTTGATATCATAATGTCTAGGGTGATGGAAGTTCCAGTGACAATTTCCATAAGCTTTCTGATGCTTGGGAGTTCCAGGAAAATGAGATATTGAATGCCCAAGACAATTTGCGGTCACTACGGGCAAGGTTGGCAGTTTTAGAAGGGAAGATGGCATTGGCAATAATGTATGTGCTACTTTAAGAAATTATCAACCTTATTTTACTTCAAATACTGAATGCACTACTCATGCTAGTTTAAGAAAATACCTAACCTTATTTTACTTCAAAAGCATCATATTTCCACGCTCCTTTGACAGAGATGCACAAAAGACTGTGGAAGAGAAACAGAAAAGGATCGATCATGCTCGTAGAGCTTTACAACTTCTTCGTACTGCTTGCATAGTGTGGCCTAATTCTGGATCAGAGGTGCTATTAGCAGGATCATTTGATGGGTGGGCAACCAAGGTTTGCTCGCACCTCAAATCGACTAAGAAGAATTGACCATGACATGTTCTTTATGTTCAGTGCATTCATTAATTAATGTACAAGTCTCGAGTCTCGTTGATAAAGCATGTACATAAACTACCTGTTTGTGCTTTTTTGCGTCTCTCTTGATTTTATAGTCTTGTTCTATCCGTTATTATGTTGATAGACTTTAGGGGGAAAACCTTTGTGATGCTTTATAGTAAAAGAGAAGGGCAGCTAAGTTGTTGAGGAAAATGAAACATTGAAATTGAACAAAAGGCGCAACTAAGCAGATTGTTATGTGTCTAAACCTAGAATTCCTTTTAACTTTAGAATGCTCGAAATACATGCATATTGTCCAAAAGGGAGCTGTGAATCCTGCATTGGTTATGTACTACAGTTCAAATGAATATATAAGTGTTCACAATAATTATCAAGCTGTGAGGCTCCCTGTATAGATAAAACTGTGACTGCCATTGAATCGAAGTGGGCATACTAGGGTTTGATTGGGCATATCTTTAAGTTGTGAAGCATTTTGAAGAAACTTTTTGGTAAAGCAAAACAGCGCCCGTTTGCTGGCTGTCTGCAATAAACTTTTTTGCAGCTTCTGCTTCACCCGAGGGCTTCATTACTTCTCCTTTCATGATACTCCTGTTATTCTTCATTTAAGCCTCTACCCATGTGACAATTAGTGCTTCAACATGCTTGTATATCTGGATTCCTCTCTTTGTTTTTTAGCTTATGAATTACAATCATATCTTGCAGAGAAAGATGGAGAAATCGAGTAGTGGTGTATTTTCTGTACAGTTGAAGTTGTATCCAGGGAAATACGAGGTGCATATTTACATCAAATTGGTTTCGATTCTGAATTGTTAATATTTACCTACATGATGGATAGCTCGACACCTTTACCTTGTGTAGATTAAATTCATCGTTGATGGTGAATGGAAGCTTGATCCCTTGCGCCCTATCGTTAACAACGATGGATTCGAGAATAATCTACTTATCATCACATAAGGAGGAGACCAGACTTCTAGAGGCATACAGTGAGCATGGTAAGACAATTTATCACAAAAATGGTAGGGCATAGGACCAAATGCAGTTGATTTTTCTTTTTAGTTTTCCAATTCCCTTGGTGTAAACAAGTAGAATAGAGCTGGTAGAAGGTTGATTTAATGATTCTTTTTCTAGGGTGCATCATATAACTTATGTAAAAAACCCGTATCGGACAACCGTCCGATACCGATTCCCCCTTGAATGTTCTATTTTCTACCTTGTTGATAATGCAAACATCTATGCGAATAAATCTTATGTTTTTTTAGAAGTTCTTGTGAATGGTAATATACAGGTAATGGTTTGGAACTTTATTAGAATTGGTGCACCTTCAATTTAATCATCTTTCAGAACTTTTTTATGGCACTAGTTCTTGCCTCTTAAACGCTACGGATATTTCACAAAACCCTACGGTTGCATGAACAAGAACAAAATATATTGCATAAAAATTACTTTAAACACAATTAGTGAGATGTGATAAAAATATTTATCACTATAAATACACTACGATTGTGTTTGGTTCATAAATGTAAGATTATTTTCGGGAATGTAATATTACGGTCTACTAAATAAGATCATTTCTAGCCTAAAGTGAAATCTCATTCCCTTACGGTCTACTAAATAAGATCATTTCTAGCCTAAAGTGAAATCTCATTCCCGTATGAGCAATGTATATTATGTAGTTTGATTAAATATAGATGTATTATATTTCTAAAACAAATGTCAAGATTTGAACTGCGGTAGCATTAGCATTTTTAAGCACTTGGTCAATTAATGCGTATATGTTTGCACATATTCTTATTCCTTTGACATCACACATACCTTACAAATAAAGTGATTTAAACCCGGATATCTTAAGATGAACTTTTCTACAGGGACTACTTGTTGGGTTCTTTATTTTTAATGTTATGATTAGGGGTGAACAAAACTCGACTTGAAAAAATCAAAATTTTTGACTCAATTCGAGGCAAAAAAAGCTCGACTCGAATTTTTTTTAAATAAAGTTTGAGTTGTAAAATGGAAATTCAAATAACTCGAAATTTTTAATAATTAGTGGATTGATTTTTAAGTTAGAGTCGAGTCCCTCAATTTTTCCTAATATACATTTGCTGGTATAAAAATACAAAGAAATATATGTCACGTATGAAAATATATGAAGAAATATATATATATCTATGCATAACTTGTATAATTAGAGAAATTTGTTTAAATTACAATTAAATTGTATTGTAACATGATAAATAATTACAATTAAAATTGTACAGGAACTCGAAAATTCAATTCGACTCGAATCGAAAAAATTTCAAATAAAATTTGAATTGTAAAATATAATGCGTCAACTCGAATAACTTAAATTTTTTAACTCAACTTAATCGAACGCTCAATTCTAATTATCATTGAACATTGGTTGTCAAATTTACTTCTTTCCCCTTTGTTAAAGATAAAAAAAGAAAAAGGAAAACAAAGAAACCCATCGTTCTCTATGGGATCTCAAGCCCATTAGACATAGCTGCACCGTTAGCTATACTATACAATGGAGACATGGTGCGCACGTGCTCATCATGTCCCACGAAAATGACTCGCACGTGTGTCTTCCCCTGGAATATTTTTTTTCTTCCTTTTTTTAAAAAGAGACAATAAACATCCAATCTGATAAACACAAAGAAAAGGAAGACAGAAACAAATATTTTAATTTCTGTTGAAAAGTCTATGGATAAATCTAGAATTTTTATTAGGAGGGGGTAAAAAATGAATTACGAACTTTAAGGGAGAAAAATATATTTCTATCAATTATTATATTAATTTAAAATTTTATTATTTTTGAATAGATTAAAATCTAACATTTTTAATTCGATACTCAAAAAACCAGTTGAAATTGTTATTAAAAAATCTAACATTTTTAATTCGAAAACAAATTTTAAAACTTACTATCTTTTAACCGCATCATGGCAATCGGGTCATTCGGTTCGGGTCATTTCGGGTCTATCTAGAATCGGTTTAGATTCGGTTCGGGTCAGTTCGGTTCGGGTTCGGGTCTAATTTGGGTCTGTGTTGAGTCGGATTCGGTTCGGGTATTGGATCGGGTCAAAATCGGATCGGATGTTTTCGGGTCGGGTCAATATCGGATCGGTCGCTTTCGGTTCGGGTCAAAATCGGGTCGTTCGGGTCGCTTTCGGGTCGGGTCAACATTTAAATTTTCGGGTCAATTCGATTTGAGTTGGGTTAAAGGTTTGAGGTTTAGTATTTATGGTTTAGTTTAGAGTTATTGATGTATGAGATTAATTCTGATTCAACTTGTTAATCTATGCATTTGAATTTGATTAAATATTTAAATCAAAGCTTCATGTATCCATATCAAATTTTTATGTATAATTATATTAAATCAAAGTTTATTATTATTATTATTATAATAATAATAATAATAATAATAATAATAATAATTTCTGAAATGAATTAATTTATTAAACTTAGGATCTAATTGAGCTAATTAAAATCTAAAAGCATAAATCACGGACATAATTAAAATAATTCTAAAACTAAATGTGAAATTTCAATTAAATTAATCTAAATTAAAACTCAATTAAATTTAAAAGAAAAAGAAAAAAAGAAAGATAATTGGTAAAAATAAAGAGGGAAAACACAAAAATTTAGAGGGAAATAAGCCACCAATTTTTTAAGCTATATTGAAAAAAAAAAGAAAAAGACAATTAGAAAAAATAGAGAGAGAAAAGACAAAATTTTGGAGGGAAATAAGCCACCAATTTTTTAAGCTAGAGATTAATTACTTTTTAGGTCACGTTGCATTTAAAATGTTACATTTTAACTTAAATATTATATTGTTTAATTTTCTTGTTTCACTAGTAAACAAATTAACTTCTTGTTATTATTTATGCAGCTATGGAAGATGAAGAGTTTGTCGGTTCTTGTTATTATACCACAACTTTGACAAGAGGAACAATCTCTTCCATGATATAGTATAAAAAGATAATAAAACATACTTTTTTTTATTATTTATTATATTGTTAAAAATAGATATTCGGGTTAAAATTGGGTTAAAATCGGGTCGATATTCGGTTCAGCTTTCGGTTCGGGTCATTTTCGGTTCAACAAAAAATTTCGGTTCGGTTCGATTCGATTTATTTCGAGTTTCGAATCATCATGTTCAGGTCAAAATCGAATTTTGGTTCAGATAATTTGATTCGAGTTTCGAATCTCGGGTCAAGTTTACCAGGTCTACGCACCCTAAACATACCACATCTCAGACCTAGCATATATAGAAAGTTGGTCGAAAATGAGAGTTTGGCATTTGGAAATCGGAAAGGAGACAAGAAAATCCCACTCTCAGCCTCCCTTTTTAATCTCACCAGGCATCGGCTGCCACGTTGCATCATTCTCCTCCATTTGATTCATCAAAAGCTGGAAACTGCTTGCTTGCTTTCAAGTTTGGGAGTCGGAGACCTGGGAATGGGCTGTTATCTTGGCTTTGAACAGGGACCGCACACGTGGATGATTCAAACCAAACCATCACCGTGAATACGACCCTGGACTGTGCTGGTCGGCTAAAAAATATCCCACTCATTCATTCTCCCATCCTCCATCTTCCTAATCTTCTTTCTTAGTCAATTTTAACTTTAATTTCCCCTCCATTTTCGCACCTCCCATATATTTTATTATTACCTCTATATATATAATTAGGATTAATATCCTATACAGTATACACTGCCAGTAACAATTGAAAGTTTCCACAAGCGTCTGAGGGTAATAGGAAATTAATTTATGTTATAGGGTTTAGTGTTTTAGGTGTAAGGGTTTAGAATTTAGGGATAGTTGTTTCAATTTAAGGTTTATAGTTATAATTTAGGGTTTGTAGGTTAGGGTTTAGTTTTTAGGATAATATGGTAAGGATTTAAGTTTTAACCTATAAACCCTAAATTATAACCCTACACCTTAAATTGAAACAACTATCCCTAAATTTTAAACCCTCTCACATAAACCATATACCCTAAACTAACTCCATATACCCTAAAACTAAGGCACTTGTGGAAAACTTTCAGTTTCCACCGTCTGTGTATAAAATATTTATCTATATAATTATTGGTGTCAAAAATAGAATCTAATAATTTTAAACGATTCATTCTTATTGATTTAGACGGAAAATCGCAGATTGAATGTTAGAGTAAGAAAGTGGAGAAGAGAGTTAAGAAAAAGATGAATAGGGGAGTAAGGGATTTTAGGGAGTCCCTTTAGTCTAGTCTATGTGGATATATAAACCTGTGTCTGGTAGGTGATGACAGGCTTAAGATTAATAGATAGTAATGAATTGGTGCTTGGTATTACGAATTGATAAACCGAATAAGGATTGAAGAATTTGGAATTTGGGGATTTAGGGTTAACAGAAAGAAAAGGAAATCGAGAGGATTCGGGAGGAAGAGAGAGAATGTAAATGTGTAAAATGAAAAGGTAAACTTTTTATTATTTTGTATATCTGTTTATTTACATATATATATAATATTATAATATAAGCTAACTATCTTATATAACAAATATAACTAATCTTGAATCTTGAATCTTGCCAACTAACCCTTAACTAACCTATACACAATATCTTCTAATAGCCCCCCTCAAGGTGGAGCATACAAATTTTGTATGCCCAACTTGCTAATAGACTTGAGAAAGTCTGTAGTTGGTAGAGCCTTTGTGAAGCAATCTGCCAGTTGTTGATGTGAAGAGACCGGCAGAAGCTTGATGATACCTTTTTGAATTTTCTCCCTAATTAAATGGCAATCAATTTCAATGTGCTTTGTCCGTTCATGTTGCACCGGATTTTCAGCAAGACGGATGGCAGAATGATTATCACAATACAGATTAGCAGAAGGAATATCAATCTGCAAATCAGAAAACAGATAGTTAAACCACTGTAGTTCACAAGTAATAGCAGCTAAAGCTCTATATTCAGCCTCAGTGGATGATCTGGAAACAGTTTGCTGTTTCTTTGATTTCCAAGAAATCAATGCATCCCCTAAGAAAACACAAAAACCAGTTATAGATCGCCTAGAATCTGGACAAGAAGCCCAGTCAAAATCTGAAAAAGCACTTAGACTAAGCTTATTGGATGCAGGAAAGAAAAGGCCTTGACCTGGACTACCCTTAAGATACCTAAGAACTCTATGAGCTGCTGTCAAGTGAATATCAGTAGGGCATGCTAAAAATTGAGACAATTGTTGAACAGGGTATGCAATATCAGGTTTAGTGTTAGTTAAATACACTAATCTTCCAATTAACCTCCTATATTCAGTAATGTCAACAAGAGGATTACCCTCAGTTTTACTCAACTTAACAGTTTTAACAATAGGGGTTTTTGCAGGTTTGGACCCTAAAAAACCTGTGTCTTGAAGAAGATCTAAAGTGTATTTACGCTGACATAGATTAATCCCTGCAGCAGATCTAGCAACCTCTAATCCAAGAAAGAACTTTAAGTTTCCCAGATCCTTTATCTTAAAGGTATCATGCAAAATGTTTTTAATAGCAGAGATTTCACTTAAACTAGGGCTCGCAACTATAATATCATCTACATACACAGCTAGAGCAATAAAAGTAGGACCAGTGCCTTTAACAAATAAAGAAGTATCAGATGAAGCTTGCTTAAAATTAAGAGATAAAAGAGTAGAAGTTAACCTCTCATTCCATTTTCTACTAGCCTGCTTCAGCCCATACAAACTCTTTTTTAATTTACAAACCAGATTAGGATTAGAAGTTTGAAAACCTTGTGATCATGTAAAAAGACATTATTTATGTCTAACTGATGTAAATTTCAGTTTTTAGCTGCTGAAACAGCCATAAGAGCCCTAATTGTATTAATCTTTGCTACAGGACTAAAGGTCTTTAAAAAATCAATTCCAGACTGCTGTGTGTAACCCTTAGCTACTAATCTTGCCTTATATCTTTCTAATATGCCATCTGACTTTAACTTTGTTTTAAAGACCCATTTACAGCCAATTGTACTTTTACCAGGAAGAAGTGGAACTAGTTCTCATGTTTCATTCAATTCTAAAGCTTTAATCTCTTCTTCCATAGCTTTAGTCCAACAAACATGTTTAATAGCTTGATTGTAAGTTTTAGGTTCAGATAGGATAACAGCACTATTAATATAAGAATCATGAGCAAAAGAAATATTATGATAAGAAATAACTTGACTAATAGAGTGAGGTGTAGATCTTACTTAAGGAAGATCAACAGTATAGTCCTTGAACCTTTGTGGCATCTGTCTGTTCCTTGAAGGTCTTGAAGAAATAACTGAAGACTGTGAAAATCAACACTGATAGGATGTGCTGAAGCGTGACAAGGATTATCATTTGGAATAGACTTTGAAGGTTGAGTAGGATTTGTATCTTGAACTTGTACAGGTTCAGATTCTTGAACTTGTACAAGTTCAGAATTATTACATTCAGGAGCTAAAGATGATGTTGTTTTAATTATTTCAGAATTGATTTTATCATAATCTTTTTGAATTTCTTCAAGAAAAACATCATTTTCATAAATTGAAAAAATAATGTCATTATTGACTTTTGAAGTTTTAATAAAAGGAAAAACAGATTCTGAAAAAACAACATCCCTAGATATAAAAACAGTTTTACTTTCCAAGTCATACATTTTAAAACCTTTAATGTTTCTAGGATAGCCAATGAAAATACATTTAATGGATCTAGGATGTAGCTTAGTCTTTGGTTTTGGTAAAACTGATGCAAAACCTAAACAACCAAATACTCTTAGATTTGAAATATCAGGCTTAGAATTATATAACATTTCATGAGGAGTTTTATTACTCAAAACAGGTGTTGGTGTAAGATTTATCAAATAAACAGCATGCAGTATACAGTCAATCCAAAAACTAAGAGGAAAACCAGCATGAAACCTCAAAGCTCTAGCAACAGCTAAAATGTGTTGGTGTTTCCTTTCCACAGTACTGTTTTGTTGAGGTGTATAAGTACATGAGGTTTGATGTAAAATTCCTTTATCTTTAAAAAATTGATTCATTTCAAACTCCTTTCCATTATCAGTTCTTAAAATTTTAATTCTTTTACCAAACTGAACCTCAACAAGGGTATAAAAATGCACAATAAGATTTCTTACTTCACTTTTGTCTTTCATAGGAAAAACTCAAAAATATCTACTTTTATCATCAATAACAGTCAAAAAATAAGAATGATTATACAGACTTTTAACAGAAAAAGGACCCCAAATGTCTATATGAACAAGATCAAAAACATTGTCAACAGAAGTAGTACTAATAGGAAAAGGTAATCTCTTTTGTTTTGCTAGATGACAAACCTCACAGTCATACAAAGATTCTGAAGGAATGGTACTGTCTAAAGCAGCAAAAAATTTCATCCTCTGAGAAGAGGGATGGCCTAATCTAGCATGCCAAAGCTCTAAAAAAACAACACAAGTAACAGAATTCAAAAAAGAAGAACACACTGACATATCAAGCTGATATAAACCATGAGACTGCTTAGCTATACCAATCGTCCTCCAGCTCTTGACATCCTGTATAAAACAAGCATCAAAAGAAAAAACCAAAGAATATAAGTTTCCTTGTACAAGTTGAGAAACAGAGATAAGATTGAAATGAAAATTAGAAATGTGAAACACATTATGTAAAACTAAAGAATCATTCAATTCCACTGTCCCAACATGAGAAACCTTTACAATTTCATTGTTAGGGAGCCTAACAAACTTATTACTAACAGTTTCATAACTCTTGAAAAAACTAATGTTGTTAATAATATGATCTGTGGCTCCAGAGTCCACAATCCAAAAAATGACAGAACCATTACTAACAACATTAGAATTAACATCAGAAAAGGAGGAAAGAATTATACCTGAACCCTCAGAGGCAGTTACAGAATCAGGATGAAAAACAGAAGTCAAGGCATTCACTTGAGATGGTTGTTGAGACTCAACACTGGAGTGTAAAGAAGTAGAACCAGAGGCTCTTTCTTGAAGCAAATTCACAAGACCATCATATTGTTCTTTGGTAAAACCCAAGAACTGATTATCAGCACTAGGCAAAGACTCAGAATGGACTTGGTTGACCTTACTAGATTGATTCCTAGTTTTATAGCCAGGGGGAAACCCATGTTTTCTATAACATTTATCTACCGTATGGCCAACTATCCCACAATGAGAACAGACAGGTTTTTTATTGAAATTAGATGGTGGTTTTCTCCCATTATTATCCACCCTATAAGAAGCATTTTTCCCAGAAGCAGAACCACTAAAACGACCAGCCATAAGAACATTTGAATCACAGAGAGGAATAACAGATCCTAGGTTTCTTTCATGCTGAATAATAAAAGCAAAGATTTGATTTATAGTAGGCATGGGTTTCATCATCAATATTTGAGATTTCTGAACCGAAAAAGACTCATTCAGACCACGCAATAACCTCAGGATAAAATCCTGTTTCCTATACTTCTCAGCTTTACAATCACAAAGACCTAACGGACGCAAATTAGATATTTCATCCCACAAAATTTTTAACTGCGTATGGTAGGTAGTAACAGACATACTACCCTGTTGAAGGGAATAAAATTCTTGCAAAAGGTCAGAGATTCGAACAACATCACCTTGATTAAATCTGTCGAACAAATCGACCCAAAGCTCAGAAGCGTTGTCAATCCAGATGACACTCTGGGCAATTTCAGGACTGAGGGCGCGCTGAAGCCAAGACAAAACAAGATTATTGCACTTGACCCACGCCCGATAGTTGTCTGCATCCTTCCGTGGCTCTTTAATCGAACCATCCACGAACGAAAGTTTGTTCTTCGAGATGAGAGACATCTTCATGGACCTTGCCCATCCATGATAATTGCTACCAGTAAGCAACGAAGAGGTTAAGACGAGAGCGGGATTCTCATTCGGATGAATGTAGAATTCGCTGGACGGATCATCGGTGCTAACAGAACGGCTGTCCGATGACGGAGAATACGAAGCGGAATCAACTGATACCATATTACGAATTGATAAACCGAATAAGGATTGAAGAATTTGGAATTTAGGGATTTAGGGTTAACAGAAAGAAAAGGGAATCGAGAGGATTCGGGAGGAAGAGAGAGAATGTAAATGTGTAAAATGAAAAGGTAAACTTTTTATTATTTTGTATATCTGTTTATTTACATATATATAATATTATAATATAAGCTAACTATCTTATATAACAAATATAACTAATCTTGAATCTTGAATCTTGCCAACTAACCCTTAACTAACCTATACACAATATCTTCTAATACTTGGCGGGCCAAGTTTTTGCAACGACTATACAATGATAATTTCGATAACCATAACAAATAGGGTTCAAGTGGATTTGTCTCCGGAAGAGAAATTTCGGAGGACCCAAAGGTCATAGGTACTCTATTTATTTTAATTCATATTTAACTACGTTGGAACATAGTTGCTTTCATAGTAACATATAGGATAGTGAAGTTTGGCCTACCCGAATTCAATAAGATTGAGTTTAGGGGAATGGCTACATAACCAAACCTAGGAAAACATGTTTGACTAATTAGGCGATGTATTTATGTTATTCAGTTTTTTAGGGCAGCAAGCAACAAGTTGGACTTGACTATTTTAGGCAGATTTAGATTTAGCTAAGGTAAGTCCAACCTTCATACCCTTCATGAAAATACAGAAACATGGATAGACTAATAGCCAAACATCTCAAATGCACAATCCTATTAAAGGTTGACCTTTACTGTTTTTTACTTGAGATTATTTAGGCCCGACTTTGATGGATTTGAATTAATTATTATTATTATTATTATTATTATTATTATTATTATTGTTGTTGTTGTTGTTGTTGTTATTGTTGTCGTCGTTGTTATTATTATTTTAAAAAAATGCTAATATTCAGTTAAATACTCAAATAAAGACTAATCCTTTAAAGGTTGTTTGTATAAGAATTTCAACCTTTTAAAACGGTCGAATAAGGATATAATGTTTTTGAATCTACTAAAATGCCTATTATTTTCGATTTTGGTTAAAGAAGGATATGAATTTTTTTGAATATATTCGAATGATAGTCCCTTTTTAAAATGTTTTTAAAAATTTTGACTTTTTAAAACTACAAAAGTGTTATGTAATGAAACTTTAAGCATTTATTTCAGTTAAAGAATATTTATGCACCTATTATAAAAAGACATAATTTAAATATTTATTGTTAAGCTTGTCGGGTTTTGGTTTGAAAGTCTTTGCCAGGAAAGGTCAGGGAGCCTGGTTTTCTGTTTTCGCCCGAATGATGTTCATTATGTCGATTGCCTTGACAAGAACCGTTACCGGTATAACGGAAGTCTGCCTCTGGATAGAGCTCTTAGGCGAAGTCTCGGTGGTTCCAGCTTGTTTGGCAAAACGGAAAACACGTTTGTTCCCTGCGGTTAATTTCCTTGGCTGGTCTGCGTTGCCGATGAATCCCCAAGGTCAATGGTGGATGCGGCTCTTCTCTCCTTTCGATCAAGGAGTTTATAATCTTGTTTTTCAAATGTTAGGATGGTGTCTCGGTCGACTGCCTGTGGCTGCCGTTTTTTTATGTTTGTTTTCTTTATTTTCGGTCGTAGGATTGTAAGCTTCTCTAAGTCTGTTTACCCTTTGTCTTAATGAAATGCAAGTTATTTTTTGATAAATTTTTTTTAAATATTTATTTTATAGTTAAGCTTTTTATTTTCGTAAAAACCTTACTTCAATTTTTTTTTCTTTTTTGACCTTAACCTTATCTCAATCTTTAACAAGTTACAGCATGACACATTGTGAACAAATTAGTTCAGATCAGATGGTCCATTCCCTGCAGCACCAGGCAATGAGATCAGATTTTCTGATGATGCCAGCAGCTCTCTGCAGCTGAATGAATGCCTTGGGAAATTGGAATGATGCAATCAATCAGTTTTTCGTTTTTTATTAAATAGAGTGTTCATACGCTTTAAAGTTAAGTATTAAAATTCGAATCTATTAAAAAATTGAGATAGTGTAAGTATCTTTTATTATTCGGCGAATTAATAAATCTCTCACATTTAAATTTTTATCAATTGAAGGTGAGACTTTTTAATCTAGAACTAATTGATTTAGTGGAAGAAAACAATAGATTTTTTTTAATAAAACTAGATCAAAAGTTTTTTTGTCGAATGATCTAATTTACATCATCAAGATCATGTTTATTAACAAATAGAGGTGAGTATTCAATCGAATCGAGTAAAAAAAATTTAAGTTAGTAAGTTGACGAGTCTTATTTTATAACACAAAATTTATTTATTTTTTGGTGTCTCATTGAGTCAAGTCAAGCCGAGTTATTTGAGTTTTCGTTCAAATTTAACTGTAATTATTTATAATGTTGTAGAACTAATCGGTCAAAAGTTAAACGATTTACTCTAACCATATAACATATATATTCATATTTTCATGTGCGATATACACATCTCAAGCAAAGTGTTCGAATCGACTTGAATTTATGGCCATTTGGCAAGTTCTCATCAGCCAAAAACATACGATTGCCAATGAGTAAACAAAAAACAAGCATCTGATTTCACAGCACCATGATATGTGATATTTCATAGATTAACATTGATTACAAGTAGATGGCATTGGCAATACCAAGAACATATTTAACTTAGTAAAGTGATGACCAGAACGACTGATCTTCCGCCGGTAATGAAAAATTACAAGAAACTAGAGGTGCATCATAGTAACAATCGAATTTCGGAAACAACGGTAGGTTGGGATCATCCTCTTCGTCTTGCGAAAAGTCCGATCGATCCGGTTCGTAAACGTTGGACGAATCTGCAGGCTCCATGAAATGTGGGCTGTCGGACTCCAAGACATCACTTTTAGTTGAACTAGCTTCTTCCTGTTTACATGCCTGCAATGGCACATGGGATTTTGTAACAAGCAGCTTCTCTTTTAGTGCAAGCACCTGTTGCATAAAAATTAAACCATCAGAGAGTTGAATTTTACTAGCGCAATGCTCGAGCCAGGAACGGAAACAAGATTTTACATAATGGTGCAAAGTGCCGGAAATTCAAAATTTCCGGCACCCCTCGATACATCCCTGGCTCGAACCGTGTTAGATGAAAAAGATTACCTCGTTTTGCAGATCATCTTTCTCCTTGATGAGACAGTCGAAATCAGCCTTGAGCTTATCAAAGCTAGCTCTCAATGAATCGTAGTCATTTTCGAGCTGTTTGTTCTTAGACCGAGCACGCCGATTTTGAAACCAAATGGCAACTTGCCGGGGCTGCAGCCCGAGTTGTTTCGCTAGGTGCAACTTCCTCTCCGATTCAAGCTTGTTGTCGACCTCGAAGCTTCTCTCAAGAAACTCAACTTGTGCCGCCGTGAGCCGCCTTTTCTTTCCAGCTGGTTCGAAATCCTCATCTCCTGACAAAACAAAACCCATTAATGGACAAGAAAATTGCAAGAACAGAGAGTTAACTTAATATCAAAGAAAACCAATTTTTACCCTGCAGAGCAGAGGAAGAAGAGGGTATCCATACAGACTCCATAGCCACAGAGGAAGAAGAAAGGTGTTCACTTTGAAGCAAAACGCTCATGTCCGAAACCACATTCTAATACTCTCTTATCTTGTGCTTTTATTTTGTTTGTGGGGTCCCCAAAAGTTTCAAAAGATGATGTCTTTGGGAGGAGGAATGTGAGTCATGAGTTTAGAGTTTGATCTAAGACTTGTCATGCCAGAAATTTGTGATCGGAAACACTGTAATGTGGAAAGCCTGAAAGCAACAAAACCTTAAACCCATAACTCACAAAGTTGTTTGGTTTGGTTTGGAAATTGGAATGGAGCGAAAGCTGGAGAGGTTTCCCCTTAAAGTAGTGTTGATGGTGGAAAGAATGTAATAAAAGTTGAAACTTTGAAAGGGCAGCAGAGCATTGAGTTTATATCAAAGTTTTGGTGAAGGGACAAACCGACAGGAGGGAGGGGAGCCCTACTTGTTCTTCTTGGGAATGGACAGCCTCCAAATGGAATTACCATATTTTCCTTTTAGCATTCCTTTATGGTACTAAAATATGTATTAATATCCTATACACAGGCGGTGAAAACTAAAAAAATTTACAAGCACTTTAGTTTTATGATACAAGGAGTTAGAATAGGGTTTAGGGGTTTAGGTGTTTAGGTGTAGGGGTTTAGAATTTAGGGACAATTGTTTTAATTTAAGGTTTAGAGTTATAATTTATGGCTTATGGGTTAGGGTTTAGTTTTTAGGGTAATATGGTGAGGATTTAGGTTTTAATCTATAAACCCTAAATTATAACCCTAAACCTTAAATTGAAACAACTCCCTAAATTCTAACCCCTACCCCTAAACCCCTAAACCATGTACCTTAAACTAACTCCCTATACCCTAAAACTAAGACGCTTGTGGAAACTTTCAGTTTCCACCGCCTGTGTATAAAATATTTATCCTTAAAATATTGACATAATGTCAAAAAAAGTCTCTAATGTTTGACTGAATAGTTATTTTAGTCCATATTTTTTAAAAATTTAGTTGTTAACATTTTACTTTGGTCAAAACAGTTCTTCTACAGACAAAAAGTGACGATAGACAACTTGAAATGACTTGGCAGAATGACATATCAAAATAAAAAATATTTTATATTTTATATAATTTTTTAAAAAAAATTTAACTGATGTGATATTCTATAAAGTCAGTCGCTTTGTTTGGCAATTAGCGGACAGCTGGTAGCTGATAGCGGATTACATTAGCTAATAGCTGACCGTTATTTGAATATGCTATTCACCAAACATCTAAATTAGCGGATTTGACCAGTCAAACCTCTAATTTTAGCTCAAACTTCTAATTTTTGCTCAAGCCTTTGTTTACCAAACAGGGCCATCATATTTGTTTATATGACACTACTATCGTGGTGTGCACTGCCATGTAGGTTTGTCATGTCATTTTAAGTCGTTTATCGTTGTTTGACTAATAGTTTTATTCGCAAATGGGGCATTTTGACCCAAAAATAAAACGTTAAGGGCTAAATTGCTTCAAAAAATGAATAAAGGCCAAAATGATAATTCAATCAAATGTTAGGGGTATTTGTTGGCATTATGGCTAAAATATTAGAGTTAATTGTATCATACATCTTCAAATTATGATTCTTATTATAAATTAGTCTTTAAATTTTTAAATGTTTTAATTTTACCCATAAACTATGATTCACATTTTAAATAAATACCCAAAATTTTGAATGATCAAGTTTCATCCCAAACTATTACCCTTGTTTAAATTGATCCTTAAATTTTAACCATTCAAAATTTATCCTCAAATTATTATTTATGCCCATCATATTATTACATTATAAACATAAGTGTTTATATGGTAGTTAAAATTTTTTATAACGATTTTAAAACCCATGGACACTCGTTATTTTTGATATATCCAAAACCTAAATACATGAGCCCATTTTCCTTTTACTACATGGAGGCCTAAATTTCTTTAAAGGAAAACCGAAACCCATATAGCCCAATGACTCAACCCAAGTCAAATCAGATTAACCGAACTGGATAATGTGGACCAAATTGCTCAAACCAAGTTGAAATAGTGAGTCCGGTTCAGATTATTTAAAACGGTCAAACTAAGGTGATTATAAGTAGTATCTGATCTGAATATATTCTCAACCATTTGACAATGCATGCTCAATCACCTTACTGCAGCTGCTGATGTTCTAACCCGTGACCTCTAGAAACAATAACCATTCTTTTAACCACTGAGGCAAGTTAGTTTGTGCATAAAAAAACAAAAATGTTGTCGTACTTTATACATTTAGAGTCATGTTGTACTCATTTCATTTAAAAGTAAGTCTATTGCGCATACAATAAATCAATAAATATTTTAAAAATAACCCGATGACCAATTTTAATAAATTATACAAGAACCTCTGTGTCTTTGAACCACCTCTGTTTAACGAGACTAATTGCATTTTTATAATCCAAACACAAGTTGATTCAATGTGTTTATAAATCCTTCATTTATCCATCTTTAATTTGTCGGTCCCATTTGAGGATTTAAACCTGACACCACAACTCATGTTCTTATGAAATAAATCAAACCTAAGCACCTGAATATTTTTGTTTGCCCCCTTTTTCCTTTTAATTGTGGGAACAACGTTTGATATGTATATGTAAATAATGAAGTATAATTTATCAGCTTATAAGTTTTTTTTCTTTAAAAACAATGGGTTATAAGTGTTAAATATAAACTCAATTACATGCACTACATATACGAATGGTCTTCATCTTATGAATATAAAAATTAGGTTTAATCGCTTTGTCTATAAAGTGTGTATGCATTGTCAAAAAATTAAGAATATTTATAAACAAATATATCTTAAAATCACATTTAGACTATATATATGATAAAAAAACAAATGTTACGATTTAAAATTTAAGTATTCGATAGTCACATTAAAAATCAAGTATATTAACTATCATCAACAATCTCTAGAGCATATGATTAAAGCTCTCAGTTGACATCCTCTCATTCTCCTAGATTGTAAGTTCAAGATATGGTAGCAGCTAAATATTCCTTCTCCCTGCCCTAAGTAGAAATTGTTAAAAAAAATATACTAACTATTTGCATGCATTGGTGAGTAGAACAACGACTAAGTGACTTAATTGGTGAGTATATAAAGACATAAGGTCTATCAGCTAAAATATGCTTTTTCGAAAAATTTCTCTAACGGTTAGAGAAGAGAAAATATTGTTCGTGTCGTTCGGGTGGACTACGTAGAGGTCAGAACGCGATAGTGACGATTCGAATTCGATTTAGATTTTCTTATACTCCGTGCAGATTTCCATATTTATTAAGATAACGTTTTATTATTTTTTTCACGCCAAATTTGCTCTTCGTACATAAATTTCTTAAAGTAATCGTCTGATAATTTTTCTATTGCAACCATAAGTTGTACTGGCGTTTCCCTACCCTCCATAGCCAGTGGCAACATTCGAGTTGTAGACACAATATGTAGCATTTGATATGTCATCTTTAACAACCGTTCCCTGCAGTGTGGCAAAGTAAAGGTCAGAAGGTTATAAATTAATTCAATGCACATGGCCTAGGCATCGCCCAATGGCCGGGCATAAGATATCTCCAAAAAGGAGGTTGAAAGTTGCCAATTACACAGTCCATTCCAACCCCCACTGCCTTGCAAAATAAATAACTACACAAGTTGAACTAACCCGAAACCTTAAACCTCAAACGCTAAACAAAATTTACAGAGAATTTCTTTAATCAATAATCTTTAATTAAATAGCCTTAAATGTGGATCTTCAGTAAAAAAACAAGAGAATTTTATAACATATTCTACATGTGGAATCCTCGAACAAACAAATAGTTGCAGAGAATCTGATACTTGGAAGTTGGAACATGCCATCATAACAAAACCCAGCAAAAATTCACTCCGAATGCATAATTTCCATATGAACTAAAACATCAGGCACAAAGCACATAAGAACTAAAACAAAGATGAATTTTTTTATCTGAAGCAGAGCTGAAAAAGAGTGAAAAATGGGCTTACAACGCCTTTTCGGTGCTCATTTCTACATGTGAAAAATATATGTTATAAATATAATTAATGAAATGGATAATTTTTATTAGTTAGAATTATAAATAAGTGACGAAATAAATAAAAATTCTCCACCCCTTTTCGGTGCTCATTTCTATGTCCAACACTGGTGCTTTCAAATATTAACTATTTATGAAAACGTACCATACATTATTTTTTTTCTTTCCCTCTAGCTGCTTTCCACTGGTGCTCTTATTTTTTTTTCTTCTTCTTAACTTTCTTAAATTTTTGTTTTGTTTTTTTCTCTCATTTTCATCTTTTCATTTTTTTTCATATAGTAACGCTGACGCAAGGCAAGTTATAAGGAGAGCACCTTGAGCAACCGTTCAGAACCCCCAATTAGTCTAAGACTTCTAAAATTAATTATTTATATTTTTTATTCTTATTTTTTAGTTTATTAAATTGATTAATTAATTTAATAGTAAAAAATCAATTCTATTTCCTAAATTAATTAATTAATCTAATAAAAAATAATGTGTTTGAAATATTAAATTAATTGTTCAAAGTAATGAAATGAATAAAAATTTTCCGCCCCTTTTCGGTGCTTATTTCTATATCCAACACTAAAAAAATTAATTCTAAGCCATAACATTAACTTTTAAATACTAAATCCTAAACTCTACACCCAATAGATTAAACCCTAATCTTAAATCACAGCCTTAAACCATAACCATAAATTTTAAACCTAACTTTTATTGTTGGGGCATAAATAGCGACAAATAATTTTTATTCGTAATGAGATATGCTTTCGCTACATAAAGGTCGATTTTTAGTATTCGCTTATGGCCTCAAAAATCTCTGAAACGGCCTTATAGTCACGCCTTAATTTCATTTGTCACTGTTTATAAACAACAAAAGTTTTCTTCGTTTACAGCGAAGGAATAAAAAAATAAAATATCTTAATTTAAAATATGGTGTCAAATTTAAATTTTTTGTGTATGAAATATTGTAATCGTAAAAACTCTATATACAGTGTAAAAACAAAATGATGAATTTGCATAATCTCAAATCATATTAATCCAAATCTCGTCAAAAAGATATATAACAAAGTCTTCTTCCTTATACCACTTGATGGAAAACTAGAAACCAATGTTATCACTATTGTTAGGGGTCCATCCACCATAATTGATATTTATTGGATTTCTACACATATAACATTCATATACATTTGATGCTTTTATAAACTTGTTTAATATAACACTTTATTAGACCATATAGTTGCACTTTTTTAATTGATTATAATTTATGTACAACTGTATTTATTGAATTAATATTTTGATATAATAAATTAAAAAAATATTTTTGGACTTAATTGAATATATTAAATCTTAAAAAAATAATTCAAAGTCCAAACAAACTTGAAAATTTGTTTCAAATATTTTTCAACTTTACCGATATTTTTCAAAATAAGTATGATCCGTTTTTGCACTACGAAAAATTGTTTTCCAGACTTCAAAGCAAAAAAAACCGATCCCTATTGAAAGGGATCGATCCCATGTTGGACAGTTTTATACAATTTTTTGTTTCCAGTCTCTAAGTGCAAAAGGATCGATCCCCTGGTATATGGGATCGATCCCTTTTTACAACGGTCATATTTTTTATGAAAAAAGATCAATCCCTTTATAAAAGAATCAATCCCTCGTGTTATAAATGCTCTGTTTTCAGGTAGGTAACGGCTTTATGGCATCCCAACGACTTTAAACGGCTAGTATTGTTTGAAAGGATACAAAAATAAAAAAAAAATTATCTCAGTAACAACAAGAAAGTTCACACAAACATTCAAGCCATCAGAGTTTACTTTGTGCTTAATTTTCGATCTTTTTTGAAAACACTACTTCGTTCTTCATTGTAATTCTTTTGCTAGTGTTTCTTTGGGTGTGTGAGAAAGCTTAAACTTTGCAAATTTTTTTGTGAGGATTTCTTAATTTGCTTCTTTGTATTAGTTTTGGGAAAAGAATTTGGGGTATAAGTCTATTGAATTGTGTAAAGTTACTCCTTATTCTAAAAAAAAATAGTGAATTTGTGGAAAATTCTTAGTGTGATCACTAAGGTAGTGGAGGATGTAGACTCCATTTAAGGGAGTTGAACCACTCTAAATCTCCTTGCAATTTCTACATTTGCAATTAGTGTCCACCAATCTTTTAAAAATTCAATTCACCCCTTTTGATTTTATTCGATCGATTTTCACTCTCAACAATATTAATATGTAAATTTTATTGATTGAAGAGCAAGCACATTTGGTCGATTGACCGAGCTGCTCATCTTTTTCCCCTCATATTCTCTTAGGTCATGAGCTCTAGACCTGTTAAGAGCATTCTTATCCTTTCTCTCCTCTAGGATTAGAATTAATCTTTTAACAATGTACATACAACTTGTAGACAAAATAATTTTAAAAAAATTATATAAATGGCAGTGAAGACAAAGAACTCCTCCCACCATACTAATACGTTTATCCCTATAAATACCACATTTAATATTTTATTAAAGAAGATATACCAGATATGATATTATCCAAGTAAAACTTCCTCGTTACTCACGTTGACAGAGGATAAAAATGTAAAGTTGTACCCTGGAAGTGGCTTTGGCGCCACTGACAAGAAGCAAATGGCGAGCATCGGCACTTTTTCAAGCACCACCTTCGAGCCATACGGGCGTGATTCATAAGCAAACATCAACAAATGGTAGCATCTTTTACGGATCCCCCCATTAATTTAACAACCAAAACAAACAATACAAATAAAAAGACAGAACCAAAAACACAAAACAAGATTGATTATACAAATTGTCGAATGTCTTAACTTAAATTAGGCTCAATTACCAGCTTCAAAATTTGTACAGATTTTCTCTCCACAAGCCGCTCCTCATCAAAAAAAAAAAAAAAACCCAGCAGGAAAATACAATTTCCCACAAGATTCATGGCGTTTTTACCACTACCCTTATTCTTGTTTACTTACAGGACACCGTCATTTACATTGAAAGGATTGAAGGAACCCTTACAAACATATTTACATACTAACAAAAGAGTTCCTCTCATTTTCTTTTTCCCTTCTCTGTTTTAGAAGTGATAGTTATTAAGCACCTTTTGGTTTCTCTATGTACTGTTGTTCTTTGAGGATTGAAAATGGGGTTCTATGCCAGTGCCGAGATGCGGCAATTTTGACGATCCCTGTCGAGGCAATCGAACCCCTCCACTCTCACCGCTGGTTTGCTACCAAAATTTGCCCGGACGCAGCTTCCTTTCCTTGAAGAGGACGATGGAGACGACGGTGGCAGTGGGGTCATAGCCTTCTCGTCCCCAAATCGGGCATCCTGTATTAACGGGTTAGATACTCTGCTCGGCGGTGACCCACAAAAAAATGGGGGCGACGACGCTACTTGTGTACAAGTTTGTTCCACTCCACTTTCACCCTGTTGAATTTCAAAACCAATATTGAATTATGAAGTTTTTCCTAATTATTAAAATTAGGCATGGACTAAATTGAATGGAAAGAAAATTTTGGTAGGACTAAATTGAATGAAAAAAAAGTTTATTGTGCCCAAAATCACGGGCGTTTTACATGTTAAATGGTGCAGGTGTAAGAATCTTAACTCTAATCAATGAAAGTAAATTAAAAATGTTATATTTAAACACACAAAAAAAGTAAAATATCCAACTATACTAGGGTTGTAAATTAACAATATTTCACTAATTTAAGCTAAACAATTAGATATTTTTTTTGAATATGCTGGGTGTAATGTAAGGGACTAAGGGTAGCATTTGTTGAATTTTTTAATTTTTTCAAAGATGGCACACACAGCATGCATTATTGATGCTCGAACTCGGGTCCCAAAAGATAACGAACATTTAACTTTGCCACCATATACTTTTAATAAATGCGGGGAGAAATTAATAAGTTCGTAAATCAATTCACTAGATAACGTTACTACTGCAAACAACCTATAAATAATTTAGAAATTGGGACTTGTAAATAATTTTATTTTTTAAAATAAATAAGAAAAATACGAGGGGAAAAAAGGCATACCTTCATAAGAATCATATCCAAAACATCGCTCCCTCTTTTTGAATCGCAAAGCTCCGTTTGGTGGCTGGAAATTTTTTTTGTTATTTCTCAGATCTATTTATTGAAAATAAAGGAGTGGAAATTGAAGGGCGTAGAAAGAAGAGAAAATTACCAAAGTTGCCATCTGGGGGACCTAATAGGGTAGTCGTTGAAGGGAGTGTTTAACAGACCCAAACGACGTGGTTTCGGGCAAACCATGGTCTCTTTCCCATCCGCAACCATAACCGCTACGGAAATGGAGCTCCGCATCTCGCCACGGCTGCTCCCAATTTCGCTTTGTTGGATTGCACACTGCTTCATCTTTCCTTTTTCCCTTTCTTTTTTTATAATATTAAATAATAATTAATTCCCCTATTTAACACAAACAGATTCTTAATTAAACATCGCCTTTAAACATAAAACAAGAAAACCACATGAATAAAAATTCTACAACTAATTTTTTTAAAAAGTTCCAGATCAACAGATCTACAGAAACAAAGATTAAATAAATAAAGCGGGCATTTAATCTCTTTATAGATCTACAGCGCTTAAGACAAGTTATGTAAAAATAGAAAAAAGCTAAGCTCTAATATTCTAAAATTAGGTTGCGCTACAGACATGATTCAGATTACAGATGGAGGAAGAAACAAAGGAAATCTCGGAAAAGGCGCTGTTTGAAGAGCTGAAATAGTGGAAAGGGAAAAGAGAGGAGGTATAAAGGAACAAGGAAAGAGAAATAATACCTTAGCTTTTCACTGTACAGCTGCTTTGAGTGGGATGTAAATGTAAACGGAGCACCACCATATGAGAAGAAATGGAAATTCTGAAGAAAAGTAAGTAAATAAATGAAGAAGAAGAAGAAGAAGGAGAAATTAGGCGAGAGAAGAGAGGAGGATGGTAAAGGAGAGGTCCCGTGTGATTTATTGAAGAGAGAGACAGGAGAATCACAGAAAATCAAGAAATGTATAATAAAAAGAAAAGTCGTATTGCAATTGGGCAAACATCACAGCTATGAATACACGGAGAATATATATATACACACGATCGCCGAACATCTACTCTATACATAGGGGCAAAGGTGAGCAAAACTCGACACAATTTAAAATTTTTTAAATTTTTTGACTAGGTTCGAGCTAAAAATTAAATAAAATTTGAGTTGTAAAATATAAGCTTGAATAACTCAAACTTTTTAATAATTAGTGGATTTATTTTTACGTTGGAGCTGAACCTTTCGATTGTTCTCGATGTATGTATATATTTATATAAAAAAATATGAAAAAACATATATCACATATAAAAAATATATTAGTATATCTTATATAATTAGATAAAATTGTTTAAATTTGAATCAAACCATACTATAAAATGATAAATAATTACAATTAAATTTGTATGGGAAATCGAAAACTCGACTCGAATTTAAAAATTTAAATAAAGTTTGAGTTGTAAAATATGATGCATCAACTCGAATAACTCAAAAAAATTTACTTGACTCGATCGAACGCTCAACCCTATATGTGTCATGAGTTAATTCGATATCAATATTATTTATCTTTTAAATTGACTTTTTCTTGTCTTTATTTGATTGGCAGTTATATCGTTTTAGTGTTGGTTGTCAATTGTTATATTTTATTTTTATTTTATCGTGTTTTTAATAAAACAACTCTAATGTTAATACATTATGAAACATTTTTATATGTTTTTTGACACATTTTTTTATTTACTTTATCGGTCGTTTGACTGTTCTTTTCATTATATATTTTTTTATTGTTGAATGTGATAAAGTTACGACTGATGAAGATGACGCTTATTTATTATTATGTTAATTTTTTATGTTTTTTTTACCATCTGACTGCTTTTGGATACACGTACATAATCATCCTTTTGTGTTTGCAGTTGAGTTGCGGTGATTACCATTTTTTTAACGTGTCTTAAATGTTGTATGCATTTTTTAATGTTAGTATTGACGATTTTACCATGCATCGTCGATTACTAGTGTTGTTCGTATATATTCTTTTGTTCAACTCTCTGATTGGGTTTTAAATTTTTTCCTTGTATGATCTTAAGTGAATTGTTGCAGGAAAATATTTTAATTATATGTTTAGTTTACGTTTATTATTGTAAACTATATCGTAATTCTAAATAATCTCTATTTATAATAAAATTAATGACTTTTATAAAAGATAAGTCAATTTGAAATCAAATTATAATTTTTTATTAAAAAACTTATCATAATTATTATTATAATAATAATATTTAATATTTTATAATTTAAATATAATAATTAAAATATCATCTAAACTTTAAATACAAAACCGATAGATTTCATTAAAAAAACTTTTGTCACTCTAACAATAATTAAATTATTTTTTCACATAAAATGTTTACAGTTTATTTATTTAACTTCTTAAACCAATTGGTTTACAAGGGTTGTTATATGACTTTTATTTCTTCCCTAATCTTCCCATGAAATAGATATCAAATGTTATAAAAAATGTAAAATTAGTAAAGATAAGATATTCAGAAATGATGGGTCCAACTGAAATATCAGGGGCATCACATTGGTATTAGCACCTATTTTAATGTCTAAATTTAGGTATTAAAAAATTAAAAGATCTTTTAAAGTATCGACCGACCACTTCCATTTTTTTGTTACCAAACCGACTTGCTTTGGTTTGTGCTTTGTGGTTCGGATCCAAAGCGAAGCTATCCTTGTAGTTTGAGTTTCGACGCCTTTTTTATTCAAAATTAGGGCAAGAGATGAAACTCTTTTATTTTTTTTAGTGTCTTTACTTATGCCTCATACTTAAAATTAAATTTATAATTTATAATTTTAAATTAAAATTTATAATTAGAGTTTAAAAAATTTACGGTAAATTAGCCGGTGTAATAAATTCTCATGAGATTAAAACGTAAGTGATAACGAGATATGTAGTTGGATTCAAACGTAGCTATAGCCTATAATAATAAGATGACAATAAAAAAATACTAGTGTTAAGGAGATTATATTAAAATTGTATATATTAAAAAATTAAACTATCCAATTTAGAAAATAGTGCCAAATCATAATTTTAGTAATAAATAGAAAGAATTTTACGCGTTAATAAATTTGACTCTGTTAATGATTGTGTTGGTGTAATATGTAGAAATATGTAAGATTGAGAATCTTTTAAGTGTCTAATATTTTTCGGTTTAAGAGGTGGAAGGATATGAGTAATCTAAATAATAAATGGTTTAAATGAAAAATAGGTGCTTAAAATATTTTTTTTATTTTAAGTGCTTAAAATTTCAACGGTTACAAATTTAGGTGCCCGACAGTTAAAGGGTGTTAAATTTTGATATGTGGCATTTTATATTTTTTTTAAGAAAAAAACACTCAAAAATTTTAGATTTTTATAAAATCTCAAAATTTTGAAAATTTTACAAAACAGTTCGGCGGAGAAATCGACAACGATTTGGGGATTTGGGTTTGGAAAATTTTAGGGATTTGAGGACTATTTTGTAAAAATTTTAAAATTTCGGGATTTTATGAAAATCTGAATTTTTTTATAAAAAATGTTTTAAGTTTTTAATTTTGAAAAATAAAATAAACATGTCATGTGTCAAACATTGGTTGGTTAACAATTTTTTAACACCCTTTAACGTTAGATACCTAAAATTATAACTGTATAAACTTTGATCACATATTTTTACAAAAAAATACTTTAGACACCTAAAATTCATATAAGATATACTCTGAGCACTTATTTTTCATTTAAGCCATAATAAAATATATTTACTTCTAAAGGAGAGATATTCACCTATACTACTAGAGTAAACTTAAGTGATTTTCACACACTTTAATATGTTTTTTTTATGATTAATATTTTAATTGTTTAATTTATCAATATCATTATACTTGTAACTTGTTATTCCATAGCTCGACGATAGGATGCAACACACTAAATCAAATTTACCTTGTGTGTTGAGTGTTGCACTATCGAAAAATCTGAACAATTTTATCCCATTTGGTGCTTAACACTAAAAAAAATATTAAGCCCTAATACTAAATTTTAAATCTTAAACGCTAAAAATACATCATATCCCTAATTCACTAACCATAATCTTAAACTTAAACCAATTTTTTTAGTGTGAGGGTAAAAAAGAAGCAGAAAATTTATATTCGAACTAGACAACTTTGTAAAATATTCGTAAGCACTTGGAATCAAGTGTTTTGAAATCCCATTACAGATTCGTGCATTAGTATACCAGCAAACTGGACCATGCTATACCATTTGAACGATCACCAATGGAGGAGAGATACTTTTGTTTTTCTGCCCATTGGGGTGGACCATGTTTATTCGTATACCCTACGAAAATAATTCTTTTCGTTGCTTAAAAATTATCGGATATCGAGTGATTATATTTTGTCAAAATAGAGTAGATCAGATTACATGTCGTTCACTCAGAAGCGGGTTCGGATGAGGCTGATAATGTTTGGATGACCAAAACATTATTGTCTAAAAGTTTGATGACCGAAATGTTAACTACCATTAAAATTTTAATGTTTGAATGACTAAAATGTTAGTAATCTAAAAGTTAAGTGACTAAATTGAAAGGAACTTTTTTAATGATTAAAACACTAGCTTCTTAAAAGTTGTAGTTCACCCTTAGACTTATTTAGTGTTCAAATTACTCTCAAGCCTGAAAGGCTTATTTTGAATCGAATCTGACTCGACCCAGTTTCATATTTATTTAATATATTTTTATAATTTCTTAAGCCCACACCATTAACTCGTCAAAACCTAAACTCGTGAGTATAAGCCCAAGCCCATATCTAAAAGCCTAAACTCATCCATCACCTAAAATAACCTAATGAAACACCCTTTTGATTGAGCTTTTCTCAAATTCAGATTTGCTTGATTTAATAACGTTTTTTTGCAGCTTAACATTAAGAACTGATTGCAGTTATAAAAGTATAATATATTTAAAAAACACGTCTTAAATTTAGAGACAATATTATTAAACCATATAAAAACACTCTTATCGTAAACAGTAAAATGTATATATATATTTTTCAAAGATCTTTACTAGTTAATAGTAAAAAATAAATATTATCTCTCTTCTCGAGTCGGGTATCAAGTAGCTCATCTCGACTCATTAAAAATTTGAATTGAGTCTAATTAAGTCGAACTCGAGTAACTCGCGATCTGTTTTGTCTTATTTACATCCCTGATTTAAGCTAAGATTTAGAATTAAGATGTAAGCTTTAAATTTTTAATGTTCGAACAAACATAAAGACACCAAAATGAGGAAAGTTTTTTTTGTTGGTTTGCATTTACGTCCTCAGCACATAACACTGGTTGGTACACCCTTGAATGCAATGAAATTGCACTGTCCTTCCAGTCCAGTCCTGTGGGGGAACTACAGAGGGACAAACCTTCATTATTAAATTCTCATTTCTTTTTTAAATTATCTTTTTTTTTTTAAAAAAGTGTCAAAATATATTTTTATACCGGAAGAAAATAAAGAGTGCACAAAATTATATTATTCGCAGTTATTGTTCTTACTAAAACCTAGAACACAATAATAGTAACGGTACATACAAAAACGTGCACCACAAAGACTTGGAACGAAATAAAATACAACATAGACCCCAAAACACTCTAATAATGAATAAGAATCAATTGTTCCTTTTCGGTGCTCCTACTTATGTCCTAATACTAAAAATATTATAAAATTAAATTTCAAGCCCTGACCTTAAATTTTAAATCCTAAAACTTACACCCTATATCCTAAAACCTACATCTTATCTTAAATTTTCTAAACCCTAATCATAAACCATGACCTAAAACCCTAAACTCTAAGCTTACTTTTGAGGGTAAGGATATAAATAGAGGCATAAAAATAGACATAGTATTTTCATCCCTAATAATAGAGGTAATTAAACCAGCCTTACGCAACAAAGAAACATTAAAAAATAATATTAGTTACTTGTTTCAGTTCATGTTTGATTACTCTGACTAAGTTACACGATTAAGGAAGCAGTCAAAAGAGTAAATTGTTTCTTTTTAAAGTAGGAGTAAAGGTTTGTCTCCAGCTGCTTAATTACATCAGGGAAAGCATCAACTTTACTGGATTTGCAGTACTCGACATGAACAGTGGGAAGTGGATCGGACTGGGTCGATTATAAAGGATTTTCAGTACTTTGAATCAATGGAGAACTGGGTTGGACCACAGCTCCAGCAATTATATAAAACACTGAAGATTTTAGCCTCATCAGCAGGGATGGACCGAGGGCTGGAGGGGTGGTCGTTCTCTTAAAAATTTAAAATTTATATATAATTTAAAATATTTTATTAAAATTCTAAGTTCATTTCTTAAAATTTTATAAGTTCGTTCCCTGACGTAAAATTTCACGAGGGTTGGAGTATAGGTCTATGGGGTACAAATGAAGGAAATGATGTGCAGTACTTTAGCACGGGGAAAACAAGGGTCGAGGAAACAACCAAGCTTGGCTTCATATAACAGTCTCATCGGGAATCATCCATGAATAATACCAATCAACAATGTTGCAATAATTACACTTCGTGTTCATAACATACACCAACTTTATTTATTACCTAAACACTAATTACGAGGGTGAGCTTTATTTGAAGTTATCAGGATAGTTGTATTTTTCAGTATAATTACTGGTATTCGATTAATTTAAATCGAGCTTTATAGAGACTTATCATAAGAATGACTATCTCAACTTAATATTTTCATTCATAATATCATGATTCAAACATCTAACCTGCCTTAAAGGACTTAACGTATTATCCTGCTAAACCAATTGGTTGTTGGTAGTATAATAGTGGATGGAAATCCTCTACCCCTTTTCGGTGCCCCTACATATGCCCAACGCTCAAAATTAACTTTAGGGTTTAATGTTTTAGGTTAGGGGTTGTGGTTAGGGTTTAGGGAATTTAGGGTAGGGTGTATTTTTTAGGGTATAGGGTGTAGGGTTTAAGATTTGAATTTTAGGGTTAGGGCTTAAATTTTAATTTTGTAGTGTTTTTTAGTGTTTTTTAGTGTTGGGGCATATATAGGGGTACCGAAAAGGGGCAGTCGAATATTATCCGTATAATAGTATCTTTTACTTCATATTCAAAAGTATAATAAGTGGATGGGATAAAGTAACTTTTTAGTCTTTCAACTTGGTAACTTTTTTAATTTGGACCATGAACTTTCTTTTTGGAGCACATTAGTCTTTATACTTAAATATTTTGCCCACTTTTAGTCCTTAAGCAAAACAAGTTTAGGGACTAAATTGAAAAAACCCATCAAGTTTAAAGACTAAAGGATGAGTCACCCCCAAATCATTTTTAAGAAATTGTACCTTGTTAAAAACAACCTACCTATCTTACAACAAGGCTTGGGTGCAATGAGCCAATGACAAAACACGTTACTTTCCTAAGGAGAGAATCTAAATTCGAACTTTAAACATAATATTATTACAAGAAAAAGTTAAGAATCTCGAATATAAACTATAAAATGGACATGTAATTTAAAAAAAATTGAGCTATATATTTTCCTTGGAGTATATCCATCATAATAAAGGAAAGGGTGATAAGTGTTTTTATGGTTTGATCCTAGGACAACTTGTCTATTGCCTTCCCTAAGAATTTGGTGGCTAGAGTCTTTAAAATGCATCTCAACCATATTGAGATAAAAGTTATGACATTTATTTCTTAGGGCAAGTAGCGGATAACTAAAGTAATGTTTGATAAACTGCTAAATTAATTGTTGAATTTAAATTATAAATCTTTTTGAAATTTCGATTAAAGTTAAATACCATATGTAATTCACACATTAAGTACGTTAATGACACAATATACTTAAATCATTTGAAGTTGAACATTTATAGTTTTCGAGTTATGACAATTTTGAGATTTTTGCAATTTAAATTTTTGGTCAAATAAAGTAGAAATAAATTTGATTTTTGGATGTTTCGGATGGACAAAGACATGATGGCTATTGAAGGAACGGGAGAGGTCAGTCCTCCCTATTTTTTTTTGTCTGATAACAGTTTTAGTCCAGGTTAATTTAAACACTGTCAAATTAAATTTTATTCCTCTTAAATTTTAGATTAAATACTTATCAGATTCGTGTTAATTTTGAAGTTAAACGATTTACTTCTATATCTATGCTCCGTCCCTGTATATAGATTTTCCGAAACCTACTTTTGCCAGCTACTCTAACCCATATTTGAAGGAAAGTGTAAACAAAAAGTTGTATGATTTCTTTTTCGACTCATTTCTTCCTATGATCTTAATTTCAGTGATGTTTGTAAGAGGGTCATGTGGGAGTTTTCAGAATAGAGGAAAACCATAAAGAAATGTTGCGATAGGAGCATAGCAGCCTAGCTACATGCTAGAATATCAATTAATTTCTACACCTAATAAATAAATAAATATTTTTTTCATTTTTACGAAAGGATGGAAAATCACTACTCTTTTTCAGTGCCTCTATTTATACCCACGCACAAAATTAGGTTTAGAGTTTAAGGTTTAAGGTTAGGGTTTATGGTTAGAGTTTAAGAAATTTAAGGTATGGTATATTTTTTAGGGTATAAGGTGTAGAGTTTAGGATTTAGAACTTAAGGTTAGACTTTATTGAGGCATAAATAAGTAGAAACACCGAAAAGGTGCATAGTATTTTTAACCTTTACGAAGCGCCTTGATCAAGCAACGAAGGGAGTTCCATAGAATAAAACAACACTTTGTGGGGTTCAGTCCACATCCAACTTAGATCACAAAAAACCTGATAAATGAGATATTGACAGCAACAGCTCCTTGTTCCATGGCAAAGATAAGGGTACAATGATATCGCCCAGGAAGCCCTTAAAAGCTACATGGGGACCAATCATGAAAACTTAATCTTAGGGCTAACCACCCTTCAATTCAAACCATGACCCTGCAAATCATTTCATACTTTTGCTTACATGCAGATAATGGTAAATGTTAATCAATTACTGCAACTAATTCATGTTCAATGCAGTCAAGTTTTGCAACAACAAATGACTAAAAGGACTTGAATCAATAAACACAAACACTGGTCTCATTGTTTCAATTTCAGAAAAGAGATAAAAGAGAGAGAGAAAGATGAGTCCAAAGAGGGTGACAGAGAAACTGATAGAGAACTTTCAATTGCTCCATTTCTCCATCTTCACTCAACCAGCCTCTATATTTCAGCCTCAAACTGAAGTCTTATAATTTTCTAAAGCTCTAGTTTTATTACCCCATTTTTCCTAGTCTTTCTCTGTCGGTACCATCCATGTAGGTCTCATCTTCTCAGTTCTCCCCCTTTTTTTTCCCTTCTGAAATTCTCCACTAAACCATGGTTTTTGGTTTTTGCAGGAGACCTGAGAAGAACCCCCTAGACCTCAACTACTTGCCTGATGATTACACTAGAGATGGTAAACAGGCCTTCGAGGATGGCTCCTCCGGTACTATGTAGAAAAGGAGCACAACTTTCCTTTGATTTTATTTATACACTGATTTAGGTAGATTAGGGCTGTGGTTTAGTGTCAAAAATGGTCTCATTAGAGTTACTTTAATTGGTGTTTATCTGAAGTAGGTTACAGGACAAAGAAAAGCGGCGCAAAGGATGAGAAAGATGAGTGCGGGAAGGTCTATGAATGTAGGTTTTGCTCGCTCAAGTTTTGTAAATCTCAAGCTCTTGGGGGACACATGAACCGCCATCGCCAAGGCAAGAATTTCTTTGTCTGTTCTGGTCTGGTCTGATTTTCCATGTTTATTTGGTTTGAATTTTGATATAATTGTTGTTGTTGGGTGGTCAGAAAGAGAGACAGAGACACTGAACCGAGCTCGGCAACTGGTCTTCAGTAACGATAACTTGGCCACCCCTGGGCATCTAGGGTATGTTCCTTCAAGCTACCATCCCACTGATCCAACGCTCTCGTATAGATCAGTTTGTCCACCGAGAATATTTTCCGGTTCTTCATCGACGCTGATACCACCGACGTTACAGCCGCCGCAACCGTATTTACACCCGTCGCCTTCGCGACTCGGCTCCTCCTCCTACCCTTCCCAATACTCACCTCACGGAATCAACGACTACTATGTAGGTCATGTCCTTGGAGTAAGCAGCAACTTGTCACATTCACAACACAATCAGCAAAACCTAAACTATCTAGGTGGATCGGACTCTAACTATACTTGCATTGGTGCCCCAGTTGGGAATATGTTCGGTCACGGTCCGACTCGGGGATCGGATTTGGTCGGATCAGGACGAGTCAGCGGT
Organism: Hibiscus tridactylites; assembly: GCA_958450335.1. Classification (NCBI taxonomy): domain Eukaryota; kingdom Viridiplantae; phylum Streptophyta; class Magnoliopsida; order Malvales; family Malvaceae; genus Hibiscus; species Hibiscus tridactylites. Next base: position 88,500,667 of record OY288281.1, read on the forward strand.
GCTGGTTTTAAAGACGTGCAGCAGCAACATATGGACCATCCTTCAACGATTCGTTTTGAAGACGGGCTGTAAAGATTGTTTCTTTTGATTTACTTAGTTAAGCATTATCAGTACTTCAGCAAATATTTCAATAATAGTCGGTGGCATGGTTTTAACCCTAAGATAACTTCTCTTGACCTAAACTTTTAGTGATTATATCATTTTTAGCATATCACATTTTATAATCTGAACAAAAGCATATTTGTTTAATGGAACGTGTGGACGGTAGAGGAGCGAAGGTTTTTGGATTATGTACAGAGATTGTGGCAGCTTTTTCAGCACGTGGACACTCTCAACTAGTTTGGCTTTGAGCTCTGGGGATTGTTAGCCAACTGTGAGTAAATGGAGTGGAGACTACAAGCTAGGGCTTGAGACATAAAGTTGGATATGAACTGAAAAATTCTAACCCTCTGTTTACATTTCGATTCTTTTCATGAATTTGTTAGGGAACTTAACTCTAAACAAGATCCAACAGATAATTCTTCAAACTGTGTAAGCAACTCTGATGCACTTCGATTTCTTTTTTTGGTTTGAACAAAGGTATCTACTGTCGATAGTAATGATTAATTCTTTCGTCGCGGGTAGTACTCTAACTAAGAAATAAATGACTAGTCATAAAATTGAACCCGCGACCTCATAATTAAGGGATTACATGATGATTAGTTCCGGTAATCAAAACAAGGTCTAGGGTTTACAAGATGAATACAAAGGATAAATATAAGATTTTCATTTTGGATGCTCTAAGCTCTCAATATCATTCATGAATTGACCAAATCATGATGAAGAAAGTGTGATAAAGGGAGAGGAGTTGATTGTATTCATGAGCCATGACTGACAGTATATCAGCATTCAGCACTGCTGCATTAATATTAACTACACAACATTTAATTAGCTAAGAAGAGAAATGTATTCAGTGCTAAACAGACATTTGTTGGTCAGGAAAACTCTCAGCCATTTTGTGCCAATAGAAATCACCTGCCCCCCTTTATCCAAGTGTACAAGAGCGAGGGGGCATAAGAATCTTGTTCAAAAAATAGGAATTCGTTGGTTTCCAATAAAGATTAGTGTTAACCACGAGTGCTTTATTTCTGCAGCTCCATAGAGAGTAGAGACAACCCTGTGGCCTGAGAACTAAAGGCTAAATAGCTAATAAATCTAGCTACTGAAACACTTCAATGCCGCCAGTCCCCAGAAAGAAATATATTGGGGTTATAATCACAGCACACACACACACACACATATATATATATATATATATTTAAGAAATCAAAGAGTTTCACTTTCAGGTGTTTAAGAAAGCAAGGTTTTATGAGATTGAAGGCCAGTAATGTCATTCCAAAGCTGGTTTGATTGATCAAATGAACTCTTACCAGCTTCAAAACACAGGCAGTTGGAGGAATGGGGAAACAAAGATGAAAGGTCACAGCCTCAGCCTAAACCCTAGTTACTGGTTATAGCCCTAAAGTGTTGGGTGTCCCCCAAGCACTAGCTGGTCTGCGCAAACTGTCCACCACTCCTTTGCGTTTTCAGATAAAATAATAACACCATCTCAATTCGTTTGCAACATCCAGGAGGGATAAGGAATTGTCCAAAGGTGTAAAGAAAAGGAAACCGACTGTTGCTTTTCGACTCCGTTCAACAATGTTTATCTAATAGGCGTTGAAATGTTAAACGGAAAAACAATACCGAACTAGCACGAGACGCTCCGCCACAGCTAGTTTATCTAGCTTTTCTAGAAACGACCGTTGGAGGCATGGACGGAGTCAAGATTTAGAGTTAGGGGTCAAAACATAAAGGTTTAAAAGTGGAAACAAATTCGTAAATAAACCAAAATTTTAAAAAAATATATATATAGAGGACAAAAATGAAAAAAATTCTTCGAGGGAGGTTACCCCTCTCTACCCCTACATAGTTCTGTCCCTAGTTGGAGGTCAACGGGCATTCAACAATCTTTGTGGAACGAGTCCTAAGTCTCCGTTTGTTTTAAGCAAAGTTTCAATTTCGAGTCTTATAAACGAAGAAATTAGATTAAGAAAGATACAAGTGCAAGTTGAGCCATATTCTTGTGCATTTAAACTATGGAATAATAATTTCAAACTTTTTCTGTATCTTTTTATGTGTGTCAAAACCTTTAAACAATATAAGATATTTGAATTTTAACGTTATGAATAAAATAAATTGAGATAAGAAAGTCATATCAAAATAAGTTTTTATGATAATCAATTTGAATTAATATCAATATATTAGATGTAAAATAAAACAATGTTTTGTCTAACATATGCCCTCGAGCATAGGTTAAGTATCATTTAATAAATTAGATTAAATCAAAGATACTCATTGAAAATTACATCTCATTTAATAAGGTACAAAGGACTTCTTTTCCATTTAATTCTCTCAATTAAAAATTGATTTTTTCTCACCTATTCTTAAAAGTTGTCATGGTCTAAAAGTTAGAGTTTAGGGTTTAATGTTACAAATTAGAAGTTATGGTTTAGTGTTTAAGGGTTATGGTTTAGGGTTTATGATATGTGGTTTAAAGTTTAAGGCTTAGAATTTAAGGGTTATGATTTAGGGTTATGATTCAGTTAAAATTTAGTGTTTATGTTTAGGCTTTTAGTGTAGGGTTTAAAGTTTAGGGTTTAGAATTTAAAGTTACACTTAGGGTTTAGAGTTCATATACCCATTGTTAAATGGAAGCTAGAGACCAATACAAAGCTTTTAATAATACCTACGAAAAAAATTTAATTATTAAATGAGAGAATTAATGAATAAAAAGTCCTTTCTACTTTGTTAAATGAGATGTAATTTTCAAGGTGTATCTTTGATTTAATCTAGAGTATTAAATGATCCTTAACCCATGTATTAAAGTATAGGTTAAACAAAGACATAAAACAATATTACTTGCCTTAATATTAAGGCTTAATAGTTAAAAAGGTGTTCAACCTATATCGTTGTTCCAATATTATTTACCTTAATTTATTTTCATTACAATCACTACCGTTAGTTGTCGTTAAGAAATACTAACATGACACGTTAAAATATTATTCTCCAAATAAATCCCTAAGATTTTAAATTTGAAACCACCACAAAGTCCAAATTTCCGATGATCGGATCGTTCGTCTCCCAATTTCAAGTTGATCCGGCGATTGATAATGACATATCATTATTTATTATGTTTTAGTTTTTAGTTCCAATATAGGGTTATTATGTTTTAGTTTTTAGTTCCAATATAGGGTTTAAGGTCTAAATTTTTTTAATTTGTCACCATTAATTGTCACAACAACTTGAAATTAAATTGTGTTATTCTTCTGACCAAGCGGAGCCTTTCCACTGTTGGGATTGACCGACAATAATAGAATTTCTCTACCTTTTTGGTGCCCCTATTTATGTCCTCACATTAAAAATTAGGTTTGAGATTTGTGGTTAGGGTTTAATAAATTTGGGGGATGGTGTACTTTTATGGAATAGAAATCTTATGGTTTAGAGAATTAGATGTGGGTGCATTTTTTAGGGCGTAAAATTTAGAATTTAGAGTTTGGACTTTAAATTTAATTTTTTGGTGTTGAAATATGAAAAAGGTCGTAGAAAAGGGTAAAAGAATTTTATTTTTAATATGTCACATTAAAACTTTTTAACGATAAATGACCATAATAAAAACGAATTAATCCAATTTTGTAGTTCCCTCGAATGTTGAAAGTTATTGTTTGGAGTGGCTGTCGTCTTGTCGAGAACGGGTAGGGGCTGGTTACTTAACCTGGAGAAGGTTTAAAGAAAGAAGATTCTGAGCCGAGGGAAAAGTTAGAAGCGTAGAGAGGTGACCCACAGCATATAGGTATAAGGTATTGGAATACAAATCTGAAAGCACACTGTTTCTCTACCTGATCTCTCAAAACCCCGCATGCAGAGGATCTTTGTCAACCCTTCAGTCTCGTACCTTTCTCTCCAATATATCTCGGGATCCCACCGGAAGAGAGAGAGAGAGAGATGCAATGGCGTGGATTCATGAGTTTAACACACACACACATAGGAGTAAAAATGAATTGAGCTCAAGTAAAATTATGTTCATGTTTGTTCATTTATTTTTATAAGTATTTGTGTTTGGTTAGGGTTTTTTTAGGGTTTATGGATTCAGTTTAGGATTTAGATATAGTGGTTTAGAATTTAGGATAATATAATGAAGGTTTTAATTTACAAACCCTAAATTTTAACTTTAGATTCTAAATTTCAACCGCTTAAACTGTATACCCTAAATTTATATCCTTAACTGAATCTTTAAACCTTAAAATTTAGTCGCTTGTAAAAACTTTTAATTTCCATTGCGAAATAAGTACCATACATATATATATATATATTCAATATCAAAGAAACTCTTGAAATTACCAACATGGTTGATTTAAGTGATAAGCAGCTTGGTATCATTTAAGCAAGTTTTCGGATTTGAGGCATTGTGTATGCAAGAAATCTCCGAAAAAAGAATCACCCATCAAAATCAGGTGCGCGACGCGCATCGATCTGAATTAGTCAAGACTCAAGACGAAACCTTAAGAACAGGAAGGGCAACCAAAAAAAACTCTTGAAATTGGATAGCCATGTGGGGGGTTTAAATGTTCGACTGTGTAGGGCTGAGAAGTACACAGAAAGAGTTGCATCTAACTGTCAAAATACTGAGATAAGAGAGGGATGTAAACAAAAAACATAAGAGGGCAGAGACAGCAGACGGCTACACTCCATATAGCCTGCGTTAGTTCTACCATATTACACCAGACTCACAATGTTTAAAGCTGCTGTACGGCTTTATATTTATATATCTAGCCTTGAATTCTCTCTCTTTTTTACACTTTTTTCTTAATTTAGTACTTCAAATTTCTTTCAGGACAAATTATTAGATGTCTTCTAAATCTTATGGCCCTTTATATTTAGGTTTTCATGTGCAGTTCTTCGGATGGTATAATAATACCAGTTACCTCTATTACCTGACAATCAGAACTACGCTCTTGATTCATTAATATCAGACAAGGCAAAGCACCCAAACAAATTAACACAGAAAAACTGAGTTAGCTAAACGAAATTCAAGACAGAAAACGACCCTTCACGTTAACAGGATCAAAGTAGGATTTTCTTGTTTGCAGATCACGCTATTTCTTCATATATGGCAATGTTATTGTATGATACTGCATATATTCCTTCACTCTTTATTTTATTAAACCCGAATTCGAGCAGCGTAATATACTTGTTCAGCATGGGGTTTGGATTGTTTTGTTTTCCTTGTTCAGAGATGTGGTAAAAGAAGTGATGAGACGTCGTTATCGAACTCCGGTGGCAGTGCGGTTTGAAGACTTTGGAGCGTAATAATGCAGGAAAGAGAGACGGTGAAGCTGAAGTTTCATGCAGGTATGGGAATGTCTTTTGTGAAAGAGACGTGGGTTTGAGTTGCAAATATACATACACATGGTTGTAGTTTCACTAGTCCTGTGCTGTGATCTTATATGCTTTCAGCTAATACACATTTGTCTCTCACCGCATGCTTCGACATGTCCAAAACATGAAAATGAAAATTGCTAAATGATATATGTTTGTGTAAAACTAAAAGGCTAGAGCTTAAGCTGTGAAAGGGTCTGAGCCTATGGCTCATGAGAGGGGAGTGGGGACTGAAAGAGAGTTGGACTTTTTGGGAAACCAGCAAGAATGATTTCATCCATTTTACTTTTAGCATAACTTTGATACATAAATTGAGTAGGAGTGTGTTAAATTTTGAAGTTTAAAGATTTTATTTAAAGTTTAAGGTTTAGGGTTGGAATTTAGAATTTATGGATTTAAATTATGATTTAGGGTTTATATTTTAAAGTTTAGGATTTAGAATAGAAATCTCATGTACTTTTTGGCGCCTTTATGTAGGTTTCAACACTAAAAATATAGGTTTAGGGTTGAGGTGTGAGGTTTAGTTTTTAAGGTTTAGAAGCTAGGAGTTAGAGTTAGAGCGTAGGGTTTAGATTTTTAATGCTAAGAGTATGTAAAGGACACCAAAAAGGGATAAATGGTTTTTGTTCTAGAATTTAGAATTTAGAGTTTGAGGTTTAGGGTTTAGTTGAACAAAAATATCTCCTTTTGGTTTGGTGCCCCTATTAGATTGTAGAGTTTAAAGTTTAGGTTTATGGTTAGAGCTTAGGTGTAATGACCTAACTTTCGGGTCAGTATTGCGGATCTTTGATTCAGGTCGGATGTTTTTAATTTGAGTATTAAATTAAAGGATGTGATTTTCGAAGATTATTTTAAAAGAAAATGATGACCAACTTGTGTGAGGATCAAAGATGGAGGACCTGTTTAGCGACATGAGTTATGATTTAAGGTTTAGATTAGAGTTTAGGATTCATGAATTTAAGTAATGATTTAGGGTTTAAAGTTTAGAATAGAAATCTCATGTCCATGGTGCTTTTATGTATGTTCTAATACTAAAAATTTGGGTTTAGGGTTGAGGTGTAGAGTTTAATTTATTGAATTTAGGAGTTAGGTTAACATGTAGAGTTTAGTTTTTTAGTGGTACATAGAGACATAAAAAAGGACAAAAGATTTTGTTCTAGAATTTAAAGTTTATGGTTGATAATTTAGATGAAAAATAATCTCTTTTTTGTGCTTCTATTACATTTTAGGGTTTAGAGTTTAAATCAAGGGGATGTCAACGTCACTTAACCAGTAAGATTATAGCACGAAAATTCAATTGTTTAATCCATAAAATTATGTTATTTTATATTCTTCACTTTTTTTACTTTACTATAAAAAAATGAGAATACTTAAAATACTTACCTGCCAAACAAACCGTTGAATCACTTACCTTATAAACTATTAACAATATTACAATTACAATTACAATCTAAAAAAAATAGTTTAATTTAATCACTTGTAAACTACTAACAGGATTACACTTATTAATCAGCATTATGTATCAACTTAGAGTGGAGCAATAGAGAGAAGTAAACAACATGAAAATTACAAATTCCCTCGAGTATATTTCAACATTTCCATATAGCTAGTTACCTTTATATTTGAAATTCTGCATCTGCTTACACAAACCCTTGCCTTATGTTTATCAGTACACACTGCTCGAGAAAATCACAGAATATGCGATTGAACAACTGACAACCAGTCATCCACGCATTATGATGGAGCTCCTTCGAGTTTCAGTGAACCAAAATTCACATTCACCAGCTCAGCGGCTGCACGTGCAGCTGCTGTTGCACGCTCTGCAGAGGCAATGGCAGCTCGAGCTCTTTCCAAGACATCAGATGATCGAGGAATTGTGTCTGTTTTAATCTCACTAACTGGAGCAGCAGCAGTGCCATTCTTTTCTGATGGCTCAATTTCACTACTAGCCAATGTCAATTTGCTCACATGGATGGGAGATTGTTGGTTTTGAGATGCCTGCTTAGCATCAGTTGGCAGAATAGTTTTTGCCCCATTGGAAGGTGAAGATTTAAAAGAGGCTTGTTTACTGGGAGCTTGAGAAACAGCAGCTTCAGCACAAACTTGCTTTGATCCAGCCTGTGAATAACATAAAAAAACTTAAAGGTATGGTTTGCCATTTTCCGGATACAGTTTGCAGTGACTACTAAAAAGTTGTTCTTTAACAGAATCAAAGAATCCATGTGATAAATAGTTACATGACTAGCAATGTGACTTTTTCATTGGTGTTTATTTGAGCCTTGAAAGATTGGGCTAAGTTTAGTATTATGCTGATGACCTTGGTATAAATAATCCTAGAGATGAAGGTGAAAAATGAGGCCTATAAAGCTGCTGCTAACCAGCACCGTCGAGCTAAAAAATGTGATGAAGGTGATATGGTGCTTGTTCTTCATCTAAGGCGGGAACATGTTCCTAAAAGTTCTTATCACAAGCTAAGACCCAGGAAGTTTGGGCCATGTAAAGTACTTAAGAAACTCAGCTCTAATGCTTACCTAATAGAGTTACCGCCTCAGATACAAATCAGCCCCATTTTTAATGGAGCAGACATATACCCTTTTAAAGGTTTGATGGGGAAATAACTCTTGTTGCAGACCAAATCGACAATTTACCAGCAGTAAAATGATATGTTATTAAAGAGTGCTTTAGGTCAAGAAGGTGAAGTCAAGGCATGGACCCCAAGTATTGATGGTTTGTAGAGGAATGGTTGGGAAGACCTGCCACTGGAATCACTTGGGTGCTAAAAGATGAACGGCGGCAGATTTATCTAGAAAAAAATGCTGAAGTTTCTAAGGTTTTCGCAACAGACATTAGTCTCTTTTCAAAAAGGGAGGAATGATACTTGAGAAATATTATTTTAGCCATAATATTATATTTTTCAAATTTGAGAGGTTTCTAAATTTAGTACTCCTCTTTTATCGTCCCACTTCAATGTATCCTACTCATTTCTATTATTGGTGTTGTCTACAATCTTCTACAGCAACACCAATTCAATTAGGAATGAGGCTTAACTTAGATCAAATAACGTAAACATCATACCCCTATATGTCTAATCAGTTCGACTGCGATTTGTGGAAACAAACAATAGTGACATGTTTTCACACATACATGGTATGTCTAATGCTGCAAATCCTTCAAAAAATTCCAGGCCCAAAGACAACGTTATACTAGAGTTTTCAAAATGTTTTCTAAAGAAACATTTAAATGACTATGTTTTAGATGTGTTTGCTGAAAAGCTGCTAATTGTAGAAAATATCATGTAAAATACATCCACATGAAAATCTTAGGCAAAAAGATTACTTCATAACAATAGAAAATTCTGTTATAACAGTGCCTTGTCCTTAAGATGTTCGTTAAGTTCAATAACTTTTGGTTTTTTACATTGGACATCAACAAACAAACACTCAAGGCAGATATTGGCAATAGGAAAAATGGGTGCACAGTTTGGTAAATATGGGAGGCTAATAACTAGTCAGAAAAATAGAACATTGCTTATAATCGGGACATGTTCTTAGATATCGGAAAAGTCAATTTCAATAAGTGCAAATTAAGTAATTAACAAACCTTACAAGGTAGATGTGGAAGACAAGAACTATAGAGTAGCTGAGACATAAATACGAAGTCAACAGATTTTGATTATTGGAAAACCTGAAATTTCATTCTGGTTATCTGAATTCTTAATGTGTACTAACGTCTAACTAAAAACTATACTATATCCTAGGGGATAACTTTACCGTTAAGATGGTACCTTTTTTTCTTTGGATGGGGTGGTATGGGAATGTCAAAGTGAATAGGCACAGATCTGAAGTCTGAACATAACTCTCTAAGTCACTTCTGCTATTATAGGTAGAAAAAACAAGGATGCATAAAACAGATCCTAGCCGCTTTTCTTTAACAGCAGATAAAGCAGTATAAATATCAAGAGCGTGGATCATGAACCAGAAACAACTCCATAATATTATCTCTAACGGAAGATAATACGCATAGTCCACAGAAAAATATTCTGAAACATAATTCAATTACGTGTACCAGTAGATCTTCATATTTCTTGCTGAACTCTGCTTCAGTGGCAGAAGAATCCCATTCTATGTTATATTCTTGTGCGATTTCCTTCAATACTTTGAGCCTTATTTCCCCTGATGGAGCACTAACTGAAAGCTTTTCAATTATCTAGATGACAAAAGAAAAGGGAAAAGAATCAGAAATGGCATATCATCTATTCAAGTTGCAAACTCCACGAGTCCAGCAAACCACACAAGGAAAAATTAAATGAATTAATGATAATTAACTGCACGGTTCACGCTTGAATCGGGACGAAGCTCAGTTGCAGCAATGACAAATTCCTTCCCATACTTTGTAGAAAACAAATTCTTGATCTGCAATAAATCAGGCACATCTGAGCATCTAGGAGCAGCAAAAATTATGCTTGCCACTGCTTCTCGCAATTCTGGAGGACACTCTCTGTTATGTGCAAAGACATGTTAAAACGAGTAGTAGGTTGTACTAGGAAAAAAACACTTAAGATGCTCAAATTCTTGGCTAAAAGGAAAACAAAATATCTCCAATGAGAATGACATGAAAACCTTGAATAACAGCTTGTTGCAAGATGATACACGTACGATTATAATACAAAAACATAACTTGTAAGAAATATGTGGTTTCACACAAACATTATTGAAACAACTGGAAAAGAATCAGAAGCTGTTCCTCTTGTGCACCCTCGTTATAACTTCAGATAATGCCGCTAATGCAATAAAATCCATTTGTCAGGAACTTATTCATTTTTTTCAATGTAGCAATTGATCCAACTAAACAACCAGTGCTTTTGCTTTGTAATTAAAGAATGCATTTACTGCTTAAAATGGGAACAATTATTGTCACTAAATTTATTTTCTTCCCTTAATTTCAATGTTGATTAGAGTTGCACCCCGGTAAATCGGTGACTTGCCTGCTCTCAGGAATTCTTAATCCTAGCATGATTTCTAAAGGAATAAAAATATCCATATTGAGACAACAGCCACTTTCAGGAAATAGAAAACGCGAGATGGGTGTGAAAACCCTGCTCCACAATATTATTTGTATGTCCTACTGCAACATTGCATGCTAAGTGAGCATAAAAGAAGAAAATGCATCAATAAAGTCTATTGACCCTTTCAGCAGGTGATGGAAATTTTATCCAAGATTTGCTATACTACAATGTATCTTCTTTCTAATATTAACTCAAATTCCCTGGTTTTTCATCTCATCACCGAAACACGGTGCACCAAAAACTAGAGTCTATACACTCCACGCCAATGCATCTGTTGGTTTCATGTCATGCTTGGTATACAAGAACATCTTGATATAATTACACTCACAATTTTCATCTCTGATTAAAGCTTTTTACGGTCTCTAATGCTCAATGATAATGCAACAATCAGGCAAAACCAATAAATTAAACACCCAAGTTCTTAAAGGCTTTTACAATTGAACTTACTTCTGGCTTTCAAGAATTGGAACTCGTGCAAGAACAAACTCACAGAAAAGCTCCAGTATTTCATATGCAGCCCATATGTTCTGCTCTCTGATCACATGTTCCACCTAATCCCACAAAGAAAAGAATGGTAATCAAAATCATTATGAAATTTACTGATCAATGAGTCCATCAACAAACAATAAGTTGAAAAAGGTACGCGAATTCGAGCAATTGGTTCCTGGCCAGCCTGCAAGAATTGGGCTATCTCCTTTCTCATATTCTTGAGCTGCAAATCTCTCTTATTTTGGAGCAATTTTATGCGCGAGATTGCCAAGCTCAAGCATGTTTTGCTACACAATTGTACAAATCAAACATAAACCCAAAAACCCAAACTAAATTATATGCATTATATATGAATTAAAGGCGGAATTGAGTTATACATGAGAAATTCAATTGGGGAAAAAGAGAGAGAAAAACTAACCATTTTGCACCAAAAACGCCTCTATTAAACAATTGGTTTAAGAGAGACATTTAGGATAGAACAGACGAGAATGAATCTCTTCAGTAACGATTCAAAGGCGGAATTTTTCTTTGATGAATTGCAGATTAGTCGAAATTCTATTGATATTTTGCTGTGTTCTCTATTTTTTAATTTTAGGGTAAACTATACCATTGACCACCGAACAAATTGGAGATTCTTATTTTGACCATCAAACTAACGAACTCGTCAATTAGACCACCGAACTTATTAAATTAACCTATTTTGGCCACCGCCGTTAAAAAATCAACAGAGGACTAACGGAGTGATGACGTGGCAGTTAACAAACTTTTATAAAATTACACATTTGATCCTTGCTATTTACACATTCTTTCAATTTAGTCCTAATTTTAAATTAATAAAATAAATTAATTATTTAATTAAGTGATGACATGTGTCACCACTTGGTTGAATGAAAATTAGGCAAATATTGAAGAGTGGGGGTGGGGTGGATCAAACCTGCGTCCTATGGGTTCAAAACCCTCCCCTGACCACTACTCCAAACCTCTATTAATGATACAAGTTGTGCTATTTAATATATATGTTATAATGCAGTTAAGGAAAAAAAGTAAAAAATAATTGAAAGGGGATTCGAACCTAGACCACTTGGGATATGTATCACACAAACATTCGATTTAAAATATTTGAATATTTTTTATATTTAAATTAATTCGAATACATAATTAAATATTTTAAATCAAATATTTTAAAAATATTTTTTTCTTCTTTTTCATACTTTAAATACTCGTTTTAATTTAAATATTTAAATATTCGAATATTTTTTCTTTATATACTTTAAATATGTTATAATGCATTAAATCGAATATTTAAATACTTTAAAATCAAGTATATAAAGAAAAAATATTTGAATATTTAAATATTTAAATTAAAACGAGTATTTAAAGTATGAAAAAGAAGAAAAAATATTTTTAAAATATTTAAATAAGTATTCGAATTAATTTAAATATAAAAAAATATTCGAATATTTTAAATCGAATGTTTGTGTGATACATATCCCAAGTCGTCTAGTTTCGAATCCCTTTTCAATCATTTTTACTTTTTTCCCTTAACATTTACTGCATTCTAACATATATATTAAATAGCACAACTTGTATCATTAATAGAGGTTTGGAGCAGTGGTCAGGGGGAGGGTTTGGAACCCATAGGACGCAGGTTCGATCCACCCCACGCCCACTCTTCAATATTTACTTAATTTTCATTCAACCAAGTGGTGACACGTGTCACCACTTGATTGGAAGAGAAAAATAAATTTATAAAATCAAATATAAATAATTAAATCCTCCAATAAGGTGTTGACACGTGTCATCACTTAATTAAATAATTAATTTATTTTATTAATTTAAAATTAGGACTAAATTGAAAGAATGTGTAAATAGCAAGGATCAAATGTGTAATTTTATAAAAATTTGTTAACTGCCACGTTATCACTCCGTCAGTCCTCTGTTAATTTTTTTAACGGCGGTGGCCAAAATAAGTTAATTTAATAAGTTCGGTGGTCTGATTGACGAGTTCGTTAGTTCAGTGGTCAAAATAAGAATCCCCAATTTGTTCGGTGGTCAATAGTATAGTTTACCTGGGGATCATGAAATTTTAGATCAGCGGGCTGTGGTCTTCTCCTGTTTGTACTTTTTTTCTTTCGATTTAGCCACTAACATTATAAAAATTCATCATTTTAGTCATTTGTTGTTAAATCGTTATTGATATTGTTCGTCTCCTTTTAATCTCATAATAATAATTTCAATCGTCGATACTATATATATATATATATATATATATATATATATATTTTTGAAAATCGATATTTATATATTTTTATTAATTTAATTATAATTTTAATATCTTAATAAATTTAATTATTCATATCTATAAATTTTATCAATTTGATAATCAAATATAAGTTTAACACATCAACAATTATTATTATGATGATGATTAAAAAGAGAAACATCAATAATTCTATTAACAATGTAACAGCGTTGGACCAAAATGGTTAGTTTTTATAACATTAGTCCATATTTATATATTATATCAATTTAATCGTAAATTTTAACAGTTTAACAAATTTAATTGTTTATATTTACAAACTCTATCAATTTGATAATCAAGCAATAATTTAACATATATTATCATGATTTAGAGGAGACACGTCAATAATTCTATTAAGATTGTAACGACGTGTGACTAAAATGATTAGTTTTTATAACATTAGTGACTAAAAAAACAGTACAACAAACATACTAATAATTGAAGAGTGCCCCTATATTTTTGGAGACACTAAGGATCATATTTTTGGAGAGTGGCCTTACATAAACGGTAGGGTTCGAAACCGAACATTACTCTTCATAAAATGGATGTCTTTCTGCTTATGAAGAGTAATGTTCGGTTTCGAACCCTACAATTGCTTATCGGGTTTAATTTTATGAATTCTAGTGTGTCATGATCGAAGGAGAATAGGACGGGAGCAGAGCACCATTTTCTGAATGTTGACACCAACAAAGTGGCCCTCCCCACCACTTTCTGAATAGGACGGGAGCAGAGCACCACTTTTTTCGTCACTTAAATGAAATATTGTGTCACATCAATGTCGATGTTAATATTTTGTAAAAATTAAATTAAAATAAGATGTTAATGTCCATAAGTGTATTTGGTTGGTTTAACGGGATGAAATATTATGGCTCTTAAATTAAGGGTTTGAATCCAATAACAATAGTTGTATTAAAACCTAGCACCGAGCATCCAGCCATGAAATGATATCATTAAGGACAGTTAAAATTCTGTCATCAGGTTCCCCTTCCAGAATGCAGTGATAGCCTTCTTCATACAGCTTCAATGTCTTGTCCTTGCTTGATGCGTGTTCGTAAAGAAACCGGCTCACCGCCGGATCCGTTACCTTATCCGCAGCTCCGTGAAGGATCAGCAACGGGGAAGAAACCTGCAAATACGATGTCAATCTCCTCAAACTTTTCTCTGTTACAAGTTTCAAATTTAGATTGCAGCAATGTAAAAGCATCCATTATGCTGTAGACAATGAGAAATGGAACGACATATCAAACTAATCAATCGGGAAACCGACCTTATCGACTTGCTTCTCGATTTCCTCGGTGGCATTCAGGAGTTCGACGGCAGTTCGCAAACGCGTCCGGTCGTCGTAACAAATCACATTGTACACAGCCTTGAAGGAGAAGATAGGATACAACAACATCATAAAGCAGATGAAACAAAATGTTAGTTTCTGGTAGTTTTTGAAGGAAACATTGACTCACCATCTTCTTTTTCCTTGGGTCTCTGAACATCAATTCGGATAGATCTTTCTGTGGAACAAGCTTTGCCGTTGGCATAACTTTAGCTAGAAAGGTCAAAATCTTCGCAACCGGTTCCGGGGGCTTCACCTCGTCTGCAATCTTACCGGCGAACTAATCGTCAAAAAAAAGTTCCACGATACAGAATGTGAACTTCAGATTTCATGTACAGCACTGGAATTTAACTTACTTTACACATTGGAGCTACAAGGATCATTCCATCCCATCCATGTGGATCCTTGAAGTGGACTTTGAGTGTAACAGCTCCACCCATGGACTGTCCCAATATGAAACAGGGCAATCCTTTCACTTCAGGTCTTTCTGAAGATCAATAACATCAACCAAAATCACAACCGATTCCGAAACAAACCACTCGAATGCGAGTACAAAAATGCATGGCAACTTATTGACAAATTGCATACCTTTGATTTTTGCATATTGTTCAATGACATTGTCAGCTAATTCATCAAAGCTATAGATGTAACCGTGCAATCCTTCGGAGAGGCCGAATCCGGGATGATCGATAGCATAAACGCCATAGCCGGACGCTGCAATGAACCTAGCAATGCCTGTAATTCAAAATTCTCGAAACGTCAAACAAAGTCCTCGGACATGGTTAGTAGAATATGAAGCCATAAAAAATGGACTGACCTTCAAAGAAGAAAGTACAGGTATCACCATAGCCATGGCAAAAGCATACAGTACCCTTAATTTTAACCCCAGGTTCTGGCATCCATCGTCTAAAGAAAATCTCCAAACCCTTTGAGTTTCTCTCGATCCACTACAAAGAAACGTCAAAACAATATTGTTGAAGTATACATCTTTTTCTTCAGTTTCTGAGCAAACAAACAAAAAAATTCAAATAAATAAAAGAAACGCTTACCTCCTCTGTTCTTACACCAGCAGGAGCCATCTGCCAAAAAAAATAGCTACGGTTAGTCGGTTACTATCTAAAAACGATAAATTATTAGCTGAATTCGGCTCACCACAACATTAATAGTTTATACAATAATATTCATGAAAATATTTTAGAGATGAAACTGCTAAGGTTTAAATATGGTACTATTTTTAAATTGGTAAAAAAACGTAAAATTGAATAGTAGTGAGTGTAGGAATCAATATTTTTCAAATAATAAAAATTAAGTTTTGAAATTTTGAACTAATATAGGTACAATGAGAATGAAATAGCAATTAAAAAAACAGACCTTGAACAATAAATGATCAAGCTGCTGGTGGACTGGGACGAAAGCAGATCGAACTCTTCTACGAGCAGCAGCGTAGTCGAGATTCTGTGAAGCAACGGAGTTCAACTCCTCGCTGATGCCCTCGATCGTCTTCTTCATCGCTGCCGCGGATACCACCGTGAGGCGACGAGTTCCGAGAAGTTGAAGCGGTGGTTTGGGAGAAACGAAGGGAATCGAGAGGATTGGTCGTGGATGAAGGGACGGTGAGTTGAGTTTGGATGGCAGGAAAGGCGATCGGGATCTGAAAGTTGAAGAGAGATCCATGGCACAGGGCACCGGCCGGTGAAACGTTGAACTCGAACTGGTTCTCGACTCGAGGGATTACTGTTTAAATACTGTGATATTTGGACGGAAAAGCAATGGCCAGGCCAATTGCATTTTATTACATTTCCTGCCCACTTACCTTAAATTATTGCTCGAGGTCCACGTGCTCTTTCTTTTAAAAAAAAAATAACAATATAAGAGGTGACATAAATTAATTAAAATTTAAAAAGTTTGTGGAAAAAGTTTATCTCAATCCACTAACATTTGAATTGACCATACGCAAAAAAGAAAAAAAATATGTATATAAATTCTAATCATTTGACCAACAAATTTATGAATTTAAGAGTCTAGTAAAAATGTAAAGTACTTCAAATGAATACCAAAATTTTATAAATAATTTTTATTTTCTTACTTGAAATAGTTATTGTAGTCAAAGAATTTATATGGAAATCTCATAATATCAGCTTTTACCAATTCACCGTTCAAAAATCTAACCACAATATAAATATTTTATTTTATTTTGACTGATTTGCCCAAAAACGTTTAAATTCTTTTACTTTTTTGAGTCTTCTAAAATCATCTCAAAAAACATTTTTGCTCTCAACTGTATCCAGTCCCTCTCTTCGTTGAGTTTTCCTAAATTCTTGCCCTTACCATTCTTGCTTCGTAGAAATATTCATTGAATCCTAAAAGGTACCCATTCTTGCGAAATACTCGTAAGGAAATGTTAATTGCACGTCTCGAACAATAATTACCCTTTTAATTTTTGTTTTTCCCTCCAGTTTTTTTTTTTAAATCTTAAGGATATTTTTCAATAACTAATATAACTAATGACATTGTTGCACCTTGTCACCACCTAAAAAGTTCCTTCAAACACGATTGAAGATATCTCATATGTCTCGCAAACATATAAGTCTGGTCGATTGTTACCTTTACTAAATTATTTTTAAATATCTTTAGATAAAGAGACGCTGTATATGGTGATTCAGATAAAATGACCAGAAAAATGTCAAGAAATTTAAGAAGATCACGAAAAATATCCTTAAAAACAATTGTGTCATGAAAATTTAAAATGCTTATGAGTCCTATATATTAAGGACTAAGGAGTAATGACGGAGCACTAACCATAGATGGTTGATTTAATCATAATTACATGAATGTATTAATTATAATTATAATTATAATTATAATTATATACTGATTGAAATAATTATTCATTTGAACTTGTATACACGGGTCAAGTATTAAGTACGGATTTGAAAAAGTTCGGGTACGAAACCTGCCAGCTTGACCCGTTATAGTTCATAACTCAATCTTTCGGGCTTTCATTTCAGAAAGTTGAGAAAATTTCAAAAAAAAAATAAGAAAAGAAAAGAGAACATTATTTGTCTAGAATAATCAAATCCCTCTACTTTTTGTATATTTAAAATTATTTTTTATTAATTTATTCCCTTTATTTTCCAAATTCAAATCAAATTATTAACATCGTTATGTTAAATTCACCCAAACAACTTCATTTTTTGTTGCTACATGGCTGCCAACTTACTATTATAGTATTTCATATGCCTAGAAGCCACCAATAACCATTGATATCTCCGCCGTTGGCCGGTCACTTCCGCCGTCAACTCGCCTATGAATCCATAACTTCACCAAAATTGAAACTCCTATCAACCTTATGAATCATTGAGAATTTTGGGCAGTTCAAAAGAAAATATTCGGTGGTTAGAGACAGACATGATCTTTATGTTAGGCCTGTTAACTTTTAGAAAGTTATATTAGAAATTTTAGTAGGTGTAAAATTAGATCATCAATATAAAATATAAAAAAACACTTAAAGTATAATGGAAGTGACTAAATTAGTCATTTCGCTTCAAAACATTCTAAATAACATTGTTGGATTCCATAATAAACATATACAATACCTGTCGGTTGATTTCATAAAACTTGATTGATATAATACGATATTAATAATGAGAAGTTAGCTGCAAAAGAGCCCTGAGTTTAAAGCCGATCATTCATAGTCGGAGTGTAATTAGGTGCAAAAGTTAGCTGAAAAATACCTGCAAATTTTTTAAATAGTCTGATTGTAATATAATATATGTTCAAATTCTTAACCATTTGACAATACACACACCTTGCAGACAAAAACAATTAAACTTAAATCTCCTAATATGAATACTATCATTTTTTCATTGTAACCACATGCAGGTAAATTATATTATGTAAATAAAAAAATGAGAACTAACGGATCACATCATCATTTTTTAATGAGAGAAACAGAAATGAAAGTAAAATAAAAATTAAATGACCCCAATAAAAATTTTAAAAGTATGGTGACCAAAATAAACACACTCTAAAAATTTAGTGACCATTGGTGTATTTTACGCTATAATAAAATTTGATACGTAGTTATCTTATTGTTTTATAAAAACGTTACACGGTTTTGTAATTATCTGAATTTTCATTGATTATTCTAATTAATTTAGTGACAAGGGTCTGGTTGGGTGAAAATGTTTAGGGGGAGTCCAATTTCATTATCAATCCAGCTGGATTAATTAGTTTATAAATGACTTAATTATCAAATAAGTATTTAAAGTATATTTTTTAAGTGATTAAAGTTTTTTTTTTATAATAGGTGTTTAAAATTTATTTCGTCGTATTTTTAGATGACGGCTATTTAATTTTTATATAAAAAAATTGGCACAAAAAAGTGAAATATTTTAGATATTTGTTTTTACAAAAAGTTTGACACATAAAACAAAAATAATAGTACGTAAAATTTTACGGAGTAAACTTCAGACACTTATTTTGATCAAAAAAAATAATTTAAACGCTTATTTTATAAGTAAGCCTTTATAAAATTACAAGTATAAGATTTTTCCTGTCACGGCCATTTTTTAATAATTATTTTTATTTTTTAATAATTTGTTATTGTCTTGACTTTTTCATATTCTTTTATTATATTTCATTAGCGTCACAATTTTTGGCATATGTATGAAACAATAGTTGAATTGAATTCCAACAAAAACCGGCAATTTCAACGTGACCAAAATGTTCGGGAAATGAGTGTACCGATGAAAATCTTTTACTTTTTTTTTTTTTTGAAAATTTTAGCCTCATTAAAAACCCTTTAACGGTGTGTCAAGGGGAAAAGAGTGCCCGAGAACGATATTATTTCACTTCGAAAGATCATATTACATACGTTCATATTCTCACACTCAGACTACACTGTTTGCATTTTCCATCACCCATAAATAGTTCATGTTTGGGTTTAATCCTTTCCTAGCTAAATCATGTGCTTCTTTGTTTTTTTCCCTCACTGCAAAAATCAGTTCCCCTCCTATTTTGCGGCAGATAATGTAGCACTCCATTGCCAAAGTAGAGAACAGCCCCGGTGCTTCTGTCGGATTCGCAATCCACTTTATCGCCAGCTTACAGTCGGACTCCAGTTCAATCTTGTGGATGCCTTGCCATTTAGAAACCGAAAACAAACGGCCTGCTTCTTTGATGCTTAGCATCTCCGCTCTTGTGGGATCCGAGACTCTGATTGACTTTGAAAATTTCATGAGAATTTTTTCGCTGTGATCTCTGAGAATACCACCTATGCCCATCACTCCCATGCTGCCTTGTACGGCGGCGTCCGTATTAAATTTAAAGCTTCCGACCACCGGCGCAACCCACATGGCTGCACTCCCTTTTCGAGTAACTGATTGAAACGACACCCCTTGTACAGGATTCCTTATAAAATCTCCTACGAAAATCAATTTATCAGGCCATTTAAGCTTGATCCAATGTCCAATTTGAACAAGCGCCATATCGAAGGTTATGCTCCAAGACTGCTTCCTGTTATTAAACACCAATCCATTTCTGCAATTCCAAATAAACCACATGAATCCTTGAAACGCTAGTAACCAGACGCCCTTCTCCCTGCTGTTACACAACGAGTTTGTCCAGATCCACAACAAATCCTTAACTGTTTCAGGAATCACTAGCTTTACATTCCACAAGTCACACCATTTTTGCAGGATTTTCCACGTGAATTCGCATTGGCAAAACAGGTGGTTACTGTCTTCCATTTCATTTTCGCATAAAACGCATATTTTTCCTCGAACGGCCGACACACCTCTTTTGCTCAACTCCGTGAATGTTGGGATTCTCCCGTGGATGATTCTCCATACAAACGCCTCGACCTTAGGCGGTGCCAAGTTCGCCCACACTAGACTCCAAATATCCTCCTGAGACGCGGCCGCCGATGAAACAATTCTGCAATAATCCTTAGCAGTGTAGATCCCCGACGATACCCTTGTCCATCTGAGTAAGTCTGGGTTGGAACAGTGGAGTCTCCTAGCATTTATCGTATTCCAGAACTCATTCCAAATATCGATTTCCCAGTCAAAAAGGTTGCGTCTCATTTTGATGTCCCACGTCCAAATGCCATCAACTATATTTTCAAATTTCTTGATCAATTCAGATTTATTTTCAGCAATAGCAAAAATCCTCGAGAACGCCAGTTTCAATTTTGGAACTTCCGTCCAAGCGTTGTCTCAAAACCTCGTGTTAATACCATCCCCGCTAAACAAAATCTTTTACTTCTGCTACACATAAGCTTATGACTTGGTCCCTCAAGCATATTCTTGAAAGATTTCCAAGATCTTAACCGAATCAAATTATCAACATCCATATTTCATCTGTTTAAATTTATTTTGTCGGATGAAAACTTTTAAATTTTATTATATTCTATTAATTTAATATGAGTTCGATTGACATCACGTCTTTAAAATTATGTCACTAATCTTAAATCGGTTTCTAAAATCTTGAATGTTCTAATTTCATTCTTAAACTATGATTTTCAATCTAAATTTGTCCCAAAATTTTAAATATTCTAGTTTATCTCTAAACTATAATCCTCATTCTAAATTGGTCTCCAAACTTTTGAACATTTCATTTACATCATCAAGTTATCGTTTTTGTCATATCATATTATTACATAATACACATCAATGTTTACATGACAATTAACAATTTTTATAATGATTTTATTAACATGGTATACGATTAGCATAAAATGATAATTTAGGGATAAAATTAAAATGTTCAAAAATTTGAGAATCAATTTAGAATGAATGTCACGGTTTCAAGATGAAATTGAAAAGTACAAAAGTTTAAGAATAAATTTTAAATAAGGGTCATATTTCAAAAATTTAGAAACCGATCTTAAATGAAAAACATGTGTAAGGGACGAGTGACACGACTAACTCTTATTATTATAATATTATAAATTAAATACGTTTAATCTCAATTATCATATCAAAGAGTTATATGAATTATTTATATATAAAACAACTCACATTCCACAACAAGATATGTAATACCACCAATTATATTAATATTATTCAAAATAAAATAGATAGGAGTAATATGATAAATGAATATTTACAAAGGTGTCCTGCTACCCTTCACAATTTTCCCACATTTTAATCAGGTTTTATTCTTTCGAAATAAACGGGGTTAACTGAGTCACATTGACTCGTCCGAGATGATGACGGCGTCAGCATCCCACCATGTATCCACGTCGGAATCCGTTACGTTCCTTAACGTCGAGCTCGGCTTCCTCATATCACCCACCGTTAAATTCCCCTTGACGCCACCTCTGATATAAACCTTCTCAACGCCGTCAGCATTGACCGCTGAGATTTTCTCCATTGGTTTTTCAGGGCTCCATTCTGTGAGAATCGCAGGTTGCCGGCAATGAAGGCGCGTGTCCCATGCACTGACAGCGACTCGTCCAGTCGAGGAACCACCGGCGGCGGATAAGAGAACCGCTGGCGACGAGGACGACGGCGCTGAAACCGCCTGAAACTCGCTCTTCCCCCCGAAAATCGACCCGATTTTCGTTTCCTTGTTAACGTCGTAAACGTTCAAAACGTTGTCGCTTTCATCAAGGTCCAACCGGAACCCTAATCCGAGATTATCCCAAAGCTTCACCACGCTTTTAGCGCTGGTTAGCTCTTCAGCCCAAGAAAATAGATCGCCGATGCTGCTTCTCCTCTTCCGAAGCGTGAAACGAGCGTTCCGCCACTGATGGTCGATGAAATGACCCGACCCTCTAACTCGAAAATCCTCATCGACTTGTCGCCAGTTTTGAGAATCGGAGGGCTCATCGTATTCCCCTTCGTCGTCCGATGATGAACAAGAGTCACTGTCCGTGTCTGTGTCGAAATCCGTGCCGTAAAGAAGAGGTTGGTTCGGTAAATAATGGGTTCGTCGGAATCTGATGATCAAAACCTTGAGTCTATTGATTATGGTAGATAAGGAGGCTAGCAGGGCAAGAATCAAAGCCCCCCATTTCCAAAAATCGTAAGCTTTATAGATTTTATGAATCCCAGAAAGGGCATAAACCTGGGAAAGAAAAGATGGGTTGTTTAGAGAGCTTATGCTAGCTTCAAAATCGCTTATTCTGTTGATAACTGAGATTTCCATGGTGGATATGGTTTGTTACATCCAAACACTGCCTTGTCTAACTATTTAGAAAGAAGAAGAAATCAAAGGAAAAGTTTTTTAAAGAAAGGGTAGCGAGAGTTTTGGAGAGTGAAAGAAAAGAGGAGAGGAGAAACTGGAGCGGAGGAGGTTTGTGAAGACAGTTAGCCTGGGGATTTAAAGGCGGAAGAAGAAGAGAAAAGAGAATAAAAAAACAAATTGGCGGTGCTGAGATGGCAGACAACAATTAGTTTTCTGGTGGAGAATATTTGGGACCACGTCAGATTGGGATGAGATGGATGAGTCAGCAACGCAAAAGGCCAAATATTGGTTTTTTATTAAAAAAATATTACGATGTTAAGTGCAATGCCAATACACATTATTTTTTTATGAGAGATTTTGAGTTTAAACTCTGGAAAAAATATTATTGAAAAAGAACTACGAATTTCGAATATGAACCATAAAATAAATATTATTATGATAAATCTTATTGTCATCTAATGATTTCTCCACAAAAGGACTTTTTGGTGAGTCACTTGATCATGAGATGTGTTCGGGTTGTGATCAAGGACAGTAAAAAACTTGAAACAAACAGATTTCGATATGACTTTATAAAGTTAGGTATTTTAAAAATTTAGTTCGAGATAAATTTTATGAATAGTAAAGGCAAAGTTAGGTCACAAGAGAGATGGATAAAGCCATAGCTCCATAAAAAATGAAAATTTTGAAGTTGGAATTCTCATAAAATTATTATTTTTCTTTAAAAAATTATAATTTATGAGATTCAATAATGAGCTGAGTGATAAAAATGTTCATGCTGCCTTTTCGAATCTCAATATTTTTTAAAAATTAAATATTTATACTTAATCAAAATAACATTATTTGTTCCATGAATTGAGCCATTTAAAAATATATGTTCGGTAAATAATATTGAGTTGCCTAGCCGACCATAATAAGTTCATTTAATTTTCACCTTCAAGAATCATTCGTTTCTTCTTCTTCTGTATTATCGGACTTGTATGAAAAGTTAGGATGATTTTGAAGCTTTGTTGCACTTTTTCCCCTTATATTTCAAATCTATTTTTTTATTAATTATTTCATTAGTTAACATATGAGCATGTTAGATTTATATACTTTAATTCTACTGTCAGAAATCAGTAATTTTTTAATTGAAAATTTGTAAATTTTGTATACCGGAAATATTTTTATTTGGTTTCCTTATATTTATTTGTTTTGAACTTCAAAAATCAGATCTGCTCCTACATTCTCTCAAGGCTAGTTATTCTCTTTCTCTATTATTTTGGTTTATTTTCTGATTTGTTTTGCTTTTTTTAGTTTGAATTTCGGAAATATTATTTTTATTCCTGTTTAGAATTTCGTTTCTTTCCAAATAATGAAATCAAGATATACAAATCCAGGTTCGGATAGGGTAAAATAATACTCATTCAAAACGAATCGAATTAAAATGGTAAAAGTTTATCTTATTTTGTCTTGTCATCTCTAATTGTATTAGAAAATATTAATATTTAGTCCTTGAATTCTACAATTTTTCTATTGTTTAATTGTTTTTCTATTGTAATACTATAATATTGTTCCACATGGTACAACATAAAAGTATCTTATCTTCAAATATAAAAAAAATTAAATTAAAAAAATAACAATACAAGGATTAAATCGAGAGAATCATCAAATTCATGGATTAAATGGTGTTTTTATCAATTTTTATAGTAATAAATTATGGTCTTCTCAAAGTGTTTTGTCTGTTGGAGGCTGTGGTTGTGGTTTGTGGCGGTGAGTGAGTGTCATCACCGCCAAAGAAGAAATACAAAAAACAAAGGGAAAATTTTGTGGTGGACATATAAAGGGGATTATTCCACCAATTATATTTTGACGCTGTGACAGCTCAGTCTCTTTAAAATATTCACCCTACTGCCACAGTTAGGGGTGTTCATTGTCGGGTACTTGGTTCATCCGAGTACCTACTTTACTGACTCGTGTCTCGTTTCGTTACACTCGGATACCTGTTATTCGAGTACTCGTAAAATTTGGGTACCTGAAAAATTGGATATTGGGTATCCGATTTATATATATATATATATATATATATATATATATATATTAATTTTAAAATTAAAAAAAATCACATGTTAAACACAAAAATATTTTTAAAAAATTTTAAACTAAAACTTAAAAGTATATAATACAAACATAGAAATAATTTAAAGATTTAAATTTAGTTTTAGAGTAAAAATATTAAGAAATTTAAAATAAAAATATAATTTAAAATATAAAAAAATATATATTAAAAATTATCGGGTCGAGTCAGGTACCCGATAAGCGAAAACTTCCGGCCCATGTCCCGAAAAAATTAACGAGTCAGGTATTTTTTTTATAAGATTACCCGATATTTTTATGTTTGAGTCGCCAGATCGTCGAGTCTGGTATTTTTGAACACCCCTAGCCACTATTATATTTAATGAATATACTAATCTTTAAGATTTATTTATTAAATGGGTTTTAAATAAAATTCAATTTTTTATTGATTGTTTATTTTATTTACATCAAACAAGTTTTTTTTTACTTTTATCCTATTATTTCCCGACCCGATTGACCCGACCCGAAAAAAATATCAGGTAATTCCCGAAAAAAAATTACCCGACCGGGTCGGGTACACGTCCCGACAAATTTCCCGGGACACGGGCCGAAAGTTTCCCCTTACCGGGTACCCGACCCGACCCGATAAAATTTAATATATATTTTTTTATATTTAAAATTATATTTTTATTTTATGTTTCTTAATATTTTTACTCTAAAATTAAGTTTAAATCCCTACATTTTTCTATGTTTGTATTATATTATTCTAAGTTTTAAGTTTATTTTTTTAAATATTTTTGTGTTTAACATGTAATTTTTTTTAATTTTAAATTTTAAAAAAATAAAAAAAATAGGAACCGGGTACCCGATACCCGATTACCAGGGTACCCGAATCCCGGGTACCCGAATATAATGGGCCGTGACACGGGCCGTTTAATGAGGTACCCGAATGAACCGAGTACCCGATTTTCCGAGTACCCGGTTTTCCGGGTACCCGAATCCTGGGTACCCGACAATTCACACCCCTACTTATCGTATTCTAATATTATATATGAATTTTTATCTCAATTTATTATTGTTGTTGGTAAAAATGAAATGATGGTGATTATCGGTGTTATATATTTCGAATATAAATTTATAACTGTCCGCCAAATAATACATACATTAAAAGTCAGTTAAACTAATAAATTCGATTATAAATTTCATAAACCGACTTAACCTACTACAATTCACTAATTTTAAAAATTCAAATTAATAACATCCATTAACTCAAATTGGTGGGTCCTTAACCGGCTCAATGATTAGGCTTTTTGGAGGTTCGGTTTTGGTGGGTGGTCCCCGCGCCACCTCTAGGTGGTGGATAGAGTGACGGAAGTCAATGGTCGGAGGGGGCGAGGGCGGGCACATCCGAATATTGGGATGGGTCCAATTTCGGGAAAACTTTCTGTTGTTCACATCTGTTTGTATTTGGGGTGACAACGTTTTACACGCGACTCCGTTTGGGGTTTGACTAACCCAAATCACACGCTACTCGTTTGGGGTTTGTTAAAGACGTGACTCCTTCCATCCTAATTTGCTGTTACATAACCAAACATTGGCTGCTCACGAAACGCCTGAGATCTTCTAGAGTTTATGTGAGTCTATGGATGGGCAAAACTCGACTCGACTCGAAAAAAATAATTTTTTATTTCGAATTTTGAGTTATTCGATTCAAGTTATTTGAATTATTCGAGTCACTCGAATAACTCGTTAAAATTTCAAGTTCGAATCGAGTCTGAATTTTGAAAGTTCGAATAACCGAAAAACCAAATAGTTTGAAAATATAAAATTACGTCGTTTAGTTTTAAGCCTTAGTTAATGTTATACCCTTCTCCAATACCTTACTTTCCTTCTTCAGCCATTCATATCTAACGTGAATTTAAATGAAAACCCCCCAATTCCCTTAACTTAAATCTCAAAGGCCCTAAAATTTTAAAACTTAATTTACACGATACTTCGAATTCTTCTACTATTGTGAGTTCGAACAAATAACAACGATTTTACAGGCAGTGCTAAATTTGTGATCATGTTGTTGACTTGTTGGAGCTCTAGACGTCATTGAGGGTTCTAAAACTACTAGTCGAGGAAGGAACATATATGCATATTATGATTATAAATATATTATATAATATAATATTTGGTTTATTTAATAATATCAAAAATATTATTTACACACTTGAAAAAGAATATAAAGAAATATATTTTATATGATTGGTCAGAGAAATTCATTTAAATTGGAATCAATCCATAGTATAACATTATAAATAATTACAATTAAATTTGTACAGAAACTCGAAACTCGATTCGAAAAAAAATCAAATAAAGTTTGAATGATAAAATTAGACGCGTCAACTCGAATAACTTAAAATTTTTTGACTCAACTTGATCGAATGCCCAACATTTATGTCACGCCTGAAAAGAGGCAGAATATTGATCTCACGTCGAAAAAGAAAAGAAAGATCTTGACATATATAAACGGTGACATTGTACGTCTTATTAAATATGTTGTATGGGAAGAAAGTAATAACTCGATAATATTTATTTTGATTCATACTGCATGAGAAACTTATTTACAAAAATAAAATTTATAAATAAGTTTTTTATACAAATAGGAACGTGATAATGGCGTATTTCTAAATATTTTATTTTATAGTTCATGAAACATATTATTGTCACATATACACAGCATAATCAAATTATTCTTATTACTCGAATTCAAATTATCCTTAGAAGTGAGTATCCACATTCAATAAACCAAACATTAGCTCATCCCCTTGTGTCCTGGTGGTAAAGGTAGATGCTCATCATTTTTTGGGACCCGAGTTCAAGTACCAGTATTGCATGTTGTGTGTGACGTCTTTGAAAAGACTAAGAAAGTTGAACAGCTGCTATCCTTACATCACACTAGCATATTCAAAAAAAAAAAACTATAAAACATGGGTTTAATATTCAAATAAGTACTCAAACTATATTATTATTTTTTAAACAAGTGTTTAAGTGTTTTCCGGCTCAAGTAAGTGTCTAACATTTCATTTCATAACTATTTTAAGGTTTTTCTGTGATAGAAATTAAAAATTTTCCGTTAGCCAATAAAAACACCACACGTAACATATTTTGTTGTTTTCTTCCTTTTTTATTTAAAAACATGAAAAAAATATTTAATTTTATTATAAAAAAACTAAAGCCCCCAACCCCTTCTGTTACGACATTGTAGTGTTCGGCAGTGATAGAGGGAAATTTAGGGATTTGAGATTATTATAAAAAACATTAAAGTGTTGATTTTTTTAAAAAAATTAATGATTTTTTTGATTTTTAAATAAAAATTAAGAAATAGATCATGCATTATATTTTATTAGATGACAAAATATTTTTTAACAACTATTGACGATTTTTTTTTAAAAGTTACAGAGTAAAACGTTACACCTAATTGAGTCAGAAAAGAAATATGCTAAGCACCTATATGAAAAAAATAGAGATATAATAATTTGGACAGTTATTTGTGTACGAAGCCTAAAACATAGATTTAAATTTTCAAAGATGAAGTTCCCTTTTATCCCATAAAAGTCAATGTATGTATTTATAAAGTAAAATACTTGGTTAGTAAAACTTCTTATTTAGTATAAATACTTATTTATTAAATAAACCTAATCACTAGATAATTTTCCACCGTTTGATTATACTTAAATTCAACTTAATTATCGATTAAAATTTAGATTGCTATTAAGTGGAAAAAAAACTTTTCACTTTGAAGATACAAAACACTTGCATATTTTTCTGAATATACCGGTGTGATTATATAGTACTAGTAGTTGTTCATTTTTTTCTTGACCATTTAATAACGCGCGCACACCTTGCACATACATGTACTTGGACAAGAATCTCCTAAGAAGAACGTCATCATCTTTTTCACTAAGACCATTTGTTGGATTCTCATATAGCTTTTATCTAACATTGTATTTAATTAAATTTTAGATCAATTGAGATTATTATCGTTGTTATATTTAAGAAGCTGTTCGTTTAAATACATTTAAATTAAATAATCTTTAATTTTAAAATTTTTAAAAAATTACAAATACTTTATTTTCATTTGTTTAAATTCCATTACTTCGTTTCAAACAAACTTTTACCATAACATTCATCTAATTTGGAACATTGATTTCGCGTTTGTTTATATTTTTCACAACTACGATGCCAATCTTATTTATAATGCCAATTTTTAGGTCAAAATTAGATTATTTGTTGTTGGTAATAGTGAGTAATCTCTTTGTTGTCTATAAAAAATAAACAGTTGATTAAAAAATATACTCAATTTTTATACATAAATAAATTTCTATCTCATAATTAAAGCATGAGGAGAATAACCTCCCAACAAACCATAGCTCATAGTTACTAGTAATGTCGTTTTCATTACAGATATTTTAAGGTCAAATTTTGTATAGATTATATCATGTAATAAGAATTTGATTTAGACTAAATCAAATTTTATGCTGTAAACCGTTTCAGGGTTCTATGGCTCTACATCAGGCCATTACGGTTAGTATTGCATCAGGCCCAATGTGTTCTCTATTGATTCCAGCTTTTCCTAAAGCATTAGCCATTCTATTGGCTTCCAGGGAGAGGTTAAAATATTAAATTTAAAAAATTTAAGGATTTATTACGTATTTAAAATTTAATTTATAGGGCAAAGGCCAGTTTATATAATATTTAAATTTATAAAGACTTAAATTGATTTTAGACCAAAAATATTGATAATACGGGTTGATTTCTCTTTAATTCAATCCCTACTTGATTATACATTTAATAATTTTTTATATTTTTATTTAAATATTTATTTTTACAACGACCAAATTATAATTAAACAAAATACATCAAATGATTTAATTTTATAACAGGAACTGGGGCCCTCTTAGGCCCCAAGGGAGCTCTGTCCATATTGACTTCTCAACAAAATATTCAGGAAACAATACTACAAAGTATGAACTATTAACCTGTCAACTAAATAAAAAAAATAATCATAAATTTGACTTCTTAACGTTTATTATTTCGAGTTATCATTTAAGATTTAGGTTTTAGGTCAAAATTTGAGGTTAAGAGGTTAGAGTTTAAAGTTTAATAGCTTATACTTTAAGATTTAAACTTTTTTTTGAATAAAAAGAACTCTTAACATTTTAGTTAAATGTGATCTATTTTTTTAACATAATGTGATTACATAGTAATATATACTATTTACTCTTAGCCTTTTGAAAACACACACTGTACTGACTATGCTGCTAGGGTCACCTAGGAAGAATAACATTATCTTTTACTATTGAGGACTGCTTAATAGGTTCAAATTTGATCCAATCTTTTAATATTGGTCAAATTGTTAATTTTTTTTATTAAAACGTTAATCTTTTACTCATTGATATGACCTCTCACTTAACGGCCTATGTATACTTTATGAAAAAAAAATACATTTTTTATTATTCTTTTAAAATTTTTATATATTTTTAACATTTTATAATTTTAAAGTATTTCTTGAATTAATATATCAAACAAATAATGTCATTTCAGCATGACATGTCACTTCAAAATCATTAAGAAATTTAATGTTTTGTGAACATTTTCTATTAAAAAACACATATTATTTTTCTTAAACGGTTAAAAATTAAATTTAACTAAAAAATAAGGGCCAATTTGTAAAAAAAAACATTAAAGATTAAATTCCTCGAAGTTTCCTCGATCTAGCCGCTGGATGTCTGCCCCATGGAACAGCCATGATCAAGTCCTATTCCACGAATAGTGCAGCCTTATTAATCCAACTGGTTTTAACAAAAATTTCAAGCACCGTGTTAATAGCGCCATCAATCCCGCCGCATTAGAGTCAAGATCAGCAATAGGCAATACCAGTATACCACCCGGGAATAACGTTGGAATAATACCACTCATTTAGCAGAACAACAACACAACTAGCAGGCCAATGAATAAAGAATAGTTATCCAGGAATAATATTATTCATGGAACCGCATAACTTTAGGCGCAAACTTCAACAACCTGTACAAAGCATCGGGCGAGAACTTTCTGGCGAACAAGTGACACATATTGGTTGTATTTCCATTGTACTGACATTGGCTTTGGCTCCTCAATCCCTCCAAAAATTCGACCGTCACATTTGTCCTTAAGAACTTAGCAGGATGAGGCCCTCCTTTGGACCAATCAACCCATGTTAATGTCCTGTTGGAATTCTTGTTCCCGAATTTCATGGTCACGAATGTCGGCAAATAATGTTCATCCGCATAGCATGCGCCCCTGCAATGCTTTTGGAACACCGGGAAATATTTCTGGTCCGAAACAACTTCGACCGCGAGGTCTCGGTCTATCTCGAACCATTGGGCGCCTTTCCTCCATTGTTGAAGTCTGACCTGAGGCCTCATTCTCTGATTGTATCGGCCTCGGCTCACGGGGCCTAATAAATCGTAGGATTCGACGAAACTCTGAGAGGAGTTGATGAGGTAAGAGTAGACGGTGGAGAAGTTGAAGAGCGGGATACAGGCTTCCGATAGAAGAACAAATCGTTGGTTCGAGAAATCGAGCAATGCATTCGCTAGGAGACGGCGTTCGGCTTCGATCATGTTGACATTGCCCCATCCAACTTCCTGTGCATAATCATGACATTGTTAAAATCAGGACTTGAAACAAGTTCTATTATACACTACAGCAAAACAGGTCTTTCGTGGCATTTTTTTATCCTATAGCGGCGTTTTTTAAATTTAAACGCTGCTAAAATTAGACTTACTGCAGCGTTTTTAAAATTAAACGTCGCTATCACAAGACCTATTGTGACGTTTGTTAGAAACGCCGCTATAAATAGACCTATTGCGGCATTTTGAAAATCAAACGCCGCTAAAATTAGACTATTATGGCGTTCCAAAGCAAGCGCCACCATATGTTATTCTTTAGCGCGTTTGTATTAAAAACGCCGCCAAATTTACAATTTTGTAGCGGTTGTTCTACAAACGTCGTATAAGTACAATATTCGCGGCGTTTTGTCCAAAAATGCCACAAAAGCGCCGATATATACCAAATCTGGTGTAGTAATACTAATGGACATAAAAAAGATGAATATGAAGAAAAATCTGACCTTGCTCGGAATTCGTCTGCCATGGAACACTGATCCCTCAGGCTCTGTTAAATTAAAAGCCGGATCGGAGTGTACATAGATGGAGTACAACCCGTGGTACCCTTTAAAGAATTTCTCCCACAATGGAGCCAATGTAACAGCCCCTTTCGTCAAGAACAAGAAAGCCACTTTCGGAACTCGATCAAACGGATATTGATGGATCCTAGGAGACATCGAAGCCCTCCATAGAAGCTCCCTGTCATCCATGTCGTGCATCGCATTCGGCTGCTTGAGGAATTCGGTTAATCCGACGTGACCGACATTTTTATTAATCGGCAACGGAGACGATCTCGAAGTCGAAGTCGAAGGTAATTGTGTGATGTGAAGCGCGAAAGAATAGTTCTTGAGATGAGAACTGAGTATGACTCCGAGAGACAGGCCGCAGCCGAATAGTAAGAAATAAGAGAGGATGTTGAAATTGTAGAAATGCATGTGTGCATTGAAGTGCTTCCAAAATGAGATCACTTGGTTATTGCTGTTGCCACACTTCATGTTTTGAAGAAAAGGAAACACTTTGAGAATAGAGAAACATAAACCAGAAAAACAAAACACAGTTGCAGAGGTGTTCGATGGAAACAAATATAAGGAGATGAAAAGTTTACAATTCTCAGCTGGCTGCCTTTATAGACCATTGGAAAAGAAGCGATGGCGGAGTCGCATGGTATAAAATACAAGTCAAAACTGCCATTTAAGTAATTAATTAATGGGTAAACTACACAGATGACCACTGAACTATAGTTTGGTGTTAAAATAAAAGGTATATTATTTTGGGTAAACTACATAAATGACCACCATACTATTGCAAAAGTCGCGATTTGACCACCTTACTTTTTTTTGAAGCAATTAAACCATCATACTATTAAATTAGGTTCAATTTGACCACCAGCCGTTAGAGGTTAACGGTAAGGTGACGTGGCAGTTAAAAAAACGAGGGTATAATTACACATTTGGTCCTTATTATTTATACAATCTTTCAATTTACTCCTAATTTTAATTTAATAAAATAAATTAATTAATTAATTAGATGGTGACACGTGTCACTACCTTATTGGAGGGATTTAATTATTTATATTTGATTAAATAAATCTATTTTCATTCTTCAACGTGTCACCACCGATTAAAGGAAGAAATTGGCAAAATCTTCATATGTGATTAAGGGGAATCGAACTTGTGACACCCAACAACAGGGAGTGCTGGTTTACCACCGCGCCAAATGATGTGTTGTGAAGTAATTCCTGGCGAGAAATACAAATACAAATACAATTAGTTTCTAAGTTTTGCTTTCTGCATTCGTTTGATGGGCTCCCATTTCTGTTGGTAAGGGGTTGCCTCCAGTTTCTTCGTCCAAGGCAATCATGTTGGCTGACCTTGCTTTCAAGAGAAAATGGCAAAACAAGTGTAAAGCTGAACCTTATGATAAGCCCAATATCGTGGCCGGTGTCAATATTCAGGTATGCTGGGAGAAATTCGCAAGGTACTTTGAAGTAGAGTTGAAAGAAGTAAAGCTTAGAGAAGGCTACTATGTCAGGGACCCTGTCAAAGCAGCGAAAATGGTCGATGAAAACACCATCTGTGTAGCTGCAATCTTGGGTTCCACTCTCAATGGTGAATTTGAAGATGTCAAGCTCCTAAAAGATTTTTTAACCGAAAAGAACAAAAAAACTGGGTAAACATCTTTATTTTTTTGCCAACAACAAGATAAACTTCATTATGATTTGAATTTTTGGAGTGTGATTTGGTTTGTTTTTTTGTAGATGAGACACCCCGATTCATGTGGATGCAGCTAGTGGTGGATTTACTGCACCAATTTTATACCCAGAACTGGAGTGGGATTTTAGGCTTCCCCTTGTAAAGAGTATTAATGTGAGTGGGCATAAGTATGATCTTGTTTATATTGGTATTAGTTGGGTTATTTGGAGAAGCAAGGAAGATTTTCCCATATAACTCATATATTAATGGTTGTATCATACATCATGAAAATAGATTTGGCTCAGCGGTAAGTAAGCCTCACTTACTCTCTAAAGACTCGGGTTCGAGTCTCCACAAAGCCAACTCTTTGCCTTTGATATTTTTCCCCAATCAGGTGACACGTGTCATCACCTGATTGGAGGGGAAATTAATTAATTAAATTAAATAAAAATAATTAAAGTCCTCCAATAAGGTGGTGACATGTGTCACCAAATAATTAAATATAATTAATTTATTTTATTAAATTAAAATTAGGATCAAATTAATAGAGTGTATAAGTAACGAGGACCAAATGTGTAATTATACCTTTAATTTTTTAACTGCCACGTCACCCTTCCGTTAACCTTTAACGGCTGGTGGTCAAATTGCATCCAATCTAGTAATATGATGGTTTAATTGCTTCAAAAAAAAGTAAGGTGGTCAAATCGCGACTTTTCTAATAGTATGATGGTCATTTGTGTAGTTTACCCTATTATTTTCTGCCGCAAATGCACCACACAATTATTTAAATTAATTTAGAGGACCAAATGTGTAATTATACCAATTTTTTAACAGTTCCGTCAATTTTTTTATTTTTTTAACGGCGTGCGGCTAAAATGGAACCATTTAAATAATTATGTGGTCATTTGCGACAAAAATTAATATAGTAGTCATTTTGATACCAAACTCATAGTTCAGTGGTCATCTGTGTAGTTTACCCATTAATTAATTCAACTTTTAGGGATGAAGGCGTTTCTACGTGGAGGAACATGCATGGAGTGTTTGGAAAGTCCCATGTGCGTTGAGAAACTTAACCTGGTAAGGAAAAAAAAGCAAAAGTGAAGTCGTGGAGGCTGGATGTATGCCGCCAATTATTACAATTCTTCTCTGTTTCCAAGACGTGTTGGACTTGATCAATCCAAGGCGAAAGGCCCATGCAGGCATGCACAACTGTGCAAACGCGTTTCGTGTTTTTCTATGAGCTTAATAATGATTTGAGCTTTAGATTATATCTGTTTCTTTCAAAATTATAAAATATACCAATAGTCATTCAATTATAAAATGATTGTTTTATTCTTCTTTTAAAATTTATAAAATAATTATTAATTGTAAGTATCTATATTTATCTTAAATCTAACACACCTACAATTGTTCGAACTCGATTTTTTTTTGAAAGATAGTATAAATTTCATTCAAACCAAGACAAAGAAGAACAAAAAACAATGGGCAAGTTAGTCTTAAACACGATGGGCAACTTAGTCCCAAACAGAATTAGTTCATTATAGACGCAAAAAACACAGCAAAGCAAGGCCAAACATACAGGTTAGAAAACAAACTGAAGGAAGAAGAAGCCAGTCATTGAACATTTTCGGTGGAGGAGAACAAGCGCCGGTCGTCTAATCCAAACGAAAAGTTCTTGACAGCCGGGCGAATCGACGGGCGATCCAACGGGCCGGGAAGACGTAACCAACAAGAGACTAGCCATAAAGGCTAGAAAAACCTTGACTCAACTTGCCAATAAGCTGCTAACCAAGTAAAGAACCGTCAAACGGGTAGAAAGGAGACAGAGCCACCGAGCCGACGATTAAACCAAGAATAAAACCTGCAAAAACGAAGCACGAAGCCTCCTTTTCATCCACGTCCGCTTTGGTTAAACTTGTCTATAGGTCAATTGACCGTCCGCCTTGTCTTGAACATAATTTAAATTTATTTAAATATAATTATAAAATATATTTTTATTTAAATTCAAATAGTAAATAATAATTTTCGGATTATTATATAGTTTCTCTAGTCACTACATCGAGGCTGCTTTTTAGGAGAATCACGTGGGAGAATGGAGAAGATCATGATGTTAATTATGGACTCAATAATCAGTGAATATTTGTTATTTTTAATGAGAATTAAGTAACCGAATAGGAGAAGATGTGCCATGGATGGTCACATGAATATTATTTGTCCAACACTCGACATTCATCATGTTTCAATTAAGGTTAATTTTATTTTATAACAATTTTAAATCAGTGTATTTATCTTTCCTTTTCAATTCTATATATTTAATTTAACCAGTCTTTTCAAAATTAATCTCTTGCTCTTTCCTTGTGCCTATTTCGCCTCGCTCTTTGATCGTATTAATTAAACCATTAAAATTTACACATTTGATTGATATATTCCACATCAGCAATTATTTTAGTTGTTTTGTCTGATTGGTCAATTTTGATGGATGATTTCAAAATTAATTAAATATTTTAAAATTACATTTTTGGTGAAGTACAATTACATTTTTTTAAATCAACATTAATTCTACTGGCATACCATCAAACACCATGGGCATTAATTTTAAAGAAAACAACCTGTGACATATTTACACAAACGCCACTAACTATTTAACGACAAAGTATCTAACATGATAGAGGACAACTTGTAATAACAAGTATGTTAATCAACGATAAGGTAAAATTGATACAACTAAATTATCGACAAAGTATCTAACATGACAGAGGACGATTAGTAGTAACAACTATGTTAGTCAACGAGAAGGTAAAATTGATACATTTCGGAAAGTTCGAGGACTGGTTAAAAGCTATAGTGCTAAACCTTATTTGAAGAAGCAATGGTTAAGAGGCTTACAAGTAACAGCAATATCTTAGAAGGATAAACTGGAGATATGGGCGTTACCAGGTATCGAATACGACTTCAGATCTGATATCAAATATGATGGATTCACATGAATTACCAGTAGATGAATGTTGCCAGGGCCTCTCGCCAACTCCAAATATCCAAATCATGCACCCTTTCGGTTTATTTACTCAAATCAAGGCATGCTTTTTACCGAGTAAATACCCGGCAATGCCAACCAATGTCCCGGTAATAAGCAAACTAGGAATCTTCAGCTTCGGACACTTGAACCGAAACCTGCTACTAAGATATGCACATGTCCACCTCAAAAAGAAAGACACCCATGTTTTATGCAACTTCCGAACAGAAAATTCCTACACGATTCAAATTCAGCACACTAGGTTGATAATGAATCGTTCCATCCCGATAGCCAATTTATGATGAAATCGAAAGCATGAATCAACATAAAGAATATATATGTATATAATTATCACTCGTGAATTTCTACTATCAGATGATGAAACTAGTTAAGATCTGACGTGACATTATAATTGCATGTAAAATGTACTAGTTTTTAGGATCTCTTTAGCTTATATGAATCAGAGAAGCTGCATGTATAAGGAGGCCATCCAACAGAGAATGCAGGTGAGTCGTGGTCCACAGTTATGTCTTTCCAGGGCTCGGGTCAAGATCGGCCACACGGCTCTCAAATTCATCGAAACTGTCGACGAATTTTTCCATAGAGAAGCCCTGCATTTTCTCACAGAAAAGGTTGCAGTTGTGTCTCAATAATGTAAAGACACTAAAATGCTGATCCTAATAATTTTAAATCCAAAACGAATATCCGATTATAAGCAACATAGGTTTTCGAAACGGAGCGTAAAGGAAATTCCAAAATATGATGTATTTTGGTTGGCCATCTCAAATTATATGCTTTTTCGTTAGATGTGCTAATCCTAATTAAACTATGACACACTCCAAGCATTCTCTGTGATGGCTCAATGCTGAGGTAATTTAAAACATCAAATCCAACACATGATTCAAACCTTAGTTACACCTGGGAACCTATTTTTACCGTACTAAACAGCGCACAGTTACAAACTCATAAGAGGCAATAAGAACACAACTCATAAGAGGCATTCTAGAGATGAGGAAAATGATGGCTCCCAACTGAGTGCAGTTTTATGAAAATATGCAATCGACTATAATCATGGAAAAAACTTATCCTAAATTCTGATAAAAAAATTACCTCTGGTAACTTCTTTTGCTGGTCTAGATGATCCACATGTAGCCTGACATTTGATGCTGCAGCAATCCAGAACCTGTGGTCAACCCCGGCATACACAATAGAAACTATGTCAAACAGTGTTTCTGCTCCATTTTCTATGGCTTTCAAAATGCTTGCTTCTCTGCTCCTTCGGTTCCTGAAAAGAAGGAATCTCTATAAAAAAATTTCTATGCCGTTTGCAATTCCATGATGCTAGAGAATCAAATTATTCAACAAAAGAAATGAGCTTTATATATTATCAGCATAACTTGTCATTGTCAACATTGCATAACTTGTCTAAGTATCTATGAATGATATGACCAAAATAAAACAAACAACTTGAAAAAGATATTCTGAGACGAGAAATGCTAATTGTCAATTGTTTAGATATAACAAGAGATTTTCTGAGGTCCCAAGATGGATTTCGAAATGATCTGGTACAGTGGTAATAATTCTAGCAGTAAAGATTGCTTCATACTTGAGATATTCACAAAGCATGTTCTTTGGCCACATGTTCACTCTCCCGTGCATGGGGATCAAGTTATGTGGTGAAAGCTCCAAAAATTTATAAGTTGTTTGGAAGTATTCCTGCATAAAATGTTGAAATTTCATTCGGAAACAATGTTATACAATAAGGCTCAAGTAAGTAGAAGAAAAAACTTATTAGGCTAAAATACTAAAGCAACTCCCGGACTATTCTACATTTCTTAAGTAAGCCCTTATAGTTGCATTTGTACCCTTACATGTTCCTGATTCAAACAAAAAGATCGATTTATATTCAGGGTTATTTGTGCAATGTTCCTCCAACTTCTAATTTTCCCCTAAAGTACTGGCATTCACCACTCATATCCAGCACATAATCAAACATAAATATGGGGGTATGATTCTCCAAATATATGAAAAAACTCAAAAAAAAAAAAAAGAGCATACTTGCATATGACACCCATAGTCGAGTCCATGTAACAAGGTATTTGGGTACAAATCAAAAGGTTAAAGGTTTATTGATATAGATGTAAAGGTTAGGGGTCTTATTTTGGCGCAAACTGAACCCAACTGATTAAGTTTTGATGCTAAAAGAAGCAAAACAGAAGCAATTTCTGAAAGAATACATTTATTATATACCAACAATCAACTTTGTTATGGTCTTGTTTCAGAAAATAAAATTCTAGGCAACTATTACACTCTCAATATACCTTTTATGTTCCCCATAACATACAACTTCAAACACAATTGAAGGAAAACTTTAGGTAATGTTTAGTTAAACAATACGAAACAAACATTAAATCAGTAGAAAACACTGAAATATGGTAGATAAAGCTTATTGAATTTTCCATTGAACTAGTATGCCAAAAAAAAAATTTACTGGGGCTTTCAAATGTGCTTACAGTCATGTTTCCACCAGAAGTAATGTCCAGAGCAGCGCTTCCTTGACTGTGACAAACCCACCGGCGTTATTAGTTTAGGTTCAAAATCAAGTCATTTTGCATGGCTTCATCTTTTCAAGTATATTAACACGGTAACACCACCTTCAGCAACCCATCGTAGAATAGGACATAATTGGATGATACATGCTTTCATATGTTAAAAAACCTTTAAAAGCTACACACTAATCTCAAACCATAGCTACTAATCATTTTAGATACATAGGATTGAATGGGCTTAAGTCACACACCCTACACCATAAAGTTCACATCCAGCCTGATGGAACTGCTCTGTTCACTAGCCAAGATTGAAGTTTTTGAAAAGAAAGTAACAAATGTGATTAATGAAAATTTTAAGTTGCCAAAAGGCTTCCTCCGCAACTTTTTACTGCAAGTATATTAACAAAATCTTATCATGTCATCACTTCATAATATAACTTTTAAACAAAAAAAAAATTAACAAAAGGACTAAGTTTTAATTATTAATGAATGTAGGATTTGTTTGCTTCAGATGGATCTAAAAATTTTGCTATTTGACAGTTTTAATGTTGAAGCCTAGTTACTAATCCTTTTTAACATATGCATTTCTTACTCTTCATGTACCTTCCTTGCAACAAACCTTTTCTCCAAATGTTAACAAACTTAATTCATTCTTCAACAACTAAAGGAGGTTATTTCTTTCTGTTTTTTTATTTATTTATTTTCTTCAATTAGTTTTTTAATGTGCTTGCGGTGTTTAAACAACAATGCCAGTAATTTCATGATTTCTCACTCCAACGCCACAATGTTAGAGCATCAGGACTTTCAACTTATAGAATGGAAAAAGTCATAAGCCCATAACCAATAACCTAAGGCCCAAAGAGCCCCACCATGGCACCATTTACAAAAATAAATTTCATGAAAGTAAAATTTTCAACCATATACGATTTTGAGAGAACAATGAGATATCTGAATGCGGGCAGTACAATTCTGTAAATCATACTTTTCATGCACAAACATATGAAGAATATTCTTTTAGATTCTTTTATTTATGGTATACTATTATTCCAGAATTTTGGACAAAGGCTTACCCCACACAGTGATCACCCACGATTAATGAGTTAGTACTAACATCAAGCAATGCCATGTGGCCATCCGTATGTCCCTGAATTAAGAAGAATGTTTTTCTTAGATTCAGATAAAACAGAAAGTTGCACATCCAAATTGCACATAAGAGATAAAAAAAATAGTGATCACAAAGAACTGTATTATTAAGTGCACATATAATCATTTAACAGTGTTAATATATACACTAGCCAACTACTGCACCGATAATATATTCTTATTATTCTGTTTTGCAAATGCCATATTAGTTGATAAACACCTCTATTATCTTGAAATAGCCAACTACGAACTGCACCTTGGGATTCCTAATACTTGGTAAACAAACCTTAGTAATTGAGTACTATTAATAAAGAAGCTCATTATTTTAAGTTATAACCATGTACTCCATTCTACATTAGGATGTCAATGAAGTTTTTACATAAATGCCATTCGAAGTTACTATACCACAACATGAGGACCAGTAATACACAAGGTAACTTCCAAGAAAATTACTATATCACAACTTCAAAAAATGTGTCGCATGTTTTTTCTTCCTATCTTGCAGTCAGTCTGTTAAGGTAGGACCAAGACCAGTATCTAGAGTGCAACCTAGCCATTTAACAAAAAATAACAGAATGAACAATATGTAGGAGATTGGAAGTTAAAAGAGAAATACTGGAGCAAAAATGACGGTCAATCTCTGACCACCAACCAAAATGCTTTCTCCTCCAGAAACTGAGGTATAGCCAAGAGACCAGTCACCTGTCAACATATGACCACAACCAAACAATGAACTCGACAGAGAATTGTGATGTAAGTCAAGGTTCTGAGCGATATAATTATATGTATGACAAATTATGCAAGTTATTGAATGGGGTATATACTTATTTCAACCATTCAATGAACCATCAGGCTTGGATGAGGCATTTACCTGCCTCGCATGGTGAGCAATAGCCTTTTGTTTTCTATTAATAATTAAATGAAAGTGAACTTAGAGTTGGGTTTCCGTTTCCAATTAGTGTAATTAGCTGCTAGGATATTGAAAGAAAATGATAAGAATTCGAACATAAACACTATTTCTGACCTTTTCCAATGCGGCGCATAGTATTTTCATGTGCAAGCAACGTAGCATTAGGGTTGCATTTTTGGATAACAGAAAGACCTGAAGAAGACCACAAATCAGTATAGAGTATAGATATTTGAACCATAAATATAAAACTAAGAGCATGCTATTTCAGAAGAAATAATCTCAGTTGGCAAGGAAAAGGTAATGAATAGCCTTAGATTTTTTTGAGCAATGAATAGCCTTAGTTGATTGAATATTATAAAATAACATGGAAATATGGTTCCAAATACATCATTTTTGAATAAATAGTGAAGTCAGCAGCTTTTTGGACCTCCTTATAGGAAGTGACTTATTAACCTCATAATCATACATGAGAAAAAAGTTAAGTGTACTTCTAGGAAGAGATTCCTTGGTCTTCTAGAAAACACAAGGCAGATTGTTCATTCACATCAATCATCAATCCTATTAAATGGATAAATATGAGCTAGGTACCAATCTAGAAAGTTACAAAAACTAACAACTTCATTCAAAATTCAAGTTCCAATCCAATCAAGCACATATGCATAAAGCAACCAACATTCAAGATTCATGCATGAAGAATCTTTTTTCCCGACTAAGCAAAAAAATTTATCAATGATAAAAATTCTTGATAAAAAGACTACAAACACAATGGAGCATCAACAGACACCATAAGGGCTAAAAATGAAAAACAATATGAATTCCAAAAAAGCCAAGAAAGTGTAGAAGCACGCCAATCGCCAGCAAGTAAAACATAGGCAATTCCTATAAACACATGCCCTTGCCAATGCATAGAAATAAGCACCATTGCATGAAGATTATATGATAATAAGCACACTTGCATGAACAACTTATCAAGTGTTCAATATCAGTACATGTAACATAATTACATAGACAATATGGGCACATGCACATTTTCTTTAATTCAACCCATTTTTGATATATCAAAAAGCGAGTAAAGCATGATATCACTAGTTGAAATTTGAAAATCTCTCTTTCAAAAAAATTGAAAATATAAAATGTTATATCAAAAGCAATCAAGCTCAATGGGAGAATATCAACCTAAAATATGAAGCTCATAAGATATGCACAAGAAAATAACCAAAATATGATTAAACATAAACCTCCATAACGACATACCCAAACATATTAAAAACACCCTAATGATCAATAAGACCAAAGTTCAATCCCAGAAAAACATCCTTGTTAGTTAGCTCAACAAAAGGAGGTGCAGGAGATGGAAAGAGGTGGTGGAGCATCAGCTTCTATTCCAAAGCAACAAATCATCACGTGTTGGGTGGAGCTTATAGTTTAAAATGACCTTGCTTGTAATTCTCATATTTAGGCTTTCTATTTGAACTAACCAGCCTAATTACTCTAGGGTTATTTTTTTTACAGCCAAATTATTCCCAAATCTATCACCTATATTCTTATTGACAGGAAAGGTTTTCCTTTCTTTAAAAATATTTAGATAAGTGCCTCACAACAAACGAATGTTGAATAATTGAGGTAAATTATATAGATGAAGAGGTTAAATAATGCAAAATTCACAAAATATTACTTAGAGGTACTTTGTGAAACTAACCATCAACATGATCAGCGTGATGATGGGTAACAAAGACAATCAACTTTTTAGGCAAGGAAGCTACAATCTGCTTGAGCTGGTCAAACAAAACAGTAAATGTCAATACAAAGTTAAAAGTAAAACATGCCAAAATGAGAAGTACAGAGCTAGATAACCATAGAACAAAATATCACGTAATCACTAAGGTGTTATAAAAGTTTAACTATTTTTCTAATCTAAACAAAGTTTCAGGCCTTTAGATGATCATTTTCCTTTCACATTTTACTTGAGTATCTACCCTTTAATTTGTTTTGACAAAAGAGAAAAAAGGAATTGCTGTAGAAATACTCTAATCCAATGTGAAAAAGCTCCCATACAGTAAAATGTGTAACGGATGAGACCCATATGGTAATGCACAGATTTTCCTTTCATGATCAAACTATAAAAGTGAACATTATGTAAACACTCTCAAGTTGAACTGAAAGATTAATCAAATGACATTTCACAATTTTCAGAGAAGCTGCAAGATCGCATAAAGGCTATTGCTTTAATTGAGAGATAAACTAGGAAATCCAGCTAAGAAGTGAGGTGTTAACTTGGTCAACATAAACTATAACCCAGTGACATAGCATAAATTAGCTCAAAATGAAATTAGGTGGTTCAAGGAAGTGAGGGAAAACCATGTAAGAAACAGGCATTTCATACCTCTTCATGATACTCACGTCGGCATCCTGGATCCACAATCAATGCATCTCCATGAGCAACAAAGCCACAATCGCCACACGTATCTGAAACTTTTTCAGGTGCAAATATTACCAAGTTTGTTGTATCAAAGGGCTTCACTGTCCTACTTCGCATAGGCAGAATTATGACTCCAGGAGGGTACTCCTGAAAGTTAGAATAAATATCAGTCCATAAAACATTTTAATAAGTTAAATTCTATATTCAAGTAAACACCGCAATTAAAAAATGTCAATCTTTTTTTCCAAGTAAAATAATATGGACAACCCTTGAGCAAACTCCTATTATATATATATATATATGAAAATGAATATGCATATGCATATGTATACATACAGGTAATACATATACGTATATGTATATGCATGTGCATGTTCCAAAAGGCAGGTATTAGGAAAAGATTCCTGTGAGACTTAATGAAAGCTATTGCAACAACCGAGGCTGGCAGCCTTTACATTCATAAAGGGATCCTTCCTTTAAAAAAATATAGGAACTATGTCGCATACATGTTATATAATCAAGAAATCTCTGAAAAGGGTAACCCAAAAGGTATGCACATAGGTGAGAAATAAAATCATTGGTCACTCTAGAGATGTGATGTATGTAGCATAGTGTAAACAAGTCCATCACAATCTTATAGACTTGTATTGTTTTAAACATCAATTCTGTACACTTAAAATTCTTGCTAAAATATATTATAAGGTGAAAACTACATAGGTGCCCAGGCAAGCAAGCCTTAAACTTCTAGAAAACTCTGCCAACCAACTGGATATCAGAGGCTCAAAAATTGCAATTTTAAAAGTAAAACTTAAAATAAAATTTTCTTTGCCAATAGAATCTTCATTTCCTAGAACTAGGCACTGGCCTTTCATATTCATATTTTCACTTTGAAGGAGTAAGAACCACAGCCTTTCATCTCTCCAGTTACTTGCATTTGGAGCAAACTTCATCGGAGCATGAAAATAAAGAGATGTATTTCTGATATTAGGGATAAAGAATCAATATATTGCCCCTAGAAGTTATGTTTCCATGTAAAGTTCAGTCATAAGCACCGTGAAATCGTTGATGTCTAGACCACATTCTTGATTATGGCTAATGCAGCATGCTTTTGATAGATCAAAATCAGTCAAGGTCACCCAAAAGACAGCAAACCTGATGACGCAAGGTGGGTGGTAA
This sequence comes from Hibiscus tridactylites, assembly GCA_958450335.1. NCBI lineage: Eukaryota > Viridiplantae > Streptophyta > Magnoliopsida > Malvales > Malvaceae > Hibiscus > Hibiscus tridactylites. The sequence goes on from OY288281.1 coordinate 88,545,649, forward strand.
TTTCTGTGCAGCAGACTGCAATGAGTCATTTATTAGAGCAATGACTACCAAAGGCCCTACACGATCATTACATGGTTTCACCTCCAGAAGCCAATTAAGACAGCTTTCAGTAGACATCCACTTAGACAGCCCTGAACAAGTAGTGGAGTATTTGTAACAGAAAGTTGCTAGTGTTTTACATCATATTCTGTGAAAAAATAAACAAAATAATAACCCATTGGATTTGAACAATAGCATTCTAATGAACTCGTGCAATTCGTTGAAGATAAAACCTGCACTGTTTTGCCGAGCCCCTAAATTGATAAATTTTACAGCTTTAACAAACTCACACCTTCTAATGCATTCGAAAAGAAGCTAAAAGCTAAAAATCTAGGCAATGGTTTATATAGCTGCACCTGAATCATTTATAGTCGAGTTAATCTAAGAACTTAAGTTCTTTCACTTAATATTTTCATCCAATCATTTCTCTTAAGTCCCATGCATTTCTACAAATCAGCATAGAGGTTTTAGAAGAATTAGTCTATAAAAAATTTAAACCGACTATATTTAGCTTGAAGTGCGAGTAATATAAACATACCTTGACAAGTTTGATTTCCATCCAACAATTTGCCCACAACAAACACAGTATTAACCGGAACCCCAGGTCCGAACTCAGCTTCCTCCACATACTTAAACAAACTCCACTCCCCAGCATCACTCATCTGTAAACCCAATTTTTCCAGCACCTAGAAAAAAGAACCAATAAACCACATTAGATCACAGAAACTCGAAAAATGAAATCTTTATTTAAAATGAGGGGAAATTACCTCCTTAAGAGCAAGCTGGACATCAAAATCAGTCAAATCGATGTCTTGGGAGGAGTGGGCGCCATGGATAGCGATCGCGGAGTGGGAGTGATCGTTTTGAAGGTTGAGAACCGTGGAAGGAAGGTCCCAGAGATCAGAATCCACATAAGAATCGTACTGGTCTTCACCGAATTTAGGCGGTGGGGTTTGCTTAAGGAGGAGGAATTCAGCGGCGTTTAAGGGGTTTTTGAGGATAACAGCAAGATTGTGAGTAGCCATTTTTCTTGGGTTGTTGGAGAAATGAGTTGAGAAGGTTGAATCCGAAGAAAGGAAGGTGACTAAAACCTAAAGCTTAAGTGGTTGGTTGTCAATGGAGTGTAGGACTTGGCGGGTAGGTACATTATTGATTTAAGAAATAAATAACTAAAATAAAAGAGCCGACTTTGCCGCCACAACGAGACCGAGACCGACACCAAGAGGTGGTAGAATTTTGATGACCATATATACAAAGTTTCTAACTTTGAATTAGTCCTAAGAAATCGGAATGATAATTTGGGTTTGATTGAAGATTCAATTACATCGTTAATCGTCTTGAGTTTTAGGACTAATTTAAAGCTCAGCTCATAATTTGAGCACGAATGATGATAATATTAACCCTTTTTCAAAATATCGTTTTTAATTTCCCTTTCTTTGCTTTATAACGTACACTGGGGGGAGCTGGTTGGCTTAAACTCTGTAAATCAGATAAAAGAGAGAATCTTGCATTTCTTAGGTCATCTCACTGTCTTTAGTTCTGGGCTTCTGTAAATTTGAAAACTTCAAAACCCTAGCTCATTCATTTTGCCATTTTGATTTCTTTGTAAGTTGGATACTCACTTTATCTGTTTCAGTTTACTTTTGTTAATATTTATTTGCCTTTTCTTTTCTCTAGAGAGAGATGGAGAGATCCAATACAGCTTTGAATTCCGTGTAGTTCTTTTCTTTTTCCCCCTCTTTGAAAATTTTTAATCTTTTATTGCCTTTTTCTTTTTCCGTTTGAATTTGTAGATTTACGCCTGTAATTTAGGCATATCAGAGGGGAGCTTTAGATAACCGAGGAAAAACACACAGAAGAGTTGAATTCAAAGGAGATGGAAGGACCATCGGCTCCGGCCATCCGTCGTGACCCTTATGAAGTTCTGTGCGTTGCAAGGGATTCCACTGATCAGGAGATTAAATCTGCCTATAGAAAACTAGCTCTCAAGTAAGGCTTTTTTCGCTAAAATATTTGAGTAATTTTGTGCTTTATAGGAAGTTGACGATTGCAAAAATTTTGCATTTAAGTTTAATTGCAAATTATATGATGGCTGGCTCAGAGAGGTTACTGGCTTAGTGGGGGAAATTTTGCAACATTTTGTGGGTGAAATGATGGAGATTTTTATTGGAAACCTCTATGAAGAGTTCTTATACTTGTAGGATGTCTCTGAATATAGCCGAGGCGGATTGTTAGAGGAACAAATGTGTGTTGCTAAGCTTCCAGCAATTCTTTCTTTGACTGTCACAGTTCCTCGTCTAATTAAGTTTAGTGGGAATTTATTTTATTGTCATTTGCAAGTTGAGTGTTCCTGTGATCTGTAAGTTATTATGCAAACATTTCATACATGAGCTGCTGCCATTATAATAATTGCACCGATACAACAATAAACTAAAACCAATTAATAGAATTTAAAATGTGGATGTAATATTACAAATGAGATTGTAGTCGGATTCTTATCCATTTATAAAACGACAGATCTATGGCTTCGACCTACAAGAACTATGACTGAGTTATTTAGTTTGACAGTACAATCAAATACTTGCATGTTTGGCTTAATTTTTACCAGAATTTCCTTATATTTGCTTTTTCTGTTCTTTTGGCAGGTATCATCCTGACAAGAATGCCAGCAATCCTGAGGCTTCTGAGTGTTTTAAGGAAGTTGCATATTCTTACAGCATCTTATCTGACCCGGAAAAGAGAAGACAATATGACACTGCAGGTTTTGAGGTGCTTCCCTTTAACACTGTTTTAGTGTTCTTCTTTATGCTCAGTTTTCTTATATCTTTGTATGTTGTACAGAATTAAGCATCGCAGCATTTGTTTCAAGGTTCATTTTCCTTTATTCAGTGTTACTGGCTTACTGCTCAGCTCAGATTTAAGCATTTTTCTTTGTTTGAGTTTCACTCGAGTTTCATGCTAAGAGATTGGTGCAATTGCTCTAAATTTAGATTTTACAATGATTTTCAATTCAGAAAAAATGTATATACGACTAGAAAAAAGTTCTATGAGAACATCGGTTTTATTTTACGGTTGTAAAAATTAGAGTTGACTATTATGAAATGAACTGTTGATTCAAGGAAGAAGAAATTGTTTTTCCTTGTATTATGTGTAGTTGACTGTTATGAGAAGCTGGATTCAATCGTAAAAGTGAAATGTTCCTATCTACACTATCTAGGTTATATTTTGCCTCTGATCCCCTCTATTATTAGGTTTAAAGTAGGTTTGCTAAACCCAAAACCTAAGAGAATCTTGTATACAGAAGCAAATAGTAAGAGGAAGGTGTTTTCTCTGAGATTTTGGAGTGGCTTGGGTACTCATTTAATTCTTTCTTATATCTTTTGGCATGAAATAATTGCCTATGAAAGAGTCCTGGTACTCAATGTGAAGAACATGTATAAAACATTCCAAATTTAGCCTAGTATTGTCCAGAGAACATGGCACATTCTAGGTGCTTGAACCATTATATTGCTTGAAGTGCAAGGCCGAGAAACCCATTTGCTTGAGTATAGTAAGGTGCAATATGTGTGCATATATTTGCATGCAAGACATATATATATATATATATATATATATATATATATATATAATAAGTTTTAAGATATATAATTGTGGTAAAAACTTTGAAAAGTGGTCTACTTTATCTTACAAAACTTGCTTTTAAATTTTTGGTTGGACAATATGCTTGATTTCCTTATGGTCCCATGCAAGTGTCTGAGGTCTGAGGTGCTTTTGTTGTTTGGATCTAAGGTGCAGCATCTAGTTGCACACCTTAACAGCATTTGTGATATAACCTTAACTGTTCTCAACACCCTGTCCATAAAAGTCATCTTTGCTTTGACTTTTGGTGGTCAATTTTTATGTTCTCATTTCCACCATATCTTTCTCTCTCTCTCGCACATACATGCACAGAGAGAGGTATTAGTATTCTTCCTTTTATGATGACAATCCAAAACCTATATCTTTTTCTATTTTCTCAACAATTTTGCAAGGCTGTTGAAGATTCGATGGATATGGAGATTGATTTATCCAATTTAGGAACTGTTAATACAATGTTTGCAGCATTATTCAGGTGAGGCTTCCATTAAATATTGCAACTTTTATGTTGCATTTACTTTTTTTTCTAAGTCACCTATTCTTTCTTTTACCCTGCTTCTTAAATGTTTTAGCAAGCTCGGTGTCCCCATCAAGACTACAATCTCAGCTAATGTTCTTGAAGAAGCTCTAAATGGAACCGTCACAGTTAAACCCCTTCCTATTGGAACATCAGTTAGTGGAAAGGTGTTTTATGTCTTTCTAGCCGATTCATCATTTTCTTTCACACAGTTTCCCAAATTCTCATGCATTTTGCTGCAGGTAGACAAGCAATGTGCCCACTTCTTTGGTGTAACAATAAGTGATGAACAAGCTGAGGCTGGTATTGTTGTCAGGGTAACTTCAGCCGCACAAAGCAAATTCAAGGTATCTAATCTGTAAATTATTATTATTTGAATGGTCTTATGTTCTTTTGAAAGGACTGGAGTGCCTGATTGTGTCCCCTATCTCGTCACTTCTCTCTCGATTTCTCTCTTGCTGCGTGTTTTTGTGTGCATGACCATTGCTCATGGGCATGCATCACTTCTGCGTGGCACTATGTCAGACGTATATAGTAACTGACTGTTTCATTAATGAAAAATTTTCAGTTACTTTATTTTGAACAAGAGGTCAATGGTGGCTACGGTTTAGCCCTACAGGTACTAAGCACTTGTCATCCATTCTTGCCCTTTCCAAATTCCAATTTGTATGACTTTACCTATAACTTTTGTAGTACATGCTCAATTGTAAGTGTTAATTTCTAAGGTAATCCGTGCATATTTTATTTCACTTTCTATTGCTTTTATATGCCTATTTCTGGTACGTGAATATGCCATTGTTTCTATCTATTCCAATGATATTCTAGATGTAAAAAAATTATCTGAATAAGTTGTTATTCTTGACTTCTATATTATACAGGTCATACACTGTATGATAGTTCGTTATTTTTTTTTCTAAGCTTGAGCTTTCAATTTTCCCTTTGTCATTTTCCATCAGATTGCCATTGTTTTTGACACGGTTGTTGCTATACTAGTGCTCTATGGTTATATTTAAGTACATGTTACTAATGGTTCAGTGGTTGTGCAGAAAAAGCTCTTGTGGAAAATCAAAGATGTGTCGTTACTTGTAGTTATATTTCTGAAGTAATTGGGCATTATCCATACATTTATTACTTTTCTATTGATGATTTCACTGTCTTGTGTCCAGGAAGACAGTGAGAAGACAGGCAAGGTGACATCTGCTGGCATGTATTTCCTGCATTTTCAAGTATACAGAATGGATTCGACTGTAAATGCGGTGTGTGAGTTGTCATTTCTTACGTTTATCTTCCTTGTCTCTGGTCTTTGTTTGACTTGTTGTAGTAAGGAGTGGTGATATATTCATGTATTATGCAGTTAGCAATAGCTAAAGACCCTGATTCTGCTTTCTTTAAAAGGTTGGAAGGTCTTCAACCTTGTGAGGTTTCAGAAATAAAAGCCGGCACACATATATTTGCTGTTTATGGTTGGAGCATTTTGTTTTGTCTGTTAATTATGTTTGAAGTATGTTTAGGAGTATTTATGTTTTCGGGTTGACTGGTTCGGCTGCATTTTCTTAGGAGATAATTTTTTCAAGACCGCTTCTTACACAATTGAGGCACTTTGTGCAAAATCTTTCGAGGATACTACTGAGAAGCTTAAGGATATTGAAGCTCAGATTATAAGCAAGAGAAATGAGTTGCGCCAATTCGAAGCAGAATATAGAAAAGTATTAATCCAGCTATGTTCTTTTTTCTATTTTGCTGAAAAATAGTATTGTGCTATTTCAAGCTTGTTATAAGCATAGCTTGTACACATTTGATCTTATGGTGGGATATTTTGTAGGCATTGGCACGCTATCAAGAAGTGACCAACCGATACAGCCAAGAAAAGCAGTCAGTATGTTTCAAAACCTTGTTCTCTGTAATTTTTAGTTTTATTTTTAAATTTCACTTTTTTATCTGTTGTTATCTTCCTGTCATACCGGGAGGGTTTTTCGTGGAATTATGCAGTCCTTCAAATTTAGCAACTGCCTTTCATATATTCATAAGGATATGCCTTTTCCATATGTATGCTGCATATCCAGTGCACCAGCCGGCAGCCGGAACATACACATGCCTTCTAATATTTTGCTCATTTCTATTGCTGATTCGACTCCGTGTTTTGGCATCCATAACACAGGTAGATGAGCTGCTGAAGCAGCGTGACAGCATCCATGCATCATTCACCGTAACAAAAACACCCAACGGTGTTGGTGTTAATCTAAGTAATGGAAGCACTAGCAAAGTTCCTGGTGAGGCTGAGAGTCCACCGGAAGATGGAAACTCGGACGGGAAGGACAAATCAAGCAAAAAGAAATGGTTTAATTTGAATCTGAAGGGATCAGATAAAAAGCTTGGTTGAAATGGTATTCAGGTTAGAAATATTTTTCCACCACTCTGCTGCGTGCTAGTGCTAAAACTTGCTTTGTAGTGTTATTTATTCGATTCATTTCTCATCTCTCTGATCCACCATGGTTTTCGAGTGAGTCAATTTTAGAGTAAAGATCGTGTTAGTGTACGACGATATGGCTGTAACTTTTAGGTCCTGTTTTTGCTTATTTGATCAATTGAGCTCTCCTTTGATACTTCACGATAACATCTAGTAATTCTCTTCATCATAGGTGTTCATACGAAAGGGTAAATAACTGTATTTGACACACACTTTACAGATAAAGTTGCTTGAACTCAAGATTAATATCTTCTTTTCTACTGTTACCACTTTTTGGATTCGACATGAAAAATATATTAAACTTGATTAGATCTTAGATTTGGTGGAATGGGTCACTTCATCACATGACATAAAAGATAATCCACCCAACCTCCCACCTTTAATATTTTATTAAAGGAGATGTTGGTATTGTCACTTGGAATACATGGAGGGGTTATAGTTTTGAGTCACATCCACATTACTTGGGATTTGGCCTTATAAAGTGCTTTGAACATATCCACCCAAAGGGCTTTTCAACTTGAAAACCTAAGTCTCATTTTGAAACTTCCTTTTAAAGAAATAGTTTCAATAAAGAAACAAAAGATGGTTACAAACTTAATGGAGTCTAATACGACACTTGTCTCGAATATATTCGTTTATTTAGTACAGTCGGACTAAAAATTAGATCGAAATAAATTTCGAGCTCATACGAGGTGGGAGGAGAACTCATACATTCATAAATTTATGCTTGATGAGGCTGAAACCTGAGACATTGAAGTTTCTATGACTTCAATATTGATATTAATCTAAAGAGATTATAATTTGAAAATGGAACTGAAACAAACAGATATTATTAGATTATTTATATTGTTAATTAAATAAATTAGTAGTATTAAAATATAGACACATGTTATGAAAATTAATTCTAAAAAAATATAAAAGTTCAAGTTTCTTCGAAAAATTATTTCACCTAAATAATGATTTAATTTAAAATTTTAGAATTTTTTATGCCATATTTGGTTGTACAAATTGTAATTAGTCATTATGTAGATTTAAATTTCAAATAACCGACTACGACACCAACCCTAATAACCGACTAAAGTCTTATTTTGCCTTTTGTCATACAAGTTTATTATACTTGAATTGGATAATATCTCAAGAATTTATTTGATTATTATTTAAATTAAAAATACCCTAAAATATTATAATATCAAAAATTTTGAGAGTAAAATAATTTTTTGCATCATTTTAATAGCTTTGTCGTAGCTGTGGTTTTCTATTACCCAACTTTATTTTTATCATGTTGTGTATAGAACATGGATGGGCCAAGAGGCTTTGGGTGCGGTCGCACCCATAAAATTTTAAAATATCATATAATTTAAATATCTTTTTGTATTTGTTTACTGATGGCTTGATTTTGCATCACTTAAAATTTTATAATTTCGCACATTTAAATTTATAATATAACTTTCTGAATATTCACACCTCTGACATAAAATCTTGTATTTGTTTCATATTTTTGAATAATTTTGCTTTTTGGTGTTGTATATCAAGCTTTGATAGTTTATTTTCTTGTCTCTTCTTTTTTTAAATATTATTTAAATTCGTAAGTATCTAAATTTAAAATCGGATAAAATTCAAATTGACACGTCTAACTACTCCCACAACTCTATATGAACATGCCTAGTCACATTTGTTTAAGGTCACTTGACCAACCCCTTGAGCCCCATAGTGGGTGACCTTTTTTCCTTTTTAATCTAATCAACCCTACAAAACAAAGGACTGACTGAGGAAGAAAGACCCAAAGGGAAAAACCATTGGATCCACACATATAATAAAGCACAAAAAAAGGTTTTAGGTTAAATAAAGGGAAGTTATTTTTTTTTCTCTTCTGAACTAATGAAGATCCCAATCTAAGTCCTAAATCTATGAGCATAATAATGTCAGGTCTCCTATTTATATAACAATTAACAAGAACATGTATTTTTAGGGGACTTCAATTAAATAAATAAATAAAGATGGACTCACATGCACAAGCATCCCATCTCTTACCTGCTTGTTCAATCCTGCAAGAAATTTGTCCTTATAAAGGGCAAGAAAGAATCTAAGAACATTAACTTATAAGAGAGGTTAGGCTTGACATACATACATGTAGGTTCATGATTTTTTTATTATATATATATATAAATCAAACCAATCTTTTTAAAATAACAAGATATACAGATGTATATGTATGTTAAAATTTTAATTATTTAATTATTTTTAGTATAAAATAGGCTAAATGTTCAAATAAATATGAATCTTTTAGCGCTGCTCGTGTAAGGTATAACCTTTCAAAACGGTTAAGTTAGGGTTTAATATTTTCTAACACGTTGAAATGGGCAGTGACGGAACTGTTAAGGGTTGCGAGGGATCCATGTCCCAACCCCTATTTTTTATTTTTTTTACTTTTGTTATGTATAAAAAATTTAAAAATGAATTAATTATATATTTACCACATCACTTTTTAAATATTTATGTTTACTCTGAATTCTAATCCTGATTCTATCCATACAAATAGGGGGTCTAACATTTCAAAACGGTCATGTAAAACATATTCAAATCTTCTCAAATAATACAAATAAAAAGATTGTAGAAGATATTGGACTCTTATTTGAAAGATGCGAAAATGTTACACCTTTATTTAATCGTATTGAAATATTCTACCTGTATTTGAACATAATAAAAAAACATTAGACTTTTAATTAATCATGTTAAACATTTACTCTATAAAAATATGAAAAAGGAGGAGCACATGTTGATCTTAGATATAATCATGAATGCGATCTAACAGTTGAAAAGAAAATGAGGTTCGGAGAAAAAGGAGAGAGCAATGGGGGTGGGTGGGTTGTTTTATGGGGAAAATGGACAAAAGTGAATGGAACACACATGAGAAAGGGGAGACAAAGGTGGGTCGTATAACAACATTTGTGACCATTCCAACACTAACACTTGGTAAAAGCTTTTGCATAATATAACACAAATTATTAGTATTATTACATGTATTGTTTTTATTAAGTAGGGATGTATTTACATTTTCAAGGTATCTGTCGAGTTTTAAATCTATATAAGATAAAAAAGTAGGAGCATTATTGACTATTTGGTTAGTCGGTAGATCTCATTATAAGAATTTTTTTATACACATGCATGTGTAAAAAATTTACACGAGCATTTATACACTTTTAGAAAAATAAAAGCTAAATCTCTAACATTAAATTTTAAGATTATTATCTTATACACTGGCGGTGAAAACTAAAAGTTTCCACAAGCATCTTAATTTTAGAGTTTAGGGACTTAGTTTAGGCTGTAGGGGTTAGGGGTTTATGTGTAAGGATTTAGAATTAAGGGATATTGGTTAGAATTTAGGGTTTAGAGGTTAGAGGTTAGTTTTTAGGGTAATATGGTGAAAATTTAGATTTTAATCTATAAACCCTAAATTATAAGTCTAAATTATAAATTTCAACCATTACCCCTAAATTCAAAACCCATACACCTAAACAAACACCCTAAACTAAGTCTCTAAACCCTAAAATTAAGGCGCTTGTGGAAACTTTTAGTTTCCACCGCCTGTGTATCAAATAATTATTCTAAATTTTAAGGGTAATTATTCTATACACAAGCGCTTGTGGAATTTTTTTACACAAGCGACTTAGTTTTAGGGGTTAGAGACTTCGTTTAGGGTTTAAAGTTTAAGGGTTTAAGTATAGTATTTTTGAAATTAGGGGTTGTTTATAGAATTTTGGGTGTAGAGTTAAAATTTAGGGTTAGGTTAAAACCTAAATCCCTACTCATATTACTCTAAAACTTAAACTTCAACCCTAAATTCTAACTCTAAACTCTAACTATGAACTCTAAATTCTAAACACCTACACTAAAACCCCTAAACTCTAAACTAAAACTATAATCCCTAAAATTAAGATACTTGTAAAAACAAAAACTTTCTACCGCATATGAACATGATAATAATCTAAATTTTAAACCATACAAACTAAACTCTTGAACATCAAATCCTAAATTAAATATCTAATTCGTAAAACATAAAAAATTTAGATTGCAAAACATGTATATTTAAATAATTTTTCGCATTGTTATTAGTATACTAATAGTGCCACATTAATTATTATCTTTGGAAGTGGGAGGGAAATTATTTAAGAGATTAGAATTTAGAAGAAAAAACAAAACAAAAACTTTACTGTCTCTGTCTCGTAGTTAGTAAGATTCGGATAGATCTTACTCACATGAACAAATATAGGTTTCAACGTCAATCACGCTAAACACCCCCTAAAGTATTATTAGTCATCATCAACACGTTAACATGTGGGTCGGTTTAAGTAGTTTTAAAACACCTGAAACATTCCTATTTCCCATTCATTAATTCCATACCCTAAACCCTATATACACTTATACATATTAAAGAGAGAGAGTTAGAATCCATTGATACACAACGTAAAATTATGAGTTTTATATATTTTTTGGATCGTTAGATTGGTGAAATAGATGACTGAGATTAATTTCTTACTCTTTTTTTTCAAGTGATAATTTTTACATATCTTATGTACTTTTAATCTCGGTCATTCATTCCACCAATCCAACGTTTCAAAAAAATGTGTAAAACTTAAAAATTTTATACTATATATATATTCAAACAAGGCAAGTGAGAGCTTTACCCTAAGTTCCCATGAGTTTTACCTACACGTTGCTAGGTATTCAGCTGCGCCATCAGCCCATCACCAATCACCATATTATTATTATTTTATTTAATTATTGATATCTGACAAATTCGAATTGAGTTTTGTATACGTCTAATATAGGAGATTTTTTCAATTTAGTTTTCTCCATTCACAATATCATGATTCGAATTCTAATATTTTTTAAAGGATCTAACACCCCATCCTACTGGACTAATTGGTTGTTAGTACATATTATTTTTCCCATATATACAATATATGCATGCATGGATTTTACATGTTAGATTTTGTTTGACTTTTGTAGAGAGAAATGGGGAGCCAGGGTGGTGGTGGGTGGCGGTGGCGGTGGCGGCTCCTGAGATTAAGCTGGACCGAATTTAAGATGTGGCCTATGGGCATCACGGCGTCTCATTGGAGACACTTCCACTACCATTAACACTTACTTGATTAAAATAAGAAAAAGAAGAAATCCATGGCGATTACAAAAAAGAGGTCCCCAGTTTTCCAACATGTGTCATCATCTCGCATGGAATCTTTTCATTAGTACACCCTCGTTTTGTTTGTTAGTGTTTTGTTTAATCTGAAACCATACTCCATGTTGATCCCACCATTAACAGGGGTCGACCTAGCTACCTATAGACCTCAACTTCACTTAAAATTTCCCTTAACCAGCTCCTTGGAATTGTACGTGTCGTGTAAGAATGTTGTCAACCAGTGTCTGAAAACAACTTTGTTGGGTTCTGATTGGCCATCGAAACCCAAGCTCCTATCTGTTTTAATCACGTTCTCACACTACAAGAAAATTAATTTTTAGTGACATCAAAAATAGTCATTAAAAGTATTAAATTTAATTACTAAAATTTATAGTGACTATTTTTCTGAGTCGTCACATGTCGTCACTAATAACTCCGTCACTAATATATTAGTGACAACTTTTATGTATTTTGTCACAATAAGTTATATTTTTTATGACTATATTTTTTGACACAAAAGATTAATAACAGTGACTAAAATTTAGACACTAATGTTATTCTTATTAGTGACAAACATTTTATCACAAATACATTTTGAAATAGTGTCTAAAATACATTGTCACTTTCAATAATAATAAAATAATTATATTTTTTTAGTTGCAACCATCTTATTCAGGCCCGGGTCGGGCCCGTACTGCACTCGAAGGGACTCATCCCATACAAGTCAGCCTTCATCGCGTGTCCATTATTCAAGGACTTATCTCGATAGCGTCGAGATACCAACCCTAGAAGTGTGCTAGATACCAACCCTTGACTTCTGCGACGAGCGCGATATGAGGCCCTCTGCCCCCAAACTGGTCCCTAGAAAGTCATCCACTTGGTCACAATGGCTTGTACACCTAGGGCCCACATGTGACATATTTATATATCAATTTTTAATAAATAAATACAATGCATGGTTTCGTGGGGGATCGGACCTGGAACCTTTAGGGGAGAGTGCAATGTCTATCCACTAGGCTATGCACGAAATTTAATATTATTTTGAAAGTAAAATATTATTCAGGTTAAATTGTAATTGAAAATAATTTTTTTATTTTAAAAATATGTATTCATTATAACAATAATTAATATAATAATAATTTAATTAATTTTTATATGGTTTCCTATACGAAATACGTTTGTTGAAGAAAATATATAAAAATAATTGAGTTGGTTTAAAATATAAACATATGAATATTAAGATTTACACCTAAATTATTGATAGAATTATCCTTTATGTGATAATTATTTACTATAATGACAATGCAAATTTTACCTCCACAAGAAAAGTTCAAACAAATATCAAGTGTAAAATTTTTCACAAGGTAAAATTTTGCTATCACATATTATGCCAAGATTACATATTAGTCTTTTTACTTTAATTTGTTCGCTTTAAGTTTATGTACTTTCTATTAAAAATGTACTTTTTAAAATTTGAAATTTCGATCTTGACATGAATGATAGTCTTTAAATATGTTAAGTAAAACTTTTGATTTTTATTCTTTTGTTCAATCATTTTTAGTCATTGTAATTTAATCATATTGTCGTTGTCCCGTTTGGATTAGGATTGAAGTTTTAAAATTTCAAAAATATTGGGACTAAAATTGATCAAAATAGAATGACTAAAATAACAATTTACACATAGTGTAGAGACTAATAGAATTATTTTACCTTTTGATAAACTAGTTTATGCCTTTATGGTAACTTCAATTTTTTATAATTGTTATTATTACTATAATTATAAAAATAAATTTATTATTGTGACAATATATAACTTGTCATTAAGTTTATTTTTTTATTGGTGACAAAATTTATCAAAACAAAAGTAAAATTTTAAGTGACAAACAATTGCATTGTCACAACAAATATCAAAGTATAGTGACCACTTTATATATCGTCACTATTATGTGTCAAAGTTTTAGTGGCAATGAAATTTGTGTCACAATTATAGACTTACAGTGAGAATTTAATTGTGAAAAATGTAATCGTCACAATTACTATTACAATAGTGACCAAATAAAAATGCATCACAATTACTTATGCCAATAGTGTCGGGAAAAAAATCTGTCACAAAAATTTAATATTTGTGATAAAATTACTACTAGTCACTACCAATTTGTCACTAAAAGTCTATATTCTTGTAGTGTCAACAAAAGCTTCATTTTATATTAAAAGTTGTTGTACCCTCGTCTACGGGTCCTTCGCAGATGGATGGAAATCTTCCTTCTTTTTCGGTGCTCTTATTTATATTTCTACGTTTGAAATTAAGTTTAGGGTTTTAGGTTATGAGTTGTGGTGAGTGGTTAGAAAATTCAGGGTAGGGTCTATTTTTAATATATAAGATGTAGGGTTTAAGATTTAAAATTTAGGGCTATGGCTTGAAATTTAATTTTGTAATGTTTTTTAGTGTTAAGCATAAGTAGAGGCACCGAAAAGAGACAAATGATTTTTATCCTTCATAGATATATTAAGAGTTTTTCTCCTCAACATAATTGTTATTAGGTCCATTTGATCCACCAGATAATTTTAACATCTGACAACTAGAGTTATATTGTCAATCCAGATACATTTAGAGTTTTTCTTCTTAATATAATTGTTCTATTCGACCTACCAGACCTACCAGATAACTCTACTATCTGACAACTAGAGTTATATTATCAATCTAAATACATCTAAATTTTTCATTCTCAACATGATTGTTGTCAAGTCTATTTTATCCACCAATAATTTTATTGTCTGACAGCCTGTTAATCCGTCAATTAACCATCAACTTTAGGTCTATCACAAGCCACCGATCACAGACATTTGCATACCCACATAGGGTAAGAAAGAGATCTGTAGGACTTTCGTCCCCTATTCTTGATCTCTATATTTTCTTTTTACATACTTCTTTCAGACTGCGACTCTCCATATAAACTAGAAGGAATCATTTAAAGCCGCCATCATTTTAAAAAAATTGAAAATAAATCAATCTAGGGTTGATTATAAATCGGAGACAGATTTGAATTCCCGTAGGTGAGGGTCCCAAAGCAAGTGTTCTTGGGTCGTGTCGTGTTCCCTTAAACTGATCTCCTTGGGATATCCGAAATCTTTCTCTTTCAGTCTTAAGTTCCCAGTTCCCACTGTTCATGTCCTGGAAACCCTTTTCATCATGTATATATACCCCCCCCCCCACATGCAACTCTTTCCCTTGCATTAAATTAAACTACTAACCCTAGGCTTATTCCTTTTTCTTTTCTATCTTTTCTCTATCATGGCGGAGCTAGAATACCAAGCTAATAGTACCAAAAGCAACAGCATAACCTCGTGTTTAAAGCTCTTCGGCTACAACGTCTCGGAAGATGATGAAGATGTTATGGAATCCAGCGCCACCAAAGATCCTTCATCGGGGTTGTCTTCCGAGCCGGGAGGTTTTATGGCTTCCGGTGACCGGAAATACGAGTGTCAGTACTGTTGCCGTGAGTTTGCTAACTCTCAAGCTTTGGGAGGTCATCAGAACGCTCATAAGAAGGAGAGGCAACAGTTGAAGCGTGCTCAACTTCAAGCCACGAGAAGCGCGGCCGTTTCGTTCTCTAGGAATCCTATTATCTCTGCCTTTGCTCCTCCGCCGCATCTCTTGGCGTCGGCTACACCCGTCGTGGTGCCGGCTGCGGCGGGAGCGTCGTGGGTTTACTTGCCTCGAGGAGGTCCACCTCCTTTCCACGTCTCGCATGGTTGCGTGATCCCAAGCGCTGGAGGTGGTGGAGAGGGAAGGGGGGCGGCGGGGGTACCTTACGGTGGTGGTTTGGGGGATCCCGGCGTCGGCGTTAGTCCACAAGTGATGCAAGGTGGGGCCTACCACCATGGGCGGGCGGTTGATGGACCATCGTTGCGTAGGTTTTCAAAGGGAGACGGTGGCCCCAGCTTTGACGAAGCATTGGGGTTAGATTTGCACCTTAGTCTTGCTCCGGCCAGGCCTTGACTCCGGCGTTACTGCTTGGGGATCTTTGTACATTTTCAAAACACTTAATTTTTTTATTTATTTGGAAATTATTTGTTTCACCTGTACATACTTTTTTTTTTCAAAGTTATAATCACTTAATTTTCCTCATCAATATGAACCTGTTATCTTAATATCTACATCTAGAACCACTTTGATGTATATAAGTTCTGTAAATAGTAATTCAGTTGGCATCGTTAATATTATAACATATATAAGTAAATGGATTTAAATTTATTTGAGCTTGTAATATATTCTGATTTACGAATTGCGAGAGATAATAGTAGTTATTAAAATAAAATTGAAAATTAAAATTCCCGAAACCAAGATAATTGAAAGGAAGGAATGAGTGATGGACATTGGACAAATGTTGTGTCCTTACCTTGCAACATAAATGGCAATGTGATCCGGATAAAAATCTTCTACACTTTTTTGGTGTCCCTACTTACGCCTCAGTACTAAAAAATATTATAAAATTGAATTTCAAGCCTTAACCCTAAATTCTAAATTCTAAACCATACACTCTATACATTAAAAAATACACCTACCCTAAATTCTTTAAACTCTAACCTAAAACCCTAAACTTTAAACCTAATTTTAAGCGTGGGAGCATAAGTAAAGACACTGAAAAGAGACCGAGGATTTCCATCCATGTGTCCATCAAATGAAACATAACACTGCTTGGCTGGTTGTTTTGTTAATGGTTTGGTTGGACACTCTCCAAAGGTAACACCACACTTTGTCTCTCCCTTTATTTCTAAAATGTCAAATGCCGTGACGATCGAGACTAAAAAAGTGGTGTCCAAAAATACTTTAAAGTTTAAACCCATGTGCACATTTGATTTCTGGAGAATCTTTGCCTGCTAACTCGGTGGGGGAACTCAAGTTGGAGACATGATTACCGTCAAATCCACCTCAGCTATTGTGAATGGAGAAAATTAAGTTGGGAGAAAATCACCTTCATATTGAGCCTCTGCAAAATCCGATTCGAATTAGCGGGTGAAAATGTAACAGTCTTAAAACCTAATGTTTGTCTCTCTTCTTTTTTTACTTTCAGGGGCTCTCCATTTCAACAACAGCAGGGTTTTGAATTCTGATATTAGGGCATCATTATTACTCTTTAATTTTCTCCAACATGCAAAGACAGATTAAATAACCTGGCAACTGTTTTTCCTCCGGAAGGTGAGATATTATTTCTGTTGAATCTGTTCTAGTACCAATAATCCCAACTAACCATTTCATACGTCTGTTTGTGTTTTGTTTCTTGTCTCTCAACTTGACTAGAAGATGATGAAAAATGGGACCCAATGCTTTTGAAATCTGCAGCTTTGATTAGATCATAAGCTGCTGCAATCTTAGTGTCTCATATTACTAATATGACAGATTATGAATTAATAATGTATTAGGTTGAGAGAACAATGGGATTCTTATGAAACAGCAACTAAGAGAGCTTGTGGGCAAAAACAAGCTTACGTGTAAGCACTTAAACGAGATAATGCAAGACAAATAAACCTAATGCATCATCCTAGGGTTTGTCCACTAATCCAAACCAGCTGATTAAATTAAATTGGTCAAAAGGGCAGGTGGTCACCCCAAAACTATTCCCACTTTTTTTATTTATAATTTTCGGTGCAAAGTGAAGTTGAGGATCTTAAAAGCATATTTCAACATGTCCATAAGGGTGGGTGACAACTTACAAGTTTTCTCTACTCGACGGATTTGTAAAAAAAGTCTTTGAAGTATCGTTTGTCACACAGTCAATTGATAAATCGACTCAACAAGTCGGGAGATTTCTTGTATTTGAAAAGGGTGGTTTGGAAGAAGTTGATTATGTAGGTGCTACAAGTGTGAATAAGATTCCACTCTTGATTGGATCCTTTAGGACGTTTAACTTCCATATTCATAGGTTTGAAAACTAGTGCACTATCACAAAAAAGGGTTTCTCCATTCTTGTAAGATGAACTAGGTTTCTTTTGACATATATAACTCCCACACTACAACAAAACAATTCTTTAGTGGCGTTTTTTAACTTTATAATGGCTTTTTTAACGCCGCTAATAACTTTTTCGGCAATTAGGAAAGCGCCGCAAGAAATATCGCTTAAAGCAACGCCACAATAGTTTGCGGCGTTTTTGGTAATAAAAAAAAACGCCCATCAAACAAAGCCTAGAGGCCAAAATAGGGACTAACATAAAATTTTATGTAAATTATTAAAAAAATTGCATTAAAGGTGTAAGAGGTACAAAATTATAATATTTTAGAGAGTAAAATTAAATTGTCAACAAAAAAATTAAATTTTTAAAGGGCGATTAGTCGACTACCCAACATCTCTCGGTCCATCCTTAGGCTAGAACACAAAACCAGCTGTGGATTGGGACCCAAATCTTTTGCTTCATCAATGCCATTGGAACGGATGTCAACACCCACTGAACTCGAGTCGTCTCTCTTTTTACTATTCTTAATTTAATAGTTTGTAGTGGGGAAGTCACACCGCCCAATGAAATTCCAATTTGTGTAATTAATTACTAAAATAAATCAAAGGCCAAATGTCTATGAATTTCTTAGTCACATTGATCCAACCAAAATCCAGTGCTTACTCACATTCCAATCAAATTTCATCACTGAAGTATATAGTTCGCATGCTCAACATGATTGTTGGGACCATGGAATTCTTCATTCTTAATTAGGCAAATGGTTGGAGCTTGATACACTTGATTAAAAGTTAAATAATCAATCCAACATATTGTATATAAAATATCAGTTAGTCTGGTGAAGTGAGGCGTTAGATTCATTAAGATCAAATGTTCGAATCTTGGTGTTGCGAGTGAAGTAAATAAGATTAAGAGGAATGTATTGTCCCCTAATAGATCTTTATAGTACCACACTTGAATTAATATTTAGTCGATCAATAGATTAGATACGATTGATTATACCAACAAAGTTTTCAAACAATGGTATTGATTGATAATATTTCCATGAGTTATCTGAAGATTGGGTGATAAATAATCAAACATTTAACTCTCTTTTTTTTTTACAGAAAAGGACTTGGAACATTATGGTGGGCACATCATCTCTTTCTTTTCACATATGTGTATAGAAATTAAATTTGTTGGTGGTGGGTGGCTAGATATGCTCTAGCTCAAGGCTGCCCAATTATTTATTGATGCCTTGCATTGATTTTTGTACTATTTCCCAACTAGTTATGACCGGAAATAATTTGTGTAATACAACATGCAGTACCAGAAGAAACCCACTGCTAGTTCACCAGAATATGACATTGACAGAAGTTAATTTCTTTTCAAGATAATGCATAAATTAAAAAAAAATATTCATTGGAAAGTCCCTAGGTGTGAAATGCACCAACATTTAGTAATTTTTTTACTTATGTGCCAAGAAAAAAATCAATTTCCTAAGTTGGCAACATTTTAAAAATAACCAAATCTACAAATTTATTAAAGAATTAATATCTGTGCACTGGTCATTCTATTTCCATCAATCATTATTATGCATATGTGTATGATTCACTTATAGATTTGTATAATACATCTTAATATTAGTGATGAATAATAGAATAAAATTATCTGCCCCTTAGTATGTATTTTATTATGTACACATCCTAAAAAAAATTGGTTTAGGGTTTAGAGTTATAGATTAGGGTTAAAGTTCAGGAGTATGGTTTAAGTAATTGGAGCTAAGTTGTATTTTTAAGGTTTAAGATATAAGGTTAAGGTTTTAAATTCAACTTTTTAGTGTCAGGCATGGAAAATAGTATTAAAAGGGGCAAAAAAAAATTTGTTTATGAATAATTATGAAATTTATATTGTATAATAGTGGATGAAAAATAAACGGATGAGAGTTTGACCCGTGAATCAACTAATGGCATGTATAATTAATTTTTTATAATGTATCGTTTGATTTATCAATGAATCATAGAATTATACATCTAATCTTGATAATTCATTTAAATTAATCTATAATGAGTGTTATTGGTTTGGTTTTCTGGTCTTTTAGGTGCATGGTTTGGTTGTGTATAATGTGTAGTCCAATGTTTGTTTGTTTTTTTTCTTTTCAATAATCATAATAAGATAAATTTTTGAATAATTTCTACCTAAGGGAAAAGAGAAGGGAAATTTTTTTACTACTGAGTCTTGAACCCACAATTTAAGGAAAGAGGAGAGTGTCAACTGAGAGCTTGAACCACCTGCTCTAAAGATTGTTGACTTATAAAACGATAATAAGTGTATTGGTAGTGGAATTTTTTCATAAACAAAATTAAAACGATGACATGGGTTTATTATTTTCAATTTTCAATTTTAAATTTTATTATAATAACATTTATGTTATATTTTGATACGCAAACTGTATAAAAAATACACAATTTTTCTATAAAATTTAAAACTTAAATCCCAAATCATAGTACCTTAAGCCCTAAACTCTAAATTCTAAACATAAACCTTAAATTTTACACCCTAAAAAAAATATATTTCATAATATTTATATTGTTGTTTATAAAAAAAATATTTTCACTATCAGTGCACCAAATATATATCCATATTAATAATCTTAAGTTACTATGAAGAAATAGATAATTAAGAGCTAAACCCATGCTATTTTCACTTTCCTATCTCAAATCTATGAACTCATTGTATCTTGGAAACATTTTAAAATTTTCACGAAATATATAATTGTAAGGCCACTGAAATGCAAGGTTGGGCCTGGTTGGTTGGCTAGTTTGTGAGCTGAAATTAGGACATGGTTTGTTCAACAATAAATTATTTCTTTTATAAAAGCACTTTATTTTATTAAAATAAAATATATTCAAAATTACAATAAGAATTTACAACCATAGGTCCATAAGCGTAAACTAAACATTTAATTTAAACATTTCATATAATCATTAAAACAACAATTAGTCACTTGAAATCATATAAGAACCTCAACTAAAAAACTCGAACAAAAAACAGATACGATCAACTCCATTACTCGACAATCCAAGAATAAAGCCATCAACACTAGCATTAAACAATACATATAACTCTTATTGCTTTGTTATCGACCGCATAAAATTAACAAATATAACTTATTAATTAGAATCTTCTGCTTTAAATTTAGTTATTTAATTTATTCATCTAATTAAATTGTCATTGGTTCATCCTTTTGTATCCTGGTGTTAAAGGTAGACATGTTCATCATCCCTTGAGATTCGGGTTCGAGCATCAATAATGCATGATGTGTGTGCCGTATTTGAAAATACTAAAAAAGTTGAACATATGCTATTTTTGCATCACACCAGCATATTCAAAAAATGTGTCTTTAAAACAATTAAATCAATTTATAATTTATCTCTTTCATTATCGAGAAAATACAATGATTTATATGCACGAATAACATCTAAATAATTAAAGGATTAATATCCTATACACTGTCGATGTAAATTGAAAGTTTTCACAAGCGTCTTAGTTTTAGTCTATAGGGAGTTAGTTTAGGGTATAGAGTTTAGTGGTTTAGGCGTAGGGGGTAGAATTTAGGAATAATTGTTTCAATTTAAGGTTTAGGGTTATAATTTAGGGTTTATAGGTTATGATTTAATTTTTAGGGTAATATGGATTTAGGTTTTAACCTATAAACCCTAAATTATAACCCTAAATCTTAAATTGAAACAACTATCCCTAAATTCTAACCCCTACACCTAAACCCCTAAGCCTTATACCCTAAACTAACTCTCTATACTCTAAAACTTAGGCGCTTGTGGAAACTTTCAATTTCTACCGCCTGTGTATAGAATATTTATCCATAATTAAATGTATAATATATTATTTTTTATACATTCTAATTCAATTACAAAATAATATTTTAGTCCAGTTTTAAATTTAAAAAACTCACACACACCTATAGGTTAAATTATTCGAACCTATATCGTTAAAGAATAACAACGCAAAATTAACTTAATAAACTCAACCTACGTATGATGTGTATGTTTAAGAGGTCGTTAATTCGCTTGGCTCTAAATTCTAATCAGCATTGCGGTGGTGGTGGTAGTGGTCCAAGTAGATGCAGGATCCAGCTGCAAGTTCCTCGATCCAAGGGTCCTTGACGATTGTGAAAGACCCGACTGTCCATACTTTAAATTTGAATTCAAAACGTTTTATACGTAAAGTGTGTATTATTAAAGAGTTAAAAATATCTATGAACAAAAACTACTCTATAATCAACTTTAAACTATTTAAAAAAATATAAAAATTTGAAATTAAATATATTTAAACTTAAGGGTGTAAGAATCCTTAAACTTTTTTTTTTTAAATCAACTAAGTCATTGGTTTTTAAAAAATCGATTAAGCTCTTAATTTTTTTTACACCCAATTAAGTCAATATTTTAAATTCAGAAATATTTACAAATTTATAAATATATATATTTTAAAAAAATCTATAAATGTCATGTGATAGAGCTATAGTGTATTGATATAAATATATATAATATTAAATATATACAATATTAATCTCAATATATCTTGGTACCCGAGTACTCGAAAAGTTGAAATATTGTGACCCAGGCACTACCTAGGAAATGATGGGCCGGACACCTTACGCTTGAATAGGAGTGTTTAAATTCAGGTACCCGAGTCTTCGAGTACTCGAAGTATTGGGTACCCGGATCGTCGAGTAGTCATATAATCGGCCTGTATCTCGACTCGGTTGTTGCGGGTACCCGGAAAATTAGATATTTGGGTACCCGAATATAAAAATATATTTTTTAATATAAAAATATTTTATTAGTTTAATATAAAAATATGCATTTATTAGTTTAATATAAAATATGTATTTATTAGTTCAATATGAAATATTTATTTATTAAATATAGAAATATAAAAAAAAAATTATGATTTTTTATTAGTTTAATAAATATATATATATAATATATTTTTTTGAAATATGCTGGTGCAATGCAAGGGTAGCATCTGTTCAACTTTCTTAGTCTTTTTTAAGACGGCACACACAACATGCATTACTGGTGCTCGAACCCGGGTCCCAAGGGATGATGAATATCTACGTTTGCCACTAGGACGCAAGGGGATGACCCCAGGCACTACCTAGGAAATGATGGACCGGGTAAATTATTTTTTAGATAAATACCTAATTATTTATGTTTCGGTAATCGGGTCGGGTATTTTTTAACACCCCTACCCTTGAGCCATATATTTACTAGGGGTGTTCAAATCCGGATACCCGAAAAATCGGGTACCCGAACCTTCGGGTATTAAGTTTGTCGGCCCGTGTCCCGACCCGTGAATATCGAGTACCCGTTAAACCTGGGTACCCGGCTCTCTTTTTAAAAAATATTAAAAAAAAACTTAAAAGTTCATAACACACGATCGAAACAAAAAATAATGATTTGAAACTTATAATCATAAGAAAGACATTAAAAATATTAATCTCAATCGTGATTTTTTTCGAATTTTATATATTTTTAAAGAAACCTACTAATGCATAAATGTAATAGAGAAACCTTGTTGTTTGTTTTATATCGGATCTTATATATTCAGAAATAAATATTTTTTTTGAAAAATTTAAAACATGAAACTATATAATAGAAATATAGAATGAATTTAGGGATTTAAATATAGTTCTAAAATAAAAATATTAGTAATCTAATAAAATAAAAAAATAAAAACCGAGTACCCGAAAAAAATTATATTTTTTGACTCGGGCCTGACCGGAAAAATAACGGGTCGTGTACTCAGCCCGGGTGAAAAAATTTCCGAATAAATATTCGGTTATTTATGTTCGGGTAGTCGGGTGGTTTGGGTCGGGTAATTTTTAACCCGCCTAATATTTACATATCTGAATTCAAGTTTTAAGGGTGCTCAACCTACCGCCGCAGTGCTAATGTAAACTAGTCCGTTGTGGCGGCCATTTCTCTACCAAAGGTAAAACTTTCACCGTCTATTCTCATTTCAAATGTCACTGTTGCTCAGGCTTTAGAATCCGGCTCCCGACTCACTACATCTCGTTGTCGGTGAGTTGACTCGTTCTAGTCATTGAAGTCTTTTCATAGCTAATGCTAAGGGAGATGCAAAAACCATAGCGAAATAGCAATGCCCAACAACTTTGTTTGTTCAAAGATAATGGAATGGCGAAACGTGGATTGCTTAAACAAATTGTGGGTGATCTTTTACTTCCCGACTCTTCTCCTTTTGCGAAGCTCTTGGATTCCTATATCAAATCCAAATCTCTCATTGATATACGTCGCCTACATGTTCGGATCATCAAATCTAATTTTGCGCCAGAGACTTTTATCCTCAACAGGCTAATCGATGCTTATGGAAAATGTGGCTCCTTGGAGGATTCCCGGAAGGTGTTTGACAAAATGCCTCAAAGAAATATTTTTTCTTGGAACTCGGTCATATCTGTATTTACGAAGTTGGGTTACGTTGATGATGCGGTGGGGATTTTTATTTCGATGCCTGAGCATGATCAGTGCTCTTGGAATTCGATCATTTCCGGGTTTGCTCAGCAAGATAGATTCGATGAAGCTCTTCACTATTTTGTTAGGATGCATAGAGAGGACTTTGTGCTTAATGAGTACTCATTTGGTAGTGCTCTCAGCGCTTGTTCTGGGTTGAAAGACATTAAACTCGGTGCTCAAATCCATGCTTTAATATCGAAAACTAGGTTCTTTTCCAATGTTTATATGGGCTCGGCTCTTGTTGATATGTATGGGAAATGTGGTAATGTCAGCTGTGGCCAGAGAGCTTTCGATAGTATGAGTGAGAGGAATAGAGTTTCTTGGAATAGTTTGATCACTTGTTATGAGCAAAATGGTCCGGCTAGTGCAGCTCTTCAGGTTTTCTTGAGGATGATGGATTGTGGGATTGAACCAGATGAGGTCACATTTGCCAGCGTGGTTAGTGCTTGTGCTAGCTTGTCAGCGATCAAGGAAGGCAAGCAGATTCATGCTCGTGTTGTGAAATGCAATAAGTTGAGGGACGATCTTGTCTTGGGCAATGCATTGGTTGATATGTATGCAAAATGCAATAAAATCAATGAAGCTAGATGTCTTTTTGATAGGATGCCAGTTAGGAATATAGTGTCTGAAACCTCGATGGTAAGTGGGTATGCGAAGGTAGCAAGTGTGAGAACTGCGAGAATAATGTTTGCGAAGATGATGGAGAGGAACATAGTATCCTGGAATGCGCTAATTGCTGGTTATACACAAAATGGGGAGGATGAAGAGGCTCTGAGACTTTTCCGCCTCTTAAAGAGAGAATCTGTTTGCCCGACTCATTACACATTTGGCAATCTACTGAATGCCTGTGCTAATCTTGCCGATTTGCAGCTTGGAAGGCAGGCTCACACACACGTTTTGAAGCATGGTTTTCACTTCCAATTCGGAGAAGAATCTGATATTTTTGTTGGCAACTCTCTTATAGACATGTACATGAAATGTGGATCGGTTGAGGATTCTAATCAGGTCTTCAAAACTATGATGGAAAGGGATTGGGTATCATGGAATGCCATGATAGTAGGATATGCACAAAATGGTTATGGGAAGAAGGCTCTCGAGTTGTTCAAGAATATGCTGGCATCCGGCGAGAAACCCGATCACGTCACTATGATCGGTGTTCTTTGTGCTTGTAGTCATGCCGGGTTAGTTGAAGAGGGGCGACATCATTTCTCCTCTATGAGTAGAGACCATGATTTGGTACCATTGAAGGACCATTATACATGCATGGTTGATTTACTCGGGAGAGCTGGTTGCCTCAATGAAGCAAAGAATTTAATAGAGACAATGCCAATGAAACCCGATGCTGTCGTATGGGGATCTCTACTCGGTGCTTGTAAAGTACATCGTGACATTACTTTAGGGAAGTATGTAGCAGAGAAGATTTTAGAAATCGATCCTAGCAACTCCGGACCTTACGTTCTTCTCTCAAACATGTATGCCGAGCTTGGGAGATGGGGAGATGTTGTTAGAGTAAGGAGGTTAATGCGGAAACGGGGAGTAATCAAGCAACCTGGTTGTAGCTGGATTGAGGTACAGGGTCATGTAAGTGTTTTCATGGTGAAAGATAAGAAACATCCACAGAGGAAGGCAATCTATTCAGTCTTGAACGCCCTCATTAAACAGATGAAACGAGCCGGGTATCTACCCGATGCCGGCGACGGCGACGAAGAAGCTTTCGAGGAGCTTGCCTCTGCCCTCTAGTGCTGCGGTTGGTTGATAAGTAAATTCTTACTGATTCTCATCAAAATGGTTTTTGTTCAGAATTATGCATTTTTCTTATTTTAGTTTTTCTCCCATCTTCTGCTACTACGCCCCTTGGTTAAAGCATGCAATAAATTCCGGATCTTGGATATATAACATTATCATATTTTTATTTTAAATGCTCCTCATTTAATTATTGTAATGTCTATTCTGCACGAATTCAAAGTTTTTCAGATTTTAGATCAGATCTAGTTCCAATTCCAATTAAGATTCGATCAATTTTCAACTTAAGTTCGGATCGGGTATGAGGAGCATTAATTATGGGTCACCCTTTATATTTAAAAAAATATATATCAATTTGTGTATTAGATTAATTAATGATTTCATATGAAGTATTCTAATATTAACAAGAGTATACAAGTGATTAAATACGAAGGGTGATTCAAACATAACCTTACCCATAATTAAGTGACTCAAACGTAATCTTACCCATAATTAAGTGACTCAAATGTAATCTTTAACAATTGAGTGACCTAAATGTAACTTTATACATAATTGAGTGACCCAAATATAACTTTTAATAACTAGGTAACCCAAATGTAACCTTACCTATAATTAAGTGATCTTTGTTGTAGTTTACCCTAAAAATAACTATTAAACTCTTTTAGAAAATGGATAAATATTCTATACACAGGCGGTAGAAACTAAAAGTTTAATTTAGGCTATAGAGTTTAAGGGTTTAGGTGTAGGGGTTATAATTTAAAGATAATTATTTCAATTTAAGGTTTAGGGTTGTAATTTAGGATTTATAGGTTAAAACCTAAATCATCACCACATTACCCTAAAAACTAAACTCTAACCTATAAACCCTCAATTACAACCTTAAACCTTAAATTAAAACAACTATCCCTAAATTCTAAACCCCTACACCTAAACCCTTAAACCATATACCCTAAACTAACTCCCTATACCCTAAAACTAAAGCGCTTGTTGAAATTTTTAGTTCCAACCGCCAGCGTATAGGATATTAATCCTTAAAAAATTAAAATTAAACTTTAACTCTTTTTAAAACGTTAAGGATCAAACTTAACTTAAAAAAATATAAGATTCAAAATGAAAAAAATATATTATATTAAAAATTAAATTTATCATTATATCAATATATTAACAATTAGCTTAAATAAATAAAATTTATCTTTAAAAACAATTTAATTTATCTGTCACATTCATTATAACTATGGAGTATAATTTAGTTTTTCTATCATTTTTGTTTTTTATGAACTATATTTATCTATTTTTTAATATACTATATTTATATATTTAATTGTTTAGGTAGAAATAAATTTTATTAAATCGGATAAAATCATTGATAATATAAAAAATATATGATTAAATGAAGACTGCCGGCTTACTTTAAAGAAAGTTGGGCCTGTCCGAGTCTGCTGTAGGCCGCAGCAAAAGTCCGGTTTTAGGGTTGCGGCCACCGGCCAGTACCTTTGCGCCCAGTTTGTTAGTCAACTCCTATTGGTCTTTGGATCTATCTGTTTAGATTACGATAATAAAATAACGTACGCCGCATTCACATTTCACACGACGCCGACTCGTGTTATATTTCTCTGACTTATAAAATTCCAACAAATTCCACCCTCTGCCACCTTTCTACACCGTGTCTCTCCATTTTCGAATTCCAAACCGAAGAAGAAGAAGAAGATGAGCATGGAGGAGAGTTTAATACCCAGATCAGAGAAGGAGGAGGAAAGTGAGCGGTGGTTACTAACATGGGCCGGTTTTGTTGAAGAAACAAAAAGGGTGGGTTACCTTGCCGGGCCGATGGTGGCTGTGACCATATCGCAGTACCTCTTGCAGGTTATATCGACGATGATGGTCGGTCACCTGGGCGAGCTTGCTCTCTCCAGCTGCTCCATTGCCATATCTCTCGCCGGCGTCACCGGCTTCAGTTTTCTTGTAAGTCAATTTGCATTTTGATTTTACTTACTATTAATAATTTACTATTATTATATTACCATGTGGAAATCAATGCCGCCATTTGATATTGATTTTTTGGTCCGACTCCCAACTGCTTCCCTGTCCTCCATTATTCTATATCTGCAAGTTTCCATTTAATGTTTGTGGACCTTTCAGGCTTACGTTGCCCAATCAACCATTTAGCATTGTGCAATCATATTAGTTTAGTTTTGTCTAGTAAATCTGCAATAGCAAGACTTTGGACATGCAGTAATTGTAAACATAGTATTAAATTGCGGTTGCGGTCGTGGTTACGGATGTTGCGGCCGTTACGGCGTGATTTTTTTCTAAAAAATAACTATAATTTTCAATGCGGGTCGCAGTGTCGTAGAGATCTCCAAAATCGTTACGATGCAGCTGTTACGTCGCGTTGCGGCCGCAATTTAATACTATGATTGTAACTACTATATGAACTTATAGAATTCCAACCTACTAAAGTTTTGTAATTTGTATTTGATTCTCAGATGGGAATGGCTTGTGCATTGGATACGTTGTGTGGACAGGCTTATGGAGCTCAACAATACGAAAAAGTGGGAATCTATACATACACTGCTATATTTTGTTTAACCTTAGTATGCTTCCCTCTGTCGCTCATGTGGCTATACATGGGAAGGCTACTTGTTATCATTGGTCAAGATCCCTTGATTTCACACGAAGCCGGTAAATTCGTTATGTGGCTCATCCCGGCACTGTTTGCCTATGCTGCGTATCATCCGCTTGTTCGCTACTTTCAAACACAGAGTTTGATCACTCCCTTGCTCCTATGCTCTTGTGCCAGTCTTTTAGTACATATACCTCTATGTTGGGCTTTGGTGTTCAAGTTTGGATTAGGAAATATAGGAGGTGCATTAGCAATTAGTATCTCAAACTGGGTGAATACGATTTTCCTTGCACTTTACATGTGGTACTCTCCCACATGTACAAAAACTCGTGTCCCGGTTACGATGGAATTATTCCATGGAATTAAAGAGTTCTTTCGCTTTGCTATCCCTTCTGCTGTTATGATTTGGTATGTTATCGCCTCTTCTTCTCGCCTGAATATGTATGCCTAAGCTGTTGAAGCTCCTTAATGTGCTCCTTATTCAAACAATTGCAGCCTTGAATGGTGGTCATTTGAACTACTCATCCTGCTTTCCGGGCTTTTACCAAATCCACAGCTGGAAACATCCGTCCTGTCTGTGTGGTACGTTTATTTGCTATTGTTTTGGATCGATGCATCTTGTACTCCCCAAAGCTTAGTCAATTTTTCAATTGTATCATATTGTAATTATTCTACTAATAAGTTTTTCTTCATTCCCAAGCAGTCTCAACACTATTTCAACACTCTATTCAATACCATATGGACTTGGTGCTGCAGCAAGGTTTGTCCTGATATGCATGCACATACTTATATTGTAATTCTTTACTGACTAAAATTGTAAAATTTTTAAGCCAAGTCAATTTAACTAAGAATCATTTTCGATTTGTATATACAGTACTAGAGTTTCGAACGAACTAGGGGCAGGGAAACCCCATGCAGCGCGTGTAGCGGTGTATGCTGGTATGGCTCTTGCAGTTTTAGAGAGTCTTATGGTTGCTGGAACCCTGTTCGCAAGCCGACACATTTTCGGTTATGTTTATAGCAATGAGAAGGAAGTGGTGGATTATGTGACAACCATGTCTCCCTTGGTTTGTGTATCCGTTATTCTTGACAGCTTACAGGGGGTTCTTCAAGGTTAAACTCGTTATCTTTTTGGTGAACAATTGATATATTTTCAAGGAGATGAATGTTATAGTGGTAGTCTTACAAATGTTAACATGCTTGGATCAGGTGTTGCAAGGGGATGTGGATGGCAGCTTATAGGAGCTTATGTTAACCTGGGAGCATTTTATCTTGTCGGAATCCCTGCCGCTGCCACCCTTGCCTTCTGGCAACAGTTGAAAGGGGTTGGCTTGTGGGTCGGTCTACAGTTCGGTACTTTAACCCAAACAACTCTGCTCGTCATCGTTACAAGTTTCATAAACTGGGATAAACAGGTTTCTCATCCATTCTCTAAATCTTTTGTAATACTGCAACTTAGCTTGATTGTTTATGTTCATGCCAATGGTTATACAGGAGAAACAACATTGAGTGGACTAATCTTAAGAACTTCAACTACTGTTAATTGCCTATCTTTTAGTAGATTGTTAACACTGAATTTTTGCTTGCTTGGTTTAGTCTTCTTCATCTCTTATATTTTATTTTCTGGATTGTGCCAAAACTGCAGGCAAGTCAAGCAAGGGAAAGGCTATTCCAAAAAAGCTCTTCAATAGAGTATGAAACCATGTAAGCAAGCAGAATCAGTACTACTGTTGTTGTAATAGAAAATACTGGTTTGAAAAAATTGGTTTTTGGTCATCCTCTTGCTCTTCTGTCTGAAAGGAAACTG
Organism: Hibiscus tridactylites; assembly: GCA_958450335.1. NCBI lineage: Eukaryota > Viridiplantae > Streptophyta > Magnoliopsida > Malvales > Malvaceae > Hibiscus > Hibiscus tridactylites. The sequence goes on from OY288281.1 coordinate 88,576,142, forward strand.
AACCATGACTTCATTTTGTTTGAAATTCCAATAAAAAAAATGTTTTGCATTCATGTTTTTTATTAGATGCCAAATATTATTAGATTTATAAATTATTGAGTGGGAATACATGTACATTTGCACATCATAGTAGGATTGAAACAATTGCCTAATCTATTAAGAAAGAACTGCTATCAAAAGAATAAGAATTTGAAGAACAAGGAGGCAAATACTATTATTATAACTAAAAAGCTATGCCACTTTAACACCACTGGGGCGTTTTCCTTCCATGGCATCCTTTTTATTGCGGCAACCGGCGCAAAGGAAGGGCCCTTGCCAGGGCTTTGAGCTGGTCGAGAATATGGAGCCTGCATGAACCGAAATGCCTTCGTTCGGAGCAAGGTCCACTTGGCATACACCACATGTGAATATACCTGATGTTGTTTGCCCCGTCCACTCATCGTTTCCTAATCTGCAAAAATACGTGAAAACGATGCAGTGTTTTACTTTCTAAATATTTGTATCCGACATTCACATCTGATTTTGGTGGCAATGCCGATCATAGATAAGGTATTTGTTTGATCATTTGATGTCTAGTGCTAGTGCTAGTGCTAAGTGCTAACCTTTCAGCAAGCATTGCTGAGCCTTCTTCAAACAGCTCTTCCACTATACCAACAGCTGACAGCTTCTTCGCTAATTTATTGGCTGAATCACGAGACTTGCTCCGGAACAAAAAAGCTCTCAGTTTATTCGGCTTTTTGGGAGGAGGCGAAGGGAACGGTGAACTTTCGGGGGGAATTATGTCGACAACAATGCAGGTCGTGTCATCCTTTAACCCTCGTGTCCTTAATGCTTCCTTAACAACTTGTCTAGCTGCAAGTTCAGCTGGCAATCCACGGCAAGATTTAGCAGCTATTTCCGATGATAAGGCATCCCAAATGCCATCCGAAGCAATTATAAGCCTCCCGCCAGCATTTGACAGCTTTAACAAACAATAAGAAACATCAGCAATTTCATTTACAAACTTTAAATGTGTGCACAATGGGCTTCAGTTTCAAATGAGAAAGTGACCGTAACATTGACAGCAGCATGGCAAAAGGTCCAAGAAGCTTACCTTTACTTGCTTTACGTACGGTACGGGAACTATAAACTCTCCAACATCCATATCTCCTATTGACCTAGAAAGGCATAAACCTCCCGGCCAACATCGAAGAGGACCAATCTGTCACGATCCGAAAAAAAGTTGCATAAACATCCAGTACATGTTATTAGTAGAGGGAAAAAAAGTTAAAGCGCTCTAAAAACACCAACCTCAGCACCACCAGCAATGCTAAGCCTTCCAACTTCACCCCCGCTTGCAGTTACGCGTTCCCTCCTGCAATAATGAAAGTACAGAACTGATTAAATTCTGTTCACGGAATTGGAAGAAAGGAGATCGATTGAGATAAAGACACACTCTTCCACGTTCTCTTCAAGCCTGTGATCAACGGTTAAGGTGGAGATTCCACCACCCTGGGTATCTAAAATACAACGAGAATCCCCAACGGAAGCAACAGTCACCGTCCACGCATCAACTATAACAAATGTAGCAGTAGTACCCGATGTTTCACCTGCAGACAATTCAATAGGGAAAGAGAACACCGCTGTTAAAATTGGTCTATCTATGAATTGGAAAACAACACAAAGACCGAAGAAGGCCAAAGTTCCATACCTCTACTCTGGAATTCCTTGTCGGTCTTCACAAATCCAGCAACTAACGCTCGAGGTAAAGCTTGAAACCACTCCTCCCGCCCAAGGCCACGAGGAACAGCACTCAATACATGATTCAAAAGGTGCTCCCTCGTATAAATAGCCGCAGCATTACCGTTGTGCCCATCGAAGATCTAAAGGCAGAAGACAATAGTTACTACAATTCATTCGAAAATGTATAATGCTACTCTAGTTTATAATCTCCATATGTATCAAGTATCAACCCCAAATAAGGAACCTCGGTGCTATACCTAATATCATCCTCGAGCATGAAAACTCTCCTAAGTCCTACCAATTCCTAAGCTAATCAACACTGCATATTATCTAAGAACATCAGCATCGATGCAGAAAGAAGTAATCGATTACCGCAAAAACAGAGAAGGTAGAGGACGGATTGCCGGGTACTCGGTGACAATCCGTTTTAACCAAGAAATAATCTTCTCCTTTCCTAGACTGAGCGGCGTGGCCGAATCTCACACTCGGCTTCTCCATCTTCTCATTCTTCATCTCTCTGCTAATCAATGCTGCCAGAGGCACCAGTTCATGACCACGGCGCCTGCCTTCTCTAGATGCCATATCCCACCACTCCAAGGTTAATGCTCCCCAAACTCAACAACCCATTATTGCCACACAAATCACAAATTCACAGGGAACAAGATCCCTACAAATCTCAAAATAACAAGCCCCCTTTCTTCCAATTCACTTAATTATTTGGCAAATCAAAATCTAAAAGGAGAAAGAACAAAAGAAACTGTCAGCATAAGATCCAGTGAAAGCAACAACGCCACACCCAAATTGCAGATCATTAAGCAGAAACAAAGACACTTAATTTCCCTAAATACAAGATTAAACAATGTTGTTGACAGAAGACAAGGAACGTGAAGTTACCAGGCAAGAATGTTTTCTGCGTTTCGTACAAAACCCAAAATGCAGATCTGGTTGCTGCACTAAGCAAACCACAAAAAACAATGAAGAGGAAATAAATCTAAGTCTGGGAAGTCGACGCGTTTTTGGTGACAAGGCAATGAACTGTCGTACATCCCATTAATCTAAAAACCAAACCCTCATTAAAAAAAACAAAACTTGAGAATTGATTATTATGGGAAAGAAGAAAGAACCCACCCCCAGGTCAGCTTCACAGCATTTTCCATCCACCAAAGGCGCAAAACCAAAGTTTTTGATTTTTTTTATAAAAAAATGGACAGCTTTTCTCCACAAAGAAAGCACAGAAAGTGGGGTTTGCTGACTATAAAGCAATCTGCCGACAAAGCCACATTCTGTTTCGGTTTAGAGTCGGTTTCAACAAGCAAATCAGCTGTTTTAATCTTTGTCAGAAAAGCCAATCCTTTTCTGGTTTAACACTGAAAACCAGCCTCAACAAGTTCAATAAAATTCAAGTAGGGAGGAGGACAGTAATACTAGAGAATCTTTGCAAAGACTGCCTTCTGTTTGTCCTAGATTCCTCTCCTAGTAGATCTAGACATTGAAAAATGTTGACATCGCTCCTTTCTTTTGAAAATCTCGATGTTTAATATTATAAGTATACGCAGATTAGGTAATACTAGAGAAAATCAGCTCACCCCTTGTTGTTCCGGTGATAAAAAATGATGCAATTCATCCCGATGACTCGAGTTTGAACATCAATTATATATGGTGTGTGTACCTTATTAAAAAAACTAAAAAAATTTAAACATATGCTTCACTTGTATCACACCAACATAATAAAAAATATATATTATAAGTATACGCAGATTAAGTATAATTCGACTGATATTATCGTTAATGTAATATACAAAAGAAATAAAAAAACGAGCATATTGGGAAGTTGGAAAGAATATGGGTAGTAATATATATATTGTACCTTAATGTTCCAAAAATATAATTATATGAGATTTATTAATTAGTTTTAGAGTCAACAGATTTTAGAACAAGTGGTTAAAAGGTTTTCAGTTGACACCCCATCTTCTTTTAAGTTATAAATTTTAAATTTATTAGGATCAAATTTCCCCATCCTCTCCCTAAATAGAATTTGTTAAAAAAATATTAATTAACCTTAAAAATTTAATACTATCTTTTTATTTAATAAGAATATATAATTATAAGTGTACCGATTAATAGTGAAGTCAATTTAAGAATTAAAATGTTTTTATAATAGAAAAGCTAAAATGAATTTTTAAATAAAATACAAAAAAAAATCTACTAGATATTTTAACCTATATAAATTATACCATGAAGAATAATGAAAATTATATTTTATACAGTAATTATAATCAAGATGTGTGTATATTCACAAAAAATAATTACATATTCATAAAAATATAGTAATACGTTAAATAGATATTATAACATAACTGACACCGTATGAATTATAAATAATTCACAATTTTTGAACTTTCTTGGAAAATAACACATCAATTATTCAAAAAATAAAAATAAAAAAATCGGAAAAAATATAATAGCTAAAATGGTTTTAACTTTTAGGTATAATCTAAAACGGGGACTTTCTTTTTTTCAAAACTAAGAATTATTAGTATTAACAAAAGTTTAGAACACAAATCATCCTTAAACTAGTCACATTTGATTAAGTTGCCCCCTAACTTTTTTCCTTATAAATCTGACCCTTAAACTTGATAGATTTAGGCTTAGTTTGTGGTTGCTTTTAAAAAGTGCGGTGAAAAAAGTGATTTTCAAACTAGCTGTTGAAAAGTAGTTTTGAAAAGCTGGTTAGTGTTTGTCATTGATGTCAAAAAGTGATTTTGAGGAGATAAAATGTCTATTTTAGACATGATATTGAAAAGTAAAATTAAATTTGGGTGATTGTTCAAATTAATTAATGTTATGATTTATTAAATAAATCAATTTCAATTATAATAAAAAATTATTTTTTTATAAAATTTAATTTGAAAATATAAACTACATTCTAAATTATATACGGACATATCATTTACACATTAATAATAAATATAAAATAAAGTACAAATAAAACAATTTTATTTTCAATATAAATATTATAAAATATATATTATTTTACAATTATGTATGCATAAACATTATTTTAACAATAAATTATAATAAAATAATAAGAGTAAAAAAGTAATTTTATTTTCAAACTAGCTTTTCCACCCAAGAAGCTATAAAATCCAGCTTCTTGGTTTGGGTTGAAAAGCTGGTTTTAAAAGCAACCAAAAACAGTCTGTTTTAACTAAAAGCACTTAAAAAAGTGATTTTTGGTTGCCAAACGCAACCAAAAACAGGCCCTTAGTCAATTTAACTTTTGAAATTGGCAACTGTGATCATTTTGACCCCTGATTTTTTCTTTCAATTAAATCAAACACTAACCTTAACAAGTTTGGTCAAATTACCCTTAAACTTAGAAAACATAACACAAAATGATCCCTTAGATTAACATGTTAATTTTAAAAAATGAGTTTAAAACTCTCCTCCCCTATTAAGAGTGTGGCCACCTCAATGATTTGTGTCGATTAAACATCTAAACATTTTAACTAATTATTTTAAACCCCGCATCTCAAGAACCGACCAAGCTTTTTTTTTTTTAAGTGAAAAAATACCAAAAAACTTGTAATCTAAAATAGAATATGATTCGGCTTCATTCGGGCTACAATTAAATTTGGGCCTGGCAGAATATGACCTGCTAACTAAGCACTTAGAATTGGGGGTTTACATATTTTCGCTTTCTAACTATGACATAGTATTTGGCTATTTGATGAAAACTTTAAAAAAATTATTTGTCACTGAATATGTAAGGCTTTCATTTTAGGCTAATTGTTCGATGCATAAGCGTTTGTGAAAATTTTGTTTATACAAATACCTTAATTTTAGGGTTTAAAGATTTTATTTAGGGTTTAGAGATTTAAGTGTATTAGTTTTGAAATTAGGGGATATTGATAGAATTTTGAGTTTATGGTTAAAACTTGAATCCCTAACTATATTACCCTAAAACCTAACCTAAACCCTAAACCTTAAACTTAAATTCTAACCATAAAGCCTAAATTCTAACCGTGAACCATACAATTCTAAACCGATACACTAAAAGCCCTAAACTCTAAGCCTCACACTTAAACTCTAAACCTTAAAATTAAACATTTGTAGAAACAAAACATTTTTGTTGCATGTGTATGATATAATAATCATTCATTTTGTTTCTCAATAGTATTTTTCGTCTTCATTTCTCTCACTTGTTATTAATTTATACTTGTCATCATTATTTAAAAATCTAATAGTTCATGGTTAATCAAAATACTACAACAGTTAATTTATAAGTTCTGTATTAGTATAATTAGAACACATTATCTTTGTCAAAAACATTAAACACTTCTAGTATATATCTAATTACATTAAGAACATAACTTGTAAGTTAATATTTTGGTTAACCATGAACACCTTAAATTATTATTATTTAAAAAAAATCAATATTACTTATTTAAAACTATTTTTCTAATATAAACAATCAATTCAGTGGATTTAAAAAATTCAATACTACTTATATTTGTTAAGGTTTTAAGCTGATATCGAGTCTGAGTCGAGTTCACTCAAGCCGAGCCCGAGTAGCTCGCGAGCAGGTTAGACTGATTATCACTCCTAATCTAACCACTTATCCCGATAATCAGGTTTAACTTCCGGTTCGGTTTTTTTAAACAGTGGCAACAAATTCCATACCGGGTCATAGGAGTGGGACCTACACGTCTGCAATTCAATTCATCCTGCAGTCTTTCTCCTCGAAATTTCCTTTGCCAATAAGAAAACTCCCCCTTTCTTTCGTTTCCTTATCTCCCAGTTTCAGTTTTCTTCTAATCGTCAATTTCACTCTCCTCTTCGTTAACCTAACATTTGATCTCCACCGACATCGCCGTCGCCGTCTCTATGGCCGCCGCATCCTCCTCGGCGACAGCCACCAACATCATGCTAGCAATCTATGAGAAGAAAACCAACTCGGTTGACCTCTACCGCCCACTCCGCCAATACATCTCCTACACGTACTCCGAACGCGAAGCCGTCAACCTCGAAGATGACCTTTCCACTGTCAAAGACCTCCGTTCCGACATTGAACGCGTTCCGGATCCATCCCCAACAACCCGACGCGATCTCCTCATCTCTTACTTCAAAGCCCTATGCCTGATTGAAACCCGCTTCCCTATTTCCCCTGATCAAGATCACATAAATTCAATCCAATTCACTTGGTTTGACGCATTTAAACAGAAGCAAAAAGCGGTTCAGCAAAATATCCATTTAGAAAAGGCCTCGATTTTGTTTAACCTCGGGGCGGTTTATAGTCAGCTTGGCTTGTCTTATGATAGGACTACGGTGGAAGGGAGGAGATTGGCGTCTCATGCGTTTATTGCGGCAGCGGGGGCGTTTGCCTTCCTTAGAGATAATGCATCGACAAAGGCGTCCATGGGGAACAGTACGACCGTGGATTTGTCGGTGGAGTGTGCTGGGATGTTGGAGAGGTTGATGTTGGCTCAAGCTCAAGAGTGTGTTTTTGAAAATACCATTGCTAAAGGAAGTACTCCTGGAGTTTGCTCTAAGATTTCTAGGCAGGTTGGTTATTTTATTTCCTTTTTTATGCTTTGTTTTTACTTGATTGACAATTGGAATCTGGATTTTCTACGACGAATCTTCTTCTTCTGGGAATTATCAAGCGTATGAATGAGTAGCTTATCGTTTTAAGAATAAATGTAGTTTACTTTTTACTGGTTAGTCATGTTAAAATTGGTTTTGTATTTTGATCATAGTGTTTGGTTTTCGACTAATTATTTTCTTGCTGCATTCTATCTTCGTTGCCCTTTTATGAAGTAAAAGCAAACCCAAATTGGGAATCCCTTATAATTTTGTTCATCACTTTTCGAGTACTTACCAATTGTGACAGCCATACTTGTGAATGGTGATTGATTATGTATTAGAAAGTAATGGAAGGGAGTCTACTCCCAAATGCAGCTTTAGTTTATTTCATTTAAGGAATCATTTCAACAAGTAATAAATTAAATACACTGGACTATGTAATTGTTCTTTCATGTTTACCTGTAGGAATTTGAACTAATTTTTCATTAGGAATTTAGGATTAATGAGATTATTTTCAGGTTGGATTATACTATGAGGAAGCTTTAGCCGCACTAAATGCAGCTCCTTTGAAGGACCATTTTGAAAAAGCATGGATTGCGCATGTGCAGCTTAAGGCTGCTCTTTTCTATGCAGAAGCTTGCTATAGGTATGGTTTGGAGCTACATGAGAAAGAGGAGATTGCGGAAGAAATTGCACGTTTGAAGAGTGGTGTTAGTGCTTTAGCCGAAGCAAAGAAATCATCAAAAGGGGCTCCTGCACAGATTCTGGATGCAATTAGCAAGTTAGAGGTTAATCTTAACCGCAATCTGGATAGGGCTATGAAGGAAAATGACAGGGTTTATCTGATGAGGGTTCCTTCTCCTAGTTCCTTAGCAGCTCTCCCTGCATTTTCTATGGTGAAGCCAATGCAGATGAATGATGTGTTAGATGCAAGCAAAGAGAAGATGTTTGCAAGTCTTGTTCCTGACAGCAGTGCAAAGGCTCTTTCCAGGTATACTGAAATGGTTGATGATGTCATCAGGACTCAGGCTGAGAAATTGCAGCAAGGAAGTGAGCTAACCCGAGTTAGGCTTAAGGAAATGGACTTGCCAGATTCAATTCTTGCTCTGGAAGGGAATTTTAGTCTTCCAGAAGATCTTAAGAATGAGGTAGAAAGGGTGCAAGCTAGTGGCGGCCCTGCTGGTCTGGAGGCTGAGTTACAACAACTTAGGGATCTAAGGAGGGTGAATCAGGAATTGCTGGTACAGACTGAGGAGCTTTTGCAGAAAGAAGCTGCGGAGGATGCTCAGTTTAGAAGTCAGTTTGGAACACGATGGACTAGGCCACAGTCCAGCACTCTCACAAAGACTTTGCAGGAAAGGTTAAACAAATTTGCTGCTAACCTAAAACAAGCTGGAGATAGTGATGTGCGAATCGAGCGTTCAGTGAGAGAGCATTCTGCACTGATGTCAATCCTTAATCACCGACCGGTATGTCGAATTGTTGTTAGTTGTTTCTGTGTTTATGTACTTACAGTAATTATAAGCTATTTTGCTTGGTCTTGAGGATGCATTTGTTGTTGGCATCTTCTAATTTCGCTGGTACTGCCTTTTGCTATTGTTCTGCTTATGTATCTATAAGTGTGGGATACCTTATTGCTTATTCATTTTAATAACATAGAAGTGATAAATTGACTATTCTTTTCTATGTGCATCTTTTATTTTTGCTTGTGTTCATATTGATGTTATCAGATAGAAGCTGCCCTACCAAGTCTTTCAAGGCCAATGATGTCTTTGGATGCCAATGAAGATGCTATAGTTGGGGCCCTGAAGCAGAGCTTGGTAACCTATTTTTTAATATAAATATCTTGAATATTTACTCTTACTTCATTTCCCCCCTCAAGTTTCCTTACCCCCAAGGCTAAAAAATAAATAAAGAAAGAACGGAAATCGCAAAAGTGAAAAGTGTTATTTTATCTGATACTCCATTACTTTTGCCCCCTTAAGCTACTATGCAAGTCATTTCCCTGTTTTACAAGTCAAACAGAATTCTATTTTTATGTTTATAACATGGTTAATATCTACTATTATTTTTTGCAGAGGCAACTAGAGACACTTGGTGCTCAGAGGGCAGGCCTTGAGGACATGCTTAAAGAGATGAAAAGAAAGGTGTAGTTAACTGTTTGTGACATGAATCTTCTGCATTCTTTTATTTTTATATATATCACCTTAACCAGTGCTACTAGGCATTCCGTTCTACTACTTTTTTCTCTAAATGGTGCCTTAAGGGTGTGTAACAATATAACACCATATGTAACTTAACTTGTAATCTTCTATTTAGCCCTTTGAGGAGAAATCTTCTTATATGTTTCCCGGGGGGGGGGGGGGGGGGGGGTCATTTAACCACATCTACGATCTAGGATTATATCTGAGCTTCTTGTCCCTGACACTTTTAATGCGAAGTGTTATTACTCCTTCGGAATGGTAAAGAAAGATGTGCTGCCCCTGCCCCATCCCTGAAATTGAACCTGAACACCTTTCTTGTCCCTACATTTCCAAGCACAATTACTTTTGTAATTCTCCTATCTGTAACTTGCCAATTAGCAGACACTTCTCTGCATAATTATATTTAACTTTATTAGTTGAAAGAAAAGCGAAAGAGGCAGGCCCTTTGGCTTTACATTTTCTTGTCTTTTAGAGAAAAAAAATCTTTCAAGTGCCTTCCTTTCTCACCACTGTCTCTTCGCCTCCAGAAGCTCACTACTTCCGTCCTCCATGGCATTTTTCAATTTCTTTTGGTTTGGTTTCCATGCCTTCCTAATCCCCCCCCCCCCCCCCCCCCCCCCCCTCAGTGTGTCAATGCTTTCATCAACAAGCCCCATTTAAGTACATCTATGATTTAGGATTATATCTATTCCCCCTGTCCCTAACTTTTGATACTAAAAGTTATTACTCATTCGAAATGGTAAAGAAAGATGTGCTGCCCCATCTCTGAAATTGAACCTGAACACCTTTCTTGTCCCTACATTTCCGAGCACAATTACTGGTATTTCAGTTTCAAAATGTGAGATTATTGGTATTTCAAATTGTGTCGTTGAGCTTATAGGCAAATGGGAAATGAGGTTTTCTAGTTTTATTTCTCATTTTTTTCTTCCCCCCCCCCCCCCCCCCCCTTTTTTTAAATCGTGATTTGCTGAGAACCTATGTTGGGGTTGAAATTCATAGTCTTGCTTTCAAGTGTGATAATGAGGCCTGATGGTTGGTATGATTCAACAATGTTTGATCTCAACTCACTTCTACCCATGTCTGCAGAATGAAATGATCTACATGGGGCAAGAGATTCTTCAAAAGAATAATCTCTAGGCAACCATGCTTGCTGGAGACTAATTTATGTGAAAGCATCTGAAAAGAGACCTGAATTGAACAGAAAATGAAAAATTTTCAACTGAAAAGATTTCCCCTGTTCTCGTGCTCCATTTTTTTGTATAAAAAATAAAATATTCATGTAATGAATTACAAGAGACTGGTTAACATCTTTTCCAACTAGGAAAGTAACAACTGGCTAATTGTCCCACACTCGGAAGGTGTGTTAGATACAAATTGGAAGCATGAGATGTTTTGATCTGTGAGGATGAAAACAATATTTGGTTTTCTCTTAATGGGCAGTCAGAGCAATTTACCAGGGAAAATAATTCAATCTTGATTTTCTCACTATTGTTCTTTGTTTTGCTGACTGGATTATGGAAGGGGATTGATGATGGTTTTGTTGTAATTTTGTTTTATGTATTGCATCAAATTTGTCTTGTCGGGCTATTTCCTTACCTCAAGTTTTCTCTTTGTTATTGTTAGACTTTTCAGGCTCCATGTTAGCATAGAAGTTATATTTAATGGTCATAATAATGCTCATTTATGTAATCGCTTTTTTGTCTAGTCATTGATTTCTTAGCTGAATTGTTGGCATTTATAATAAACTTTAGTGGTCTTACATGATAAACTGGTGCAGGATGACATACTACCCAAGTTGATGACATCAACTGGATCCTATGAGGATCTTTTCAGGAAGGAGATAGCAAAGTATGATAATATTTGTGAGGAAATTGCCCAAAACATTGAAGCACAAGAACAATTATTGATGCAAATTCAGGTCTAATAATCTTCTTTTTCATTTCACAACATTAACATACAGTATTTTGAAACAACTGTGCATTTCTGATAATTGATATAAAAACTAAGTTTAGTTTGTAATCAAGTGAATATCACGCATTCTCAGTTTCCTTGTCATTGTTTGGCACTCATAAGGCAAGGGAACTTATGGTTCACAAAGCACTGTGTCCTTAGTTTTAATGGTAAAAGGAGTTGGGCCCTTCTTTCTGAGGGTGGCTGTGATGATTGCTCCATGTTGCTGGTTGCATATAATAACTCCTCATCCTTCGTCCTGAATGATAAACCTAGCTAAACGAGCTTTCTTGCCTTACGAAATAAATTATTTCTTATGAATATAAAAAAAATGAAAAAAGAGAAAAACTTTGGTGAACATGAGTGCATTTATTGGAAACTTTTATAAATATGTCATCTTTTGGGTCTTCCATAAGCCTACTTGTTTTTATTTAAGAAAAATAATTTTAAATGAAAGATTCCTTCTTCCTCCCTCACTTTCTCTTTCTCTGTGGTAGATATACAAGGATAGAGATAGTCTTGGATGCATCAACTTTGGTCCTGACATAAAGTTAATTTGCATGATATTGTAGTTTCTTTCAGCTTCTAAAGCTGTAATTTTTAGATATTCATTTTTGATGATTATTAGGAAATGTACCCTGAATGATTGAGACTGATTTTTATTTTATTGATTTGCCTTCTGCAGGCTCAGAATGAAGAATTTGGTGCTGTCTTTAATCTTGAAGATTATAAAGGTACGTGTCTCTTTGCATGCATATTTGATATTATTATTATCATCTTTTTGAGGGAATATCATATTCATGCATTGAACTTTTTGTGCTTGATGTGTCTGGCCCAACACTCGATCTGCATCATATAGTTTGTCTAAATATGTAAATTCTAATTACATTGCAGTTTGATATGGGTAATTGTTTGATTCACTGGCGATGAAAGCAGCGTTGATCCCCTGACACGTGTCCTTAATTGTTTATTTAATATTAATTAAGGACACATGGTGGTGGATTAAAGCCGCTTGTGGATAAAAATGTTCAATTTGTTATATCAGTCATGTTTAATGTTTTATTTCACTTTTTTGTTTCAGCATCGCGAGAGAGGTGTTACAAACAAATTCAAGCCGCTTTAGCGAAGTGTAAAGAAATCAAGGACAATATTAACGAGGGACTGAAGTTTTATGTTACTCTTCAGGTAAGAAATTGCACATCTATTACTTTAGGCAGCATTTTAAGGTCAGTTCAATAACGTGGCATATGCATATGTATTAAGTTGCTTCTTTTGTTAAACAGGATGCAATCAATAATATCAAGCAGCAATGCAGCGATTTTGTGATGACTCGAAACATCCAGTGTCGAGAAATGATGGAAGATGTTCAAAGGCAAATGGCGGGTTTCAGCTTCCAGGAACGGGAGAGCCCAGGTCCGTACCCTTCAGTTGGACAGCCCCGTCCGACTCCAAGACCTAGTCCACAGCAGATAACAGAACCCCAGAGCATATCCCATCCTTCACCGCAAACTCCTTACTATAGGCCTCCTGAACAGCCAATGCATGGGTATGGCCATCCTACTCCCCCTTATACTGCCCCACAGCAGCCGCCTCCTTACCACGTTCCCCCATCTACCGCTGCTCCTTATCCTCCCCCACATGGCCAACAACGTGCACCAGTCGGACATGACTATGGTCAACCTGCATATCCTGGGTGGCGTGGGCCATATCATAATGCCCCTGCGGAACAACCTGGGTCTCTTCCTCGACCTCCATATACCGTTCCAAATCCGTATCATCCCTATCCAAGTGGTTATTACAAGCAATGATCGTTTAGTCCAACGTTATTTTTTAAAATATAATTTTTTATGATACATAATGATCGACTGTATTCTCTTTTTTTCTTCTTTTTCATCTGCTGTGCAATGGATTGGATTAAAGTAGATCTTCGTTTGTCTTGTATCATATTCATCGAGTATTTGACGACTGTTGGTTCCTCTAATAATTTGTATGTGAATGCCCTGGTTTTCTTTAATAATTTTCTGTGTAGTTAATGATATTTCCCCCCTTATTTTGGCCTTTATTGAATGTCATGTTTTAATTTCATTGGAAGAAAGGTTGCTTGTTATAAATGAGTAATCAAGAACGAACACATTACTTTATGTTAAAGTGGTTAAAGTGGTAGGATTAATATCCTATACACTGACGGTGGAAACTGAAAGTTTCCACAAGCATTTAATTTAGGGTATAGAGTTTAGGAGTTTAGGTGTAGGGGTTTATAATTTAGGCATGGTGATTTCAATTAATGGTTTAGGTTTAGAATTTAGGGTTTATAGGTTATGGTTTAGTTTTTAGGATAATATGTTGAGGATTTAGGTTTTAACCTATAAACTTTAAATTATAACCCTAAACTTTAAGTTGAAACAACTATCTCTAAATTTTAACACTTACACCTAATACTTAAATCTTATACCTTAAACTAACTTTTTATACCCTAAAATTAAGGTGCTTGTGGCCCGTGTATAGAATATTTATTCAATTTATAAAATTTTAAAGGACAAAAATATATTTTCAATAGAACATACGTAAAATAATGTTAAAAATAAATTAATTATATATAAATTTTTAGGGGCGAATGCATATGATTGGAAAACAAATCTGAATAAAAAGCAAAATTTTCATTGAAACCAAATAAGCCAACTGAATTTGTTCACATTGCACGGTGCGTTTAAGAAGAGATTTAAACGCCTAATGCTAATCCAAACATAAGTGGAAAATGAATTACTCATGGATGGTCTGAAGCATGGGACGCCAAGCCTTCCTCAAGAGCATCCGGTGCCGGAATCCGATCCAAGCCAGCCTAGGCGATCCCAGTCCATTAACACCACCGACTTTCGTCGCTAAAGCTACTTCGCCCTTTCCGCCAAATGTATCCTTCACCATTCTACATTCCTTCCCATCATCATCTCCTTCTCCTGGGGACGGAGATGATACGAATAAGTCCTTCAAAGTGTGACCGTCGCCGCCCTTCTTTTTCTCGGCCGAAATGCCGATGAAACTCTGCGGATACTGCATCTCCCGAGTGTTTGATGATTTCCGGCTACCGGTTCTGGTGAGGAGCATTCGCAGTGTGGTTTTGGGGCGACGGAAATTGACGAGGGGACTCGTCCTTGGACTTCTCGTTGGGCTTTGGGTGACGCCGCATTGCGTTGCTAATAGCTTGAATTTCTGCAGCGTCGTCATATTTGGTTCAGGTTACCTCCTCCCTCTCTCTCTCTGTGTTATTCTTTGGATGTTAAATATATGAAGTGAAGTGATTGGGAGGGTTTGGAATTTGAAAGTTGGCAGAATGATTGGGAGGGTGAATTTTGGTTTGGTTCAAAGCAAAAGAAAATAATCTGATGTTGGAGATTTCTGTGTTTGTTTGGCATCTTTTGCATGCTTTTTCTTTTTCTCCCTGCACTTTCAAAAGTGAAGCCTTTGAATGGAATTTTCTTTTCCCTTGGAGGAGATGAAAAGGTAGACCCCAAGGCTGCATTTTCCCATAAAATTCTAAAATTATGCCACTTTGGAGATCTGGAAATCAGAACACCAATCATTTCTAAAACTATTTTATATTTTTTCTATAGCCTCTTCTCGTATTATCGGTTTAATTGTTTCATATTGTGTTTGCAAAAAAAATATTTCATAATTTATTGCAGTTGTTTTTTTAAAATTTTCAAATTTATAGTAATTCTAATCACAACAATAAAGTAATGAGCAAAAAATATAAACTGAGATGAGATGAATACTGGCCTGAAGTCAATTAAAATGCATGCCGATATTTTCTTTATTTTGTCTTAAGTCGACAGGAATAAATAATAATTTTATCTTTTTTTTACTGAATTTGGTAAAAATACATGGCAACTTCACTTTGTACTATAATAAGAGCAATAGTTCATGAAATAAAAATAAAATAACAATAAATCATAAAACATTTTTTCAACAACAATATAATAGTTCATGAAATAAAAATAAAAGTACAATTAATAAATTGTTTCTATTAAATAATGAACTTGAGTTGATTCCATGTAGAGCAAAAATAGTAGACTTTGTAGTTGTATTTATTGTTTTTTAATAAATTAGTGTGATACATGGTTGTATATGTTTATATTTTTTTTAGGTTTTTACTATTACATATGCATTGCACAATTTTTTTTACTGGAATCATTTTTTGAGTTTTATACCAATAGCACATTTTGAAATATTTTTAAGAGTGAACATATATAAATATATATTTGAAAAATCTTAATTCTAATTTTAATCTTAGCTAGAGGGGAGGGGCTGAGAGAATTCTAGGAGAAAGAAGGGGTACTCTTTTTTCTGAATTTAAGTTTAAAAATATTTTTTAACGAGGCTCATATCTTAGATTCATATTGTATGATTCCCTAAATAAAATCATTCAAATTTTACTTTTCAAAAAAAATTCTCTTGGTGAGTCTCGAATGAACTTGGTTAACCGACAAAATATGATTGCTTCGTATAGACATATATAATTAGTCTTTGATTATAATTTGTATGTGACTGAACAAGTGTAACTATTACCATCATCTTCATACACCGGTGAAGTGAGTGAATTTGTATAGCAGAAAAAAGGAATGATCGCAAGACAAATGAGGTGACTAGGGACTGAACTATGTTGAGGGTGAGAGGGGCAATTGTCCCTTCAACTTTGATGGTCTAATTATATTTTAGGCCATTGTTAGCTTTGAAAGTATTTTAATTAATTCATTACCCTCCCAAAATTATCCAGCATAATTTAATTATAAGATCTTTATCAGTTTAAAATTAATTAAATTAAACATTGACTCTAAATTTTTATGATTTAATTACTTTTAAGACTTTTTAATTTTAAAATTAGCGAATTCAAATTCTATCTCCTTTACTTTTTATAGTTTATTTACTTTTTAAAATATCGATCATTCTAAAATTAAACATCTTGCCCTCCTTATGATTCAATCTTGGCTCCGTCTTTAGAAGTGACAAGGTTTGTATGTATTTCTCTCCTTTATTTTTTATAGTTTGCACTTGCATAAGTTCCAGTAGAACCCATGTAATGGCTGATAAACCTCATCTGTTTGGTATAACCACCGGTATTGAACCTATCAAACACCGGCTGTAACATGTTCCAATGACATGGATGGTGTTCCGAAAATGCCAATGCCTGTTTTTGGTCTTTTGCATCATACATATGTAAGAGTTCATTGTGGCTGCTGGAAATTTGGTTGAGACTTGTTCAAGTCAATCAACCAGATTTCGCATTCTTCTGCCGGAGGTGATATTCGTATATCTCAGTAAAAGTAATACGGTAAGTCGTTCCGGAATGAAAGTGCAACCATTACTTGTGAAACATCTCCTGCAAATTACAATACTTCAATGTTTGATATTATTATTAGTGAGAAAGCATCATAAGGCCGGAGAGGAAGGTCAAATAAGGCAGCGAGTGGTTATATTATAAGGAGATCCAGTGAGAAGCGGGGAAAAGTCGAAAATGTCGTCCTCTTTTATCTACGACGGTGTTCCGATCAGGACAATGAGAAAGGAGATGATCCCAGCATTTCCTGCTAGTTTTCGTATACGGTGTTCCCCAAAGAACCATCAAGTATGAATCTAATCTAATCTAATCTAATCTAATCCGAATGCCAACATTCATTCAGTATTTAAACTCAAAATTTAGGGGAAAAAACTTAATTTATCTAATATTTATACTTAGACAAAAAAATTTAAAACACATATCCATCTTTCTTTAATTCAACCCCTAATAGGCTCTTATATTTTCTTAGTTTATATATTTATTTTTTTTGGACGATATTAATCGTAAATCGTAATAAGTTATAATTTTTTATAGAAAATGTTAGAATTGGTATCAATTAATTTGTTGAGGTATGAAATACAATAGTCTAACAATATGCACCATCTTAAATTAATCCCACTATATAAAATTCATAGCTCTAATTAGGAGTGGGCAAAGCTCGTCTCGACTCGAAAAAACTGAATTATTTGACTCGACTCTATGCGAAAATACTCGAATCATTTTGATTTGACTCGTAATTTCATAAACTCGACTCGAAAAATTTTAAAAATAATATTTGAGTTATAAAATAGAAATTCGAGTAACTTGAATTTTTTTAATAATTAGTAGATCAATTTTCAAGTTCGAGTCGAGTCTCTCAATTATGTCTGACATATATATATATTGTATATGGTTATAGAAAACCATTTAAATTGAAACTAATTAATATCATAACATTATAAATGTGTACAATTAAATTTAAACAGAAACTCGAACTCGACCCGAATCAAATAAAGTTTGAGTTATAAAATATGGTCTCTTCAACTCGACTAATTTAATTTTTTTTTAACTTGACTCAATTCGATCGAATGCTCACCAGTAACTCCAACACCAACTTATTCCACCATTCCATTCACCAATCTAAACTCTACACCTTCTATAAGATATTGTTATTTAACATCAAATCGTTTCATACAATAGGGAAAAAAACTCTTAAACATCTCCATATGCTTTTCAATGTTCCAAATAAACAAGTGCCAGCCACACAAGTGATGCCACAAGCATCCAAAAAGAAAAGCACCAGCTAATGCTCTTGTAAGAAATAACAGTGGGTCGGATATCTATATTCTTTAAATTATTTAAAATTTTATTTTATTTTTAATTAATCAAATATTACTACCCAAATTCAAATTATTTATCAATATTCAAATTCATAAAAAATCAAATTTTAAAATTTAAATCGCACATTCAAATATAAATTCGTTGAAAATTAAATGACCAAAGTTTAAATCCCTTCTAAGCAAACACATTTTTATTTTGTAATATGTAGTTATATATATATATCTGAATATCCAATCCACATCATCATATATACTATAGACTAATACAGATTTAAATAATAGATATTTGATCTTGTTTATCCAAATATTCAATATCCGAAACTATATAAAACATATTAAATATCCACAAATATCCGAATCTATAGTTTAGACTTTAGATAGTATCGCTACCCTTGTTCAAAAAAAATCTCTACCCTTGATTGTGAGCGAGAATGTACATTAATACATACTGATATTGTTATTGAAACATTGGGTAAACTAATTCCGGTATAATAAGTAGTTTTCCAATAAAAATATTTTTAAGACGGTGAATTTAATTTTAAAATTTCATGAAAATATGTTATTACGGCTGTCTGATAAATAAATTTTTGAAAGATTTTTAGTTTATTTAGTCAGAAATAGCTGATTGGTATTCAAATCTTTCATTTCTAGTGTTTGGTAAACATATTTTTGAAAGAGTTGATTGTACAAAATAAGTTAAAAGAAAAAAGGCTTAATCGTTAAATAGGTGCCCAAATTATGCTTTTTTTTCAATTAAGTGCCCAAACTATTTTTCGAGCCAAATTGAGACCTAAAGTTTTATTTCGTGATTGATTTAAGGTTCATCGTTAATTTTTTCGTTAAAGCACATGTGTCACCTCCACAAAAATCCAAAATTATATTAAAATAAATAAAATTAATAAAAAATAAAAAAGTATCATGAAAGTATCAAACATTCCCAAAATCGTCCCCAAATCCCTAAACCCCCCAAACCGACCACTCCCGCCACCGTCGGCCGCCCTGCCGGCGAGGGAATGAAGCGCCCCTCCTCGTCAACAACCCACATGTCGTTCGTCGCCCCTCCTGTTGTCGTTCGTCCCGAATCGTTCGAAAGAATCATTCGACCATTTCGTTGATTCGCACGACGTCGATTGATTTTCGACGACGGAGTAGTGAGGAAAATGGACGTGATGATTTGGCAACCGATTTGGTGGTTGGCAACGTGGCAATCGGCAGTGAAATCAACCCAAATCGAGATTTAGAATTTGGGGATTTAGGGATTTTAGAATTTAGGGTTGTTTGTAAAATCTGGAAAATTTAGAGATTTTTTAAAAATTAATTAATTTTATTTATTTTTAATATAATTTTGGATTTTTCTGAAGGTAACGGCGTGTTCTCTAAAAAAAAATTAACGACGAACCTTAAATGAGTCACGAAATGAAAATTTAGGTCTCATTTTAGCTCAAAAAATAGTTTAAACATCTAACTGAAAAAAGACATAATTTGGGCATCTATTTAACAGTTAAGTCAAGAAAAAACGCTAAAAATTCAACGGATGAGAAGAGTTGATTTGTAAAATAAAATAGGGTAAACTACATAAATAGTCCCCCGACTATGCTCCAATTATCTTTTGCATCCTCCGACTATCAGAAGTTACAAACTGGTCCCCTAACTTAAAAAAAATAACAAATTGATCCAGTGCCGTTAAAAATTTAACGACTGGTGACATGGCAGTTAACAAAAATTGGCATAATAACACATTTAGTCCTCAACTTTTACACTTTATTTAACTTTGCCCTAATTCTAAAAAAATGACCCCTAACATTTCAAAATTCTATCAATTTAATCCATTTTTTCTCTCCACACAATCCTAAACAAGAACGGCCTTCTTTCTAAAACAAAAATCAAATTTCCATTTTTCCACATTTCCATCCGACAACAAAAGAACCTCACCATTGATACCCAAATTCTCATTCCAAGCCCTCATCACAAAAGCGCCGTTCACCGAGATGCATGCGATTGCGTCAACCCTTTGGCTTTGAGTTCCCCAGATTTCTCCACGAACCCAGGGAGGTGTTTCTAGGAGCATGTGGGGGGTGAAAGTGCCGGGAACCGCGAAGAGAACGACTTTTTTACCGACGGTAAGAGAGGAGATGGTGGTAGTTTGGAGTTCAGCATCCTTATCGAAGTAGGAGAGGGTGGCGTCGGGAAGCTTGTCTCCGACGGATCAAGAACTAAAGTGAGGATTCCAAGTCGAAACCTTTTTCACAAGCCTTATTTGGGGGAATTAGAATTCCTGACAAAATTCAATTGAAAGCAAAACTTTAGCAGAATAGGTAGCTTTAAAAGTGTTTGCTTAAAGAAAATTGCACATAAAACTTACAATGATTTGGCCTTCAATCCTCAAATCTTTCTGCTCAAAAAGCCAAATCTGAATGCAAGCTTTCTGAATATTTCCAAATCGAATAAGAAAGATAAAAAGTCCAAGAATTAGTTAGCAAACAAGCAAACTCATAAAAAGAGAATGAAGAAAATAAGGCGTGAAACAAAGACTTACACTTTGGAGAAACCTGAAGATCAGGTTCTGTTGCCGCAGAAAAGAAAAGAAAGAAATCAGCAAATAAGGAGAGATTTTGAAAAATAAAGGAAAAAAATGGAAGATGTACGCACAATGGGTTGAGTCATAATTCGTTGGACTTTGGTGCTCACCATGGCTGTAAAAAAAAAACAATTCGAACGCCTTCTTCTTATTTTTTTAGAATTAGGGCAAAGTTAAACAAAGTGTAAAAGTTGAGGACTAAATGTGTTATTATGCCAATTTTTGTTAACTGCCGCGTCACCAGCCGTTAAATTTTTAACGGCACTGGATCAATTTGTTATTTTTTTTAAGTCAGGGGACCAGTTTGTAACTTCTGATAGTTGGGGGATGCAAAAGATAATTGGAGCATAGTCGGGGGACTATTTATGTAGTTTACCAATAAAATACTAACGTACTTGACTATATTATTTTCATAATTACGTCATTATTATAAAACTTAATCTAATAAAATAACCTATTTTTTATGGCACGTCTAATGATAAATATTAATTTTATCGTAGTTATAATTAATGTTTTACTTACTATTTATTTAACCTTATTAGCCGTTCGGCGTTTTCTTCTAGTTGTCTTAATTAATTGAATCATTAATTATACTTTTATCAATTAAAATTGAATTGTGAAAAAAAGGAAAGAAAAAGACATTTTATTTACCCTTTACTTTACTTTAGCCGCATTCGCCTTCGGCGCCAATTCTATTTAGACCTCCTTTCTATAGTTTTTTTCTCCCCTTAAACCTGGACAAAGAAGCTCTTAACAATGGCAATCTCCGTTCCCATTTTAGCCACCATCACTGCCCTCCACCTCATCGCCTTCGTCTTCGCCGTCGGCGCCGAACGCCGCCGTAGCTTCGTACTCTTTCTCACTCACAATCTCACTTATAAGACTGTAATTTTTGCGTTGCTTAAACTTAATACGGTGGGTTTGATTTTTTTTCTTTTCTCTTTGAAGGCTAAGGTGGTGCCTGATCAGTACGACGAGAGGACCTACTGCGTCTACAGTACGGATGCGTCGACGATGTACGGACTGTGTGCTTTCGGCCTGCTTCTTCTTAGCCAGGTTGTTGTTAACGGCGTCACTAGATGTCTCTGCTTTGGTAAAGGCCTCGTCTCCGCCACTTCAACCACCACTTGCGCCATCTTCTTCTTCGTTTTCTCCTGGTAATTTTTCCGTGCTACCTCGATTTACTTTATTTATCACTTTCTTTGCCTGAGTTAGTTTTGGAAGATCGATCTGGTTTTACTTTAAGTAGTTTCGTTTCTTAATACACCTCATCGACAAGATTCAGGGGAACGGATTTTCCTAATCAGAAACTGATTATGTAGATGCCCTATTTTCTGAAATGGAAATGGTTGATTTTGTCTGGATGCACCGAAATTTCCCCACTGGTATACTCAATTATGCACTGTAATGGAGCCCACTGAGCTAACTTAGAGGCTAACAGGTTGTACAACTGTGCTAGTTGTTGGATTACTATTACTTGACAATGATTACAAAGTGCAAACAGTATACTATTATATAGATGGAAATCGTATGCCCCTTAATTATGCTCTCATCGGTGTATCCACTTTAAAATAATGAGTGTAGGGCTTAAGTTTGGGGCTTATGGAATTAGCGATATGGTGTATTTTTTAGGGTTTAGTGTTTAGGATATGAAAAATTAGGGTTAGGGCTTAGAATTTAATTTTTAGGTGTTTTTTTAGTAAGGGCCATATAAGGAGGCATGGTTAGGGGTCAGAAGATTTTTACTCCTATTATATAGGCTTAAACAAAAAAATCCGTCCTTAAATTATGTTCTTTGTTTGCTTTTAGCTCTTAAATTATTTTTTTGGTTAAAATAAGTACATAAATTATTATTTTTAGTTATTTTAAGTCCGTAAATTATTTTCTGGTCAAAATAAGTACCTAAACTATGTTATTTTATTGCGTTTAGTCCATAAACTATCTATTGGTCAAAAAATCTTTGTCACATGTCAACATCTTATTGGCCTAAATAATTTTTTTTACTTGGATAAGATAACTACCAAACTTAAATGACTAGAATTAATAGTTTAATTACTTATTTTTGACCAAAAAACAGTTTAAGGGCTAAAAGCAAATAAAGGGTATAGTTTAGGGGTTGATTTTTCATTTAAGCCCTATTATATATTCTGTAAGTAATGATTCTTCTTCACTGTTGATTTGGCACATAACATTTTTGCTTATTTGGATTTTGGTTTTCAGTTTTAATCTTTAACAAGCTGCCATTCTCTCTTCTGTTAACTTTATTTCATCATTTATCATTTGCAAACATGTCCTTTTTGGTCTTGCTTTTCAACATTTCACCAGTGCAATGCTAGTCTATCTCATTTCTCATTCTGTCCTTCTCAGTCTTTACTTACCACACAACCATCTTAACATTTGCAACTTCAAGCTCAAAGCTATGTAGTGATCATGAAAAACACCGGTCACACTCTTAATTTTTGACCTTTCAGTGTTTGTTTTTACAAATCTCGTCTCTCTGAGATGCGATGCTTCGACGGGGAAGTAGCTTTGTATCTTCAATGCACTAAAAGCATCTTTAATGTTTTGGTTGTTTTATAACAAAATATGAACGATGAATCAGGTTAAGCTTTTTGGGAGCTGAGGCATGTTTACTGGCGGGATCAGCACGGAATGCATACCACACCAAGTACCGAGGGATCTTTGGTGGAGATGACTTATCATGTGCTACACTTAGGAAAGGGGTGTTTGCTGCTGGAGCTGCTCTAACTCTGTTGTCGTTGCTTGGATCGATCTTGTATTATTGGACTCACTCTAGAGCTGATACTGGTGGATGGGAGAAACATCAGAATGAAGGCCTTGGAATGACACAACAACCTCGTGAATTCGAGAAGGTCTGACTCTATTGTGCTCGAAGCTATTTAATTTCCCCTTAAAATTTTGGTGGTTTCTGTAAGAGAGGTATGGGTTAGATCAAAAGAATTATTGAACTGAATGAGCTCTGGATGAATATATAAATCGTGTGGCTTTAAAGATATATTGTATTGTACAGCTTTCATGGTTAATGTTTACCTGTGTACTTGGTTGCGCTTTCACGATGATTTTGGTGAATGTTTAAGTACTCTCGATCATAATACAATGGTCGAGAGCATATAGTTATCTTTACGATAGCTTTTTTATGGTTCATGTTTGGAGTTTATGATGCATGTTTAAGTACTCTCAATCGTAATACAATGGTTGAGATCATATAGTTATCTTTACGATAGCTTTTTTATGGTTTATGTTTGGAGTTTATGATGCATGTTTAAGTACTCTTGATCATAATACAATGGTCAAGATCATATAATTATATTTATGATCATAAGTACTCTGATACTGCAAGATCTGACCCTAAACCATGCCCATAGGAACAATTATGTATTAAGTTTGATTTAACATTTTCATTAAATCATAATCCCCATAGCTAATTCAACATCCAAGGCAAGTAAAACATTTACCTTTACCGGTTTTCAAAGCTACAAAGTTTATAGCCAGCCTTGTGATGAGAAACTCTTAAAGTAAAATTATGCAAATAACCATTTTGTGCCTAAAATTTTCTGCTTCACCTGCACGGCTTGAGTTGGATTTTTGGCTGACTCGATCATGTTCTTTTAAAAATCCGGCCCGACTTGACCTGTGAATTATATATCTCAACCCGAACCCGACTTGATCTATTAAAAAATCACTTTCAAGGATTTAATTGTAAAAAAATATCTTTAAGAACATAATTGTAAAAAATCAATTTTAAGGATCTAATTATAAAATAATATATAAAAAATGTATTATTGCAAAATATTTCTAAAAAATATAGAGAAAATAATACTATTAGTACTGGGTTGAATTTTTTCAGTCTAAACCTGAACCTGACTCAATCTGATCTTGCTCTTAATAAAAACTTAAATTAACCTGACCCGAACTCAACTTTTTCACACAAAAACTCAACTTAATCGGATTGAGTCTAAACCCGTCAAGTTTTGGTAAAGTGCCATCCCTAGCTTCCCCAGCTGCAGCAGCTAGAAAATACAATAGGATGTTTTTCTTCTCATTGAAATAGTAATTATAGTTGAAACTTCTAGCATTACTTTTCTCCAAAAGTTTCTCAAAAAATAAGTTCACCCCAAAAGAATTATGTATGATGTTTTTGAATGTGTACAGATTTCCACATTTTAGTAGAAAACAAAATATAACTCCAACGACAGACGGGGACAGAAGATAGGTAATTCAACAAGTCATTTTTAGGAGAAAAAAATGGATTCTTAGACTAAACATTTGTACTCAATGACGGATATATGAAGCCCGGAGAGATATAATTGGAAAAATCTACTTACTCATTTAAAAAATTATTTTGGAATACCATTTTCGAATTTTTAGATATGTCACTATCTATACTATCAGAATAAGAAAAATTGTTGGGTAGAAATCGAACAACTAAAATAAAGCGGAAGCACAATCAGTGTTTTTTCTCTCTTTGAAATGCATGTCGATAATTATGCGAAACACAACAACACTTAAAATGTTCTCTAGCACTTCTAACCAATCTCAAACATCAACCAAGGCAACCACAACAATAATAAACGGAGGCACCAAAATTTTTACGTGAAAAACCCCCATTAAATCAAGGGTAAAAACCACGAGACTTTAGAGTCCGATCAAAAGTTCCACTATCAACAAATGTTCAAGTACAAGACTACAATATCCAACCTACAACAAGCATATAGCTTCAACAAGGCTAATAACAAGTAGTCTTCAACAAAAAAGAGAAAAATGAGAGAACATCACCAAAACGCAGCCTGCTGAAAACATGTATTTTTGACGCTACAAGACTCGAATGAAAAATTCGAACATACACAATTAAGAACACCTTGTCACCTAGCTGCTGTCCAAAAATCAGCTCAATCGAACCACAGATGGACCTCCGATCGAAGAGTTGATCACTGCTGCACCAAACTCGAAATATATGTTTTTCCCTCTGTTTCTCTCAGAAACGTGAAACTCCATTTTTAAAAATAGCAAATCTGATGACCTTTTGCTACTTCTCGCACATTTGATCACAAAAGCCAAAGGTAGCAACATTTTTTGCATCACATTTCAGCTTACACTACATTTTAAGTTGTAACCTATTATCAAGTTGCAACCCGTTTTTAGGGTGATGAGTTCTCCACATAATAGGACCCAGACCCAACAAAAATAATTGACCTGAAAATCGAATGAAGGATGGTTTTATATCTAAGGCTCCGTTCATCGGGGATTTTGAGACGCTCGTTGGCTTTCAACATCCATTTTTAGATAAGATGGATTTTTCAACAGTGGAGAAACGCTTGTTTAGCGTGCTGCTGGTATTCGTTCAGAATTACTTCATCGTCGAGCATTTTAAAGCCGATTGAAAAAACATTATTAAACACCAAGTCTAATCCACAGTTTAAACTTGAGTTAACACATGCATGTCCCTCCAAAAGCACAACATTATGCATACATCACATAGAAGAAAAGTGAGGATAGCATGTGAACAAAAGTTCTCTTGTACATATGTATTTCTACGAATTCATTTTCTGGTTGGTTTGGGGCAGCACCAACACAACATATGGCAACGAAAAAGGTAGCTTTATTTATGATAAGATTTCAACGAAAGTCGGGTATTTTTATGAGGCTGTAAAGCTAAGTCGGTCGACTGTTTCTTGGCTGTGGGTTCCAAATTAAAGGAATGAAATGGCTGCTTCCACACAGGGGCGGAGCCAGAAATTTTTTGAAGGGGTGTCATTTTTTTAAACGGTATTTAAGAGGGTTAATTATTTATAAAGAAATGTCATTTTATTTATTAAAGGTGTTATTTTATTTATAAATAAGTGTCAATTATATATTTTTCAATTTTTTTATATACAAATTATATAAAAAATACGATTTTTCAAAAAAAATTAGGGTGTCATCAGACACCCCAATTGTCTTAGTAGCTCCGCCCATGCTTCCACATGGACACATGTTCAAGGCTCGGCATGGTCTAACATGATATATTTTCTAGATAAATCTCAATTGGACTATAAGATTATTATTTTTAATTTAATTTAAAATAAATTGTGTCGAATCAAATTTTATAAAAATTAAAATTGTATGCTCTTCCCGTCTCCATCTCTAGTCACGCCCATGGGATATGGGCTATGAGATTGAGTTGAGAAAACTTTAATTCAGATGTGCGAGCCCACACTGACAAACGGCTACCTCGTCCACTCTAACCTAACTTCACGTGCCAATTTTTGAAAGAGAAAGAAGCTGAGCTGTTGAGCTGACCTAATCAGTTGTACACGTGGACAACAACATTCGAGAGGCGTGCCTATTGGCCCTACTGCTCAGAACACGTCAGGAGCGTGTCTTTCTTAGTGGGGCCGAGGGTGTTTTTTTTCTTCATTTTCTGTGAGAACTGGTTTAGATAGCATGTAGAATTTTTTTTCTTCATTTTAATCATTAAGCTTTTAAAATTTGTAATATAATCATTAAACTTTAAATTTGTTTGTATTATGATCATTGACGTCAATTCTCGTTAGAAATATTGACATGACACGTTAAAACTATATTCTCCATTAAAAACTCTAAAATTTTCATACATGAAATTAACATCTATGCTCTTTTGTCCGTTGTCGTTTTTACTATCATCCGGTGATTTTTCTCAATAACAATTTTTTTTATAACTTAAATTTTATTTAAATTTATAAAATTATGAATCGAGTCAAGATGAATCGAAATTTTTCACGTCAAATAAAAAAAATTCCGTTTTTTAAGTCGAGTTGAATTTTATATTCAACTGATTATACCTCTTCCGAAAATACGATTTAAAAAAAACCATAAAAGATCGTGTGTTTTGGGTAGGCCTGTAGTACGACATTTTACGGTACGACACCAACCGAAAATGTAAAACATGCACTGTAAATGTTATATATTTTTTATAATATTTTCTATTCTTACAAAATCTTAAAATTTTATCAGAAGTGATGAAAGTTTCAAAACTCGAAAGTAAAGTTTTGATACTTACAAGAATTGAAAAAGTTATCAAAAAGTCTAATATTTTCAGTGATATATTTTATATTTTCAATTAGTGTCACATTGTAACTGTATCATAACCTGCTTTATAATAGAAAAACTCGTGTGTTTTACAATTGAAAAAGTTATCATAACCTGCTTTATAATAGAAAAACTCGTGTGGAATTTTCTAGCATACGGCCGCTTAATATACAGTTAATATAGGGTGTTATCGAAAATATGATAAGTCGTTACAGGAAGTGAGCGTAATCATAAAACGTGTCTCCTTAACGGTTAATGAGGAATGTGGAGGTAATGATGATCTCCCCCTGACTCACTCACTCACTCACTCTGCTCTGTTTTCTATTGCCTCTTCACCCTTTCTGTCCCCCACTTGTCTTAACAAAACGCAAGTACTTTTCATAAATCACACCTGCCATTGTTATCTAATTAAACCAATTTATTTTTACACCAACCAGTTAAATTTAAGAAACTATTTAAGTAAATTTTGAATTTGAAATTTTATATTTATACAAAATCTCTGTTTAAGAATTTCATCCAATAAAATTAAATATATAACGTGAATTAATTTAAATTAATCAAGGTAAAAACTTTACCATTATGTCTCTCTTTTCTTGTTCTTATCAGTAGTACCGCACCATACTCTCTCTCTTTCTCTCTCCTTCTTTATCTGTCTGTCTCTGTTTCGTTCGTGTCTGTCTCCATTGCCATCTCTTTCCAAGCTTTCTCCTTCATTACATGTTTTTCTTTCCAGGATGACACAATAGGTAAGGCCTTTGATCCCCCAAAGTTGTGCATTTTCCAACATTTTCCTCTCCAACGGTCATATATCTGGTTTCTCTTTCTTTATGTGAAGATGTTTTGTTTGGTTGTGCTGGTTCTAGCTCTGTTAAACTTTCATGGCGCAGTGAGTGGTTTGAACAGTGAAGGGTATGCTCTTATATCATTTAAGCAGTCCATTTCCGAGGATCCTGAACGATCTCTAAGCAACTGGAACTCTTCCGACGACAACCCTTGTTCATGGAATGGGGTTACATGCAAGGAACAAAGAGTTGTTTCCATTACCATTCCGAATAAGAAACTCCATGGCTTTCTTCCTTCTTCCTTAGCCTCTTTATCTGATCTTCGCCATGTAAATTTGAGGAACAATAAATTCTTTGGGGTTTTGCCTGTCGAGCTCCTCCAAGCTCAGGGGTTGCAAAGTTTGGTTCTTTATGGGAATTCCTTGTCTGGGTCTTTACCAAAAGATATAGGGAAGCTTAAGTATCTTCAGACATTAGCTTTGTCGGATAATTCCTTTAATGGGTCATTACCTTCATCGATTGTTCAGTGCAAGAGACTGAAGACCCTTGATCTCAGCAAGAACAATTTCACCGGTTCTTTGCCGGATGGGTTCGGGACTGGCTTGGTCTCTCTTGAAAAACTCGATCTTTCTTTCAATAAGTTCATTGGTTTGATTCCTAGTGATTTGGGAAATCTTTCTAGCTTGCAAGGGACTGTTGATTTGTCTCACAATCTTTTCGCAGGTTTGATTCCGGCAAGCCTTGGAAATCTTCCTGAGAAGGTTTACATTGATCTTACTTTTAACAATTTGAGTGGACCAATACCCCAAACTGGTGCTCTAATGAACAGAGGACCAACAGCATTTCTAGGGAACCCTGGGCTTTGTGGCCCTCCGTTGAGGAACCCCTGTTCCTCGGATACTCCGGGTGCGAATTCGCCTTCTTCGTATCCGTTTCTGCCGAGTAATTCCCCACCCGGGATGTCGGATAACAATGGAGGTAAATACAACAGAGGGAGAGGACTTAGTAATGGAGCTGTCATTGCTATAATAGTGAGTGATATAATTGGAATATGCCTTGTTGGATTGCTGTTCTCCTTTTGTTATTCGAGTATCTGCCCGTGTAGCAAGAATAAAGACGACCATGGTTATGGTTTCAAAAAGGGGAGGAAGGGAAAGGAGTGTTTCTGCTTCAGAAAAGATGAATCCGATACTTTATCGGAAAATGTCGAGCAGTATGATCTTGTACCACTGGATACGCAGGTGGCATTCGATTTAGATGAGCTGCTCAAAGCTTCTGCTTTTGTTCTGGGGAAGAGCGGGATCGGTATCGTGTACAAAGTCGTGCTCGAAGATGGGCTGTCCTTAGCCGTGAGAAGATTAGGTGAAGGAGGCTCTCAAAGGTTTAAGGAATTCCAGACAGAAGTAGAAGCAATCGGAAAGCTGAGGCATCCGAATATTGTTACTCTGAGAGCTTATTATTGGTCAGTCGATGAGAAGCTTCTCATCTATGATTACATGCCTAACGGAAGTCTTGCCACAGCGCTGCACGGTATATTTCACCTAGCCTTCTTTTGGTACTACAATGTTCGTAGTTCGTATATATATATATTCGTAATTCGTATATTATTGGTCAGTCGATGAGAGCTTATTATCGGTATTGTTTTTCTTTTGTATTGATTTGTTTCTTACTGTTATCAGGGAAGGCAGGAATGACATCATTCACACCATTATCGTGGTCTGTTCGACTGAAAATCATCAAGGGTATAGCCAAAGGCTTGGTTTATCTGCATGAATTCAGCCCGAAAAAATATGTTCATGGAGATTTGAAGCCAAGCAATGTATTACTTGACCAGAACATAGAAGCTCACATTTCGGATTTTGGACTTGGACGACTTGCCAATATTGCCGGAGGGTCCCCGACCGAGCAATCTAACCGAATACCTTCAGAAAAACCACAAGAGAAACTTCAAAAGAGTGCTTCCTCGGAAGCTAATCCCATTTACTCCTCGAACTTGGGATCTTATTACCAGGCTCCCGAAGCGCTGAAAGTGGTAAAACCATCACAGAAGTGGGATGTCTACTCATTCGGTGTAATCTTGCTAGAAATGATCACAGGAAGATCACATGTAGTTCATGTGGGTACCGTGGAAATGGATCTTGTTCAGTGGATTCAGCTATGCATCGAAGAGAAGAAACCGCTTTCGGATGTGTTGGATCCTTATTTAGCTCCGGATGCAGATAAAGAGGAGGAGATAATTGCGGTTCTGAAGATCACAATGGCTTGTGTGCATAGCAGCCCCGAAAGGAGACCAACCATGAGGCATGTCTTGGATGCTTTGGACAGGTTGATCACATCTCCCGATCAAAAGACAACCAACTAAAACCAAGGATCCGGTGCCTCAAGGATACTCGACCGAGAATGGTTTCGAGATTATGGTTAGTTCCACTTGAACCGAAACCATGCAATTGTTGCTCCAGACCAAAAATGTTAATGTCTTCAATTCATGTAGGATTGTGAGTAGGGCTAGGTGATGATAGGTCTGCTACAAAAGCTGATGTTGAGTTCTTTGATTGCTTTGTGCTTTTGCATGAATTTGACCATGTCTTATTACAGTGTATGTGATGGGTGTGTTGTTCTTGCTCTTATAGCAGACCTTTTGTCACTTGTTTTTGTTGCTGTTGCATACATTCTTGTTTGTCTTGTCATTACATATGATCTTGGCAGTGGATCTTGTCTGTTTTCATGACTTTTAACCTTATCTTCCTTGTCCGAATGTGTTTATTACAGCCAGGCTATACTAGTCTACTAGCTTTTCCCCATCATTCACTCACCACTAACATCCTCTTAATTTGAGCAATTATGGGCTTTTTTTAGTTTTTATCAATTAGACTCCGGCTTTGTTTTTGGTTGTGGTGTGCAAACAAAGGTTTTACAAAAGCTAGAAAAACTAGCTTTTGGCAAACCAAGGTTTGAGAAGATAAAATGGTGGGCTAACCAAAGTTTGGACAATACTTTGAGTGTTTTTGGTTGCTTTTGCTTAAAAAGACACAAAAAAGTGTCTTTGGAGAAAAGAGTACATAATAATATTTACCGAATGAAATAATTTGATCACATGCCTTTATTGAATGTGTCATTTTCTTTCATTTTCCAGTAGAATCGTTCAGAAATTCCCAGCAGTTGCTAGTTAGTGCATGGTAGGATTCAAACTAGGATATCCCTTACTATCCAATTTGATTTTAATGAATTCGAACATTCGAATACGAATGTTTTTATCGAATTTGGATAAAATTACACATTAGTTTATGTCAATTTAACAAATAAAAGTTGCATAATCAAGGTACTGTCAATAAAACATACAATAATATATAAACTTGAAGGTCAAAGAAACCACCTTAATTTCTCCTAACCATACGAACACTGTAGGTCAAAGAATTATGTTTTCACCAACTAGGTTGGTCAAGTGGTAAGTAGTTTGATATCATTTAAGCAAGTACGAGTTTAAGATCATATGTATGTAGAAAAATCCTGCTAGAAGACTCAGACTAAGATCATATGTATGTAGAAAAATCCCGCTAGAAGACTAAGACTCATCCATAAAAATCATGTGTGACACGGATCATTCATCAGGAAACAAAAATAATGTCATTTTACTAGTTTTGGCAAACATTAAAAAAAATAATGTGGATGTGAAAGTGAAAGTGACATAAGGCTCGAACAGTAAAGAAAGTAGGGTAGCAGATAAATACATGAACATAAAAATAAATCTTCTTAATTTTGTTGTTTCCATCTATTATAGTATTAAATTGCGGTCGCAACTCGCAACGGCAATATAACACCGTATTCATAGTAACCCTGGAATCTGGATCAACATCAATGTAAGAAACAATTAACTTAAGCTTTTGCTATCTGTATAATAATCTTCATTTCCTATGACAATATAACAGCAATATGACATACACAAACCAATACCATAAACAACGCAGAAACTAAAACAGAATTTAAACATATGAACCAAACCCTTCACAAAATTGTTGTTTGCTTTCTTCTTGACTGATTTACATCGGCTGCGAGGTTTTGCTTGACATTGTCGATCGGACGTTGAGCATTGGCGTCTGGCAATGCTACCGCAGAAGCTGCAGTCATGGTTTGGTATTGAGAAGGTATTGTAGGAGGTAGAGGTTGAGTATAATATATCTGAGCACGAGCAGGATCGACGAATTCGTAATAATATGTAGCAGTTGCAGCAGAGGTAGGCACGACCGTATATTGTTGCTGATGTTGTTGATTGTTTGGGACTTGAATCAGTTGCGGAGTATTGGTGGCTGCAGCCATTTCGGATTTGGCAATAGTAACATTTCTCATAGGGTTGTATGCTAGAGGAGGAGTCTGTGGTCGGCTGGATGGGATCGCCGTAGCGGCTTCGCTACTAGGTTGCTTGACAGGCAAGTTGTAAGCTTGGGATTGCCTTGCGGGCACATAATACAGGGGATATTGCTGTTGTTGAATGTAATGTGCTGCACCGGCGTGTAAGAATTGTTGTTGTTGCAAAATATAGCCAGAATCCTGAACTGGTTGGTTTGTAGTATTCGGATCAACAGGGTTCGCAGGAGCCCTGTTAGTACTCCCGGAAGACATTTGAACAATTGGCGGGGATGACCCTTCGTCCTGCTGCTTCATCCCTCCACCAGCAGCAGGACGAAGATATTTGAACATCCCCGCCAATTTATGCTCCTTCTGATCCTCATGTCGGACTCGAATCGGAGGCAAGTTAGCAAGCGAAGATGTTGAGCCGAATGAAGAATTAGTTTCAAGCATAGGAGAGTCGGGAACTGAATGAACATCTTGGTTTTTCAAATTCATATTCTTCTGACTCCCGGTTTCAACAACATTACCCTGGCGATCATCGTCCAATCCCAACAAACAATTCACGTTCGTAGCCGAATCTGAAAACGCTCTGTTCGACAACGCCGTCCCATTCAATGCGTTAAGAAACCATTCATCGGATTTGGTCGAATTGTTAATGATCGGCCCGATTGAATGAGAAGAGGCTGGGGTCCCCTCCGGATTGAGAGGGAAAATAAAGAGGCGAATACGGGAGGACTTGCTTGACGACGTGGTTTGCGAACAAGTACGGTCGTATTCTTCGATCATGTTCTCGAGGTCTTCGTCGGTTGTAACGGAGATGAGAGAGTCGAGCTCTTCGGAGGGAAGCTGGTACTTGAGAGTAAACGGGCGGCCGTGGAGAAGAGAATGTGAGAGACGGTGGTGGAGGGAGGCGAGGGAACTGTGGCGGTCCACCACAACAATACGAGTGTCTCCGCCGATGTAACTCAATGTTTTGTCGTGGGGACGAGGGAAGATGGTGCCGCCATAGCTGCACATAAGGCGGAGCTTTGAGTGGACAGCAGGAGGTGGGTCGTCCCGTGAGTCCGTGTGTCGGGAGCGTGGAGTGGAGTCGATGGAACCTGCATAGGTGGCGGCCGCGGGGACGGCTGAAGTGTTGATGGCGGATGGAAGAGACGGAACCGCCGTGGGTGGCGGAGGTATGGTTTCCATAACCGGAGAGAATATAAAAAATGAGGGGATTAAGGTGGTGGAAATTTGATGCTGTAATTTATAGGTAGGAACTCAACACCACGCCTAGTTTTGCATTTCGCCTAGCTGTTTTTTCACAGACCTGGGATTTTTAAAAATAATAATAACATTGAAAAACACTATTTTGGAGCCAAATTGTTTAAATTTGATTGTTTAATAGGGAAGACAAGTTGAAATATAAATAAAACTGTGTACGGTCAAATGGTTTGACTGCTAGTTATTGTTCACCCTCCATTCCTTCATTTTTGGTATTCACTTAAATATATAGAGATTTTATCTGATATGGTTTTAATGGAAAATATTAATTTTACAATTAGTGTTTAAATTATAATTATGTTAAGATTCACCAAAAAAAATATAATTATGTTAAGTGTATTTTAAAGTATATTTAAAATTTTAAGTAAACAATATGATATTAGCATAAAAAGTTAATTGATCGAGTGAGATGAGACGTTAGGTCTTTTAAGTAAATTGAGGTTTGAGTTTTGACGTTGTGAATGGTTAAAAATGGGTTGGAATGGTTTTCTCCATATTGGACCTCTATAAAATCGGGTCCCAATTAATCGATCAATAGGTGAGATATAAGTGGTTAAACAAAAAAACAACAATTAGACGTAATTTAAATACATCTTGTGAATTTTTTTCACCGACTATATATCAAATAGTAATCCATGTATATTTATTTATACCATCGAACTTTAGGGGCGTACCTATTTTGACTACTAAACTATCGAACTCGTCAATCAGACCATCAAACTTATTAAATTGACCTATTTTGATCATCGTCATTCAAAAACTAATGGAGGGGTGATGGCAGGGTGACATGGCAGTTAACAGAAATTTGTAAAATTACACATTTAATCATTGTTATTTACCTATTATATCAAATTGATCTTAATTTTAATTTAATTAAATAAAATTAACAAATCAATCAAATGACGATATATATCCCATCTATTTTTAAGATTTAAATTAAATTGAATGTTTGTGTAATTAGACACATCCCAAGTGATCTAGGTTCGAGTCCCCTTTCAACTATTTTTACTTTTTTTCCTAACTGCATTATAAGATACATATATAAAAGTGAGCAATATATATTATTAAGAGTAGTTTGGTGCAGTGGTAAAGGCATGAAAATTTTTTGCCTTGGTCCCATGTTCAAATCCACATTCCTATACTTTATTTCTTCTTTAAATTTTCTTTATTTTCACCAACAAAATAATGGTTTAATAAAATATGTTAACATTTCATGTTAGATTGGTGAGCTTGGCTCAACGGTTGGAGTTGGGTTTTCTATGCCAGTGACGCGGGAGCAAACTCCATTCCATTATATTTTTTTAATTCTTTACGACCAATTAAATGGTGACATGTGTCACCATTTGGTTGGTTGATTAAATATATTAAATTAAAAAATTAAAACTTAAAAATAGATGGACAGGTGTCGTCATTTGATTGATTCGTTAATTTTATTCAATTAAATTAAAATTAGGATCAAATTGATATAATAGGTAAGTAACAAGGACTAAATGTATAATTTTACAAATTTTCGTTAACTGTTACGTCACCCATGTGTTAGTTGTTTAACGATTGTGGTCAAAATAGGTCAATTTAATAAGTTTGATGGTCTTATTGACAATTTCGATAGTTCGGCGGTCAAAATAGGTACGCTCTTAAAATTCGATGGTCACTGAAGTAGTATACCCTTATTTATATTTATATTTACATAAACTAATTTGATAGTTTGTTTATGAATTGTTATTTATAGAAACTAATTTAGTAGTTCACTAAAATTTTATACAAAATCCAAATGTGTAAAAAAATACTTCCATATAAATTAGCATATCGACACCTTCTTGAATTTTTTTATCTTTATCAAACGAAACGTTTTACGGAGTGAAAAGGGAATAGTGAGCGAATTAAACTATCAGACAGATTGCTCTACTACCCAAGTCTGATTACATCGACAAACAACCATCAACCGAGTGGGTATCTATCTTTCTATGATCACCAACAAATTCAAAATCGAAAACTAGCGTTGGGATGATTTATGTACGAACACCAAACGACGGCTAAGGTATGTTGAAATCATGCCAAAACGACAGATGAAACGAACCATAAAACGAAAAAAAATGTGTCACAAAAAAAAAACATGTCACAAGGACAAAAATTCTTATTAAAATGTAAAAAATAATAAATTTTAGTAATCAACAACTATTATTAGGACTGGTTGTCGATCAACGACAATTTTTTTTTAAATTTTATATACATGATTAAGAAATTGTCATATATCTTAATTATATATTTTGTGTCTTTTATATTTGATATTGTTGTGGTACAATTCATTTAAGTTATTAATTATTTTGTTTAATATATTCCAGATTATAAAATAGGAAGAAAATCAGCTTTTGGTTTCCCCCTGCATACTGGTGGATGAGCAGCGCCCTTCGCCCGTCTCATATGACTTTGATATTTAAAACAACGACGGATGTATAATTTTATGTCAAGAGATGAATCTATAAAATTTTAAAAGGTAAATTTATAAAATTTTAAGAGTCAAAATAAAATTTTAATAAAAAATATCAAAAAATAAATTTTTAAATTATATACGAATTTGAAATTTGTAAGGAAACGACGGCCCTTTTCGGCCTCTTGATCCGTCCTGATCTAAATTCTAAAACAAAGTCGGCATTCCCCGGTCCAAGTTTCCAACTCATCAGTGACTCAACCACACCATTTATGTAAAAAGACTGAACTCAATTGGACCATTGTCATGTTTAGCTCAAACTTGAAAACGAAACTACATGCAGCCTAAATGGATTGTGGAAAATCAAACTTCAGAAAACGTGTTCTTCGTTGCTTTGGAAAGGAAGAGATTGAAAAATGAAAAGTAAATATCAATTAGGGCCGTGTATAATTAACTGTAACCCTTAACTGGTACAACCGTACATTTTACGGGTAAATTAATTTAATCATTAAAGATTAAACAGTTTCGGTTAATCATACCGCTAACAATAATAGTTAATGGTTAGTCTATATATTAACCGTTATTAAATTATTTATACATACATTTTATTCACCAATCTCGAAGTACTATATATAAATTTTTTTAATTATCACGTCAACTATTTAACGACGGTTATATACTTACAGTGCAGTAACCAATCCGTAACAAAAATAAAAGTTTAATTAACTTTACCCAATTTCCATGGTAAGCATTTCCACAACCCGCAATGGAGGCCCGGTCCGGTGCATTCGTTTCTATGCACCACAGCCCAATTATGAACATCTTTCGTGCTAGGAATATATTTTTCGTGCTAGTATAATACCAAAAGAATTATATTGGTCAATTTATTTTAGGCTAACCAAACACAGAAAAATGAGGAATATATTTTTCGTAAAATAAGTTACATGAAACAAACAATCTTAAATTTAATTCGGAAGAAAAATAAAATGAAACCTCTTTAAAGTTCCTTGACAAACACTTTTTATTTTGTAAAACCAATGTGACATTGAATTAGAGTCTTTTGATTCAAGTACCACGTTAGTAGAAGAAAATAGAAGTACATGAGCACATTGAATAAACACTACACTGAAAGATTTGTTAATTTTAGTTAGGAATAAAATAAATTGAATTAAAAAAATCGTTATTACAATAAATTTTTATATTATTTGATTCAAATTAATTGGACAATGAATTAAATACAAGCAATTATACCAAAAAATATTGTTAAATTATAATGGACAACGGTAACGGTTAAATTGGTTGAATATTCCCTTTTAGAAAAAAATTAGAAAAATAAATCATTTGAAAAAGTACCATCCTTTTAAAAGTAATTTAGAAAAATACTCCTATTTAGTCCACATAAGGGCACATTCAGTCAGACACGAGTATTGAACGCGCACTTTGCGAGACGCGAATTTATTCTAATATGTCATATACTATTTGTTGACTTTATTTTATTTTTAATAAAAAGAACTCACACATTAACTTGAACTCGCGTCTAGCTGAGCACAAATTCAAAAATCGCGTCTGATAGAACGCGAATCCGCACGTCCCGATCCAAAATTCTAAGGACGTGATAAGTGATATCAGAGCAACCTTTTGACTGACTGATTCCACGCCAAGCGCCCGTGAGCAGGGTAGGCAGAGTGGACAACCGTGACAATTGGCCAATCACGAGAGCGGAAGCTCGTGACGAGAGCGTCACGAGGTTGAGTGGGAGAGAATATCACGTCTGAAAAGAGGCGGAGTCATTAATCCCACGTCAGAAAAGAAAATAGAAGTCTTGGGATTATAAACAGTGGCCCTGCACATATTATCAGACATGTTTTTGGGAAGAGAATAATGACCTCGTGACAAATTATGTGTATTAAATTAAAATTTATTTTTTTTATTTTTTTCAACCAATTTAGCCAAACGGTGCCCAATTGCAATTTTCCTTTCCGAGACTATGACGAGAACTGTTAGGCAAAACAGAGGAGTAGATACCCTTTCGGAGATCTCAAGGGTCTGACTCTTCGATGTTTTCGAAGCTGTCTTAACCTCTCTATTTCTCCTTCTTCAAACCCCATTTCTCTTTCTACATAATTTCCCATTCTTCCGCCGTCCTTTTTGTTTTTCTTGATTCAGCAAAGAGGCCTTATACATCAAAAAGCTTCCACCTTATAATAGATACATGGCGGCCTTTTCTGCAACGCATTGTCGTTCTTATTCTTATTCCGCGTCCATAAATGGAGGGCAAACGCAACGCTTTGCTTCCTCTTCTTCTTTTCTGAGATTGTCTGCTCCTGCTAAAGCCAAGGTCTTTCTCCAATCTCCAAGAAACTCCCAGCAAACTGTGATTCTCATGCAAGATGGTCAGTTTTTTGATTTCCTAATATATTAGTTCTTTTGATTTCGGTACATTTTCGGTTTGCTTTAATTCTGGGGAATTTTTATTCTGTTTGAATCTGGGAAAACGCCTTACGTTGACTGTCAATTTGCTTAATTCCAATTACATGGCTGATGTAGAAGTTTTTCTGTGATGAGAAAAGTTATTAGCTTTTTGAGTTATAACATATGAATTGTTTTCGTGCATAGGTGTAGTGGCCACAGAATTGACCCATGAAGAAATTGAAACTCCAAAGGAGAAACTGAAAGATGAGTTATTGTCATTTACATCTGCAAAAGAATGGGATGTGAAAGCAGGGTTTGATGGCAATGAAAATGAGTCATCTGTCAGTATAACAGTGGTTGGAGCTTCCGGGGACCTTGCGAAAAAGAAGATATTTCCTGCACTTTTTGCACTTTATTATGAAGATTGTCTTCCTAAGGTTTAGGTTTTTCTTTGTCTTGCAACTCTGATCTTGTTAATCAGGCAACTTCATTAACATTTGTTTTTGTTTTAGCACTTTACTATCTATGGTTATGCGAGGAGTAAGATGACTGATGCTGAACTAAGGAATATGGTAAGCAAGACCCTTACCTGCAGAATTGATAAAAGGTGAACTGTTTTTCTGTCATTTGTTTGTCACTTGAAGCTTGCATTGCAGTCGCAAGTGGATTCGATTGTGGCTTTTAATTGCTTCGACTTAAATGCTCGTGGTATGTAAATCCAGGGAGAACTGCAGTGAAAAGATGGATCAATTTCTTAAAAGATGTTTCTACCACTCTGGCCAGTATGATTCTGAGGACAATTTCTCTCAGCTAGACAAGAAGCTCAAGAAGCACGAGGTAATGAGTTCCGTGACCTGTGATATGTTTATTTGGAATTTCCTACCATCTCAGGAGGTGGGGTGTTTGTGCAACTTCTTACTTCTAGCATGTTGTTTGCGATCTTTGCTCGATTGAACGTGTTGTTAGGGTATTGCAAGCTTAGACCAGAATTTTTACTGATGCATTGAACACGATCTTCACATATTTCTGCAGATGAGTTGAATACTTGAATTTCTGCCAAAGCAATCCAAAACTTTTTCAAATTGAATGATTTAGATAAGCATGGTACTTTTATGTTTGTCTGTATCCGTACTTGATTAATAACTATTCGTGATAGTATCATCATGAGATTAACACCAGGAAGCCTCTTTACCTCATTGTACTTTTAATTTTGGTGGATAGAATTCCTTTTCATAAATCGAGATGCTTCTGTTTGATGATGTGAAAGTGCTCATGCAGGGTGGGAGGGTGTCTAATCGGCTCTTTTATCTGTCTATCCCTCCAAATATTTTTACTGAGGCTGTTAAATGTGCCAGCTTGTCAGCTTCATCATGTAATGGCTGGACCAGGGTCATTGTTGAGAAACCTTTTGGTCGAGATTCAGAATCTTCTGCAGCGTTGACAAAAACTCTGAAGCAGTACCTAGCAGAGGATCAAATATTCAGGTGGAGTTTTCCCGCTCACATTAGAGCTAGTTTTGCAAAAGAATGTGAACTGCAATCTGATCGGATGATATTCTTTCTACAGGATAGATCACTATCTAGGAAAGGAACTCGTGGAAAATCTTTCTGTTCTCCGGTTCGCAAATCTTATTTTCGAACCCTTGTGGTCGAGGCGGTATATTAGAAATGTACAGCTAATATTTTCTGAAGATTTTGGAACTGAAGGCCGTGGAGGGTAATTTTCCATCTTTTTATGGTTT
Organism: Hibiscus tridactylites; assembly: GCA_958450335.1. Classification (NCBI taxonomy): domain Eukaryota; kingdom Viridiplantae; phylum Streptophyta; class Magnoliopsida; order Malvales; family Malvaceae; genus Hibiscus; species Hibiscus tridactylites. The sequence goes on from OY288281.1 coordinate 88,616,877, forward strand.
TCACCGTCGATTAATACTTAATGTATGTCGGACAGTGAACCACGTGTTGCCATCCGTTAAAAACTTTATAAGGGTTACAAAAAGTTAACTTTTGGCCTATTGCTTCTGTTGTTTGATTATCCAGGTATTTTGATAATTATGGAATAATAAGAGATATAATGCAGAACCATCTACTTCAAATACTTGCTCTCTTTGCTATGGAAACACCTGTAAGTTTGGATGCCGAGGATATAAGGAACGAGAAGGTAAACTGACATTGGCTATTTCAGGATGCTTTAGCGTGATCTTGTATATATGCACGTATAGAATAAACTGCTTGTTGTGTGCCAGGTTAAGGTGTTGCGGTCAATGCGGCCATTGCGACTTGAAGACGTAGTTGTAGGACAGTATAAGAGCCGCAGTAGAGGAGGAGTTACTTACCCCTCCTACACCGATGACAAGACTGTGCCCAAAGATAGCTTGACCCCAACTTTTGCGGCAGCTGCTCTGTTCATAGACAATGCAAGGTGGGATGGTGTGCCTTTTCTAATGAAAGCAGGAAAAGCATTACACGATAGGAGGTAAATGAAATCGATAAAGAAATTTGAATTTGTATCGATTCTATCTAGCATCGGTTATTTAATACATGCCGCTAAGATCTCTTTCACCTCTCCAGGGCAGAGATAAGGGTACAGTTCAGGCACGTGCCTGGCAATTTATATAACCGGAATTTCGGAACTGATCTTGATCGTGCTACAAATGAGCTTGTCATTCGAGTGCAGCCAGGCGAAGCTATTTTCTTGAAGATCAATAACAAGGTTCCTGGATTGGGTATGAGGTTGGACCGCAGCAATCTAAACCTTCATTATGCTGCAAGGTAAGCTTTAAAATTGATCAAATTTTCACTGTTTCTAACTGTACACTAACAGAATGGTTAATTATAAGAATGAAATGATGTCTGGCAGTTGCTCTTTACCGTTATAATTCGATGACAGTTTTAGCAAACGAAACTGTCCCGACATCAATGGCATTGTTAAGAAGCGCAAGATAAAATTCCGAACTGAACTTAATAGGATGTTGATTGTAGATATTCAAAAGAGATCCCAGATGCATATGAGAGGCTACTGCTGGACGCGATCGAGGGAGAGAGGAGGCTGTTTATCCGAAGTGACGAGCTGGATGCAGCGTGGGCACTCTTCACTCCGGTTTTGGAGGAGCTGGAAGAGAAAAAGATCATACCCGAAAGCTATCCTTACGGAAGCCGCGGCCCTGTTGGTGCACATTATCTTGCAGCGAGATACAATGTTCGGTGGGGCGATCTTGATATAGAACAGTGAGGGTAAGAGTGGTGACTGTTTTTAATTTTGAGGCGTTTGATTTATCAGTGTGGTGGCCAAATTAGCATTGTAACTTTTATGCAAATCAAACGTAATCAACAAGATATGGATTTTGAGATCCACTAATTCTTATATGGGTTCGAATTTCGACATTTATTTTGAAAATGTAATATATTTCTATTTAATAAAAAAATAGATTTAATTATCTTTTCAATATTTTAGCGGAATGAACATTAAATTCACTGTTCTATATTTTTAGAAGTGTTGTAATTATTACAACTCAAATGAGAAAAATGATTAACTTGGTTAATCTTTGTAGTAATTACAACAACCTAATACAAATCACTACCATATATTACTAATTTCAATATCTTATACTTCAAAATATTAATTTCACTATTTTATATTATGACTTAAAGCACAATTTATCCCATGAATCATATTTTTTTACCGACTTGAAAACATTAATAGAGTTTATCCAATTTTTAACATTTCTTAGAAAAAATTGACCAATCAGAGATGATTAATTTTTTTTTGATAAATTCTAAATCTAATCTGAGTTCTACCTAGAGGGGAGGGGAAAGGGAACTCTAGGGAAAGGAAAGGAAAGGAAGTACTCCTAGTGGGTCTCGAACCCATGACCTATGGGAATATGAGGAATAAAGATGAGCAGCTTAGCCAACCGACCAAATGTATTTGCTCTCTTTTAATTTGCGATCGTTTGTTCGCCGTTATATTCGTAACACAATCAAATGTTGCAACAATTATATTTATAGTTGGGTACAAACTGTTTATATACCATAGTTTTGTGCTAATAATGTCTTTGATCCAAGTTCAAGCATCTGAATCCTTGAATGTATACGATTTCGATTTTCGAACCTTTATAAATCATTCAAAAACAGTTTAAAAACTCCTTTTCTTTTGTAATTTATACAGCACCTTCCCCAGGGCCTCTCAGTTTTCCATGAACTCAAACCCCATGACCCCAAAAATGATCAAACATCTAGGATATCCAAGCCTTATGCCTTCAATTATTTTCCTTCATGGCAGCATCTGCAACTATTATTTTTCTGGTTGTTTTCACTTGTGTTCCAAGAGGATCAGCTTGGTATATCCCTTGTGTGCTTGTCAAGTAATTGTTCCTATGTCGAATACGGCAATACTGTAGAAAACTTTTTCCTCCATCTGGTTCTTCCTCGAACGATCTCTTCGTTTCGAGTCTCCCCTTTGATTTGAAGGAGATGAGTATATCTGCACGTCTTCGAATCCAAGGAGCCTAAGTATCCATTTTTAAGTAGACTCTGCTCCACTCCGTTTGTTAAAATTTCGTCTTCGTCCGGTTGGCAAAGTGATTGAACTCTATTTGAACTCCCACATTCTCGTCTATATTCGAGTATGATACCAGATAGCTGATGAGACTCCAAAAAGTTGTCTGGGATTGTCTGCAGGAAAAAGAAAATAGTGATGATTTGAGGTTGAATTTGAATTCGAGAGAGTTGTATCGATCGATGGCCGATCATTTTCTTGTACCTCAAGCATCCATCTTACATACTTGACATTGTTCACATGTTGGTTCATGTCCAAATCACTCCTCTTTGGCTACATGGTAAATAGCAGATTAGTTAGCTTGTGCTGTTTCAGGCTTTCAGCCATTAGTTCCAATATCTAGCTGTTGAAGCATTACCTTCAAGTCGGAGTTGACATATGTTGCGTTATCGTCCAACTTGACGATCTTTTCGGGAACATCTTCTTTGATCGCTTGCTTTTCTATAAACCAAGGAGAAATTTCACCTCTCACTTCCTCCGGCATCTTCGACAATCGCCTCGTTTTATCGTTCATCATTACCCAAGTGCTGTTTCATGCATGTTTTAGTATGTTCCTTGGGGGGAAACTATGGCTATACTTCATATATAACTGATCATACCTAGTTGCACGAGCGTAGGTGATGCCTGTGGCTTGACTCCGAATTAGCCAGTCCCGCCTCATCCCGTTCTTCCCCGATGCTCCGACCCACGTGTCGATTTCCAATACCTCGCCCCTGCAACCGGCTGCAATTCTACTTAGCAGATACTTACATTATTGCAAATGACACTATTTAGAGATGCAATGCAATAAGACTGACCATATGGGATAGTGATCCACTTGGACATGCATTCTTGAGACGACCCATATGAGATTGTTCCTCACCATTCCATGAGTCGCTCCGAATCCATTGCTCAGAAGACCAGACATCCATACATGATTTAATGCAGTTTCCTACATGGTCATGAGTATTTCTAACATTACGATGTTGTCTGTATACATACATACATACATACATACATACATACACACATATATGTATATATATGATAAACTGTTTGTTCTCTAGCTTTTATCACCTGGAAAAGATTAAAGAGGCTTTCCAAGGTTGCAGTTTTGTTAGGGCCAACTTCATAGGAACGGACAACAACCGTCTGTCTATACCCGACTCCCCTTTCGATGATGAGACCTTGACGGTAAGTATCGACCAGCTGCTTCTTCGTCGGGATCCTCTGACGAATCTGCTCTTCGGATAATTCGGTGGCAGTAGCAAGAGAAGAGGAGCCTTTTCCAGCTCCACCAATTCCATCCAACGTATGCAGCCTTGAAGAACTACTTGCATTGATTTTGATATCGATTTTGCCGCGATATCGACTGCGGTTACAAGAACATGTAAAGGGAAAAGAGACTGAACAGGAGAAAGCAGCTGCCATTTGCTTTCTCTAGTCTAGTCCAAGTCTGGAAAGTTTGGAACAGGGCAAGTAGCATTGGAATATTTTATAGGACACCATGGCGGACCTGTCCAAGTAGAGGACAATATCGAGGGAGCTTGGTTATAGTGATTTTCATTGCAACAAATTAAACAACCGGTGCAACCGAGGGTGGAGGACAAATGTTGATTTGTTTTGGGGTCGATAAAAGCCTGGAACGGTGTTTCCGAGGGAACATATAATTCCAAGCAAGGAACAATCTTATTTATGCCATTGTTGTCGAGTAGACAACAAACAAACAAGCCAGGGGAAGGTTCGACTATGAGAGAAAGATACTCTTTCTCAATCATTACCATTTGTAATCTGCATATGCCATAGTCCAGTATGGAAATCCTCCTCTGCCCCTTTTCGGTGTCTCTGTTTATGTCCCCACGCTCAAAATTAAGTTTATGGTTTAGGGTTTAGAGTTTAAGGTTAGAGTTTAAAAAATTTAGAGTAGAGTGTATTTTTAAGAGTATAGGGTGTAGGGTTTAGAATTTAAAATTTAGGGTTAGAGCTTAGAATTTAATTTTGTAGTGTTTTCTAGTGTTGGAACATAAATAGAAGCACTGAAGAGGGGTAGAGGATTTTTATCCCATAGTCCATACAACACAAAATGTTTGACAATTTCCTGCAAGTCTTAATATGCTAGTATATGTTAAACGAATTAATTTTTATTATTCATGGCAACTGAATTTCATTAATAAAAACAATAGAAGAAATTAAAATTACGACGCACTTGAACATAGAGTGAAAAGATGGAAACAATAGTCACCAAAAACTCATACATAAAATAAAAATATTAAAATCAAAAGATACGAAAAAAACAAAACCTTCTTTTAAGAATAACGTCCAACATAAAAACGGAACTCAATAATCTTTATAAAAATTCATTGTTTTTGTCGAGCGAGACATTTTACAAAGTGATAAAGAGTGGTGAGCGAACCAAACTATATGACTACTGCTTCGCTACACAATTTTAATTGTATCGACAAACAACTTTCTACCATAATGGAATGTGGCTATACATGACCACCGACAAATCTATCAAAAAATAATAATAATGTTGTGAGTGTACTATAAATGTATATGAAAAACGTACCAAAAGTCATAAGAAACATGCTACAAGAGCAGAAGAAAAGTGCCACAAGAATAAATTTTTTTATTTAAAATTAAAAAACGTGAAAAAAAAAAACAAAAAAATTATAAATAAGAAAAAGCAACCGATGCCTTTTTGTCAACTAGCTTCTAGCGACACTCTTGAACAAAGCTTAAAAGAGGTAGCCTATAAAGCAAACATAATATGAAAAAAAAAATTGATAAATATCGGTGGTCGACAGACAGTTAACATTAAAATGAATATCGTCACTGATTAAATAAAAATCGAAAGAAAATATAAAGGCAGCACAAAAATATCAACAGAAACCCTTAAGAAGGAAAAAAGAGATATGCGAGTTGTTTGTAACTTTATACGAATTGGTTACCTTTTTACGCACTTGTATATTCTTTTTAATCAAACGTTTCACATTTTATATCAAATTTGTTTTGCAAATGTGGTATTGTGCTTTTTTAACCAGTTTGATGTTTATATATGTCACATTACACATTTAGTACATATGTTTATTAAATTAATGTCAAAATGTTTACACGATATAGATTCCACATCACAATTTATTATAATTTAAAATAAAATAATTTATTTATTACCTTTGGGTTCTTTAATATGAACCGTTTTGTGTAATGTTAACAAATATAAGTTCCAAATTGGTTAAAAGAAAAACACGGGTACTATATTAGTAAAGTTTTACAAATTCAGGCACCAATTGTGTAATGTTTGACAGATATAGGTACCGAATTGTTAAAAATTCATAGATACAATAATTATAAAAAAATTGACAAATTCAAGTACAAAAATGATATATTAAGTCTTTAGAAATAGAGTAGCCTGTTTGGAGAATATTTACTACTGAACTTTGGGCAAATAATCCAAATATTTCTATCCATTAAAAATTTCTTTTAACATGGTAAATAAAACAGAAAAAAGAACTGAATATTTGATCGATTATAAACTGAAAAGTAAGAAGCATTGATCTTGCATTGTACATTCATCTTCGGACAGCAGTGGTAGAGCAAAACATAAGGAAACAATGTTTGTGGTTGAAGGAGTGGCAACGGCAAATTCAAGATACTCATGTTGTCTCATCTTGTATTCGTTCAAATCTCGGCATTTGCTTTGGAAAGTAATATTTCTCTACATAGGGACTATGGCTCGCACGTAATGCACCCGTCTTTCGAGGTAGACTCGATAGGTACTATGTTGTTGGCTTGTGGCTGGACTATGACCAAAGCCATTGAATTTCATGCCCTATCCGGCTATCCACCCCCAAAGATTAGTTCCATTGCTTGCTACTGTTGATGTTCGATGGCTGCCGCCATCCCCTGGATGGCCTAAACTGAATACTGATGGCTAGTCACTATCCATTCCCGGGAGGGCCGGTGCGAGAGCAGTTGTCTGAAACTGCAATGGCAACTGGATATTGTCATTCCTATCGACACATTCCTCGTGCTACAGCATTCAAATCGACTCATTACTAACTGCAGGCTTCTCTTGGACCAGTTTAGACTTCAGCACACCTTTTGGGAGGGCAACAGATGCTGGCAGCAAAACTTTAATCCCCTCAACTTCGGACCAGTTTTGTAACTCTAATATGTTGTATGTTTGTGAACAGCCACCAGACTGTATCATTCATATTATGCTGACGCTGCCGGTATTGGTTCTTAATTCTTATCTAAGTTCCATTTCAGCTAAAAAATAAGAAAGGGAGAGACCAACAACAAACACAATGTTGCTTTTAAAGCCAGTACTGTAGATGAGCTAAGAGTTCCTTCTAAAAATATGATTAGACTGTAATACTAGGAAAATTCCATAAACCCCAAATAACAAGTCCAGGAGCTATGAAAAGCCACTAAAAAATAAAAAGTACAATAAAGAACATTAAATTAACAAAGAGAAACTCAAACCAATTTATTTCCATGCAACTATTAACAGACACAAACCAAGTTCATGCTTTCCTAGAATACTATTGTAAAGGGTCATTCCATTTAAATTGGAATGCAATGGTAGTCAACACATTATGAGTGTATGCCAGAATTCAGGAGAGGGGATACCTTGGTGGCCTCACCGGCGATGTTCCAGGTTGACCATGAAAAGGGCTCCACTACGGAGTTTCAGGTAATCAATGAATGCAAATAGAAACAAGACCAGTAGCAGATCCATAAATATTTTTTAGGATGGACACAGATATATTATACGTGGATCCAAAAATCTTCACTACACGTGGATCCGCCACTGAACAAGACGCACTGCATGAATGGTTACAAAAGGTGGCAACTAATTTAAATAAATATTGCTGCCATGCCATAGTCACTTTCTTGTAATTTATACTCTAACAAGTTTGATTATTTTTAGTATGTTTGTTCCTCAACCCGCCCGGCTCATCTCGCCTTTAACCATCAAACAATGTGTCATGATATAAAAGCTAGTTAGAAGCTTCTTATTAATGATTTACAACCAACAGATTTTTTTTTTTTTTTGGGGGGGGGGGGATTATCAAAATTTGACAATGACCATTACAAAATTACAGAAAAGAGCCCCCGCCCCATCTCCAATCACACTTCTTTCATTTCTCAAAAATGTTGAAAGAATGAATAAGTTTGTTTTATCAGAGATTTTATTTGAAACAACTTGACACAGTGCTAAATTTCATCTGTATACCTGTTGTTGACTTAGTGCGTAATATTAGATCCAAAGACTGGTCGCAAGCACTCCCGATAAGAGGATAACAAGGAGATTTGTATACTCAGCTGACTGACAAGATGTACCTCTGCTCCATAATCCACCTTTAAACAGCATAAGTAAAATTGTTAATTAATAATAACTCAGCAACTATACATGGCGCTTATCATAAGCTGTAATCCCACCCCCACAACCCCTCTTCTCTTCCACTTGCACAATAATAATAATAATATTTATAGAGAGAGAGAAGCAGATGAAGCTTACTGTCCAATGGTATTTAGAAAATGATAATTGGCGTTGCTTTAAATTGAATGTGACAATTCTCCAAAACCAAGTATGTGTCGATCTCACCATCTAAATGGGGAATCCAAAACTCTCTTAAAGGCTATATATCAAGTCTTAGAACTGCAGGATTCTTTACATTCTAGAATTAAACTCTCTAGGTGACGAACTGCATGCAAATTACAATCCTTGTCAAGTTGCTTCAAGAGTGCACTGTGTGTACAAGAATCGGGCAGAATTTGTCTGTCTAGCATTTCTTGGTACAATCTCAAGGACTCTCGCCAATTCCCAATGTCACAGTTCTCATTTATTAATATGGTGTAGCTATACTTATTAGGAAGTATTCCTTTCGCTTCCATCTCAGCAAAAAACTTGTAAGCTTGACCTATTCTCCTAACTTTGCAAAGGCCGTTTATCATAGCATTGTACGTTATAACATTTGGCAGAACACCTTTCTCCTGCATTTCTGAGAAATATATAAATGCCAATGCTAAAAAACCCTTAGCTGCATGTCCATGAATTAAGACAGTGTAAGTTACCACTGATGGGGATAAGCCTTTACTCAGCATCTCACGGAACATTTCTCTAGCTTTCCTCAGATGTCCACTTTCTAGGTAAGCATGAATGATGGTAGTGTACGTTACATGATCTGGAATAAGACCGATGCAAATCATCTTGTGCAACAAATTACAGGCTACTTTGAGATCACGCAATTTGGAATGCCAATGCACAAAAACATTATAGCTGATCAAATCAGGAGGTAATTCCTTCGCTACCATTTGTTCTTCGATACTAAATGCTCTTGCAGGATCACCGAACTTCAACTCACCTACTATTTGAGTTGTATATGCAAAACGATCAGGCTCCAAACCATTATGCAACATTTCATCGAAAAGATCCCTTGCTGTAGATAGATTGCCCAGCTTGTAGGATCCATATACCAGAATCGTATATGTAAAAACGTCAGGGGAAATTCCTTGAGTGATCATGGTATCCTTGAGATACTGAGCAAGGTCCAGGTCCCCCACTCTACATAGACCATTAATGAGAGTATTATACGTAACAACAGTAGGAACAAGGCCTCGACATCTTAACTCATCGAACAAGAGAAAAGCCTCCCAAATGTTTCCTATCCTACAATACCCATATATTAGAGTATTATACGAAACAACATCTGGTATCATATTCCTCTTCAGCATACCACTAAACTGCTGCCTGGCATCATCCATTCTCCCCCAACCACAAAGGCCATACATGAATGTATTATATGTTGCCACCGTATGATCAACTCCTTTACTTATCATCTCTTCCCCAAGGCTTAAGGCCTCAACAAGCAACCCTTTCTTAAAATACCCACAAACCAAAGGATTATATGTGTATGCAGAAACTTTAAGCCCCGATTTCAACATCTCCCTAATAAGTCCCTCGGCTTGCTCTAATTTGTAATTCTTTGTTAAACCATTAATTAAGACATTATAAGTCACCTCATTTGGAAAACACCGTGCCATCTGCATTTCGGATAAGAGCTCAATCGCTCTTTGCACGTCGCCTTCCTTGCAAAAGGAATCCAACATGGTATTATAGGTAACAATAGTCGGCTTAATACCAAATTCCTTCATCATCCTATACACATTGCTTGCTTCAGCTACAAGAGATTTATCCCTAAGCATAGCAAGAATCCTATTACAGTTCTTCACATCCGGCAGCAACCCATTGCTAACCATCTTACAAAACATCCACAAACAATGATCAACCATCAATTTCTTGGAATAAATCAACAACAAAAGATCAAGCAACTTAACTGAAACCTCAAACTTCCTGTACCCACAAATCAACACATCAGCAATACTATGCATATCAAACGTAATGACCCTTTCCATGACCCAATAAGCTGATCTCATCAAATCATTCTCAACCAAAATATCAAGCATAACGGAAAACACAAGCTCGGATCTTTTAACGCCAGGCTGCATCTCGACCCACCTAAAAACCCTCAAAGCAATTCTGGGTCTTTCTCTCATCAAGCAAAGAACTTTGACAAACAAATGAGGGTCGACAATAATGGCATGGAACTGATTGGAAACCCAGTTGGTGTTACAAAAAGCCCAGGGCTTTTCATCAACGGTGTTAAAGATGAGATTTTTGCAATGGGTTTCGGAGGAGGAAGAGGTGGGGGCTGGGGAAGGGCAAGTGTGGAGAAGAGAAAAGGAGAAAGGGAAGAGGAAACGTAGGTTCCAAGTGAGAGAGAGAGGGGAGATGGTGGCCAAAGATTTTGAAGCTCTTTTTATGCAAAGGGTCATCGAGGATACATAGGGTGATTGTTGTAACACAACACTACCAATCGGCTCTCCCTCTGTGTGTGTGTTTTCCAGTTTGAGAAGCGGTGGGGTTTTTGATACAGCGGAGGAGGAAACAGAGACGAATTGCCATTGGCGGCGTAGGACCGTTGGCTAGGTTCTCTCACCTCTCGCGGTTGGGTCGGGTGGCTAATCTCAAACGAACCTAGACATTTTTGGGTAAATTTACATCTTAGTCACTCAGCTATAAGTAAATTTACATTTTGATCACTCAATTTTCGATTGTGAGATTTTTTTTTGGATTAAAGATTGTGAGAAATTTTTAAGTTTTCTTTATTTAATTTCTTAACGTTTGGTGCAAGATAATTCTTTATCGACTTAGTGTTCTTCTTCACAAGAGTTTTATTTGGTTGCACTTCTGATTCCTTATGGTTTTGACCTAATTAACTTAAATCGGTCTACGTAGCATATAGAGATGAGCATTTTATCCGAATCTGACGGGTTCCGACTCAACTGAGTCAGATTTTTTAATGAAAAAATCGAATTTGAGTTCGGGTCGGGTTTTTGTTAAAGGTATACTCGGGTTCGGGTTTAGGGTGAAAAATATTCGACCTAGGACTAATAGTGTAATTTTCCCTTTTTTAGGGATATTTATAATAATACCCCTCTATATATATTATAATTAAGTCATTTAAATTGAATTTTTATTTATAATTTAGTTCTTTAAATTATATTTTTTTACAATTAAGTCCCTTAAAATTATTTTTTTATAATTAGGTCCCTAAAATTAATTTATTTTATATAGGTCGGGGTCGGATTTAGTATACTTATTTTTGAGTCGGGTCGGGTCGGATTTTTTAAAGAATATTGTCGGGCCGGTGCGGGTTTAGGGTGTTTATTTTCGAGTCGGGTCTGGGTGGGCCAAAAACCCGACCCGTGCCCATCCCTAGTCGCACTTCTGACTTTGGTGGGTGAGTCTCTCAACTGAGATTTTCTACACACAAGGCCTTTAACTCAAGACCTGCCCAAGCAATACTAAACTACTTACCACTTTGACTAATCCGTTTAATAAAGTTTTATTTTAAAATTCGCTTTAAATCGAAGTGTCCTAATAATAAAATGAAGTCACGGTTTAGTTTCCATTCTTACTTTCAAGCACTTGAGGAGAGCATGAGGATGATGAAAAACCAATTTGATTCAATCAGTATTTTCTGTTACAGAAGTAATAATAAGTATCTTGTAATAATAAAATTTCTCAGTTCCAAAATTACATATCCTTAATTCTGTTTTCTTACTTGATTCCGTACTCTATTGATGAGCTTCCTTGAAATAGCCTAAGTAATAACACATATCTTATTGTAATAAAATCTCTCTGTTCCAAAATTATATCTCATGGACTCTGTGTTCTTACATGGCTACATACTCCATTGATGAGCTTTCATGGAATAGTCTTTCTCTTGCTTCAATTGCCTGCAGTTTTAGCACAATTCAGATGATAAAATATAAGCGATGAAGACGACTAAGCCGATCAAATAAGCAAGACTAAAAGGTGCAATTTCCGGTCTAACAATCGAGCTAATTTGCAGTAGTGAGTAGTGTACAAGATTTTGAGAATGGATGATAAACCTGTTTTTCCCAATTTATGCAACTTGTAACAATGGCGAGCAGAATATTTTGCGTGAAAGCACCGGACTGTATGCCGAGCCACAGGCCAAGCCCTCTCCACTGCATCCCGAAGGCAAGCGTCGCGGCGACAGGGATTCCAACAAGATAAAATGCTGTCAGGTTTACATAAGCTCCTATATGTTGCCATCCAGCTCCCCTTGCAATACCTGATCCAAGCATGCAACCATTTTGTAAGACTACTTCTATAACACACATCTCCTTGGAAATGTACTAGTTGTTCACCGAAAGGATATCGAGTTTAACCGGAAAGAACCCCTTGTAAGCTGTCAAGAATAACAGACACACAAACATAGGGAGCCATGATTGTCACATAATCCACCACTTCCTTCTCGTTGCTATAAACGTAACCGAAAACACGTCGACTTGCGAACAGGGTTCCGGAAACTATGATGGTCTCTAAACCTGCAAGAGCTACAGCAGCATACACCGCTACTCGTGCTGCTTGAGGGTTCCCTGCCCCTAGTTCATTCGAAACTCTAGTACTATATAAACAAATCGAAAATGATTCTTAGTTAAATTAACTTGGTTTTGAAAAAGTTGCAATTTTAATCAGTAAAGAATTACAAATAAGTATGTGCATGCATATCAGGGCATACCTTGCTCCTGCAGCTAGTCCATATGGTATGGAATAAAGTGTTGCAATGGTGTTGAGACTGCTTGGGAAAGTTGAAAAGCTCATTAGTAGAATAATTGCAATATGATCCAATTGAAAAATCATATAACTACAATATCGATACAGAATGCATCGATCCGAAACGATAGCGAATGAACATACCACACAGATAGGACGGATGTTTCCAGCTCAGGATGTGGTAAAAGGCCAGACAGCAGGATAAGTAGCTCAAATGACCACCACTCAAGGCTGCAATTGTTTGAATAAAGAAGACATTACGGATCTTCATCGGCATTGGCATACATATTCGGTGACGAAAAAGGAGACAACATACCAGACCATGATAACAGAAGGGATAGCATAGCGAATAAACTCCGGAATTCCTTGGAACAACTCCATTGTAACCGGGACACGAGTTTTTGTGCAGGTAGGAGAGTACTTCATATAAAGTGCAAGGAAAATCGTATTTAACCAGTTTGAGATACTAATTGCTAATGCTCCTCCTATATTTTCTAATCCAAACTTGAATACCAGAGCCCAACATAGAGGTATATGTACTAAAAGACTAATACAAGAGCATATGAGCAAGGGAGTGATTAAACTCTGTGTTTGAAAGTACCGAACAAGTGGTTGAAAAATAGCACAGGCGAATAGTGCCGGGATAAGCCACCGGATGAATTTACCGGCTTCGTGTGCAATTGAGGGATCTTGGCCAATGAAGACAAGTACCCTTCCCATGTATAGCCATAGGAGAGACAGAGGGATGCATGCTAAGGTCAAACAAAATATAGCAGTGTAAGTATGGATTCCCACTTTCTCGTACTGTTGAGCTCCATAAGCCTGTCCACACAGCGTTTCCAATGCACAAGCCATTCCTAGCTGATAATCACATACAAATAACACAACTTAGTAGGTTGAAATTCTATAACATAATCATTAACGGGGCGATATAGTGCCTCGTTCCACTAGACCAACAGATTATTGAACTTACTAGAACACAGAAGCCGGTGACCGAGGAGAGAGATATGGCAATGGAGGAGCTAGCTAGAGCAAGCTTTCCGAGATGACCGACCATCATCGTTGATATAACTTGCAGGAGGTACTGCGATATGGTAACAGCCACCATCGGTCCGGCAAGGTAACCCACCCTTTTGGTTTCTTCAACAAAACCAGCCCATGTTAATGGCTCCCTTTTCTCCTCCTTCTCTTCTAATCTGGGTATCAAGCTCTCTTCCATGCTCTTCTTCTTCTTCGGTGTGTCCGCCATGATTCCTTGTCTGTTTGCTTAAGTTTTAATGGCTCCCTCGCAATGGAAAGACGATGGGATTCGGCGTTTGTTTGGATTTACAAGCCTAGAAAAACATATACGGGAGGGTGTATCGCATCACTTGAATGCGACATACGTTTGATTATCGTCGACGATGGAACAAAGAAGCATAGAGATTATAAACCTCAGGCTGAAACCGGAGTTTTGCTACGAGAGAGGACAGCCCCTACCTTTCTTTAGAAACGACTAGCAATAAAAGCATGCCAGGAAAAACAATGGAAAAACATTTGCTACGAGAGAGGACACCCCTAATTACTTGCCACGTGTGCAGTTTAAAGAAAATCATTCATAATTTGGGAGTGTCCATTGTTACCAGCTGAGCATTAAATTGAGTCTAGTTATTGTATTAGATTAAATAAAAATGTATTATATTATTATACAATGATTTGAACTCATATTAATGAGAATAAAAATCGTCTACTCCTTTTCGGTGCCCTTATTTATGCCTCACGCTAAAAATTTAACTTTATGGTTTAGGGTAAAAGTTTAAAGTTAGTGTTTAGGATTAGAGTTTAGAGAATTTAGAATATAATGTGTTTTTAGGGTTTAAGGTTTAAAATTTGGGGTCAAAACTTAGAATATGATTTTTAGTGTTGTGGCATAGAAAGGGTAGAGATTTTTGTCCAATTAATGAATTTAAGTTTCTGTTCAAATTTAATTGTATATGTTTATGATGTTATGGTAATAATTAGTTACAATTTAAACCGTTTTTTTATAACCGTATACGATATACATATATTTCTTCATATGTGATATACATATACGAGGCAAAGTTACTTAACTCGAGCTTGAAAATCGACACATTAATTACTAAACATTTCGAGTTATTATAGTTACGGAAAATTTTATTTTATAACTCAAACTTTATTTGATTTTTTTAGTCGAGTTTATAAAATTACAATTCGAGTTAAAAATTCAGTTTTCTTAAGTCAAATTTTGCTCGCCCCTAATAGCTCGCGTCTATAATAATTTAATTGTATTTTAAATCATTATAGTTTTAAAACTATTGAAATTAAGTCTTAATGTCTCTTAAATTTTTCTGATTTAATTATTTTTAAGACCATGCCAGCTTTAAAATAATGAAATTGTATTGACCTCTAATTTTTTTTTATTAATTTACTTTTTAAGAGTTTTCAATTCTAAAATTAATGAAATTATACCTCAACTCTCTTAATTTTTAAGACCCTTTCTTGTTTTTTTATATTAAATGTCATTTTAAAATATGAATGATCTCCAACTCGTATTTAAAACATATATTATATTAGGTATTAGATATGATATTATACATATTATACGAAAATTAATCATATACATTCAACGATAATTGTGTGGCATTAATCTGTATATCAATTCCATTTGGGTGTATACACACTTCCAATGCACCCCGAGGTAATTAAGGAAACAAATCTTGATATTATTTTCTAGAAAAGATTTTAAACCTTCAGAACCACCCATATAGATAGACAATTAGTCAGCAATTAAATTAGGAAATATTTTTTATTTGGTAAATGAAAACAAATACAATGAATTTGTAACAAAATATCGTACTAAGTTTTTTTAGAATGAAAATTACCCTATAAGTTACCTTTTTGAATGAGTCCATAAAAATGTATGGAAAATAACTTATTATATGAAAATAATATTTATTAAATAATATAGATATAATGTGAAATCGAAACGTTTAAAAGTTTAAGGATTAATTTAAAATGAGTGTTATAGTTTGGAGATGAAATTAAAATATTCAAAAGTTTAGGACCAATTTAAAATAAAAGTTATAGTTTGAAGATGAAATTAAAATATTAAAATATTAAAAACCAATTTAAAACGAGAATCATAATTTAGAGATATATGGTGCAATTAACTCTTTTATATTCAAAATTTGATAAAAATGTAATGAAATTATGGTTAATATAGTAGGAAATTTAGAATTAATGGCCTTTGACGTATGTGGAAAATGATTATCCATTTACCTTAGACTAATTAGAAATTTATTAGAAAATATAGATAATACAAAATAAAAATAACTCATTAAATTAATCACCACACTTAAGTAAAACGATAAGTATCTCTTTTATTTTAAGCAGTGGTCGAGTGTTTGACTCTCACCCTGAGCATGTAACAAATTTAAAATTTATGGCCAATATTTACTTTTTTTAGGTGAGCCATCAAAACACGAAAGATTAATCATTGGACTCGATCAAGTGGATACATTAGTAAGCTAATAAAACACATTAATTATTATATTTATGTTAAAATATTTCTTTTCTAATTCATAATATTGATCTTTTAAATTATATTTATGTTCAAAGAATTTAAGGGTGTGTTTGTTTTTTTTTTTAAATTGGGTAAACTACTAAAAGATCATCTAACTATGAGTGTGGTATCGTAATGACCACCATACTTTTAATTCTGTCTTTATGACCACTTAACTATTTAAGTGGTATCAACTAAGTTATTCATCGTTAAAATCTAACAAAGACTAACATGGTTGTTAAAAATTGGTATAACTACACATTTGGTCCTCATTATTTACACATTCTATCAATTGGTCATAAAATGAATTTAGTTTATTAAGTTTTTTCTCCAGTCAGATAGTGATACATATCACCATCCGATTGGAGGAGTATTTTATTAATTTAATTTATTTAATTAACATTTTTCATCCACTCATATAGTGATATGTGTCATCATCAAATTGAATAAGAAAAAATTTAAACCAAACATACCTCCAACAAGATTCGACCTTGGGTTGGTCTGAGTGAGCCAAACACAACCATTAAACCAACTGCTCTTATTATATTTTGACTGTCAATCAATCCTTAAATTGTTTGAACTATTGCCTCGATCATATTTTGACCATCAATCTTTTAATTTTATTAATCATGTCACTTTAATTATTTTTTTTGATAAATTATGAGCCTCATTAAAAACCCTCTCCCTATTAGAGAGCCCAATACAGTGATTGGGGTATTTATAACCCAAACTTTAACAAATTTTATAACGGCCCAACTAATTCTAATAACAAACCAACAGGCAACAACCAATTAACAATGTTAGTCATTAGTTACCAACCAATTCATGGATCTCAAAGAAAAATATTATTAATTCTATATTTTAGCTTATAAATAAAATTTATTATTTTAAGAGTAGTAATAATAACGTGATTTTCTAATTTTGGCATTTAGTAGCTTTAAATTTGCCTATGACATAGATTGATGAAAAGGGCAGCTGCTTGGCTTTTATGAAGCAGGTGGAGCAAAGAAAGAAACTAAGAATACATATGTGTGTATATATACAAGTAATTAATATTATTGAGTAGGTGTAATGTGTGTACTAGTAGGGTTGAGTACCATATTTGATCTACCATTGAAGTGTTCCCTTCCATTTCTGCAGCCTGCATCTGCCCTTTTCCGGTGTCATTTTATGTCTCAATATTAAAAAATACAAAAAAATGAATTTTAAACTCTAACTCTAAATTTTAAATCCTAAACCCTACACTTTATACCCTAAAAATACACCATAACCTAAATCGTTAAAATTTAACATTAAACTCTAAAACTTAAACTTAATTTTTAGTGTGAGGGCTGTAAACACCTATTTTTGTCCGGGCCTAACTCAAACCAGCCCAACCCAACATTAAAAAAAAGCCTCTATTATTATTTACAACCCAATCAATAACTCATACAACTCATACCCAATACCTATACCCATACTCAGCCCAATACCCATGACCCATCATCCAAAAAAACCCTAATTACATTAAACTAAAAAAACCCTAACCCTAATATTAGCCGCCGCCGCCACTTCAGCCGCCAACCGTTCGAGCCGCCGCCGCTAAGCCGAGCCGCCACCGTCCAGACAACCAACCAACGACCGCCACGTTGCCTCCACCGCCCATTGCCCTGCAAAAATGCAACTTGCTTTACTTTTTATGTTGTAAATTTCGGGTATAAAAAAACCCAATGTATGTAACCGGAGGGAACTTTTTTTCGGATGAAATAAAAAAGGGAGATTTTTTCGGATTCGAACAAAAAAATATATAAAAAAGCAAGCCAGTTTCGAAGAAAAAAACCACAAAAAAAGGTAATAAAAATCCGAAAGCTTCAAACTTAGATCTAGGATTTTCTATTAAGTTTTACCGAAAACAAAGTTGAGATTCAGGTTTAGGAGGCTTACCCGATTGAAACGGCGTCCTTCCATGTAGTTCCGACCACCGGAGGCGGCGATCTCTGACGCCGATGACGGCGGCGCTCGCGGCAGAGATGGTGGCCGGCACCGGGCTTGGGCAGACGAGGTTGAGAGTGTATTTAGAGTTTTTATTGGTTATCAAAACAAAAATGATTTTTTTAGCAAAATAGGGTATTTATACACCAAACAGAACGACGCCGTTTTGAATCCCAACCCGCGCGCTCGAGCCTGACCCGGCCCAATGGATCCGCGTATTTTCAATTGATGGGTTAATAACGTGTTTAGTTCTCCCACTTTGTTATTCTTTACAGTTTTGTCTCTCAGTTTGCATTTTATTTCAGTATTATTATTATTATTATTATTATTATTATTATTATTATTATTATTATTATTATTATTATTATTATTATTATTATTACCCCTTTTCTTTTTATATGTAAACGTGTGTATATATATATATATTCTTTTTATATGTAAACATGCTTTAAATATATAATTAAGGAAGTAAATTAAATACATATAGTATAATTTAGAATCTATCATTAACATATAGATATAATATTTTATTAATTTTATACCTTATTTAAATTGTTTGCTCATATAATTCTCTATTTAATTTTATGTACTTATTTGTGCATATTTCATACATCATGTATATATAATAATATGTGTATATTATTTTACTATATAATATATGTGTACTGTAAACATATAATAATAATATGTATATATATATAACTATGTAAATTATGTCATGTTATTGTCATATATGGTATTTTCTTCTTCGAATATACTTTTGTATTTATTCTAAAAATTTTAAATTTATTTTGGTATTTAAGGGATTTTTTCCACTTTATTTCGGAAATCGATTTGAAAGTGGTATCCTGACCTATTCAGGTATCATCTTCCTCGACGGTCGTAAATGAAGAAATATTCTCCTTAGACCTTTTTGGGATTAAAAAATTAAATTAAATTTGAATTTTTTTATTTTCTTGCAAGACAACACTTAATCAACGCGGTACCAATTTTGGGCGCTGTGGGGTGCTATTCCTTCCTCATGCGTAACCGACTCCCGAATCCAAATGTTTTTGAATCTCTGGTTGATTTTTAACGGTGTATAGCCTACCATAGTGGCCGATGACGACTCCAACACTCATTTCTTCATTTTTTTCATTTCCCTCATTTTCAAAATATTTTCCAACACCATTGTTTCTCCAAAAATCTAAAAACCTTTACTACAAGGGCATAAATAAGAATATTGAAAAAGTCAAGGGATTTCTATTGGCAGCTGTGAAGCAATGATATTAACAATAATGATGTTACCTTCATTCTGCCCACATCTCCAATTAATTTGCCAGCAGAATCCACATAAGCATTGCATGTACTTACAAAATATATTTTGAAATTTTGAGTTTGTGTGTAAATATCATGTATAAGTCTTTAATTTAAATTTATTCTAATTTAGGTTTTATTATATAAAATTCTATTTAGAATATCTAGTTATATTTTGATTGATTCTGGTCATAATTATATAAAATATTAAATATATAGTTGATACATGAATTATAGTATTTGATTCCTCAATGTCATACATATAATTTTTCTTAATTTCATAAATAACGTTAAAAATTGTTCGTTGCAGTTGAGTGTTTAAAAATATAGAATAGACTCCACGAGTCACTTACTATAGCAAAGTTTAAATATTGCTTGGACTCAATTTCACAATTCTCTTGTTCAATTTTAATTAGTGAATTTTTCCACATGTCTGTAATTTTTTCGGTTTAGAATTCCACGTAAAATTTATGTTGATTATTTATTTCTTCTTTTATTTACTATTTCTAGTCATTATCTTAACCAATTACATAATATTTTTAGAGATTATAATTTAAAATCTAAATACCGAATTGTTCTGCATATTGTTTTGGGCTCCATTTCATATACAATATTGAAACCATTCGATGAAAATTCAGAAATAAAGTCCTTGATAAACAAGAAGTTGCAAAAATCAAAGAAAACTAATTAAAAAAACGAGCATATGGTGAAAGAAAGGAAGATAATTAGGGATAAAATTTGTCTGCCCCTTTTCGGTGCCCCTACATATGCCCCAACACTAAAAAACACTACAAAATTAAAATCTAAGCCCTAACCTTAAATTCTAAATCCTAAACCCTACACCTTATACCCTAAAAATACACCCTACCCTAAATTCCCTAAACCCTAACTACAACCCCTAACCTAAAACCCTAAACCCTAAACTCTAAAGTTAATTTTGAGCGTGGGGCATATTTAGGGGCACCGAAAAGGGGTGGAGGATTTCCATCCGATAATTAAATTTTTAATTAAATATGTTAATCTTAACCCGTTAATTTATGTAAGTAGATTTCTGTTATTTTAAATATCATTTATTCTATCTCTTACTTTAATAAAACATAATTTCTTCGTTAATTTCTCAATCGAAATTGAAAAAAACAAAAGTATAAGAAAAACTCCGACTCAGAATATGAAATAACAAAATCCTCTAGAAATTAACTTAAAATGCATTGATGAGACAAACTATTTACAGAGAACGGTTGTTGTTTCTAAAGGTCACAGGTTCGAGCACCAACAGTTGTAGCAAGGTAATTGAGCATCCATTGTCAAATAATTAAGAGTATGTTCAGAACAGATATTACTTATAATCGCTTAACTTAAAAAAAATGCATTGACCAGACGAAACTATTTACAGAAATGCCCAACTCCATTAATTCCATTCGTAACAAGACAAATACCTCAAAATCTCCCATTGGAAAACAAAACTCAACAGATCACTAACTAAACTATAAACAAGCTCAATTTGTCTACAATATTAAAAATGAACAGAGATCATGAAGAAGACATACACAACCCCATACACTTGTTTCTTGTTTTGTACATGCACTTCGTAAATCCCAGGTTAATTATCAGGCATGTTGTTGTCTCTTGTCAGACACTAGACTCTAGAGCCAAAGTGCTCCGGCCTCCTTGAGAAGTGGCACCAAGGTTCCATTAATATGGGAAGCCATGACTCGGTCCATGGCACCAATCAGCTTCCCTCCGATGAACACAACCGGCACGGCTTGCGAGTTGCCGAGCAGCCTCAACAGTGCGCTCTCCATGTCTTTCCCTCTGGGGTCCTGGTCCAGCTCGTACACCGTCGGGTTCACTCCCATTCCACAGAACAGCTCTTCACAGCATGGCACATGCAGCAGCTGCTCAAACTGAATATCACAACCGCGCTCTCCGACGCCAGCTTCGCCACCCTCTCCATCGGGTCCGGCCCTATGCTCCTCGCCGGCATATAGTACCCCCAGCCCCAAGAATCCCCTTGATAATACATTCTACTTTCTTCTAAAGAAAAGGTGAAATTGGTCAGCTAGTGAGAGAGTGTGGTGTCGAAATATGAGAAGATGGGGGCTTTTTATAAGGATCGGAGAGGGCATTGTTGTAAATAAAGAGAGGGTTGTCCAGGGTTGCGCTGCCGCAGCGCATGCGTGGTGGATTCTTGTCCGGAGGAAGAGGACAAAGTATATATTTACACTCGTGGCGGTGGAACAGGAAGCATAGGTGTCAGTTGTGGAAGGCGGCTTTGTCGACTTTGGTGAGTAAAAGCTCGGTTCCAACTTTTTAATTGAAATTACTAATTACTGCCTTTTTTGCTCTGGCAAACACGAGAATTAAAACATCCGGATTCCAGGCGTTTGAGACATGAAAACCAAACATTTTTAAATTTCTTTGCCTTTTTGTATAGACGGCTGCCTCAGTCGTCTTTGTCGGGCCTTCAAGGTTCAGATTGCGTGATCCTCACGCGCATGCTTTGTATTTTTACTGATTTATTTATGGTAAATTCCGTCGTTACATACTTAAAGGTGTTATGATTAGATATTTTATGACGGCAGAATTTATATTCTTTTTGAAAAAAACTCTTGCTTTTAGATCCTTTGATTTCTCGACGATGTAACATTTTTTTTCAAATCAATAATACCGTGATTTCACGCTGGTCGGGCGGTGGGGATTGTAGATCGAAGTTGTTTGAGGTTGTGATTTTTGATTTTTAGGTAAAATATGAGGAATTTAAAAGTTCACAAATCAAATTAAATTTTTTTAAAGTTTAATGACCAAAATATATTTTGAGTAGAAAGAAAGTTCAATAATAAATTTTGTAATTTATCCTTATTTATTTGGATTCTACGATGTTGTTGATTAATCAACGTTTTCTTGAATTTCTTGCTTAATTCTCACTTTCATAATATTCTATTATAAATTAAGATAAACAACATATCCTTACTTTTTTTATTAGATAAAGGAATAAAATACCATGGCACGCCTCATTAAAATTCTCTCTAACCTAAATGGAAGAAAAGAGTACTTGCCATAGTATTACAACAAAACGAAACAACACAGAACCTACTAGCCCGAACTAGGCAAGTCCGCATGCAACACATTCAAGATCGCATCAGGCGGGGACCCAAAATTCATCGACTCATATCCCTGCCAAGAACCTAATTTAGCCAGCGCATCCACAACCCTATTTCCGTCACGATACACGTGATGGACATCACACATCCTAAATCGTCTCATCAAACAACATATCGCATGCACAAAAGGCGAACTCGCTATAGCCCCTCTTCTTTTTGCAACACTCGGACAACTTCAATACAATTTGATTCCACAGTAATAACATCAATATGATTATCGATCGCATACCTCAGCTCCTCATGCACCGCCCAGAGCTCCGCTTCCACCGCATTACATCGGCCTATGAACTTCGAAAATCCGCCTCGCCAAAAACCTTTACTATCGCGGATCACCCCACCGCAGGATGCCAACAACATATCCTTACTTTCATTAATATATAACATCATTTGATTTAACATAAAACATTTATGTCATAAGTACCAAATATTAAACTTAAAAAAGATACGGACTACTTTCAATATTGTTAACCTTTGCTTAGCTACTAAGCTTTCTTTTTAGGCTTAATAGTAAAAAGAATTGCCCAACATACACATTTTTTCTAATTTGGTGCTAACATTTTTCGGGATATTTTGGTGCCTAACTTTTTTTTTCTGTAATTTAAATCATGTTTTTTGTCAACAGTCGTTAAATAATTTTGTTATCCAATAAAAGCACGACACATAACTTATTTTTTAATTTTATTTAATTTTTAAGTTTCTTTAAAAATATAAACTTCTTAACCCCAAAATTTTAATTTCTTTCAATCCCTCAAATCATATCTCCCTCACCGTCTAGCATCCTCCAACGTTGGCGGTTTACCGTTCACCATCCAAACATCGTGTACCTCACCGTTCAACATCCTCCTCCCTCTAGCAGTCGATTAGAAGCTCAATCGGTCTCTTTTTTTTCATTGCTGGATGTTCATCGATGGCGTGATCGACGATTTTCGACGACGGAATAATGAGGGTTTCAGTCGTGGGAGCCGTCAAAGGCAAGGGTAGTCGGTGGTGGTTGAATTGATGGTACCAAACTGAAAAAAAAAATATATATAGGATGGGCAGTTTTTTTTTAACTGTTAATCCTTCCTTTGAGTGTAAAAATTACGTGTTTCAACTTCCAAAGCAAAAAGGGAGAGAGATGCATACTTGTTAGTATAATAGCATAAAGACCTGCATCTATTGAGCCCTCGTCCATTGGCCCAAATCTCTTGGCCCATGTTTCTGTACTTTCTCCAGAAGGTACCTTCGATATATTTCTCCAGAAGCTGCCTTCGTTGTTTCCAGATATTAGTCTTTAGATTCTTCCAGAGCAACCAGGTTTGTTTCCAGGTTGTTAGTTTGTTAGGCCTTGTTAGTATAAATAGGTGATATGGGCTCAATTAGATTGACCCAATCTGAATATTGTATTACCCGTTGTAAACCCAACTATTTTCATAATATCAATAAAATAAGTAGACCCATTCTGCTAGGGCTTAGTCTAAAATTCCCTTTCTCAAATCTCCACCGATCTTCACCGTTCTGTTCGTTGTCACCACCATGTCCGGCGGCCATTGTAAACGGAGGTAGTTTCACATGGTATCAGAGCTTCTTCGACGGTCCTCATCGACGGCAGCAACTCAGATCGGACGTGTCTTCTCCCTCTCTGCACGATTCTGAGCTTTGACGACGGTGCCTCCTTCCTCGATATGTTATCTCAGATCTGACAGGGTTTTCTCTCTCTCTGCACGGATTGGAGTTCCTGAGCTTTGACGACGGTGTCTTCTTCTTCTATTTGATTCCATCGATCTGCCATGGTGAATGTAGCTGAGTCAACCGAAGCCACTGATGCCGCTCACGGAGGAGATGATTTGTCATCACAGATGTTCTCTAATAAGAGAATTAAAGTATGTTTGGATGATACTAACTACCTGTTATGGAAACAACAGGTAATCCTTACCATTCGAGGGCTAGGCCTGGAAGAATACATCGATCCAGATACACCTAAGCCGGCAAAGTTTTTGGAACGCACATCTGGTGAGAGGCATGTTAATCCGGCATACACGCGCTTCTTGCAACAGGACAGTTCACTCGCGTCGTGGCTCTTATCCACCGTAAGCTCAACCGTTCTCCCTCAACTCGTGGGTGCTGAGACTTCTGCAGAAATATGGTCAGTAATTACAGGCCTTTATTCGAAACTCTCTACTACTAAAGTAATGCATTTACATTGCAAATTGAGATCGATGAAAAAAGGCTCTCTCCGAATGCGTGAATATACAGTCAAGATCAAAGAAATCTGTGATTTATTAGCCTTATCTGGGAATAAAGTCTCTGAAGTCGAGCACATTGCGACTATCTTGAACGGACTTCCAGCCGAATTTGGGCCTTTTGTGGCGGTGATTACTGCGAGCCAAACACCGTACTCTTTGGATGGTGTAATTTCAGTTCTGATCGATGCTGAGTCGCGTCTGGAGGATGTCGTTGAAGCACCTATAGGGATTCATCTGACTCAGCTCCAACAGAAAGAAGCAGCTGGGAAATCTGATTACTCACCAAACACGGGCTATTCTGAACGTGGCAGAGGCTTCAGATCAGGGCCTTATCGTGGTAGAGGGTTTCGAGGAGGTCGTTCGTCTGGAAGGCCTCAGTGCCAAATTTGTCACAAGATAGGGCATATGGCAGATTCGTGTTGGTACCGCTTTGATGAAGGGTACAAAGGCAATAATTCACAACACTCTTCTCAATCCACTGTGCCACAAGCAAATGCTTGTCATTATCAGAATGATACCTTTGATCAATTCTACGAGCCGTTTGTGGAAGCTCCTCAAGATGCTAATCCTGCTACTGAAAATCCAAAACCAGAAGAAAAGGTCCATGTCAATTCAGTCACTGCTTATGGGTTCAACACTGGTTCGGTTAAGTGGTACCCAAATTCGGGCGCCACTCATCATGTGACGAATTGTAAGTCTTCTTTGCTATCCTCTATGAGTTATAATGGCCAGAATAAAGTACATTTGGGTGACAATTCTGCTGTTAGTATTGCACATGTTGGATGTTCATCTATTAGCATGCCTGATCGAAATTTAGTGATTGATAAGTTACTGCATGTTCCACAAATCTCTCGTAGCCTACTGTCTGTGTCTAGATTTGCTGCTGATAATCATGTCTATTTTGAATTTCATTCGAATGACTGCTGTGTGAAGGATGCAAGCACAGGGCAAGTGTTGCTACGAGGGGTGCAAGAGGATGGTTTATACTCGTTTGATTTGCGTTCTGTTGATCGTACTGTTAATCAGCATGTTTCTATTCAGCATACTATAGTCAATAAGGATGTGTCTACTTACTGGTTGTGGCACAATCGTCTCGGCCATCCTTCGTCTGAAGTGGTCTCTCTTGCTTTAGATAGAGCTTTTTCGCATGAAGGGAAATTTCTTTGTCCAGCTTGTCAAATGGGAAAGGCTCATGCCCTACCATTCCATCATTCGGCTACTGAGTATACAACTCCTTTTGAACTAGTAGAGATTGATGTATGGGGACCAGCACCAATGAAATCGGCTGGCTTTTTTTACTATGTTTCTTTTGTAGACATGTATACCCGATCTTGTTGGACATTTTTACTTCGAAATAAGAGTGAAGTCTTTCCTATTTTTGATGCGTTTGTTGCTTTGGTTAAGACTCAATTTTCTTCATGTATTAAAGCTGTCCAAACCGATGGAGGGGGAGAGTTTCGTGCTCTTATTCCTAAGTTAAGAGCCTTGGGTATTCAACATCGAATTACATGTCCACATACGTCCCAACAAAACGGGGTTGTCGAACGCAAGCATCGGCAAATTATAGAAACTGCCCTATGTCTCTTGGCTCAGTCTTCAGTACCATTTAAGTTTTGGTCTTTTGCTGTGTTAACAGCAACATATCTCATCAATCGTCTCCCTTCTCGCACACTTGATAACAAGTCTCCTTTTGAGAAGCTGACTGGAAAGAGGCCAGATTACAATTTTCTTAAGGTATTTGGATGTGTCTGCTACCCGTATCTTCGTCCTTTTAATAGGCATAAATTTGACTTCCGCTCTCGTCCGTGTACATTTCTCGGATACTCTCCGGCTCACCATGGTTATCAGTGCTTGGATGCCACTGGTCGAATCTTTATTTCTCGCCATGTGCGCTTTGATGAAGGATCTTTTTTGTTTACTTCTACATCGTCCTCCGATAAGGCCTCTTCACCAACTGATTTTCTTTCTGCATCAGTACCAGTTCTGCCGAAACATCACAGCAATGGTGTTCATTCTTCTGGTTCAGTTTTGTCTCACTCGCCAGCTTCGCAGTCACCAGCCCCAACATCCAATGATGTATCGCCTGCGTCAGGGCATGCCGAGTCTTCTTCATCCTTGTCTCCTGCATTTGAACAACCTGCTGAACCTCCTGACATTGGCTTGACTGACGCTTCCAGCGATGTTGCTTCTATAATCCCTGGGGTTTATGTTGAACCTTCTGATGAGTCCCCTCTTGATAATGAGACGGCTGATTTTATTCATTCTCATTCCTCTATGCAGCCTGTTCCAACAAGTGTTATTACTCCCTCGGATTCTAGTATTAATCCAATCGGAAATACGCATGCAATGGTCACACGCAGCAAGAGAGGAATCTTTAAACCGAAACTTCTATTACTCAGTTGTGATGAAGTTCCTCAAAATATTCATGAGGCCATGCAGCATGATGAGTGGCGTAATGCTGTCATGGAAGAATACTCTGCATTAATGGCTAATGGTACTTGGTGCTTGGTTGAACGACCTTGTGATCGGAAAGCAGTCGGTTGCAAATGGTTGTTTAAAATTAAACGAAACGCCGATGGATCCGTGAGTAGGTATAAAGCTCGGTTAGTCGCTAAAGGGTTCTCTCAAGTTCCCGGCTACGATTTTACTGATACCTTTAGTCCGGTGGTCAAGTCTCTTACAATCAATGTCTTGATTTCGTTAGCTGTCACAAATCGATGGGTTGTGCACCAAGTAGACATCAATAATGCCTTTTTAAAAGGCGATCTTCGCGAGGAAGTCTATATGCAACAGCCACCGGGTTTCGAGCAAGTCAGTTCGTCTGGTTCACCACTCGTTTGCAAGTTAGTTAAGGCTCTTTACGGATTAAGGCAGGCTCCTCGCAGTTGGTTTCTTAAGTTGAAGAATTTTCTGCTCTCTCTTCACTTCGAATGCTCCCCTGCTGATACGTCACTGTTTAAATACAAGGCTGATGGAATTCTGACTTTTATTATTGTTTACGTTGATGATATATTACTTTCTGGAAATTCTGAAGTTCATATTACTCAGGTGAAACAGCAGCTTCATGCTCAATTCTCTCTTAAGGACCTTGGTGTCCTTGACTATTTTTTGGGAATCGAGGCAACTACAAGCACTGCTGGTATCTTTTTGAATCAACGGAAATACATCTTGGATCTGCTGCAGCGTACACAAATGACGGACACAAGGGCAGTTGACACCCCCATGGCAGTCTCGCCAAAACTTAGTAAGTTTGATGGTGAATTATTTTCTGACGTTACTAAGTATAGAAGTGTTGTGGGTGCTCTTATCTATATTTGTCACACCCGTCCGGATATTTCTCATGCTGTGAATAGAGTTGCACAATATATGCAAAGCCCCACTGTTACTCATTGGAGTGCCGTCAAGCGTATCCTTCGATACCTTAATCATACATTAGATTTTGGTTTATGTTTCTCGGCTGAGCAGTCCACTCTTCCCAATCTTGTTGCTTTCTCGGATGCCGATTGGGGAAGCGATATGGATGATCGTAGGTCCATAACCGGTTATTGTGTCTATTATGGTGTTCATCTTTTATCTTGGAGTTCCAAAAAACAGCGTTCCGTCTCTCGCTCTACTGCTGAGGCCGAATACAGAAGTTTAGCTGATGCTACTTCCGAAGTAATGTGGGTCAGAAATTTATTGAAAGATATGGAAATTTCCTTGACTGATTTGCCCAAAATCTGGTGCGATAATACAAGCACCATTGCTATGGCGGCAAATCCAGTAATGCATGCTAAAACCAAACATGTGGATTTGGACTTGCATTTTGTCCGCGAACGTGTTCTTGGTAATTTGCTTCAAGTTCGATATGTCCCAGCTAATTGTCAGGTTGCTGATGTTTTAACAAAGCCCCTGTCTGCACAACAGTTTGCTTTACTGAGAAACAAGCTCAATGTGATTTCTCGGTCTGAGTTTAAAGAAGACAAGAAGAACCGGGTGAATGTTAGTATAATAGCATAAAGACCTGCATCTATTGAGCCCTCGTCCATTGGCCCAAATCTCTTGGCCCATGTTTCTGTACTTTCTCCAGAAGGTACCTTCGATATATTTCTCCAGAAGCTGCCTTCGTTGTTTCCAGATATTAGTCTTTAGATTTTTCCAGAGCAATCAGGTTTGTTTCCAGGTTGTTAGTTTGTTAGGCCTTGTTAGTATAAATAGGTGATATGGGCTCAATTAGATTGACCCAATCTGAATATTGTATTACCCGTTGTAAACCCAACTATTTTCATAATATCAATAAAATAAGTAGACCCATTCTGCTAGGGCTTAGTCTAAAATTCCCTTTCTCAAATCTCCACCGATCTTCACCGTTCTGTTCGTTGTCACCACCATGTCCGGCGGCCATTGTAAACGGAGGTAGTTTCACAATACTATAGTTGGTAGCAACAGTGTTTCTTCTAGTCCTTACTGTTTGCATGTATACAACATTGCGTTCTACTATGTTTTTCTAGTCAAAAAGAGCAGTCCTACTCCTTACTTTTACTTTGTTGTTTTTTCTTTCTATCTCTTGTAATATCAAAGAGGCTGGGTTTTACTTTAAAGCAACGTTTTTCTACAACCAGAATTAAACCTGAGGCGAAAAGCCAACGGCTTTGACAAAAGGCAACAAATAATTAATGGATTACAAATTGATGAGCAAACAGAAGTGTTGTTCATGTTGAATTGAATCCTAAAAAATTTAGTTCAGCAAGAATGAAGAAAATGGCAGGCCCAGTGAAGTTAATAGAAGCAGATGCATGGTATGAAAGAAGCAACCGAGCATTTTGCTTTAAATATTTGGACTTCCTGCAAACTTGTTCGCCTAAAGCAGGGACAAAGTAGCAGTTGCTACACGCACAAACAAAAGCGAGGTCAAAGGCGTGGCCTGCTTCGGCCGGGGGGTACGCTTCTTCGCCGAATACCGGCTAAATATCAGCTTCCTTTTTTGTGGGTCGGGTACATGGTATGCGGCTCTAGTTTTTCTTTGCTTCTATTTTTTTTTTCTTCAATCTAGTGGTGACTTGTGTCGCCACTTGATTGGTCGAATAAAATTAAACAAAAATAATGTGAGAAGGAGAGAGAATGATTAAAAAATATTAAAAAATGTCTATTGTTAATTTTTTAACGCGGATGGATTAAAATAAAAAAAAAGGTATCTAATGGGGGGTCGATTTTAATGATAACAATAGTTGGGGACCAAAATAATAAAACAGTGTAGTTGGGTGACAACCATGTGTAGTTTTTCCTAAAATAAATAACACAAGCAATAATGTTATTAACTAAATAATTATAATCGAACAATAAAGTTAGCTTTATTTGCAGGCAACATATTACTGGATCAAGGTACCTAATTTTGGGTTTGTAAACATTGGTCCAACATTTTTATCCAGCTTTCATTGTGGTCCAACCAAATAAAAGTTCGGCAATGCTTTTTTCCTTACGCTAAAATACATTGAACTGGTGCCTGCCCCTTTCCTTTCCAAAATTTCTCTAATCTTCTCTTATGCTTTCTTTGCAAATATTTCTCATAACATAAGCCACACGCGACTGAGTTTTTCATTTCCTTTTAATTAAATTTAAAATAATCTCAAAATTCTATTTTTTTAAAATAAAGTCAAATCTTTAAATCTCAAATCTCTAAATTATCTGTGTGGCCACCATTACCGCGACTGAGCTTTCATCATCGTTGTTTTAAAATTCTAAATTCTCTTAATGCAGTCATTGTCATAATCCAATCTGTTTCTCTTTAAAATGTGATACTACATAATATTATCCATCACTCAATCTTTATGAACTCATCGGAAACTTGCAACATTACCTTTACTCTCTTCCACAGTTTGTTTACCATGCCTATCCCATTATCTAAGTCGTCCATTGAGACACTTGACCTGAAATTTGCAGCATTACCTTAATTTACTCTCTTCCCAAAAATTGGTATTTTATCTCTTCATAAAAAATATTTCATATAATGTATAGTTCTACCTCTTCAAATTTTAAAATTTTCTCTTTTTTAACAGTCTTCAGAGAATTATAATGTAATGTTGTTTATATATTTTTTTTCTTAAACTTCTAATAATGCATATACACTTTATAGATAAAATTGATTGAACTTAGGTCTCAAACATTTAGGGATGGGCACGCGGGTTGGTTTTTTGGCCGCCCCGATCCCGCTTCAATTTATAAGCCCCTAAACCCGACCCCGCCCTAGATTAAAATATTAGTTTACCCGTCCACCTCGCCCTGATATATCAACTCTTAACCCCGACCTGACCTAAAAAATTGAAGAAAAAAATTTTAATCTCCGACGACGATAAAAGTTAGAACCGATCAATTCACCATTGCGGCCAAAAAAATTAGTTTTAAAAAGACTTTAAACCTATATAAAAATAAAATAAAAACCAATTTTAAATTACCCACATGAAAAATTACATATTTAAAAAATAAACATGAACCGTTAATCGTCAGAATCAGATATATTAAAACTTGAACAACATCTAAAAAATTTACGATAAGCACAAACAAAAAAATTAGCTTAACAACCAAAAAAGTGTTTATATATAGTGATATATTTTTATAAATATAATAAATATATATTTATTTAAATATATACCGAGACGAAGCATGGCGACGAATTTCTAGTATATACTCGAATCCGTCCCGTCCCGCCACGATCCTCGAAATTCAAGACTAAAAATTCGACCAGTTCAAATCGGGACACAATGAATCATTTGGGTTCGAATTATTTGACCATTCCTACAAACATTATTCGGTTTTTCTATCAGGATCATGTTGTGTGTTGAGCTCAATTTTAAAGTATCATTTTCCTTTTTATCCATGATTAATATATTTTACTACCCTTCCTAAATAGTCTAGCTTCGTACAATGTTTTCAGCCGTGTTTTGTTGTGAATTATGAGTGACTAAATGATTCGACCCACATACCAATAATTGAGAAACGTTTCATGTAGTTTCAATTCACTAAGCGCGCGGTTCAATCATCAATAATACCAAAGACATGGCTCCTGATCGAGGGAGCAATCGCTCTTTAAAAATTTAAAATTCGTATACGATTTAAATTTAAAATTTATTTTTATTTTTTTAAATTTTATAAATCTATCTTTAAAATCTTATAAGTTTAATTCCTTAATACAAAATCATGCGTCCATCGCTGCTCATGATCGTTAGATTTGTAAGAGAGTATAACTATAGAATTCCAAAAACAATAACCACTTATTTTGTATCAATAGCATCAAATAAAAGAAGCATGGCACAAATACATACATATTACTTGGGTGTACCTACATTCTAGGGCTTAAATCAAACAACACATTCATCTGAATCTCCCAAGCTTTTCACATCTTTTTTGTCGGCCTCCCCTGTCTGTTCATTCCTTGTCTTATCTTCTTCTGTGCTAACATCTGGTTTAATGTCAACAGCTACCGGATAAACTTCGGAAGGGCCTAATGTGCTGAGAACAACAACACCTTTCATTTGTTCCGGCAGCTTCTTCTCGGCCTTTTCGCTGTTCCGATAAATCGCGTAAAGCAGCATTTGAAGCATCCCCAGGACGAAGCCTATCACATTCGGGAGCTGTAAAGAAACGAGGAAAGAACATTAAAAATCAATTTGTGGCTCAGAGGTTAAAATGAAGTCAATTCGAACAAGACATCAACTTACTGCTACACAGAGGTCCTTCATAAATAGTCCATAAGCAAACCACATTACTGCACTTATTGTTAGGAAAAACGACAAGTTGAACGGCATGAACTCGACGCTCTTCGTTCGAATTACGCGTGCCTGAGGCCGATAAAATACGACATACGGTTAACAACTAGGAGAAATTAGCCTGCAAAAATGGGTGATTGCAGAGTTTTATAGTACTAACCACAATGCTTAAGGGGGCTGCAAAGACGGATACAGAGAAAGCAACGCACATCCAACCAAGAACTTGAATACGAACGTGGCCTTTCACCAGGAAGTGCGTGAGAATTAGAATCAATGAGAAGAGCACAACGTTCATGGCTACAAACAGCTTAATAGCAGATGCCTGCAATTCCAACAACAGATTTAGGGAAGTGAATTCGAATATTCGAATATTCGACAATACGAATTATTAATCAAGTACCCTGGTGTTCTTGGTTGCATAAGCTATGAACATAGATATGTATATAGTCTCCACAACACATCCAAATGAGTTGATGGTGATGAGCAGGAAAGCACCCTCTTTCATCAAGGCGTAGTAAAGCCATAGCATGGAGCTGAACAACGCCACCTGGTACGGTAGTGATTGAAAGCTCTCGGTTGATTTCTTCTTGTATATTCTGTAGAATGTTGGTCTGAAAATTTCATGCAGAACAAAAATATCAGATTCAAACCGATGATTTAATTTCGAGTTAAAAAGAAGATGAAATAGAACTGATGCTTACACCGGAGCTAAGTATACAAGGACGGATATGATGTTGCCTGCAACAAATTGAATAATTTCATAAACTTCTCGTTGCTCAACTAGAAAACCAAAAAATAAAATAAAATGCATTCATGCAGATAACACATTTTGTATTATATCTAAATAAATGAATAATTTCATATGATTGGGGAAGGTGGATCATCATATAGGTGTCAACACTAAATATCTGAAAGCGAACTAACACGTCTTCTACCTTTTTTGTAGATATAATTAATTATTCTTTTTTCTTCTTACAAATTACACACACCCCGGTTTAAGGAAAGGACAAAACTAGCCAGTTAGCTTTGCTTAAAACCATGAAGAAGGAACAAAAACAGTACGTGTATCATTAGTTGTTTAGCTTAACCAAAAACCTGAAGCCCTAGCGTAACGTGTAAAATATATATTACTGAAATAGAGGAGAAAAGGGCTTAAATGTGCTCTCCAAATGACCAAAAACACAACTGAAAGCTTAATACAAGACGATGGAACACGGAGACAACATGCAACATGAAACTGAGATGACTTGGTCTAAATTATTACCTAAGACACCAAATGCAACAGCCCAGGAATGGTGATCTGCCATTAAAGCCATCTCTTTGTCTGAAACAAAGGAGAAATGGAGGCTGAAGCTGTGTGTGGAGAGAGAGAGAGAGGGGCGGGCTGAAAGAGTAAACCCTAGCTCTCTTTATGAGGGTTTTGTTCTCATGGAATGAGAGGGAAGGGAAGATGGGGGGTTTATATATACAGGGACGAGTGTAGGCGTGGTGAATAATTGCAAAGCACACACAGTGTATGCGTATCAAACTCTTCCTACTTGCATGACAAGTGGAAACATTAGTAGGTAGCTTCACATAAAATCATTCTTTTTTATAACCATATGTTGCTTACATATTGGTTGATTAATTTGAATCGAACGCTGTAAAAATTTTATCCGATATTTTTGAGTTTGTCTCACTAAATTCTCCTTACCAGTTACCTCCACTTGCCTCTTCACTCGCGTGTACTTCGTTCCAACCTATCTGGCATTTCATTTCCCATTTGCCACCCTTACATATTATTATAAGAATTAATTTTTTATACATTTGCGGCGGAAACTGAAAGTTTTAGGCTATAGAGAGTTAGTTTAGGGTATAGTATTTAGGTGTAGGGGTAAGAGTTTAGAGATAATTGTTTCAATTTAAGGTTTATGGTTATAATTTAGGGTTTATATGTTAGGGTTTACTTTTTAGGATAATATGGTGAAGATTTAGGTTTTAACCTATAAACTCTAAATTATATCTCTAAACCTTAAATTGAAACAACTATCCCTAAATTCTAACCTCCTACACCTAAACCCTATACCCTAAACTAACTCATTGTACTCTAAAAGTAAGGCGGTTGTGAAAACTTTCATGTGTATAGAATATTTATCCTTATTATAATTAAATCTATATATATCTATATATATATATATATATATATATATATATTATCACTAAAACAATTGTTCTTCGTTATGTTCTTCTTTTGAAGTATATTTGTTGGTGAATCAATGAATCAATCATAATCAAGCCAATGATTATCAAATTAATGACTACGTACAATGATCAAATTAGGATGCAGTATACCACTTAATAAATCAAAAAAGAGACGCAATTTACATTTAATGCTAAGCCATATGTGCATGCACAGTTCATTAAAAAGAGAGAGAGAGAAAGTTGGTAAAGAAAAACAAAAAAGGAGACACCTGTTGCGAAATTCAATTGGAGTGGAGGGAGTGGTGGACACGCGCCGATAACAGGGGTGGCACGACATCAGCAAGAGGAGAGAGTAGAAGAATTAGCTTACGTTACAGAGAGACCGGAAAAGGTGTCCGGCGAAAAGCCGAGATTCAAGTGAAGTAATGGAAACACAACCTTTGAAGCCGTTTCTGGTTCTGTTTCATGAATGATATTATAATAAGGATTAATATTTTATACACTGGCAGTGAAAACTGAAAGTTTTCACAAGCGTCTTAGTTTTAGAATATGAGAAGTTAGTTTGTTGTATAGAGTTTAGGTGTATAGATTTAGAATTTAGGGATAATTATTTTAATTTAAGGTTTAGGATTATAATTTAGGGTTTATATGTTAGGGTTTAGTTTTTAGGGTAATATGGTGATGGTTTAGGGTTTAACTTATAAACCCTAAATTATAACACTAAATTTTAAATTGAAATAACTATCCCTAAATTCTAAACCCCTACACCTAAACTCCTACACCCTATACCCTAAACTAACTCCTTATACCCTAAAACTAAGGCGCTTGTAGAAACTTTCGGTTTCCACCGCCTGCGATAGAATATTTATCCTTATAATAATATAATAATGTTACCAACAATTAACGTTGGTTGCATTGGTAAGCACATTACACTCTGACTCTCAAGGAGAGAACACGAGTTCGAATCTTAGAATTAAAGATGATATTATTGAGAGGGACAACCTCGCAACCCAAATATGAAACGTAAGACGCACATGCATATAAAAATAATAATAATAATAATAATGTTTAAACATACAGAGTGGAACACGCTCATCCGCGTCAGCCCTAGTTAATATCATCGTCATCTCTCTCTCTCTCTCGGAACAGATTTCTGTTTGTTGTTTATTTTGCTTTTTGTTCGATTGCGTTTTGGTGCTGTGCATGGCAAAGGTTTCGTATGGTATACGAGAATCTGAGACCCTTTTTTCTGTTTTAAACCTTCTTTTTTCTTGCTATACGAGAAACAGGTGAAAAACATGGATTTGGACAACAAACCTTATTCTTTTCATATTGTTGCAAGTTTCGATTAGAAAATGAAGAAATAAAGTCGTTTAATAAGGATTTATTAGGTATTTAATCTAAAATTTGAGAATAACAAAGTTTTTTAACAAGTATTTAAGTTAATAAGAAATAAAATTATCATTGATAAAAACATTATTCTTAAACCTTATAAATGGTCTCAATAAAAATTTATTTTGCTTACAAAACTTGTATTCGAATAGTTTTATTTAAATGATACGAGTGAATTTTATAACTTAAAAATAATAGATATTAATATAAAACTTCATTAAAAACGCTAAAACATTACTTATGAAACGCTTTTGATCATTGTATTTATCGAGGTAGAACGTTTCGAATGGTCAATGAGTAACCCATTTTTTTTTACGAAGCAAGCAATGGATTTATAAATTATAGAGATTTCTTAGAGTAACATGTAAGTCTTTGTTTGTTTGTTTTTTAACAAATGTAAGTCTTTGTTTGTTTGTTTTTTGAACAAATGTAATTCTTTGTTGATAAGCAAATTTCATTAAAAATGACTCAAATTCAAACAGTTTATTTACACAATACGTATATATATTTTTAAAATTTTTAAAATTCTTAAAATAAAAAGCTTATACTATCATGTAATAATAAGATTCACCCCCTTAAAACATGAGTGGACGTATCGTGCATGTCCCTAGCCCTATTAATTCATGAAAGTTATTTTTAAAGTGATTTAGAGAAATTGATATATTGGACAGTAATTATTAGTCGAGTCTGACTTTGGATTGGCTGATATCTATTTTTTAAATAAAAAATGTATTTATAATTTTTTTTTAAATATTGACATCGTAAGTTAAACTTGATACAACTTTCTTAAAATTTAACACTATAATTTTTCTTGACAAATCTTAATTTAATCTTAATCATACGAGGGGAGGGGAAGAGGGACTCTAGGTGAAGAAAAGAGCTTTTTAGTGAGTCTAGAACTCATGACCTAAAAGAATATAAAGGAACAAAGATGGGCAACATTTTAACTCTGTTATGGGATAAATTATATCATAGGCCCTATTGAAGAATAATCCAGATTATCTCTAGAATATTATGGGCCTCTCTATTATCTTGTAGAATCCTCTGGGTTTGTTTAACCAGCTGGATTTTCTGTTAAAAGCCCGCTCACTCTAACAGATTGAATTATTTCAGTTTCAATTCTGTTGAGTATTGGGCTATAAAAGC
This sequence comes from Hibiscus tridactylites, assembly GCA_958450335.1. NCBI lineage: Eukaryota > Viridiplantae > Streptophyta > Magnoliopsida > Malvales > Malvaceae > Hibiscus > Hibiscus tridactylites. Next base: position 88,654,333 of record OY288281.1, read on the forward strand.
CATCTGATATGGAACTGGCCCATTAATTCATTTTAATGATTTGGCCTACATTGTAAAACCCAACATTCCTTTTTCTTTTGTTTTTCTTTCTATTAACCCTAAACCGCCGCTTCTTCCTCTTGTTTGGCTGTTTCTTTTCCGATCACCGGAGGTCTTTCCATATGGTATCAGAGCTATAGATCCACCGGCCGTCGATCGCATTTGCGTTGTTGTTTGAGTCCGCCTTGTTCCTCTCTTCATCGGAGTTGTCTTTTGGTGTTTTCTGTTTGTTTCGAATGGCTATCATCGGAGAGATTCCAATTGAGCCGTCTGACGAGTCTGTCGCAGATCAGGTGCCAGAAGTGTCCGCCGATCAAGCATTTGCCAACAAACATGTCAATGTTCGATTAGATGACACCAATTTCTTGCTGTGGAAACAACAAGTGATTCTCATGATACGAGGGCATGATCTGGAGTTTTATCTGGATAAGACGTATCCAGTTCCACCGAAGTTTGTGACTGGATCTGACGGGCAAAGGACGTTGAATCCAGCTTATCGGAGGTACAAGAAGCAAGACAGCTCACTTGCCTCGTGGCTGTTGTCGACGATCAGCTCTAATATCTTGCCGCAGCTTGTTAGAGCTGAGACGTGTGCTCAAATTTGGGAAGAGGTATTCAATCTCTATTCTAATCTGTCTACTACAAAAATTATGCACTTACATTGTCAATTAAGGGGCTTGAAGAAAGGTTCATATACAATTCGTGAGTATACAACTCAAATAAAAGAGATATGTGATCTCTTAGCCACGAGCGGAAGTCCTATATCGGAGGTAGAACGTGTTGCCACAGTGTTGAATGGCTTACCTGTGGAGTATGATCCTTTCATTGCCGCTATCACAGTAAGTCGTACATACACATTTGATGCGGTTGTGTCTGTATTGATGGATGCTGAAGCTAGATTGCTAGATCCAGTGAGGATTCCTGTTGGTATTAATCTAGCTCGGTTCGATGGTACAAAGACTCTTGATGCACAAATAACTGATAGAGAAGCGTCAAGGCCTTATTCTGAGTCTCAGTTTAGAGGGCAACGATCTGGAGAGTATACTGGAGGAAGGTTTCGTGGTCGGTCTAGGCCTCAGTGCCAACTTTGCGGAAAACTGGGACATTTGGTGGATCGTTGCTGGCATCGTTTCGATCAGGATTTTAAGGGAGTCTCTTCTTCTCAACAACGTCAACCTGTTAACATTTCCCAGGCCAATCTGTGTCAATATACTGCTGAGAATGCTGATTGTTATGACCCTTTTGTTAGTATGCCTGCAGGTGCACCAGATGGTTCAGCAGAGCATACAACAGACACTGCTTAGATTAACTCACTCATAGCTCAGGGAATGGTGTCTACAGAGAACAAATGGTATTTGGACTCTGGTGCTACGCACCATGTTACTTACATTCCACCAAATGGTCAACCAGGTTCTTCTTACACAGGTAATGGTAAGGTTTATCTTGGAGATGGATATGCTTTGTGTATTCAACAAATTAGTAAAGCCTCTGTTTCTACTGCTGCTCGTCCACTTACATTAAGTCATTTGTTGCATGTGCCTGAAATAACAAGGAATTTGTTATCTGTTTCTAGACTTGTGCAAGATAATTCTGTTTATCTTGAATTTCACACACGTTGCTGTTTTGTGAAGGATAAGGATTCTGGTATTGTTCTGCTTGAAGGAAGGTTAGATGCTGGGTTGTACTGTATTGAGTTTGCTCAAGCTACTGCTGCTGATAATTCTGGTTTGGTTTGCAATGTTTCTTCATCTTCTTCATATGTTCCAATAAATGATGTTGTCTATTGGTTGTGGCATAGACGTTTAGGACATCCAACTCCTAATACTGTTAGTCTTGTATTGAATAAGAAGGTGTCTGTTAATCCTTATAGCTTATGTACACCTTATCAACTTGGGAAAAATCATAGATTACCTCTACCTGTATCTACTACTGTTTTTGTAAAGCCATTTGAGTTGGTTGAGGCAGATGTGTGGGGTCCCTCTCCTGTTAAGTCTCGTGGCTTCCAGTATTATGTTTCTTTTGTTGATTTGTATTCCCGCAATTGTTGGTTGTTTCTGTTGAGAAATAAAAGTGAAGTGTTGCCTTCTTTGAAAGCTTTTATTGCAATTGTTAAGAATCAGTTTAATTCAAATATAGTTGCCCTACAGACAGATGGTGGTGGTGAGTTTGTAGCATGTATTTCTGAATTGACTCAGTTGGGAATTCAACACAGAGTGTCTTGTCCACATACCTCTCAACAAAATGGTGTTGTTGAGAGGAAGCACAGACACATTATAGAGACTACATTAACTCTCTTAGCTCAGGCTGCTTTACCATTTCAGTATTGGTCATATGCTGTCCTTAGTGCTGTCTATTTGATTAATAGGCTACCTACAGCAGTTTTAGGGGGACTGTCACCACATCAAAAGTTGTATAATAGGGTCCCTAACTATGAATTCCTAAAGGTGTTTGGATGTAAGTGTTTTCCTTGGCTTAGACCTTATAACAGAAACAAGTTTGATTATAGATCCAAACCTTGTGTGTTCTTAGGCTATTCACCAAAACATCATGGTTATCATTGCATGGATGAGACTAGAAGAGTTTTTGTTTCTCGGTTTGTTAAGTTTGATGAATCATGTTTTCCTTTTGCAAATAAGAAGGTTGTTTCATCCAAAACTTCTGGTTGTAGTGCTTCAGGTTTTATGTCTAGCTCTTTTCCTATTATGGAGGCAACTGCAGCACCCAGTGATGGAGGAATAGACAGAGTTGTTGATAGATCTGTTGGAGGTATTGGGCCAAGTGATGGAGGAGTAGACAGAGTGGTTGAAGCCACTAGTGCAGATGATGGCATTGCTGAAACAGAGGTTACTACAACTCGAGTAGATGCTGAAAATGTTGATAGTACAGATAATGTTAGAACTGAGGTCAGTGGTGGCTCAGAACAAGATGCTGGGTTATCTGGTGATGAAGTTTCTTCTACAAATGAGCCTGCTGCTGCAGTTGTTGATACTGGTCATGAAGAATGTGGTGTAGAACCAGTCTTACAACCTGCAATGAATGATGTGCTGAAGAACTTTCTGCAATGAATGAAGAAGGTGATGAATTACCTTCTGAAATGAATGCAGTTCATGATGGAGTAGTTTTAGTTCTTTGTAATGAAGATGTTCTTAAAGAGAGTGTTTCAGCAGGTGGTGCACAGAATACACATTCCATGACAACTAGAAGCAAGACAGGGATTTTTAAGCCAAAATTGTATCATGTTGAATGTCATGAAGAGCCCTCTGATGTTTATGCAGCTCATGATCATCCACAGTGGCGTGAGGCAGTACTTGCAGAATATAGAGCTCTCATTGAAAACAACACGTGGGAACTTGTTAGTCTACCTTTGAACTGACAGGCTATAGGTTCAAAATAGATCTTTAAGGTTAAATTAAATTCAGATGGTTCTATTAATCGGTATAAAGCATGATTAGTAGCAAAAGGCTACTCTCAAATTGTTGGATATGATTTCTTTGAAACGTTTAGCCCAATTGTTAAATTTTTAACTGTTAATGTGCTTCTTTCATTGGTTGTTACAAATGATTGACAGGTGCATCAGGTAGATGTCAATAACGCATTTCTGAAGGGGGATCTTCTCAAAGATGTTTATATGGCACAACCATCTGGATTTGAGCAGTGTGATGAGAAGAGTAGAATTTTAGTTTGCAAGCTAAAAAAGGCCTTGTGGCCTGAGACAAGCACCAAAGAATTGGTTTAATAAGCTCTGTGAGTTTCTCTGCCAGTTAGGCTTTCGTTCATCCAGTGCTGATTCATCTTTATTCATTTATAAAGAAGAACATGTCGACATACTTATCACAGGGGAATCTTTAGAGCATTTGGTGCATGTAAAAAATGCTCTTCATAAGCAGTTCTCTCTGAAGGACCTAGAATTGGTTCATTATTTTTTAGGAGTTGAGGCTATTCAGTCTAAAGAAGGTTTATTTTTAACGCAACGAAAGTTTATAGATGAGTTGCTTAAGAAAGCTAAGTTGAATGAAGCTAAACCACTTGAAACACCGATTGTTGTTTGTCCAAAGTTAAGTAAACATGATGGTGTAGAATATTCTGATGCAAGTCAGTATCGAAGTATTGTAGGGTCTCTTCTTTACGTTTGTCACACCAGGCCTGATATTTCATTTGCCGTTAGTAGAGTAGCTCAGTTTATGCAAAGTCTTAGAGATGTGCATTGGGTTGCTGTCAAAAGGATACTTAGATATCTGAAAGCAACTTCAGATTATGGACTGTGGTTTGGGAGACAAAGTATGCAGAATAGTTTAGTTGAGTTGCATGCTTTTGCAGATGCAGATTGGGGAAGTGATATAGATGATCGAAAATCTGTGTTTGGTTATTGTATATATCTTGGAGGGCATTTACTCTCTTGGAGTTTCAAGAAACAAAGATCTGTGTCTCGGTCAACTGCAAAAGCAGAGTATCGGAGTCTTGCAGATACTGCATCGGAGTTGTGATGGGTAAAGTCCTTATTGACAGATATGCACGTTCAGCTTGAAGAAATTCCAAAGATATGGTGTGATAACACCAGTGCTGTAGCAATGGCAGCAAATCCTGTTCTGCATGCTAAAACAAAGCATGTGAATTTGGATCTTCACTTTGTAAGAGACAAAATTCGTTCTAGGCAGTTTGAAGTTAACTATGTACCAGGACAGTTTCAGAATACAGATGTTTTGACTAAACCGTTACCCATGGTCAGGTTTCAAGTTTTACGGAAGCAACTTTGTGTTTGGTCTCTTCAACAGACTCAAGGAGGAGAAGAAAACAGGGTGAATATTGAAGAATAATCCAGATTATCTCTAGAATATTCTGGGCCTCTCTATTATCTTGTAGAATCCTCTGGGTTTGTTTAACCAGCTGAATTTTCTGTTAAAAGCTCGCTCACTCTAACAGATTAAATTATTTCAGTTTCAATTCTGTTGAGTATTGGGCTATAAAAGCCATCTGATATGGAACTGGCCCATTAATTCATTTTAATGATTTGGCCTACATTGTAAAACTCAATATTCCTTTTTCTTTTGTTTTTCTTTCTGTTAACCCTAAACCGCCGCTTCTTCCTCTTGTTTGGCCGTTTCTTTTCCGATCACCGGAGGTCTTTTTATAGACCCGGCTCGCCACATTATTCATGGCCCCAACCAATAAAAAAACATTCATATCATTAAAATTTTTCCATATCATCTTTTTACCAAGTGAATCTACAATTGGTAAAAAAAATATATTTTTTTAATTTAATTTACAGTAAATATGAGTGAAAATTTTCACTCAGTAAAAAAATGACATGAAAAATTGTAATGAAATAAATACTTTTTATTAGTTGAAACTATAGATAATATGACGAGCCGAACCTATAATATAATTTCTAATGTTATGAGATATAATGGATCATATTATTAATCAAAGAGTTTAATTGAGTTAATGGCCTAAGCTATAATAACAATTAAGGTGTCAAAGTTAACGTTTCGTCCGTTTCTACGCTCAATTGGCAATTGCAATAAAAACGATTTTCTTCCTTGAGGATAAACGTACAAATTAATAATTTATAGAAATGGATTTCACAATGTTTTATTTTCTCTATAAATGCATTTAATTTGATTGAATTAAATTCACTACATTAACGGAATTGTTTCAAAAGAAATTAATGCTGACGTAGTAATTTCGTGGGTTGAGTGTATTAGGTGGTTGGGATTTGTCTGGAAATGCCACGTGGAGAGCGGAGAGGTTGCCAGATTCGTGGTTGTACGTAAAACGTATGTCTCGTCGCCCTTGGATTTCTTGGACTGCTTTGGAATTTCCTTTATTTGGCATCGTTTTGTTTTGGCACACCTTGATGTTCATCGCCCACCAAATTTAATTATTCAATTCCAATAATGCTATTCCTAGCTCCCTCTCTAACTCTCCAGACCCCACATTCTATACATTCGTTTCATTCCGACAAAATCTAAGATTTTCTTTAAATAATTTCCCCCTTTTCATGGCATCAAATAATGCATATACATATATTGAATACCATAAATGTTTGTGCAGTGATTCAAACTTTGAAAATAATATGATTCTGGTCAGGGACGGAGCCAAAATTTTAGATTGTGGGGGATAAATTATAAATATTTGAGATTAAAGGGACAAATTTATAAATAAACTAATTTTTAAAAAAATTTAAATAAGAGCACAAAGGTGAAAAAAATATATTCGGGAGTGGGGGCGATTGCCCCTCCCGAAGCCTTAATGGCTTCGTCCCTGATTCTGGTGAATACTACGAACTTTGAATGTCAAATTGAACTTTAAACTCGAATTTAGGTACCAAAATGTATAATTACTCTACATTTTGGTGTTCATTTAATTTGATTAGTAGCTGACGATCGTCACGTCGTAAAAGAAAAGCTTTATTTCTCTCTATCAATTGACTAATAATCCTACTCATAATTTACGAATAGAGAAGACTAAGGGCCCGTTTAGTTTCAGAAAATATGTTCTATTTTTTGTTTCCTGTTTTCATTTTCAGAAAATAATTTTCACTTCTAATTTTCTAAAAATCAGAAAACATATTTGGTTAATAGAGATGGAAAGTTGTTTTCAAAAAATAAAAATAGTAAAAATGTATTTGGTATCTAGCTTTTTCAAAATATAAATAAAAAATATTTATTAAATAAATAAAATATAATTAGAATATATTATATAATAATAAATAAAATAAAATGTATTTGGTATCAAACTTTTCAAAATAGAAATGAAAACATTTTTTATGTTCTCAAATTTTCACTTATTTTTGTTTTCATTTTCTATTTTACAACTAAACGCGTTTTTTTCTTCGTTTTGAAAATAGACCGCATTCTCTAGAATCAAACGGACCCTAAAATTCGAAAAATAATAACCATGCATTCACTTAATTATTTTTAATCATGGCAAATGGCTTGGCTAGCTTCTTAAATTGGAAAACGAATTTCAGAGGGAGAGAAAGCGGGGTTGTAAATTGGTCACATCCGAGGGGCCGGTAGACATCAGAATTCCGATTTCACTCTCACATTAATTAATCATCATTTTATCCGATCTCTTATATTATCCGAATTCGAATTCAAACGAGCAAATATATGTATGATTCGTGTTTACCCTGAATTTTTTCAAATTTCACACATTTTTATTTAAGTTTTTAAATTTTTATGAATTAGTCCTTATATTTTTGTAATACCTATGACTTGTGCCCACCCTAAAATTTTGAAATTTTATGTGTGTTCACCCTCAAATATATTTCTGGATCCGCCACTGTATGATAAGGCTACATTTAAAAATATATATACTGAATTATTATTACAATTATAGGGAGAAGGGCATTTCCTTTATAATTGAAGCTGAAACTTGTATGATATTCATATTATGGTATGATGGTCCACGGTGGCCTTAATTGTGTGGCTGATTTGCCAGTTCAGCTCATCGTAATTATTGGCATGCAGATAACCACACAGAGGTGCACGCCATTATTGGTTTTATGTGGTGGGGTGAAACACTTGAACCAGATTTTGGCCACCGGGGGGGCTTTATTTTCATGCACGTTGCCTCCCTCGTTTTCCTTTTCCTCTTTCGGATTTCCCTAATCTCTTTGCCTAATCAAACACTGTTTCACCAATTCATTATCATAACTAATACCCTTCAATCATTACTACAACACATTGTTGAGTTCCATTAGTTTGTCGATACGGTATATACCGTACCGGTACGGTAACATTAAAAATATAAGTTTGGTTACTTCAAAAATATTTTAAGTTATTTCAAAGCTTTGTAAAAACTCTTAAACATATTTTCAAATTGTTTGGACATACAAAAAGTTTTAAATTTTTTTTAATTTAGTCCAAAACAAACTTTCAATTATTATATCAAAATATGTATCTTAACAGTATCCCTAAAATATTATTGACCATATATTTTTTTTCAAAAAGAGTTAAATTTAACACTGAACTTTTAAATAATAGTGCTTATTAAAAAGTAGGATTTGTAATAACTTTGACATAATAGCTGGCATGACAATACATGTGTTCTTCTTGCTATATTGTTTTAATTTCTACTTCTTAAATTTCATTTTTTTTGAATTATTTTAAAAAATAAAATAGTATTGTTTGGTGATGTGTTATATAAAACAAATAATTTCACGTTAACATAAAATACACATCATTGGTTATATAAATATCGTGTCAATACGTTTAAAACTTATTAATACTTTCATTAGAAAATGTTGGTAATGCTTCAAGAAAGTTACCAAAGCTATATCCCACATTGGTTGGAAAAATAGCTAGGGAAGGGTATTTATACCCTTACTTCCTCCCTCCCTTGTTGAGTGAGAAAGAACAAGGGAAGTCCTCGCGCGCCGCCGCCGTCCGGCCGGCTCGGGCTCGGGTAACACGTGTCTTTGACACGTACGCGCGCGTATATATTCTTTTTGGAGAAAATTCGTAGGAATTTTCTTATGAATAAAAGACTATATGTGATCAGTGGATGAATTTAGACTGTTTTTCAGTCAAATTCAAGGTGTAACAGCACTGTAATGGCATGGTTATTACAGAATTAAAATGGTGTTTATGAGAATCTGTTACAGCAGATTTAAGATTGCTGTTATACAGATTAATTTCTGTAATTATTTGTGCAAGTGAAATATCTATTATAGACATGCTATTCAGCCTATAAATAGAGATGTTGCATGCAGCATTTCATATTATCAAACACATTCACAAAGCATTCCAGTTTCTCTCTGTTCTCTCCACTTGTTCGAGCAGTTCCACTATTGTTCACTCCGAGAGTCGAGTGTACGATTCCAGGAACGTCCGTGTGCACCTCGGGGGACAGCCTGCCCGTGAAGCGACTACACTGTTCGGGGCAGTTTTGTTTCTAAGGCAGTGGCCACCATACCACGACACGGTCTACGAATTTACGTTCTGTTTTTGTTTATATTTTCCAGTCAGTGCTAACAGCCTTTTTGCAGTTCATTTTACCAACAATTTAGAAACAAAACTTTCTGCAAAATGGCTTCTTCATCCGAACTACAAGGCAAGCTTATTCCCGACCTTTCCAAGCTCGATGCTTTAGATGGCTTCAACTATCGAAGGTGGTCCCAACGTATACTTATCTTCTTTGAGCAATTGGACCTCGATTATGTGTTGCTCAATGAACCACCAGTTGCACCACCTACCGTTGATGTTCCTGTCGATAACCAAGGCCAAACAGATGCTGCCGCCGATGTCCTTGCTGCTGCCACCTTTGCAAAATATCAGAAGGACAACAAGACGGTCCGTGGCCATGTCCTTAGTCACATGTCCAACAAATTATTTGACATGTATCTAAAGGAGAAGAGTGCAAAGGCGATATGAGATTCCTTGGACACCAAGTATGGCACCGATGATGCGGGGATCAAAAAATATGTCGTGGGCGAATGGTTGAAGTTCCAGATGACCGACAACAAGACCATCATGGACCAAGTCCATGACTATGAGAATCTTGTCTCGGACATCATAGCGAAAGGCATGCAAATGTGTGAAGTTTTGCAAGCAAACGTCCTTATCGAAAAATTGCCAAAATCATGGTCCGATTACCGCAACTCCCTCAAGCACAAGAAAAGGGACATACCACTTCAGGAGCTGATTGGTCACATGAAAATCGAGGAGGCCAACCGTTTGAAAGATAAGGTTACAAATAATTTTAGTCACTTATCTTTTAAAACTAATATTGTTGAGTCTGGTGGTGCTTCAGGGTCCAAAAAGCCCTTCAAGAAAGGCCCTCCGAACAAAAGGCCTAAACCACAAAAGACTACCAATTTCAAGAAACCCATGAAGGCTAAGCCCGACGTGAAAACCATGAAGTGCTACGTGTGTGGGCAAGCTGGTCACAAGGCGTACCAATGTCAGCACCGTTCGGACCGCCAGAATGAGACTAGACCACGCATGCATGTGACAGAGAACATGGATGATGATGTCATAGCCGCGGTGGTTTCGGAGGTCAACCTCGTAGAGAAGAACACCGAGTGGGTCATAGACACCGGAGCTTCTCGACACTTCTGCGCAAAGAAGGAGTTCTTCCCCGAATTCGAGGACGTGAAAAATGGTGAACGTGTGTACATGGGGAACTCCAGCAGCTCTCAAGTGGTGGGCAAAGGCAAGGTTTTACTCAAGCTGACTTCCGGTAAAACTTTGGCCCTTAATAATGTCCTATATGTGCCTGCCCTGCGTAGAAATTTGATTAGTGGTGGCCTCTTAAATAAGGCAGGCATTAAGTTAGTTTTTGAGGCATATAAACTTGTACTTTCCCGTAACGGTGATTATGTCGGGAAAGGTTTTTTAAGCGAAGGTTTATTTGTCATAGAAACTCAACTTAATGAAAATAATAAAGCTACCACTTCTGCTTATATTGTTGAGTCTATTGATATGTGGCATGCTAGATTAGGACACGTAAATATTCAATCCTTAAAGAAAATGATGAATATGAATATTTTGCCTAAACTAGACATAACAAACTATAATAAATGCGAAGTTTGTGTAGAAGCAAAGCATGCAAAACCTACCTTTAAAAATGTTTCTAAAAGAAAGACTGAACTGTTAGAACTCATTCATACTGATCTAGCAGACTTTAGAAACACTGAAAGTAAAGGAGGAAAACACTACTACATAACTTTTGTAGATGACTTCTCTAGGTATACAAAAGTTTATCTCCTAAGAACTAAAGATGAAGCTGAAAATTTCTTTCTTATTTATAAGGCAGAAGTTGAAAATCAGTTAGATAGGAGAATAAAATGTGTTAGGTCTGATAGAGGTGGTGAATATGGATCTAATTTTCTAAAAGAGGTTTGTGAGATGAATGGCATAATACATGAAACTTCAGCCCCTTATTTTCCTCAACAGAACGGAATAGTCGAGAGGAAAAACAGAACTTTAAAAGAGATGATGAACTCATTGTTGATAAGTTCTGGGTTGTCTGACAACATGTGGGGGGAAGCCATTCTATCGGCTAATCATATTCTAAACCGAGTACCTCATAAGAAAATTGATTCTACCCCATACGAACTATGGAAAGGGTATGCCCCAAATTTACAATACCTGAAAGTGTGGGGGTGTCTGGCCAAAGTGGGGTTGCCAGACTTTAAGAAGTCCACCATTGGACCTAAGACCGTTGATGCAGTGTTTATAGGCTATGCTTCTAACAGTGTCGCATACAGATTCATGACTCTACAAGACTTCTCTATTTGTGAATCTAGGGATGCTGTTTTCTTTGAAGAAATCTTTCCTCTCAAGAAACCTAGATTAAATGTTGAAACACAAATAGAAAACTTGCCATCCACTTCTTCTAGTGTGCCTGATAGGTCTTCTCAAGAGATTGAATTTGAGCCTAGAAGAAGTAAGAGACAAAGAGTTGAAACCTCTTTTGGACCAGACTTCATAACTTCCTTCATTTCTGAGATAAATGACTTAGACACTCTTTCTGATCCTATAGCTCAAGCATATTTGTTAGATGAGGATCCTAAAACTTACGAAGAAGCTATACGATCTATTGATGCTAGTTTCTGGAAAAGCGCTATAAAAGATGAACTAGAATCAATAATGTCTAATCATACTTGGGAATTAGTTGACTTGCCTAGAGGATTTAAAACCATTAACAGTAAGTGGGTCTTTCGAAAGAAACTTAGACCAGGTGGTTCTATCCAAAGGTATAAGGCAAGGCTAGTAGTCAAAGGGTTCACTCAAAGATTTGGTCAAGACTTCTTTGATACTTACTCTCCCGTCACAAAAATCTCAACGATCCGTGCATTGTTTGCACTAGCCTCCATTCACAAGTTGCAAGTACATCAAATGGATGTAAAGACTGCATTTTTGAATGGGGATCTAGATGAGGAGATCTGTATGGAGCAACCTCTTGGCTTCGAGGCGCCTGGTATGGAAGGCAAAGTATGTAGACTTAAAAAGTCACTTTATGGCCTGAAGCAAGCTCCTAAACAGTTGTATGAGAAATTTCACAAAACTATTCTTAGTTTTGGTTTTGTTGTGAATGGTTCGGATGCATGCGTGTATTCGAGGATGTTTGGTACTGATTGTGTCATCATAAGCTTGTATGTTGACGACATGCTGATTTTCAGTACTAACATTGAGTCCATTAACAAAACAAAAAGTTTCTTGTCCACTAAGTTTGAGATGACTGACTTGGGAGAAGTCGATGTAATCTTAGGAGTCAAAGTAATCAAATCTGAAAAGGGATTTTCTTTAAGCCATGCACACTATACTGAGAAAGTGTTAAAGAAATTTGACAGTTTTGATGTCGTCCCTGTTCGAACTCCTTATGACTCTAGCATACATCTCTTTAAGAATGAAGGAAGTAGCGTTTCTCAAACGGAATATGCCAAAATAATTGGCAGTCTGATGTTCTTAATGAACTGTACTCGGCCAGACATTGCCTATGCTGTTAGCAGACTCACTAGATACACTCATAACCCTAGTGGTGAGCACTGGGTTGCTCTTAGACGCTTACTTAAGTACCTTAAAGGTACTATTGACTGGAGACTTGAGTATGTTGGCTTTCCTGCTACATTAGAAGGATATTGTGACGCCAACTGGGTTTCCGATAGTGATGAAGTAAGCTCTACGAATGGGTATGTATTTACTTTGGGAGGAGCAGCAATTTCTTGGAAGTCTTCAAAACAGACTTGTATTGCTCGCTCTACTATGGAGTCAGAGTTTATAGCTCTTGACTTAGCTGGGCAAGAAGCTGAGTGGCTAAGGAGTTTGTTAGCCGATATTCCGTTGTGGGGAACTCCGACTCCTCCTGTTTCCTTGTTGTGTGATTCACAAGCAGCGATTTGTATTGCCAAGAGTCATGTTTACAATGGCAAAAAGAGACACATTCACATAAGGCATTAATCTGTTAGACACTTAATAAGGAATGGAGTACTCTCTTTAGAGTATGTGAAGTCGGAAAGAAACCTAGCAGATCCGCTTACCAAAGGGTTAAGTCGAAAATTGGTCCTTGATTCGTCGAGGGGGATGGGTTTAAAGCCCATTGGTTGAGGAATTCATGGTGGATACCCAACTTAGTTATCTAAGTTCAATGTGGTCAAACGAAACCATGGAAAGACTCATAGTGTACATTTCTCACTGCCTATCCCTATGACGAATAATGTACATGCCCAGGTTGAGTACTATTACTCTTAATAAATTCATAGCCCAGATTTTGGGTGGTCTTTGTGAGAAAGACTTGATGAATTTACCGAATCATGGTTGAATACTTATTCTTAATAAGTTCATAACACAAGTATGAATGTGTTGTCCTATTGAGAAGGACAATATGGACTTACCGCCAGAAAGATTGAGTTTCGAGAAACTCTTAATGAATTCAAAGTTTAAATGATCCTATTGAGAAGGACATTTTGAATTCACCGACAATGAGGTTGAATATTTATTCTTAATGATTTCTTATCCCAATACTGGGTGGTTCATTTTAAATGGACTTGAAGAAATCACCATAAGTCTATAAGAGGTTGAACCATTACAAATGGTTCTTAATTATTTCATAGCCCAGATTCAGGGTGGTTTATATTGAGATAAACCTGATGAAATAACCTATGTAAGTGAGAAGGATTGGCCACCTTCTGTGAAAAACGTTGGGCTGTTTTTCTAAAACACTTACTAGAATCCTGAGGGTAAGATGGCCAAATATACACTTGTGTATATATATATCTTACACATCGAGAACTTCGGTGGATGAAGGAGTTAGTTGTGTGTTATGAGTTTACCCCTATCTTAGAAAGTTCAAGACTAGTTTCACTTATCTAAGAGAAGGATCGCTCATTATCACTATGTACTAGTTCAAGATACGTTCACTAGTGCTTAAGCAACTAATTCCGCAACTGCTCGTCTGAGGAAGGCTGTGTTTGAGATACATATGAATTCTTTCGCATTAGTGGGGGAATGTTGGTAATGCTTCAAAAAAATTACCAAAGCTATATCCCACATTGGTTGGGAAAATAGCTAGGGAAGGGTATTTATACCCTTACTTCCTCCCTCCCTTGTTGAGTGGGAAAGAACAAGGGAAGTCCTCGCGCGCCGCCGCCGTCCGGCCGGCTCGGGCTCGGGTAACACGTGTCTTCGACACGTACGCGCGCGTATATATTCTTTTTGGAGAAAATTCGTAGGAATTTTCTTATGAATAAAAGACTATATGTGATCAGTGGATGAATTTAGACTGTTTTTCAGTCAAATTCAAGGTGTAACAGCACTGTAATGGCATGGTTATTACAGAATTAAAATGGTGTTTATGAGAATCTGTTACAGCAGATTTAAGATTGCTGTTATACAGATTAATTTCTGTAATTATTTGTGCAAGTGAAATGTCTATTATAGACATGCTATTCAGCCTATAAATAGAGATGTTGCATGCAGCATTTCATATTATCAAACACATTCACAAAGCATTCCAGTTTCTCTCTGTTCTCTCCACTTGTTCGAGCAGTTCCACTGTTGTTCACTCCGAGAGTCGAGTGTACGATTCCAGGAGCGTCCGTGTGCACCTCGGGGGACAGCCTGCCCGTGAAGCGACTACACTGTTCGGGGCAGTTTTGTTTCTAAGGCAGTGGCCACCATACCACGACACGGTCTACGAATTTACGTTCTGTTTTTGTTTATATTTTCCAGTCAGTGCTAACAGCCTTTTTGCAGTTCATTCTACCAACAGAAAAAAAAAACACATTGACTTTTTTTTTGAAAAAAGAAGAATAAATTCAACTTAAAAAATATAAATCAAATTTAGATATAAATAAAATTAAATCGTATTTTAATTCCGAAAAACATATCTAAAAATCTTAATGAAATGAGTGACAAATCCAACTAAAAATCATAATGGATGGTTATAATTTATTGCATATATAGGTGATTAGAGAAAAACATACATTAAGCTACTTAAAGTAAATAAAGTTAACAATAAAGAGGAAAAGGGTGTGGATTTCTAAGACGAAGGGGAGTTACAACTAAAATGTGAAGGTGTACAAATCAGCCGTACACGTGGCAGCACCAGGAGTGAATACTTCGATAATCAGCCTTGATTTCTGCAAATGACAATACTTCACAGATTCGTCCCTCAACTCATTACATCATTCTTTTTTCCCGGTTTGGCAATGATTGCATCCAAAAACTTATTCCTTTTACAAACAATATTATACATTATTTTTGTATTTTAATTATCGGTGTTCGATTTATTAGTCGACTAATTCGAATTAAATCTTACATAAATTTTATATGGAGGTGACCCTCTTAACTAAATTTTCTTCGTTCACGACGTCATGATTCAAACAATGACATTACTTAAATGACCTAACGTCTCATTCACCAGATCAATTAATTATCGAACATTTTACATTAATTAATGGCAGGTTTGAGGAGACGTTAGTTTTCATGGAGTGGAAGCATTCCTAAAACCAGGCTGGGAGAGATGGAAGCTTCCTCCTAACAACTCTCCCTATTTTTGTCATCATTCTTACGTCCCCAATCATGCATTCTTTCCCCCACCATTTTTCTTTCTTCTGCCTACACGTATTTGCGATTACGTAGGTTTTAAAATTTTAAGTTCTGGTAATAATTGGTTCCATGTTAATGTTATTTAGATTTTCATTCTTTTACGTCCTACATTATTTTGTCATTGAAATTATGTTACCGCTTCGTGAGATCAGTATTTGTCGTGAGAGAATTAATCATTGTTTGTTCTTGTAAAAATAATATGTTGGAACAAAGATAACTTGATGTTCTTGTGAAAATGATTGTACCGAGACGGCCGCAACTGCGACGTGTAATTACAAAAAAATATTTTTAGAGGTCTCTGTGCAAACCGCAAGCAGAAGATTTCAAACGTTTTTTGTAATTAAACGTTTTTAGAGGTTCCTGCAACACCGTAAACCGCAACCGCATCTAAAATTATAATTATATTTAAAAAAAATCATAACACAACAGCCGCAATTGCGATATTGCAAATGCTTCCATTATCGCAAGTTCACAACCGCTATTTAATACTATTAGCACAAGTGTGCGGTCATGTTTTGTTTAGGACCGGCCGCCTGTGTTTCTGTTTTGTGTGCAGAGGCTAAAGCTTGGAAAGAAACAAGGTGGTTTCACTTTCACATTCATTGGAGTGGAAGCCACTGGAACCTTCCAAGCTTTCTGACATCACTTTCCTTTTGTTTTGTAGCTTCTTCAATCTCTACTCTCAACATGTATTTTAAGTTTATATTATTTTAATTTATGCCCTAGTATAGTAGTATATGGAATTATTACAATTTTGATGGTGTTCAGAATCACATTTCACAAGTGATATAAATTAAGTCGTTGCTGAAGATAAAATAATTGGATAAATTTACAGAATTTAAAAATTATAACTTTTTTTATATTTTATAGACTCAATGGTAAAAAAAAACCTCAATAAAAAAAATAAATCAATAGATTCTTTTCTTTGATGACTTTGCTTAGTTGGATTTTGAAGCTGTTAAATTTGTGTTGAGGCGAATCCAATTAGTGGTACCCGTAGAAAAGATGATGATATTCATCTTAAGAGACTCGAGTTTAAATAATTTTATCTATAAATTGTGTGCTCCCAATATGTAATGTAAAGGGCGTGAAGAAAAAAATGAACATTCCCTTAAATACATCATTCAAAATCGAGCAACAAAATATCTAACTATGTTGGACCGTCAATTTTCCTAAATCAAAGGTGTATTGTGATGATTGCTACACGAACGCCAGACTACTATAAAGATACACAAAAATCGTGTTTCGAGTTTACATTTAGGTAACTTGTTACACGACCTTCACACAAAAGATAATTGTTGAGTGGGAATAAGGTAAATTGGTAAGGACGAAACTGTAAGAAAGCTTAAATATTATTGTACCAAGTTGTGAACCACATTGGCTCTTGTTTGTGAAGTTGGATCATGTAAGCACCCACTCACCAAGATGAAGCTTTAGGCCCTTATCCAAGAAGTTGGAAATTATTGGGTCTACAATTAATAAAGGACCAAAACCATAATTTAACCCAAAAGAAAATAACATCCACCAATACATCTTGCCTGCTTAGGCCATTTAGCCTATGAAATTCCCTTGTCGTTACCAATATAAAGGCTATCGGCCCAATAAAAGCTTAAGTAATGTTCTTTCCCAAAACAGAACAAAAAAGTACAAAAACTTAATATATGTATATATATATGTCTTAATTAATTATAATTATCAAATAAATTTGAATTTATTTAAATTTTAATATATATTTCATTAATATTTCAAACAATGCACAGTTACTTCTAGTGAAATAAAATTTTCAAAAGAGAATATATAATATGCACCAAATGAATAACTTTAAATTTTACTGATAATGTATAAAATTATATGATATGCACCAAATGAATAACTTATGGTTTTGGTCCAGAAATAAATATATAATTACCAGAAAAACATATAATTACCTTATTTTTTTTCTTGATTTTATTAAGAAAATAATTGCCTTAAGGGCGCTAAATGGAACTTTTAAGGAAAATATATTACAAATATTCATCTCACTTTTCAACTTCTTGTAAACCCAATAAGAATTAAGAAATAAAATTTTTGGGTTAGGTAATGCAATGATTTATTTTTTATAAACAAATAAAATAAACAAGGTTTTTTTTGAATATTCTAAAAGTAATTATAAGGTAGTATATGTTCATAGATATTTTTAACCCTTTAATAAATTACATGTACCTTACAGACATTGTGATTGAACTCGTGTCTCTTTAGATGAATATTATCCGTTTTTCTACTAAAACACTTGTTGGGTTCAAAATAAACTAGGTTTAAATAAGCGTTACTATTCAACTTCTATAATTCTATTAGATTCATGTTTTCTATTTGTGATTTATATAAAAACTTGTTTTCTCTAAAAAAATATACATTAAAAACAATATCAATTAAATTAATATTTATTTAATTTCTATCTAATAGAGCTGAATTGAATGAGAGAAAATAAAACAAAGAGTTAATTGATATTTTGACCTTAAAGTTATTTCATTATCTAAAAAAATAACTCAATTTTTTGTTATAAAAATTTACATGAAACTTTAAAAACATGTCACGTAGCACAAATATATGTTAACTATGAAGAATTTAAAAAAAAAACTCATTAAAATATTTGGGGGAAAACCTTTTAATCTTTTTTAAAATAGATTTATTTTATTTTAAAGTTTTTATGATTTTTTGAATATACGGGTGTGATATAAGAGTAACATCTGTTCAACTTTTTCAATTTTTTTAATAAGGCGCACACACGTGCGGAATTGATGCTCGAACCCGGATCACCTAGATGAATTACATCATCCTTTACCACTAAAACAACAAGGGGTGAACTAAAAATTTTATTATGATTTTTAAAGTTTTTTATTTTAATATATTTCTATGTCACGAGCCACGTTTTTAGAGTGTCACGTGAATTTTTGTTGTGATAAAAAAATATAAATTGAGATAATAAGGTGACAATGACATATAATTTTAAAGGACAATTACCCCGACTTGATAAAAAAGCATGAAATCTAAATAATTCAATTCTAAAATTGATCGAATTTTAATGAGACCATTCTCATGGAACATACATTAAAAGCTTGTCGTGTTGGGATAGAAACTAAAATTCAAACATCTAAAAAAAAGAGTAAATAGGCAAAGATAATGATCCAAAAATTGTCCGCCTTCCAAATAAGATGGCAACTTGCTGGGTTGCTCCCGACAGATACGCAATTGGATGGAACCCTAATTCACAAACATTACCATCACGGGTCTAACTCCATTACTTACGTAGTAAAGTTGGAAATGTCAAGACAGACTCTCCACTCCCACTTTAATCACGTTTCATAGTTCCTTTAAACCCTATTTATTTCTCGGTTTCTTAAGATATTTACGGGAGTAAGTCATTTGACTAATCATTCGTGTTTTGTTGATCATAGAAAACAAACGTTTGTTTTAGAATTGCTTCTTAAAATAAAGATCGATCCATCAACTATCTATTAAGATAAGAAATATCTTCGTCTCACTTTTTCTTTCTTATATATAATAAACAAAGTCAAATATTGTATTAAATGTCAGGATAAAAGTAAAAGAATTTGAGAGGTCAATACTCCGATCTTTATGTTACAATAACTTAAATTGAACTATATATTCTTAAGGTGCTCCAAAAAATCAGTTCCTTTTCGTTTATTTAAGAGCTGAAAGGAAATAGATTAAAATTGTAATTGCAGCATTTAATTATGCCATCAGATTAAATTTGTTGTATAATGATAAAAGACATCACTTTAATTGGGGAACAATGAGTTGTTTTAATTTATAATTAAGTTATGAATATGTAAAATTTATTTCGAGAAATTAGTTCAAATGTAATAATTCAATATATGGCGGGAAAAACAAAAAAAAAAATTGACAAACGCCTTCGTTTTAGAGTTTAGAGTTAGATTTTCAGGGTTTAAAAGTTAATAGTTAGGGTTTAAAAAATTAGAATCGAATTAGGTCCTACCATGGTCCACCATTTTTAGATTTAACAAAAGTGCTTTACCTATGGAATTAATTCGTGGAGATTTAGAGGATTGAGATTCATGGAATAAGTTCTTATTTTATCAAAAACCCAGAGTAAAGATTAAAGAGAGAGCACCACCACCTTTTCTTTTCTCTTTATAGGCTTAATGCCTAATGATGGCTATACAAAAGAAATGCCATTATACTTAAATGATTGACATCAAGGGTATTTAGCCACTCATCCTTTTGTTTAATAATACTATTAATACTAATATTAAACCAACACACTTGAGAATTTATGTTTTCTTTTTCTTCTGGACTGTTCTTATGACTTAGACCCAACAATCAAATAACAAATATTGGAAAAAAAATTATGGACCGATGATCCTCGTGTCAAGACTCAGCTACGACACTAGAAAGAATCGAATAATAGGTGAGACCATGTGAGCTAAAAAGGCAACTTCTAAAAAAAACTATGTTATTTTTCTTCAGACGGGAGCATGAAAGAAGCCATGCTTATGTGTAACCCAATACAATGCCTTTGTTCTTATATTAATTTTTGCCTTTATACAATGGAAATCAAATGCTTGTGAAGAGGGCAATCCCAGAAAGGTTGAACAAAGCCATAAAAAGAAAAGCAAAAGCAAAACCCTAATGCCAAACTAAATTATCATATCAATTCATTTACAGAGAGATTAAAATAATGAGAGCACAAAGGTACATTTTTCCACTATAGAATTTTTTTTTAAAAAAACTTGGGTGATTACAAGTAATGTTTGTTCTGAAAATACTTTCAATCATTCGACAATATATGTTCAATTACCCTGTTGCAGCTGCTGGTGTTTGAATATGAGACCTCTAAAAACAATAACCGTTTCCTTAACGACTGAAGCAAATTAACTTGTGTTCCACTATAAAAATTCTAATATAAAAAAAGGGGAAAAGAGAGATTTTCCACTGAACAACATATTTTACTCAAAACATAATAATTGTAGGGTTTGACGTTTCTGTATTACTCCTTGAAACCCTCTCTTCAACACCCACACGCAAACTCCTTTGACTCTCTACAAAATAAAATACAAATAAAAAAAGACAAACAAAAAAATGAAAAAAAAAGGTTTGTGTTACGAAAGCCAACTTTTCTTTCCATTTGCTATTTATTTATTCAAGTGGGGTGTGAGATCATTTGGGTTTCTCTTTATATTTGATATGTATTGAATTGGATTAATGGACTGAATTACGAATAAGATAAGGATTTATTATTAAATTTTTAGTTAATATCAGTTACTGATTTGGTTTTTAGATAATTTTTATGTCATTTTCTTTGTTAAAAAGGAATAGTTAATTTATCGTTTTGGTTTTATTTTGTTTATAATTCGGTCCTTATGATTATGTGAAATTGTGGGGGGAAATGGAGTTTCCCTTCTCTATACGGAATCGGGCAGTCTTCTTCATTTGTCAATTTTTGAGGCTCCCGTTTCACAAAAATCCCAACTGTCCCACCGTTACGCCTTATTTTCCCTCGACTACCCTCACATTGTCAATTTACTGCAATTTTGCCACTGTTTTTTTAAATTAGTTTCTTTCCCTCTCTCAATAATAATAATAATAATAATAATAATAATAATATGCTGTGAACAAAATAATGAAGAACAACAAAAAAGTATAAAAGAATAAAGAGACGAGAAAAGAGGGAGATTTGTATTATTCTCAAATATAGACTTGTGTACAATGCCTTCAATGAATCATCTATTTATAGGCATAAGAAGTACATAATACATTAAACTCTAATTAATAGAGATAATATTCCTAATAATAAATAAATCAAACTCCTTAGATAAAATTCTAATCATGACAGACATCCACATAGATAAATATTCATAACATAATAATAATAATAATAATAATAATAATAATAATAATAATAATAATAAGATAAATTATATTGGTAGTCACTAAAATTCTAGTCTGATTTCACTTTGGTCACCAACTTTTTAAAATTTGTATTCCCCCTAATTCCCCCCACCCTTTAATTTTAACTCTTGGTAGCCACTGCTAAAGGTTGATTTTCTCGATGAATGGAGCGACCGATGGTCAATTATAACAGTGGGATGACTCTATTTGGCCATAAATTAACATAATTTAATTTTAAATCAATTTGACAGTTAATAATGATATATTAAAAAATTTTATATTTAGTTTTTATGTCGTTGCCTCATTTTGTCGGTGTTTTTGCCTTCATTTGGTGTTTTTTTCTCGATAAAAGCACCACCAAACTACTCAGCTTCTTCATATTTCTTCCTTTCATCGGTTTAAACTCGTCCAAAAACCTCATAAACTCCTCAACTATCAATCAAATCTCAATTGAAACTAAAAGCTAAAACTTTTTAATACGTCATTTTCGGCTATTAAATCAGCTTGAAATTAAACTATGTAAACCTTTCGGCCAAGCATATCCTTCCCACCATTGAGATTAACCGACAATTGCTCTCTCCATAAAAAAACTGACCTTTGTGATGGCTACAAATTTGAGAAACTAGGGTTTTATTTTGGGAAAACAGACTTTAACGTGCCTAAGTCACAATTTCTTAACAACAATGACCACAATAGAAGTGAATTACACACTCAATAATTGTAATACAAGTTTTAAAAGTTTAATGAACAGAATAAAATTATCTTAAAAGTTTGGTAACTACCAACATGATTTATTATGCTATTAATGACCACATGGGTGCTTGGGATCATTACACAATTATTTATGATAACATTCATTATGAAATTAATAAGTATTTATGGACACAAAAAACAACTTATTTAAACAATATTTAAATCTCATAAATAATTACATTTATTTTCCATAAGGAAAATGAAAAAAGAAAAGGATTAAGAGGGGTATGTTTGTCATATAGGGATGAAGAGATGGATCCCTAAAATTTTGCCCATCTCCCTTTCAGAGTCTCAATTTAAATCCCCATATAATCTGAAATAGTGAGACAAGCAAGATTTGGGAAATCTTGGAATGGGGCATCACTTTGGAGGTGGCACTTTTGTCACTTACCCTCAATCCGACGTGGGTGCCCGTCGTTTTGGAGGCAAACAGGGCCCCACCCTCACCCACCTTTCCTAATTCAACCAAAAGTATTCTTTTTCCTGCCTCATTAGCACAAGGAAATAGTCCATGCCTCTTACTCCTACTCCTGTCCTCTATGTACAAACCTTATTATTAACTAATTAATTAATTAATTAAATGTCAATGGACCGTCGTCTTTCTTTTTCCTTCAGAATCTCCGGCGCATTGTCCATTTCAAGGACCCCTCAAACCCAAACTATGATGCTTTATTATTTTCTAATCATATAAGTTTATTTGTCGAATAAATATCATATACATATGCGGTGGAAATTGAAAGTTTCCACAAGCGTCTTAATTTTAGGGTATAGAGAGTTAGTTTAGGGTATATGATTTAGAGGTTTAGGCGTAGGAGTTAAAATTTAGGGATAGTTGTTTCAATTTAAGGTTTAGGGTTACAATTTAGAGTTTATAGGTTAAAACCTAAATCCTCGCCATATTACCCTAAAAACTAAACCATAACCTATAAACCCTAAATTATAACCCTAAACCTTAAATTGAAACAACTATCCCTAAATTATAACCCCTACAACTAAACTCTTTACCCTAAATTAACTCTATATACCCTAAAATTTAGGATTTATAGGTTAAAACCTAAATTCTCGCCATATTACCCTAAAAACTAAACCCTAACCTATAAAGCCTAAATTATAACCCTAAACCTTAAATTGAAACAACTATCCCTAAATTATAACCCCTACACCTAAACTCTTTACCCTAAATTAACTCTATATACCCTAAAATTTAGGATTTATAGGTTAAAACCTAAATCCTCACCATATTACCCTAAAAAACTAAACCCTAACCTATAAACCCTAAATTATAACCCTAAACCCTAAATTAAAACAATTATCCCTAAATTTTAAACTCATACACCTAAACCCCTAAACCATATATTCTAAACTAACTCTCTATACCCTAAAACTAATAAATGAGGAGTTAATGAAACCTTTTCGAAGAAATCTTTCAAAAAATTATCAACTAAACTAATCCGAAAGGTTGCTTATTAGACCATGGTATTTGATTCGCCAAATACATCATTATTCTATATTCTTTCATATGTATGGTGCAACCCGATCCGTGTTTTTTAAGTTTATAATTCCTTACTTTTTTGAATCGAAATGCAAATAAAATAAATGAAAATAAATGTAATAGAAATATATAAATAATAATAAATAATATAAAAAAATATTAATTAATCCTAAATTTATTTGTTAATAAGAGATTAATCACATAGTTAGTTAAGGAAAACACGCATTCCGATGCGTGCACCCCATGACTGCAAATGTTTTTTTTTTACTCCCAATAAACATTCTTCTTTTCCTACAGTATGTCGTAAATTTCAATTCGATGTTGGAAAATGTTTTTTTTTTATATAAATTAATTGGGCAGGCAGGGCGGCTGAGTGAAAGAAAGCAAGGGGTTTTCCCAGTAGAACAAGTAATCGATTTGATAAGCATACTTAGCACTAATTATTTATATAAATCCTAGTGTTTCATGCCGTATAAAACAACTGCACCCTCCATTTTGCGGTTTGCTTCTCTTTCCTATTCCATGATTTGAGTATGGTTTACGCCAAATGCGTCGTCCCTTTAACAATCCTTATTCTATAAAGAAGTCACACTTTCCCTCTCAAAATACCCACCTTCCACCACTCTCTCTCATAAATTTTACAACTTTTTTTCTTCCCCTTTTCTTCTTCTTGTTCCCCTTGTTGATATCCTCCATTATAAGAAGGCTAAGTCGGATGCTGGGATTGTAAGCTGAATTGGGTGTTTCAAGGTTTTGAAGATGGAGAAGCTTAGTTTTGTGAAGGACGGTGTGCTGAGATTGCCGCCTGGGTTTCGGTTTCATCCCACGGACGAAGAGCTGGTGGTTCAGTACTTGAGAAGAAAGGTGCTTGCTTGGCCTTTACCGGCCTCCATCATTCCTGAAGTTGATGTCTGCAAATCCGATCCTTGGGAGTTGCCAGGTTGGTGGATTGTAATTTTTCTGCCAAATTTGAACCATTTAGGATGAATCAAAAGAGCTAACTTTAACTTGTTTTGTTCTGTTTTTACTAGGTGATTTGGAGCAAGAGAGGTACTTTTTCAGCACCAGGGAAACCAAGTACCCCAATGGGAACAGATCCAACAGAGCCACACTTTCCGGTTATTGGAAAGCAACCGGAATCGACAAGAAAATCGTGACCTGTAGGGGAAACCAAGTGGTTGGTATGAAGAAAACCCTGGTTTTTTATAGAGGAAAACCCCCGCAGGGAACTAGAACCGACTGGATCATGCATGAGTATCGTCTCGTCAGCGCCGAGACAGCCGCCTGCAATGCCCCACTCAAGAAGAACCAAACTCAGTCTCAGGTCACTTTTTGGTCTCATCCCAACCACATTGTTTGTTTAATTATGCAATGTTCGGACAGTCGTATTAACTGATTTGTTGTTAAAAACCTTTGCAGGCAGTGGAAAACTGGGTGTTGTGCCGGATATTCTTGAAGAAAAGGAGCGGCGGGGGTACTAAAAACGACGAGGAGGGAGTAGGTAAAGCAAGGAAAACGAAGCCTGTTTTCTATGATTTCCTGACCAAGGAAAGGACTGTCTTAAATCTCGCCCCTTCAACGACCTCGTCTTGCTCCAGTGGGATCACACAAGCCTCAAATAATGGCACGGACGACCACGAAGAAAGCAGTAGTTGCAATAGTTTTCCTTACTTCAGAAGAAAACCTTAAAAAAAACAACCCCACAGCTTCTTACTTTTTCTTGGTTTTCAATTTCATCATGCCTCTGTATCAGTAGTTGGGCTTCTGATTAGCCAATCAGAATAATAACCCCCTTTTTAAACAAAAAAAGAGCAATCAAGTGCTTTGTAATTTCTCAACTCTTTGCTTTTTGCCTGTGATTATCACGCTGCAGAAAAGTATTAAAAGAAGATAGAGCTCGGCATGCATTAACTATTAAGAGAAAGCTTTGTTTTTGTTAAGCACATGGTTCAAAAGTTAGCATATGAACATGTTCTGCTTCACTCGGAAGCTCCAAACTGCAAGTCTGACTCAGAATAAAGGCATATATTTATATGTATATATATATATTGACTTTGGGAAGAACATAAAGCTTTTTTGGGAGGAACAAAAGAATAAGCATATGATCTTTGCAAATCAGCATTTGCACGGTGGAGGTTGCGGGAAAGGTGAAATGGGTTGAAAAAGAACCCAATTCTCCCACTAAACTTCTTACAATGGGAACGAATCTCCAAATATTCTGAGCCACCACCTAAATTCTTATCTTCCTATACAAGAAATACAAGCAGAGATTCTGAGCCTGGGTTTTCTCAGCATTTGCAACCACTGTCGCATGCTCAAAGAGTAGGTCTGAGGTTGTAGGAAAACAGGGTTAAACAAAAGGTCTAAAATCGGCATAGAACATGATATGACTAGTTGGTGGGAGTAGGGGAGATGGCGGAGGTTGACGGTGAGCTTGGTCATTTGGGGTCCAATCCAACTGTCCCCCTAATCCTCAATCTCCCATCTTATTGCCTTTTCAGTTGTGGATTTTGCATATACTTCTTTTGGAAACTTAAGCCAAGATTAAGCTCTTAGTTATTGAACACAGACACCACAAAAGAAGTTAATCTCCCGTCAGATCATGACTTTTGTAAGTATTCCTTGTGCGTAAAGAAACGTACGCTTATATAAAATTGTTGGTCCTCGGCGTTTCGGATAGCTTCTTTCGTGGTTATATTATGAGAGGTCTAGCAGATATGTCAAGTCTAGATCATATCTTTCGACTGTCGATTTATTAGTTAAATTGGCAGGCAGACAAAATTGACATCAATCTTGTTAGAGAAATTTTAGTCTCTTGATAAAGTTATTCTTAAGAGCCTTAATATTTCAGATTCCGAACGATTGTCTAACTAATATTTACAGAGACGAAGATGTTAAAAGGGGTGGGAGGAACTCATATTCTTGAGAGCTTTGATATTGCATATTTCGAACTTCTGATGTATGTATGTATGGTCCGTGACAGCACAAGAGGATGTGATATCATAAGCTTGTGAGTAGGGATGGCAGACGGGTACAATTTCGTGGATTTCGTACCGTACCCGTCCCAATTGGGGCGGGGATGAGTATAAATTTAGTTGGTAGTGGACGGGTGTGGATGTAAAAAGTCATACCCGCCGTGGGTAGTGGGTAGGTTGTGGATTTAAGACCTTACATGCCCCGCATCCGCCCGCCCCGCATCCTACCCGCCATATAAATTTGAACCATTATGAATATACTCGCATGGGCGGGGTGGTGAGTAAGTGGTAGATATAAAAATTATAAGTAGGTATAGGGATAGGGGAAGAGTATCCACACCCGTTTCGCCCGTTTGTCATCTCTACCTGTCAGGTTAAAAAAGCGTGGGACATGGAGCATCACACGATTGCCAAGTGGATGCGAGACATACCGAGGACGGCACACCATTACACCATAATTGAGGTAATTTAGTTTGCCATAACAGCAAGGGCAAAAACCAAAATCTGATGTTTAAATATATGGGATGATAGGTTGATGACGACCCGACATATTAATTAAATATATGCCGACCAGAGTTTCTTGTGGCAATGGGTTTACAATCAAAACTCGAGCTGTTGGAGTTCTTCACGTCACTTTTTGTATATGTTTATATTTCATTTTCATGACCAAAATTTAAAAAAAATAAAATAAAATTGTGAACGAGGTGGACAACACTCCACAATGAAAACCAAGAGCACCATTAACTTCGTTGTCATTATCTCAATCTTATATCAGTTTGTTTTAATTATATATTTCAATCAGTTATGTGAAGCATGCTGAGTCAACTTTTATTATTTGTTTTTTTAAGGCATTAGTTTTTATTTTTTCAATTTAATCATTTTAGGTTCTCGTAACTTAACCATATTATTCATGTATATCTGAAATTTAAAATTCGAAAAGCAAAAAGGCAGGGAATTAATGTATTATAAGTGCTGGAAATCCAACTACTTCCATTATACGTTTTATGTTTGGAGAGATTGACTTAGTTTAAAGGGTTTTTTTTATAATCATTTGTATTCAATTTATTAATCGATTAATTCAGATAAGATATTATAAAATTTTATTATAAAATAAAATTTTAAATTTATTTTATTCATAATACTAAAATTCGAATTATTAATCTTACTTAAATAATTTAATTTTTATTTTGCTAGTGCTTGTACTTTTCCAAAAAATCATCCCATGAAAATCAATTAGGGTACGAACCCAACTATACCGTTTCCCACCACTCTTGAGCATTCTCCTTCAACCTAGAAATGACACATGTAAGCTTGTCCTCATATCTCAACCACATCTATTATATGATCCAACGAGTATCTCTCAACCATTGATCTGCCTTGATCAATTTGTTTTGTCTCGTTCCGAGAAAATTCGCGGCACTATTACGATGCACCCTCTCTATACTTTTAGATGATATTTTTTATTTTTATAACATTTTTAATGTTAAAAAAGTCATATGCATTTGTGGTGGAAAAAGTTTAATTTTTATGATTTATAGATTAGGATTTTGTATTTCTAGTTAGATTGTATGGTTTAAAGTTTATGAGCTAGGTATATAGTGGGCCTAGGCTACTAGACTAGCCGTTTGGTCAACCAAATAAAAGGTTCTATCTTTTACCACTCGAACCACCTAAAAATATGACATAAATATCAACCAAAACCTAAATCCAATCCAAAGTATGATTTTAATCGGTTAAAATGATTTTTTTAATATTTTAATCGAACCAATGGACCTCTCCAAAATCACTCAAGTAAAATGTTTGGCCCAATTACGTTGGATCAGCGCTAACAACAAATTGTGGGATTAATTCAAATGTTCTTTGCCTAGTATAGTTTATAAATTTAAACCCATTAAAATTCAGTCTATAACACACCCGACCCGAATACCCGATCCATTATCCATCAATATTATTCCTGTTAAAAGTTAAATCCTAGAAAACCCACGACTCAAACCCCACATTCCTCCGACATTGATTCTTCATTTCTTTTTGAAATAACATGTCGATTCTAAAAAACTCAACAAAAAATCTCCTTATCCCCAACCTATCCTCAAATTCTTCGCATGGGTGTCTCCTCCTTCTTCCAGTACGTCAATCTCGACCCGTTTCTCTTAAACAAAGACATTGTGCGCAAGTACGCATACAATTCGCTAATAGCATGTCTCTGCAAGACCGAAAGGATCGAAAACTCTTTGCGTGTTGTTTAGTTTTTAACAGTAAAGCAAGGATTAGAGTTTCAATTGAATGTATAAAGTTTAGTGAATAAATTAATCGTTTTGATAGTTTAATGACTAAAATAAGTTACAAAGTAAAGTTGAGTGATGATTTAGATATTTTACACAAATTTATTATTAATATTGGGACCGAATTGAGTATAAAATTGAAGGTGAGGGTTTATTAAAGAAATTTGAGAGTAGGACTCATGTGAATGCGGTTAAGCTTGGGGAGGACTCTTTGAGTAGTTTTATGCATAATTTAGAGTCGTATCAACCATCTCCGTCACTGCTTGATCTCTTCTCAAATAGTCCGATGTCTAGTCGTCCAGTGAGCCATTGTCGTCCTCTAAGTAAGGCATCCCTCCCAATACGACGTCGAATAATATTACCCCAAATGTAGATACATTACTTTCTAGGCTTAGTAATGGTGTATCTGAATGGTTTTTTCCATCAGCATTACTCTCGTTCAAAGAAAATGGATGGGAGATTTTGGCAGCATAGTCTTCGGTTAGATTGACAGCAGCCTATGACAAGTTGGTATGTGGTGCCAAAGGGTTCAGCCAGAGTGCATATGTTCCCAGCAGGAAGCCATGCCCTCCATAATTTTTAATCTCGTTGCTCAGTCTAAGTGCTCGGATTCTTTAACTGCAATATCATTCTAAATACATGAGAAAAACTTAGAAAAATCAAACATATTTATATCCATGTTGGACTCCTATCTGACACTCACACTCGAGTTCATGTAGCATAAAGGAAGCATATTGATACTTACTGTGTAAATGTTCAAAGAGTGTTCCATTTGGGTCTCGGCTTCCTTCTTGCCGAACCCTAAATTCTAAACGCATAAAATTTAAATAATAAATCTTAAAATTAAGACGTCTGTAAAAATTTAAAACTTTTAATTTTCACCGCCTGAAAGACGAGTATGAGGGCTTTCTCAACTTTTTTTTTTTGGGGTCTTGGCCTCTTGGGATCCAACTTTCCTTCCCCCTTGACCCTTGCCAAAATGGACCAAACATTCTTTAACAATAGGTTCGTTGGCTCACTCTTGTAAAATGTAAAGGGAACTGACGACTTATCAGTTCGGTCTTTTTAGAACAAACAAATAGAAGGTAAGCGATCGGGAAAACCATATTTTATCGACCAATCACAGTGGTTTGATTCTACCCTCAGGAAACACAACCTTATATAAATTGCAATTATTTTCAAATTAGGGGTGAAATATATATATATATATATATAAAGATAAATTACACCGGTAAACTGATAGTTTAAATTTTTATGACGCTTTCAATGTGCTCACCGGAATCTAAATTATTTTATTAATAAATTTAAATTTTTAACTCGCTTTTATTATTGTTATTATCTACCCGTTAAAAATGTAAATTAAAATTCTTTTCCAAAAAAATAACTCTAACTTTTAAATTTATAATCGCCACCAAAATTAAAATTTTAATGAAATAATCATTGGTTAATCCCAACGGTAATAAAAATCCATTTTGCTGAAAAATTAAAATAGTTTAGTTTCATCCACCTTTAGAGCGACGCAAGCAATTTTTTTTCATTTGTTTCTTTAGACCGTGGTTGACAATCAATCTTAATATTAATTGCCGATCACCTTATTTTTTTATATATATTTTTAGTAAATTTTTTTTACTTTTGTAGCATGCGTTCCCTTTACTTTTGTGTCATGTTTTTTTTTTCTTCACATTTTTAATAAGAATCTCTATAGAAGTATTTTTTATACAATTATGTTGTATGAGATTTATAATACTTTCTATAATTCTTTAATAACATTCATTTACCAATATCAAAAAAAAAATTGTTTCAATTGATTTTACAGTTAATAATGGTAAATCATAACTATAAAAACAAAAACTAAAAGTTAGAATTTTTCATCTGTCATATTTTATTGTCAGATAAGCTTGCAATCAAATTATATTAATCTTTAAGTTAAACATATTATTATTATCGCTAGGTTGATTGACGATGACTTCGTTTATCAAAATTTAGCCTTGATGACGATTGTAAAATTGAAAAATAAGATTTTTTTGGAAGAATATTTTAACATGCAACATTAACATTTTGAACGACAATAATTGTACTGGAAACAAATTAAAATTTTAGTTGTTGTAATAAAAGTAATTGACTTAACTATGAAATAAGTGCTTATATTATGTCTCTTTTTTGTAATGAGTGACTAAATTATTTTTTGACTAAAATAGATGTCTAAAGTTTTATTTTTAGCTTGTTTTAAAGTCAACTGAGGCACATATTTCAACCAAAACTAAAACTTTAGGCACTTATTTCAACAAAAAATAGTTTTGACGACTATTTCAGCCAAAAACAAAATTTTAGGTACATATTTCAACCAAAAAATACTTTAAACATCTATTACAAAAAAATACATGAGCACTTATTTTGTAATTAAGCCAAAGTAAATTAAAAATTTAGCGACTGTAATAATTTTTTGATATTAATAATCCAAAGTAAAAATGTTTTAAAAGATGAGTGACTACTAATGTATTTTACCTTTTAAATAAGAAAACCAGGTGTGAGTGTGTGCAAAACTAGAGTAAAAATTTACTGGCCCCTAACCATGACTCCTTATATGTCCCCTACTAAAAAACGCCTAAAAATTAATTTTTAAGCCCTAACCCTAATTTTCATATCCTAAACCCTAAAGCCTAAAATATATTTTACCCCTAATTCCCTACACACTAACCTTAAGCCTCAACCTTAAACTCCAAACCCTAAACTTTAAACTCGCTATTTTAAAATGGAGGCATCAATGGGCGCATAATTAAGGGGTAGACGATTTTCATCCGCATAACTCTGCAGTTCCAAATTTAGCTGCAGTAGCTGTCCCTTACCAAATTCCAGGTGTAAGAAGCGAGTGGGTTTATGCAATTGCCCCATGCCGAAGCAGGACTGGTGCAGCAACCTGTCCAAGTTTCCAAGAAACATAATAATGGAGTGCCTCAACAACATGACACTTGTGAATAATGTCTCCACTCCTTTCCTTCAATTTATCATCTCATCTCCCAGATTCGTGAATGGGATTTGTTTATATGAACAGAGGCATCCCATTTCTCAACCACAGAAAGAGGAAGCAATCGGTTGGTGTGGTGTGGTGTTTTGGGCGCATGCTAGCGTGCTACCATCAAAACTTGGCATTGGAAAAGCGGTGATGGCGTTTAAAATCCTATATTCCATTTGGAAAATGTTGGAGCTCAGCCTCAGGCTCAGGCTCAGCATTGGAAAATGTTTGCAGGACAGTGAAGGCTCTCTCTACTGTCTGGCTGAACATCGATTCCTTGATTCAAAGAAGCATTTTCACACAAATCAGTGCTGAAATCATGCTTTTCTGTATCTTTGATTTTTATGCAACTGGGATTAGCTTTGCTGTTAATTTTCTTTTTCTGTTTTCTTGCATGAATTCTGCAGGTTGAAGATATTGTCCGTGCTGCGAACAGAGCATGCTACAGGGGAAAATAGGAATTGAAGAAACAGGGGAAAATAGTAATCCAGACACAGGTTTCCTGGTCATAGACGGTTTACTGTTTTATTTACCTGGAAACTACTAATATCATATTACATTCAATCAACCAACAAAAACCGAACCGTTATTGGGTAACAATTTTTCAAAAGACTGATTGAGCAAGTTTCCGTGTTTGCTACCTCATTGGTTCTTCAAGATTTTGTCACTTATTATATAATTGGTACATGTTTTTGACTATGGAAATTCTTACGTTTTCCCTGTACATGGTTTTCATTATCATTTTTTAATATATTAGCGTGATTACAAAGTAGTATTTGTTTAATTTTTTTAGTCTTTTAATAACGTATACACACTATGTATATATGGTGCTCGAAACACACTATGTACATATGGTGCTTGAAACCTTGTCACATAGTATCTATTTGATTCTTCCCTTTCATTTAAATAACATCTTATATTTACCAAAAATAAACAAATAAAGACCTAATTGTGACACTCCCTTTTATAGTACAAATTGTAATTAATTACGATTATAGAATTGATGAATATAATTATGCATATATCAAACTAATATGAGTGCTATGGTTTCTTACGAACGCCTTGCGTGTTAAGCATACGGAGATTCTATTGACTATATGGGCGCTATGGTTTTCCAGAAACAGGTTTATACATGAAAATTTACAGCAGAGACCACAGGATATTATTGCATTTGTAAAATCGTATTTGTAGGAGCTGTGAGTTTTACCGGCTAGGGTTCGTATCTTACCGGCGCCAGCGTTACCGGGCTGGGATCCGCCGCAGGACCCTTTCGTTAAGGCGAACTTTGACGCCCGTTTTGTACCTCAGACAAAACAAATGTGGTCAGGGGTGATTATCAAGAATTCTAATGGTCAAATTTTAGGGGCTTGTCGTCGGAGAGCTTACCGGATTCAGTCAGCTTTTGCGGCAGAGGCGACGGCGCTAATTCACGCGGTGGAGTTCGCTCTTGACCTAGGTTTGCAGCAGGTGGTTTTCGAGGGCGATTCTTTGTCGGTGATTCGGAAAATGGTTGATTCGGCCGCTGACATGTCGGAGATTAGCACCATGGTGTGGGATGAGAAGCAGCGGTGCCGATCTTTGCATGCAGCACAGTTTGGGCACGTCTCGCGGGAGAGAAATCGAGTGGCGCACTATTTGGCTGCTGATTCGCTGTGGGATTCAGATGACAACTTCTGGGTGGAGGAGGTTCCTTCGTCGGTGGCGGAAATTGTGGAAGAGGAACGCCGGGCCATTTGCCGTGATTAGGCTCGGAGAGTTTTTAGGATCTATATTGAAAGCAGTTTTGCCCTTTTGCTCTGGTTTTGGGAAAGTTGTTTTCATTTGGCAGAGGGGGTTGTGTCGGTTCATAGAGGAAGGGTTCATGTCTTTGTCCCTTCAGTTTTTCTTTTTTGTCTTTATTACGCTGGGTGGATGCCAGCTCATTCATGGTTACTTTACTTTTTCTAATAAATAAATAACCGGCACTTTATTCAAAAAAAAAAATCTCACTTATCTCATTGTGTCTTGGTGGCAAAGATAGATGTTTATTATTCCTTAAGACTTGGTTTGTGTACTAGTAATGCATGTTGTGTGTGTCGTCTTTGAAAAAATTAAAAAAATTGAACAGATGCTACTCTTACATCACATCAACATATTAAAAAAATCAATTCTTACATATTTTTTTAAAAATTAGATTAGAGAATATAATTGAGACCTTTTAATTACACTCGATTTAAGTAGATTTATAAATTATAATAATTATCTAAACATGTCACAATTGTATAATCACATTTAAATTCAATTATCTAAATGTATCCTTATAGATTGTGTAAACCATTTATATAAATAATCATAAATGTATATGACCCATTTTCATTAGTTCCTTTAAATTTTCAAGTTACAAACTGCTATAATAGTAAAATATTTTCTATACTCTTAAAATGCTAAAAAAATATTATTATAAATTAAAATAATAAAAAATTTATATTTTATTTTTAAAAAACATATATTTTTAACAAAAACTTCGGCATTATTATTTTTTGTTGTTGCATAATACATATCTATTAGTTCTTGTTAATCGAATGAAAGCAAATCTACGCAAGGCATTTTGCATTTTAAAAAATAGTCAAATCATCATTATTGTTCATTAAAAAAGATTATTGACTTTTGACTACCTTTTGTTTTTAAGGGTATAATATACTTAAAGTCACTCAATTATTAATTTGATTACAAATGAGACATTTTTCCTAAAAGTTATAATTTAACCACTCAATTAAATAAATGTTCCGAAGAAGTTATTTACCGTTAAAATTGAAGTGGACATGACATGATACAACAATAATTTTAGTCTCTAACACATATCTATTTAATTAGATTGTCTTAATTCGAATCAATCTAATAAATTTAGTCATTTTTTATAATATTATTAAACCATCCGAGTCCATTTTAAATACTAAGTAACAACAAGTTAATAATAAAAGCAACAATTATATATCTACAGGATGGAAGTAATATAACATTTTTTGGAGAAGGAAAGTAAATTAGAAGAAATACAAAAACTAAATTGGTAAATTTTTTTAAATATAAAAAGTCAATTTATTCAATTTTTTCAAAATTAATAATTTATATAAATTTTAGTGACTAAAATTATTATTATACAAATCTACATCGCCATCTTTCATTGATTTTAACACCAATTCATAATAAGTTTTCAATCGAGGACTAAATTATAACTTTAAAAAATGACCAATTTGTACCGAACTAATACTCGAATGATTTGGGTGTATTTTACCCTTGTTTCTAGTAGTATAATTATTAGTTTTCTCATCGAATTTGCTATTAAGAAAAGAGAAAAAAGGTAGGGGAAAACGAAGAAGTCAAGAAAGAGCAAATTCCAGGGCAAAACCATTTGTGCTGCTGAGTTGATTTTTATAAGCTCCATTGCTCAATTCATGAAAGCAATGCAAAGTTGAAAGAAAAACATTGAACTCATACAAACAAGAAGAAGACGAAGAAGAAGAAGCCGGAGGTATTTTGTTTTAGAATCGGAAACTGAATCTAACTTCTTTTTTGAGGTAGAACAAAATGAAGACTTCTTTGAGAAGACTGCGAGGCTTAGCACATCACAAGCACGCCGGTGAAGCCGAGGAGCGAGCCGATGTTTTAGCTTTGCCTCAACTCGACGAGCTCGCTCAAGCTACTCAGGTCTCTCACCCTCTCAACTTCATTTCTCTTTTCTTTCTTCAACGATTGTCCAATTAGGGTTTTCTCCCTGATTAGGGCGTAATTCATATTATGATCTGCAGGATATGCAGGATATGAGAGATTGCTACGACGGCTTACTTTCTGCAGCTGCAGCAACTGCAAATTGTGCTTACGGTACTTGATTCACATGTTTTCTTGCGTTTGTCATTTTGTTGTATTTCCTGTTTATTTTTCAGTAAAATAACAATTTTTTTTTTGCTGGCAGTCATTTATGCTATGTTTAGAAATATAGATTTGGAAATTCGGATTTCAATTTCATTTGCTATATAAATTATGAGAATAAAACATACATTATGTACAAATTAGTTAAGGTTCGATTTGGTTAATATTTGAAAGGTATGTAAAGGTGAATTCCAAGCTCTTAAATATTTATAGGTATTTCTAGTTCACCGCTAAATAGGCAACTAACACTTACATGTCATTATTGTACAATTACATTATTTTTGAGATTCAATTCTGGTCCGTTATCCGTCTATGGTGACATGATTCGTTCTTTCGTGCATGATGCAAATGCCATTGTTGAATCAAGTTTTCTTTTCAAGTCCCAGCCCTGGAATGACTATTTTATAAGTCTAACAGTAGGAATAGTTGCAATGCCAATCTTGAGATCTCTCATGTAGTCTGTGCTTTTGTCAGAATTCTCGGAGTCATTGCGGGAAATGGGTTCTTGTCTTCTTGCGAAAACTGCATTAAATGACGATGACGATGAAGAAAGTGGTAAGTGGACTTGTTTTGTTACACTTTTGATCTCAATGTTGCCAATTAACACGGACAAATAACAGATGACTTTCAATTAAAGACTTTACTTTTGAACTCATTACCTTGCTAGTAAATAAGTTTTTCCACCATAAACTGCCAGTTTTAGGGCACTTTCTGAGTTTTAATTGAATCAAGTAAAAGTCTTAGCTTATTCACGTTTATCATATCCTAATTTGCATTGCATCCTTACAGTTGTTACCTCCAATCTCTCGTGTTTTAGAAAGAAAATGTTTTTTTCCTTCTCTAAATCTGATAGCATAGAAATCATTTTACCCTCTTGGGCACATCCAGATAGAATGCATTACATTTCTTCTTGAACTGAAAACATGCGTAGTTATAGTAAACCATTTAGGGAATGGATGTCTGAAAATAAGCTGCTTTTGTTCCTGGGCAGGTAGAGTATTACTAATGCTGGGTAAAGTACAGTTCAAACTCCAGAAAATTGTTGACAGCTATGTGAGTTCCCTTTCTTTGTTCTTTTAGTTATGATTCGGAAACTCTCATTAAATCTATTACATCTTCTTTACTGTGCTACTGGATTATCCCTTTGCATCCTTCAGCGGTCTCATATATCCAAGACAATCACAGTCCCATCAGAGTCTCTTCTTAATGAACTTGGAATAGTTGAGGTTTGTTCTTAAGGACTTCATTCAATTACTGGCACATTCTATTTGGTCTTTTGCTGCAAATTTTGCTATTTTCGATTGTTCTATCTTGTCAATGTGGTGCTCGATTATTTGATCGTAATTGTTATATCTTTTAATGTCCTTTATTTTCTAGTTTTTGGACATTTACATATTAAGATGATGGCCAAAGATCTGCATTAAAACTTGAAGATTACATAATTAGGTGTCTTCTTTTAAGATCATTAGCCTGCCTTTTTCCTGCTAACATAAAATAATTTTGAAAGCTGGAAACCTGGGAATTTGTCTGAAAGACTGAACAACTGCGGGGAAAAGAGGCCTTTGTTATATTTGTTTTATTTATTATTTGTTTCAATAAAGTGAACTTACTCACCAATCAACACCTATAAATGCCTCTGTGTTCAACTCCCTGTTTTTTTTAACATCTGAATCCCTTGAGATGAAATCCAAAAAGTTCTCAAAAGGCCTACCCCTTGAAAACTTGCTTCATATATCGGAATCGTTATTGGCTCAAGTACATTCAAACACCTTAAGGGCTGAGTTAATAATCCAACATTGGATACAGGATTTATATGGGATTTTTTGGTATCCTGACTACTAGTTTTTTCTTTCTTTAGACGGTTAATGTATTGTCATTTTCTAAGGTATCATGTGAATATTATCAACAAAAGTGTAAATTTTTATTGTCGAATTACATTGTTTTACTTACAAAACATATTGCATTATGTACTATAGAACCAGTTAAACTTTTTTGGATGATGTAATATTGACTTTTCCCCCTGTTGATACAGGAGATGAAGAGACAATGTGATGAGAAAAGGTCCAAGTTCATTTATCTATTTTTAACAAATAGACACACAAAGTTTATCATTCAAAGATAATAGCTTCTGATATTTGGTCTGTTATCTACAGAGATGTGTATGAGTACATGGCAATGAGACACAAAGAAAAAGGAAGATCAAAAGGGTTGAAAGGGGAGAACTTTTCTATGCAGCAATTACAAGTAGCACGAGATGAATATGATGAAGAGGCAACTTTATTTGTTTTCCGATTGAAATCTCTAAAGCAAGGACAATCAAGAAGCCTTCTTACGCAAGCAGCACGACACCATGCTGCTCAGGTTTCTTTTCCCTCGTACTTTATTGAACTTTCTTATTCTTTCTATTGTTGGTTATTGATCTATTTCCTTTTGCTTGAAAGCAGCTGAACCTTTTTAAAAAGGCTCTTAAGTCTCTTGAAGAAGTGGATCCACATGTGCAGAAGATCACTGAACAGCAGCATATTGATTATCTCTTCAGTGGACTTGAAGATGATGATGGGGACAATGGTGATGATACTGAATTTTATGAAGATGATGATGATGATGATGGTTACAATAGTGACGATGATGAGGCTGATGGTGAGCTGAGTTTTGACTATGGACAAAATGATCAAGATCAGAACATGATTCCTGCTTCACGGCACTCCATGGAGGTGACTAACATGTTATTTGTGGAAAAGAAAAGATAACTTCTTCCCTAACAAAATGCATTTGTTGTTATTTCTTTTGTGTGTTTTTGTGTAGAATAGATCCCATTCTTCTGATTGTTATAAAGAAAGTTCTACTGACCTCACACAGGGACATGGAGGAAATAGGATTTAATCTATTTGTGCCTCTAAATGAATTAATTTTAGAATGGATTCCATGTGAGTTTTGCTTGGGTGATAATTTTCCTTGTGATTTTGCAGCTGGATGAAGTAGGCCTTACATTTCCCCAAGTTGCAATGGTGGAGGCTGCAAAGGTAAGGATCTGTTATATTACTACGCACTGCAAATTTGATTATGTAAATGTGGATATACACCAGTCAAGGCCTAAAGGTGGGCAATCTCACTGGTGGTCGTCAACCTCACTTGGGTTTAGGCAGGAGGAGCGACATAATAAAACTTACACTTTGATACTGTGTTATAGCATCCGGCCTAAAACCAATTGATTATAGACGGAGAGGTCCAACATTAATGTAAAAGACCATGAGAAACCCAATACTCAAAAGATGTAGGATAAAACCACTTAACAATTTTGAAGCTAATCATCACATATCAGTTTTCTATGGACTAAATTAGCCACGCAAGTCCAGTAACTGAGTCTGACTGGACAAGAGATTTATATGCATTGACGTTAGTGAATACATAGTATGTTATGCTTACACCAACGCAACACTATAACTTCATTTGCATTTTATTTTGTTCCCCCCATTTGCAGCACATATCTACTTTATTGCTGGTATATTTACTGTTCCTTATGTCACAGGAAAATCCAGCTAGAACCCGCCGTCATTCTTTTTCAATCGGAGGGGCAATAAGGAATAGCAGCCAATCAGCTCCTCTTTTTTCTGAGAATAAATCTAAGCCTTCAGAGAAAATTCAACCATTATCATCACGAAAGTTCAGCTCGTATGTATTACCTACACCAGTTGCTACAAAAGGTTCTATTGGATTAGGTAATCCAGCTCCTCAATCTTTCAAGACAAGTTTAAATGAGCGCTCAAACAATTTGTGGCATTCATCACCTCTTGAACTTGAGAAACATGAGAGGATTTTGGGAGATGAAAAAAATTCTGGATCTGCTGTTATAAATGCACAGGTCGTACCGAGAGAGAGCAATAATCCTGCTTCGACAACTCAACTACCCCCTCCTTTGGCTGATAAGGTTTTATTTTCACAAGTTAGTCCAACTGCTGCTTCTGATTCCAAGAAAATTAAAAGACTAGCCTTTTCTGGTCCATTGACAAGTAAACCATGGCCTAGCAAACCAGTTTCAATGGAACATCCCCAGTTGTTCTCTGGACCAATTTTGAGAACTCCAATGTCTCAAGTGCATGCAGTATCTCCAAAAGCATCACCAAATACTTCCCCTACATTTGCGTCCACACCTAAAATTAACGAGCTTCATGTACTTCCTAGACCCCCAGCCACTTCAGCCTCCAAGTCTTCAAGACCTTCAGGCTTGGTTGGTTATTCAGGTCCCTTGATGCCTAGAGGTCAAGTGCTCCCTGCTACAAATAAATCAACAGTGTCAAAAACTGCCTCTCCACTGCCACAACCTCCAGACGTTGTCACTCGCAGTTTCTCCATACCATCATTCAGTCATAGAGTGATGTCATTACCTGTGTCCAAACCTCTGGAAACTGCTATCAGTTCAGGGATGTCTCAAGATCTTGCCTCACCTCCTTTGACACCGATATCTTTATCACGAATCCATCCATCATCAACTAATTTGAAGACCACTGATAGGTAATCAAAACACAATCCTTTCGTTTCCTTTGATCCATTTTGATAAACTTGTGCCAAAACAATTGAAGTTCCAATGAGTGGGTTGGTACCATCAGGGAAACAATGAATGAGATGACTTTACAAGTTGATCTAGCATTGCTTGTTGAGCAATTTTCTCTCAATATAGACTTCCAATACTTGTTAAAAACTGAATATGCCTCAAAATTTTATTAATTTGAGCAGCTGTGTTTTCAATATGAAAATCACATGAAGAGTGAGTGCATCACAATATTCACAATAAACTTCGGCATTTTACCTGTCCAGCCGATACTTTGAAGCAGTTTTGGAATTTTCATATCATACTTGCATCTTTACTTTGTTGTTCTCCCTATCCTTTTAAAACTAGAAACAGCAGTAGAAACTTCTGATGGATTAGATTGTCCCTGACATATAAGATCTATAGTTCAATGGAACGAGAAATTACATATCATATCATATCATATAATCTTCTTTTCTTTCTTTCTTTTTCTGTTTCTGACAGTTGGCTTGTGATTGATGCAGGAACTAATTGGTTATGTATCTAATTCTAGTACCGATTTCATTCCTAACCCATGGGGGCTACGATTGTTGTTATCGTAACATACAGGTTCAGATACGTGCATGTATATTTTTGTCTACTTATTCTTTCTATATCATTGTTACATGCTTTAGCCACTTGTTGTCTATATTTTGATGAACGTTTGGCATGAATCAGTCAAATACTTGCCATGTGTTCCATCGTTTTTGAGGAATTTTGTATTTGATCCGAGGCATTAGTAGATGAATTCGATTCTTTTTTCCGGCGTAGTAATTTGGTTTTGAGAAATTGGTTTGAAACTGGAGTTGTATGGTGTTAAGAATGGTAAGTTTTGTCAACGGAGAACTTTGCTTGTTAACATTGAATTTGGATGAACATGCAGGCAAAGCTGAAATGTTTTCCCACAAACGTGGAAAAGTGGCATTCTTTAGACAAATCTGGTTGGTAAATATATTTTGAATGTGATAGAACCAGAAATAAAGAAATGCTAAATTATATTTACTGTAGAGAAATATGTACAAAATTCCAGTACATGTTTAATCATCAGAAGAATCAGTAGCCTTCACAAACCGGCCTTTCACTCGCTTCCTAGTATCAGCTCTTGCCTTCCTCGATTCATACCGTATGTGTTTATCGTACCTGTTCATGCCATTGCCACCCCCTCAAAGTTCAGTATTCAAAGCCTGGTTTATCAGACGACGATAAACAAGAAAACCACTGCGAAAAAAAAAACCAACCTTCGAGTTTTCTTCTTCTCTTTGTAACGTTGCATGGCATTGCCTCTGTTCTGCGCCAGCAACTCAAGATCAGCCTTGCATGGTGCAGCTGCCCTTGCATGGGAATGTTGTTCCATGAACACAACCTCGTTGGAACTGCAATAGCCTTTCGGCTCGCCGAAAGCTGAACCTGTTGACGGCCTTGGTATCGGTAGGTTGTTGTTGCTCTCGGATGTGGTTGCACCCTGACTTGCACCTGGATTACTTGAGTTCATCTGCATTTTCAAATACAGAGGGAGTTTGTTGATTCATATGTTGCAACAATTTCTGATCAAAGTTCTTTTTTTTTTCTTATCACATCCTGCATGTGTCAAACAAAGAGAAGATGGTGCAATTGCAATGAACCCATCAAACAGTAGAGTCAATCAAGTAATTGAAGTTTATTATGGTTTTTATTTCAATTTAGAACAATACATGATTTTATGTTAGATATGTAATTTTTGAATAATTATATTATTAATTTAGGAGATATAAAATTACAAAATCTTATGAGATGCGAAATTAGAATAAAAACACAAAAGAAT
Source organism: Hibiscus tridactylites (assembly GCA_958450335.1). NCBI lineage: Eukaryota > Viridiplantae > Streptophyta > Magnoliopsida > Malvales > Malvaceae > Hibiscus > Hibiscus tridactylites. The sequence continues at coordinate 88,696,628 of OY288281.1, forward strand.
ATATAAATAATATATGATTTTAAAAATTCTAAGAGTGCAACCGCCTAATTTAGGGATGGAAATTCTCTGTCCTTTTTTATACCCTTATATGTCACACATTCAAAATTAGATTTAGGGTTTAGGAAAATTATAGTAGGGTGTATTTTTAGGGCATAGGGTTTAGAATTTAAGGTTAGGGCTTAGATTTTAATTTTTTAGTATTGTGACATATATAAAAGCACCGAAAAACGGCAAGGGATTTTTATCCTTAATATATGATTTTAAAAATTCTAAGAGTGCAACCACCCCTAGTATCTCTCCACCCATCCTTAATTTCAATATATGAAATTCTAAAAAAGAGTTATCTTTCTTATTGATTATATGTATCAGAAACAACAATGAATGTCTTAGAATATAAATGCGGTGGCCCTGCATATGTCTTTCAAAAAATCCTAAAGTTCCATGTAAAAATTATTTAATTTTATAATTTTTTAATATTATATAAGAATTTGAGAATTTCAAGATCACTTATATTAATCTATTTTTTCTATAAAATTCTTTTTATTTTCTGTTGTTAATCCAAAATAGATGTAAAACTGTATTGCTTGATGGGTTTAAAATGGTTGAGGAACATACATTGATTGAATCCATATGGTGTTGTGAAAGTGTGTAGTTGAGGTGACACCCATCTTCCATTTCCATTTCCATAAGCTCATTCATGAAACCAGCAGCATCGGTTCCGCCATTCCCATCTTCTTCACCCCACTCCCCCTCTAACTTAAAATCCCATATCTGCAACACTTCTATAAATTAATCAACTTTCTGTTGTTGTTTTCTGATTAATACTAATAGTAATTCAAATGGAAAAGAAAAAATTCAAGTACCTGAGGAGTTTGGTCGTTTGGATTACCATTCCACAACACTTCTCCTCCATGCACAACGCGATTGCTCTCCGGCGTTTGCATCATCAGCAACGAAGTAAACGGCGTTTGCATTTGCTGTTGCGGCTGCATGGATTCTTGTCCAGCGGCCGCTTCCACATTCTGAACCGGATTCTCAATCTCTCCACCGCCATAGTCGTCGACAACGTCGCCCATGAAATTCTTTTCCATCAACTCCACAAGCTGGTTATACAGAATCTGCTTATACTTTCCACTCCCGTGATTCTGCTTCTTCAACCCCTTCTTCCCGTCGCTAGAACTCTGATCCGACGATTTCTCTTCACGGAGGTCGAACCCCAAAATCGAAGCCAGCTGAAGAGCGGAGGGACAACCGGAAAAACCTTGGACGGGGGTGCGATGGTGAGCGGCGGAGACAGAGCAAGTACCGTGGGCGTCATAATCACAGTGTGGACAGAGCAGCAGATTATCAGTAGCGCAGCGAACGGAAGCGGGTTGGGCGGTACAAATATTGCAGATGAGAGAGCGGAGGTGGCGAAGGGAGAGAAGGTTGGCGGAGTGGACGCGGCGGTCGCAGAAGAAACAGAGGTTGGCGGAGTCGGGTGGGCAGTAGAGAAGGGCAGTATGGTGGTTGCAGAAATCGCAGGGCGGGGGCTTGGGAGTAGCCATAGTTTTCGTATGGGGCCGGAGGAAAGGAAGAGGGTTGAGCAGAGAAGGAGGAAAGAGAGATATTTGAGGTTTGGGAATGGATAATTCATTTCTAAATTTGGAAGATAATGAAAATTCAATTCAGCACATGCACAATTATGGTGGAAGTTGGTTCCAGATTTTGTTGCGATACATCACAACCCAAGACTCTGACTTTCGACTCTCGACGTGTTATTATTTATTTATTTATTATAAATTATATTTAAATTAATTTAATTAATGTTTTTTAATAAGGCATAGAGGCACACACTACGTATATAAATTGTTCGAATTTGAATCACTTAATAATAATATTTCATTTTTAGGTAAACTATGTCAGGTACCACTGAAAGGGTGACATATTTTTACTACTAACCTTTCAATTGGTCCAAACTTACCATCAAACTTTATTTTTCGACTAGTTTATACCACTCTGCCATTAAATCGTTAATTCTGTGATGACATGGACGCTGCACCAAAACGACACGTTTTGGTGCCGCTATTTTGATACTAAATGATCTAAAATGACGTCGTTTTACTAGAAAAAAAATATGTGAAGTTGTTAATTCAATGGGATTTAAACTTAGAACCTTAAGCATCAAAGACAACATCCTAACTACTAAGTCAACCTCAATGTCATAATAGTTTGTGGTGAAATGTTAAGGGAAAACTACACCGGTGATCCCTAAACTATTACCATTTTCCTATTTTGGTCCTCAAACTATATTTTTCGGCAAAATCGTCCCTTCTGTTACATAGTTCTCCTGTTTTAGTCCCTGGCGTTAAATAACTAACGATTTTGCTGACGTGACATTTTTTAAGATGGGGGAGAAATGATTAAAAAATATTTAAAAAATGACATGTCAGCAAAACCGTTAGCTATTTAACGTCGGGACCAAAACAGGAGAACTATGTAACAGAAGGGACGGTTTTACCGAAAAACATAGTTTAGGGACCAAAATAGGAAAACGATAATAGTTTGGGGGACCACCGATGTAGTTTTCCCAAATGTTAAAAGAAAAGACTCAACTACATATTTACATCAAAGACTCTAATGCATGGTTTTAACTTTTAAGTAAAACAAAATTTTGTCCGCAACAAATCAAGAGAAAAATTTTCTGAATTTAAGCTTATATACAATTTAAAAAGTGTGCAAATATATATATATATATATATATATATATATATATATATATATATATATATATATATATATATATAATTTGAAATTAAAGAAACAGTAAAGTTGCTCAACGGATCCTTTAGGTTCTTCTGCATGATTCGAGATGGGCTAAAGTCTCAAAGTCCTTGCATTTCTTAATAACACATTGATTAATTTACATTGATGATAATGATAAGATATGTTTTTTAAAATATATATTTAAATTTAAACATAAAAGATATTGAAAGATAATTATAAATTTTGAACATAGATTGAGATCATCTCACCATAAAAGAGTTGGGTGCCAAAGCTAGGATGGATCGAAAATAGAACATGATATCTACTCTGCTTGTAAGTGGAAAATAGTTAGCAGCCTTTGGTTCGCGAAAAAGATGGTTATCTTGAAGAAATTTTTTTTTGAACATAATATTCATGTTTGGATTAGGAGGGTTTCCGAAGGCAATATATCAACGGTATCAATTTTTTGAGTTTATTCTAATAATATTATTCTTTTAGTTATCCTAGGTATTTGACAATTTCTATGATTTAAGACAGGGATACTCCTTTTTATTTTGGAGCAAGCATATTTGGTTGGTTAGTCAAGCTGTTTATCTTTGTTCGCACATATTTTTTTAGGTCAAGACCACAATATTATTTTTCACTCATATTATATCATATCTCATATATAAATAAATATTACTAGTTACGAAAATTATTTAAAATTTATATATAAATTTTCATGCAAATACTTTTAATTCAATATTAAAAGTTTAGTGTGTTTAAAGGCAAATACATTTAGACAATCTTATAATTACTCAACAAAATATTATCATCCTACATGTCTGCCAACTAAATCAAACACCATGATATGACATTTTAATAATCCATTAGTTTTTTTTTTTTTTTTTGCTAAACCAAATGATTTTTTATTAAAATTATAGAAAATCACGAATAAGGTATAAAGTTTTGGATGCATTGATAAGGCACATAACATTTTTAATGAAAGGATGTGAGTTCGAACCTTAGAGACGATATTATTGAGAGAAATAGCCTCACACTCCCAGTATAAACCGTAAAACGAATATATACGTTACTAAAAAAATTAAACATCAGACATAAAAATAAAATCTATATTCCCCTAATGAACGAACACAACAACTGCCAGACTACAACACCACAAAACATAAACAACATCCAAAGACTCATTCGTACCACCACGCTAACATTAATAAAATTGTAGACTTAACTCAAACCTCACCCAAGCTCAATAACTCCCACCCAAACAAAATCCAAATCATTGACAATAAATGCTTCCTATATTTTAAGACATAAAGTTAAAAAAGTATTTCCAACTTTTGAAGCAATTTAACCTTCAACGTTTTATTTTAGACTTTTTTTGGAACAATTCAACCTTTAACGTTTTATTTTAGGTCAAAATGACTCATATGTAGATAGAGGTGGCAATCGGGTCATTCGGTTCGGGTTCGGTTCGGGTCGTTTCGGTTCGGGTCATTCCGGGTCTATCTAGTATCGGTTTAGATTCGGTTCGGGTCGGTTCGGTTCGGGTTCGGGTCTAATTTGGGTCTGTGATGAGTCAGATTCGGTTCGGATATTGGATCGGGTCAAAATCGGATCGGTTGTTTTCGGGTCGGGTCAATATCGGATCGGTCGCTTTCGGTTCGGGTCAAAATCGGGTCGTTTGGGTCGCTTTCGGTTCGGGTTAAAATTGAGTCAATTTCGGGTCGGGTCAACATTTAAATTTTCGGGTCAATTTGATTTGAGTTGGGTTAAAGGTTTGAGGTTTAGTATTTATAGTTTAGTTTAGAGTTATTGATGTATGAGATTAATTCTAATTCAACTTGTCAATCTATGCATTTGAATTTGATTAAATATTTAAATCAAAGCTTTATGTATCCATATAATTTTTTTTGTATAATTATATTGAATCAAAGTTTATAATGATAATGATAATGATAATGATAATGATAATGATAATGATAATGATAATGATAATGATAATAATAATAATAATAATAATAATAATAATAATAATAATAATAATAATAATAATAATAATAATAATAATAATAATAATAATAATAATAATGTCTGAAATGAATTAATTTATTAAACTTAGGATCTAATTGAATTAACTAAAATCTAAAAGCATAAATCACGGACATAATTAAAATAATTTTAAAACTAAATGTGAAATTTCAATTAAATTAATCTAAATTGAAACTCAATTAAATCAAGAAAAATAGAAAGACAATTGGTAAAAATAGAGAGAGAAAAGACAAAATTTTGGAGGGAAATAAGCCACCAATTTTTTAAGCTAGAGATTAATTACTTTTTAGGTCATGTTGCATTTAAAATGTTACATTTTAGTCAACTTTAAGTTTTAGTTTAATTTAATTTAGTCACAAGTATTCTAACGGTTTAGACTTCGGATATACAAATCCCCTCCCCGTAGTGATATTTAGTCTCTAAAAATTTACTTTTAGTTGAAATTGACTAATCTTTGTAATTTAGTCTATTAATTTAATATATTGATATTTTCGTTCATTTTAATTTCAAAGATTTAATTTTTAGCCAAAATTGACCCCTATTTATTTATATGGTATAATTACAAATTTGATCATTGGACTCTCAAATTTCTCCACTTCCAAATTGTCAATTTAGTCTACAATTTTAATTTTATGCTATATTTTATGATGAAATTATAAAATTGGTCACCAAGATCTCAAATTTCTATACTTCATTTTATTATTTATTATATTGTTAACAATAGATATTCGGGTTAAAATCGGGTCAAAATCGGGTTAAAATCGGGTCGATATTCGGTTCAGCTTTCGGTTCAGCTTTCGGTTCGGGTAGCATTCGGTTCGGGTCCATTCGGTTCGGGTCTATTCGGTTCAGGTCTATTTCGGTTCGGGTCCATTTCGGTTCAACAAAAATTTTCGGTTCGGTTCGGTTCGATTCGGTTCGGTTCGGGTTTCGGGTCAACTTCGAATCATCATGTTCGGGTCAAAATCGGGTTTCGGTTCGGGTTTCGGGTCTCGGGTCAAGTTTGCCAGGTCTATATGTAGATGAAAATTATTAAAAAACTGATGACAAACAATTTAAAATAACTTGACATAATGATAAGTCAACAAAAAAATTATTTTATATTTATATAATTTTATAAAATTATTTTGACTGGTATAACATTCTTTCAAATCAACACATTTGCCTATATGATAATGTCATGTCAGCGTGCACTGCCATAAAGTTTGTCACATTATTTCAAGCTATTAACATCGGTTGACTGACAGTTTTCATCCGCATAGGGGTCATTTTAAACCAAAATGAAATGTTGAGAGTTGAATTGCTCCCCAAAAAAGGATAGAACTAAAGTGACTATTCAGTCAAACATTGGGTATATGTTTTTGACTTTATGCTATATTTTAACTTCAACACATCATCCGTCCTATTTCTACAAATATCTTATATTCCACGATCCAAACCACCCCAGACATAACATTATCAGCACAACCAAAATCAGGCGACAACCACTTTGTGAATGAAGTTTCCTGGTAATTGATTTCCAAGGAGTGCAGCAAAAGGGAAAAAAGCATGAAAACACATGCAACCGAATTATCTGATTGATTCCAGATTTGTTGAAGAAGCTTGATGATAAGAGTTTGACGTTCACTCTTTTATGATTTCAGATCTCAATATCCACACAAGACTCAGAAGGGAATAACACAATCTATAAAAGTCAACAGCAGCAATCCAACCGGATTTCAAAGGGAACCGGAATAACAATACCATCTTCATTGACCACAAATAGGATGCTGCTTTATAGATTTTGTTCTAAAGCTGTCGTCCTCCCAGAGGTGAACCCAAAAAAAAGCCGGGAATAATGATCCACTCACCCCACTCAAACAGCCAAAGAAGCAAAAGTATCATTCAAGATTAAAAAAAAAAAAAAGCATATACGAAAAAATATTTTATGCGCTAACGGTAAAAAAAATATAATTTCTACATGTGCCTAGTTTTTTAGTTGTTGTATTCGTGGTTATATTTTAAGTTTTGATAATAGATTTTATAATTTAAATTGTAGAGATAAACTTTAAGGTTTAGAGCTCCTAAAATAAATATGTGACAACATTAAGAGCCACTTATAAAAAAAAATCCACTCATGATGTATATATATTATAAATTGAAAAAAGGAAGCACACAGCATGGGCGTAGACCCATTCTCGATCAGCCTTTGGAATGGCCAAGGGTCAGGGATTTATTACCCCAAATAACTAAGGGTTTTAAAATTACTCGATCCGATTACTCAATGACCCAGTATAAAATAGGTAGGTATTTTTAAAATTTTTATTTTTTGTCGGACCGGGAATCTGACCTAGTAATTATCACAGGTATACGGTCGGGTTTGGGACAAAATGTTTCTCTTATCGGGTACTCGACCCGACACTTTTAATATATATTTTTATATTTTAAATTATATGTTTATTTTAGATTTTTTTAAATATTTATACTCTAAAACTAAATTCAAATCCCTAAATTCTTTCTATGTTTGTATTATATACTTTTAAGTTTTAAGTTCAGATTTTTTAAAAATATATTTGTATTGATTTACCAGTATGATATTTGAAGGAAAAAATCACGATCGAGATTAATCTTTCTAATATATTCTTTTGGTGATAAACTTTAATATATATCTAAATATTTCACCCTTCAAAATTTAAACTAACTTCAAATACCTAAATTTTTGTTTGGATTATGTATTATAAACTCTTAAATTTTATGTTTTTAATATGTGATTTTTTAAAAAAAAAATTAAAATTAAAAAATAATTATGAGCATGGTACTTGAGTTTCACGGGTTCCCGAGTAATGGGAACCCAAATATAACAGACCGAAACACAGGCCGGCAAAGAAGGTACTCAGATAAACCGAATACCCGACAATAAACATTTTATTGAAGATTATAAAAGTATTCAATCAATGTGAGATTCTAAGTTTACTGTCTTTCATTATCCATAATCTCACATTGATTGAGTATTAACTTGGGTAATCTTCATAAGTGGTCCCTTTCGTTTAAGGTGTGTTTTATTTTAGTCACCAGAATTCAAAAACAATTATTCTGGTCACTTACGTTTAAAATCGTTTCTATTTTGGTCCCTTAGCCGTTAATCTCCGTTACTTTAAAAAATTAGTTTCTAATTTAACCCCCAAACTTTCAAAATTTTATTTTTTACCATCTTCTCCAAAAATTATAAAACTAAAACCCCATAAAATTAAATCAATGGCTATAACCCACCACTACAACCCATTCCCTCAAGATAAAAAGCGTCAACTTCTACTACAACCCATAAAATTTTATTTTTCATATCAAAGGACATGATGTTGTGGTGTCAATTGAATAATGCCACGACGTGGCACTTGGTTATGTTGGGACACTACTGCAGAATGAGAACTTACAATAGGAGTTGGTCCAGAAACATGATTTTGTGTTGTCAACTGCATAATGTCACGACGAGGCGCATGAATAAGTTGGAGCACTACTATAGAATGAGAAGTGACAGGAGGTGCAGAAACATTTCTCCCAAGCCTGAAATTCTTCCGCAGAGTCTTTCAAATCTCCTCTTTATCAGTGGCATGACAATAATCGGTATTAGAAATACCCGAGCCCCAATAACAACATGGTGCTCACATGTCACAAACAAAGCAATGGCACTGCAATTTCAAAACGAACATCCATAGCTCACGTTTGAACTGGATGCTAAATTCAAGGGCACCAAACTCAGAAAGAGAGCAACAATCAAGAACCTCCAAATTAAAAAGTATCAAAAATATTATCAGTTCACAGTGTTGTTCATGTGAGGTTGAACTGAAAGGAAATTAGAATAATAACTTTGATCTCAGACAGGATTTCAAGCCTCCTTTGATATGAAAAATAAAATTTTATGGGTTGTAGTGGAAGTTGACGCTTTTAATCTTGGGGAATGAGTTGTAGTGGTGGGTTATAGTCATTGATTTAATTTTATGGGGTTTTAGTTTTATAATTTTTGGGAAGATGGTGAAAAATAAAATTTTGAAAGTTTGGGGTTTAAATTAGAAACTAATTTTTTAAAGTAACGGAGACTAACGGCTAAGGGACCAAAATAGAAACGATTTTAAACGTAAGTGACCAGAATAATCGTTTTTAAATTCTGGTGACCAAAATAAAATACCCTCTAAACGAAAGGGACCACTGGTGAAGATTACCCTATTAACTTTTAAACGAAAGTGTAAATCTAACCTTTATGTTTTCTATTATTGATTGAATGCACTTTAATTTTTTACCCATCATAAGACGACCCTACCCTAAAAGATGCCATCCAGGAAAATAATAAAACTGGGTATAAATTTATAAATTAATTTTTTATGGTGTTGTTTGAGTAATAAAACCAAAAATCAGAGCGGCGAACGTGCAATGCAAATAATAAACAATAAGGAAATGTTGGCGGTGGTTTAAGTGTGTGCACAAACTTTTTTCTTGGAGTTTGAAAATTGGATCGGCTCAAAGACCGAAAAGATGGGCGGCATCGTCAGAGCCATGCAAAAAGCAGAATATATTCCGAAAATGATGATGATTATCCGATTCGAATATGTATTGGTTGTATAAATACAGCCCCATTCTCCAGCATTTCAATGAAGAAGGTTTTGGTTTGGGAAGAGAGGTCCGACATGAGGACCGGAGTCCCTGGTGTTGTAGCCAAGGATGACTTGCCTGCGGCCTGGCACGAGTGACCGAGAATGGCTCGTGGGTGGTTACACAGGCAGTCTCCTTGGCTAACGATACGGGCTCTGCTCACTCATGCTGGACTTTCTCTTCTTCACCTACAAAACATAATGGCGGCAGAGGTAAATCATTTTTCTGCATTCATCTTTACTTGCACTTAGCGTTCTAAACGAAACGAACATTCAACACGAACTGTTCGTGAATCGTTCGGCAAAATATTTATTTATATTTGTTTATTTATTAAACGAACAAACATTAACAAGATTTTTCGTTCGTTTGATTAAATGAACGAACGCGAACAGAGGGTCCGTTCGTTCGTTTACGTTCGTGAACATTTGGTAATTCGTTCATTCATGTTCGTTTTAAATTTATTCACATATATCTATTTATATTTATTATTATTTTTATAACAATAGTATTATATTTTTTAAAAAAATAAGTTTATTTACATATGCTTGTTCGTTTATGTTCGTTTAAATTTAGTCGCATATATCCTTCTATTTCGTTTGTTTGTGTTCGTTTGTGTAGTTTATCATCTTAACGAACGAACATGAATGAACACAAACAAGCTACATTCCTTAACAAACGAACACGAACAAAAAATTATGTTCGTTTAATTGTTCGTGTTCGTTCATTTATTCGGTTAAAATTAAATAAACAGACATGAACATACTCTCGTTCGTATGAAAATGTTAACAAATTTACCATGTTAATATACGGACTTTAAAGAAAATAAGAAAAATTAAAACAAATAAAAACCATGGGACGCCAGACCATAATTTATGCATTTTGACATTTAAGATTTGTCTTCTTTTTAGAAATTTTAACATAGCAATGTTTGAATGGTTTGTATAACATTTTTTGTGATAATTTACATTTTAATAAATATTTAACGTGATGGGTTTTTTTTTGAAACATGATATTTGTTCTTTTTAAATACTATAATAACACACGAAATAATAATTTAAATATGACCTACTATATTTTGTCAAAATAAAAGTATCATATTAAATATTTCAAAAGTACAAATATACTAAATATTATGTCAAGTACATGTATAACATAAATCATCCCGCTAAGTAGCCTTAGAATCTTGCACACTGTTGGAAAGATGAACCGAAGCTTTCTCAAAATTAACAAACCCCATGAACCAGAACTCATGCCCATCCACCGTCACGACCTGAATATAGCTCTCTTCTGGATTTTCATTCATCACCACCGGATTCACTCTGCCGATATTCGCCAACGGTATCATCACCTTGTAGTAGCTCCAAGTCTCCTGACCTGACGGAGCGGTGAAGATCAAGGGACGATCACTGCAGAAAGCCACCCGAACAGTCGACAAATACAGCGTTCCGGCAACAGGACCCGTCGTCGTTGAAAGATAACAGGCGAATGTCTTCTTCAACCTTTCATTCGGATCGGTTGCGAAAATCTGCTTGAACAGAGACTCGAATCCACCCTCCGTTATAGCTTTTGCCGTCAGGTTTAATTTACCCCATGCGGCTTCCGATACGGACGGTCCAGTTTTCACTGTAGTTTCATATAGAGATATGCATGTAAATAATTATCGAAATGAAAATCGAGTATGCGATTGAGAAACGAACTTACGGTTGTGCCAGATGTTGCGTGCTATGGACTCGGCCTTGCTACTCCAGGTATTGAACATGTTAATCACGGGTTCGAAAGGATTGTTATGGGTTGGTTTTTCTGCAGGCGAGTAAACAACGTAGGGCAGCTCATAGATTTTCTGGTGGTCGCCGGCGTTCCATAAAGCTGCCCTCTGGTTGTCTGGATGGGCGCTAGGGGCTGCCGGCGCTCCCATGACGTGCGTGCCCCATTTCTTGGTCTCTTCTTCCGATGGCGGTGCTTCTACTTTAGTGTTTCCTTCTGGTGTTGCTGCTGCCATGGTCTTTGAATGCAGATTATTGCTCATGGGCTCGAAGACTAGCAATATATAGATATGGCGACCTTGTTTGTTTTTTATTTGCTTTGCATTGAAGTATTCTCTAGAAAAATGTAAGCTTTAAAGTTTTAGATAAGTAAGCAAAGCAGGGTGTTTCCACAGGATTGAAATCTTCTATCCTTTTCGATGTTTCTATTTATTCCCACACTCAAAATTAAGTTTAGGGTTTAAAGTTTAGAGTTTCAAGTTAGGGGTTATGATTAAAGTTTAAAGAATTTAGGGTAGGTTGTATTTTTTAAAATATATGGCGTAAGATTTTAGAATGTAAGGTTAGGCCTTAAAATTTAATTTTGTTGTGTTTTTTAATGTTCGGACATTAATAAAAATATTAAAAAGGGGCAGTGAATTTTTATACGTTTACCTATCCGTTTCCGGAAGGGGTATTTAGGTAAACGGATTTGTGAAGTCTAGCACTTTCGATTCATGATCTGGCCTTTGGTTTCTTGACCAGTTGCAATAATGAGGAAGAGAAATCAAATTCAAAGATGTTTCTAGTTTGGTCTGTTGTTTTCCGGGGGAAGGTCATAATCGTAATTTAATACTATAATTTTACGTTAGATCATTTCAGAAGTTTATACAAAATGAACATAATGGCATTTACAATTTGAACTTATGGCTTAATTTGATATTATTTTTAAATTGTAGTGAAAAATATAAATTTAGAAAATAAATATTTATTTTAGTAATATTATAAGTCATAAAATATACATTCAGATGAAATTTAAATTGCAATAACGATAAATTTAGAATATTCAATGTCATTACTATTATTACTAATCATATCATCGCCATTATTTTGTTGTTGTTCTTCGGATGAAAGGTAGAATGGCTCTTTTAAGGCTTGACACGTGGGAGCATGAGTTGATGACATGTTGATTAGCTGACTCATACTGTTGGTTCGAATGATCAAAATCTCACTAAAATATATACATGGCTTCTTAGATAAGGCATAATACCTGTACATGTATATTTAAATATATGATATTTCTATTTAAAATAAAAATTTTAAATACTTTAAGTTTTATACGTTTTTTTAGATCGTGAAATGGATGAAATAGATAACTGCGATTAATTTTTTATACTCCGTCCCATTTAAGATGTCCATTGTTGGCTTTTTACGAAATTTTAGAGAAAAAAATTTGTGTAAAAAATGTGATATAAATTAATTAAAAATACAATTTTACTCTTAAAAGTTGAAATTTGTTTTGTTGGAAAACTAAAAAAATACAAAAGAAAATGCACCTTGTAAAAGTAGTTGATTTTTTCAATGAAACATTTTAAGTGAGACAATTTCAAAGCACAAAAGGACATTTTAAGTTCGGACAGAGAGAATATTTTTTTCTTTAAGTGATAATCTTTATATATCTTACTTTTAATCTCAGACATTCATTCCACCTATCTAAGAATTCAGAAAACATATAAAACTTTAAAATTTTAAAATTTTTACACTGTATAAATGGATCCCCTCTCTCTCATATATATAGGTCCACCAATCTCCTCGCCATGTGCTAGTAGCCGAGCGGTCTTGGTGTAAGTGACCTTCTCCTAGGCTCGAGTGGGACCTAGATATGCGGACATTGGGGCCAAGAGGATGACACAATGTCTCTCTAAGATGATGTCCTAGGGACGGTTTAGGGCCAGAAAGCCTCATATCGCGTTATGCTCGTAAGTCAGAAATTGGACATAAATAAGGTTGACTTGTCTGAGATGTGTTCCCTTTCAAGTGTCGTACGACATGCCAATTCGAACCTGGACGGCATGACTCTGACAGTTGGTATCATATATATATATATAAAAAAGGGGAAAATATAAATTAGATCACTTTCGGTGCCCTTTGTTTTTTCTTTCTCTTTCAATCTTAATGAAGTATTGCAAACTCAAGAAAAGTAAGGGAAAGGGAACCTTCCTAGTAAGTTTACACATTGTTTTAGTTGTGCATTAATCTTGTTATATGGTGAGCTTGGTCTACCGTATCCCAACAAGCATTGGAGTTTCAAATTCGAAGCAATGAGTTACAACCATCACCATGTTTCTCATCAGCCCCTAACCCCATCAGGTAACCCATTAATTTTCTGGCTGCTAACTAATCCCTAATAAAAATACCCAACTCACTGTTATATTGCAAAACAGGGGACTCATCTCCATATCCTCCACCGCCGCCATCAATTGTATATAATCATACTCATCATTCGCCCTCACCGCCGCCTGGCTATCAAGGTTACTATTACGAAGGCTACCCTTCGCCATCACCTGGTCTGCCACCGCCGCGGCTGCCTCCTAGGAATGATTACAATTATCACAATGGTTGCACTTCCTTCCTAACCGGGTGGTATGGTTTCTCATTATATATATGTGAGATATATTTGCAACCAGTTGATTTCTCATTAGAGTTCCTGCATCTGTTTGTATTTGCAGTTTTGCTACTCTTTGTTGCTGCTGCTTGTTGGAGGATTGCATCTTTTAACCTTTATCTGTCTGAATGGATAATTTTGGTCACGATTATTCTCAACCGGTCGGATTGTTCTACGTTGAAACTGTCTTTTTTATGTAATCATGGTTATGATTTCCAGTTGGTTCAATGGGTACGTTGGAAGCATTTCTTTGTCTTTTTCCCGGCATTTTAAGCCTGTTGAATTCCAGGCATCTTTTGCTTCGATTTTACATGTTCTAGATCTCATAATTATTTTCACCCAGTTTATAACCTTTGTTAAACTCGCAGGACACAATATTGATTTCCGAAACGGGTTTCATTTCGTAGGATAGTTTACTGTGAGAATTTTATGTGTTATGCACATATTTATTACAATTAGAGTGGGAATCGGGTGGGCGGGGACGGTTTTGCATTCCTCATTCTGTGTTCAACATTTGCGGTTATGGTTGTGAAGAATCCCTATTAAATGCTTCGAGTTTTTTTCGTTCTCATACCTCCCCGCGCAAATTCCTGCTGTATTCGGAAAATCTCCATTTCCAAAAAAAAATAAACAAAATAACTATTTTACTGATCGAAATAAATGGCCAATTCAATTTAAAATGTAAAGTTTAAATATTTTGATTGGAAGCAGTTACGAGATGATGAAGATTGAAAGACTGTTGTGTTGGAAAAAATTTAAACGAGGTGTTTAACTTATATCGAAAAACTAAGAAAGAAACATGTTGAAGCAGTTGAGTGTGGCTAGGTTTGAGAGAAAGATTAAGTGATAATAATATAATTAATTTTTTTATTAAGATATATATTAGGGTAGGCGTATATAGATAAATAAATATATATTTTTAAAAATCTTGTAAAATATTGCGATCTTTACGGATATTTTTTAGGATCTTCAGGGTTATTTACACGGTTACGGTTTAGGTATTCCTACAGTTCGAATATAGCAATTCTTGTCATCATCCCTATTTTAACTTTGGTGATAAAATTTCCCATGTTCTCGTTTTCGTGGGTGAAAATTTTAGTTATTCTCCATCTCGATTTAAATCTTACAATTTTCGAATATTCTTCACCAATTATCGCCCCTAATTACAATCATTTAAATTTTTTTGGGCCTCATTTTATGTTAAATCTTGGGTTGGGTTTTCTATTAATAGTATTTATGTATTTGATGGCATCATCCTTTGGATCCATTTAGTTATACTGCAATTCATATAGAAACTATCAATCTTTAGAAATTGTTTGGATTCTTGCGACAATCATAAATTAGATAAGCTGCGATAAATATATTATATAAAACAAATTCAAAATAAAATCATAATAGCTAAGAATTACTCTGGCTATTTGTCAAAATCCTAGCCACCCTCTGCCAATACGGTGACCATAGAGTCGGCTCAGGTGCCGCGACCAGGTGCAGGTTGGCGTTAATAGAGTGTAGAACATTCTCAGCTAACAAACCGACCACTCGGTTTGTTAGCTGAAAATGTTCTACACTCTATTAGGCGTAAGCCTTTGCCAGGATAAGTCAAAGTTAATGTCGATGGAGTTGTTGGTGGTCGAGAGAATATGGCAGCCGTTGGAGGACTTGGGCGAAATGAAGATGGGGATTAATTGTTTATCTTTGCTCGAAGTAATGGTAGATGTTCGGTTTTAACTGCGAAACTTTGGGTGGTGCATGATGGCCTTAACAATGCGAAAAATTATATTATAGGTGATTCTCACCACGTCATTCATAAGACCAACTAATGGAAACCACTCACTTCATTATGATTTTTCATGTTATTTTTTCCAACCAATGAATCTTCACTAAAGTTTTTTCATGTAATATCAAGGGATAACTACATTTTTAGTACCCACCTTTATCCGTTTTTCTATTTTGGTACCCTACCTATTTTTTTGGCAAAATAGTACCTAACGTTACGTTTTGTTTCTATTTTGATACCCTGTCGTTAAAAAATTAACGAAATGTTGACTAGAAAAGTGAAAATCACACGTGGCAGCAAAAAATAGGTAAGATACCAAAATGTGAAAACGGGTAAAGGTAGGGTACTAAAAATATAGTTATCCCTAATATCAAATACCATTTTTTTAAAAATGGGATTGTATCATACATTTTTTAAAAGATACAATTAATATGACACGTTTATTTTGTGTAACAATAAAAGTATGTTATTTTCGTAATCATTTTCTATGTCATTTCAATAAATAATCAAAATAATATCATATTACTATTAAAAAATAATATAATATTAGTAAAAATATTAGGAAATCAATAGTCTACCATTGGTTTGTTGCGTGAGCTGTGGGTGTGGGTAAAGAGACAGGTATAAACCGCGAAACCCGGATGAGTGGCCTTCCCTTTTTGCTGATTAGGTGAAGATTATTACCATCACGCCAACTTCATTCTGCCCCAGCATTTCCCCAGTCTCCCGGTCACGTTTAAATTCTTCTCTCTAATTCACTTTTAAATAAATTGTTTATGTTTAAATTATTTATAATTGCTTATAATAGCATTTTAAATGAATATATGATAATAGAAATTCTATTGAACTATTTTTTATTTTTTGACAGTAATATTAATTAAAATTTTGTTAATAATAATTTACTTTTTTTAATATTCTAGTGCGATTACAAACACGACAAACATATTTTGATGTAATGAATATTCTAAAAAATGATATATTAATTTTTTTTGGTAAAAGACATGTCTATTTTATAATTTATATTTGAAATTCTTAACTCTCTCTCACAACAATGTCGTCTATAAAATTCAAACTCAAATTCTCTCAATGAGAGAACAATATATCTTACCATTGATCCAAACACTTGTTGGTTATTAAGTTACTTTTTTTTATCAATTTATTGTCTTACTTTCTATTATTCTAAAGAAATAATATAAAATATATTAGTCAATTACAAACAGAGTACAGAAAATGATGGGCAGGCAAACAGATTTTGCCGTAATGAATATTTTTAGCACGTGATAGATCTGCGTCTTTAAAGTCTTAGTCCTTGACACTTGAAAGGGTTTAGTTCAATTTTCAACAGTTTTTAGGCACGTGATTGTTGAGCATTCTTTGATAGCGTAGAAGAAGCGGGGCATCTCATCAGGCACGGGAAGCAGCATCCAACGACAGCTAGATCTCTTTTTTTCTGACTTAACACTAAAATGAGTGTTTAAATTATTTTTTTAAGTGTTTAAATTATTTTTTTATTTCTTTTAAATGGCTAATGTTTTATTTCGTAATTATTTTAAAATTTAATTCTAACTTCTGTTAAGAAATGCAGTACCGAATGAGAACAAGACATGTATCAACATTATTAATTTTCTTTTTATTTCTTTGAAAAAATGCGATATCCGTAACCCTTCTATGTGGGTCTCCACTTGACTTGGCATTTTGGCTAAGACCAATGTGCCAAACCACAACCACAATCCTACACCCTATTTTCCTAACAACTCTTTTGTTTAGCAATTGAATTTGGCCACTACAAATTACGTCCTTTTCACGCACCTATATTTTTTTTCTTGTTCAAATTCAGTTGAATTTAACCATCGTAATCTAGTTTAACAATTTGATTATTTTTAATCTTCATCTCTTTTTTTCCTCTTTGCTCCCCAATGTCCCCACATAAGAGGGCTCTAGGGGCATAAAAGGGAATGTATAGGTTTATTTTGACTTAGGATAATAATTTATGGAATTAGTCTCATTTCACTTTCAAGAAATAAAAAAAAAACTTCCATCTCTAATTTTAATTCAGACACAACTCATTTTATATTATCAGTGGAGTAGAGTTAAACCAAAATACCCAACATACACTAATTTTCCCAGAAAAATGTGAGAAAAAAAACAATAGAAGAATATAAAAGATAATTTCGACGTAATGTAAGGACTAATAATAGAATTCGACCATTTACACTTCTTCCCCACTTTTCCATCACAACATCCGAGTCGTTAACTAAAAATTGTGATGGGGTCCACAGTTGAATCGTCTGATCAAATATGAATTGCAAATTTTCGGATGATCAATTGTAATTTTGTATCAATTGTAATTTTGTTATTATATTAATTTATAATTTTTAAAAGGATCCAATTGCAGTAATACCATTTTGGGGGCAAGGGTTCACTGGTGCCGCCCCTTGTATAATTGAACGGACCTAACTCGAGTGCGCTTGAGGGTCTGAATTAAACATCCAATCGATGTTTCCGGCAGTGATTGATGGCATTCTGACAGGCGTGTTTTTTTTAAGGCTTAATTATAAATAGGTATCCAAACTTTGCCATTTTTTACAATATGTCTCTTAATTATTATTCTTTTACGTTTAGCGTTTTATATTTTCCCGATTTAAAGTTAATATGTCAAAAAAATTCATTACCCAATTATAACTTGCCACGTGGCTTTTATTTTTTATTTTTTATTTTAAAAAATAAACTAAAAATAAAATAAATTAAAAATACCCAAAGATTTTAAAAACTACAAAATATTCTCAAATCCCTAAAACCACAAAGTTCAAAATTGGCATCATTGTCGCTGTCGATAGCCTCGCCGAACCTCACCATCATTGATGCCCATTTCCCCCAGCACCCATCGTCGATAACCGGTGGGAGGCGCGTCAATTGGACGACGAACAACGAATGCGAAAGACTCCAAACATTTGATGTTCGATTGGCACGCCTCCCGTCGGTTACCGACGATGGGTGCAGGGACGGAGCTAGGATTTGAAGTTGGGGGGGCAAAACATAAATTTTGAAAGGTGGGGGGGGCAAATTTACAATTATCCCAATTTTTTCCAGAAAAATATAAAAAATCAAAAGGTAAAAAAAAAATTTCCCCCCTACCGGGGGGGCCACAGCCCCTCCCATGGGAGCTGTGGCTCCGTCACTGGATGGGTGGTTAAGAGAAATGAGTGGAGGACTCTAGCGACGGCGGTGGCGAGGTCCGACAAAGCTATTAACAACGACAATGACATCAATTTTAAAATTTGGCTGTCTGAATTTTGGGACTGTTCTGAAATTTTTGATCTTTTTGATATATATATATATATATTTGAAAAAAATAATAATATAAAATAAAAGGCACGTGTCAAATTCTGGCTGTGTGTGGAGTTCTTTTAATGACGTTACTTTAAAATAGTAACGGAATGAAACTTTAAACACTTATTTCAGATAAAAATAACTTAAATATCTATTATAAGAAAATAGCAAAATTTGGACAGCTATTTTATAATTAAGCCTCTTTTTTTAATTGATAGCTGATGTCCTAACGAATTGAGGATTAGGTTGAAATCCAATCTAATTAATTCACATGTAACATGTGAAACTCCAATCTGCTGCAACTGCTGCCACCAACTACTATTTTGATGGGACATTGGAAGTGGCACTGACACACAACATTAAGTGTAAGAATAAAGGAAAGATCAATTACACGACTAATAAATCTGAAACGAGAAACATTACCAAAATATTGTATTGCCATTGTGGATAGACATTAGACGGTGACAACTTAATTTCTTCGTAACTAATTAACTACTATAATTTTAGAATGAAATTCGTTTCTAACATCGATTATTTCTTGGACTACAAACAAAAAGTAAAACATACTCAATTTAAATTTGATAAGTATCATTGAAATATTTTCGTGACTATAGATTCGAATATATTTAAACCATAATAATATATTATTTAAGGTTTAGAAAAATGGGTAAATTACAACGGAAGTTACTTAATTATGGGTAAAATTACATTTGGGTCGCTCAATTATTAAAAGTTATATTTGGATCACTCAATTATGTGCAAGATTACATTTGGGTCACCCAATTATTAAAGGTTACACTTGGGTCACTCAATTATAGGTAATGTTACATTTGGGTCACCCTCTATATTTAAAAATCACATACCAATTTGTGTATTAGATTAATTAATGATTTCAAATGAAGTACTCTAGCGTTAACGATAGTATACAAGTGATTTGGAAGAAAAAATAGCTAAGTTGATGTATTTTTTTAAATATAAAGGGTGACCAAAGTGTAACCTTTAATAATTGAGTGACCTAAATATAATTTTACCTATAATTGAGTGACTTAAATGTAACTTTTAATAATTGAGTGACACAAACATAACTTCACCTATAGTTAAGTGATCTCTGTTATAGTTTATACCCTAGAAAAAATGGATAATTTAAATATTGTATAAAAAATAATAGATATATATACTATTTCGTGTCTAAATTTGGTTTGATACTTTAAATTTTTTGGTTTTACTTTTAATTAATGCCAACCTGATAAGTACATGAACTTGCCTTTTGTTATAAATTTAGGATTTAGTCAATGTTATAAAAAAATCGAGCTTATGTACTAATTTAAAGAAATTATATATAGAGTTAATTGCACCACACGTTTTAACTATGACACTTGTTTTATATTAGCCGTTAAATTTTTAATTGTTTTAGTTTCTTCTTCAAATTATGACTCTCATTTTAAATTGATCTCTAAATTTTTTTAATTTTTTAATTTCATCCCTAAATTATAGCTCTCACAAGTGCCAATTTGAATCATAAAATGCAGGTGAAACATCAATTTATACTAAAAGATTATAAACCAAATCTGACTAACAAACAATATATTAATATAAAAATATATGATAATTTCTAGATGAAAAATTAAGAGAAGAATTTGTCAAAGTGGAAAACGTCAAAACATATGAAAAAATAAATAGAAAAGAAAAGAAAACGTGAAAATATGGTTGGACCTTCAGCTACTATAAGTCATAATTTCAGTGGCTCTCAAATTGCAACAAATTAGATATATTAGTTTGATCATCATGTCACATCACATTAAGTCCATCACGAGGAATAAATGAAACACAAGCACGCAATGATCCAAACTTGGATATAATTATTCTCTTTGATAAAAACAAATACTATTGCTTTTAAAACAATTTCTTAATTTTAGTATTATCAATGCAATATTTTATACCACTTTTTTATATTTTTAAATGAAAATTAAATATAATAATTTGAGTTTTAAAATATAATCTGTTTGAAAATATATATTTAAATAAAATCTATTGTTTTTTCTAACATTAAGTGATAAGTAATTATCGACCTGTTTATTTTATTCTATACTTTTTGTTGAAGTTTGTCTATTAGGTTTTATTAATAATCGGAGTTGATTTTTTTTACCAACCATCCTATTTGATTTTCAGAACAAGATAACTTACCTTGAATAATTAATGATTTTTTAACGATATTAAACATTTTTGCCACTAAAACTTAGATATTGAACGTTTTTATCACTCTTAAACCTCAAAAGTCATAAATTATGGTCATTCAGTCCCAAATTTCATCAATCACTTCGTCTCGCCCCTAAGTCTGAATACGACATCAATTTTGCCGGAAAGTACTCTGTAATTCATGAATCAATAAAAAAAATTGATTTCTCTCCTCGACCTCTCTCATCCACCGTCGGATGGAGCTCGTTTCTTAATATGTTATTTTCTCATGCCGATAAAGTTTTTCACCGTTTGAATCTTGAAAATGTTTCTTTGTTCGCTGGTAAATGAATGTCGTCATAAAATTAACAGAAGAATGACAAAAAAATATTTAATGAATAAATTAAACGTTCTAAAACTTCTATAATCAAAATAAATTTGAAAGTAAAGTTCAGTGATTACTTTTATAATTTACCATATTTTTTATCAATCCTTAATCATTTTGATCTCGTCCCATCCTATAGAGATCGCGAAATAAAATAAATCACGCTTTCTTACAATTTTTACTATGCTATAATGGTAATATTGTTGGGCCTGTTCTTTTAGAGGGTGACACATATACCACGTGGAAGTCGTGTACCTAATATTTTATTATTATTATTATTATTAGATTATTTATAGCGCGCCTTCTTCCCTTGCCGCTCCCCGCCCCTTTATATTCAACTTTCTCGTCTTCCTCGCCTTTCATAAACGTTTTCTTCACGAAACGGAAAAGAAAAAGAAAAAAAGTCTTCTCATTTCATGTAAAGCAGTATGTCGAGAGCTAGCGTTGAGCTTGATTTCTTTGGCATGGAGAAAGGCAACTCCTGCAAATCTCAGTTTCAGAAATTCCTCGATCGCCGTCGAAGCTTTCGAGGTGCGTTTAATTTAAATCTACTTTTTTTGTTTCTTAGTGAATGAATCTTGAATGTTTGAAAAACGTTTGTGATTGATTTTTAACAGGTCTTCAAGGCGCCATTTCGAAGATGAATCCGGATCTTATCAAATCAGTGATTGCCTCTGGTTTGACGAACCCGCCGAGTCAGGATCAGACTGAGTCGAGCAAGTCTGCTTCGGTCCCTTCGAGTCCTACGGAAACTCACTCTCTGTTTCCAGATTTACCTCTGCTTACCCCTGCTGCAAGGTGCTCAATCAGTTCCTTAATTTCAATATAATTATCTTCTTCACAAAACGGATTCGAATTTCAAATTTCAAATTTCAAATTTCTGACGTGAAAAGTGTGAATCCTCTTTTATTCAGGGATGCATCTGAGAATGGTCCTGAAACAGCTCCCCTGACCATTTTCTACAATGGAACGGTTACCGTTTTCAATGTAACCCGTGATAAGGTTTGTTTCACAATTCACAGCAATCATTTTCTGAAATTAATTATCCGAAAAGTTTTTGTAAAAATAACTGATATTAAAGTGTTTATAAAAAAATGATTAGGCGGAGAGCATCTTAAAACTCGCGGTTGAAGGAGTCTCAAAAAATGTTGAATCAATAGACTCAAAAGTGGCAATTCCTTCAAGCGATCAACAACAGCAGCTTCTTGAAACTCTTGATGGAGGTCAGTGTCTGCTTAATTTCCTCTTTTTTTGCATGTTGAACTTGCTAGATTCGTGTAAAAATTAATAATACCTCCAAGTCCAACTTTATAAAATATATGCTTAAGTAAGTGATTGTTTTTTTTCATTTCTATGCGCAGATTTACCAATTGCCAGGAGAAAGTCTTTGCAGAGATTTCTGGAGAAGCGCAAAGAGAGGTAAAATTCCTCTCCTCTTTCCACAACTTGTAGAGTGTAAAATTAGGGGCAAACGTATGGTTTTTTTGTTATAGTGTAAAATTTTATTTTGTCAAAATTAATATATGAATTTGAAATTTTCGAAAATGCAAGATTAGATCATCAATAAACGCTGTCTTTAACATCTTTCGATCCATCTTAGGGACGGATAAAATATGTTACGTAAGGCTTGTGAACTATGCAAAAATCATATTAGAAACGTAGAGGGCAAACGTATGTTTTTTTTTGTTAGAGGGCAATTTTTTTAAATATTCTGGTCTGATACGAGGATAGTATTTGTTTAACTTTCTTAGTCTTTTTTACTAAGGCACACATACTGTGCAAAATTAGTGCTCGAACCCGAATCATTTAGATGAATTACATCTTACTTTACCACTAGGACAACAAGGGGCGAGCTTAGAGTGCAAAATTAATATTGTCAAATTAATATATGAATTTGAAATTTTCGAAAATGCAAGATTAGTCATCAATACACGCCGTCTTTAACATCTTTCGATCTATTTTAAGGATGGATGCAATATGTTATGTAAGGTGCGTGAACTATGAAAAAACTATATTAGAAATGTAGAAGTGCGAAATTGTTAAATTTTAGTGATTGTGAAATTAGATTTTTCATTAAAAATTTAAAATATTCAGTGCTAACGTCCCAACAACCCATCTTGATCCATTCCTAATGTAATTTTTTTTTCGATCCATTCCTACTGTAACTGTTTCCTAACCAAAATTTGCCTACAATTCGATTTTCAGGTTGACTTGTGCATCCCCATATGGTTGCTAGTGACTGCACCTTAAAAACCGTGTTTTTGGACGCCGTCCCCGTCGACGGTACCAGCTTTTTATTTAATATTATGTTTGAATAGGCCATATTGCCTGCTATCGACGTTGACGATGTAAAATACAAATCATGTAGTATAGACTAAAGAATGAGTGGATTAGGGGCGGTCTTTGAAGTTGAGAGGAGCACGTTTTTGGTGATACGGGGGCGTTTTGGCATTTTTATTCGATGCTTTCTGCTTTCCTACCACTTTCCTATTGCTTATCTCGACGACGGTGTGCGTGGTTTGAGGCCGTTCTTTTCAAATTTTAATTTTAAGTCACGTGTTTGTAATGACTTTTTTCTTCATTTCTATTGGACTCGACTAAATTATCAGTACTACTGTTCTTTATATCCAAATTCTATGCTTTTTACCTGTTTCGTCGGTGTTTCGTTTGTCGTCCCCACTCACAAAATTAAAACACCTCGGTTGGTACACCGAAACCAACACGTGTTTGAAAATATGCTCAAATTGATCTGTGTATCGAATTTTGAAAAAATTCTACAACTTGCGACGAATATCATTTAACAGCACTAACGTTGAACTCTGTTAAATTAATTAATAAATTTTAAATTTTTTTAAAGATTCAACATATAATTATAAATTATTTAAAGTAAAATTTCAATTAAATTATTTTATATACCTTATATGTTTTTATTATTTTTAAATAATTATGTCAAATACCAACCTTATTCAATTTAAAAAATAAAAACCTAAACTTGAAACTGTAAATCTAAAAGCCTAAACCATAAATCTTAAATTTGAAGATTGGGTTTAGGGTTTATAGTTTTGTATTTCAGGTTTTAGGTTTAGCATTTATGGTTTTGTGTTTAGGGTTTAGGGTTTAAGGTTTTTTAAATAGACTGAGATTGGTATTTTTATCTAATTATTTGAAAAAATAAAAAATATAATATATATGGAAAATTATTTGATTTAAATTTTATTTTAAAAGATTTATAATTATATGTTGAGTCCTTGAGGTTTTTAATCTTTATTAATCAATTTAATGGTGTTCAACAATATTCATCGTTAGTGATGTTTAGCGGTGCTCCACGTAATATACTCATTTTATATAATTTTATTGGACTTGCTTCGTGTCTCCGTTGAAATATTATAGCATTCTTTATATTCTGATTTTTGAGTTCTTGTATAAATTATAATAATTAATCTTTTTATCAAAAACTTAAAAATTTTGGTCTATGTTGTTTTAAAATATCTTAAATAACCAAATTTTTGAAAAGTTATATTAAACAATTATTTAAGCCAGAGATTTTAAAATTATTTTTCATCAAATTTAATAGAACAAGTTAAAAGCTGAAACCATTTAAAATGGAGGGAATTTTTTTCTGAAACTGAAAGAAAATTACATAAATTTTATTACAAAGTAATTACTATAAACATACAAATCTATTAAAATAAAATATTTTGATATATTTTTTAATTTTAATTAGTAAATTTGGTTTCTGGCTTTCTGCATTTTTCGGTCCAGTATGAGTAAGGCAGTTTAGAAAAATTCAGGTTGTGACTCGGATAGGCTACTTATAAAGTAGTTACAACAAACCTGGTTAGTAGTTAATACGTCCAAATTAACACGTGCTAGAAAAATATACTTTAAAAGTTGTTGACTTATATAAATATATACATTAGATTTTATCATACTTATATAGTTAATTACGAGTGGAAGTATCCTTTATTTAAAAATAGTATGTATACAAAAATTTATTTAACAAATAAGTTTAGATTGAGTATGTTCAAACTCGGTATTGATCTTCGGATTACAATATCTCAATTTAATCAAAAAGGTCTAGATTGAGTAATTTATTTATTTTAGTCTCAAATTAAAATACTCTCTATTTTAGATTTTTTCTTTCTGCGCATCTTACTACGTTTGTTTACCTGTGGCACAATTTGTCTATTTACACGGTAGCCTAATGTTTGTGTAGTGATTATCACGATGCACCCTCTGATTAAGAAAGATCAGCGATTTAATTTAGTTATATCTCTTTTTGTTGTAGTTTGTCGATGTAATCAAAGTCGTTAGTCGATCAATCTACTATATTAATTTTTCTCAATCTTCACTCAAACATCAATATAGCTTCTAATTGAGAATAAATATAAGATTTTCATAATAGTCTGTTAAATTTTCTATAGAATATAAATGGCGTATTCAAGAGTTTTCTTGGTGACTTATTTTCAATTTATTGCTCTTATTAAAATTTATATGAAAGAATGAAAAAATAAAAAGCACCATTAAACTAAAATGTTACACCCTTAAAAAAATATTTCGAGATCTATCAATTGATCAAAAATATTTATGTTGTCATATTTTATGTCGGTTGAGTTTTTACCTTTATCATTTTAAATATAAAAACTCACTACTTAATAAAAATAATTTAACAAATTTTTAGTGAAATAATGTTTAATTGATCGGAAACAATAAATTCAAACTTTTAAATATACCGTAAATTTATACTAGTATACATAAATTGTCCCCTTATGCTTGAGGAGTTTGAATTGAAGATTTAAAGTCATTCAATAGTCACACTAACCAGTTTACCTCAGTGGTTAAGAAAACGGTTGTTGTTTTTAGATGTCACGGGTTCGAACACCATCAACAGCAGCAGGGTGATTGAACATAAAATGTCAAATATTTGAGAAAATATTTAAAACATATACTATTTGTAATCACCTTAGCTTAAAAAAAGACATTCAATAGTCAACAAGGTGGTGAAAAATCTCTTAAGTGGTTTAATTCAAGAATTAAGGTTTACATTATATGGTTTAAAATTTAAAACTTTTAGTTTTAAATTAAGTTTTAGGGGTTAGTAATTAGAATTTTAGTGCTAATTGAGTCATGTTTGTAAAAAAAATTACTGCCTGCCTATGAAATAATTACTCTTTTTATCTTATTATGTTGGGTTATCTTTCCTTTTTTTTTTTTTCTCTTTTTCATATCTTCATTTTTTCCCATTTCCATGTAAATAAAATTTTATGTTATTTTAATAATTTTTTAAATGAAAATAGTGTAAATATAAGAGAATTCTGAATTGTCTTGTATTGGACTAGAAGGCATATTTGTGGTTAAGGGTCTAGAAAGAATATCATGTGGGCTTTTGACCTTTATAACTATTGGGTTACATAATTATGAGCAACTATTGACCCCCCCCCCCCCCCCCCCCCCTAAAAAACCAGAAAATGGATTCCTTTAATTTGCTATTTGGTTCCTACAACATTGTTCTCATTACTTACCGGCAACAAAAAATTTAAAGTTCATAATTTAATCGGGTTTAACTAAAATTTAGACGCAAACTATTGAATGAATGGGTTCAAATGAATCGAGCTCAATGATATCGGGTTAAGAACTAAATGTAAGGATTGTCATTTGACCTACAATCCTACGAATTTTGATCGGGTCAGATTTTTTCAAAATTTTTTTGATTTCCTGTTAGATGTTTTTGAGGATGATGTCAAGTCAGGTTCGAGTTTAAGATAAAAATATCCAACTCAATTGGACCCAACAGTAATAGTTTATTTGTATTCTAAATATTTAGGTATAATTGCTATAATATCTCTCTCTTTATATAATTTTCAATTATCTTATTATTTTGTCAAATAAAAGTAGAATGATTATTGTAATACCCTCTATCTACACGTATTGTTTCAATTAACTTCCTGTTTTTATCTAATAAATATAAATTATTTATGTCCGGCCGAGTTGGGTGAAGTTCATAATTTTACTCTAATATTTAAGTTGAATAGAGTATCATAAAATATTCAAAGTGTAGGTGGGCCAAGAATCCAACCCATAGGCCATAACCATCCCGAACAAAAAGTATACTGTCAATTATTTGAATTTGTCTGTATAAACTAACCACAATCGCTTTTGTCATTCAAAGAGTTTAAATTTGTATCTTGTCACTCCAAATTACATTATTGGTCCCTATAGTTTAATTGTTTTTTTTCATTCAAATTTTGAAAGGTTAATATCTTATTAAAAAATACGAAGAAACAAATTATAAGACACAGCATTTAAAAAACGTGTATATCCAAACACAATATTGTCACCATGTTTTTTTCATTCAAATTTTGAAAAGTTAATATGCACATTTTTCACCATGTTTTTTTTTCTTGTCACCATGTTTTTTTCATTCAAATTTTGAAAAGTTGATATGCACATTTTTCACCATGTTTTTTTTTCTTGTCACTATGTTTTTTTTCACTCAAAATTAGGGATGTAAAAACAAGTAATCAGATGGGTTTCAAGTCGGGTACTGTCATGTCGGGTAAAATCGGGTATAGGTCATTTCAGGTCATTTTTCTGTTTTGACTCGACTCGGGTCTGGTGCGGGTCCATTTCAGGTCGGGTCAAAACGGGTCGGGTCCAAAGCAGATAATTGACAGGTTAATTCGGGTTCGGATATACTTCAGGTCGAGTTCATTTCAGGTCGGGTCCGTTTCAGGTCGGGTCCGATTCAGGTCGGGTCCGTTTCAGGCCGGGTCCATTTCAGGTCGGGTTCATTTCAGGTCGGGTTCATTTTAGGTCGGTTTCATTTCAGGTCGGGTGCATTTCAGGTCGGGTAATTTCAAGTCGGGTAGTTTCAGGTCGGGTAATTCAGGTCGAGTTATTTTTGAGATTGGAATTCGTATTGAGTTTGAGTTCGATACAACCGTATAAGTAATTGACAGACTTTAGGTAGGACTTCGTCAATCGTCATTGATTTGGAGTTAATTATTTAAAGTTATATCAAATTAAAATTATAAAACATTGGAGTAATTGAAAATATAATGAAAATGGGTCAATTTGGACTGAAAATGGGTCAATTTGGATTAAAAATAAAGTTTCACGGATTATAATGAACAAAAATATCAAATTAAAAATATAAAACATTAGACAAATTTAAAATAAAACAATGAAAACGGGTCAATTTGGAATAAAAATAAAGTTTTGGGACTATAATGAACAAAAATATCAAATTAAAAGATGATGAATTAAATATATATATATATATATATATGGGTCAATATGAAATTAAAATAAAGTTAAGGGACTAGAATGAAGAAAATATTAAATTAAAATAATAAAACATTGGATAAATTAAAAAAATAAATGTGGGTCAATTTAAAATAAAAATAAACTCTAGGGAGTAAAATGAAAAAAAATAATTTTAAAAATTTGGTGGGAAAATGTCCGCCAAATTTGGACAATATTTGGAAAAGAATTTTGAAAATTCTTCTTAATTGAAGTAGTTTAGATTTGGTGGGAATGTGTCCGCCAATTTTTTGGTTTAGGGAAAATCATTGCTATAGTCCTCTTGTGTTTTGGTACTTCACGTTTAGGTCTGAATTTTAACCTTTAGGTTTCAATTTAACTCGTTAAAACTTTAAATTATTAGTGAATAGTGATTGTAAGATTTAGGGGTTGAGATTATGGGATTGGGCTTGTACTTTAATTATTACTGAGTAGTAGTGTTAAGATTTAGGGACTTGTGTTTGGGATTTAAGGGTAGATGTGTCAAGTGGAGTGTTTGGGGTTATAGGATTATTGGTTAGTTTAGGGAGTTGAGGATTAAGCGTGCACTCTAATTATTAGTGAGTAGTGGTTGTAAGATTTAGGGGTTCATGTTTAGGGTTTAAATATAAATGTGTCTAGTGGAGTGTTTGGGGTAATGTGATTAGTTAAGGGTTTAGTAGTGAAAAGTTTGTTTTGTTTTGATTTGGTCTTTATTTAATTTAAAATCAGATTTGGGGTTTAGTGTTTGGGGTTTATAAGATTATTTTAGGGATTGAGGGCTTAATTGCTAAGGTTTGAGGTTTATGGGTATAATTTAGTGGTTAAGGTTTGAGGTTTATGGGTGACTAGGTATAATTTTAGGGCTAATTAAAAAAGCTTTTAGCTTTAGACTTTGCTATAAGATCCGAGAGCTAATGTTATTACCCAACAAACTTCTTATATTTTATAAGTTCCGGTTTGTAGAATTGTAAGTTTAAAAAATAGTAACTTGTATTATGTTGACATTCTGTGTTTCATATGTAATGAACTCATTTTTTAAAGTTAACTATCAAGTATTCAAATATTAGTAAAAAAACAGACCTTATATTGTATAGTCAGAAAAATATGTTTCAAGCTGATAACAATAAATATTCGTTTATGTAGTTCAAATTACTAAATGTTAGATAAGAATAATCAATAACTATATAATTTTGTTCGATTAGTAAGAAAACAATTATCCTGAATTTGTTATAACTTAACATATATTTTGTTATAATTTGTAAATCTAAATTTTTATTTAAGTTACTGAGAAAAAAATCAATCTAATTTATTTTGTAAGTAACGTAAATATTTTTTTTGAATCTAAAAAATAAATATGTTTAATGTATTAGATTGAAACTATAATATAATGTCTAATTTAATATTTCTTAATTTCATAAATTATTTGTATTACTTGGCTCAATATTTTTTATTTTTAGTATTCACTCTTCATTAAGTTTTTGTAATTGATAAATTATCAATTACTTAATTTTTTTTTCAATTTTAGTACTTAATATATATATATGTGCGCATATACATCATGTACATCAATATATGTAGGTGTATATGTATATACATTATATATGTATATGATATATCAACTTATAAAAGTTTTTAATTCATAGTCGGGTCCATTTCAGGTCGGGTCCGTTTCAGGTCGGGTCCATTTCAAGTCGGGTAAAATCGAATATCGGGTCAATTCAGTCGGGTAAATTCGTTTATTTGTCAGGTCGGCTTCGGGTCCGGGTTCGTTTCAATCGAACACAAATCGGGTTCGGTTACTACAGTAACATGTCAAATTCGGGTTCGGATCAACAACAGTCGGTTACAGATCGGGTTCGGGTCATCAAATCCTCAGGTCAAATCAAGTTCTGACTCAAGCAAGTTTCAATCGGTTTCCAGGTTCTAACTTGTTTTTACATCCCTACTCAAAATTACATTATTGGTCCCTATGGTGAAAAACGTGTATATCCAAACACAATATTTAAAAAATACGAAGAATAATTAATAATTTATAAAACAGATAATTAAAAAATCTCAATTAACATCCTCTCCTCTTTAATATTGTGGGCTCAATACATATTAAAAATAAATTTCCTTTCGTTCAGCCCAAATAAGATTTGTTCAAAAAGCACAAATAATAAAACACAATTTTGTCTTTCTTTTTCAAAGAGTACTGATTTGGAAATTAATTTCTGAGAGATATTAATTTAGTACTACATTTTAAAAAGAAAATTTAGGGTAATATCTCACTCATTATTATTTTTTGGTAAATAATATAGAGAAATATTATAAGGGCAAATCCCATCTAATCCAATTACTCATTTACCAACATCAAAATTTAAAATTTTAATATTACTTAAAGAGTACCATATTTTTCTAAACCAATTAAAGGATAATATTTAATGCACAATTAATAAATTTTTTTCTAAAACATAAAATAAGACTGAATTAACTAAAATTTTTACCAACAATGCATCAATTATTTTTTCTAATAATAATAATAGTAATAATTAATATTAAAGTTAGTGTTTGTTTAAATATATATTATGATTGTAAAAATAAAGCCCCTTTTTATTTTAGAGATTTAAAATATTATTAGTATTAACCGAGCTTGTATAGTTAAATTTTTTTTAGTAGCTGTCGTTAACTTCTCCACCACCGTTCTGTATTCTCCGGCCACCATAGCCCCGTTTTCACATAAACGCTCATCGGAAGCTAAAGGCAAACCGTATAAATATTGAAGGGGAGCAGCTTTATTCATGAAGCAAAAGAGACGAGAAAAAATAGAAAAAAATGTTGGAAATATTTGGAGAGGCGAAGAGATATCTGAGCATCAGGTTTAAAAAGCTCGATTATGAAGCATCATTGCTATCAGTTAAAATCTATTATCATTCATCATTTGCTCAGATCTGCATCATCTTCGTATTCAATGATAAAAGAAAACATAGAAATCAATAGGAATTGAAGAACAAAAATGCCACAAAAAACTAACTTGATGAGAAAAATGCCCTAATTTAACATTAGGATTATGCCAAAAATGCCCTAATTTGATGAGAAGAAAAGATGAAACAAATAGAGGAAATACTGATGGCTCTTTCCACTCAAGTGGCTCGTTATATATAGTGCATCCTCGGCCTCAAAACCCTAATGTCAATTACCAGCAACATACGGCGTCGTTTATTCACCGAAATAAAACGGACATGAAACGGCAGTTTATTGAGCTGCTATTTATTTTTGAGTAAACTACACTCCATGTCCTTTAAGTATGAGTCTTCTATTTTAAAAGTTATATACATATTATTCAATTAAAATATTGTTATAAAATATTTTAAAAGTTTATTGGTCTAGTGTAAATAATATTTTTTGTCATCAAAACTTATACAATCTATTGATTTGGTTCTAATTCAAAACAATTTAATCTTAACATTTCATATTTAAAAACGTCACCATTTTAGTTTCTCCTAAATTGTTTGTTATGCTTCTGAAATGTTACATTACTTTACTATTGTATTAACAATTTAACCTTAACTTGGTTTTTTATGGCATAATGTCGTTATCCAACAACTTTTTTAAATTCGATGGGTTCACTTGCTTTGATAATACCTCCGAAAGGTTAAATTTATTGAATTAGGTCAAAATTAAGCTACTAATTTATAAGTTTTGAGAGTAGAAAAGTTATTATTTCATGCAATATTAGACACTTATTTCGATTTTAATCATAAAATTACACGTTTGTAACTTTTAAAAGAAAAATAATTTATTTATTACCAAATTCATAATTAAATGACATTGAATGTAGTTTACTCTTTATATTAAGGCTTAAGGGCATCGTTGCAAAACACATCCGATACGCAATAAACAACTCATTTGATTAACGCAAATTATATGAGTAGATATTAGTAAAATAAGTTGGGAGAGCCAACTTAAAATGTTCGAAAATTTTAGATTCCTAGACTAAGATAAGGGAGTTTAAAACCTTAATTCCCAAAAATAAGGTACATTTAACCCTCACTATTAATAAAATATACTTCAAAAGACTTGGATTTCAAGTCAGCTTTATACTTCATGTCATTTTCTTCTTTCCTTACAATGGCAATTGCAAGATCCACGTTCCCATTGCGGTTGCATTTTTGGGCCTCGAGTTAATATTATCATGTTGGGCCTCAAGTGAATACCACTTTCTTTTTCTTTTAGATGAAAAAGTGTATTATTATTACTTTAGCCTCGTTAAAAGTTTTCCTAAACTTAATTAGAACTGAAGAATACACCAGATAATAATTAAATGTTCAACTTACAGGAACGAACCCGACAAAAAACAACTAATTAAAACTAACCAAAACCATCACCTTGCAAAGTGATACCAAGATTAACGGAAGGGACCTCGAACCACACAACATCAAAATTATTACATTTTTAATAATCATGAAAGAATCCCATACACTTGTTAAAAGAGAACAAATATATAAAATTACAGTAAGAGTTTACTATAATCATTGTAAACTAAATACATAATATAATTTTTTTATATAACATTGACACAAGAAACTAACCACTTTAAATTATACAATAAATATAAATGAAAAAGGTTAAAAACTTAAACAAAAGACTCGAACGAAAAATAGATACAGAGAAATCTATCTGCATTGGCAAATGAACCACAAAAGAAGATTAAACTATTGAAAGACCACCGAGAACCGCAAATTATAGTAGAGCGTCAAGAGAAACTATCCACGAACGCAAACTGTGTACACAAATTTATCTGAGGGTCCAAAGCAGGGAAGATCTGGATGATTACAAATAAGCGTAATCTTATTAGTTGTGGCATCGTCAAATTCAATTCTGAAAAAATACATAAAATAAAAGAATGACCAAATGACCAAAAAAGAAGACGAAAAATTTGTCAAAAGAGAGATAAACATGTAACAAAGATGTAGAAAAACGTGTCATAAAGTCAAAATTATTCTTATTAAAAATTAAAAAAAAAGAGAATCGACGGTCAACGGCTAGCATCAAAATCGTTACCATCGCTGATTAAAAAAAACTTACGATGCTCTATATAATACTTTTTAACTTAAAATATCTTCGATCAAATTTATTTCATTAAATATTTTTGTAAAAGAATGTAAAATATTAAAAAATAATATACGAATGTAATGTATGTATTTATTCATATTGACTATTAATATATACTATATATACACTTTAAATTTTTTCTGTTTAGATAATAAAATCTAACGTTGACGTGACTCAGACCATGACAAATCAATCCACAGAGAAAAGTCCAAATTTTTATTCCACGATCAACATTCCTTTTCAACCAAGAGTGACATATTACGTGCGTGGGTCCATTTTTGCATATATACATATTATAAAGTTATTATATATGTAAAAAAACCACAAAAAATAGAGCACAATTGATTTAAGTTCCAATATACTTTGATTATCAATTTAATCTCAGCATAATAAATGATTATGGCTGTAATTATATAGTTATATTGATTATAATTTTGTTTGTAGATTATAGTTACTAATTCAAATTGAATGTATCAAAGTTTGAATTTTATCCGTAATTCTAACTTTTAAAATGCTTAAATGAAAAATAGATGCTAAAAGTATAATTTTTTGAACTTTAGGTGCCTAAAGTATTATTTTATAAAAAAAGGTGCCCGAAGATTTAAAAGTTACAATTTTAGGTGCCTGGCCATTAACGGGTGTTAGTTTTTTTTAACCAATCAATGCTTGACATGTGGCAATATTTTTTTAAAAAGAAAAAACCCAAAAAATCATTTTTCATAAATTTCTGAAAGTTTGCATTTTTTTCAAAACAGTCCCTAAATCCCTATAATCTCCCAAACCCAAACCCCAAATTGCTGCCACTTCCACCATCGATTGCCGCCCCTAAGCCTACCCCTTTGGTCGTCGGACCTATCCGATCGTTTCCCCCATCTTGACGTCGCTGGAAACGACGAACAACGTGGCATCCGAACGTCGATTTTACTTTCGATGTTCAACGTTCGGCTGCCACGGCGTTCATCGTTTCATGCGATGCCGTGATGGGGTAAACGACCGACTAGGTCCGACAACCAGAGGGGTAGGCTTAGGGGCGGCGACCGGCGGCGAAAGTGGTAGTAATTTTGTGGTTTGGGTTTGGGAGGTTTTAGGAACTGTTTTGTAAAAATTGTAAACTTTTGAAAATTTATGAAAAACTGATTTTTTTTTTCAATTTTGAAAAAATAAAATAAACATGCCACGTGTCAAGCATTGATTGGTTAACAATTTTTTTTAACACCCATTAACGGTCATGCACCTAAAATTGTAACTTTTAAACTTCGAGCATATATTTTTACAAAATGATACTTTAGGCACCTGAAGTTTAAAAAATTATACTTTATGCCCCTATTTTTTTATTTAAGCCCTTTAGAAAAATCTTAAATTATGTTAATTTGAGCTCAAACAACCAGATATTTGAATTATTTAACAATTTTATTTTAAATTATGTTAAATTAAATTAATCTTCAATATATTTATTTAAAAAAGTTGAATTTGAATTGAGATTAAATAAAACTGCTCATAAATACCTGAGTAAATTCATTTTACTAAAATGTTCGAGATTTAAAATTCAATTCAACTCGAATAAAATCTATTTCTAAAATTAGATTTGAATATAAAATAGAATAGAATTGATTCGTACTTGCTTGATTAAACTCGGTTATTTATATTCATTTTAACCTCAAATTATTTGTATTCATGACCCAAACTGTACATGTACAATATAACTTTCTTTTTTAGTATTCTAATTCAATTACAAAGTAGTATTTTACTTCAATTTTAAAGTTTGAAAGGTGCATATTTCTTTTTATGTTTTAAAATCTCTAAAATGTTATTTTTTACTTTTGTTTATCAATCAATCTATTTGATTGATGTGTCAAAAAAAATTTACGAGCACTTATAGCTAACGTTGCTTAAACTCAAGTCATTAAGGAAGAATAACATCATTATTTATCACTGTGACTACTTAATAGGTTACATATACATTTTAACTAAATTTTGAGGTTTTAAAATGATTAAATGAAACTATAAAAACAGAACATATAGTTATAAAAGGTAAAAAAAATTAGAAATTAAAGTATAGAAACTAAATCTATCATCTATACATAATACAAGGATTAATAACAGAATTTTAACATTTAATTTTTAATCACCTCCGTCTTTTTAGATCTTGGTAAATTTCAAACTCAATGTCAATCTGGAAATCGTACGATTTAAGAACATCTCAGCTAGAAATATTAAAGAAAAAGGAAAAGGAAGACAATGATGGGAATTAAGAATATGGATTAAGGTTGAAGGGACCCACCCAGCAGGCCCGAGCGAGAGCCTCCCATGAATGTCTGATTCGCACGCGCAGTCAGGAGAGTGGGGCCGGCGACAGCCTCCCCACTCGCACGTCCATGCAAATTGCAAAGGCGTGGAATTTTATGGCCCATTCCCTTTGCGTTACGGATAATTTTTTTTTTCTTTTTGGTGCTCGTTTTCATGTTCCAATATTAAAAAATATAAAAAAAATTAAATTTTAAACCTTAGTCTTAACCTTAAATTCTAAATCTTAAACTTTATACCTTAAAAATATCTCATACCTTAAATTCTCTAAACCTTAACTACAACCCCTAACATTAAACCCTAAACCTTAAATCTAATTTTTAGTATGAAGACATAAATAAAGTCACCGAAAAATGGCATATGATTTTTATTCGGAAACGTAGGCGTAGAAGAGGGCATAGGCCTACCCTTTATTTGGAACAGAAATCATCTCTTCATTTTTGGCTCTTTATATATATTTCAACACTAAAAAAATAAATTTAAGGTTTAGAATTAAAATTTAGAATTAGTGTTTAGGTTTAGAATTAAAGTTTTTAGTATTGATATATATATATATATATATAAAAGAGTCAGAGAATTTTATTCCTCTACTGCAACTCAAACCATCAATCGTCCAAAAATCTAATCTTCCCCTACCATCTGTTCTGTTGAAGCAAAACATGCACATTGTTGTTTCCGATCTATCTATTCTAATTTCTGATCTAATCTCTCATCTTTGTTTTTTTGCCTGTAAACCTACGATAAACATCCGCATCTCTTTATGCTCTTACGGTTCCAAGACATGGTTCTGTCGTGTTTTAATTCAGAGTTGAAAGAATGGCTGAAATTGATGATGTTATCATGATTTTAATATCTAGTAATATATACAGGGATTCAAATAGCAGACTGCGACTGCAATAGCAGTCGTTATATAACGGTAACGCCTCCGTCCGGAACTATTATTGTAGAAAATAACGATTCGCAATAATCACAATTCATCCGATATTATCTGCAACAGCGATCGAAAATGCGACCGCAACCGCGATTTAAATCCCTGAATATATATAACCACAACAATCATAACAAGCCTTGCATGCATATAATAAACAGTAATCATACCTATGTATAGTTTTGTACGGTAAAAACAATATTCCTTCATTTTTACAACAGCAACCGGGGAGAGAAAGTTAGCAGAACATGGAAAAGTAAGAAGAGAATGAAAATGAGAAAAAGGTCAATTTGAGCGTAATTACTTTTTGTCAAATGATAGTAAAAGGTCATAATAGCAATGATGGAACGGAAGAAAGTAGAGAGTAGAGAGAGTAGGTTTATAAAGAAAGGAAGCCGACGCCTAGGAAAATAGATACCCAGAAAAACAAGATTGTTTGTTCGTTTCTGTGTTGTTATTTGTTTGGCCTTCCAAAGTTGACTGGGAATTCAAAATTTAAAAGGAATATTTGGGGTGGGGTGACATGCATGCAAAGGTCCAGGGCAGTGCGTTTTCTCTAGGATCAGTCTATCAAAAGATATGCAAAACTTCACACATTTCTTCATAAAGATGTCTCAAAAATTTTCAATTCTAATTTTAAACATCCCCTTAAAACCCCCACGATTTATCCCAGTTAAGCCGAGGTCAAAATCAGTTTTTTTTTTTTTTACTGAGAGCGGTCAGTGTATAAAAGGAGAAGGTAGAATTCAAAGTTTCACATGCATTCAAAGCCATGCATTCTCTTATCTGCTTCATGCTTGTCTCGGTTTCAACAAATCAAAACCCCCACTTGTTTATCACATGCATGGACTGACATCGCCACTCATTATCCCACATGCACATGCAAACACACATTTCTCTCTCTCTCACTCGTTGGTAAAATGGTCTATTCGCCCTTTTGTCGGATGGAAATCGCTTATCTCTTAATTATGCCTTTACCTCTACTTTAAAACAAGTTTAGAGTTTATGGTTTGAGGTTTAAAGTTGGGGCTTAGGGTTAGGGTGTAGAAAATTAGGGGTAGGCTGTATTTTTTAGAGTTTAGGGTTTAGAATATAAAAAATAGATTTATGGCTTAGAATTTAATTTTTAGGTGTTTTTTTAGTAAGGGCATATAAGGATGCATGGTCAGGGGGACAACAGTATTTTACTCACTTTTGCCCCGTTTTGCTTAGAACCGCATTTTTTTTGAGGTGAAAAGGTATGATTATATTTGTAAACAATTATACACCATGCATATTAGTATATGCCATGATGACTACCTTATTACTTTCACGTCTCGCATGTTGAATTCTCACGAGCCAATGTCTACCCCAAAGTTCATCCAAGTGCCATTTAAGGCCATGATATTTATAAAACAATACCGTATGTGCCATGATGATGGCATTGATGATGCCATGATGACTGGTTTTTAAGCCTTTTAATTTCTTCTTATTATCTCCACACACACACAAAAGGAGATTTAGTGGGCGTCTGAAAACATTAGAGGAACCACCCCACGCACTTTCTCTAATGGGAACAGTGCAGATTGCAAAAAGCTAATCATATAGTCTACGGAACAATCTCTAATCTTTGAATCA
The DNA here is from genome assembly GCA_958450335.1 of Hibiscus tridactylites. NCBI lineage: Eukaryota > Viridiplantae > Streptophyta > Magnoliopsida > Malvales > Malvaceae > Hibiscus > Hibiscus tridactylites. Next base: position 88,735,346 of record OY288281.1, read on the forward strand.
TCTTTCTTTCTTTTCAAACTCTACATTCTGAGACAGGATCCCATGCACGATCATTACGTATACACAAACACTTGCTCCTCCTCTTTGGTTCTTTCCTCATCTCTAAATATCATAAATTATCTACCCCTTTTCAGTGTCCCTATTTATGCCTCACACTTAAAATTAAGTTTAGAGTTTAAGGTTAGAGGTTATAGTCACGATTTATGAAATTTAGGGTAGGGTGTATTTTTTAGGGTATAGGGTGTAGGGTTTATGATTTAGAATTTAGGGTTAGAGCTTGGAATTTTATTTTATTATGTATTTTTAGTGTTGGGGCATAAGTAGGGGCACCGAAAAGGGATAGATGATTTTTATCCCATCTCCAGGGGAAAAAAGTAAAAGCTATGGTGTAATGTGTACTGTCGGGGCATAGGTCTCTGCAATATCCTTTGGGAACCCAATTCATAAGCATGGAATTCAGCTTAAGTCACTCCAATGCCATGCCCATGCCCATGGCCGTGCACTGTCATTCGGAGGCCACGCTTCCCCATCTTTTACTGCGACACCAACATACTCCATTTCTTTTTTATCCGCCATAAAAAGTAAAGTTCAAATACACAACTCAAATTAAAAGTCTGACAAAATGTTAAAAAAACCCATCATCGATCTCCTAACTAAAAAGCCTTCCTATGAATGCATTTGAGTAGAAAGTCAGACCAGACATCATTTGCAGAAAAAGAGTTGCATCGTTATTAATCAAATAAATTAATAAACGGGGTACCAAAACTTTCACCGTTCTTAAATTTTAAACCTTAAACCCTAAAGTATACACCATATTCCCGTATGGGGCATAGAAATGAGCACAAAAAATGGCATTTATTCCTTTCAAATGAAAAGAAAGAGTGGGGGATATGGCATGTTTGATGGGCTGGAAAGAAAGAATAGCAGCTTTTCAGGCAGCTAACAGCAGCCATTGTTTTGAATAAGTTCTGGGATGTTTAGATAGAGAATTACTATATATTATAACGAATGAGAGGGGTGAAGCTAAGGAGGGTGGGGAGCACATGCATGAACAAGGAATGTCGTAGCAAAGGCCATGTCGCCGTGTTTGGATTCTCGGGTTCTGAGGAAACACCATCATGCGCGCAGACCAACCAAAGTCGTGTATTTTCTTCATTTCTTTATTTATAGAATATAATTACCTTAGTCCTTAATAACATACTCTGAATGTTATCGATTTATTATTATTATTATTTGACAGGCAATCTCATCATGCCATGCCATGCCACTCCTCTGTCCTCTCCACTTGTCTTATTTCCAGGGCATGAGCACGCAACAACCATAGTTTTTAAATTTCAACTTTTCCTCTTCACAATATATTAATGGTTGGTATTTGATACCGTATCAATCTATAAATTTATACATTATCAGTAAATGATATGTTGTTATTTTATTTCTTAGTAAGATATTATATGATCTGTATTTTTTATAAATATTTCATGTATGTTTTACCATTTATGTTCATGTCATTTTAAATGATACTTTTTCAAGATTATAACTTATTTTTATTTCGATGAGTGTTTACTGGACAATTTTTGCTTAGGAGAAAAAGAAGAAATTTTTTAATGTTATTGAGTTTTGAACTTACAATTTAAGGGAAGAAAATGATATCAACTAAAAACTTTAACCACATATTCTGAGAATCGTTGACAATTATAATATTCTAATAACATGAATTGTTATGATTATATATAATTCGCAGCCATCTAATAGTACGAGACACTTGGGCCAAGACGAAGTTACATAGTAATTTAGGAGACTGTTGTCTTCTAATTTTTTATATTTAAAAATATATAAAATTTTTATTTATTTAGATTCTTAATTAAAATTTCTTTACCCCCTTCCCCCCTCAAGCAACTGCAACATTTTCTTTCATTTTCATTTTTACATAATCGGCGGCGATACATATTTTAGTGATTCCATTCTGAAGCATTATATAGCCCTGAATGGCGGCGAGGGAGACATCTTCAAGGTTTGTTCAAGGAGACTGCAGGGGAGGGCAACTAGCAGTCACTTTGTACGTGGAAAATATTCCAAAGGCAATGCAGTGGCAAGGTTTGTGGTTCGCTTTTGCAAGACACGGGAATGTCCTCAACGCGTTCATAGCCAACAGACCGAGTAGGGGTGGAAAAAAGTTTGGATTTGTGAGGTTTGGCAATCGAACGGATGCATTAAGAGCTCTTCACAGGTTGAATGGCTTCAGGTTGTATGGTTACAGATTAAAAGTGGCACTAGCCAGAATCAGAGGAAAGGTAATGAATGAAAATAGAGAAAATAGAGAGAACTTTGTTGCTTCTGCGAGGAAGCAAGTGCAGGAACAAGGAGTCCCACTCAATGGCGAGGCTGAGAGGTCGACATTACCAAAGGTTCATCCAGACGGAGTAAATACAGTTAAGGCTAAAGGATTTGTAAAGGAAGTGGGGGAGTCTAGTGAAAAAGTGGTCGCAGGTAGAAGGAGAATTGAGGGTCACGTGGAAGAGGAGGAATTGTGGAAACTGAAGAGAAGCTTGGTGGGGGAGATGGCGTCTGTGTGCAGTGTAAAAAGCATAACTGATAGATTGCAAAAATGGGGTCTGGGAGGCATCAAGGTCCAGAGGATGGATGGCAAATCTTACCTGTTGTCGTTTGATGATGATGAACTATTTTTAATGCTGGAAGAACTAGACTGGTCGTATCTGAAAGAGATTTTCATGGTGGTTGGCCCTTGGGCAGAATCTTGGAGGTATAAGGATCGGGCGACGTGGATTGAAGTTTCTGGATTGCCACTACACTGTTGGAACCATATTACGCTCAAACGAGTGGCTGAATTGTGGGGGAAGTTAGAAGCTTTTGGTGAGAACGTGAAACATTCGTTTGACTGCGAAAAGATTCGATTGCTGGTGTCGACAAGTCAAGTAAATAAAATTGAAGAGGTGGTCGAAATTCAGGTTGGGTGTTCTACGTATAACATTCGTGTTGTGGAGATTGGGTTTAGCGATACTTCAGTAGATCTTTTACAGTCGGAGAAAAAGACTATAGAAGGAAGCAAGGGGTATCAAGAAAATGAAAGTCAGTCTGAATCTTCGACGGAGGAAGATGTAAAGCCGTCGCCGGTAGGATCTCAGAGCTCCGGAAAGCTGGTGGATGAAGCTTGTAACATTAATTGTTTCGGGAATGATTCTAATGATAACGAGCATATTTCCAATACAGATTTTTCAAGGCATTTGGGAGAGGAAGAGTTTATGGGCGGCGGAGTTAATGATCCATGCCTCATCAGGGTAAAAGAGCAAGTCTTACCTGGAATTGTTTTGAAAAATACGCAAGAGGTTATCTCAGAGGATCGTGGAGTTGAGCCAAATATAACTGATCGTAATCCAGAGTTTGACTTGGGGGGAGCTGCCCCGGTGGAGAACTTGGACCAAATATCTTCTAGGATCCTAAAAGATGTAATGAACATGGGTCTAAGCCCAAAGATGGTGATGCAAAACTCAAATATTGACACCAACCCGGGCAAGGAAATTATTGTTGGTTCTGCCAACACCAATAATAAAGCAGAAATTAAGTGTAAAGCAGGCCAGCCCAAAAATGTTAAATACATGAGTGAGCCGGAACTGGAGGGGGCCCAGCGTGAAGAGGAACCGGAAGCATTTTTTCAAGAAATGCATTCACTCAAATTATCAAAGAAGGAACGAAGATATGGCTCTTTGCTGGAGTACCAAACTAAAGCCCTAACAGTGGCTGAAAGGAAGAAGAGAGATAGGGCTTTAAGAAAAAACAAAATAAACAAACAGAATTTGGTGTCGTCGGAGCTGTCCGAGAGATCCTTGTCAGATTCAGATTTGGCCGCTAGGTGGAAAGCAGCTACAAAAGAGGCAAGAAAGACTATTAAATTGGGTAAGAGGATTGGTATGCAGATTATTGGCAATGAACAAGAAGTAGTGGACGAAGCTATGAATTTAGAGCATCACTAGCAAAAGAAAGGAAGGTACTAGTCCGTGGTGAAGTTGGTCTTAGCGGACTTAGTGTGGAAATGAAGCTACTCACTTGGAACGTGCGAGGGTTGGGGGCTGAGTTTAAAGCATCAGAGGTGGGTCGTTTGATAAGAAGGCAAAGATTCGAAATGGTTTTCTTGCAAGAGACGAAGAAGGAAAGCTTTGTAGAAGAAGAGATTCGAAAAGTATGGTATGATGATGAATTCAGCTTTAGTTTTTCCGCCTCGGATGGAAGGTCAGGAGGGATTTTATCCATTTGGGACAAGACAAAATTCAGGTTAGATACTTCTACCGTAACTCAAAGGTTTATTGCTTTAAAGGGGGTTTGGCTAGAGAATAATACACCATCTGTATTGGTAAACATCTATGCTCCGTGTGTAGTGGGAGACCAAGTAGAGGTATGGAAAGAATTGTGTTGTTTGCGTAATGGAAATAATTCGAGGTGGATTGTGGGAGGAGATTTCAACGCTGTGAGATGCCGTAGCGAAAGAAGTGGATGTGTGGGGCTGTATGGAGGGTCTGATGAGTTCAATTATTTCATATCTAATTGTAAGCTTGTTGATTTACCAATGAAGGGAAAAAAATTCACTTGGTTTGGACCTCAGAACAAAAGAAGCAGATTGGATAGGTTTTTAATTGATGAACAGTGGCTGCCATGGCTTGGTGACCTCGAGCAATTGGGGCTGCCAAGAGCTGTTTCGGATCATGCCCCAGTAGTTTTGTCAAATTCCAATGTGGATTGGGGTCCGAGACCCTTCAAATTTATAAATGCCTGGTTGCAAAAGAAAGATTGTCGGGACATTGTAAGGAATGTTTTTAGAAGTCATCAAAGCAATAATCGCAGCTTACCAGATAGACTCAAAATATTGAAGGGAGCTTTGAAATCATGGAATTCATCGTGTTGTGAAAATTTTGATGCGAAAGTCAAGAAGTTGGAAGGCAAAATAAATAAATTAGAAGAGTTGGGGAACAGTAACAATCTGGATGAGGAGAAGCAACGTGAACTAAAACAACATAAACCGGAATTATGGGATTACTTAAAAATCCAAGAAGAATTGTGCCTTATTTTGGGAAGATGTCTAAATCAAATGTCGTGGATTTTTGAATTTTCAAGACCTTTGCTGGATCGAGAGAAGAAGATACTAGGAGACCTTAGGAAGCTCATATCCAATATCAAACTAGAGGTGGATGTCCCGGATAAACTTTTATGGATACATGATAAGATGGGATCATTCTCAGTTAAAAAACTTTCGCAATTAATGGTGAATGCGGAGATTGAAGAACCAGACTTCGATTTTGGAAGAATTTGGAAACTCAAAGTCCCACTGAAGGTTAAAAGCTTTTTGTGGATGTTAAAGCTGGATCGTACTCCAACCAAAGACTTCTTGAGGAAAAGGGGAGTGGAGGTAGCCGATGCACGGTGTGTTGGTGTGAAGCAGTAACAGAGGATGCTAATCATTTATTTATTGGGTGTAATTTTATTGGTGGTTTTTGGGACAAATTTTGCCAGTGGTGGAAGGTTAGATGGAATGAGGGAACTGATTTAACAAATTTTTTCCACTTTTGTTATTCAATGCCTTGCACAGGTTTACATCGAAGCGTTTGGTTGATTACGGTTGCAGCAGCGATTTGGAGCATATGGATGGCTCGTAATGACATGGTATTCAACAAGAAGACGGTAACCTTAAAGGATCTCCTCTTCAACTCAAAACTGAGGGCTTTAATTTGGGTGAAAGTTGCCAAAAACGACATTGTAACATATACTGAAGAGTGGTGGGAGAATCCATTGAAGTGCTTGCTGGCTAGTGGAAAATTAAAACTCAACAGGGCACCTTTGTTGAATGGGATTATGAAATTCTATGTGATTGGATGTGCAGCAAATGGTTTAATTGGCTTCGGTGGTGTGCTATATACGATCGAGGGGACAATTCGAGCATTGTTCTCAGGAAAAGAGGATGGGATAGGTGTTGATTTATCGGAAATAATTGCGATGAAAACTGCTCTTGAAGTTTTTTGTGAAGCTGGTTGGAACGGTAGAGCAGGGTTAATCATCGAATCTAGCTCGAATGTTGCGATTAATTGGGTGAACAACCCTTCTATGAGACCGTGGAGATGGTGGTCGATTTTCGCTGAAGTGGATAAGCTATGCAGCAAGACTGGTCTGGTTCAGTTTGTTCATGGTTATAGTAGCTCCAAAGATTTGGCGGGCTGGTTTGCAAAGGAAGGGTTAAGCAGGCAGGTAATTTTCAAAGCTTGGTGGTGAGAGTAGTCAGAGGGCAGGCGTTATGCAACATTCAAAGACTAATGGGAGTGAAGTAAAGTGTGAATGGTGGCAAAAGAAAAGATATGATCCAGTTTTAGTGGTTTTGATTTTAATTAGTTGTGTAATGTTCGAGACATTGGTGCCATAGTTTTGTTTCAGCTTTGTTCCTTTGTTCCCCATACATGTGCAGTACTCTTTTCCCCCATTTAGGCTTAGGGGTTTTTTTAATGAGGCTCACATGTATGGTTTAACCTTTTCAATAAAACTAATTTGCCGAGCAAAAAAAAAAACATATTTTAGTGATGGTTGTGGACTGTCGGTATTCTTTTTTAATTCTTTAATTTGTTTTGTTTTTTACATTTTAATTATTAAATTCAATAACTCTGTTCTTGTGCATGACACGCTTTTTTACTTTTTGGTACGTATTCTTTGTCTTTTGGCACGTTCTTTTCTCTTAATCGGTCACTTGGCTGTTTTTTATTTGATTTTTTGTCAGGGTTAGATTTAACGTCGCCACGACTGATCAAGATGGCGCACTTTTGATTATCATGTTGATCTCCTTTGTTTGGACAGTCGAACTGAATTTGGATACGATTTCACAGTCGCCGCTTTTATTTGCGATCGAGTTGTGGTGATGACCGTGTTGTCAACGTGCATTATTATTGTAATATGCATTTTTAATGTTGTTTGTTGTTGATTTTTACCTTTCGTCGTAAAGCTTTAGTGATGTATGTATTTTATTTTGTTTCGAGCATTTGAGTTAGGGTTTATCAAGTTTGTTTACTTAAGTTGTAAACTTTCATTGTATTTTTAGATATTTTCTCTTTTAATAAAAATAAAGTAATTATATTAAAAAAACTCTTTACTTTTTATTTTTTGTGATTATTTATACTTTATCCACTACATTTGATTTCTGGATCTGACCCTCTACGTGGGAATATTTGAAGCAGATGGGACCGAAGGGCGAGACGTGATGGGGTTTTCAGTTTAAACTTTCCGATTGTAGTTTTAACTTTTGTAAGGATGGGATACATTTCCCCATAACCCTTCCACTAAAGCCTTAAAAGGACCTTTTTGTTATATTCTTAAAAGATGGAGCCTTCTACAGTCATTTCCTCTCGGAACATGCCCTAATGCCTAAAGCTGTTTCCTTGGGGGACCCCTTTGATATTAAAAAAAATAGGTGAGGAACATATATTTCGTCTTAATAAAGTCAAAAAACAATTGCAGTTGGACATCCATAAGAATTGATATCATATTCACAAATATACAAATATTATTGTTTTTATTCTCATTCCTTTGTGTTCCGGTGGTAAAGTTAGATATTTATCATCTTTTGAGACCCGAGATCGAACATCAATAATGAATTATGTGTGTGCCGTTTTTAAAAAATTAAGAAAATTAATCTGACTGACTGACCGACCACTATCTCTCTCTCCCTCCCCTTCCTGCAAACCATTTCATTTCACAAGCTTCCAAACAAAGAGAATTAATGGAAACTGAGATTCACAACGTTTATTATTCTCCTCTTCCATGTTTACGCTAAAACACAAGGCCCTGGTTAATGGTGTCTCTTCTTCTTCCTTCTCGTTGTTATAGTCGAACCCGGGTGTTCGTGTTTCTAGGTTGTCGGATATGACCATGGTTCCTGCTGAAAGCCTTCCTAAACAACATAATCTTCCTCACGGTGGCAGCGGCGGGGGTTTTTATGGTTATTGTGGTGGCGGAAGTATATACACGGAGAGTTTTGGTCATATCAGCCGTGTTCATGGGTATGATTTTCACACCGAAACTTGTTTAGGAATAGGATCCGATCTAGAAGCTAACCATATGGCTGAAGATGAAGCGGGAACTAATAGTCTTAATGAGACGGGCTCCAACTCTAAGGCTAATAGCCATCAAGAACTGGAATTAGAGACAGATGAAGGTTGGCTCCAACTCAGTATCGGGGGTCAAGCTCAGGCAACAAGATGTGATCGCAACAAGCACGACCAAGACGATCCAGCCGCCGCCAGAGGAGGAGGGTTGATTGAGCTCGATCTATTATCCGGTGGTAGCTCGCAACAAGCGAGGCCATTAGCTCCTATCTTTTACATGCCCGAGTTTCGAGCTCCACCACGTCCACCACCGCTCATGCATAGTTTTAGTACATCTTTATTCTTTCAACACCAGCAACAAGGGAGCAGCTCTACGTTCCATCTTCGGCCGATACAGCAAAATATACCAGCAGCTCCTTCGGCCTCCTCTTCATCTTCTTTGGTGCCATTCGGGTCCTATTTTGCCAGACAATTTCCGGTGCAACCCGAAGTAGATGTTGCAGGGCCGAGCTCGGATGTTACGATCATTGACCCTCCTAGAAGACCCCATTCTGGTGTTTGGTTTGTGCTACAAGCATCACAAAACCAGTAAGTTGCTCAAAATTAGGACAACACTTGACTCACTTTTTCATTTATGTTTGAAAATTCTGATGAAATTCACTTTCTGCGTTTCTTAATCAGAGTAAAAGAACCGTTCCTGCCTCAGATTCCAAAGAGTTACCTGAGAATCAAGTAACAATTAATGCTTATCCCTTTGTTTTATTCCAATTTATCACTCCACGTACTTATTTCGTGTTTTTTGTCTTCATTTTTGTTCGAATCTTCAGGGACGGGAAGATGACAGTGCAGTTGTTAATGAAGTATCTGGTTAACAAGCTGGGACTGGATAGCGAATCAGAGGTATTTAAACAAAAACACATAGATATGCAACTCCCTTTGCTTCATTTTGCCACATCTCTTTTGCTTTAGATTACTAAAACACGACGGCATAAAACTCAAAACAGCCAAAAATAGAAAATCAACCCATCTTTTCAACCAGAAAATTTATTACACGATATTATAGTACTTGGATGGAAATCGTCTCACCCCTTGTCATGCTCTTTTTATGTCCATACTTTAAAATAGTGGGTTTAGAATTTAGAGTTTAGGATTTAAAATTAGTGGTTGTGGTTAAGGTTTAGGCAATTAAGGATATGGTGTATTTTTTATGGTGTAAAATTTATGGTTTAAGATGTGAAAATTAGGGTTAGAATTTAAAATTTAAATTTTTGAGTAATTTTTAGTATGAGAACATAAAAGGAGGCATGATTAGAGGCGGATGATTTTCACCGGAAAGAAACAACATAACTAAATGCATGTTTTTCTCTTTTCCCACATTTAGGTGGGAAGTATATATTATTTCTAAGGGTACCCTTTTTCTTATAGAATGCTCATTAGCCCTTGAACTTGTAGTCTTTGGCGTACCCATAGTTATTGGTGCTCTTAGTGATGGAATTGATGGTGTAGGGTTTTTGTTTTTGGCCTTAAAGGAGTTGAGTTAAATTGTAGAAGTTGGGTCGACGTATAGAATGACATGGCAAACTATTAACCAATGATTTAAATTGCGGTCGCGTTTTCAGTCGCAGTGTTTTATCATGATTGCGGACAATATTAACAAGTGTTTTGTGGTCATTCCGGACCGCTATTTTTCTTAATAATAATTTCGAACGGTATTGCTACGCAATATAGCATCCTCTATCGTGATAGTGGACCGCTATTTAAATTCATGTAACTAACCCAAAAACATATGGAAGATGTATTTGGGTTTACTATTTCTCTCCATAAGCTTACATGAATTTTTTTTTTTTTTTGCTCGGCATAAAATGATTTTTATTGAGTGAATCAATTACACCTACCCGGTTGCAAGCCTCATTAAAACCCCCCCTAAACCTAAATGGGGGAAAAGAGTGCTTAACAACCGGGGAATACAAAAAACTGCAGAACCAGACCCGAAGAAATACACCCAAGAACAAACATTACAACACTTAACATTCATGCACTTAGACTCTATCACCCATAAAATCACCAGAACTTAAACTACCAAACTAACACAGGACAAACTTTCACTTTCTAATTTCCCATCAGCACCTAATTTTACTGTAAATAATCTATCATTTTACCCATTTTAATTCAAAAGAAAAGACGAAACAGAGCTCACCACCATGCTTTGAACAGATCTGGTTTTGTTGATCCCGACTTCGCAAGGCCTCCAACCAATCCTTTCCTAGCTGCCAACGAGTGCTGAAACTTCAATGAAACAAACTTACTTGACAGTCGATCTACCTCCAACAAATCTGGCCACCAACACCATGGACGACTAGAAGGATTACGCATCCAATGCAGCACCGAAAGGGACGTTACCTCTATCACCATACCAGGTAAACCCCACCCTTTAGCTTGAATACACATTTCCAAAGCTATTTTAATAGCTGACACCGTAGCAAAATCAGTTCCCAGATTATCTATTGGACCATAAAACAGCCCGCGAATTATACCATTTTCAGTGCTCACCACTCCTCCTACTCCAGCCCTTCCTTCCCAAATACCTCCAATGACTGAGAACTTCAAGCTTCCTAAACCTGAAGCAACATTTTCCTTTAGGGTCATATTCTTTGTCGAAACAGTTGAGAAGCAAAGCCAAGGGAAAAAATAAATTATTTGGGTTCAATCTTCGTCTTAGACATAAAACAACTTTAAAACTTATGGTTAACATCTACTTTCTATATAGACCAACATAATGTGAAGGACTAATCGCCGTACTCGCTTTAGTGGATAACTTGAGGGAAAAAATAAATCAAACTCTGATAATATATATATATATATATATATATATATATATATATATATATATATATATATATATATATATATATATATATATATATATATATATATATATATATATGAGTTGCATACTTGTATGATGAAAATTCAAGTTGTTTCGTGGGTAGTCATTATCGGGGAGGGGGAGTGAGGTCTAAACCACAATAATGTGCACGAGGTCGAGGTGCACTAAATAAGTGAATAATTGTGCATCTCGATTTCTTTAACTAGATTCACTTTGTTTTTCGTCCCCATCCCTTTTGTGAGAAACGCTTCTCTTGCACACTTCGTAATCAGATACCATTATTTCATCTCCAATAATGACATTAGAGTAAAGTTTGATCCATGCTACTTTAGCATTATAACTTAGAGAACCAAAGATATGCAATTCTTTAGTCATGAAGATTTATGCACTTAATGAAAAGTAGTTAGTCTTTTTTTTTAATTGTCTTAAAGTGGTTACAAGCTAATATTTGTTCATATTTTCTCTTAACCTTTTGATAACACACATTTTGCAGACAAAACTGTTTGAATTTGAGTCTCTTAAGATGAACTGATCATCTTTTTCAGTGAGACCACTCATTGGGTTCAATGAGACTAATTTGTCTTGAAAAACATAAAGCCTTTACTTTATATAGGTAGGGATAGGATGAGGATGGAAGGGGACCAAATTGCTTAATTTCAAACTAAAAAAGGACTTAAGAAGTATCTAACCATAAAGACTAATTTGATCTTCCTTCTTGTCCTTTGTGGCACCCCAAAGTATGATCTGTCTGTCTTGCTTTGTTTGCTTGTTTACAGGTATTGCTGGGTTGTAGTCTTTGCCTTAAAAATATATAGTATATGCTCGAACATCCTCTTGCTTGTATTCTAATAATTATATCTTCCCACGTAGTTGTTTAGGTCAGCAGATGCCATTGATTTGGAAAAGTTGTTCGCAACCACCAGATGATATGGCTTCTTTTCTCTTTAGAAAACTATCATTAGCTCTTCCATTAGGCATAATATAGACAAGCACAGCCCAATCAATGCAAGGAATGGCAAAAAATATAGCCTCTCTTCGACATGGTGGGAAAAGGGTTTCTTTTTTGTTTTGTATTTCGCAATCATGCATTGATTTTAACAAATGAAAAACACTATCTTTAGGTTTATTTAAACTCTCCTCCTTCGTTGACACTCACATATCCCTCGGAAAATAAACAAAAGATTGAGAGTAAGATCATAGGGTAGGGCCATGGAAATCACACGTGGACCCTGTCATTCTCAAAACACTCCTCATATAATCAGGGATGGACCAAGAGGAGTTGGAGGTGCAGTTGTCTCCCTAAAAATTTTAAATTATTAAATGATTTAAAAAATTTCTATGTATTTCTATTGAAAATCTATTTTCGCTCCCCAAAATTCTATAAGTTCACCCCCAAAAATAAAGTTATGCGTTCGTCCCTGCATACAACAAAAATCTTCTACCTTTTTTTGGTGTCTTTATTCATGCCCTAACTCTAAAAAATAAATCTTAAAACCAAAACTCTAGTTTCTAAATCATAAATCCTAAACACTAACCACAAACCATAATTTTAAATCATAAACCTGATTTTGAGTGTTGAAGCAGTGACATCGAAAAGGGACAGAAGATTTATGTTCCTCCCCATATGCATGCGCCATGCGAGATGCGTTTTTACCTCCTTTCGTGAACAAAAGTCATCTATTTTTTTGTGTCCCGTTCTATGTTTTAGTACTAAAAAATAACAAATGATTCCTATTCTTTCGTGAAACAATATATTTTTCCTTTCGTCATGCTTTCGCTTCTTTAATCTCAGCTACCACACAGGTCATCGTGCTTGAAAGGGTCCATGAGAATTCAAAAAAAGAAAAAACTTAAGTGCACCACTTGGATGGAATTTTTAAACACCCCATCATCACCCCACGACCAACCAGAAAGGGAAATTAAATATATAAATTCCCACATATTTTACGTCGGGGGAAAGCAATGCATGAGGGACAATTCCACAACAGAATCATTCCTAGTTGTTGAAAAAAGACAAAACCATAAAAAGACAAATGAAGATGGAAATTAAATTTTGGTGAACTCAAATGCATGCAACATGATATATTACTATATTATTTATACCCATCATCATCCACTCTTTAATTAAATAACATCTTCCTAATTCCTTTTTTATCCCACATTAGCTATCTGATTTTACTTTACAAATGCATCTTTGAATTAGGGTTAGATTTTAGAATAAATATTCTATACACAAACGGTGGGAACTGAAAGTTTTCACAAGCGCCTTAGTTTTAGGGTATAATGAGTTAGTTTAGGGTATATGGTTTAGGGGTTAAGGTATAAGGGGTTAGTATTTAGTGATAGTTGTTTCAATTTAAGGTTTAGGGTTATAATTTAGGGTTTATAGGTTAAAACCTAAATCCTCACTATATTACCCTAAAAACTAAACCCTAACCTATAAACCCTAAATTATAATCCTAAACCTTAAATTGAAACAAGTATCCCTAAATTCTAAACCCCTACACTTAAACCCCTAAACTTTATACCCTAAACTAACTCCCTATACCCTAAAACTAAGGCGCTTGTGGACTGCCTGTGTATAGGATATTAATCCTAGTTTTTAAGCTTAAATTAGATAATTTTTTATTACAATTATATTCTACTTTTAACTAGAAGGGGAGAGAAAAATTTAGGTGAAAGTAATGCTCTTGAGGGATCTTGAACCTGAGACTTAAGAGAAAACGAGTGAAGCGGGTGAGCGTATTCTGACCATCAGACCATCCACGCATGCTCTAAATTAGATAGTTTAAATTGCTTATTTCATTGAATTATTTTGATAAAAACCACGAGATAAATGATTTTGTCTTGGGAGTAAAGTCAAGTCAAGGTGAGTGCCCTAATGATTATCTCGGGCAGCTTTAGACGGTCGGTTTCCATGCCTGACCGCTGACCTAAGTTGTAGTTTGTATTATTTTTCATTTTTTTTGGTCTTTAGAGTGATAAATATGAAAAGTTTTGAGAGAGAAATATTTTATGGGTAAAGTATAAGTTTCAAAGAGATGGGGCATATCACATAATATGAACAAGACGTATGCCACTGACAAAGCATGACTTCACCACTACATGTAAATCACTAAACCAAACAAACAAAAAACAATTATAAACTTAAAAAATGAATTAGAAAAAAAAGTCTTCTTCAATTTTTATCATCCAAGAAAAGGAACAATTGCATGTTCCCCACACATGTTGATACCTTTTCAAATTGGTAGAGTAGGGGTTAAGTAAGATTCTTTTAGGGTCGAACTCGAATTAAAATTTTTATGAGAGACATTATTTAATTTTATTACCACATTAGTTTTAAATTACGTATATAAGTCCTTTGGATATCAGTTCGATCATGTTTTGTAACAATTAATATTGATTTTAACATTTTCAATTACGTATTACTCGTTATTGCGATTTCTTCAAAACTACGAACGTAACTTGTTGTTGATGATAAAAAAGCAGATAGAGATAAGATGCAGAGGGCAAGAGCTTCAACCTCACTTGACGTTGCAGCAAGTAAGAGATGAAATATGGAGTTTGCTTCCACATACTTCAACACCCCATCATCTCATGGTTTTGCACTATGGCAGGATCCCTACTTTCATGTGATGTATCATTTACTTTTTTTATATATAAAGAAAAAAGAATCAAATTTCACGGCACCTCGTGGCTTATTCAGATTTCTGTAACTATCACGTCATCCAATTAACGGTTCAATGACCATTTTATAACAAAAACTAAAGTTTAATGCCCATTATATAACATTGGAAAGTTTGATGACCATTTTGTATTTTTAGAGATAATTTAGTGACCATTTGTGTACTTTACCCGTTTAATTATAACATTACCTGTCACCTTGTACAAACTTCATTGACAAATTAATCCATTTCCCCATCTTTTACATTCACACATAAACGTATTGGGAAATAGTTTATATATTTTTATCGATCGGAATGCGAAAAGGCTTATTTTTATTTTTAAAGTTTTATCTATATAATAATATATTAATAAGAAAGGCTTATTAAATTTCTTAAGAAAACAATAATCAGTTCACTAAAATATGTTCATATATACAATTGGATTTGATTCTCAACAGCCCTTATTTGGTCATCTTTCTCTGTCATTTTACCATTATATTATAATGAATAAAAAAATTTAATCCATGCTTCATTAGGTATTTTGTAAAAATAATTAAAATTGAAGAGGCGAACATAGAGTACATGATGACTTGGAGGGATTAAAGTAGAATTTGTAAAATTTTATGGGGTCTTTTTTGTATTTTTCCGATATTGAATTCTTTTGTATTTTTTTGGAATTGTAATAATAATAATAATAATAATAATAATAATAATAATAATAATAATAATAATAATAATAATAATAATAATAATAATAATAATAATAATAATAATAATAATAAAATATTTATTTATAAAAGCCTAAAACCTTTACGAATTAACTCAAACCCCCTTCAAGTTTAGAGCCCAAATGGAAATGAAGTTCAAATCTCAATTAGTACAAAAATGATTAAATTTACCTAAAATCTAAATCATCATCACAAGACCAAATTTAGTTCAGTTTTGGCCCAAACAAGATTCAAATTAAAATCAATGTAAAAACATTCTTGTTGAGAAAAATCGAAAGTAACAAAAACAGACATGTATAATATTTGTAAGATAGTAGAATTATTTAAATTCGACCTGATTTGAGAGAGATATTTTTTTCTTAAATTTTAAGTTTGGGACATGTTTTTGAAAAGAATTGAGTCAAAGTAAGCTCAGTTCCATTGTCAATCCCTAAAAATTTGGTGTTTACACTATACATGTAGTTTTTAGTTGTCCTATCTAAACATTATATATAACTATGAACCGATAAAAGTGTCATCATATTTATATTAATTATTTAAATGAAAAAAAATATTCTAATAATTTAAAATTGCACTAACACTCAATTGATCAGTGAAACTAACTCAATCAGGAGCTTAATTATTATATATAGATCATATAGATTAACTAGTATTTTCATAATATATTGTTTTTCTAACAAATTAAATAAGATGATTGAGTTTTAGCTCATTTGTCACCTCCTAGAGTTCGTATGTTTGAATGTGCTTAAGCACAATTACCTCCTAATGGTCAAGGATGCTCATGTTGTCTCATTTTGCATGAGTTTGAATCTTGACATTTACCTTAAAAATATAATTATCTCTCTACCTAATAAAAAAATTATGTATAAATTGCTTATTGTATCAAGAAATCAATTTAAATAAAATTTATTATAATTTACGTATAGAATTATCTACAACATATGTAAAATTTTCTAAAATACAAATAAAAGAAAGAGACGAAAACTAATTTTATAAAATGTTAATAAAATTTAAATTTCTTATTATCAATTTCTTTAAAACAAAACAGCTCTTATAGATTTATATGTTTACTGGTATGGTATGAAATTTAAACCACAATGAAGATAGAACTGACATTTAATCCACTAATAAATTAAAACCAAAATTTAATTCAATAAATTAAAATTAAGATCAAATTGATATAATGTGTAAGTAGATAGAACTAAATGTGTAATTATGTAAATTTATTTAACTATCACGTCACCATCTCCATCCATAGTATCGGCTTGTTTGAAGCAATTTTAAAAGTTCAGTGATCTATAATTGACAAAATTTATAGTTAAACGGTCAAAATAGAATCAGACCAATAATTTAGTGGTATTGGAGGTAGTTTACCCCCCAAAAATATGGAAATGCAACTGATGGGCTATATACCATATGTTGGTCCAAATGATTGAGCAAGCCCAACTCTAGTTTTAAACACATACTTAAAATATAATTAACTATCCAATTTGTGGGATTTATGGAGTTTCTTAATTTGTTCAGAGTCTTAATAGTTTAGGGCCCATGCCTGTTCACAAGCGTACCCAATTGTGCCCTTTCAGCTACATGTGTATGTCAAGTGTTGCATTTGCTTCAAGTAGACACAAGCTCAATCAAATTTTTACTTTAGTCCTACGCATTTGAAATCAATGTCTTCAATTCTGTAGGGTTGTTTCCCCCTTGGTTTCTTCTGCTTTTATCTGTGTTTCCTCCCTCGGCTCATGTGCTTCACATTGGCGATATAGATTCAAATGGAATGCATTAATGGTAGTATTGTTTATGTTAATTATAATTATATTGGTGCATGTTCATAGTTCATACATACACTGGTTTCCGGTTGTAATCTATGCTTGGTGACTATGCAGATTTGGATATGAAGGTGAATGCGATTCTTCGCATTATCGTGCAAGACGACGGGGATTCGTTCGCCAAGAGGGCGGAAATGTACTATCAGAAGAGGCCTCAGCTCATCGAAATGGTTGAGGACTTGCACAAGACTTACCGCTCCTTGGCTGAGAAGTATGACCAGCTGAGATCCCAACTCCACTCGGCAAGTCATGGACTACAGAGCTGTGTTGAACTTGAAGGTAATGGATCGGAGCAAGACCGTGATCTCGAGGCCGAATTGGACGACGGTGTCTCGAATATTGTGATCAAGAACTCAGAGATGAAGCCAGAAGACAGAAGGTACGAGGAGGAGAAGAAGAGTGGCATTGGATTCGAGCACAATACGAGCGATGGTTATGAAGCTGCCATGTTGGAACATGAGAAGCTGTGGAATGAACTGAGGTTCAAGGTGTCGGAACTGGTGGAGGATAACTTGAGTCACCAGGCTGAGTTGATAAGGAGAAATGACGCCAAGAGAGAAACCATTAGGGATCTTTGTTCCAAGATGAACATGATGGACGAGAATGGAAACCATAAAGTTACAAACAAGACTCGGTCTCAATCTCAATCTCAAGTGTCAAGATTAAAGAGGATATTCCTTGGAAGGTTTATGAAATGAATTACACATGATTAGTGACGTGGCGCCCAATCAGCATTCATGTGTCCTGATTCATGCCTATGAATCTGTCCATTACTCTGTATTTTTTACAGTATTCCAGCGTATTTTCAGTATCACGTTTTCTACATGAAAACAACGTAAAGCAGCCCAGTTAAGTCCTCAAACTTGTATTTAAACAAAATAAAGACCAAAAACACGACCAAAATAAATACTCGTCAATTAGGTAGGTTTGCTTTTCATTCTTCTTAATGCCATTGCTTATTATACTGCACGTCTCTTTAGTTGTTTTTCAAACTGTATTATCAACATTATATAAACTTAGAAGAAGATATGATGTGAATTTTTTTTTTCAAAATGTTTTTTATACAAGTTCTAACCATAATCCTATCTAGGTAGAGGAAAAAAGAAATTCTAGGGAATAGAAAATGTATTTCTACTGGTTTTAGAATTTATGACCTAAAAGAATATGAGGAAATAAAGATGAATAACTTGACTAATAGATTAAATGTGATTGTTATGGGAGACTAAAGTTTAGAATATTTTGTGTATTTTAGGATGACATTTTAGAGTTAATTTTATCATACGTCATCAAATTATAACTTTCATTTTAAATTGATCTCTTAATTTTGAATGTTCCAATTTCATCTCCAAAGTAGACTCCTATTTTGAATGAGTCCTCAAGCTTTTGAATATTTCAGTTTAATCCTCAAACTATGACCTTCATTTTAAATTATTCTTTTTAACTATTGAACATTCTAATTTCACCATCAAATTATCGTTTATGTCACATCATATTATTACTTAATACACATAAGTGTTTATGTGACAATTAACATTTTTTATATGATTTTATTAATATGTGATATGATTAGCATATATTTTATGTGCAAAAAAATATGATTAACATATATAATAATTTAGGGCTGAAATTAGAGTGTTCAAAAGTTTAGAGACCAATTTATAGTCATAGGTTTGAGAATAAAATTGAAATGTTCAAAAATTTTACACCAATTTAAAATCTAATTCATTGTTTGAGAATCAAATTGAAATCTTTTGAGTAACGTTTGAATATATTCTAACTATAATCATATTTATTCAAACATATATTATCCGTAGTAATACTAATAAAATTCTTTAAAAATTTACAATGAATTATTTAATTATTTGACAATGCGCACACACTTTGCAGACAATACGATTTAAACCTGGATCTCTTAAGATGAACATCATCCTCTTTTCTACCAGGACCACAATTGAGTTATTTAATTAAAATTTTAAATCTTATAGTAATATTTAAATTTAATGTCAATTTTCAACGATCAAGATTAAAAAAATAATTTAAAAATCAAAAGATACAAATATTCAACCTACTATGGTCTCTATGTAATATTATAGAAAATAGTGTAGATATATATAATTTGGATAAAATCATGTATGGACAGTGGACTGATGCTTTTGTACAGAATTTCTGTTGGACCGTAGCACAAGCCTAGTGATCTGATCGCTTGGAGTTTTTTTTTTGGGCTTGCGTTGCATCATTAATATTTCAAAATATTCTAGATATATTAATACAAAATATTCAAAAATTCAAATAATAATTTGAGTAGTTGTACCATATTAATCGTTTTACACATTAATATTAGTAATTAATAGTTAACACTTTAAGTCATAATATCCGATTCTCTCAAATTTATCTTAAGACTTTTACCTTAAGACTTTTAACTCGAGAACAATTTTACTATAAAAAATGTAAATTTACTTATTTAATTGATTAAAAATGAATGAAAAAATTAAACTAATAATTATTAATGTGGTTTGGCCTAGGCAACGAAGAAAGAAAAAGCAGACTCCACGACTACGAACTCCAGCTACATAAATACCAAACATATCAAGGCATTTTCACCTTTGAACATTAGAGATCAAACAGGCATCAAATATACATAATAATCAAGTGCAGTCATGAAAACAAATACTAAATTACAGGCACCAGAGAAAGGGAAAAAAAAGCACCACTACTACCATACATAAATTAAACGTACATGAACACAGAATTCCTCCAAAATCTAACCTCAACTCAACAGCTACACCCAACTATAACACAGCACAACACATTGCATTATTACTTTATAATGCCAGCCCCTCCCCTCCCCTCCCCTATAAAGCAAACCATTCTTTCTTGCGTTTAAAGCCATATTTGCCTCGAGGGTGTACTACTTTTCAAATATGCCCATGGCAGCAGCCTAGCACAAGCTCCCACCCCTTTTTTTAATACCCCCTCCAAACATTGGTGACATCCGTTTCGATTACAACCGGGTTTTCAACTTTTAGATATTATCATAATTACACCCAAAAAACAAAACCAATACATTTTTCAAATCACACTTCAGCTCAAACTTCCATTTTTACTCTTTTTTTACCCTACTTACCCGTTTGAGTCTGATAATAAAGCAAGGGCCTCACCATCATCGAAATCTGATTCCACTGCAAGCTCAAGAGGTGTTTTACCTTCCCTACTTAATGCCTGCGGATCTGCTCCCCTGCAGAATATCATAAGATATCTTTGTAACATTCCCAAAGCGCACAGCCAGTGGTGTAAAACAATGAACTCAAACACATGTTAATTGCTACGAAAACTAATCAAACATAACAATATTCTAATAAGGATCCGCCAATAACCTGGTAAGGAGTAATTTAGCAAGTGCGGCTTTGCCCTTGAGAATACATCGATGAAGTGGTGTTTGACCTCTTGAATCCATTACATTTATATTTGCTCCATATTGTAATAGAAGTTCGATCATGCCAATGTCTCCAGTTTCACAGGCAAGGTGAAGTAGGGTACAACCATCTAAATCGTCTGTAGTATGGCCTTCACTGGTACTCACAAAGTTGAAAGAGCTAGCGGAGGATCTGTCTAATGAATCCACTGTGATGTAACTGGAGCTGTTACCCACATTTGTATGCTCTTGCAGTAGCATCACTTTGGCAAGGGTTAACGAAGACCCGGAAGATTGTTCATACACAGCATTTAAATCTGATTCACAATTAACAATATAACGGTATACAGCCTTCTTATCATTGGCACGGACAGCCTCCCAAATCTGTTGTGCAACTGATTGAGGATTTTGCTCATCTTTTGGCTTGCAAACGAAAAGCTTTTCAGCATACTGAGATCAAAGGAAAAAACAGAAAATTCTTTCAATTGCTTAATGCTTACACATCAAATAATAGAAACTGATAAAAGAAAAGAAGAAAAACATATATGTTTCATAATCAAGCTACAGAATATTCTAGGTTTTCACGAGACACCAAGTTAAGAGCACATCATTTAGGACATTTTGATTAGGATAAAAAGGTCATATATGTCCCTGTGCTTTTGTATGTTTGTCTGAGTATATATACAGGATAAGCTTATGATACATAATTCTGACAATAATCTCCTAAAAGCAGTCCAATTTACTCTATAAAACATACAAAGTCCCCCCCCCCCCTTCTGTGGGCCATTATGCATGATTTCCTTATAATCTTATGTTCGTTGTTGAATACTCAAAACATTCAAAAAGAAGAATCTGATATTGCCCATTCTTTTACTTCGACATTTTATCTACACCTGCTACATTACCAAAAAGCATGCCTAGGCACACCAGACTTGCACCTTATCAAATGTCTCACCCGAAAGGGTTTGAGGGCTTTTTGTTGTTTGGTGCTTAGGCCATGCCTTAACAAGGGAGCCGTAATTAAAATACAATTATCCAACATTCAAAGAGAACATAAACTTACTTTTCAAAAAAAACATAAACATTTATCATGTTAACCCATAAGCAACTATATGAAATAGTTAAAAAATGTAAAGACTACAGTTGAAGGAAAAATATTAAACCTTTGCGTGAATGAACTTCTCCTTTACAGATATAGAATCAGAATGACAAGGCTTTCCCATAAGCAGCAGCTGCGGTTTATCAGACTTGTAAAAGCTTCATCACCAGAATAATGAGCATTAGTGACAAGCAGCTAGAGAACCAAGTTCAGTTTTATTTTGACCACATACACAGTATTTTAATCATAAGAAAAGAAGATTATATACCCTGTGAGAGTAAGGTCAACATGGAAAGTACTTCTTGAATGCAACAATTCCTCCCAAACTGAGTTAGCAAAGGTATTGCCGAGAGATTGAAACAAACTTATAACAGATGGCTCCCATACTTTTACATCAAGAGTAAGCGACCTAACCTGAAATATGAACCAACAAAAACATAAGAGCTACACAATTGTGGAAGCAACATTAATGACAACAACTAAGGTTTTATCCAGCTAAAAGGATTCATTTCAGCACAAAAACAGTATATTCCATTGAAGAGTAAAAATACAAATTCCAACAAGCAAGAGACTAATTGTTCCCTTTATTCTCAAATTACTATAATCCAATCAATAGTAAATGTTATACTTTTCATCCTGCTCATATAACCATGTTCATTACTGAGAACTGCTTATTCTTTAAAAATAAAAAGTTCAAGAGAAAAGTGTAATTTATCAATAAACCACTTTTTCTTGAGAGATGCAGACTTCTCATAAGGATGAACAAAAAGGTCATATATATTCACTTCACCTTTGAAATATGAACACCAAGATTACGGTGGACGCCAGAACACTCGATACAAAGAAGAACACCCAGATTCAAAGATGCCCAATCAGGTTCAGGGGCACCACAATCTGCGCATTTCTCATTCCCACAAACTCTTCGCAGTACATCAATAGGCTTTTCATTTTTAAGACAGGACCTTTGATGTTGTGAAGCCCTTGATTGGCGTTCGTTATGTGCAGTAACAAGGTTTCTTTCAGCATTATACTCTTCAACAGCAGTGTGATCAAAATCAGAACTTCCAAAAGAACTACTCTCACTAGCGGATCGATGATGACCACTTCCCATGGGACTAGCAGAAAGACACTGAAAAATCATAAGAGTACAACTGTCAATACATTGATAAGGAATCAATGAGCAAATATCAAGCTACATGTTGAATAACTACCCTTTCAGGAGCCTGAGAACTAAGTAATGAAGCAATAACACCAGTTATCTTTTCAATCCAATCCATTTGATCCAGTGCACTCTCTGCCTGCAATGACAAGCACAAAAAATCATTATTGTTCTCAATTCCAAATAATAAACCTAATCCTACACAATGCAACATTTTTGGCCTGTCAATCCAGCAATTGGTTGATCCCAGAAATAACAAAAATATCTAGATACAGGTTAACCTCTAATGATAAACACAGGCTACACCTGAGTCATACCTGCAGAGTGTAATTCTTGGTTGGAGAAATTATCCTAAAACAAAACCTCAAATCTGACTGGTCAGCATCAACTTTAATTGTCGATGTAAGCAGATTCACTGTGTGATGTGCAACGGATTTTTCATCATGAACACCACCATGATGATGAGAAGAAGAAAGCCACCGACCCAATAATCCAGATCCAATCTCAGAGCTATTTCGCTGACCGGAAAGCTGACTGCCAGCTCCCTATTGATATACCAAGAAAAAACATAAGAGCATAATAGGGCTTTGATCACAAACAGCACTTCAAGTGCACTACTTCTCAACGTTTTTCCCAATGCAGGAGAGCAGGAAGAATCTTACAGATGGTTTGCTGCACTGCTTGCGGTAGTAGTACAGCATTCCACGGCTATCAAGGACAAAAAATCTTCTTTTCCAGTCCCCTCTCAAACTTGATGAACGTTTTGACAGATATCCTTGTCGAATGGTTTGAACCTGTAGGAATATCCAGAGTTTCAGATGCAGATATACAGTACATTGATGCAAAAGCATCAGTAGGAATAATAAAATGTCAGAAACAGAAATCCAGGATAACTTAATATCTTCTTTAAACCTTTCCCTTCGCAGCAGACTGCATTACTGCCTCTATCATTTTATGTGAACTTCTACCTATTGCTTGTATACCATCTCCATTAGGAGATCCATTAGAACCATTAGAAGACAATCTGCTCTCTCTGTCAACCTGCCGTTTGTACTCTTGCATTCTTTCATTTAAAGCTGCCTGCTCATAGTTGGATCTTTCCCTTGATTGCCGTGCATAGGTCATGACCTGCAGGACTTGTATTTCAACAATTAGAACATATACATGCATAGTGGAATCAGAATCGTAGGAATCATCAGTAATAACAAGATACAAAATTCCCTTTTGCTTTGGGTTGGTTCAAAAGCCATATCAACCATAAAATCTTATAGAATGCTATGACTAATCTCTCAAATAACTGATACAGTATTCAGTATAGGGATATTAGTTTTCTTTTGCTTTGAGGAGAACCATTGGATGAAGAAAATACAATTCGATCAGATATGTAAGGATATATATCTCGGTCTAGAGAAAATTTATGATAACAAACCTGATTAATGTATGGCTCCATTTGATGCAATAATTCATAGCCCTATAAATGACAAAAGTTCATCATGAGCAAGTGTGAGAAACAATCGGAAAGAAACTGAGAAATCCTGCCATGTGATAACCTGTTTGAAGTATCGAAGATGTGCATCCATAGTCCCACTGACAGCTTCCAAAAACTCAAATCGCTTTTTGGCTTCAACATTTGAAAGAGCGGTTACCTGTCATTGTAAACCACAGTCATGCAATTACATATCTTGAACCAAATTTGAATTATCACAGCAACATCAATTTAGAAATCATCTGTTAGCAATTCACTCACTAGATTAAAACGAGCCTGCTCAAATGTTGACCTCGCATTATGAAGTTCCTAGAATAACTCCAACCATGTCAGAGTATGTAAGAAATAACCATCAACATATCTACATAGGTAAGAATGTCAGATACATGAAATTATAAACCAAAGCAACCCATTTTGCAAGATACCTCTTCCAAAACATTGGCAATATTACTCTTCGTACTTTTCCTCAGTGAAAGAAACTTTTCACGAGCCTACAAGATCATACAAAATGATACAATATAACTATAAATTTGATTTTAGGCCAACTCAAAAACTATAATATCACATTCAAGAAATGTGAATAATGCAAGCAAGCAAACTACACTGATAAATAAATTCAACTTCTAAAGCACCTGGTCATAAATGAGACTAGCCTTGTCAAAGCGTTTACGTGCTTCCTGCACTCACAGAAGATATTTTAAAACAAAAGGTTAAACAAATAAAACAGATAAGACATAGATTAATACACAGATTGTTAGCAGTTGAATGAATCTATAGCAGAGCAATAAATATATAAATAACCTGTCTTTCTCTTAATAAGACTGTTTCACATAGTATAAGTTAATAAGGCAGCCAGCTTTTAGCTAGTTCCAAAACCTCCCAACTTTATAGGGTAGCTTAAATCTCATTTGCAAGAAAGGTGGTTACCTTGACCTCAAGTAAATCAATATTGACAAACTGCAGTAATTTGTCATTTAGCTCGGTTTCAACCTGGAGAGACAAGATAGCAGTTCACAACTTCTAATATTATTGAATGTCAATATGATTGGATGATGAACTGTATAAAGTATCAAAGTTCAATACAGATGTAACATTTGTATTCTTAAAATGTTCAAAAGATATAAAAATGACATCATGACAGTTTCAAAAAATTTAGTGCATTGCAATTTTAAATATCCATGCCAAAAACAACCAACAAAAGAATATTTAGTACTGAAATTTCTAAAAGATTATCATTTTCTCAGTAAGGACTCCTACAGCAGCAGTTGGAGAACGGAGAAAACTGAATTTATCCAAAATCAGATCTTTGGTCCTCACTCCTCCGTAATAAATTTGATATTCATGCACAAACGATATTTCAGAAATTTACCTGGGACCGAAGAACTTCCTTGTATGTCCCAATTTCTCTCAATGCTATGGTAAACTTGGTCATAACCGGCCCTAAAGAAGGGGGGAAAGGGTTCAATTAAAGCTATGGTACCATACCAAAATATAATTTGCATGTGATGTCAGAACTGAAGAACAAAATGAGAAAGCAAGAAAAAAAGGCTTTTGGACATCTTATAGAGATCAATCCAATAATTATTATAATACGAATAATACCAAAGCAAACAAATTGAAGCCACTACCACTAAGACTGTCCATTTGTTCAAGGTACATATGTACCCACCAATGTAAAAGCAAGTGCAACAAAAAAGATTTGGCACAAAATTTGAACAAATACATACCTCCAAAAGCAACACTAATAGGGTCATTATGTCCTCCACCAAACATTTCAAGGGCACTTGCAAAAGCAATGTCCCCATCATATCCCTCCCCAAGTCCTTCACTGCAATCAGAGAAAAATAAATATTTCCAAAACTCAAGGCTTCAATAGCAAGAAGCAGACCCCCTCCCTCTCCAGAGGAAGAAACCAAAAAAAGGCAAGAAAGTCTATTCCACTTGAGAGCTACAATCATGCAACTGACTTTACAGTAACAGTTAGGATATTCATGAGTATCAAAAATCCTTGTTTAACACAGCAAGCATGGAACTAGGTTCAAGTACCAAAGAATTATACTAATGCATACATAACCATTAAAGTTTTTGTTATAATGCAAGGTTGCATTCACATTTGTCTTCATATGCTTGACCCACATGTAAGAAAGAATGTTGAAAAACATATGGAAGTCCTTGAAACTAACAGAAATTTAAGAATAAATACAAGCAATGACTATTAATGCATAGTAACGGACACCCTGTTCAAAGGCATAAAGAAATAATCAACAAGCAACAAGTACGTCACCCATTATAAAGACATGTTGAACTATTTCTTTATTTAATTTAGAACTCAAGCTCGGCCATGTTACATTCTCGTATACTTCTTTCATAAGGTAAAAAGGGGTCTTGCTTGAATAAAACAATCAAATTCATAGATACATTTGATGATCTAGACATACGTGTATTTTCGACATCCTTTGTAAAACCTTAAGCTTCTCTCACGTAACAACTCGGCACTTTCCTCCATGCACTGTATCTGTCTCACCAAATAAAATTATATAAATTATTTAGACATAGTCCATAAATAACCAAACAGATATACTATCTCATGAAGCTCTAACATTAGTGTCCATCAGAGGAATAGTATGTTAGAACATAAAATTAACATGACAGGAAATCAAATACTTTACTTTGAAACTTAAAAAAGAAAATAATGGGGAAATCACAACCATTGTTGAGATGGCAGCAAGGAAACATGCCTAAAGATGCTAGCCAAATTATGATACTCAAGTAAGCATGAGAACATTTCAAATCCATGAGAAAATACAGTTACAATCTCCCTATAACCATGCATAATTGTAGAGGTAAACAAAGTCTTAAATCTTAATTCAAAACGAGATACTCCAACCCGCTACAATCGGCGTGTACAAAAGACAAATGTTGATGTCAAATTGGCGCCTGACAAAAATATTCATGGACATAAAAATGTTCGGTATAAATCTTCCAACTTGATTTCATTATTATCTCTTCCTATTCATATAATGAACTTAGTCACGTCAAAATTAAGAGCATAACAGATCATATGTATATCTGTACCCTATAGTTTCAACTTTCAATTTTCAGAAAATACAACTCATTGCAAACCAGGAGAGATGAAGGATCACTCTTTAAACAGTCTTTCAAACCTACCAATAAGGATACTGATAGTCAAGCTAGAAACCCAGCTTCGCACATGCTCTAACTCTATTTACAATAAAATAAATCTCTCCAAATCTACAAAACATTTTTTAAGCCAAAATCTACAACATTAATTATACAAAAACTACAGCTGATCTAGCCAAATTCTTTGAAGCAGCCAATCCCCCGTTTACTTAGCTTATAAACTTAAAGGATAAAATTAACGGGGAAATGTTCCCGTAATCCCGTTTGATTTCTATCGTTTGCCTGACTTTTCTCCGACAACCAAACGCGAATAAAGCGCTGAAGGTTACATAAACAGCAATCAAATTACGCAAACTGAAATAATTCAGCTAAATATGGAAACGATCTTGAGGAGGGAGTATTAAATCTAAAATGTTCCCAACTTCCTTTCAGTGTAAAGAACATCGAGAGATAGAGAGAGTAACCTGCTTCCGAAACATTGGAGAGTCATCGAGCTTAGCGAAATGCATTGTAAAGGCGACGATTCTTTCTTCTCTTCACGATAAATCTTAATTACCATCACATCAATGCCCGATCCTTCGTCTAACAAAACTAAACCCTTGAGATCTCCCTTTCACTCCGATTTAACCCCTCCAAAAATAAGGAAAGACGCCGTCACTTGACAGCTTAATTAACAAAAGACAGTCGGCTTCCACAGCAAGAAATTCGGCTCCATCAACTCGATTCACATCGATTTCACGGCATTTAAGTCGCCAGAAAAGTATTTTTTTAAAGAAAAGAAAGAAAAATCTTTTTTTAAAATCTTGTTTACAGTTCCCTTTCTTCACTTTCTGTGTGTACTGTTTGCCTTGTAGCTTCAATTCAATTACTAGAAGGTTTAAAAAAATAACCGAAAGTAGAGAAGTGAAAATGAAATAAAACCCTAGAAAATAGAGTAACAAGAAAAGAAAGTGAAGGTAAGGGACAAGAAAACATGAGATTTTGATTATAGGAAGTGGATTCTTGGGAATTGAGTGTTAAATTACAACAAAAAAGGGAATTAATTACGCTATTGTTTCATTATCATACATTATTAAACCCTAAAAAATGTCCCAAACATGTGTTGAGAGTGAGACACTGCGACAAACAGTCTTAGATAAAAGCGAAAACACACAGACATAATTAGCCTTCACCTCCTCTTTGCTTTTGCTTTTGTTTTTCCCCTTTTCGGTTTGGTTTCGTGAAGCCAACATTTTAACAGTGTGTTGCCTAATACCACTACGTCGTCGTTTCGAGGATGTTCTTGAAAACGGCGTTACGACTGTGCGTTTCTGACAGGGGTAAACCCTTGTTTGGGAGGAAAAGGGTAAAAGAGAAAGGTGAGCGAGTGCAAGTGGAGAGGCGTGTGATCAAATTTCCTGCTTTTTTGAGGTTTGAACGGGAGGGAATTGGGGAATCACGCGCCGTGAGCGAGTGGTGGTGGGTCATAGAAACTGAAAGATGCTTCTGTCTCGCAAACTCAGCAATCGAGGAAGCGGGACCCAACCTAGAAGAATCAGTCTTTCCCTCTTCCATTTCCACTTCCTTGTTCCGGTTCGCTCCAGTATGGTTTCGTACCAAAAATTTATTTATTCTTTTCTGGGTAATTTAATTCCGTCTCTTTTCCCTTATATTTCTACTAATCAATCAAAATAAAATTTTATTAGTTTTTCAGTAAAAATATTTATTTAAACAAAAATAGAAGAAGAAAGTGTTAATTTCCATTAGCGATGGAAAACGAGGCGGAAGAGTCTGGTGTGGATACCTCTCTTCATACTTATATTTATCTAAAATTTTATATATATTACTTATTCAGCGTTCACAGTAAATATAATTTTTAAATTCACACTCATTTACGCGATACATTCTTAAATTCACTCTCACACCTACTAATCAATTGGTTACTTACCACTTATTTCGCACTTACTTATACTACCTTTAAAGAAATTTACTTATCTCATAAAAACAGCTTAAATTTTTTTTTCTTTGCTCCAAAATAAACTAGACTCAAATGTCTTTCTAACCATATATATGATTGTACTTCAAATTTCACTTGTACAAATTATGACCAATTTTTAAAGTCATTATTGAACTAATATTAGGAGTAGTCTAGTGCTCTCATTTTCTTACTTCTGATTATTTAAAAATTTATATTTTTTTTAAAATACTGATTAAAATCGATCTTCGTTTGCTCTAAACGAAACTAGACTTATTCATGGATCACTTCTCAATTTTTATATAAAATTTTAGTATTTGTTTGAACTCACTGCATAGCGTAGAATCCTTGACAAATTTATAAATTTATTTTTTGACTTTATTAATTATTCTAGAATTATTTTAAACTCTTACAATCATATTTTCACAGGAATGATAATTCATATATTCATTCGTCAAACAATTACACATAAATGAAACACATGTCGTTTATAAAAAAAAATTATCTGATGAGAGTGAAAGGTTGGTGTTTGTTATCCCACAGGGCCACACCACTTGATATATATATATATATATATATATATATATATATATATATATCATTTTCAATAAAAATACTTTTGTTCATATTTTTTTATATAAAAAGCTCTTATTTATATGGTGATAATGGACTAACGGATATGGGGTGAGTAGAGTTTCAAATCCATCCATTGTTTACTATCCATGATGAGGATGATTTTGATATCTATATTTACTTAACATTTATTAAATTTATATTCATATTCGCCTCAATCAGGACCGATACGATGTGAAATCTACGAAATTATATTCATTCCTTATTTTCGTATTGATCAAAATATCTAATATATTATGGATGGTTGGATGGCGGGGCCTGAATATTAAAACTGAGTAATGCAAGGGCGACCCAGAACTTAAGCTCAGCTTCTCAACCCATCGGTGCCCCGAAATATCTGCAACAATTGAACATCACATTTGGTGAGGGGATTCGAAACAAAGCACACACATACATAATTATTAGCTGTGTAAAAAATTCTATAAATTAATATTAAATTTAAAATTAAGATGTTCAAAAGTTCGGGTTTGATATGATTATTAAAAGCATATAATTTTATTCATTTATGAATTATAATTTTGGACAAAATCGAATAACTGGTCTTACGATTATCTATAATATTTTTAAATTTTACGCATTATAATGTAGAGTAGTCCAATAATTTTAATGTCATCTTATTCTTTGAGAACGTTTTAGTCTTGAATTTGATTATATAAAGGTTTAAACTCTCAAACTTTTCGAACAATTGAATGCAATAAAAAGTTTAACTCAAATTGTCAAGACTTATAACGTTTTATATTACTAAACCAATGGATATTTGACTCAATTTAATGTATACAATCGAACTCAATAAAAAATTTAACATGTATAATCACACCAAATTAAAAATCGACATATTATATGATACGCTTCATCAAAATTTACTTGTAGATTTAAGATTATCTTTTTATAGTGTATATTATTATATTCACCCACGAGTACCGTAGGACTAGTAGACATTTATTTGATACTAAAGAAATAATTAGGTAATGGATGGTTGGGCCGGACTCAGCTTGAAAGCCCGGCTGGAAAGAATAACAACCAATCAGCAGCAGCAACCGGATTAGGAGTGGACATTTGATCGAGTCAAAATAGTTCGAGTTAGTCGAATTCAAGAGTTATATTTTATAACTTAAATTTTATTAAAAAAATACGAGTTAAATTTATGAAATTTATATTGTAATTATAAATAGTTATAATGTTATGGTACTAATTAATTACAATTTAAATGATTTTTTATAACTAACTAACTATATATATTTTTAAAAAACTATATTATATATATGGACGTAATAAATGGTCTTAGTAAAATAATTGATGATATAAGACCGGCTTTAAATGTTTATCATAGCACACTGAGTTCGAATTTACAGTATATTTAAATGATTTGGCCTCTAATCTCTACCCGTCTACCGGCCTCCAATTATTCAAATTAAATTTACCTCAGATGTTTAAAAACAGAGAACTCTGAGCAAAGGCGGTGGTTTGAAACATTAGATTCCCCAAAGCCAACTTCGACCGCACCATGGACGATAGCTTCAAACTTCGAGTGCAAACAATCTTCGGATCTCTCCAATCATCGCATTCTTCATCTCAGCCGCAGCAGCAGTCGCCTCTCTGGTCTCTCTCAGACGAAGAGGTCGAGAGGAGGAAATGGAGGAGAGAATCCGCCGCCGATCGAGAGGATACGTTGTGTTCGTCGTCGTTTGATGAGTTCTTGAAGGAGGAAAGGAAGTATAGGAGTGGGAGGCGTAAAGAACTGGAGGATGATCTCGATAACGACGACGTCGACAACGAAGGTGATAGAAGTTCGAATCAGTCGCGTAGTAGAGAAATTGATGATTATGGAGATGAGTTGGAGATCAGATCTTATATTGGAATGGATTCCACTCTCGACAATGAGGTATATTAAAAAAAATCGTTCTCTAAACTGTATAAAATTCTTTAGCTATTATTTAATTTTGTTTTCTAAACTGTATGTTGGAATTGATTCTGTCTTGTACGAAAAACAACTGGTTATTTAGGTTAAGAAGTTTTGAATTTTGATTGTCAGGGGCGGGTAAGTTGATTTTTTAAGCAAATGCTTAATGAGTGGCCTTAGAAGGTTTCGGGCCTAGAAAGAGGATAATGTGAACGTTTTTGCTATTTTGAAATTAAGATGACATTGCCTGTAACGTGAATCAAATAAGCTCTTGACAATTGAGAAACTTCGACTTATGTTTCGAGAAGGGTGTAATTAATCCAGGATGATAGGAATGAATCAGGTTAATTATGGTAGAAGAAGAACCCTTTATTCTGAGATGATTGAAAACCTGCAGCCTTTACCATTTATATGGATGGATTGAAGGCATTAGGCACATATGGAGTAGTCTACGAACTACGAAGATGGTTTGAATTTAGTATCATGCATTTACTGCGGTGAATTAGCTAAAATGCATTGTTACTTAGGCCAACTTCAATGGTTCTCACATGTATTGATTTATTAATTAGTTTATTTTATGCTCTAGCTTAAATCCATAACAATTAAAGGAATTCTACATGTTGAGTGAGTATAGGAGAGAAATTGTTTCGGTTGTTTAATACATTTGTCAAGAATTTGGTGAAATATTATGTGTGCAGAGTGCCTGTGTGTTTTTCTTTTGGTCTTCAGAACTCACCCCACCTCTTCCTTTTCTCCTTTAACATATTTGCAGTTGAGCTGATATTTGTTCACCTTGTGTCACAGGAAGAGGAAGATCAATATGACAAAGTGGCTGCAGGCAGGGAAAATGCTGGTGAACGCCTTTATATGAGTGACATTGCAGACCATGGGTCTTTTTTGAATTCTCATTATATCCTTCAAAGAGCATTGAACCATACCAGTAGCAAGGACCACCGCGCAAATCATATGGCCGCAAAAATCAGGCTGAAAGAAGATGATGAAGGTCAGAAGGTCAATTATTGTGATAGGTCAGAATCAGAAAATAGGGAATCATCAGACGTGAAGGCATCCGATAACGGTTGCCATTTGAGATCTATATTAAAAAGGAAAGACATTGGTATGGGTTTCAAGCCACAAAAGCGTGTGAGGTTTGACTGTGCTTATAAAAATGATTTGGAAGAGCAGTTTGAGAAGTCTGAGGATCATCATTCTGAAGATCCAGATGATGTATCTCTACTGGCTGAACATGCCATGTCACTTCCAGATTATCTACGAAATCCTTCTAGGTATACACGCTATAGTTTCGGTTCATCAAGTGAAGTTAGTGAAGAGTCTAATGCTCAAACTTCGGAGAATGTCCTTAAACTTGATCCAGAGCACGGGGATGCACCTCGTGATCTTCCAAAATTGGTGACTTTTATCCCAAAGAGAAAACCAGGCAACCTTCAACTACAAAGTGGTATCCGTGACCTTCAGGAGAAGGAATATGAATGTAAGAAGTCAT
This sequence comes from Hibiscus tridactylites, assembly GCA_958450335.1. Lineage (NCBI taxonomy): Eukaryota > Viridiplantae > Streptophyta > Magnoliopsida > Malvales > Malvaceae > Hibiscus > Hibiscus tridactylites. Next base: position 88,768,833 of record OY288281.1, read on the forward strand.
TGCACCCAACAAGGCCTCCTGTGGGCATTGCGGCAGGCGCAGCCGAGGATGGTGAAGATGATGCAACAGAAGAAGCTACACCAGAAACCAGTGCTGCAAATGGTACTCCAGTTATCCAAAAAGGTGGTCGCAGCTATAGAGTAAAATCACAGCCATTGAACCTCGACAGCTTTTAACTATTTAAAGGTTTGCTAATAAAATATCTTGAAGTAGTTTTAAGTTTTTACTGTTTTCCCGAGATCTTTTTTTTTTCACCACCATAACCGTTATGTTAATACAGCTTTTTAGAATGATTGAGAGTTAGAGGGCCTTTAGTTCACGGAATAAAAACATAAAAACTCCGGTTATTACCTTGTATGGTTTACCTATATTTTGAGCCGACAAAATTAATTTAAATTAGAAAATGAATGAAAGAGCGACGAAAAAATATAGTTTTATTTAAAATTCTCAATCCCTTGTAGAAACTTTGTATAGTGATTAGTTTTGACAATAATTTCTCTTATTATAATAATTATTTGGTATATAGAAGTTTGTCAGTTTATGAGTTTAGTTTAAGATTTAGGATTTGTGAGAGTTTAATGTTTCGAATTTTGGGATTTTAAGGCTCATTATTCAGATTTTAGAGTTCAAACAAGAAGTGTCGTGTATTTTTTTAGTGTTCGGGTTTCATCCTGAACATAAAATAGTTTTAAAACATGTAATCAATATTTACCTTTAAATAGGTCGGTATAACGCCAAACACTATGTGGTTAACTCCTCCAATCATTTTAATAAAAAAATGATATTAACTTGATTTTTTTAAATACTAAAGTTTCACGTGTTTCCTGCAAGAATCAATCAGCCCCATTTGTGCCATTTTTAAGAATTATCAAAGGTGCTGATTATAATACATATTTCAACTCCTAATAGAGTCATTCCGCAAATTCTTCAAAGCAAGAATTATTTGGTTGAATCTGGTGCAACATACGAATTCATGAATCCGGAAGTGTTTTTGAAAATAGTTTGCTGATGTGTGAACGGATTGAAAAGGGCCACAGCCCCTGCCACCTATTGAATACCTCCGACCCTCGGGTACCTCTGGCTCATACAAGTGCTCTCGTCTCGTGGATGAAACCAGACTTCCGATGTCAGAAAGTCAACTCGGACGGAGCTATGAAAGTTAATTCAGGTCTAGCAGCCGCGGGAGGGGTAGTTCCTGATCACCTCGGCAGCTGGTTGATAGGGTATGCTCGTAATACCGGTTGCTGTTCAGTTCACGAAGCATAATACCGGGGGAGCTTTCGATGGTCTGGTTCAAGCTTGGAACCTAGGTGCGAGGCAGGTAATATTGGCTATCACCGGTCCACCGCGCTTGGATGTTCAATGTGTTGTACTGAGGAGCATTAAACAACTCCCGTGTCTTCGTATTGTACTGTCTTTTTAGTGCAATTTAGTATGCTGTTAATATGTTTTGATTAATTTCATTTCAACACGTTTAAATGTTGTGCATGTAGGTAGAAATCAAGATAGACTCATAGAGCAAACTAAGGAGGATGGCATCGAGTTGCCGCCAATCGAGTTCAAGCAACCATTAGTTCCAAACCAATGGAACGCTCCGATCCAAGCTCAGTGACAATGAATTCAATCAATTTTATGTATTTGCAGAATGGAGAATTTATATTTGGACTGATGCAATTTCACAGACAGTCTGGGTGAGGCTATTCTCAATAAGAAGATACAAAGTTCCAAGTCTTCAGGAAACCTTTTGCACATAACATGCAGTTAAGACGCGCAAACAGTAACAGCCGAATAATGAGTGTATGCCTCTGCATTACAGTTGCATGTCACGGCCTGCAAGGTAACAAACTCGTCAACTTGACTAGCTCGGAATTTTTTAAGTCGACTCGACTCAATCAAATGCTTACCCCTATTTGTATGTAGACCTAGGTTCCTAGTGATCCTAAACTCGGGGAGGTCCAGCAAAACACTATTATGATCCCAGAAGGACGGGAAGAAGAACTTACCAGAGAACGCAAATGCATCATTTTGGATAGAGAATGTCATAGTGGCCGGGACGATATAGCAAGGTAATAAAAGGCTTGACAGGAACAGTGCTACCACTTGTAGCATTTGATTTATCACCCGAAGTAGGAAGAAAATCATGATGGTTTACACTGACACCACCGACATCACAAGAGCTCCGATCAAGGTACACAACACGAATTGGCACGCCCAAAGCATCTGAAAGGGCAGTAATGTGCACATGATCACTCTCTTCACCCATTGGCTCTACGGATGATTTGCAAAACTACAAAACAGATTATATTACGAGAGGGAAACTTAAAGTCACCAACTTACCAGAATGCATAAGAAATGTGATATGCAAAGGAATTTTGGTATGATTGAAAAAAAAAACTGATGTAAACTGTTCAATATCATAAATATCAGTGCAATACATGACTAGGAGAACTGTCAACAAGGCATAAGAAACAGTTGCTATATGTATTATGCTAGCATGAAACTGTAATCAAACATGTTCAACCCCTGAAAGAAAAGACCAAAGATTGCTTCTGTGGCGTTTAAACGAAGTGCCATTCAAAAATGCATGAAGGGATGCCGAGTTTTGTAAGCATACAAAAAGCTCTATTATATTAAACAAACCTGTTCTACTGTTGCATTTGTTAATCCCAAAATAAAGGGTTCGAAGAACTCTGAACGCTTTCGTATTTCACCAGAGGTAACAAATCTGAAAAACATTACAACTAACCAACCAAACTTTCCATGAGATACACAAAGGAGAAAAACACATTAGTCCCTCAAAAAAATTTGCCCCACTCACCATAGTCAGAAATTGACTGATCTCGAGTCCTTAGTATTAACTCATCCTGACTGACAAAGGGGAAAAACCTTGTTAAGAAACTCGGACTCATTTAAATTTCAACAGATGTAGGCAACTAAAAAATTTGGATTCAAGACACATGATTATCAGTTGGCAGTGGTTATTGTTACAAATGGCACTAAAAAGGAAAAAAAAGCAACTTAAACAAGGAAAGTATCAAGGCAAAGTAAAATGATGTACACCTTATGGAATCTTCATTTCCTTGAAGAACACAGTCCAGCTGCTCAAGGAATAACTGGGAATTTTTCACATAGAAGCACATAAATAAAATATTGGTGTTAGAGACGGGAAAACATAAGCAAGGTGCTTCGTGAAGAAAACTGTCAGGCTAATAAACAATAGAGGAACATCATTTCTCTCAAAAAGTACTCATCAAATAGAAACAGAACTTTGCACCAAAAACAGCACAGGAAAGCTAATCCTTCAGGTACAGGGGAAAATAAGCCGCAACCTAGAAACTAAAATATTTATAGCTTCCTTACTCCATGGGAATTAAACCTAGAGTTATTTTAAACAAGATAAATGCTAAGGGCTTTTTCCTGAAGAAAATATGAAAATGCATGAGCAAGCAATACTAAAACATCTAATAACAGTGTAAAATAACCTCCATAATTTCTTGAGTTTATAATTCATTTTTGGAATGGTAAAGAAGACCCCGTTTGGAAATAGTAAAAGGGATTGAAACACCATGATGGCTAAATATTTCCTGATTTAATTTGTCCTGAACATATTTTAGGACTGGAGAACTAAAGCAACAAAATTAGGAAGAACAAACCAGTGCCACTGCATCCCAACATGCATATAATAAGAATAAGGACTCGCATTGCATCAAAGTAACATCTGACAACTCTTCGAGAGCTGGGTTTTATAGGAATTTCTAGAAGAACTTATATAACCATTTTTTTCACACCTACCAACCCCTTTCTAGAGGAGGCTTCTACAGGGGGGGAATGTAGTAATAACAATTCGGGGAGGTGCAGAATTACAAGTTGACTGTAAAAGTGATTTTCCAGGAAAACTTCGCATCAGAAGGTATTTAGAGATGTCTACTGTACGTATACACCTAAACATTTGTAACAATGGGGCAAAATGCACAAAAACCAAGACATTAAATTGTCAAACATATAAGAAACTGAAAAAAATAAACTATTTCAGCTAAGAAAAGAACAGAAGAAAGATGGAAAAATTTAATAGTTTACCGCAAAAAAGTCCTCAAATGTAAAATCTGTATAACCTAAACCCTGAAGTGTTTTTCTACATTCTTCAACATTGCCTTTGATACGATCAACCTCAGCACGGTCTTGTGATTCCAAAATATGCTCCTATTAAGTATTAAAAAATTCAGAACTTGCAATTTCTAGAGTAAACGATGTCTCTCCAGCAAGAAGCTTGGAGACAAATTAGAGGAATACAAATAAAACACATCTATAACAGGTACTATGACATACAAGGTATGAAAACATAAAACTCCGGAAAAAGCAGTTTCCATCTCCCCATGTCCTTCTAATGGCAGCATATTGTTGCTCAAGTACCTGCATTAAGGATAACCATCAATGCCTCTTGTTTAGAAAATATATATAACTAAATAAATAAGCAAAGAATTGCGGCATCGAGTAAAATGGACACACAACCATGAAAGAAAGATACCTTTATTTTTTCTAGCAATATAGAGCTTCCTGATTCATATTCAGCTGCCAACATAGAGAGTGGTTCCTGCAGTTCCATATAACAAAATTTCTTGGCATCACGTGTAACCAGTAAGTTTAGCAAAAATAATGGAAGTTGTCCTTGCACCACAATATTCATGCAAAGCCAAAATATGAATCATGTAGACAAAAAAGGCCCAATGACTTTCAAATATCATGCTAAGTAAACAAAAGGAAAAAATTATTTTGGCATGTAAATAGGTGACAACTAAGAAACAGCATAATGCAAAGACTTGCATCCTAGTTATTTAAGCTGCCAAAAATGGTGATGCAAGTAACCCATATAAAATGTATCAACATGAATTATGTACAAAATACCGTCCATTCTTCATTGGCATGGCCGGATAATCAGCAATTGACAAGGAAATAAAGTGACAGTACAGCATAAAGAAAGTAGGATGCAAAAACAGTCAAATACAACACAAAAGATGCTACGTATATTAACTGGTAGATTTAAGAACAGAAAATGGACAGAGTCTTTTATATAACGCACATCGGCAAACTGAATGTTAATAAAAAAGAAAGCAAGAAAAGAGACCTAAACAATAAGCCAAATGCAATTACGCAACAATGTTTAGAAATCTCAAAGAATCATGTGCTTTTCTCACCTTGTCACCAACAAATGGAACTTTCTTGGCTTCTTCAGCATGAATGACAGATTGCTGCTGCATGATATCATCATCTGCGAAATTTGCCCAGTCATCAACTTCAGAAATGGGAATGGACACAGCAGACTCCTTGTCAGAAATGGGAATGGATACAGAAGACTCCTTTTCCCCATCAGCTACCACTCCCTCCTGGTTTTGCATCTTTCCTTCACAGAAATTCAAGTGAATTTTATATCTGTTCTTCATAAAAAAGAAGAAATTTCCCAACCAGACAAAGGGTTAGGGCCTCCACTTAGTGGAAACTTCATCACATTAAAGTAAAATTCATCTTCACATCTAATCATGAACTAAACCAATCAAAATAGAAGATCCCAGGCCCCATGAGTTTCTTATGTCGGGAAAAAACAAACTAAAAATTCATTAATTTTACGATTTTATGATTCTAACAGGAAGCAAAGGAGTCAGAAAATTCCATATAAACTCGTTTCATGTTCTTGTTTGCAGAGTTCTCAACAGTGTAAATTGTAAGCAATCCATAATTTATAGCTACTAACTATAAAACCCAGAAATGACAAATGTAGCGGCGATCAACTATACAATTTAGACATCCATGCATGATGAATCAAAGTTATTCAAATTACCGTGAAATTTTAATGAATCTATATAAGCGTGATTCTTACTTCTCCACTTTCCAGACCCATTAAAATATTTTATTGGAATAAGCACTAAGCATCAAGATTTTGCTAAACAAAATCAATACGAACCACTACTCTAAAGTACAAATCGTAACAAAAAGGAACCCTTTTCATTCTTTAAACGAATAGAAGAACAAGAAGAAGGAGAGTGTGGAGAAAGCTGAGCTTACCAGAAATTGAAGATTTAGGATTTGTTTTGTCTTCGCAAATTCACAGATCGAAAGCAAAGTGCTACCAAAGGAATCCCCTTTGGCGACTATCTTGTTTTATTTGTTTATGGGTAAATTAACAAAATTATCATTGAGTTTTAAGCTCAAATTTATTTTGGTCATTAAAATCTCAAAATGTTTAAATTATTTACAAGTTTAGATATTGAATGCTTTTAGTCATTTTTCTGTTAATTTTTTATTTTTTATGATGTAGACGGCGTTTACTGTCGTCAGCATTATCGTCGACGATTATAAATGGTGGTCAATTTATTTTAAATTTTATCAATCGTTTTATCTCAATTACCTAAACTTGAATTTAACCTACATTTTATCGTAAAGTACAATTTGACAAAAAAATATTTTTTTCTTTTTTATTTTTTTCTTCGGTCGTTGTATGGAGCTCGTTTCTTAATATATTACTTCTCTTTTGTCGACAAATTTTTTTATTGTTCGAATTTTGGATACATTCCTTCTTTCGCTGATAAACGGACATCGTCAAAAAAATTAACGGAGGAGTGACGAAAAACGTTCAATATCTAAACTTCAGTGAGTAATTGAATGTTTTGAAACCTCAGTGACCAATATAAATTTGAGAATAAAATTTAGTGACAATTTACGTAATTTATCTTTTGTTTATTTAGGTGTTAAATTCCGTACCCATTTAAACATAAAAATATACTTTATTTTTTTGTTTAACTCTGCTATATGGAGCAACCTTGTCGACTTAATTTTTTCTGTTCACAATAGCATAATTCGAATTTGTTTAAGAGACCTATCGCCTTATCCTGCTTGACCAAGTAACCAAGTGATTGTTAGTATAGAAAATATAATTTAAATAAAAATTTTATATTAAAATATTTTGGCTATGCTTTAAAAATAATAGCAAAGCTGATGTGATTTTTTATAATTGTTTCTTAATTTTTACACCATTTTCTTTTTTTAATCAACTGGTTAAGTAGTATCATTTAATTGGTCGAATGATATTAAAGAAAATAAAATTTATTCTTTACTTGATGAAGGACCTCTTACACAAGTGGTCCAACGCTTAGCCAGTAAGCTAGGCATGGAATCCAAGCTGAATCCACAAAATAAATATTTAACTTTTGTAACTATCTTCAAATTAAATAAATATATGTTCATTCGGATTTGTAAAAATTCACATATTTTTATGTAACACGTCCTTTTCTTCAACGACGTCAGATAGAGAATTAAAAGTGATAACGAAATGAATCTTTAAGGAAATTTTTTAGGGAAAAAAACTTTAAGGGCCAAAATAAATATTTAAATATATATATCAAGGCCAATTTATAAATTAAGGTTTGTATATACTAAACTGTATTTTTGAATAGTCCTTTGATATGTAGTATTTGTTCATACATATTTTTAATTTTTTGACAAAGTATAATATATATTTATACATATTTTTAATTTTTTTGACAAATTACATATACCTTGCAGATAAAACGATTTAAATAATAAAGAGAAAACGAAGAAACTAAATGGTTACCGTTAATTGCACCCAAGTTTTTGAACGGATGGAAATTCTCTACCCTTTTTCGGTGCCCCTACATATGCCTCACGCTCAAAATTAACTTTAGGGTTTAGAGTTTTAGGTTAGGGGGTGTGTTTAGGGTTTAGGAAAATTAGGGTATGATGTATTTTTAGGATATATGGTGTAGGGTTTAGCAGTGGCGGATGTATATGGTTCTTTGGGTGGGCCTGTGCCCACCCTGAATTTTTCAAACCTTACACATTTAGCTTTAATTTTCATAATTTTTATGAATTAGTCCTTAAATTTTATGACTTGTGCCCACCCTGAAATTTTGAGATTTTTATGACTTGTACCCATCTTAAAAAATGTTTTGATTTGTGCCCACCCTCAAAAAAGTTTCTGGATCCGCCACTGGGGTTTAGGGTTTAGAATTTAGGGTTAGGGTTTATAATTTAATTTTGTAGTATTTTTTAGTGTTGTGGCATATGTAGGAGTACCGAAAAGAGGCAGACGAATTTTATCCGTTTTTGAACACAACCTCACTACTACGCTTCCAAACATTGGTGGAACCCCATATAATTTTGAAATTTTTATGACTTGCACTCAAGTTCATTTCTAAACTATTTTAAAGTTTATATATTTGGCTTCTAACTTTTTAATTTATGAATTAATCTCACCACAATCACCCAGCACATGCAAAGCCGACTCACAAACATGAATGGACTTAGGCGTGTTGGAAGGGGCAGCCGCATCCCTTAAAAAATTTAAACTCTCATATAGTTTATATATATTTTTTTGTTTTATCAATAATTTAAATTCGTGCCCCTTAAAATTTTATAATTTTACACCCTCAAAATTTAATATAATTTCGTAATAATTCGCACTTCTTACCTAAAATTATGTGTCTGTCGCTGCTCGCAATCGTGTCCACACAATGGAGAGGCCGCATCACCCGTGAGGTGCCTACATACAGGTCCAGCATTAGTTAAAAGCTTATCTTGCAAGACAAACCAAATGAAGAGCCCAACTATTTGAGGACCCAGAAACACCAAGGTTGATGCCAAGTTGAATCACAAGTACCCCAACTTTGGTGCGTCCACGGTCTATCAGCTCGACGATCAGAGAACTCAAAACGACGACTCCATCTCCAAATGCATTTTCCGGTTAAAAATTTAAACTGTCTATTCTTTTTTTTGTTGAAATGTTGAAAATTTAATCTCGTCTCTTTAGATGACGCTTAGTATGTTATCTTAATGATCTATCAAAAATAAGTTGTGCTTGAGCTACAATAATATTACTTTATTAACGAAATAATAATATTATACGTATTTTTATATTCATGTTGACGGTGTTTATTTTTCATCGCCAATAATGATGTTTGTTTATATGTGGTCATATTTTATTTTTATGTTGCTAATTTATGCACTAGAGTGGCTTTAGTGAAAATATCCCTATTAGTCCATTCTTGTTTTGTAGACACTCCTCATAATTTTTTATATTTTCTTTTTATTCAATAATACTGGTAGATATTATTTGTAAAAAAAATAATGTTTTCTAATGCATGAGTATGATTTTAAATTCGTTAACTCAATTTTTTTTTGGTTGCTTTCTCTTTTTAAGGCTTCACCTTGACTAATCCGAATCGACCCGATTCGCACACTTGATTTTGGTGGGTGAATCTTTCAGTGGGAGTTTTCTGCATACACAATGCTTCGAACCCGAGACCTTACTTAAGTAATACCATGATGCTTACCACTTGGACCAACTTCATTGATTCGTTAACTCGGTTTTTTATAAATAAAAACTTAAAATTTTATTTGAAAATATTTTATCTGTAAAATTTGTTTTAAATACTAAAAAAATAATTTTAAGTAACCTCAAAAACTAAATCAATTTATTTGATATTAATTTCAAATCAAACTTTTTTATCTTCAGATTCAATTTTACAATAGTATTAGAGTTATTATTTATTAAACTTTAAGAAATTGTAGTTTAAGTTATTCAAATTTTAAAAATATATAAAATTACTGTATATTTTTTAAGATATAAACATTTTTTAACTTTTTTGTTTCTAAAAATTTCAATGATTACTTTTTTTAATTAATTGATTTTTTTTTGCTCGGCAAAACTTATTATTTATTTAATAATAAAAAAGCCTTGATTACATGCCTCGTTAAAAACCTCCCTATATGTTGGAGAAAAAGAGTACATGCAATCAAAGACACTATTACAAACCAGCAGTGATCACACTTATAGCTGTTCCAAAACACACAATTCTACTCAAGCCAACAAAGCACCAAACAACTTAAGCTAGCATAAATTTAATAGAATACTTTTTTAATAGATTTAATAGAATACTTAAAATAATAGAATAAGTTTAATATCATTTGTGCATATCAAAATTTACCAAAAATACTTTAATTATTTCTACATACAATATATGTTAAATATAAAAATAAAAATACATGAATTATCATATACCCGAGAGGGGAAATATCTTTTTTGTATTTTTCTCGTACAAATTAAATAAAAGACGAATGAAAAGCGATTGAATCCCAACCACATGTTAATATATATTTTTATTTATGTAGCCAATGAATTGCATTCATGTGGGAAACATGTGCACCGTTGAGTTGCCTACTTGCCTTTATTTCACTATTTACTTTATTTATTTGCCTTTTGTTTTCAAGTGGATTTGTAATTTTAGTGACTGAGATTGTTTTAACACCACTCTGATTTATTCCTTTATTTTGTTTTGGGATAATATACTATTTGATACTTGAAATTAGTTTTACAGTTTAAATCGGTAAGCATAATCTTTATCTAAAGTGGTATTTTATATATTTTTCTGGTTTAAATTGAGACCCAAAATTAGCTTCTATCACACATATTGGAATCAATCTTCACCAAAATATGGGGCAAAAGTCGATTTCTTGTACTAGTTTAGACAAAAAAGAAATTCAAGTATCAAATAGTATATTATCCCTTTTTTATTTTCTCTTTTTGAAATAGGTACATGTATATCTTAGTAGTAGAATTTGAATTCAATGTTTAATTTGATACTGAAGGTTTCGTTGTTCCAATAAACCTCAGATACTTGAACTTAGTTTTTATTCAAATTGGTACTTGAAATTTATGTCTTAGTTCGAGCACTTATTTAGAAGTGAAAAGTTAGGTACGAGTATCAATTTGAACCAAAATCCAAATGTTTAACCCTAAAACTCTATCCTCTAAACTTAAAAACTCAAAATTTAATCAAAATACCCTAAACTATATATCATAAAATCAAAACCTTAAATTATGAACCTTAAAATAAACCTTCAAAACTTAAATTGAATCCTATTATAAGAAATGACTTATTGATGACCATTACATAAATATTAAACTTTAAATACAAATTCAAGTGGCCTAATATATATTTACTGAATAAAAATTCTCTGTCACTTTTCGGTACCCTTACTTATGCCTCAACACTAAAAAACACAACAAAATTAAATTCTAAGCCCTAACCCTAAATTCTAAATCCTAAACCCTATACCCTAAAAATATACACCCTACCCTAAATTCCTTAAACCATAACCCTAACCTAAAACCTAAAACCCTAAGCTCTAAACCTAATTTTGAGTGTGAGGGCATAAGTAGGGGCACCAAAAAAGGTAGAGGATTTCCATCCATATTTACTCTCCTAAAGTTTGAAATATAAATCTTCTTCCCCTTTTCGGTTATGGTTTAATATTAAAGTTTAGAAATTTTAGAGTATGGTATATTTTTTAAAATTTAAAATTTAATTTAAAATAAAAATCTTCTTAAAACATAAAAAATATTGAAAAAAGACACCGAAAAATACAAAATTTTCCAACTTGTCTTTATCTAACGAAATGAAGTAGAAAAACTCCAAAAGACGTGTCCAGTCTCCGATCCAACAAAACTCGAAAATGTCCTGTTCTTAATATCCTCCCCCATTTCCCCCATCATATAGTTTTAACCCCAAATATATAGCAGCACCCTCACTTCGATCCCACACTCTCATTGATCCGCTCCTGTCTTAATCCCGAACATCTTTCCTTTCATAATCATATGTCTTCCCCCTGGCTGCTGCTGCTAGCTATATAGCAATCCATTTTCCCCATATCTCCCAACTATTTACATAGTATTATCAGCTTTTGTCTTTTGGTGGTAAAAAAAAAAGGTGGATCCAAGGCATGGAAAACGTCCGGTGCCATCCGAAACATCGGAGGAGAAAAGCAAACCAGCAGCAGCTTCATGGCCTGAATCCGCAGATATGACGGCCACGGTCACTTCTCTTACTCCAGTCATGATGGGAACCGATGAGCAGCAGCAGCAGCAGCAGTTTAGCTTCCCACAATCATCAGCGCCACAATCTGCGGTTCAAGATCAAGGTACGTATATACATCTATGGCCGACAAGCTTTTTAAGTTTGGTAGCAACTAGGGTTTCAAATTGCATCCAGAACCAGACAACCAAACAGTTAAAAAGATTACGTGTTAAAGATGGATTGTCAAACATGTCTCAGCTGCTTGTGTTCCTTTTGTCTGTCGTCTTTCCCATGTTTTAAAGAGAGATCTCAACGCTAGGGTTAGTCAAGTTCAATGTATCCAGCGGCTAAATCCAAAGCCTACTTTCCGTGAACAACTATCTCTCTCTTTCCAACCAATAAAATAAAAACCAGTGTACTGTACTGCGTTTACACTATATATATTCTTCCGTGCTAGCTTTTTCTTTCACAAAAAAAAATGTTTATTGGATTGAAGATAATTCCAGTTTTCTGGTCAAAAATTCTTATCTAAGTATTTACTACCGGATAAGCTTTAGGAGTTTCACTTACGTGGGATGGTTTCGTTTCTTTTTATAGTTTCTTGTTTGACCTTGGAACATGAGTTACATTCCTTGTCTTTAAAATGTGCCAAACTTTGAAAGTAACTGCTCGTACGAAATCTGGGTTTCGAGCATTAATTTTGTAAGTTTCTTGTGCGGATGAAAATCATCTGCCCCCAAAGTATGCCCCCATTTGTGCCCCTACTTTAAAACAGTGGGTTTAGGGTTTAGATTTTGGGGTTTAAGGTTGGGGCTTAGGGTTAGGGTGTAGGGAATTAGAGGTAGGGTGTATTTTTTTAGGGTTTGGGGTTTGGGGTTTAGGATATAAAAATTAGGGTTATGAGGCAAGATTTAATTTTTAGGCAGGGGGCATAAAAGGAGGCATGATAAAGGGGCAGAAGATTTTTATTCGGTGCTAAAACACTTACCTGTGTCTCCTTTTTGGACCGATCAGGTTGAGATGTGTTGGCTGATTATTGGAAGAAGGAAAGTAGTGATATAGATTACATTGAAACCGGCATGATCAGGGATGGACCTAGGACTTTAGGTTAGGGGGAACCTATAAACTTCTAGGGGCGAACTTATAAAAGTTTAGAGGGGTGGAAATAGATTTTTAATAGAAAATACATAAAAAAATTCTAAAATTTTCCTAAATCATATATGATTTTCAAAATTTTAAGGGTGGCGATTGCCCCCACCAGCACTCCTCGGTCTATCACTGGTCATGATTGCATGTAGCTTTTTTTTTTTTGATGCATTTGCAAAAGGTATGGTGAGAAACCATTGATCAGAAGTAGGGCAATTGCTTGCTAGTATTAATTGAAACAAATGTCTGTTTTGTTTTGTTTATTGGGTTTGGTTAACTTTAGTCCAACATTTCGACAACTCTAGAATTAAGAAAAGGAAACAACCTCGGTCACCACTCACAAGTTACGACACAAAACTACTTTCACACACGTTAGAGCCTAGAGGAGCACTGTCTAATATCCGAACAAAAATGGTTTACCTTTTTTTATGTCCATATATATATGTTACACCAATGATTTTATATCATTTGTCGTGATTGCATGCTAAACAAGACATAAATTTTGGTGTAATATTCTTTCTTTTTCCTATGCCATGTCTTCATATGCATTGCCTGTTTTTGTATGTGAAGAAAGCACGAGGAAAAAACATTACAGAGGAGTGAGGCAAAGGCCATGGGGGAAATGGGCAGCTGAAATCCGTGACCCGAAGAAAGCAGCCCGAGTTTGGCTTGGCACTTTCGACACAGCTGAAGATGCAGCCCTTGCTTATGATAGAGCTGCTCTCAAGTTCAAAGGCACCAAGGCAAAGCTAAATTTTCCTGAACGAGTCCAAGGGAACCGGGAGATGAGCCTAACTGGCCCCGGAGATTCGAGCTCGGTCCGTTCCGAACAAAATATGACACCGGTAGTCGAACCTTCATCGTGGTCGAATCGGGATTCATATCCACACTTGTTCCAATATGCTCAGCTGCTTTCAAGTAGTAATGATGCTGACATCTCGTACTACACTTCGAATCTCTTCAACTTCAATCAAGAGCCTTTATCTCCTCAATTCTCTTCAATGTCAGCATCTTCCACCCTCTCATCACAGTACTACCACCCGGACCATACAAGATTGTCGACGAATTACGATAGCTCTTCCGGTCCTGATTGTTACAATCCGCAACAATACGGGAAGTACTTCGATCCGAGTAGCAGAAGTGACTAGACAAATTTAGCTTCCCAGGTTCTATGTCAAGTTTCAAGAGGGCATTTGCACCAAGCAAGGAGAAAGAATGCATGATTTCAACTGGTGCCACTCTTTGTATAAGAATTGCATATGTACGCTGTAATTCAGAGATATGAATAGGGAGTGGGAGTATGATTCATATTTCATATGAGCACCATAACTTTCAAGGTTTTATGATTTGTTTGCTTCTGTTTTTACTGTTTTCTTAAAGCATCATAAGAAGTAATAGACATGCATCGAGGCTTTTGATCAAATGTATGTTTAACTGGTTAATATATTCTTGATTGAATAAAGGTATATTTCCTTTTGTTAATTAAAGAAGTGAAGACTAATAACAAGTTGGTTTACTGAAATGAGATATTAGGTCCCTTACATAAAATTATAAGTTTAAATTCTAACGTTTTAAATAAAAAAATTAAATTAAAAGAATTGCTCTCATACTGAATATTTATAAAACTCGATTCGAATGCATAGGAATAGGAGAGCTATCAATCAAAATCAGATTGAAAAGTGGGGGTCACTTCGTATATATGTTGGAATAGATTGATGGCTCCACCCTTCAAGTTGCCCATACCGTACTGATACTATGGAGAGGAATACGATAATCGTTACCGGATTCCATCGTTCAACTTTTTTTTAATTAAATAAAATATTATACTCTTACACCAAGATTCGAACCCATATAAATTAATAAAAAAACTAAAACAATGTTTTCCCGTCTAAGACATGTCATTAATATCACATGATTAGTATCAACAAACTATACGACAACAAACTTTTTTTTTTTCATGAATTTTAGTAAGAGTTATATTTTAATGTATAAATTGTGTAAAAAAAGTTATATAACCCTATTGAATTGTGATGGTGCAGCATGTTCGCCGTTTGGGAAATCAGGTGACAGATGCCCTCGCTAAGAATGCACAATTTGATACTTTCGACGTTGTGGTGTTTGGACAGGTGCCTACTTTTGTTATGTCGTTCATCTTATTGGATGGCTCAGGTGTTTAAATTCTGTTTGTATAAGGTTTTGAGAACTTATGGTAAGGTTTTTAATGAGCCACAATCTAGTATTTTATTGTGTATGATTCCTTACGAATGCAATCATACAATTTCATCAAAAAAAAGTTATATAATCTTTTATATTTAGGCTATAAATTTTAAAATCTAAACTTTTAGCCATATACTTTAAATTTTAACTTTAAGCCTTAAATTCTACCATTTACAATCCAAATTTCTAAACTTTAAAATTAAAAGTCTCGTGTAAATTATTTTTTTAATAATGAGGATTTCAAGAATGGTTTTTTTTTCTCGGAGCATTATCTAAAATTGTCGATTAATACTGGTAACCCTTTTAATTACTATTATTTTCCATGTTATTCGCGACCTCGAACATTCTCTTTTTTGGCGGTGACCTGGACTTTTGTCCCATCTCCTCTTTTACCAGAGTGGGCAAGTGATACAAGTGAACCAAACAAAGAATAAATACATTTTTTAGTTAAAAAAGTTTGAGGTGGGTCCATATTTATTTCCTAAGTAATAAATAAAAATGTAGCCCTCGGAGAATTTGGGGTTATTTGCATGCTTTGGAGCGTGGGTGATGTGTTCAAATAAAGTTAATTTAAAGCGTTTATATGCTTAGGAACACGTTATAAGATATAATTTATTTTTATATATTTTTTATATAATTGTAAACACGTTAAAATTTAATCAAATACATCTGATCAAAAAAAAAAATTAATCAAATACATAACGATTCTTTAATCCATTTTGAACAAAGTAATAATTAGGGCTGAGCAACAAATTTGATAATTATTCAAATTGAAAATTAGAGCTGAGCAACTTAAAAAATATTGTAGACAAGTTGTTAATTATTTTTATTTACCGTAGTTAAATGTTCATATTATTTCATTTTGTATGTGTTTTAATTTCGATATTTACTTTGAGAATGTAATTATTTTTTTATTTAATTAAAAAGTAAACTTGAGAAAGTTATTTTGTAAGGAATAGTTATGGAAATGACTTCAAAACTATATCAATGAATGTTTAGAAGTCATTAAATGAAATTATTTTGACAAAATAAAACATGAAATTTTAAAATCTAAAATTAATAAAACTGATGGACAATTTAAATAACTTATCGAATTAATTCGAACCGAATCATATACACCTTTAAGTAATAACGTGTCTTCATTTTATTTAAAATGATGTGGGGGGGTTTCAATGATGAAATTGACCATTAAACAAAACGCATGCAGAAGCTCAAGTGGGCCTTGGCCTAGTTGTGGAAGAAAGTTATGTTGAGTGGTCATCTTGACCCTACAAAGCCCAAGTGCCCACAAAACGACAATAAATAAATAAGGAGAGGCTTCTTCCTTTTTGAAAGACTTATTAAGGCGATAGGTTGTTTAGTTAACGCTAGTAGTTTAAATTGTGACGCTATGAATATAAAAAATGGATTAAAAAATTATTTTTATATTGAACTAAAAATTGAATTTAAGTTAGTCGGTCAATAAATTTAATATTGATGGTAAATAAAAAAACTTATTTAATTAAAAAATAAAAAAGAGTTCAGCGCGTGAATAATGAGGTGACGCGCGACTCCTCTTTCCAATGCGGCGACTAGGGGTGTTCAAATTCGGGTACTCGAACCTTCGGGTATTAAGTTTGTCGGCCTATGTCTCGACCCGTGAATACCGAGTACCCGATAATCGGGTACACGTTAAACCCGAGTACCCAGTTTTCATTTTTTTATTTTTTTATTTTAAAATTTAAAAAAACCCTTAAAAGTTCATAACACATGATACAAACAAAAAATAATAATGATTTGAAGTTTATTACCATAAGAAATACATTAAAAATATTAATCTCGACCGTGATTTTTTTTCGAATCTCATATTTTTTAAAGAAACCTACTAATGCATAAATGTAATAGAGAAACCTTGTTGTTTGTTTCATATCGAATCTTACATATTCACAAATTAATAGATTTTTTTTAAAAAAATTTAAAACATGAAAACATATAATACAAATATAGAATGAATTTAGGAATTTAAGTATAATTCTAAAATAAAAATATTAAGTAATATAATAAAATAAAATAAAAAATAAAAAAAATATGAATCGGGTACCCGAAAAAATCATTTTTTAGACCCTGGCCCAACTGGGTTAAAAAAATTTCTAAATAAATACCCGGTTATTTATATTCGAGTAATCATATAAGTCAAGTCGAATAATTTGGATCGGCTATTTTGAACACCACTAGCGGCGACAAAGTCTCTTTTCAATTTGGGTGGGGGCCCATTCAAATTGCAGATGCAATGCATTTTCAGCATTCCGGACGTTCCCTACCTTACTTTCGGCTTCTGCACGTCAAAATTTGCGGCTCCTCATCTGATCCCCTCGCCTCCCTATTTGCGTTTTTTCCCGCACCGATTTCAAATCCTTTTGATTCGGTTTAATATAAACCGTCCGCCTCTTGTTGGAGGTGATTTGCAAGTTGCAACTTCAAGTGAATCAAATTAGGTCAATTTAAAGAGATTATTTTATCAGATTTTCATCCAGAAAAATTCATTCGATTTGTTTGTTCAAAAAAAAAAAAAATCATTCGGTTTGATGGTCCATCTCGGTTTCTTTCCAGTTAGGTTTTGGTAAATTTTCAGATTGATTGATTTGATGGAAACGATTGGGTTTGGATTTGATTTGTTATTACTCTCTGCTCATCGTGAGGAAGAGAAGAAGAGAAAATCATGCAGCGATGGTTGCCAAGTACATGCGCGAAAGGCAAAAAGAGAAAGCGAAAATCAATTTGGACATCAAAAAGGCTAAATATCCAGTGATGATTATTGAAGCGTGCGCGTATAAAGTATAAACAGAGTGAAGGGACTAGGGAGTGATTGATTTTGACTTGTGCCAATTTTTGGATAATTAAAGCATATAAGCATGATATGCAAGAATAATGATATAATTATTAGATTACAGTTGGAATCATAATATACATATGATGTGAATGAACCTAAATATTTATATCGACCTCACCCATAATTAATAGTATAATTTTTTTAATATTTTTAAAGATATTTGTAATAATATTTTTATATATATATAATTTTTATAATTAGGTCTTTAAAATTAATTTTTTTACAGTCAAATTTCTAAAATTAATTATTTTTTACAACATGATCCTTAAAATTATTTTTTTATAGGTCGAATCAGGTTTGTGTCGCCAAAACTCGACTTGATCCGTGCATATCCCTACTATTTTGGGATAGTAGAGACTGAAATAATAGTTTCATTGAAGTCTAGTATAAACCCAAAAGAGGACTGGGGGAGATACAACACTTGTGAATGGGCCACGTTTGCAGGCCGAAACTGATGCAGGACTAGTATTGGCCTATTGGGGAGCACACATAATTTGGATCGAGGGTTCGAACTTCGAACAAGCTTTGTTCATCGAACCAGGCCATATCAATCGGGTTTTGCGATTTCTAAAGTTTCTGCTGCTCCATTCATCTAATATTTCTATAATTTTCTACCACCAATACGGATACCCTTTCTTAACTGGGTTCCCTCCTCATACTACTAACCTCGAATATTCCTAAAGTTCCGTCACTATTATCTCCACAACCACAACCACAACCACAATATTATATTTCAATTGATTCTCTCTTTCTCTGTATATATTGGTTGTCCTCCCAATTTATCAGAATTTTGTCCTGATTAATCGGAATCGACATACATTACACATTTAATTTTGATGGATGAGTCTCCAACATAATTTTTTGCATATATAAAATCTCAACTCAAAACATGCTTAAGCGATTTACAAAGCTACTTACCACTTGAACCAACATGTTCTGAAATTAAAAAAAAAGGAAGGAATGAGATTGCGTGTACCAAAGCTATGGCCTCCCCCATGAAAGCAGACCGTACCCGATAAGATTTTCTCCGACTAGAACCCAATATTAAGCCCCTATTATTTTGGATAACACAATCTGACCAAAAGTTTTTTGTGTGAGAAAAATGTTGCGTCGAAGTTGACTTTGGCAAAGGTGTTGGAGGTGGCAACCAGCGAGAGCGATGGAAACAAATTTAAAAAATCAAAATGAAGTTGTTAGGATATATAAATATTGAGAATTAAAAATTTTATGAGTCGTTTTATATGATTTTGTATACTTTATTTTTTAAAAATAAAAATGAAGTTGTTAGGATATATAAATATTGATAATTAAAAAAAAAATAAAATCAAACTCAAATCAACGTAATATCTAGACCTTCGTAACTAAATATGTTATTTTATTCATTAAAAAAAGGAAACAAGAGTTGGTGGAGTAAGATGATGAGTACAAAGAAACAAATAAGTAAAACAAAAATGCTTAACGATTAAATAAATGTCATACCTATACTATTTTTTTTAAAATAAATGTCTAAAATATACAGTAGGTGAAATAAGTGTTTAATATTTTTTCTGTGATTTATTTAATTTTTTTTCATAATAGACGTTATTTTTCGTTATGCAATAGAACAAGTGGCATGATTTTCCATCTTATAAAATTAAAATTCAAAAATGAAAAAAATGAAAAAATATTAATTAACCCGATAATTTTTAATTCTCTAAAACACTCTAACCCTAACTATAAATCTCTAAATTTCTTAACACCGACCATCGATTCAACCACAATCAGCCATCATTGTCTTCATCGGACCCACACTATTGAAAAAATTATTATCTCATCGCAAAATCCGACAAATAAATCATCGTTTGCACCGTCGAAAAACACCCAACAATGGAGGAAAAAAAAGTTTGGGTTCCCACCAACGAGTAGAGCATGACGAATGTCGAATGATGAGGTACACAACATTTTGGGCAGTGAACAGTGAACCACATACCTGTGAAAATGTTAGAGGTGAGGAAGATGCGATTTGAGAGTTTTATTGAAAGAAATTAAAACTTAAGAATTTTAAAGAAATTAATACTTAAGAATTTTAAAGAAATTCAAACAATTAATGAAATTTAAAAATAAAAAATATAAAAGGTCACCTGTCATGTTCTGATTATAAGACAAAAATTTTCAAACAACTATTGACAAAAATATCCTAAATGAGTCACGAACAAAAACATTAAACACCTACTTAACCTAAAATATAATTTATACACTTGTGTGAAAAAAATATAATCCGAACACTTATGGTTAAGCTAAAAAATCAAAAGTTCACATGCACTTATTTTATTGGTCTGTTACGCCTTAAAACAACGACATTGATTCTGTATTTGACAGGGATAATTATTTTAGAAATCGACCTGCCCCCGACGCGTCATCTCCACAGTCATAGAAATTCCGAAAACCAAAGCAACAAAGATGACCTCCGCTGACCTAATTCCGATGAAGCCCATGCCCAAGGTTATCCTCTTCCTCTTCCTAGTTTTCGCTTCACCCGACTTCTGCAAATCCACACCCGAACAAGACGACCCGACTCCGACTCCATGGCCGCCCCAATTCCACTCAATTCTGGTCATGAACAACAGCGGTATTCTCGAAGTGATCGACCTCTGGTACGATTGGCCCAACGGCAGAAACTTCAACATAATCCAGCACCAGCTGGGCAATGTCCTCCATGACCTTGAGTGGAACAATGGGACTTCCTTCTTTTACACCCTCGATTCCTCCAAAACCTGTAGCAGCGTTCAGCTCGAGGTCGGGATTTTACGCCCCAACTGGCTCGACGGAGCTACGTACTTGGGTCAGCGAAAGGTGGATGGGTTCCTCTGCAATGTGTGGGAGAAAGCGGATTTCATCACGTATTTTGAGGATGTTGCCACTAAGAGGCCCGTTCACTGGATCTTCTACACCGGTAAGTCTAATTAATTCCGATTCAATTTACTTTTAATCCAATTTATCAGTAGAGGGTTGAATTGAGAGATAGAAACCGAAAATTGAAATTTAAGGGTGTAAACGAACAGAGTTGATGAACTGTTCGTGAGCGGTTTATGATTGTTTATTACGCTAAATAAACTAGTCTGAACAAAATTTTTATGTTCATATAATGTGTTTAGCTTGTTTGTATTCGTGAACACGCATCTCAAAGTTGTTAATGTTTACGAACAAACTAGTTTAGACTGGAAAGCATGAGGACTTACGACATAGTGGCATAATTTCATCATTTTGACAAAATATAAACGAATAGTTAAACAAATGTACACAATATTAAAAATTTAAACGAACACAAACCAGATATAAACAAGTTTAAAAATAAACAAACGAAAACTCTGTTCTTCAAACTCGGTTCATTTATACCGTATTGAAACTGTAGGGAGGGAGGCGCATGTGATGACATTTGAAGTGGGAGCAGCTCTCGAGGATTCCGAGTGGCAAGCCCCCGTCTACTGCTTTGACACCGCCGCCGAAACCTCGACTGATTCCACCACCCACCGGTTGCGGGATGGAGTTCTCAAAGGTTCTGCTGTGCTATGAATTTTCATGGTTTCGTATTTAGTTCACCTCCTGCAGTTGTGATGAACTAACTGATGATAATAAATTTGAATATGATTCTACTTGTATTGTCACCCAGTTTCCCAAATATCATCAATCGCAGGCTTCCTTTGAAATTTGCACCATCTTCGATTCATATTTGCATTCAGTTTTAGATGGAGATTATGTCACTAATGCATTTAGAGATTATGTCCACACTAAACTCATACATAAAGAAGATAATAAAACCTTCCATTGAATATTATGTTTTACAGAACCTCAACAATCTATGCTATGTCATTTTTGTACAGAATCAATCTTGTATATTATTTTAAAATACATCGACAAAGTGCTACGAAATGGATCTAATTATGCTGAACTGTCGATCTTTTTTAATCAGAGACACGCCGTAATGATTCAAACTAGCACAATGGTAGATAAGAATAATACTATAAGACAGAAGAAAATTATGTCGCAACTCACAAGGCAGATAAGAGTATAAAGGAGCATTAAAATGGGACAGAGAATTTTTATTCGATAGAAAATAGAGGGGGGGGGGGTAGAATGGTTAGGTTAAGAGGGCTGCTATGCCGTATGTATTATATGTTAAATTATGTTGTTGTAAATTCATTATTTTAACAAGAAATCCAAGAGGAAAAATGTTAGGGTAGGAAATGTACATGTCGGTCCAGATTTTAAGGCTTAGTAAAACTATTTTGAAAAATTGGCCCAATATTTATTTGCTTCTTCCTAGCTTTATTTGCATTGGGAGGGGGAAATGTTTAATGTGTAAGCTTAAACTTGTAAATTCACATTATTGTGAGTTAACCCATTATTGTTTGAAGAGAAACTTGTATAATTTTGGCAAAACTAATGACATGAAATACCCAATGGCAGTGGCATCCATCAATCTCCTAGTGTAGGAAATTTGTGTGAAGTTATATTATTTGCTTGTAAACATAATTATCATGGAAACAACTCAATGATGTGTAATAATCAACATTAGCCATCATTTGTTGGACATAAATTTTTTGTCCCTTTTCGGTGCTTTATTTATGTTCTCATGTTCAAAATTAAGTTTTGGGTTTATGGTTTAAGGTTTAAGGTTAGGGTTTAAGAAATTTAGGACATAGTGTATTTTTTAGGGTATAAGGTGTAGGGTTTAGGATTTATAATTTAAGGTTAGGGCTTGAAATTTAATTTTTATAGTATTTTTTAGTGTTGATGCATAAATAGGGGCACCGAAAAGAAGCGAGAAGATTTTTATTCTCGTAGTATTTCTAGGATTATGTTCAGCTTAAACATCTTGTTGTTTGTGGTTCTTGAGCCAACAAACCATGGTTGATTATTGCAATTTCAGGGCATGCAAGTCTTGGTATTTAAGTTTGTCGCGAATTATTATTTTCTTCCCGAATAAGATGTGCAGTTCATACTACATGATTTTTTTTCGCTCTTTCATTTTCGATTTGAGATTAATGTCTCATATTCTCTAAGGCGTGACAGACACACTACGCGTTTGAGATAAGTTATTATTACCCATTATTCTAGAAAATTTAGTATATTTAACAACCACTTGAAGGAAAAATATGACATCCAACTACCTTGATGAGATATGTCAATGCTGTCTCACTTTATAACATTGGACCCATCACCATTAACATGTTCGACACAACACCAGTTATCTATTAATGAACACATGAATTGAGATGCCATGGTAGGGTCCCTTGAATTATTTGTGCAACTCTAGAGTTAAGCTAAGCTTCTTTAAAACACACAGGGAGCATGAGCCATCAGCCTCAACTGGTAGCAGTTGAAGAACGCAGAAACCTCTGAAAATCTCATGTAACCAATCGAAAAACGACCTTAGGGAGAACGAAGATAAGATAAGCCGACGCTGCTACCGTACCGGCGTTGCGTTTAGAATAGTAACAACAATGAATAATCATACAAGAAAAAGTAATTGACATGAATTGGAAACATGTGGAACTCAGTTTAGAGCATTTGCTCCATTTTGCTAAGGCTAAAAACAACATAAATTTTAGTAGATCCTTATTTAGCTATCCTCAGCAGGGATGTTTTGTTTGGTTTCCCTGACCTCAAATGTCTGTTCTGTCCTGTACTTGTACCTATGTGCTGAATACAGGAAAATGCAGAAATTGATTATAGAAAGAACTGTAATCAGCCAGTAAAAGTAATCGAATTTCGCCTGGTTTATATTCTGAGATAGCCAAGATAGCTGCTTATTCTCCGGATTCCTTGTAGCTGACTTGACGATACTGTTGATTATACTGGCAACAAAACAACCTAAGCCACCGGCTAGAGCAGCATACGCAGAGCCTATACTCTTCATCGCATCCGGAGCTTCCTCGTAGAGGAATTCAAGTAGGCCGACTATCGTAAACACTTCGGCTATACCGATAAGGCAGTATTGGATCAACAACCAGTATGCACTTAGATCAGGCATGGGAGTTAGGAAATTAAATTCGTAGCCATGTGTTATAGCGTAGCCTCTTCGAAACCTTTCGAAAGCCCCAGCCCATGCCACGGATAAGATGGAAATAAACAGACCAATGCCAACTCTCTGGAGCTGAGAAGCACCATGTGGATGACCGGTGATGCGTCGTGATATAGGAACGAATACGGAGTAATAGAGACACAGTATGAGAAATATGCTGAGGCCAGGAAACACAGGCATGCATGTTACTGGGAGTTTCAGTTTTCCCATGTGAGTATTCATTGTATATGCCTGTTGTACTGAGAGTGTTAAAAATTCTGTTAAGATAGCATTGAGCATTATCGTGCAAGCCGGTATCGGAATAAGCTTAATGAGTATCTTGACTTCCTCTACTTGAGTCACCGTGCAAAGCCTCCAGGGACTCGGATCGGCCCCGTCTTCTTTCAATTCGAGAGCTGCCTTGTCCAAGCATCTGCAACACCAATAAAACAGTGAATTTCGATGTAACAAATTGATTTGATCTGCCATTGAGAAATGGAATAAGAGCAGCCTATACCTGAAATCATCTGTATGAGGTATTTTTCCACTTCCCTTTATAGCAGATTGTCTTCCAGGGAGCTCATAGAGGCCTACTAGCTCGCTTCTCGTAAACGGGACATGCCGTTTCTTGAAGGCAGCAACCAGCACCTGCGCAACTCGGGTTAGGGGGCTGCCACCGGGCAACCTATGCCTGTATAAAGGAGTACCTGCAAAGAATATCATGTTGGACATTCCCATAGCTATAGCTAATGAACCGAAGGCAGCTCCCCATCCACGCTCAATCTGAATGTAGACTACCAGAGTGAATGCTACAATTGCCCCAATTGTAACACACAGGTAAAAGAAGTTGAAAAATCTATCCAAGAGGGTCTTATAATCTTTACTTCTTTCATCAAACTGATCAGCCCCGAAAGACGAAACGCAGGGCCTTATACCCGCAGCTCCGAAAGCAGTTATATAAAGAACAATATAGAGATAAAGCATCTGCCACGGTTTTGCAGGCTCACAGCTACCTAAAAGCAGGGAGAGTTGATCGCATTGATCTTGATTCGGCACGAAAATCTTCATCGATGCACATAAAGTTATCCCTATCAAACCCTGTAGGAAACAAGGTTGACAAGTGATTGAAATTTGAAAATCAAGCACTTAACAATGGATTCTATAGATAGGGGATATGAATTAGGATATCTCACCGCAAGATAGATGGTGGTGAATATGGCTATCGTCCAATATCGACCGAGATAAGCATCGGCTAGAAAACCACCAAGGACAGAGGATGCTTGAGATATCCCCAAGAAGTTGTTAACTGCATTTGAAGAACTTGAAAAGGGTCTATGCATAACATAGAACATAAAGGCCACCATGTTCACCGATAGGCCGAAATAGGCCATTCGTTCGGCCATCTCGTTCCCTGAGTAAAAATGCATTAATTCTCACAAATCACACACATGTAAGTATGTAACATACAATAGTAACCTAAAGCAGAAGAAACTAAATTATGTACCAAAAATAAAGAAGGCTGCAAACCATCCACCAGTCTTTGAAAGATCTGCAATAGGCTTCCCATGGATGTTAACCGGCGTTGTTCCCCCGGTATAACCCCGCCCGAAAGCCGTCCGCCTATTGTCGGACTCGATAAAAAACACTCCCAGTTTCTTCCTGGACTTTCCATCCAATTCCAAACTAGCTGGTGTCCCAAGCACATCTTCAGGCGACTTGATTTCTCTGCTAGTGCTACCCATATTCCTTATCTCCCTGAGTTAGAAAGCTGAGCAGGTAAAAGTGGGAACCTTGTGAGTTAGAAGATTCTCAAATCTGACGGCTAAAACCGAGCATTCCAATTAATGTCAGAAAAAAACATGTGAAATGCATGGTCTGTATAAGTTCTACCACAGATCACTTTAATTGAATGACTGAAATAAACAGAAACAAGAGCAGGTTTACATACCTCTATGCCAAGGAACTTACTTTAAAGTTTACACTCACACCACTGAGCTTGAAGAGCTGCCATAATATCATAAGTTGCAGGTTATGGGGGAGATTAAAAGTGAGAGAGAAGAGAATTCATGTTCATGGGGGGGACAGTTCACAGTTGGATATCATAATCAATCCAAATATTTATGAAATGATAAGAAGAAACAGTGTTTCCGACACCATGATAAAGGGAGATCCAACCGTCCATGAGGACCTATCAGAGAAATGTAATAAATGGGGTGAGAAAAAGTAGATTGTGTTAGGTGGAAGGCGGCATTAATGGCGGCTGCAAACGTAAGGTTTGTGTACTTAACGTCATGTTCTGTAGTAGGAAGATGAAAATGGTGGCCTTTATAAGCTTCGGATTCTAGGCCTAAAGACTATAACTATGTCTACTCTTGCTGCTGCTTTAGCACCAATGGCGAAACGGAAATGGTGGCATTTAAGTTGGATTACAACGCAAGTGTGGAAATGTAGGTGCACAGCAAATCAATGTCGACCATTTTGGAGGCTTTTATGTTTTAAGAGACTATACTTTTGGCTCCGCTTTTTAGGGTTCTTGTCACTGTCTTGTTTTATTGCATAGATTTCTTCTTCCCCTTTGAATGCCCCTCCATGCTTGATCAAAAGAAAAGAGTGTGCTCCTTGAGTATCTTCGTTCACGTCTCGAACAAGAATCTTCCGTCCGTTTTTGGCTTATGATATAACTTTAAATTTTAAATCATAAACCTTAAATATGATTTTTGAGTGTGAGACATAAATGAGGACACTAAAAATGCGAAAGTATTTCTAATCGTTAATTTCTTTTTAACTAATTTTTGGGTTCTCATTTAACGGATAAAAATTCTCTGCCCCTTTTCGGTACCTACTTATGCACAAACATTAAAAAACACAACAAAATTAAATTTCAAGCTCTAACCCTAAATTCTAAATCCTAAACTCTACACCCTATACCCTAAAAATATACACATATCCTAAATTACCTAAACCCTAACCCTAAACCCTAAACCTAAAACCCTAAACCTAAAACCCTAAACCCCTATCCTAAAATCCTAAACCATAAACTTAATTTTGAATGTGAGGGTATAAATAAGGACACCGCAAAGGATAGAGTATCATCTTTTAACATCATTTGTTTTTCTTTCCTTTTAGGTTAAATTAGAGTAGATGTTGTTTTTGTTTTTTCTTTTTATCTTAGTTACTTAACTTTTGATTGTTACATTTTATTCACTTGCATTATCAATGAATAATAATTCAGCCATTGAAATGTTAACTCTCGTTGCATAGATCACGTGACACATTAATAAAAAAATTTATTTCTATTTTGACTTTTAATTTTTAGACAAAAATATCAATTTAATATTTTTACAATATTTTAATTATAATTGTATAAATAATAATAATAGTCCTTTGCAGCTCAGATCACCCGAATCAAGCTCTGATTATCACGACTCGGTTCGATTATAAAACAGTGCTTAGTTCCACTAATCACTCTAAAAAAACCAACTCAGCTCTTAAAGATTCTTACTTTGTGCATTTTGAATCTCGAATCTGGTGCTTAAATATTCTTACTTTTTCTTCGATTTTCAGTTGCGAACTATCAAAATCCGAGGCACCATGGAAGCAGACGACAAGTTTCTCTGGATTCTGTCTTCTAATTGTTTTTGGGCCTATTTTTCTGTTACCTTTAAAACTTCTCTTCTGGTCTAAATTTCAAGCCCATTTCAGAATCACAAGTCGTCTTAATTTCTTCTGTTTTCGTTTCTCTGGGTCAAATAGCAGGGTTTGGTATCCAATACAAATTATTTTGAGTAAATTACACTATTGATCACTCAACTATCATCATTTTTTACAAATTATTTTTGAATAAACTATACATTTAATCATTCAACTATGTTCGTTTTTTATTTTGATCACCAAATTAATTTTTTTTACAAATTTGACCCCGACGGCACTCCTGATTTTGATGAAAAGGGTAACGGAAATCCCGGTTCTTCATATTTTTAGTCTACTTACTTTCATCCCTACATGATTTCTTTAGTTCTATTTTGACCCTAAATAGTTCCTATTTTTTAAATTTAACCTAAAGTCGTCTACAACTAACACAAATTAAAATTATGTAATTGAGGAAAAGGCGAAGAGTTTTAGTTTAAGTGGGCATTTTACCCGACCTGACCCGACACGATCGGGTCGGATTTTTTAGTAAAATAATTGGGTTCTGGTCGAGTTTTTATTAAGGTTGGGGTTGGGTTCGGGTTTAGGGTGAAAATATCCTATTCGGCTTAGGATTAATTGTGTAATTTTCCCCTAATTTTTAGGGATATTTATAATAATAGTCCCTATATATTTTTTTATAATTAGGTCCTTAAAATTAAATTTTTATTTATAATTTATTCCTTAAATTTATATTTGTTTACAATTAAGTCCCTTGAATTTTTTTATAATTAGGTCCCTAAAATTTTTTTTCTATAAATTGGGTGTAGGTATATAATACTCTTCGGGTCGAATTTTTTAAGGGATATGTTTGGGATGGGTTAGGTGGGCTAAAAACCGGACCCGTGCCCATCTCTCTGGAAGCTGCCGAATCTATACTCTTTGGTGTAGAAAAATTAATTTTGGGCCAAACCCTAACGTCAAGATCAATGTGTGTGTTATTTGGAAATGAGCACCTCCCAAGTCCCATGGTTGCAAGCACGTTTACAGTATGAAAACAAGAGAGGAAAAAGGTAACAAATCTGGAACCATGTCCCTTTCCTGATTGTTCAGTCTCATGCACATGCAGGGACGGTATGTGTTTGCATTGCTCAGTCACTAAAACTGAGAGATTGGGGGAAAGGCAACAATGTCCCACATTGTAAGTCCTTTCCCTTTCAACCCCGCATGGTGCTAGGGACATTGCCTTATCCCCCATTTACACCAAGGGAAACGTCCCAATCTCCTATTTTGACCTTGAATGCATTTGCAGACCCATTAAAAAGGACGCTCAACCCTCCAGGTTTGGGTCAAAAAGACAGCTACAGACCTTGTCTTTTTCTCCCAAATGTCTCCAACACACGTGTGCCTGGTCTTGCTATCACTTTACTACAGAAAGACACAATCCCCATTGATTGTACTCCCTTGGGCCTTGGCTTTAGTTTGTGTGTTTTAAACTCGTTAGTGTTTTTTTCGTGCACCGTTTCGGAAAACACCCGCGACTAGAGGATTAGTCACTGCTATTACCGATGATGGGTGGTAGGATATGCAATAGCAAGTGGTGTTGCTGGTGGTTAAGGCCACGTGCTTGGTCATAAATGCAAGAGAAGAGAAGCTCAGGGGCAGGGGGCCTGCGCATTCAGAGTATGTTATGTCTCATTGTGTTGTTTTCGTTGTCCCCTACCGCCTTGTCCATGGTTCATGGATCTCCGCCTAACGTTCCCCTCCTCCTATACTCGTGGCTGCATGTTGGCCTTTGCCTGCATTGCTACAAAAGGATAATAATTCCAATATGCCGACTCATCGCTCCGCTGTAAAATCCCTGGCACGATGGATCGATCGACATCTCGGCCCGTACTCTTGGAGTGTTTGCCACGCAATGAAAAACCACCTATAATGGAATTCAATCTCCATAAGAAACGAGAGATGCACCTTTTAGATATAGTGGGAAATCATATGTCTGCAACATGCAAGTAAATGAACTTTAAATGAGCCAGCCTATCTCGCAACTTGCATCATCATCATCATCATCATCATCACCCCATGTTCGTTCGTGCAAATTATATCATAGCGAACCGTATTTATATCTCTTACTAAGATACGATGGATTTCGATAGCGACGATTGCAAAACGACAGTTCAGAGAGCACAGCTGCAGTTGAACCATCTACTTTATTGGCTGATAAATGAGATCTTTCCCCCTCCACATGATGAATTTGAAGTGCATGCACGGTGGATCAATGTTCACCGTTAATTAACATCCCAACATTTTCCTTCCCAAGTCTCCCATTTCCATCATTTTCTTCAAATATGTTATGATTCCATGGTTATTGATCATTTGGCATGTAAGCATTAGAAGAGGAATTGTCTTTGATTTTAGACCAGACATAGAGTTGTCTCATAAGTCTAAATGTCTGGTTTTAATACAGAGCAAGCAGACACTGATAGAAAAGACAAAGAACTACAATACAAATTGTTTTACAGATTCCAGGAAATTAACCTTGGGGAAATGCAAATTTCAGATACATTTTTTTCATTCAGTTCCCACTCTAAACAGGCTCCCAAGGAGGTGCGTTTTGGCTGAAAAACCTTCCTACCACCCTAGAATCTAATATATTGATGGCCTCACCGGATTTAATGCATCTCGGAGTTTTATATTGGTTTACTGAAGAGCCCTGAGACACACAAAAATCCATGAGTGCATCGAATGTTCCGTGTTGCACCACTCGTATCTCTAACGGTCCGATCGAATTGTCCTTTCTCCTACATCTTCTATAAACAGAATCCAGAGATTCTTCCACTACGGAGCAACACTGCTCCATTAACTTAGGATCGAATACCGGAACATGATTGCTACCTTTGCTTGTGAGCTCCCAGAATATAACATAATGACCTGGTATGGAGGAAGTGTCTGCATAGCTTGTGTACT
This sequence comes from Hibiscus tridactylites, assembly GCA_958450335.1. Lineage (NCBI taxonomy): Eukaryota > Viridiplantae > Streptophyta > Magnoliopsida > Malvales > Malvaceae > Hibiscus > Hibiscus tridactylites. The sequence continues at coordinate 88,799,566 of OY288281.1, forward strand.
CGACCAACAGGAAACCGAGCGACTCGACTATGACCTTTGCCTTTGTCACGGCCTTTAACAGGTCCTCCTCATTGGTTTTGTCTGTGTCGATGCTTAAAACAACGTTCCTCCGAAGCACGAATCGGAATTGAGGGGCTTTGTTGTGGAATCCGGTCACCATTAGAATGTCTCCAACTCTATATCTATACAAGCCTGCCAGAAAAATGTTCAATTAAAACACAGAAAAAACTTACATATGAAAGGAAAGTGTAATAAGAAGTAAAAACTAACCTGTAAAAGTTGTGACAACAAGTTCATAATACTGGCCGAGCTTTACATCCACAAGATCAACAGTTTCGACATTGACATCGTCACCGCAATTTTCTTTGCAAACACCATTGCATTGGACATCTTGGATTCCATCTTCATTGTTCTTCTTTACCAGTAAGAACTCGAAGTAGGCCATATTCGGGATAAGCGAGTACGAGACATCCGAAGGCTTGCTCAGTGGTTTGAGATTAATTCCAAAATAACATTCTGAAGAAGCATACATTGTGGAAACCAAAGGCAGCCCTCCACTGTAGAATTCAAGAGTCGAAACATACTGGGCCATGGAACCTGTAACAATGACTTCAATGTATTTTGTTCTAGGCCAGATTTTCTTAATTATCCCTTCCCATGATTCACTGCTGCATTCATGTTCGATCGAGTCTGCTAATTCGGGATCCGGTTCGCTTAGGATTAACGACACAACATTTCTGCAACCGGGGTCGGTAATCCAATCACTAACATGACCGGCTCTAATGTTGGAGCAGAGCTCTTTCCAATTATCTTCCAAGAACTTGATGGCCCGTAAGAAAGCAGAAGCGAAAACTGCACCTACTCTTAAAACGTCCTGTCGTTGTACTAAACCGCAAAGTAATTGGCAGTACATGCTCTGCTTGCTGTCGGAGCACAGGATTGTCTCATCAGGACTGGTGTAGACATTGAAACGGTTGAAGGGTCGGTTCTTGAAATTACTACTCTTGTAATAACTTGTTAAAACAGGCCTCGCCATTAGACCAGATGGAGTTTTGGTCTCTGGCTTAACAAACAAGAGATACATTGCTTTCCCTTCGTCCAAACCGTCTACATACCTGCAATTTAACAAGTTCAGAAAGGCCATTATCATCTTTTTTGTAAGAAAACGACAATAAAGGAATCAGAAATAAGAATTTTACTTGTTCATCACAGGCACAAGCAGATTATAAAAGAATGTCTTCCTGTGCAAGTCTTCTGCAGTTGAAGGCATCATCTTCGGCTGCCCGCCTGATGTACCGGAGCTTCATCAAAGGAACAAAAAATTGATTACTGAAGTATATATATATATACATACCTTGTAGATAAAGCAATATAAATATATATCATACCTTGTGAGCAACTCGATAATTGGCTCAGCAGAAATGATGTTGGAGGAATCGCCATTGGCGATTCGCTCGATATAACGCTTGATATCTTCGTAATTCACCACAGGAACTTTGTTCTTGAAAACCTGCATGTCACACTGTCCATTGAGGAAGCCCTTGAGGTATTCTGTATGTGCATTTCGTGTTATTATCTCCTCCAACACCAACTTCTGTATTTGGTGAACATTTTGAGTCAGGTCCTCCAGAATCTTCATGCCGGCTTCGTTGTCGTTCGGATCGTAATCCGGCAACATGGCTGGCAACTGGAAACGATTACTTCTCGTCATTTGGTCACGTTCCTTGGTTATTCTAGAACATGTCACCAACTGCTGTTTAACTTTAACCTACGGAAAACAATAAAAACACAGACACAACCAGATTAGTGTGTTTAAACGAAGACAATGAGAATGGCAAGAGAAGAACAGAGGCATGGAGCATACGGCTGTACAATTTATGAGGCTCTAATGGTGCTGATGAGAGGGGGAGGGGGAAATGATTAAATAACAGATTCTTGGAGGTTTTTTGGGAATGACGTATAATAAAAAATCACTCCCTAAATAAAGAGGAGGAAATGTGTTGCAGGTCCTACACACGTGCTGTTGTCTACTTAGCTGTGTGATTAGATGCGGCTATTGCTGGTCAATACTACTACTACCTATAACTATAATCTACAACTCTCCCTATCTTTCCCTTCACAAACTTTGGAAACCATCGTGGGATTTCAAAACCCACTCACTTTTTGTTATTTCTTTATTATATGAATAATTCGTGTCATGATTCAAACCAGTCTGTTAAGTCGGGTCATGAGAGCATAATTGAATGACCAACAAGTACCATATAAGAACATTTCAAATTATGCTATCATGACGTAGTTTAAAGACCGATTGATATTTATGTTGTGGAGTGCACTCATTTATGTATTATGTTTTGGGTTCGAACATGTGAAGATACTGTTGAGATTGTAAGACATTGGAGAATTTATAGGTGCCTGAAAAGGACAATTTCAATTTTTAGTTCAAAGACAAATTATGTCAGATCATGACAACTTAGATATGACGTGTTAAGAAAAATAGATCGTCTCATTAAAATTGGATAGTTGCTTAACACATCCATTAAGCTGCTGAGACTTTCAACTTTGAATACAATACCATAAGATGAGGCAGATGGGATGGGGAGAAAAGCAAGATAATGATTAAGAAAGAAATCTAAGCTTTCCATGAAAGGATAGGACAAAGTTGCAATCATGGAAATCGCCCATTACAGATCCTGTATAATGCCATTGCCAACAGATCCTAACGTAGACACTATTTTTATAGCCAGGGGGGGTCGCCCCCGCCCATTATTCTATCATCTATATATCGGTTTGCAAGTTGTTAGTAGCGGTTCAAGGTGGCATTACACATGGGGATATGCATCAAAGAAGAGAAAAGATGTAGATTTACACACCCAAAATCTACCCCCCACCCCACCCTTGTTGACTCCAAGTTTTATGAAAGAACCCGAGAGTTTGATTGTCGCTCGTATCTATTTTATTATTTATGTTCGGAGTTCGCGGTACGCTGATATACAAATATAGAATGAAGAGGGAACATGGTGATAGAGTACTTGTGGAACAAAATTGCATGACATGTTCAGTTGTTCACCACATATATCCATCTTATCAATGGCTGAATTGAGAAACAATTTCTGATAAAAGAGATGGTTCAGTCCCTTACATATTAAGTATATATGGATATGGGTTGTCATATAAGTGAATCATGTGTCTTGTCAGGGACCCTACCTGGAATCATCAAAATTATGATTGGAAAACGAGCAGTGGAACCAATATTTTCGGGTCAAAAAGGTGTTTTCTTGCATCTGACACACCCGGTTTTTGAAGGATCCAAGACACACACCAGTACTGCTATAGTAAGCATGCAATATCAGGAGAACTTTTCAGTCAGAAATTTAAATTTCGGTTGCAGACATATCATATGTTATTGCGGTCATTGTGAACATCTATTTACCATAATAGTGATATCGAACAGTGCTAGGACCGTTATTTGAATCTCTGTCCCGAGTCTTTGTTTCGGCAGATCTTCTTACTGAAAAAGGGGTATATGCATGAGAAGTCACCTCAGCTACAAGATTAGCTTCATTAATTTGTTGGCTAAGTTAAGCAGTACAGAAAGGAAGAGCAGAATATGAGTTAAAAGAATATTATAATTGGAAATCAGGCTGTTTAAGACATACATATCGGGATTTGCTAGATATTGTTTCAGAGGTTTTGATGTTGAAATGTAGAAAACAAAATAGGTGCCCTGTGGAGGGGACAGCAGGAGCAAAGGAGGGAAGGTCTCTTCCTGTATATTTGCATTTCTTTATATCATTGTTGACCCTAAAACAAATTTAAAAAAACCTTTGGTTTTTTGATAAGATAGCTTGGGAGTTGAAGCCAATTGAAATAATTCAACAAGCTTGGTTTCTGATATCATCTTTAGACGCTGTTTAAATAACTAATAAACAACATCACTTCATCCCCTTCTAACGCCTATTATAACTGTTGTATACACATGATCTTTGTTTTCTTTAATCAACAAAATTTCATAATTAGATCAATTGATTCGATATTTCATTTTGGGTTTATCATTACTTTTTAAATTTAGACCGTGTTTACATATAATTAAACTTAAACTGAAATAAATATAAAGTTGAATATACTTATAATATTAACAAATATCACAGCTTCACCCTTGATAAAAACCTGACCCGATTCGAATTTAATTTTTCATTAAAAAATTTGACCCGATCCGACATATCAATATCATGTGTAGCAAATGCGAGGGCGGTCCATTGCAAAAAATGAATGGACAGGGTGGTGCAGCGAAACGGATGAGATGGGCTTATTTTTATCATTTTCTTCTCAGATGGCATTCAATGATCACGAGCTTAGACAGTCAAGACCAGTCAACTTTTGCTTTGTCTTTCATCATTCATTAATTTCCCAATAATTATTGCTTAATCATAATTAAATCTGCCTTCTTCATTTTATTTAATTCCCCTGGCAAGAGGTGGGGAAAAGAATACATGTTACTATGTTAGGTACCATGATCATGCATGTGGGTTGGGTTTAAATTTTAATGCAAAATTATAGTATGTTTTTTCTTTTGCTCTGTGGAAATTATATGTTATTACTTATTAGTGATATATATAAAGAATTATACTAGAATTTAGACTCCCTGCAACCAAGGGTTGACTATTTTTAAAATTATATTTATGATTAATATATATAATATTTATATTCAATTTACTAACGGTGAAAATTTTTAGTTTCCACAATCACCTTAGTTTTAAGGTTTAAGGACTTAGTTTAGGATGTAGGGTTTAGGGGTTTAGAATTTAGGGGTAACGGTTAGAATTTAGGGGTCAGTGTTAGGATTTAGGGTTTAAAGGTTAATGTTTAGGTTTTAGTGTAATATGTTGAGGGTTTAGGTTTTAACGTATAAACTCTAAATTCTAACCCTAAACCCTAATTTCTATTCACAATCCTTAAATTCTAAAATACTAAACCTAAACTCCTAAACCCTACACCCTAAATTAAGTCCCTAAACCCTAAAATTAAGGCGTTTGTGGAAATTTTTAGTTTACACCGCCAGTGTACCAAATACTTATATATATATATATAGAGAGAGAGAGAGAGGGAGAGGGAGTTAAATATTCTATACACAGGCGGTGGAAACTGAAAGTTTTCACAAGCGACTCAATTTTATGGCATAGGGAGTTAGTTTAGACTATAGGGTTTAGAGGTAGGGGATTAGAATTTAGTGTGTATATATATATAATAATCCAACAACAGTTGGATGTAACTATAAAATATTAAAAGATATAGAACACTTAAACATGTTCGAATCCATATCATTATGTATATTGTATCAATGATAATGTCAGTTGAGCTATACCAAATAGACAGAGTCATATGCATTTAGAATCAACATTTTTTATTGGATTAGAAACCAACAAGGCATGTCAAAGCTCGAACCGAACTGAGATCAAATCCCATATTTTTTTTGAAATAAATTACATGTCCATTTTATGGTCCATAAACCATAACCTTCTTCCTGCAGCACTTTCGTTGCCATTGACGTGTGGACAAAATGGACCGTCATTGACAAATCGGCTCCATCTTGGTTCACTCGGAACATTTTTAATGGGCTTTTCTATCAAGGTATGGGTCAATACTCCTGACAAATTGAAGCTGTAAGCCCAATTAAAAATTAACATATCCAGTCAACAATACAAGTGATAAATCCTTATAAATATACAAGGATTATTATCTCATATACACGTGATGGAAACTTTTTCTTTCCACAAGCTCCTTAATTTTAGAGTTTATGATTTTAGTTTAAAGATTTTAGTATAATAGTTTAGAATTTAAGGTTTAAGTTCTAGGGTAATATGGTTAGAGATTTAAGTTTTAATCTATAAACCCGAAATTGTATCAACAACCCTTAAATTCATAACTATTACACTTAAACTCATAAACCTGGAGTCCTTAAACCCCTAATCTTTGTATGCCAGCGTTTGTGCATGAAATAATTACTTAATATATAATTTAAAAATAAAATAAAAATAGTGATTGAAACTCAGTTAAACTGATGTTTACTCAATTCGAATGCTTTCAAGTATAATTATCTAGGATGTAAGGGACTTGGGATTATACCTAATTTAAGGTTTGAAGGATTTTAATTATATAATTAGATGTGTGTACCCGATCCGTTTAAACGAGTTAATTTTATTTAACGTAAACCATAACAATTGAATGAACTTTAGTGACAAAATCGAAACCGAAAAACTGACTATGTTCATCAAACATATGCAGTGACGGAGCTATACGGCGGAGCTATATGAATTTGTCCTCTTATATAATTTTTAAAAAAAATTAATTAATTTATAAATTTGTTCTAACCTCAAATTCTAGCTCCGTTTTTGAACATATGTTTGTGCCTATGTTAATAAAGGGATATCCTATGACCATAAGCTGGTGGCTACGGTATCTTCACATCTCTAGAACATAGATACATAGTTTACCATATTAACCTTTGCACTCGAGACAGATTCTAGTATAAAATTAATTAATTTATGAATTTTCCTACTTTAAAATTCGACTAAAAAAATTCTAATGTATCCTATAAAATGATTCAACTTGTTCTTTTAAGGAAGATTATAGTATTCTCGGTTGGTATCACTTAAAAATATCTTTGAATATTACACAAATTGACAAAGCATTATTCTATTTATTTTTATTAATTTATTTTTAACGAAATTTTAAATGTCTTGAAATTTTAAAATATCACAAATATTTACTGTACATTAGTTCGATTGTATCACTACTATAATAACATTTAAAATACCGTGAGTCTAAATATGTTTAAATATAAGTATTTTTAATTTAAATGGTTGCCGTGTTATGATTAATTTAACTATTATAATTTGTACATAAAAAACCTAACACAACCTTTATTTTTGTATTTTAAATAGTTTACTATACTCGAAGAATATGTGTTGTTCTTCTAATTTTATTTTTATATTCTAAAAACCCCAATTGCTAGTGTACTAAATCATTTCTTACCACAAACGAGGTCTTAATTTAATTATAAGGTTGACACTTTAAAAAAAATAGATTTAAATTCAAGTTTCACCTTCTTAAATAGGTGTTTTTTGTGGTTTAAGTTTCATTAAGGGTTGATTTTGTCAAAATTTATTCTAATTTAGATTAAAATATATTTTAATTATTAATCCAATTAAAAGTAACTGATGGCGGAGCAAGGAGAGAGAACCAGAGCAACCGGAGCAAGGTCAGCGAGGTCAGGTCAGAGAGGTTTCTATGCCGGAGAGCGAACCAGAGGACAGCATTCTTATGGCGGAGCAAGGAGTGGGGGGCCCGTTTGGGGCGGTCCCAACGGGGAGAAGTTGGAGCGTCATGGTCTGCGAAGGAATTACGAGGGATCCTCAACCCGGAACCAGTTTCATAGAGGAAGAGAAGCGAGGAATGATATATCAGTGTTCATAGATGGGGTGAGCAAGAGAATCAACCCAGCCAACCTAAGGGAGGTTTTCAAAGAATATGGAGAGGTCACAGATGTGTTCATAGCGTACCGTAATCGTAGAAGAATCTCTATGCCACATACCTTTGCTTTTGTTAGGTTTTCAAAATGGAGTGAGGCGATAGAAGCAGTGAAAAGAGCAAACAACCGTCGTATGGATGGCTCTAACATAAGAGTTTTCCACGCAAGAAGGATGGATTCCCATTCGGACACCGGAGCATTCAGGAGAAGTGTTGAGAGTCGCCCTAGCAGCGGGGTTGCTTTTAGAGATGAGAGATCCTACAAGGAGGCTCTGTTGAACTCCCAAACCAGAAGCCTAAACCTAGCAAGCAAAAACAACGTGTTAAATGAGCAGATGGGGAAGACCTCAGGTTGTCATCAGTTTCGAGTGTCGATCGACGCTCAATCTTCAGATCAAGACTGGTTGAAACTCTGTTTAGCAGGCCAAATAAAGGGCATGTATAATGCTGAAATGATCCAGCAAGTATTGAGCTCGGAGGGATATAACTGTAAGTTAAGCGTTTGGTCCGGGAATCAGGTAGTAATCAGATGCGAGTCAGTGGAGGAGAAGGAAAAGTTATGGAATAGTCGCGACAGTCTCCTAGATTCATGGTTCTCTGAACTGGATTTTTTACAGAAGTTTGTAAATGAAAGGAAGCTAAAGGTGTGGATAGCTCTTCATGGCGTTCCTTTCAAAATATGGTCCGAATTCACGTTCAGCAATTTAGCTAGTTTATGGGGGAAACTTATTAAAATTGATGAAGAAACTATTTCTAGATCCAGATTGGATGTCGCTCGCATCCTAATCGGCGTTTCCTCAGCGTCTGATATACCACCAGTAGTGTCGATTTCAGTAAATGGTAAGCTACACTGGGTCAGGGTGGAGGTGTCGGAGTACGAAGATGATCGAGTTTGGATTGACGGTGGAAGCCCAACAGACGCCGACGGATTCGTTTCTAGAACCCGCGACAACGTGGAAGAGGAGGAATTAATTGAAGCATCGAGAGTGGTTCCAATCAGCCGCAATTTTGAAACATTTCATGCAGAACCGGCCCCACCCTCTGCTGATAACGGTCCTATGATTGTATTGGAGGTGGGAAACGTGCGCTATTTACACGATGAGGCTGATCATGTTGGGCCGTCTGTTTCGGGTTTAGGAAAGGATGGGTCAGGTGTGGATTGTGTTTTATTAGATGTACAAGTTGACCAGGCCCAGGAACCAAATAACTCTATGTCCAGCTCTAATGCTTCGGAGGACCCAATTTTTGACAGCGAATCCGGCCTGTTTACAATCAAAACAAAGTTCACTAAAAACTTACCTGGGGTCTCTCTAGTCAAAACCAGCGGAAGACAAGTTGACCAAAATGAAAAGGAAATTCTCAATACCCAGAATTTGAGCGGTGCTTGTAAGAATTCAAGGAGGGGTGTAAAAAAAATTTCCACTTCGAGGTTGTCCAGATCGAATTTCTGTCCCCCAAAGGGTGTGGGCAACCCAAGGCCAGAATCACCTTGCCTCGAGCAAATCGAAGAAGCACGCGATGAAGAAGTTGAAGCCAGGTTGTCGATGGAAATTTGCAACTCTCTGGGTCTTCTTTTCGAAGCTGAAGAGGACGAGGTGGTCAAGAAATTTATGGAGATTGCTAGTGAGAGCCCCGGTGGTTTTTGATCAAAGTCAGAAAACTCGGTGAATCAAGGTGCGTGTTTGATTTTTTTATAGTTATATCTATGTCAAAAGAGAAGAAGATCTGCTATTTCTTAACCTGGAACATCAGAGGCCTAGGTCGAAAGGAAAAAAAGAATGCTTTGAGAAATTTGGTAAGATTGAATAAACCCTTGGTTCTGTTCTTACAAGAGACTAAAAAACAAGAATTAGAGAAAAGTTTAGTTAAATTCTGCTGTGGAAATGATGCGAGAATCAGGGTAATGAGTTCGCCATCCGTGGGAGCGTCGGGAGGGCTAGCCACTGTCTGGTGCAATGACTTTTTCGAGAGCGAGGCGGAGATTATTAGTAGAAGCTTCATCTTATTGCAGGGCCACTTGAAACATTTCAGGTTGAAATGCAATATTATAAATATCTACGCCCCTAACGACCAAGGGGAGAGGCTGCTGGTATTCAGGGAATTGGCTTCAATTATTCAGCAATCTAGTCTGCCTACGATCTTGGGAGGAGATTTTAATACAGTTTTGAGTCCTGAAGAGAAGATGGGGGAGGTATTCATCAGATCAGCTTCGAGGGATTTCTCTGATTTTATTGAGGAGGTAGATTTGCTGGATTTACCTGTGAATGGGGGCCGTTTCACCTGGGCAAACACGAGGGAAAAAATGTCAGCAAGTAGGCTTGACAGGTTCCTAGTCTCTGCTGACCTTTTGTCGCTATTGTTGAATGTTGATCAGTTAATTCACCCGAAAAGCTTGTCAGACCATAATCCCGTCAATTTGTCTGTTTCGGATTTCGACTGGGGTCCCAAACCATTTAGATGGTTTGATTATTGGGCGGAGAATTCTGATTTGGTGAAAAGATTAGAAGACGGCTGCAAAAACACAGTGGGAAAGGGCATAGGATTCATTCTAAGAGCTTGCAAGAATGTATCAAAAGCTTGGTGTAAAGAGAAGCGCGAAACTGATCAGGAGACCATCCAAAGTTTAGAGAAGAAATGCAACGATCTGGAATGTTCTTTGTTCAAGCATGGGGCTGATGATATGAAGAGGAAATCCTTGATCTTAATGAAAGAAAAGTTGTGGGACAAGTACAGAGAGGAGGAAAGAAGTTGGATTCAAAAGTCGAGAACGAAGTGGTTTGTCGAAGGAGACCGCAACACCAAGTATTTTCACGCGCTAGCTTCAGCCAGAAACAGGCAGAACAGTATCAGGTCCATAAAAGTTAAAAATACAGTTCTAGAAGATCCGGCGGAGATTAAGGAAAGTATTGCGAATCACTTTCGAGAAACGTACAATCTTTCCCCAACTATCCCAGTGAAGGCATTCGAGGTTGAGGTTGGTAGGATATCAGAGGTATCAGCCTCTTTTCTGGAAAGGAGATTCACTATGGAGGAAATCAAGTCAGCCCTTTTCTCTATTGATGGCTCTCGCGCTCCCGGCCCGGATGGTTTTAATCTGGGATTTATACAAAGATTCTGGGACAGCTTGAAGGATGATATATGTGATCTGTTCTAGAGGTTCTACAATGGAGAATCCTTGGAAGCGGCACTTAATCATTCTTTCATAGTGCTAATTCCAAAAGTTCAAAACCCAGTGGCTATCGAGGAATACAAGCCAATAAGTTTGGTTGGCAGTGTGTAGAAGTTATTGACCAAGGTGCTGTCAAGACGTCTTAGTGGCTGTCTTGAGGAAATTATCGGCGAAAATCAGTTCGCCTTCTGCCCAGGAAGGCAACTATTAGACTGCTCGATGATTGCCAATGAAGTTGTGGATCTCTTGAAGAGAAGGGGTTTACCAGGCGCAATTATAAAGATTGACTTTAATAAAGCCTACGATACAGTAAACTAGGATTTCCTATTCTTGTTGTTAGAAAAAATGGGGTTCGGACCAAAGTGGCAAAAGTGGATAAGAGAATGTGTCTGCTCCGCATCAATCTCAGTTCTCATTAATGGATCCCCAACAAAATCCTTCAGGATCAGTAGAGGCCTTCGGCAAGGGTGTCCTCTTTCACCACTTCTATTCAATATAGTAGCTGAGGGTCTAAGCTCTTTCCTGAAGAAGGCTACGTCCCGCGGTTTTTTCAATGGTGTCAGCATAGGGGACAGTGAGTTAAAGATCTCGCATCTTCAGTTCGCAGACGACTTGGTCGTGTTCTGCGGTAACAGTGAAATGGAAGTCAGAAACGTTTTCAGAATACTAAGAGGTTTTGGGATCGCTTCCGGGCTAAAAATCAATCTATTAAAGACAAAGTTGATCGGGATCAATATCGACCAAGAAGTACTGAAAGACTGGGCAATGTTTATTCCCTGTAAAGTAGACAATTTGTCGAGCCAATATCTGGGCCTGCCTCTCGGGTGTTACGAAAATTCAGTGGCTTTATGGTCACCAGTAATTGAGAAGTTTAAGAAGCACTTGGCAGGGTGGAACTCGAAACTTCTTTCTCTCGGGGGAAGAATAACTTTAGTCAAATCTGTTTTAACTTGTATCCCAATCTTCTTTATGTCATTATTCAGTATGCCTGCTGCAGTGGCGTCTACTTTAAACAGTTTAATAGCAAAATTCATTTGGGGTGCTGTGGATAAGAGAGCTATTCACTGGTTGAGTTGGGAGACCCTTTGCAAACCAAAAAATCATGGTGGTCTTGGCCTTTGTGACCTGCGAGTAAAGAATAGAGCCCTCCTTAACAAGTTGCTTTGGCGTTATGGTACGGAGTACAAGAGTCTGTGGCGTAGGGTGATAAACGCGAAATACGAAAGAAACCGAAATCGTGTACTACCAGTCAATGTGAAAGGGGAGAATAAATCCTGGATTTGGAGGGGTATTGTTAAGCCTCTACAGAATCAAGAGGATGTGTTTCTCCAGAATTTTAGACAAGTGGTTGGCAATGGAGCTATGGTGGACTTCTGGTGTGATATTTGGTGTTCGGATAAACCTCTTAAGGTGATGTATCCTAGATTATTCGCGTTGGCAATTAAAAAGGAAGGTAATATTGCTGAATTTGGTGATTACATTGAGGGCGATTGGAGATGGAAAATACTGTTTAGAAGACAATTATTTAACTGGGAGTTGGGAGTATGGAATGAGATGAAAAGAAAGCTAGAAGGCATTCGAGTCGGGACCTTGAAAACAGATTCAGCACGGTGGATTGCTGATTCAAAAGGAATATATACAACATCCTCTTTCTGCAAAACAGTGAATGTTGCTCCGGAGGCTAGTAATTATCTGTGGGACATGGTATGGTTAAATTTGGCGCCTTATAAGATTGAGGTGTTTCTTTGGAAGCTCGTGCACGACCGTATTCCAACAAAGTTCGAATTACAGAAAAGGGGTTGTAGAAATGTTGCTGATGTAGTATGTCCGTTGTGTCACGCGGCACCCGAAACTGTTAATCATCTTTTTTGCGAATGTACAATTACATGGGGAATTTGGCAAAAATGGTGCTTGTCCTGGAATATTAATCTGGTAATCCCGAATTCTCCAGGATGTCTATTGCTAGTATGGGGTCAGATTTATAATGGCTTTAGCAACAAGTTGGTCTGGTTAATGATCTTTCGAAGCACGATTTGGACAGTTTGGAATGCTCGGAATGGTGTGGTCTTTAGAAATAGAGTTGTAGATCCGCTGGAGATGTTCAATTTGGCAGTCATCAGGGTCAGTCACTGGGGCCGAGCTAAATGGGGTAATGCATTTCCGCAAACATCGGATATATTGAACAGCCATAGTATCTTAAGCAACATGTAGAACTTATGTTTTGATATAATAATTGAAAAATGTTTTGGACTAATTTGAAAAGAATTTAAAACTTGGTTTTAAGTCCAAACAACTTGAATTTATGTTTGAGGTATTTTAAGAGGTTTTTGGCAAAGATTTTTCATGTTTTAAACAGCCAAACTTGTGTTTTCAAGTCACCAGTATCGATACGGTTGTACCCGTACCGATACCTTTTTGGCTCAGTTTGGCCACTGTCAAAACCCGTATCGATACGAGGGTTTAGAGTATCGATACGGACCGGGGTCGTTTCGATACGCCACGTCAGCGTACCGATCCCTGTTCAACTACCCCAACGGCTATTTCCCAACGGCTATTCAAATATGCAGCCGTACCGATACGCCCTCAAGCGTATCGATACGCCTCAGCTGGCAAAAGCCCAACGGCTAGTCCCTATGAAGGCCGTATCGATACCGTTCCACGGGTATCGATACTGGTAGCTGCAGAACAGCATTTATGAAGGGAAATAAAGTCCTCAACGGCTCCAATTCATCCCCAACGGTCCTAAACGGCTATAAACTCAATTGGGAGTATAAAAGGGACCTCCAAGCATCAAGAGAAGACTAATGCTCATATTGTCAAACACCAATTGATCAAGAAAATGTCTTAGCTCTTAAATTGTCAATTCTTGTATAGACAAACACTGTGAGCCAAAATTGTTAAATTTGCTCAAGTGTTTTAGGTTTTGGGTGAGTGCTTAAGTGTGCAAATAAACACCTATTAGAGGGTTTAAGTTTGCTTTCATTTGTCTCTTGTAAAAGAGGGTTTTGATCAAGGCTTGGGTAGAAGCTTGATCGGTTGTAAGGGTTTCCTCCTAATCCTAGAAAAGGGGACGAATCAATTAGTGAATTGGTTGAGAAATCCTTAGTGGGAAGCTAAGGTAGTGGATGTAGGTGCTTGTTAGAAGGCCGAACCACTATAAATCATTGTGTTTTTAATCTTTCTAGCTTCCTCAACCCTTCCACCCATATATCCACCTCTCCACCACTTGGTGAGCTAAATTGGTTGATCGAATCGAGCCCCACACAACCCAACACAACATAAAGGAGATTGACCTGGGTAATAGGATTCGCAGATGCAAGTCTCTCGCGAATAGCTGCTTTATTTTCAATACAGACGGCGCAGTGGCTAATAGTTATGGTGTAGCGGCCATCGGAGGAGCGTTAAAGGATCACAAAGGAATGTTACTATGCTACTTCTCCAGGAAAATAGGGATTGCAGATCCGCTTACAGCAGAGTTATTAGCAGTTCGAGAGGCCATTGAAATGTTCAAATCAGTTTTTCCATCCGCAGAACTTCCCTTACGTATCGAGTGTGACAGTAGTAATGTGGTTCATTGGATTAAGAATGTGCAGCAGGCCCCTGCAATATTCAAGACAACAATCCGCAGTATTATCGAGTTAGGAAAAGATCTGAGTTCATCTTCATCATTTCGAGAGAAGAAAACGCTACAGCAGATAAGTTAGCAAAAAGGGGCCTATCCAAAGAACCTGATCTCAAAGTGGTGACCCCTAATCTCAAACTTCGACATCTCTCCGGCAAACCCCAAGTTTTCTGTCCCAATGGTGTGAACTATCCCCAGGTCGTGTCTCTAACTAATGGAGTGCAGTGATAAAAATTGCAGTTGGTGGATTAAGGTATAAAGGGGGGCGACTTTATTTTGCTTATCACAATTGTTTTACCCGAGTGTGCAATATCCTGGAGCTAGTTCAGGAATGTTTTGAATATGCAGAATGTGAGTGTGGGGCTGAGTGGTGTTTTGCTGCTACATAATATGGTTATGTTCTTGTGTTTTTCGAACCTGGATACGAGGCACTCTTTTTTCTCCATTAGGATTTTTAGGGAGGTTTTTTAATGAGGCTCGTATCCAGGTAGTCTTTTTGCCATCATCAATAAAACTTCTTCCGTGTTTCAAAAAAAAATTATTAATCCAATTGTGCATTATGATTACAATTATTACTAAAATTGTAACTTCTTTAAAATAATTTATATATTCTATAATTAATAGTCCAACTCCTTTTAGAGCCAATTTGGTATTGTTTTTAGAGAGTGTAGTGAAAAGGTGTTTTTAAATGATTTTATTAAAATTTGTATTTGAGAAGTTGTAAAAATGATTTTAAGTAGATAAAACTTCTATTTTAAATTTTGATTTTAAAAATATAAAAAATAGTAATATAAATGAGATCAAATGAATAATTTTGCTTAAAATGTTATTTTTCTTCATAAAATTAAAATATGAAAATTCACTTGTTCTGCATCACTTTTGATCTTAAAAGTGTGTTTGTCAAAAAATTTTTTGAAAAGTATTGCATAACACAACTTTAATCTCAAAGGTATCAGGATCTAAACAAAGACATAATTATATTGTTCTTTAGGGGTTGTGGCCCTCAATTTTTTATTATAAAATATAATATTGTATTTTACATACTTAGACCCTCAATTTTTTAATTTATTTAAACTTTGTCCCTCTTATCTTATGATTAATTATATATTGTCCCCTTTAACCTTGATTCCTACTACAATCCCTTGATGTATGTAGAAACATTTTGACATTTTTTTCTTTCAAGTTGGAATATGAAACATTATACAAATCCAATTAATCTAAAACAAAGTAAAGAACTATCCCATTTCTATCAAATTTCCTCCCAATATTTTTTAAAATTGACATATAGGGACAAAACAATGGGGTTAATGGGCTCCGGAAACCGAGAAGTTAGGATTGAGAAAAGCATGTTAATTAAAGAGGTTAAATTTGAAGAAGGAAGACAAATGGCAATTATTAGATGCTGAGAGGATAGTGCATGCATGCTCTTCCTCCAAATCCCAAGGCATTTTCTCATTAAATTTGGCGCCCCTTGTAATAAAAAATCCTCAAAAGTCTCTGCAGATTTTTGACCTAATTTTTGTGACTTTGTTTGGAAGTATTAAATCTTGCCAAGTACTGCAGAGGATAAACACTAAGGCGAGGGTCCAAAAAGTCAGCATTTCTAACTCGGGATACGCACTTTCCCCTGTTTGAAAATACCACCATACCAATCAAATCCGTTTATTGAATTTGGGATTGTTTTTGAAAAAAAAGAAGGAGAGGGACCCTTTTTTAGTACACCATTTGGATGATGGAGGTCGGTGGTTAAATTAAAAGTTCATGATTTATATGGTATTTGAAATTAAGTTTAGTGGTTTATAATGTAAATTATCTTAAAATAAATATAATTTTTATATTTTATATTTTTTGAATTCATTCTGCCTTAGTTTAGTTGATAACTTTTAATGTTATAATTGATAATTAATATTATATAATTTTTTACAGGATCATGTATCCGTATTATATTGGGGTTTTCAAGTTTAATACTTTATCATGTTTTAATTTATTTTTATATCATACAATGTATCACAATCAAATTACTAAAGCTAGCTATTATAGTATCTAATCTAAAAACGTCACTCCAAGATTTCATTCTGTGCCTCAAGCCTGCTGTCAAATTTCTTTTGACTTGCTATCATAATCAGATATAAACTGTGAGATTGGATGGAAAGTTGATTCTCTGAAAATTTGAAATTTATATAAATTTTAATTTTTTTAAAAGATTCATGTATTTTTTTTTTGTTGAAAATCCATCTCCACCCTTGGAATATTAAAAAACTTGTTCACTCTAAAATTTTATTAGTTCGCCCTATAACATAAAGTATTATGTTCGTTCATGGTTATAATCTAACATGTTGATTTGTAACGAGGATACTTTGGCAATTTGGCTAAAATTTTCAGCAATTAATTATTTTAAAAAAACTATCAAGTGATTCATCCTAGTAGGCTATAAGGATTTCTTTTAATAATCACATGGATTACTTATGCATAGACTATTCACCTCAATTTCCCGAATTAAAGTTAACTTTTGTGTGTATATATATTTTAACCGCGGCGGAATTAAATGGTGACTAGTGAAATTATGGTTTTTATAAACTATTTAAAAATATTATAGTAAAATTATATTTTAACTTTTCAAAAAAATATATAATTTATTATTACTCTCATAAATTTAATTTTTTAATAATTCATTCAATAAATAATTTTGAGTTTCCCTACTGAATTCTAAGCATTTTACTAACAAATGCATTTAGGTTGTTTTTAATGAATTAGTACATTTATAGATAATAATATACCAAAATGCAAAGTGATAACTTTATACTATTATTATAAAATTAAAGAGAAGGCACGGATGATACAAAATTGAATATAATGTTAACAAATTACAATTTTATTACTTTGGATTGTCACGCTTAAGAGATGTGAAGATATTAATCTCATATTAAAAAAATTATAAATTATAAAAACAATAACATTATACAATGTATTAAGCATATTTTTTTGAGAATATAATAATTATCATGTGACATGGCTTCGATTTCTTTAGTTATGTTACATAATATACCTTTAAAAAGTGTTTGTTCAAAAATCATCTTTTAATAAAGAGCAAAAACATTATGACATTATTAAAATCAAGCAAAAATACTTTTATGCAATATACCTATAATAATTTTTCATGTGGGTCCCATCAGGTCAAAGCATGCTGCTAATGTAAATTAATTACTAAGCAAAAATAGATAGGTCTTTCCTAGTTAATTGTTTTGTTCAAAAAAGCATGGCCTATGTGTCCTTTCCACATGCAACCCAACATGTTCATTCGAATGTGTTCATATACATGCTGATGTGCAACAAGGATCGATGCTCCAAAACTTGAAAAGCAAAAAAAAAAGAAAAGAAAAAAAAGGCATTCCCCCTATGGGATTGAAAAAATATCAAGGAAAAAGCATACATTTTGGGTTGAGAAAAGCTGAGAAAGATTGTGGAACGTATCATTATATTTGGATGCACATGGCTGAAATTATATGATATTTGGGTTGTTTTTTTATTTATTTGTAAAAAGGCTCGGTTGCATTAGTCTTAGGGCAACATGACCTTTTCTATGTGCTTAGAGAGCTAGTATTGTATAGACATATTTTATATACATCGGTTGTTTCTAGTAATTAGCAGATAGTTAATAGAGGATTACATTAGTTGATAGATTAGATTATACAATGAAAATGTTGAAAACTAATTAAAAGCTCGAAACAAAATATAAATACGAACAACACTAGAAATTGACAATTAAAGGATAAAGTCATGATCAACACTAACATTAAAAAAATGCATATAAACATCACATCAAATTGATAAAACGATCGTTAGATACCAATATTTGATATATATATATATATATTAGATTATAAAAATAATTAGTTTTTCTAGTATAACATTACTGCATATTTGAATATTTACAGAGATTATTTTTAAATTTAATTTTATTAATTATTAAATTTAAATGATATTTGAATCATTGAAATGAAACAAGTATTTAAATTATATATAAGAATATGTATTATTTAAATTTAGGTTATTTGAATAATTCTATTTATATCATTAATGACAAAAGAGTATTTATAATAATATGTTTTAGAGGATTCACCTTGTAACACCCGGGTTTAGGGGTTAGGTGAAAATAATATATTAATATTATTTTGGGCTCGGTCTTATAATTAAAATGATTTCCAAGAATTTCGGGTTTCATTTTCAAATGTGTTAATTTAATGTGGATCAAGTTTTGAAATTTAATCCTAAATAGCCTCTAATGGTGTGCCCTTGTAAATGCCCCATTTCATTAAGGGCAGTATGGTCTTTTAGCCTTGATTTCAAAGAAACAACTAAAACACCCCTTTCTCCCTATTTTTTCTTTTTCCTATTCATCTTCTTCTCTCAACGTGAAAGAAGCCATCCCTCTCCAATCTACTATTCCATCACCTCTCTTCTTCATTTCACCTCCGTTTCGAAAGGTAATAGCATTTCTGGCTTTCCCTCATCATTCCCTACATGAAAGTACTCTTCTTTTTCATTTTCATGAAGTTTTTGGAAAATAGGGGTTTTGAATGTTTTGATTAAAAATGGTGTCTTTATGTTGCAAAGTTAAATGTTTTGAATTAATATGTTTAGTAATGTTGTATAGAGGCCAAATGATACCACATATATGAATTTTAAATGAATTGGGGCAATTTTCGGAATTTGGTTTTGAGAGGGTTTTTGGAGGGTTTTAAAGTGGGTTTTGGGGTTGTTTGAGGTTGGTTCTTGAGGGTTGTAGGTAGTATGGTATATGAGGATCATTTTGGATGAAATTGAGGCTTGTTTGGGTGCTTGAAATGGAAGAAATCAGTGGGCTATAGAGGCTACCCGAAAATTCTGTTTTGGGACTTTGTTTGGGGTGTTAAATGCTTGTTAATGTTAATCCGGGTTGTTTCCGATGATATGTTATTGATTCGAACGTTTTGGTTGTGTTTGAGATGATTAGAATTGAGCTTGGGCATCGGTGAAGCATCGGGAGTAAATCCGGAGAGTTGAAGGTTGTGGCTTGCTTGGTCTTGTGCTTGGAAGCTTAGGTGAGTGGTTGATTTCCTTGAATGATTTTAAATTAGTTGGTTCGAGTATGTGGACTAGGTTGGGCTTGGTAGACCCACCTAGAGTTAGGATTAGGGTGGTAGCCTAATCCTAAGCTTGATCTAAGCCTTTGGATGAACTTAATTGTGTGAATGTATATGCCTCGTATGCCATGTGATATGAATGCTTATGTATGTTGTTCTATACATGTGAATTGAGGCATGGATTGTATGGCTTAAAGCATGCATGGTGATGGTTCATGGTTGTGTCCATGGTGAGTACGTGCTAAGCACGGAAATGATTGAAATGTGTGTTGTGGAATGAGTAAAATATTGGCAATAGTATACTTAAATACAAATGATCGATCATTAGGATGTTAGTGTGTACACATGAGTCTAAAGTCGCGCGTGGCCTTGGTGGCGTTGAGTCACCAAGGAGGAGTACGGGTACGCCCGGAAATGGTACTTAAACATAGTCGGTGATGAGTGGAATCCCATCGACGGGGTGTGAGGATGAGTGGAATCCCCTCCGCGAGACCGGTGATGAGTGGAATCCCACCGAGGTAATGTGGTTGTTGGATATGAGTTTCCAACGAGTCTATCCGCGTATTTGGGTTATAGCTAAGTGCCAATGTTAATTGATATGTGTATCAATGTGTTGGAGTATATGAGTTGTTGGATGTCAAATGTGATTACATGTTTGGTTGTGTTAAGCTCATGATTATGACATACATGTGAGATAATTGCTCATGCATCTATATCTTGTGGACTTTTGTTATACGTGTGTTGCTTTGGCTAGATCGTGCTCGGACCCTGCAATGTTGAGGTTTGTTTTTAGAGCTTGCCCTCACTAAGCATTATTTGCTTACGCTCTCTTTGTTCAACATTGCAGATCCTTAGTTCGTGGGTTGCTCGGGCAAGAGGAAGGCCTCCAAGTGTGTTTGTGACTTGAGTTTCCCCAAGTATGGGTTTAAAATATTAGACATGTAATGGTTGAGCAATGGGATATGAGTGTTTTGTGGTGATTGTTGGTTGTTAGGAGCATGTGTAGACTCCTTTATATGTATTGCTTTTGCATGGTTGTGTTGCCATGATGTGTGTGTTAACTCATGCCTATTTACTTGCTTGCATTGTTAGCCATTGCCTTAAGAGTTTTACATGTGTTTGATTATAGCATGAATGAATGCATGATGTGGATTGTTGCCTTTGTATTATACATGTTTAAGCCTTGTGGAAGCATGCTTTATGGTTGGTTTGCCTTAGGGATTGATGTTAGTGTGATGGTTTATGAGTTAGAGGGATTTAGGGGCCTCCTTGTGCTCTAAATCAGCTCAAACCTGCAGATTCGTAGCTGGGGTATCGATACCGTTTGTCTGGTATCGATACTGTCTTGTGGTTTCAGGCCTCGTGTATCGATACTCGAGGGGGGTATCGATACCTTTTTGGCCGCTGGAGCCACTGTCGATTTCGGTATCGATACTGGCCTCTAGGGTATCGATACCGTTGTCTTAGCTTTGACCGTGGGAAGTCAACCTTAGGAGAGGGTATCGATACCCTTATTGGGGGTATCGATACTATTTCCTCAAGTTGACCAAACCTTGTTGACCAAGTCCAGGGGTATCGATACCCCCCTTAGGGTATCGATACCGCCTGCAGTTTGACTTTAAAATTGGGCTTTTAAATGTTAGTTTGGGTTCGTTTGACTGTTTCGTAAATATCGTTCCGCTGTATGATCACTTAGGATGTAATTTTCATCTAGACAAGATTAAAATAAAAAAAAAAGTATAGGGTTGCTAACCGAGGGAGAGTTCCTTAGGGAGTTTTCACTCGGTTTTCCCCGTGTAGCTCACTCGAACCGGTCATCCGGCCAGACCGGGACGAGGGGGTTACACTTGTTGGTATCAGAGCCTAAGGTTACCGAGACCTTGGGCAGGTAAGTGAGGTAAGTTTAAGTTTTTAAGTTGAATTGCACGGTGTTTGCTTGTTCTGCAAGAATGGTTGCTTATGTGACAAGTATGCTGATTGTTTTACTTTTAAGCATGTGTGTGTGGGTCCCATTGCTACTATTACATTAGAAAAATGATTTTTAAGTGAGGAAACATACTTGGACACTTGGGAGCCTCACCTTGCTAACCCAATTTGTGTGTTGTTGTTGTGGTTGTAGTTAATATCTGAGAGAGCAATGTCTAGACCGAGAGGTAGACCGAGGTTGGTTCGTCAGGAACCGCGAGTTGTGGCTCCCGTTGAGCCGGTAGTTGGTGCGGGAGCTCACATAGAAGGACCAGGGGCAGCGGGAGTTGGCGCTCCTCCACCCCCTCCACCACCACCACCTCCTCCACCGGGAGTTGGGGGCGAGGATGGAGCCGGGGGAAATGGACCTCAAGGTGGCCAAGGTGGCCAAGGTCCAGCTGGAATTGATATGACTCCGCTTGTGCAAGCAATAGCGGGAGCGTTCCAGGCCGCAGTCGCGGGAGCCCAGGCTGCAGCTCAGCCTAGGGGTGATGATGCTAGCTTACCGTTGGAGAGGCTCCGTAGCTTAGGGGCCGAGGAGTTTAGAGGATCTACTCCGGAGAGGTCGGAGTTATGGTTAGAGAAGACAGTTCGTATTTTGGCTCAGATGGGTTGTGCGGGCGCACGTAGATTGGGTTGTGTGATCTCACTGCTTCAGGGTGATGCCTACACCTGGTGGGTCACCATCACTACCGGGATCCCAGAGGCCGAGATAGATTGGGATTTCTTTGAGTCTGCTTTCCGGAAGAGGTACTTAGGACCGAGGTACCTAGATGAGAAGAAGAGAGAGTTCATGGCTCTCACTCAGGGAGATGCTTCAGTGACTGATTATGAGATCCGCTTTGTTCGCTTGAGTCAGTATGCCCCAGAGTTGGTTCCTACTGAAGTGGAACGCTGCAAACGATTCCGATACGGATTGAATGAAGAGGTTAAGAGGTACACTTTGGCTTCTGACTACTCAGACTTTGATGTGTTGGTCGCGAGGGCCAAGGATTTGGAGCATAGTTTGGGCTCAGCCAAACGAGCTGGTGGTTCTGGTTCTGGAAAGAGGCATAACCACTTTGATGGTAGAGATGCTAAGAGGCACAGAGGTGGCGGACATCAGTTTGAGCAGAGACGTGGCGATGGCCACCATGGTAGAGGCCATCAGGGCCATAGAGGAGGAGGGCGCTTGCCCGAGTGTGCACAATGTGGGAGACAATACACTGGAGAGTGCTGGGGTAACTTTCATGCTTGTTGGAACTGTGGTTCGAGGGACCACTTTAGGAGGGACTGTCCACGGCAGGCAGCTCAGGCACCTAACATAGCTCAGGCTCCTGCGAGAGGTAATGATTTTCAGAGAGGCCGTGGGCGCGGTCGTGGCTACTTCCAGCCGAGGGCTGATGCACCTAGGGTAGATGCTCAGAGGAACCTTGCACATGTTGTGGCTGTGCAGCCAGAGGCGGGAGGACCAGCGAGGGTCTATGCTCAGAGAGGGGCCGGGAACGACACCGATGTGATAGCAGGTAATTTTGAGTTACAGTCTATGTCCTTGCTTTCTTTGGTTGATTCGGGTTCTACGCATTCCTACATTTTGAGTAAGCATGCACAGAAGTTAGATATTCCTGTTGAGATCTTAGATGTAGGTATGCATGTTACTAGTTCTTTTGGTGAGACAGTTGTAGTTAGACGTATGTATAGGAGGTGTCCACTGAAGATTCAGGGTCATGTGTTCTCAGTTGACATGATGGAACTTCCCTTTTATGGTTTTGATATCATTTTGGGTATGGACTGGTTGGTTGAGCATCGGGCTAGCGTGGATTTTGAGACAAAGAGAATCTCCTTGAAACTCTCTGATGATTACGAGATAGTGGTAGTGGGCGAGAACGTTAAGTTCTTGTCTAATGTGGTGTCAGCTTTAGAGGCCCATAGGTTGATGGACTTAGGATGTGGGGCCTATTTGGCTTATGTTATGAATCCGGATATGAGTGAAGCTAGACCGAAAGATATCAGAACAGTGTGTGACTTTCCAGATGTGTTTCCTGAAGAGTTGC
Source organism: Hibiscus tridactylites (assembly GCA_958450335.1). Taxonomy (NCBI): domain Eukaryota; kingdom Viridiplantae; phylum Streptophyta; class Magnoliopsida; order Malvales; family Malvaceae; genus Hibiscus; species Hibiscus tridactylites. Next base: position 88,823,005 of record OY288281.1, read on the forward strand.
CGGGTTTGCCACCTGACAGAGATGTTGAGTTTGTGATTGAGACAGTTTCAGGGTCTAACCCAGTTTCGATAGCTCCGTATCGTATGGCTCCGAAAGAGTTGAAGGAATTGAAGAGCCAGTTGCAAGAATTATTAGACCGTGGTTTCATTAGGCCTAGTAGTTCTCCATGGGGTGCTCCAGTGTTATTTGTGAAAAAGAAGGATGGTAGCATGCGCATGTGTATTGACTATAGACAGCTGAATCAGTTGACTGTGAAGAACAAGTATCCGTTGCCGCGTATAGATGATTTGTTTGATCAGTTGAGAGGTGCTTCAGTGTTCTCGAAGATAGATTTGAGATCCGGGTACTATCAGTTGAAAGTGAAAGAGTGTGATGTTCCGAAGACAGCTTTTAGGACTAGATATGGCCACTATGAGTTTCTCGTGATGCCATTTGGGCTCACGAATGCACCAGCAACATTCATGGACATGATGAACAGAATTTTTAGAGACTATCTAGACCGGTTTGTGGTTGTCTTCATTGATGATATACTTGTGTACTCGAAGACAGAAGAAGAGCATGACGAGCACTTGAGATTTGTTTTACAGAGATTGTTGAGCAATCAGTTGTATGCGAAGCTCAGTAAGTGTGAGTTCTGGATTCGAGAGGTTGTATTTCTTGGCCATGTTGTTTCGGCCGAAGGCATTCGAGTTGATCCATCGAAGATTGAGGCGATTGTTGAGTGGAAACAACCTAAGTCCGTGACCGAGATTAGGAGTTTCCTAGGATTAGCTGGTTACTATAGGAGGTTCGTTGATGGCTTCTCTAGGGTAGCTGCTCCCTTGACTAAGTTGTTGCAAAAGGGGGTCAAGTTTGAATGGTCAGATGCAAGACAAAAGGCCTTTGAGAAGTTAAAGGAAGCTCTGACAAATGCTCCGGTGCTAGTACAACCAGTTTCAGGTAAGGAGTTTGTGATTTACAGTGATGCTTCCTACGTAGGCCTAGGGTGTGTCTTGATGCAAGATAGGAAAGTTGTTGCTTATGCTTCTAGACAGTTGAAGATTCATGAGAAGAACTATCCTACTCATGACATAGAGTTAGCTGCAGTTGTGTTTGCATTGAAGATTTGGCGCCACTACTTGTATGGTGAGAAGTGTGTTGTTTACACCGACCACAAGAGCTTAAGGTACTTGATGACACAGAAGGAATTGAATTTGAGACAGAGGAGATGGCTAGAGTTGTTAAAAGATTATGATTTGACTATTGAGTACCATCCGGGTAAAGCAAATGTAGTAGCCGATGCTTTGAGTAGAAAAGTGGCCGTTGAGCTGAGAGCTATGTTTGCTAGATTGAGTGTGTCCGATGATGGTGGTTTGATCACCGAGTTGCAAGTGAAGCCTCCTTTGATTCAGTTGATTAGAGAGAAGCAGTTACAAGATGCAAGCTTAGTTTCTCATGTTCAAGACATAGCCGAAGGAAGACCGACTGAGTATAGTTTCAGTGGTGAGAGCTTGTTGTGCTTTAGGGATAGAATTGTGGTACCGGAAGACGTTGAGCTGAGGCGACAGATTTTGAGTGAAGCACATTCGAGTCCTTTTTCTATGCATCCGGGTAGTACCAAGATGTACCGAGATTTGAAGAATGATTATTTCTGGGTTGGTTTGAAGAGAGATGTAGCCGAGTATGTGAGCCGTTGCATGGTTTGTCAGAGAGTGAAGGCAGAACATCAGGTTCCTTCCGGTTTGCTACAGCCTTTGAAGATTCCGGAATGGAAATGGGAGAGAATCACCATGGATTTTGTATCGGGGTTGCCTTTGTCTCCTTCGAAGAAGAATTCAGTTTGGGTGATTGTTGATAGGTTCACTAAGTGTGCTCACTTCTTAGCAGTGAACACTACGGATTCCTTAGACAAGTTGGCAAACTTGTACATTCGTGAGATTGTGAGACTTCATGGAGTTCCGAAGTCTATAGTTTTTGATAGAGATCCTAGATTTACTTCGAGGTTCTGGAGTTGCTTGCATAGTGCTTTGGGTAGTCATCTGCATTTCAGCACATCTTATCATCCACAGTCCGATGGGCAGTCAGAGCGAGTGATACAGATTCTAGAGGATATGCTTCGTTGTTGTGTGATTGATTTTCAAGGTTCTTGGGAGAAGCACTTACCGTTGGTTGAGTTTGCTTACAACAACAGTTATCAGTCTAGTATTCAGATGGCTCCTTATGAGGCTTTGTACGGTAGACGGTGTAGAACTCCGATTTGTTGGGCTGAGACAGGTCAGAGGTTGTTACCTATGCCAGATTTGCTTAAAGGAACCACAGAGAAAGTGAAGTTGATTTGTGACCGTTTGAAAGCGGCTTCGGATCGTCAGAAATCTTATGCAGATTTGAAGAGGAAAGAGATTGAGTACACAGTGGGTGAGAAAGTGTTTCTGAAAGTATCTCCGTGGAAGAAGGTAATGAGATTTGGCCGTAAGGGCAAGTTGAGCCCGAGGTTCATTGGCCCGTATGAGATAGTTGAGCGGATTGGGCCCGTAGCTTATCGTTTGAGGTTACCTTCTGAGTTAGAAAAGATCCATGATGTCTTTCATGTATCTATGCTTAGGAGATATAGATCAGATCCTTCGCATGTGATGCCCGTTGAGGAAATAGAGTTGAATCCGGATTTGTCCTATAATGAAGAGCCCATCGAGATACTTGCTTCTGATAGCAAGGTGTTACGTGGCAAGACCATAGAGTTGGTCAAGGTGTTGTGGAGACATAGGGGTGTGGAAGAGGCCACGTGGGAGAGGAAAGCTGATATGGTTGAGCAGTTTCCGTATTTGTTTCCACCAGGTAATTTCGGGGACGAAATTCCTTAAGTGGGGGAGAGTTGTAACACCCGGGTTTAGGGGTTAGGTGAAAATAATATATTAATATTATTTTGGGCTCGGTCTTATAATTAAAATGATTTCCAAGAATTTCGGGTTTCATTTTCAAATGTGTTAATTTAATGTGGATCAAGTTTTGAAATTTAATCCTAAATAGCCTCTAATGGTGTGCCCTTGTAAATGCCCCATTTCATTAAGGGCAGTATGGTCTTTTAGCCTTGATTTCAAAGAAACAACTAAAACACCCCTTTCTCCCTATTTTTTCTTTTTCCTATTCATCTTCTTCTCTCAACGTGAAAGAAGCCCTCCCTCTCCAATCTACTATTCCATCACCTCTCTTCTTCATTTCACCTCCGTTTCGAAAGGTAATAGCATTTCTGGCTTTCCCTCATCATTCCCTACATGAAAGTACTCTTCTTTTTCATTTTCATGAAGTTTTTGGAAAATAGGGGTTTTGAATGTTTTGATTAAAAATGGTGCCTTTATGTTGCAAAGTTAAATGTTTTGAATTAATATGTTTAGTAATGTTGTATAGAGGCCAAATGATACCACATATATGAATTTTAAATGAATTGGGGCAATTTTCGGAATTTGGTTTTGAGAGGGTTTTTGGAGGGTTTTAAAGTGGGTTTTGGGGTTGTTTGAGGTTGGTTCTTGAGGGTTGTAGGTAGTATGGTATATGAGGATCATTTTGGATGAAATTGAGGCTTGTTTGGGTGCTTGAAATGGAAGAAATCAGTGGGCTATAGAGGCTACCCGAAAATTCTGTTTTGGGACTTTGTTTGGGGTGTTAAATGCTTGTTAATGTTAATCTGGGTTGTTTCCGATGATATGTTATTGATTCGAACGTTTTGGTTGTGTTTGAGATGATTAGAATTGAGCTTGGGCATCGGTGAAGCATCGGGAGTAAATCCGGAGAGTTGAAGGTTGTGGCTTGCTTGGTCTTGTGCTTGGAAGCTTAGGTGAGTGGTTGATTTCCTTGAATGATTTTAAATTAGTTGGTTCGAGTATGTGGACTAGGTTGGGCTTGGTAGACCCACCTAGAGTTAGGATTAGGGTGGTAGCCTAATCCTAAGCTTGATCTAAGCCTTTGGATGAACTTAATTGTGTGAATGTATATGCCTCGTATGCCATGTGATATGAATGCTTATGTATGTTGTTCTATACATGTGAATTGAGGCATGGATTGTATGGCTTAAAGCATGCATGGTGATGGTTCATGGTTGTGTCCATGGTGAGTACGTGCTAAGCACGGAAATGATTGAAATGTGTGTTGTGGAATGAGTAAAATATTGGCACTAGTATACTTAAATACAAATGATCGATCATTAGGATGTTAGTGTGTACACATGAGTCTAAAGTCGCGCGTGGCCTTGGTGGCGTTGAGTCACCAAGGAGGAGTACGGGTACGCCCGGAAATGGTACTTAAACATAGTCGGTGATGAGTGGAATCCCATCGACGGGGCGTGAGGATGAGTGGAATCCCCTCCGCGAGACCGGTGATGAGTGGAATCCCACCGAGGTAATGTGGTTGTTGGATATGAGTTTCCAACGAGTCTATCCGCGTATTTGGGTTATAGCTAAGTGCCAATGTTAATTGATATGTGTATCAATGTGTTGGAGTATATGAGTTGTTGGATGTCAAATGTGATTACATGTTTGGTTGTGTTAAGCTCATGATTATGACATACATGTGAGATAATTGCTCATGCATCTATATCTTGTGGACTTTTGTTATACGTGTGTTGCTTTGGCTAGATCGTGCTCGGACCCTGCAATGTTGAGGTTTGTTTTTAGAGCTTGCCCTCACTAAGCATTATTTGCTTACGCTCTCTTTGTTCAACATTGCAGATCCTTAGTTCGTGGGTTGCTCGGGCAAGAGGAGGGCCTCCAAGTGTGTTTGTGACTTGAGTTTCTCCAAGTATGGGTTTAAAATATTAGACATGTAATGGTTGAGCAATGGGATATGAGTGTTTTGTGGTGATTGTTGGTTGTTAGGAGCATGTGTAGACTCCTTTATATGTATTGCTTTTGCATGGTTGTGTTGTCATGATGTGTGTGTTAACTCATGCCTATTTACTTGCTTGCATTGTTAGCCATTGCCTTAAGAGTTTTACATGTGTTTGATTATAGCATGAATGAATGCATGATGTGGATTGTTGCCTTTGTATTATACATGTTTAAGCCTTGTGGAAGCATGCTTTATGGTTGGTTTGCCTTAGGGATTGATGTTAGTGTGATGGTTTATGAGTTAGAGGGATTTAGGGGCCTCCTTGTGCTCTAAATCAGCTCAAACCTGCAGATTCGTAGCTGGGGTATCGATACCGTTTGTCTGGTATCGATACTGCCCTGTGATTTCAGGCCTCGTGTATCGATACTCGAGGGGGGTATCGATACCTTTTTGGCCGCTGGAGCCACTGTCGATTTCGGTATCGATACTGGCCTCTAGGGTATCGATACCGTTGTCTTAGCTTTGACCGTGGGAAGTCAACCTTAGGAGAGGGTATCGATACCCTCATTGGGGGTATCGATACTATTTCCTCAAGTTGACCAAACCTTGTTGACCAAGTCCAGGGGTATCGATACCCCCTTAGGGTATCGATACCGCCTGCAGTTTGACTTTAAAATTGGGCTTTTAAATGTTAGTTTGGGTTCGTTTGACTGTTTCGTAAATATCGTTCCGCTGTATGATCACTTAGGATGTAATTTTCATCTAGACAAGATTAAAATAAAAAAAAAAGTATAGGGTTGCTAACCGAGGGAGAGTTCCTTAGGGAGTTTTCACTCGGTTTTCCCCGTGTAGCTCACTCGGACCGGTCATCCGGCCAGACCGGGACGAGGGGGTTACACACCTCACTCCTTAATTCTCAACCCTATTTATAATTATCAATGACAAAAGAGTCTATAATTATATACTCCCCTATCCCACTAAAACTGTCACATGTTGATTTTTTTGAGTTAATTTTTTTTTTTAATTTTGACCTATTATAATTTAAAATTTATTATTGATAAAAATATGGAAAATATATTTTAAAAACATTGAATCAACTAGCTTTTAAATATATTTTTTATAATTTTTAATTAATTAAAATATTTAAATAAATTATAGTCAAAGTTAAAAAAATTTGACAAAAAAAATGTCAACATGTGACAGTTTTAGTGGGACAGGGGAGTATAAAAATACATATAAAAAGGTTAAAATACGCAAATGGTCACTAACTATATCTAAAAATACAAAATAGTCATCAAATTTTCAAATGTTACATTATAGGCATTGAACTTTAGTTTTTGTTACAAAATGGTCATTGAGCTGTTAACTGTTGTTAATTGGGTGACGTGACAGCTAATTTTCTTTTAATAATATAACATTTAATCCTCTATATTGACACATTTAATAAAAACTAAAGTTTAATGACTATTATGTAATTTTTGAAAATTTAGTGACCATTTTATATATTTAGGGATAGTTTAGTGACTATTTATGTACTTTACGCTAAAAATTAACGCATATAAAATATATATATATATATATATATATATATATATAAATATGTTTATTGTTCAAATCTCCCTCTAATCCGCGATCAAAACATTTAAAAAATAATTAAATCTTTTAATTTTAACTTAAAATTCGATTGATTTCGTTTTCTGTCAAAAGAAAAAGCTATGAGACTCGTATTATAAGACTGAAAGATAAAAAGGTGGTGTGGCTGTGGAAATGATGGGGACTGACAAGTGAATGATATTTGGATTCTGATCTTATTGATATGATCCTGCAGCTTATAAACCTTTTTCGAATGAACTCATGCAGCCTTTCACATACCATTTTCTCTGTATTATCAGTTTGATCCCTATATTATTTTTAATCTATTTTATGTTTTTTTGTATTTTTAGTTCAATCAAACATGTCACATATAATATTTTTAAAAAATAAACGAATTTACGATGTTGTTTGACAAGTCAAATCTGTTAATTTGAATGTTTGATAAATTTAAGATTATAAGAGCGGATTAGGATGAAACTATTTAAAATTAAAAAAGCTATTAAGAAGAACTTTTTGAATTTAGAAGTTTTGACTAAGAGTTTTAAAGACTATTTTATCCTTAACAATAACAAATATATTCAAATACGATAGGAAATATAAAAATGATATTTGAATTATTGAACCACTTTTATTTATATAATTATCTTTTTAATGAATTTGATTAATGATTCAATTTAAATGATATTTGAATCATGTGTATTGTATCATATATTGACATAAGATAATATATTTTACTCCAAAAACATATATAAGTTATTTAAATACAAAATAACTGTGTGAGAATAAAAAAAATAAAAAATATTAACGTACAAATGTTACCATATTAATATAGTAAGCATGTTTAAAATTTTGACTAAGAGTTTGTTGAGATTTTAGGGGCTCGATTCGATCAACCGTTCTTGCTCGCCAAGTGTGGAGAAGTTGGATAATTGGGTGTTTTAGTGGGAGGTGAAAATTGGCAATTTGACACAAGAATTTATAGTGGTTCAACCTTAGCTCCCCACTAAGGATTTCTAACAAATTCACTAAGAATTTCGTCCCCTTTTCTAGGATTAGGAGGAAACCGTTACAACTAGGGGTGTTCAAAAATATCCGATCCGACCGATCCGATCCGATTATCCGTTGATCCGATCCGAAAATTCGGATATCCGATCCGATTTTTATTTTCGGATCAGATATCCGATCCGATTATAGATTTTCCGGATCGGATACGGATCGCAATATTACAAGTTTCGGATTATCCGAAAACCCGAAAATCCGAATATCTAATATTTTTTAAATATTAATCTTGTTATATTTAAGAATTTGATGCTTGTTATGTCCGAAAATTTAAAAAATCGAATATTTCATAGATGTGAATCTTGTTATATTTAGCAATTTGTAGTTTGTTATATTCGAAATTCCGAAATTTTCATAAATACGACCTTCAAATTCGAAAAAATAGTTGAATCAAATTATATGTTCGGATAATCGGATATCCGAATATCCGATCCGGTTATCCGGTATCCGAAAAACCGGATATCCGATTTTTTCCGGATCGGATACGGATCACTATATTGCCGATCCGAAAACCCGGATATCCGAAAAAACCGGATCGGATCCGATCCGATATCCGACAATGAACACCCCTAGTTACAACCCTCAAAGCTTTCTACCCAAAGCTTGAAGGAACACTCTCTTTACAAAGAAAGACTTAGCAAACTAGAAATTCCTCTAATATGTGTTTGTTTGCAATTCTAAGCTCTCATCCAAAACCTAAACACTTGAGCAAATTTAACAATATTTAGCTCACTAGTGTTGTCTAAGCAAGGAATGGACAATTAGAGCTCTAGACAAATTTTGACATCATAATGTTGTTACAATTGAAGCATTAACTTGTTCTTGATGCTTGGAGGTCCCTTTTATACTCCCAATTGAGTTTGTAGCCGTTACTAACCGTTGGGATCATATTGGAGCCGTTGAGGACTTTAATTCCCGCCATAAATGTAGTTCTACAGCTCCCCGTTTCGAAACGTGTGAACCCGTTTCAAAACGCTCTTTAAGTAGAAAGAGCCGTTGCAGTCTGTCAGGGCATCCGTATCGAAACACCCCCTTGTCGTTTTGAAACGCTATAGGCCCGTATCGAAACGCCTGCATTTAAAAGTTAGTTGGAAAATAGCCGTTGGGGTTTATGACCGTTGTGGTCAATGCCACGTAGGCGTATCGAAACGGCATAGCCCGTTTCGAAACGCTGGGCAAAAAATCCTATCCAGGGAAAGCCCGTTTCGAAACCAGTTTCGAAACGTTTTTGCTACTGGAATCCCCTGTTTCGAAACGCCCTAAGGTGTTTTGAAACACCTGGACAGTTTTGTGAAGTTTGACTTTGAAAAACATAAAAAACCCTTTTAAAACTTTCCTAAACATAATTTCAAGTTGTTTGGACTTAAAAACAAGTTTTAAATTCTTTTCAAATTAGTCCAAAACATTTTTCAATTATTATATCAAAACATTAGTTCTACAGAGTTGTAAACATGGTAACATTTAACTAAGATTGTAGCAATGGACCAGGGTGAAGTCTTATATTTGAGAACGTGACATTGTTTAGTGGCGGATTTAAAAATATATTTGAGGGTGTGCAGACATAAAATTTTAAAAGTTTAGGGTTGACACAAATCATAAATATTACAAAAAAAATTAAAGACTAATTCATAAAAATTAAAAGTAAATGTGTAAGCTTTAAAAAGTTTAAGGTAGGCACGGGCCCTCCACACTCTATATGTAGATCTGCCATTGGTCATGTTCCCAATTCTTAGTCAAGTTCTCTAAACCCAGAAAAAATCTTGTTAATAGCCTTTTCCAAATTGAAGATTTTATCTCAGTCCGTTGTTACACTTTTTTTGTTTACAAAACATACAATTTAACGAATTTAACGAATCAAATTTTTAAAAGTTGTTTAAACTTTTAATTTTGACCTAAAACATTATTTACCAATTAAGACCAATGTTTTTACTACTACACAATATTTATTTATTTATTTAAGAATCTTTGAAGAGAGATATTATAGTCTCAACTTTGATGATTGGAAGTCAATGAAAAATTGGTAGAAAGTTGATTGATGCAGCACTTGTCAATCATTAAGCCGGTGATGAGCCCATGATTGCACTTCCTGCAGGAGAAATCATCAGATTGTTCAAACTCATGGTCCAATGGCCATGATTGAACTCCAGGTAGATGAATCATGAGCTGCACTGAATGATCACAAAACCACCTGAATACTCCCTAATCCATGATTACAGGTCAATGGATATGATATCTTGACCTAATCCATGCCATGGATTTAGACACATTAAAATCAAAGAAATATAAATCACGAGATTTAAGTGAGACGGTAAAAATGTCTCCATTTGATTTTTGTTCTGACTTTTAAGTATACAACAGTTTTAAAATTTGTGATTAGTGTCTATTTTTATATAGACCAACAGAATGTAAAAAATTAATCACTAGATTCAGAATGCGTATCATTACAAATTAGAAAAGTGACTTTTGTATTGAGTGATTCATAATGAAGGGCAACTGTGCTCATGGGAGCTTATGAGGGACCAATCAGGAGCAAGGGCCCACGGTAGGATCATTATGCTAGCATGTAGGGGGTGTTCAAAAAAAATTGATCCGATTCGAAATTTCGGATCAGATACGGATAGTGGTTTTACATTCGGATCGGATATCCGATTATTCGGTATTTGAAAATTCAAATTTTTTATAGGTATATTCGATATTTTTACTTGTTATATATAAAAAGTTGAAATTTCCATGGATACAAATATTGTTATATTCAATAATTTATTGATTTTTATATTCGAAAACCTAAAATTTTAATGGATACAACCATTAAATTAAAAAAACAATCAAATAAATTCATAAATTTCGGATATTCGAGTATCCGATCCGAAAATTCGGATATCCAAATTTTCAGATATCTGGTTTGTTCAGATCGGATACGAATCGCTATTTTGGTGATCCAAATTTTTTGAATATCCAAATTTTCGGATCCGATCCGATCCGATATCTGAAACGAACACCCCTAGCATGGGAGAGAATTGTTCTTGGCTAAGTCATGATCTTAGATTGGAAGAAACTAAACTTCCCCCCTATTTAAACACAAATGCAAATGGCTGATAAACAAGCCCCAACTAGCTTTCTTTTCCTAAAAACTCACCAAACTATCATTATTGCTCTATTCCATTCCCAAGATCAAGACAAGACCAAGAATTTTCTCCCTTTGTCTATCTAATCAGAAGACAAAAAGACTGTCCCTTTAAAACCCCAGAGAGGCAAACGCTAAAACCAGAAAGGCAGCAGAAGCACAAAAGTTATACTATATTTCTTTCTTTTTATCTTCATGGATTTCAACAACTCAAAAACCAACTCTCCTTCTTCTTCTAAAAACAAAAGAAAGCAACAGAAACCTCAGCAGCAGCAACAGCAACAACAGCAGCAAGAGATACGGTTCTTGGGAGTAAGGAGGAGGCCGTGGGGCAGATATGCAGCGGAGATAAGAGACCCTTCCACGAAAGAAAGGCATTGGCTCGGCACGTTCGACACTGCCGAGGAAGCTGCCTTAGCCTACGACCGTGCCGCTCGCTCCATGCGTGGCTCCAAGGTTCGAACCAACTTTGTCTATTCCGATATGCCGGTCGGCTCATCGGTTACCTCCATCATTTCCCCTGACGAAACACAACATAACATGTCATCCATTTTCCCTATTAATCCCCCTTTTCACCAACAAATGGATACTAACCAAAACCAGCTTTTCTTCACTCAAGACCCTTTCAATGCCTGCCACTTCTCATCCGGATTACCACCCGGAAACGGATGGAGCCAAGAGAGTACCGATACATTAGCGTCTTATACGCCCATTACTGGGGTCATGGATACCGGAAACGGTGGCTCTCAACAGTTCAACGATGACTGTGAGCTGCCACCTTTGCCTCCCGATATGAGTTATACTTATGGTGCGTGGAGTGACTCGGGCCTTCTTGGGTTTGACTCGGGAGTGAGTGAACCATATTTCGGCTTCAACTCTTACGAGTTTATGCAACACATGCCCTCGGTTTCTGATACGGTAACTGAGGGATTTGATTTGGGTTCATCTTCATCATCATCGGGTTACTTCTTTTAATAGCTACCAGAATTAAGAAATGATAAGTTGCAACTACAACTTCTGTCTTGTGTTATTCAAAAGAAGAACGTGTCGGTTTAGTTTTGGGATCTTGCTGTAATGGATTTCCTTATTTTAATGATTTTGGTGGTACTTAAGTACCGGTTTCTTGTGTTGTTGTTGGATTTGGGTCCAATTTGGGGGGAAATGGTCCTGCTTCCAAGCCTTTTTTTCGGTTCATGTCGTGCCTTTCTGGTCAAAGTTGTGTGAGGCCAGATAAAATGGCCCCTCTTTTGGTATGTAAATGTAAAATGTTTTTAGTCACACCACCTGCAGCCGATAGAGTTTTTTTTTGGGTTTTATTTTGATACACAAGCTGTGTAAATTTTTTTACACAATCTATTTATAAAATTTAAAATTTAAATCACAAACCCTAACAACCTAAAACTTAAACCCTAAGCCCTAAACTCTAAATTCTACTCATAAACCTTAAATTATATACCCTACATACTAAACCCCTAAACCATAACCTAAAACCAAAAACCCTAAACCCTAAAATTAAAGGGCTTGTGTAGCTTGTGCATCAAAGTATTTTCCTTTTTTTTTTGTCTACTTTTTAATGGATCTACAATGTTCTTAATAAGGCATGTGTCGTAATTGGTGTTAAAAATTTATGCATGGAAACATAATTAGCATGGAATTTGGTGTGTATTATAGATTAAGAATATGTATAAACCGATAATACATTAAACATTTTAGTATGATCGAAGCTTATTCTACTGCCATCAAAAGATTCCAACATATCTTTTGCCATACATAACAAATATCTTATGTCACTTTTTACTGTCTTTTTTATGCTTGAACGTTAAAAAAAATTAAATTTTAAGTCTTAAATATTAAACCCTAAAAATGTATCATATCCCAATCTTCTATACCCTAATTATATAATTTTAACCCTAAACTCTAAATATAACTTTTTAGTGTGAGGCATAAATAAATGAGTAAAAAAATTTTGTCTCCTAACTATGCCTCCTTATATGCCCTATGCTAAAAAACACCTAAAAATTAAATTCTAAGCCCTAACCCTAATTTCCATATCTTAAACCCTAAACCCTAAAAAATACACCATACTCCTAATTCCCTACACCCTATCCCTAAGCCTCAACCTTAAACTTCAAACCCTAAATCCAAAACTCGCTATTTTAAAATGAAGGCACCAATAAGGCATAGTTAGGGGTAGACGATTTTCATATGGTTTAGGGTTTAAGGTTGTGACTTAGAGTTAGGGTGTATGGAATTAGGGACATAGTGTATTTTTAAGGTTTCGGATATTAAAATTAGGGTTAAAGCTTAAAGTTTAATTTTTAAGTGTTTTTTAGTAGGGACATATAAGGAGGAGTGGTTAGGGTCAAAAGATTTTTACACTAAATAAAGACATCGAAATGGAACATAATATTTCTATTCATCGGTGCAAGGGGTAATTTGTGGGAAGAAAGGTGAATAATGGATAGCTGATAAAGAAAGGTCAATAACACAATGAGGAAACGCTCAAAGCCTGATTAACTAACCTTTCAGCCATTAACGGAGAAATAACCCTACAAATTATGTATGCCTTCAACGTGTCCTTGTAATCTTTTTTCTTAATTACTTTCTATAATTCCAATCCCGTCCTTCTTACATTGTTTTTATTTAAACCTGATCCAGGCGTTGGTAATCAAAGTTCATTTTTATCAGCCACTTACTGCAAGTTCACATTGGAATTTGGATAAAATGGCTTTTAGAGCAGCGGTATATATGCTTCTAACATTGGCATCCTTTTGTTCATTTTGCTATACATGATCTGATAAAATGGATGGTGTTGCAGGGTTACTGGAAATCAATGATGGCCTCATTGGAAAGGAGTTCGAGCCGATCCTTTGCCTCGTCGACATCTCAAAAGGTGAAACAATATTCCACTGCCTCGAAAGCGGATCCGAGTCATCGCCCTGCCAACAAGTTAGTTTAAATTTTTAATGGACTCGCATGCACATGATGTCTCTGCAATTTCAGGAATCAGGATTTTTGTTTTGTTTTCTGAAATCATGAGGGAAATGGTGGACATGTTGTGCAGGCATTGGGACAACATGCCGAATTATTTCATGATGGGAATAGTTGCGGTGGCGATAATGATCGCGGCTCACACCGCAAAGCAGCAGTTAAGGCATCACCCTGCTGTGGTGATCACCAAGACGAAGAGGGAGTCGATATCGGAGCTCGACACCCCTGATCAAGTCAGTGCTTCTGGCCATAAATTCCTGGACAAATCTTTCCTCAGAAAACTGGCTCACCTTCAGGACCGCAAACATTAGACCCTTTTCACCAGGTTAATCAATGTACATATATATCTTCGGTCATGTTTTTTTCTTAGCTATTGCTTGCCACTGTTTTATCCTTACCATTCACATTAACTAATGCCGTGCTGTTCAAGTTATTAATAATTGCAGAAACACTCGAATCGGTTGGAGTTAATCCAAGCAGCTGCTGTTAAGCTTCTAAATCCTATACAGATCGTGTCGCACCTCGAATAACTACTAAATGGCCTTCTTCTCCTAGGTGTTTTCACTTTGTTTATAGCTTTCATGTGTTGGTTCTAGCCCTTTTCTTCTGCTTAAGTACATTTTATTCTTCTTCTTCTTATAATACATGATGTTGATGTTCTGGTTCTATAAACCGACATAGTAATTCTCGACGAACGACATCTTATAAACTTCTTCCGATAAAACCTCTTTAAACTCTCGACAGATCCATGCATTAACATAAAATGAGTTCTATCGACCGAAATCGGTGTACGAGTTCATAAAGATGAATCATCAACAAAGTTATTTTTTTTGAAATGTATACATGATGTACTAGTAAATTTAATTGACAATTCTGGTTTTAATCAATTACATTTGATAAGCAACAATCAAGAACGACAAACAGAAACACCAAACATGCCCAGTTTCTGATGTGTGGTGGATCATCATGGAAGCAGGTAGATAATTAATATTACATGTATGATATCATCCTAATAAGTTCTAACAGAAGGCAAAACTTTGTCTCTTTATTTGGATATTTCTCCTTTGTCTGTAACTCTTTTTGTCACATTAATTACCACTCCCAATTAATTCTTAATAACATAAACGGCAAAACAGCTTTTGAAGATACCATAGCTCTGGTTAAAATGCAGACAAACAATGGCTAGTGGTTGCCTAGTAGGCTATTAATGCTTCAGTTCTACAGGTTCACTTACTTGTCACACACGCGACAAACACACCCAACTTTCAATGTATATTTTATTGAATGGTGACCTTTACAGATATTATTTGATTGAATAATGTTGCTATCAAAGAATTTCTAATTCTGGATCGATTTCCAATACATGGACCGTGGTGTTTGATTGTTGTTGGTATGGAAATGTTTTCTTCTCTTTGTCTGTTACCTTATCTGATCATATATCATCAGCTGCCCTGTTAGCATTCATCGGTATCGAGGCCAGCTAAACATGTCAAACTTTGAGCAGGATTTTGATGAAGATGAACATCACAGCATTGTTGTCTCGCAGTCGTCTAACGAGAGTCCGAATCCTCTTGAACGTCCTATCGCCACAAGTTCGAAGAGGAAACGAAATCTTCCGGGGAATCCAGGCAAGCATGTATACCTTATATCTTTATCTTTGATTCAGATACTTCTTGGAGGTTTAATCATCCGGTTTTTGGATAATTTTCAGATCCTGATGCAGAGGTGGTAGCGTTGTCGCCGAGGACTCTAATGGCGACCAACAGGTACATATGTGAAGTCTGTCATAAAGGATTTCAACGAGACCAAAACCTTCAGCTGCATAGGAGAGGACATAACTTGCCTTGGAAGCTAAAGCAAAGAACAAATACTGAGGTGAAGAAAAGGGTTTATGTATGTCCTGAGCCGAATTGTGTTCATCATCATCCGAGCCGGGCTCTAGGCGACTTGACTGGCATTAAGAAGCATTTCTGCAGGAAGCATGGAGAGAAGAAATGGAAGTGTGATAAGTGCTCTAAACGATATGCTGTTCAATCAGACTGGAAGGCACACGCAAAGATCTGTGGCACCCGCGAATATCATTGCGATTGTGGCACGATTTTTTCGAGGTATGTAACATGATATTATTTAAGTGATCCGAGTGTGTTGTAATTATTTTTTTTTCAATCCATTTGTTTTCCACAGGAAGGACAGTTTCGTCACACATAGAGCCTTCTGCGATGCACTGACGGAGGAAACTTACAAGGTGAACCGTAATCATTCTACGACCGGAGGGATTTTGTCTCAAGAGATGATGCCTAGTTCTGATGAGAACATGGACAATTCACATAAGTCGGCCAGAAACATGAACATGTCCTGCAACAATTTAAATCAAAATTTCAATCCAGGAACATCCCTGGCCTCTACTCTTGCAATAGGGTCCGCTTATACGTCTGCGACGGCCTTATTACAGAAAGCTGCAGAAATGGGTGCTAAGATCAGTGATACTACAATCACCCCGATACTACTCCGAGGATTTACCGGATATTCTACCAGCAACATCACCTCAACCGTGTCGGTCCAAGACAGTTCTTCCATGGTTGGTAGTAACGTAGAAACGAATGGCGCAGGCACCGATGTCTTGTATCTGGGAGATGAAACACATATCAATAGACCTCACAATACTCTTGCTCCGACCGCATTGTTCCATACACATTTTCTACAGGCAGAGAACGGGAAATCTGCGAATCTGTTGGGAGAAATGTACACGGATGGCAGCGAAAAAATGACGGTCGATTTCTTAGGTGTGGAGCCAACAGGGAATCAGAATGTGGATACCGAAAGAAGCTATGACGAAAACATAATGAACTTGGGGTACTCCAATGAGCAGCAGCAAAGCCTGAACAATTTGCGTGCCAATTGGTAAACTGCTGATTGTTGAACTGATATTCGAGTTTTTAAGTTATTAGTGATGTTCTCAATTCGATATCCGGTTGACATAATCGGAAAGAAACAACCATGCTAATCGAAATTAGCAGTACATGGGAGATGTTGTAACATTCATAGTTGCTGCTAATATCATTCTAACCAGTAATAATTTCTATAGTTAAACCTTGAAACCATGTTCCATTCCAAAACATGCATGAAAAATGTGTAATCTAATTATTCGATTACTGAAGTGAAAAGCCATGTTTTAAGCTTTATGAGAGGAGAATAAATTCGTGTTCATCAAGCAACCTTTATTCCCCACTAGAACTGGATTCTATCCTTTTGATTAGGCTTTTGTTTGCAAGAAGAAAAGAGATAACAAACATTATCACAAAACTGAAACCAAAAAAATGCCTAATCCTGATTTAACTGTTCTGGTCCTCAACCTTTCTCCTACACTCACTCTCGGAGACCTCAATGCCTATTTCTCGAACTGCGGCCATGTCGAGAAAATCAAGCTTCTGGGGTAACTCATTCAAACTTCTACACCTTAATTAATTGCTTCACACCTTTGTCTTTTTTTACATATTGGTCTTTTGACTTTTGAGCAGTGCAAATGGAGACCAATCACTGTCAGCTCTGGTATCTTTCAGGCAGCCATATGCTTATGAAACAGCTCTTCTCCTTAATGTAGGAAAAACAAATTTACATTCAAGTTTGCATTTTGGTTCGTTTGTATTTGATTTGTGGCTTGCAGAATGCTATTTTTGCAGGCCAGCCGATTCGAGTTCTGCCGAAGAAGGACGCTGCAGATCCTCCAGTCTCATACAGAGCAATTCCTATCGTTTATGAGGTAATTTCCTTTCCTAGGCCAAAGAAAGTCTTTAACTTTATTTATCTGCATCTTATACATTTAACACTGCTACATTTAGAACAACAAGACCCGAGGAAACATTCCGGTGTTTCGAGTCGTAGCGGATGCGCTAGCGTCCGAAGGGGTTCAAACGTTGAACCGGACGAGAGATGTACTCGAGCAGGAGTTCAAATTATCGGGGAAAAGTAGAGCGGTGATGGATAAAACCAGGGTAGCAGTGTGTGCGGCTGATCAGGCAATTTCGGCAGCCGAGGAGGCGGCAAGAGACGCCGTAAACAGGATCAAGAACACTGATTATGTTGCGGTTGGTGCTACTTGGTTGTCTGGTATGCTTCAGAAAACATCCAAGCTTGTCTTAGAGCTTGGCACTGGGAAGGGTCATAGTCCCAACTCTAGGGACCGTATTTAAAACAAAATAAAATATGGATCGAGTTTTAATTCGGTTGATATTATTATCAATGAAATAATCTAGAAATAAAAAATCAATCGGACTCCCAAATGCTAAAGACAATTTATATGCAATTAACCATCTCTTTTTACTATTTAATCTAGATTAATTGATTAATAAATTAAACTGGAGATAAAATTAAAATTAAATGTTTAAGAATGAGTATTTGTTTACGTTTTTGTATGTGTATTTGATCACTCAACTGAACTGAACGTTTGGTTCACATAATGTAAAATTACTTCCGGGAATGAAATTATCTTGTTTGGTACCATTTAACTAGAATGTCCAATTATAATGTTTACTAAATTTTCGTTGTGATAGATTTTTTAATAAAATTAATCTTCAATATTAAATTGAAAGATATTGATATTAAAGTTATTAAAACTCTTTGAGTTTTATTAATTAGCCGAGTGGACAAACATAATTATACTTATATTGTTTCTTTTTATACATGTTTAAATTCTGATATTTATTTTAAAGATATAATACATCTTTATTTAATTTATAAAATCATAAAACTCTTCAATTGTACTCAATTTAAATTTCATATTCAACATATTATTAATATATTAAATAATGTTTATAACTAAATGTTCATTTTTCTAATCATGGCATAATAGAGACAACTTCTTCTTCCCACGTTATCGTAAACTTACTCTCAAATTACTCACTAATCAATAATAAATGTTAATGAAATCTCATTATATTTAAAATCAAATCAACAAATGAAAATATAAAAGAAAAAGGTAAGGAGCACCCAACTCCGAATTACCCCCTTTCTCGTAAAACTTATCGACCCCTAATTAAGACAAAATTTTCAAAGGCATCGATGAAAAACATAAGGATAAAATACATTGTAGGTCATTTAATTATATGTTTGATAATAAATAGGTCATTTTTTAAAAGCAATAATTTAATCACTTAATTAAAATTTGTGAAATCAAAATTAATTTGATATAATAATTTAACTTATGGACTAAATTGTAAAATAATAAATTTTTAAGTATTTTCAAAGGCTCACTTTTTGACAAGTTATTTTGAACCAAACACTATTTCAGGTTCAACTTTCATCAAGTCTTTTCTTGAATTTTCAAGCCAAACTTCAACAAAACGCCCAGACGTATCGATACCCTTATGCATATCGATACGGTTTTTCAACATGAAATTTTAATCGTTCATAACGTACTGATACGGACTGACCCCGTATCGATACGATATTCATCTGGGCAAGACTTTAAGCTATAGCGTATCGATACGCATCGAAATTGTATCGATACAGTTTTCTTATTAAAATAGTATATTGCTATAGCGTACCGATATTGCATGTCACCGTATCGGTACGATATGCTGACCTTTGCAAAATTCTTGCATTTAATTTTCGAACGTTGGTTTGTCAGTTAGTTGGAATCCAAAATTTTAAATGAGCGTTGAACCAAATCGATATGCTAAGGGAGCGTACAGATACGATTTTTATCAAAACCAAACTCAGGATTCCAGTGAGCAAAATCTGTATCGATACGTCTAACCGTATCAATACACCTCTTAATATCGTACCGATACGCCCTTCAAGCGTATCGATACACTCTGTTTTTCAGTCACAATGGCTCTTTCTTATTTGAGACAGGTACTGATACGCCCACGAGCAGTACCGATACGATAGGTTGTTGAGCAGCATTTATTGCGGGAAATTGCAGCTCAACGGCTCTATTGATGATCTCAACCACCCAAATGGCTAGAAATCAATGCAAGGGCATAAAAACAAGTCTCAAATGGCACAACAACAACTATTGAACCTACAAGCAACATCAAAGCACTCAAATCCAAACCTTGTTCATTTTAGAGTCAAATCTTTGTACCCAACTCCTTTGTGATTTTCATTGTAATTTTTATTGTGAGTTTGAGGAGTGTTTGATTGTAATTGGATAAACATCATCCTTAGAAATGTATTTGTAAAGTTTACCAAAAACCATTCTTTGTAAAAGTAAGTAGATTAAGTAAGCTTTGGGTAGAAAGCTTAATCAAAATTGTAAGATTTCTTCCTCATCCAAGAAAAGGGGAAGAATCAATCAGTGGATTGGTTGAAAATTCTTAGTGGAGCTAAGGTAGTGGATGTAGAGTTCATTGGAGAACTTGAACCACTCTAATTGTCTTGTGTTCAATTTTTATTCTTTCAATTTTCACCCTTAAAATTTTTATCGGCAATTCACCCTTCTTGGCCATTTGCAATTGTCTGATCAACTCAACAAAATTTTGTGGCAAACATGTAATTTTGTCGCTAAAATTGAAACAAGATCTAGTATAATAATAATTTTAGTCCTCAAAACTTATACATTCTATCAACTTGATCTTAATTCAAAAATAATTCAATAAATTTAATGATTCATATTTAAAAATTTTCGCATTGCACTCTTTTGACACACTCTTCAATAACTTGTCACATTTCATGCTATTGTCCTTTAGCTCGATAATTGATAAATGTGATAGCTTGACAAACATAGTCACTTCACTACTAGACATCTAACAGACTCTTGAAATATACCTATTATGATATTAACGTCGCTTTTTAATAGACACAATCTCTTTACAAATAGAATTCTTAAATATGAATGATTAACTTTATTGAAATATTTCCAATGAGACCAAATTTAAAAAAAAATGTATAAATTTTAGGGATTAAATTGTTACTTTTATAATAAAAAGTGTTATTTTTACTAAACCTATAATTAATGGCTTGTGGTGTATTTTACCCAAAAACATAAATACAGCGTAGTAATCAATGCAAGCGAGCGATAAAAACAAGTTGGCGGATCTTACCATTAAACATCGGACTGTTTAGTGTTTCCAGTAATTTATTTACGCCCTAGAATTCAATAATGGTTGCTCTGCCACGCGCTCGGCGAACACACTGATAAGTGTTACTAATAACGAGCATCGACGAGTCTCATTAATTTAATTTATAAAAATTAAAAATTATAAAGAATTTACTGTATAATTATAAATTATTTAAAAATTAAAAATAAATTAATTAAAATGTATTATTTTATTTATAATTTTCTTTTAAACATAGATCAAAATATCCATCTACCACTAAATTATAAAATCTTATTTTTTGTTCATTTAAAATTTAAACCGGCGTCGCTGTTGTTGTCACCGCAGCAGCATTATTTTGTTGCATCTTGCCACTAAAGAGTTTAAACTGGAGTTTAATTGCAACTATGAACAAAATGTAAAAACTCCAGTCGCGCATGATGATGATGATCGAAGAGTTTAACCACCGTGACTAACATCATCACGACTTGAGGCCGCGGCAGCAACAACTTAAATTTCAAATGAACAAAAATTAAAGTTTTATAATTTAGAGGTAAATATGTATTTTGATCTATGTTTTAAAAAATAAAAATAAAAAATATATTTTTATTAATTTATCTTTTAATTTTTTAAATAATTTATAATCATACGATGAGCTCTTTAAATTTTTAATTTTTATAAATTAAATTAATATTGTTCATTGGTACTCGTCATTAGTGGTGCTCGCTTGTGAAGCAGAGCGAATTTATCCTTCCCATAAATATTTTTATTTGGACTCTACGAAAATCTCGTTATTTTCCATTCAATTATCTTTGTTTTTAGGAATAGAATTAATATTCCATTAATATAAAGATACAAACAATATTTTTTTTCAAGGTCATTTCTTTGATTGAATCGAAAATGGTAATGCTTTGTTTGAAATTTGGATTTATATTTAGACACGAATATTATTTTATCCTCGAATCAATATTCAATAAAAAATATTTGTCTTGCTCTAGCGCTGGCGCGTAAATGAACGGTTAACCGTTTAAACTCCCATTTTAAAACGCTCCACCCTTTCCCAACGATCATCTGATCTACCCTTTCATTGTCTTCTTCTTCTTCTTGAATTTTATCTTAAGCAAAAACAAACACAGAGAAACGCACTGTTTCTCCAATGGATCGAGCATTTCAAAGGACCAAAATACTAAACAATCATCTCCTCCAATCTTCAACCATCCAATCTCCTCCTCTTTCTTCAAACGCCTGCTTGAATTATTCCCCCCCTGAACTTTCCGAATTTTTCGCATTCGACGTCGAAGAGATGCGGCGGATAATCGACTGGCACCACATGGAGTTAAGGGACCATCTGTTCGGGATGATAAGCCGGAGCAAGCTGTTCAACCCGAGAGTGAGGGGAGGGAAGGTGTTCGTGTCACCCGACTATAACCAGCCCATGGAGCAGCAAAGGGAGATAACGTCGAAGCGCATCGACTATTTGTTCGACAGAGGTGTGTTCAAAGGCTGGTTAACGGAGGAAGGAGAAGAGGTCGAGTTGCGGAAGTTCGCTTCCTTCGAGGCTCTGGCTATCTTCGATCATTCCTTGGGAATTATGCTCGCAGTTCACTTCTTCTTGTGGTATATTGTAATTTAAAACCTTGTTCTGTTGTTTTATTAGCTTTCAAACTGTACAATTTGTTGGTGCTCATGTTATCAGGGGTGGTGCCGTCCAAGTGTTCGGCACAAAGCAGCATCATGAAACATGGTTGAAGGACACAGAAACGAACGTTGTCAAGGGTTGCTTTGCGATGACAGAGTTGGGGCATGGAAGCAATGTATGTAAAAGTCGAGCTTTTTTTGTGATTCTTTCATGGAGTCTTCTACTTTTTTCCCTGATTGATTCTTACATTTTTGCTTTTAGGTTCGCGGTGTCGAAACAGTAGCGACATACGATTCGAACACAGGGGAGTTCGTCATTAATACACCTTGTGAATCAGCTCAGAAGTTTTGGATTGGTGGAGCAACCAATGTACGTTTGTCTTACATGTCGAATTCTTGTTAATCAGTTTTGCCTATATGCTGACATTGTATATGCTTCTACTGTTGCTTTGCTTTGTAGCATGCAACACATGCAATAGTGCTTTCACAGCTAAATATCAATGGAACCAATCAAGGGGTTCATGCATTTATAGTCCAAATCAGGGATGCTAACGGTAAGGTTTGTCCGAACATTCGGACTGCCGACAATGGTCGTAAAATTGGTTTAAACGGTGTCGATAACGGTCGAATCTGGTAACTCTAAACCTACACTTTCTTTAGTATTTTCGTTTCCCTGGAAAATTCTAATCTAAAGGTTTACAAATTCGATCTCAGGTTCGACAATGTTCGGGTGCCGAGAGAGAACTTGTTAAATTCAGTGGCTGATGTTTCACCTGATGGAAAGTACCTAAGTTCAATTAAAGATCCTGATCAGGTACTCCTATTAGGGATGACTGCTATCTGTTTCTAATGTATAGGTGACTCTTGAATGCTTGTTGCTTTGATTCAGAGATTTGCTGCATTCTTGGCCCCTCTGACGATTGGTCGTGTGAGTATCGCAACCAGTGCCGTTTATCTATCAAAGGTATCTTTAGTATTTTCTTTAAGCATCTGATATGATCCGATCCCTTGGCAGATGAGCACTGCATGTTTTTTAGTTTTGGGTGTCGAGTGGCAGGCAACTGATATCGTTTCTCTCGGTTTTAGGTCGGTTTAACGATTGCCATCCGATATGCGCTAACAAGGCGGGCCTTTTCTCTTAAACCGAATGAACCCGAGGTCTTATTGCTTGATTACCCTAGTCATCAACGACGGCTCTTGCCGCTCCTTGCAAAGACGTAAGTATATAAGGCACGAAGAGTTCAGATATGTCCACATATATCACTTCCGTTCAAACCATGTCACGCGATAAATTGCTTACTTCTGCTGCAGCTACGCTATGAGTTTTGCATCAAAGTACTTGAAAATGTTGTATGTGAAGAGGACACCTCAGTCATACAAAACCATCCATGTATTTTCAAGTTCATTCAAAGCTACTTTTACTTGGAATAACTTGCATATACTTCAGGTGAGCAACAAAATGATCATGAATTTATGTTGGATATGTTAACAGTAAGTGTTGTCACCAAGGTTCCATTGTCGAATGCTTCAGGAATGTCGTGAAGCTTGTGGAGGACAAGGATTAAGTTCCGAGAATCATGTCGGTCAAATGAAAGCTGAATATGATGTGCAGTCCACTTTTGAGGGGGATAACAACATTTTGATGCAGCAGGTAAATATGTGTTTTGTGTTTCGTGGCCACCGTGTTTCATTTCTATTCACGTAGATCATACGCATCGTGTTAGCTCAGGTCAGCAAGGCTCTACTTGCTGAATATGTGGCAGCTAAGAAGAGAAAGAAGGCTTTCAAGGGTCTGGGCTTAGAACACATGAATGAGCCCTCCCCTGTCATCCCATCACAGCTTACTAGCACCACTCTCCATTCAAGTCAATTCCAGATGGATGCATTGTGCTTAAGGGAGAGAGATCTTTTGAATCGTTTAGCCGTCGAGGTCTCACGCCATCAAGCCAAGGGACTAAGTAAAGAGCATGCCTTCAATATGGTGAGAAATCAGTTATGTTTATGTAAGTTGGCTAGTCTTTTCTTCACCTTTTAGTCTAATTCCCACAATCACTCTTGTACAACAGAGTTATCAGCTAGCAGAGGACTTGAGCAGAGCTTTCACGGATCGAGCAATATTTCAAACGTTTTCCGAGGCGGAAGCAACGTTAGCTGCTGGTCCATTGAAGGTGAACACAACATGAACATCCACTTGATGTTCAGTTCAGTCTAAACTATGAATGTGCATTAGCCAGGGTGTTTGAGTCTTCATTGTGTTTCTTGTGCAGGATGTGGTAGGTATGTTGAGATCATTGTACGGACTAATATGTCTCGAGGATGCCTCATTTCTCCGGTACGGGTATCTATCGGTGGACAACGGTGCTCTCGTGAGGAGAGAAATAACGAAAACCTGCGGCGAAATCCGACCACATGCACTTGCTTTGGTGAGTTCCTTTGGCATCCCTGATGCTTTTCTGAGCCCTATAGCTTTCGACTGGATCGATGCACACGCATGGGGTTCAGTTCAGCACTGAGAGGGTGTTCTCCCTGCCAATTCCAGTTAAATCAAAGGTCTACTCGTGTAGTAATAACCGAGCCCTCATCGGACATTATAGCCAATGCAGTAGTGTGTACACTGCTTGTTGTTTTAATAAATATATTGGTTATTACCAAAAGGCTTAGTGTTATGTGGTAATTGGTATATATTGTTATTTAGATTCCAATGATTTTTTTTTGTTTCTCCAAGTATCCATTGAAACAGTTCAATGACTAACCATTCGAATTCAATGCCACTTTTTTTCTGAAATGAGCAGAGGACTAAATATTAAAATTTAGGACAATAGAGGCACCAACACCAAAATTTTCCGGAATAAAATAATTTCTACGGTTTCAGTCGTCAATCTTTATTCGGCTGGAAAGTAATTCCAATGTACAATTTCCCTCTTTGAATCAAAGCATCGAACAGTTCATGCCTGGTCTCACCGAGTCAAGCTTAAATCTAATGATTCATAAACCCCAAGAACTGAAAAGAAAAGAAATCAAGAAGAACAACAGAATTGGCAAGGAAAAAACAAAGCTTGGAGTTAGCGAGAGATGATACTACCTGTAGTAAAGCTCGGAACTCTCGTGTTAAAAACCGCTTGCAAACCCATTGCCAATCGTCTCAAGAAAGAGGCTAGCTTACATCCCAGATTCCGCCAATTCATCATCAATTTTGCCCAGGTTCCCCTTTTCTGCCTCTCTTTCATTTTTTACCTTAATTATCATACATGGGTTCTTAGTAGTTTCTACTTCATTATTGTTTTAGAACTAGTTTCTTGTTCTCTTCGGGTGTTTTTATTTCTGGGTATTTAATCTTTGATCTGATATTAAGTGTTTTAAGTCTCTCTGTTGTAATTAGTAGCATTCCTGTTACCCTCCCTGGAATGGTTTCTATAAATTTTAACACTTTCAATTGAGCATATTTTAACTTGTATGGGCTTTTGTTGCTGTGAAATTGGTCTTTTAACATGATCAGAATATATTTAATTGGATGTTCCAGCTGCTGTTTGCTATTTAGCATGCTGATAATTAGTACAATTTAGCCATTAATGTTCAGAGTATGGCTTTGGTGTTGATATTGGTATGAGTTCTATAGGTAGAGTTTCTTGTCCATGGTTCAGAGATGTTTTATTAATCAGATTTGCATATTATGGTTGGTTTGTTTGTTTGTTTTCATTTTAAGGATGTTTTTTATACTGAATCAGGCAAATCATCGATTCACAACCAATATGCAAAGACGGATTTATGGACATGCAACTGATGTTGCAATACGACCTTTGGATGAGGAGAAAGCTGTCCAGGCTGCTGCTGATCTTCTGGGGGAGCTCTTCGTGTTCACGGTACTTTCGCTGTTTCACTTTACTATTTTGGCAATTGGCATCTTTGTTCAAGCTTACCACTAGGGTCTGTAAGACTGTAATTACAATTCCTCCCATGTATAGTTTGTGTAAATTCTTGACTATTTTTTAAAAAAGGCTGTTGTTCTTTATTATTCACTGGTTTAGGTTCTGTTTGCCTAATGTTCTGATGTAGCAAATGAATGGAAAAATTGAAAAGGGTGGTTGGCTTGGTACATGAACCCTAATGATGAATGGTCTGATTTTTCAGCTTCATTAGTTTATGAAGATCGAAATTATTTCCGAGTATTTCATGGTGTTGTGTCAAAATTTAAGCATTTATTTGCCTCAAATTGACGTAGGAACTCCTAAACACATACCAGTGACTTTTCCTCTATGATCATCCAGCTCTGGTAGGAAACAATATTCTCTTTACTCTTAATGAGCCGCATGCTCTGCTATGGCCATGACTTGATTGAGTATAGTCGAAAAGGGCATATAATAAATAGGCTGCTCTCACATCTCTTAATGTTAACAGCGAGTTCCCACAAGCAAACTTCTAAGAAAATTGCATTTCACAATTAGACAGCTCCGAATGATGCTAATAGCTTTTAGGGTGAATAGAAACACTGGGACTCGGATAATCACTTCACTTCACTAATCACTACTTTTGGTTGATGAATATTACTCTCATACTTAGCTTAAGGGTGATGCATCTTTTACTGATACATACTTTCCCACTTCTAATTCTTTCATAGCTTATTGCACCAAGACTTTCTGTAATTAATTCTTTCTTTCACTTTAGGTTGCAGGAGCTGCTGTTATTTTTGAGGTACAAAGAAGCTCCAGGTCTGAAGCAAGAAAAGAGGAGCAGCGCAAACAAGAATTGGAGGTATTTGTTTATATCTGATAGATGTTACTATGTTAATGGATCCTTCTCTCTCGTACGGTCTTCTGTTTTATTGTTTGATCAAGTAATTTATGCTGGTAAAGACTAAATCTTTCAACAATGTCTTGTTGACTTTCAAGGTAATTACCTTTTAGTACTGAACATCGATGGGTTCAATCTTGCGATGATGCACTTTGAAGTGTATTTTTTTTATTCGCGGTGCATTCATGCAATGATGCTTGTTGCCATCATAGTGAAGCAGATGCATATGAATTCTGGTTTATTAGCTCATCGTTTATCCATTGTCTACTGTTTAGGCAATGAAACAAAAAGATGAAGATCTAGCACGAGAAGTTGAGCTGCTTAAACAAAAAACTGAAGAGCTGGAACAACTAGCCAAAGGACGAGGCTTTGCCGGTTTATTCAACCCTAGGCATACACATGGTGCTGAAGGCGTAAAAGCCAAACCATCTTGATTATTTCAGGAACCAAGCTCGACTCCAAGTTTCGATGCAAGAACTAATTTGCCCGAAAACATTTCAATATTTCATAAAGAGCCTTCAAACTCCAACAAAGTATTTGAGAGAGAGAGAAAAAATAACATTTACCTGATATCATGCAAATTGTATTGGTTCTGGGAATCATTCTCTGCTTCTGCAGAATTTCAGTTTGTTTTGGACATCCGGGAGTTGGAAAGTTCCAGTTTAGTTCAAGTCCCAGAATTTGATTGAACAATTACTTGTAGCTTCCTTATTGTAGATAGTTTGAGCATCATATAAAAGATAATAATATCAATAATAAATATTCTAAATAATGAATCTTCCATTGTGATTATTATTGAAATTTAAGACTAAGAATGAAAAAAAAGTAGAGATACAATGATGTTCATGTAATCAGTGACGGAGGCATCTTAAATTTTATGGGATAATTATAGTTTACCCCCTTATTGTCAAAAATATTATACTTTACCCCCTCAAGTTAGAATTTTGGTTCCGTCCCTACATGCACTACCTTAATTTAATTAAAAAGAGAATGGAAAATAGTGGATTTAAAACCTTTAAGGATAAATATTCTATACGCAGGCGGTGGAAACTTTCAGTTTTCACAAGCACCTTAGTTTTAGGGTATAGGGAGTTAGTTTAGGGTATAAAGTTTAGGGGTTTAAGTGTAGGGGGTTAGAATTTAGAGATAGTTGTTTCAATTTAAGGTTTAGGGTTATAATTTAGAGTTTATAGGTTAAAACCTAAATCCTCACTATATTATCCTAAAAACTAAACCTTAACCTATAAACCCTAAATTATAGCTCTAAACCTTAAATTGAAATAACTATCCCTAAATTCTAAACCCCTACCCCTAAACTCCTAAACCCTATACCCTAAAACTAACTCCATATGCCCTAAAACTAAGACACTTGTAGAAACTTTCAGTTTCCATAAGATATTAATCCAATCTTTAATACTTTCACTAATATGCCAAAATTCAGAAATCATAATAAATAAAATACTAATCCATTGGACTGGACTAAATAGAATTTTGATTGATACCCTGAGAAGAACAGGTGAAAAGACTTTCCCTTTGCATGTGGATAAATACTATAAATTTATTGACTTTTTCCCTTTTGTCGGCGCTGGACCCTCCCTCGCTGCTCTTCACCCTCCTTTTGCAAATTGCAATTGCATGTAATGTAACCTTCCCTTTACACAGTAATATTCCTCTTTATTCAAACCAAAATCTCTTCAAGCTCTTCTCTTTAGGTAAATATCATTTCTTCCTTTTCCCTGTTTTCTTTTTCCCAGTCTTGTTCTTGATATATTTGAGGTTCCGAATCTCTGGGTTTCTTTGAGAGATCAATTGCGTAATCCATGCTTCTTCCTTTACTTGAAGCCACCCCTTTGACTAAAGTTTTATTTTTTATTCATGTTCTTGGTGGGGGTTTCCGTATTCAATTTGGGAAAGTAGTTGTTATATTTTAGGGTTTTGGGTAGGATTGAAACTGTGGAAACTAGGTGGATTTGGGATCACTGTGGAAAAGGGTTTTTATTGATTGATGTCCCCACCATTAAACAACATTGCAAGATTTGTCTTCCGTTTTTTGTCATTCTTTTGTTTATTTAAGTGCATGTATGTGTGTTCTTGTGTTCCGGTGATTTAAGGGTTGAAATTCTTGGATATGTTAGGTTCTGAATTTGCACAATTTGGTTTAATCGTGTTTTGGGGTTAGGGGACAATGCAGAATAATTCATCAAAGAACAAGTGCACATCTGCATCTCACCAGTTGATGGTGGACAATGCCAAGAACCGGCTAAATTTTCTCCAAGAACAGTTCACCGATCTTCAAGCCGCTAGGAAGGACGGTCGAGCTGGTGATGTTGCGGTGTTAGAGGAGCAAGTTTATCAGAATCTTCGTGAGTGGAAAGCTGAGCTCTGCACACCATCCCCGGCTACGTCTTTATTGGTCTGTATCTTTCTATTTTATCAACACTGACTTAAACTATTTGCATCAATCTACTTGTAAATAAAATTGGCATAAACTCTTGATTTTGAACTCGGTGGATAGTTTTTCTGTGCCTAAACAAGAAGTGACTTTGATGAATTTTATGTAGGGTAGTCTTGGATCATTCTCTGATGATATAAACCGATTGTTGCAAATATACGAGGAGGAAGATGATGCCACTAGTGCATTAAAGGGACCACTGGTGCTCAAGCCTGAGATCGATGATCAAAGCCTAAATCCCGGGAATTTACCTTTAATTCCGGAGGTGAGAGCTTTATCCCTGAGTGTGATGTTAATATGCTGAAGTATTAGTTCTTTTGTCTTAGTTTTTCCCTGTATTTCTCACTAAAACACCAACACTTTGAAAAGAATAGAAATTAAATGTAAATTGAAATTTGTCAGGTATTTTATGTTTGGGTTTACTCTATAATATATTTCTTTGTAAAGCAAATGTGGGTTGAACTATCCTACTGCAGTGAACACTGGAATGTCTAGGTGCCAAAAGTTCAATTTCGTTTGATAGACCTGTTTTTGTTGAATATGATTTTGGTGGGCACGATTGTTCCTTAATTGTGTTGCTCAGAGCCTCAGACCATTTTTACTTGTGTATGTGCAAAGTGCATTGTTTTATTTCTCCTAATGCTAACCATTATATGTTAAAAGTAAGTTAGGTGCCGATGACTTTGATTTCTTGATATGGTTGAACTTAAGTAAAACATTTCATTATGCTTCTGTTTCATACTTGTTTAAAGCCAAAGCATGCAACTGTTTAAAACTTGTTTGACTCTTAGCAGCAGTCCAAGTAGAAAACATATAAATGACTGTGGTGTTTTCTTGATTTGAACCTATGCATCACCTTCCTTTTTTCCCCAGCTTTTTTGGCTATGTTTGTTTTGTTTTGCGAGTTTCCAGTTGTTTACTGCTCTTCCTTTGTGTGAAGTTTTCCTGGAAGTGGCTGATGAAGATTGACACTTTTTCTTTCCCAGGACTATTTTGTGAGTCATGAGCCACAAGAACAATCATTTCAAGGGTTTGATTTATGTAAAGTTTCTACCTCCGCTAATGCTGACATCAATTATCAATTGGATTATCATCCTTTTGATTTACAACAAGAAATTGACCATGGGCTTCTCATTGGTGCCAATGGCGCTGAAGATTATGTGAAGGATGCTAGCCCCAACATACTGCAAAATATTTCTCCTCCACCATCTGCTTTCATGGGGCCAAAGTGTGCTCTCTGGGATTGTACAAGGCCTGCTCAAGGATCTGACTGGTATCAGGACTACTGTAGTAATTTTCATGCTACCCTAGCTGTGAATGAAGACCCCCCTGGCACAACTCCAATTCTACGCCCTGGTGGAATTAGCTTAAAGGATAATTTACTTCTAGATGCAGTTCGAGCAAAGGCACAGGGCAAGAATGTTGGAATCCCTCAATGTGAAGGTGCTGCTACCATGAAATCCCCTTGGAATGCTACAGGTAAAATAGCATGGTTCCCTCTAAATAAAATAAAATAATAATAAGAAGAAGAAATAGAGTGTGTAATTTCTTTGTACCACTACTTTTCTATAGTTAATTTTGTCATGCATATTTGACTTGGATGTTAAAAACTTTGTTCTCTTTTGTCTTTTTTCTTGCTATCCATGTCCTATAACAAATTCCGTCCCGTGTATTGCAGAGCTTTTTGATCTTTCTTTACTTGAGGGTGAAATAATCAGGGAGTGGCTCTTCTTTGATAAACCTAGGAGGGCATTTGAGAGTGGAAACAGAAAGCAGAGGTCGTTACCGGATTATTCTGGACGTGGTTGGCATGAATCAAGGAAGCAGGTGATGAAGGAATTTGAGGGCCAGAAGAGGTCATACTACATGGACCCTCAACCTGCTGGGAAATATGAATGGCACTTGTTTGAATACGAGATCAATGGTTGTGATGCTTTTGCTTTATATAGACTGGAGCTGAAGCTTGCCAATCAAAAGAAGAGTCCGAAAGCGAAAGTTCCAAAGGATTCCCTCGCTGATCTGCAGAAGAAAATGGGAAGGCTCACTGCTGAAGTACCTGGAGACGACAAATCTCCTGGTAAGGGCAAGACGAAGGTCAACAAGAAAGCTGCCGCAGCCAGTGTTGATTCTGCTCAAGATCATTACTGACACGCTTAAATTATGGTTCTAATCTTCAGAACAGAAGAAAATTGACTAGTTCGGTGTCCATTTGGGATTAATGTCAAGCTTGCTGTAGTTGGTCTATAGATAGAGATCAAATATTGCAGTCATTTTTCTGAAATTACTTTGCCTTTAAACCCTTCTTCGGTTGCTGCTACAAGGGGGTACATCTGGTGCATCATTCCATAAACTAGATATGGAATATACTGTTTAACTGCTTATAGATGGTGTTTCATGTACAGACTAAGTTAAAACTTGCTATCGTATTAAACTCGGGAGCTAAATTGTAATTATAGATGAAAAAAGTTTCACTGGGAAACATATTAAATTTCCCTGCATTGTTTCATCTTTCGTTAGTATTATGTGGTGTTTGTTGAGACTTGAAGTTTCTTCCTTCCTGGTAAGTTATGATAGTTGCTAGCTGTTTTCTCTTCAATCATCACTGAGAGAGGAGTGATAGTCCATCAACTCGATAATCGACAGATGTGATAGTTCGACATACACAATTACTTCGCTGCTAGACAGTTGACAGACTAATGAAACATGTCTATTATGACCTTAACGTCGTCTTTTAATAGACACAACCACTCGCGTGCCTTTCATAGACTTTCCAATTAAACCACCCTTCACCAACATTGGCCCTGTTTGGTAAACAGCGTTTTGGCAAAAAATTAGAGGTTTGAGGTATAATTAGAGGTTTGACTAGTCAAATCCGCTAATATTGATGTTTGGTAAATAGCGGATTGAAAGAGCGGATTGTGGTGAAAAAGCTAATTTTGAAAAAGCTCCTAATATGAGCTTTTTGAGATTAGAGGTTTGATATTAGAGTTGTAATGACTTTTTTATCCTTAACAATTACTCAAAATCTCCAAATAACCTAAATTAAATAATAACATTTTTTAATATAAATAATAACATATTAAATATTGGACTTATTTGTTGTTACTACTAATTTACATGGTGGCATTTATAAGTTAATTCTATTTTTTTATTATCACATATTTATATGTGCATATAATTTTTTTAATAATTATATAAATAATAAATTAATATATAAATCTTTCAAATATGTTTAGAAAATTTATATTAAAAATAATTTTTACAAATCTAATTAATATTTATTAGATACAAAATATTCATAACTGATAAATTATTCAAACAAGTATTGAATATAATCATGTCCTTATATGTCATTTTGCTTGTTTAAATAATCAAACAGCTATCAGTTATCAGTTAATTTTACCAAACACTTTTATACAATCAGCTAATTCAATCCGCTAGTCAAATCAGCTAATGCAATCAGCTATCAGCTAATGTAATCCGCTATCAGCTATCAGCTAATTGCCAAACAGGGCCATTGTCAAATTTCCAAGGCAAGCTTTATCCTCAGAAAAGAACAGTCGGAAAAGTGCCGAAGAGTTGAGTTGAGAAGGATTCGTCACGGTGAAACTTTCGTGAGACCCGAGGATGTCACCCCAAAACATCAGGAGTCCTCCATTAGAAAGGACATCTCATCTACAGGTGAGGTCCTAAGCTTCTTAAAAAAAATATCTTAATTTGGAAGCAAGTCAAATATATTCATGTTGTCCCATTGTATGGACTTTCTCCCTGTATATTTGTTTGATTTTGAAGCAACAAGACCTAAAATTTGCATTCCAAGTAATGTAAAGAAGACATCACTTTCAATATATGGGATGCTTGTGTTGCAAGCAATTTATGAAGATTATCCATCTCTACCATACTCATTGCAAAGAAGCATTGAATAAAATTTTATGAAATTGAAAGGATATTCAAAGTACACCCAAGACAAATAACATGAAGAGAAGCAACATTTAAGCCCCTCTTCCATAACAGTTAAAGTGGTTGAACACAAGAAACAACACAACTGAATTCTACACTCCATATCAACCTATTCTTAACAGTCAGCTAAATTTCTGAGCTCTCAAGCGAGTTTGGTCCTCAAACCTTTTTTTTATTATTCTAGAATAGAACAGCTCATGATGGTCCTGTCATTTGAGTTTTAGAAACCTCAAAAGATGCCCACCTAACTGTTTTTTACCTTGCACAGAACGAGATTCTATCGAACTTACTGAAAAACAATGCAATTTACTATGGGACAGAGACAGCAGCCATTCGGAATAAAGCATCCATCTACGCCTTCAAGAAAGTTACAAGTTCTTCAGAGCGGTTCTGCGAAACGGAAATCATATTTAGTAGGCAATTTGAAGATATAAACAAAGTTAAATGTCACTTTAATAGACAATCACAGCCACATGTACCGCCAGACAGGTCATAACTCAATTTGAAGGCTAAATATCAGAGGAAAACGGAAAACAAAAAGAAGAGCGGCAAAGAGTGTAATGAAATAAAGAGGATATTAGAAATCTGGACAAGTTCAACACATTTTCAACTGCACAGAATGAGAAGGATGACAAATGCTCAAACTAGTCAAAAGGAAGTGGGTGAATATGAAATAAAATTCCTTTTCAGTTTCAAGCACCATTAATGATCTCGTTCGGCGAGCATAAAACCTCAACAAGCATTCTAACATCAGCAGATTTCAAAAACATCTAGACCAAAATGATAAAAATATGCACATGACCAACAGAGCCTACCGTCTTTCCCGATAAGAAGTGAACTAACATTTCAGCAACTCCATCAAACACTTGAACATTCTAACGCCGACAAATTTCAAAAACATCTAGACCAAAATGCTTCAAATCATGTTAAATGTACACCCAACCTTCAATTCTGACCAATGATTAGGAAAAAGGAAAAGAAAACAATGGAAGGAAACAACAAACTTTCTTTTAGAAAATTTCCAACAATTTATTGTTTGTTTCCACCAGCAAGTCAAAGATAAGCTATAAAACTTCATGAGAATTTGCACATTTGCAATAAAATAGTCAGACTCGTAAGCAAAATCATCAAAACGTGAAACTCAAATACCCAAAGATTTAGCAAAGCTTTATCCTTTTTTACCATCAATGTCTGTTTTACCCAGGGAATCAAATAGCGGTCCTCTACCACAATAGCGGCAGCTATATAGAGGTAGTGGCACCGTCTGAACCCGCTATTGCGAAAAATAGCGGTCCGAAATGACTGCAATAACATCTGTTATGTCCACAACCACATAAGCACACCGCGAACGAAAATGCGGCCGCAACCGAAATTTAAATCCCTGGTTTTACCATCTATGTTCGGAGTTTATGGCTACTCATCCAACAATATGGCATCCGTCGTCTCCTTGGGATTGAAAGATTTAGCAAAGCTTTATTGTGTTTTTATCATCTTTTACACCCTTTCTGAAATTCATTTATTGTACCAAGTGACTTGAAAATGCTCCAATCAGCCCCAAAATGCAATCTCGGGGAATCCATTTTGACCAACAACAATCAAATCAGAACAAATTACATATCAAGCGTAAAAAGAAAAACCATAAATGTAAAACTAGTTATGATTTTCCAATGAAATTAAAGCTAATAACTTGTTTTTTTGTTTTCTGAAATTAACATGAAAAATCCGTTTTCCATATCATAGCATAACAATGAAATCAGGAGGAGAAATCAAACATACCATCCCCTAGAACTAGGGCGGTTTCCACTGGATCTGGGACGAGGAATCAATCCCAAATCTGATTCGCCGCCTCTTTTGATCTTCTCGTAGCCGCCTGATTTGGGTCGCCCATCTTCACCGTAGTGACCCGACGGCCCAAAATGCTTCACCCCCTGTTCTCTCCCTCGCAAGACTTGGGGTTCGGGTTTCTCCTCTCTCCCAGCAAAACCCGGCCTAAGATGAGGCGGAACGAATCGATCTGACTTCACCGATCCAGAAACGGACACAGCTTCCTTCTCCTTCTTCTCCGGACCGGTAATCGAAACCCCAGAACCGGGTCGCAAAGAAATCTGATCAGACGACGGATGTTGTTGATCCGGGACAAAAGAAGACCGAGGCTGGGACTGTTTGGGCAGCGTTGGAGACACGACGGGCGGAGTCGAAACAGGCTTGGGGGAAGGACGGGTCAGGACGAGCATGCGGCCATGGGTTTTGCCATTGCTGGCGGATGAATAAGAAGCAAAAGACGACTGGCTTTGGGGATTGGTTTGGGGATTTTTGCCGGAACCTGGGGAAGAAGACGAAGTCAGGTTCTTCTCGATAACATGGTTGAAATTAATAGAGGCATATTTGTTGGTTTTTGCCATCCACCAGTCTCTCCGCCAAATTCTTCACCTGTTTCCTTTGGTTTGAAATTTTGATAGAACCCAATTTGCAAGGAAAGATTTGATCGTTTTGGGAGGGGGAAACAATTGAATTGATTGAAGGTGGTGTTTTTATGATAGAAATATATATTTGTTTCTTTTTTGGTCTGTGGGCTGTCGCGCTGCTGATTTGATGGCGTTTGGCGATGCCGATGAAGTTCGGACCAACGGGGAAGAGTGAATGCGGGGCTTCCGAATGCTGATGTGGATTGATCTCAGCCGCTAAAACTATGGCCTTTTCTTTTCTATTTTTAATTAATTAATTCTCACATTTTATTTAAGAATGTGTTTGTACATTATGACGTAATTGCATAAAATAATAATTATTTAGAATTTTAAATATTTAAACATGTTTGACAAATATAATAGAATTACATTTTAATTTTTACATGTCATATTTTTTTGAATAAAAGAAGTATATTACAACAGGTTTATTAAAAATTTCTCTAAACTCAATAGAAGAAAAAAGTATAATATTTGATTGTACATATGGTAATTATATTATTTATATAAAATAATATTATATATGGTATAAAATATGTTATAGAACCTTAATGTGTGACAACAACAATAAATTATAAGTTGATGTTTTAAGTACGGTGAGATTGCATGTTGTTGGAGATTGAATGAGTCTGGAGTTTAATACTATTAATTGTATTCTTTAAATTATAAAATATTTTTTATTTTAAAAAAGTCTGTACTTTTTATCTCTATTTTATTACTTTTAGATATTTGTTATTATCTTGATTTCTTATAATTTATCTGACAAATTGTAATAAACAATTTATTCTTTTAAAACAATTAAACATATAAATGTTTAGCATTTGATAATTCATAAAATGTTTTAAAGAGTAATAGGTGCATGCAAATATAAAGTTTATTTTTTTCAAAATTATTTAATATACTTAGTATATCAACAATATGTTAATTTTTTTAATTTTAAATAGCGTAACGAAAATAGTTTATTTATTTCAATTTTTTTTAATTTAACATTGAAAATTTAACTTGTTAAAAAAATATATGACAAGTAGCCTTAAGACTTTAATATTTTAAAAAAAAAAAAAATATTTTACACACAGGCAGGAAACTGAAAGTTTCCACAATCGCCTTAGTTTTAGGGTATATGGAGTTAGTTTAGGCTTTAGGGTATATGATTTAGGCATATGGGGTTATAATTTAGGGATAGTTGTTTTAATTTAGGGTTTAGAGTTATAATTTAGAGTTTATAGGTTAAAACCTAAATCCTCACCATATTACCCTAAAAACTAAACACTAACCTATAAACCCTAAATTATAACCCTAAACCTTAAATTAAAACAATTATCCCTAAATTCTACCCCCTACACCTAAACTCTTAAACCCTATACCCTAAACTAACTCTCTATACCTTAAAACTAAGGCGCTTGTGGAAACTTTCAATTTTCACCGCCAGTGTATATGATATTAATCCTTTAAGAAAATGGACTATTTAAAAAAATTATTATATATATATATTGATTATTGTGGTGTAGTTATGTGGTAACATAAGTTCTTTATTTTTTTTTAATAAATTTTGAATAAAAAGAAACAAACTACTTAAACTTAAATCTCTTAAAGATAACAATACTCTTTTTTTATTACCGGAACCACTCAATAGATATAGATTCAACATTATTTAATTTATTAAGTTCTACAAACTTTCATACTACTAATATGTTTCAAGTATGGCTTTTAATCAGCCTCCAAGCCAAAGATTCAAACTGTTTTGAGAAGCTCCATAACACAGATGCTATAAACAGAACATTTAAGTTGGAAGCCTTGAAATCCAGCAGCCTTTGCCAGTGCCTCAAACTCCTTTTCACTCCTCTCTTTCCCAAGGTTGCAAGCCAACATTAGGCCATCAGACAAGGCCGCAAACTTTGTGACAAGCCTTGTATCCGGGCAATCCGCAAGAATGTTTTCCACAACAATCACTTTCCCCTCCTCCGGCAAAGCTTCATAGCACTTTTTGAAAATTTTCAAGCAGCTTTCATCGTCGAAAATGTGGCATAAAACCTGCAGACACCAGCACATACATGTCATTGTCTGGTATGTTTTTATCATGTCGACAAATTTCTTAATGTCACGTCGACCGAACTCACTTTCATGAAAATCGCATCTCCTTTCGGAACACTTACGAACACGTCTCCACCAACATGTTCAACACCTGCAATTGATCGATCAATCGATCGATCCCATTTTAAAAACATGCTAGTTAACATACTGGTTTTTTTGCAAGAAGTGATTGGACAAATGGGATAATGTCGTACCAGGGAGAGTAGGAGCCTGGTCAATGACATGAGGCAAATCGAAGTTAATGCCCTTTATGGTGGGGTACTTGGAGACGATCATGCTGAGCGTGACTCCGGTGCCACCGCCGACATCGACCAGTGTTTTTAGTCCCTTAAACCCATCATATCTCTCGAGAATCCATTTCATGTTGATTGAAGACAAATCGAACATTGCTTTGTTGAAAAGCATGTTGAGCCTATGATCTGTGCCGAGGTACTCAAATACAGGCAAACCATTGGCCTTGTTAAAGGGAGATCCACCTTCCAACACTGCATCTTTCAAGTGGTACCTGTAAACATTCCAACGTATACTAATCTTAGTCCAACATATATCAACCTGCAAAATATTTGGAGTTCTTTAAATAGATATAATGTCGAAAAATGCACATAACGTTTAACTGGATTGTCACTTTGGCTCTTAATCATTTTTTGAAGTACTTTAACACTCAATGTTTTATTTTAGGTCAAAATCGTCCCTATGTAGATGAAAACTATTAGTCAACTAACGGTAAATGACTTGAAATGACGTGAAAAACTTATATGATTGTGTACGCTGACATAGCAGTGTCATATATACAAAGGTGATTACTTGACAGAATGGCACCAGAATAAATAGATAGGGAAAACGAAAGAATTGGTTACCAACTATCCATAAAGACCTTGTCTTGAGTTGAGAGAGATAAGGTGGAAACAGATGCACCATCCTCGTTCGGGGTCAAGAATTTGCAGACGGGGCCGAGACCGTAGAGTCTCTCGATTTTGCCGTCGGGAAGATTGCGCAAGGAGCAGGTGAGGACGGAGTAGCTCGACAGCAGACGAAACATGCGGTCTAGCATGAGAGGCGCGTCAGGGTTGGTGGTGGGGAGCTGGGAAGCCACTTCTTTGGCGGACAGCAAAGCTCCCGGACCAGCTTTGGCCATGATCCCCAGCAGGTCGAGTTCTACAGCCGACCTCAAGATCATGGGTAAGACCGATCCAAATGACAGCTGCATGGCCATCAGCATTGCTTCCTCATCGGAGACATGGGTTGGCTCCATTGTTTTTCTCTGCTGAGAAACCAAAGACTGGAGATTGCAGAGAATGAAGTTATAAATGTTTTTGGGTCGAATCCTTGACACCGAGTACTGTATATATAATTATGTTTTGGCATTGACGGGAGTAAACTTGGATGTTCAAATGAATTTTGTTTGTTCACGTAATTATTTAAAATGAATTTTGTTTGTTCACATAATTACGAGTCAATTGCATCACATGTCTCTAAATTATGATTCCTCAAGTTTTTCAACTAGGGACGAATATATGTCGGATTTTTGGCCTACCCGGACCTGACCTGAAAATAAAAACCTTAAACCCGCACTCAACCCGACAATATATTTTAAAAAATCCGACCCGACCCGAAAATAAATATACTAAATCCGACCCCGACCCGACCCGACCTATATAAAATAAATTAATTTTATGGGCCTAATTGTAAAAAAATAATTTTAAGGAACTTAATTGTAAAAAAATATAATTTAAAGGACTAAATTATAAATAAAAAATCAATTTTAAGGACTTAATTATAAATTATATATATAAAGAAGTATTAGGGGGAAATTACACTATTACTCTAGGGTCGGGTCGAATATTTTCCACCCTAAACTCGAACTCGACCCGAACCGATTTTTTTATTAAAAAATCCGACCCGATCGGGCTGAGTCGGAACCCGTTGGGTCCGGGTAAAATGCTCATCCCTATTTTCAACGCTTCAATTGCATCTTCAAACTATTCCCCCAAACTATGTTACTCATTCTAAATTAATCTCCAAACTTTTAAATATTTCAATTTTATCTTCAA
This sequence comes from Hibiscus tridactylites, assembly GCA_958450335.1. NCBI lineage: Eukaryota > Viridiplantae > Streptophyta > Magnoliopsida > Malvales > Malvaceae > Hibiscus > Hibiscus tridactylites. The sequence goes on from OY288281.1 coordinate 88,863,048, forward strand.
ATTATCGTTCATGACACATCATATTAGTATATAATCGACATCCGTGTTTACATGGCAGGTAATATTTTTATAATGATTTTATTAACATAAGATATGATTAGTATATACTAATAATTTGAGAAATTTTGGGAATGAAATTAAAATGTTCAAAATTTGGCGACCAATTTAAATGAGAATCATAATTTGAGAATGAAATTAAAATATTTAATAATTTAGAATAGAAGTCATAGTTTGAGATTAACTCAGTAATAATATATGTTTTAAACAACATCCAAATATGCGAGTAAGTATTATTTTCGTAAATAATATTAATCTAAAAATAATATTGATACATTAGAATAAAAATGTCCAACATAATCTATTCCAAAAAAAAATGTCCAACATATATGATGGAAACACATTCAAAGAAGTAACAGTAACCAGAAGAAAAACCATGGAAATTGTGGCGGCAAGGAATTGTGGAAATTTCCAAGTCCCAACACATGGAGGCGAATATTTTGACAGCAACTAGATACTTCATTTACTCGGCAAACCAACATATATATATAATTAGATTGTAAAATTTACTCAAAGTTTTAAGGAGTTTTGTATAATTTATTAAAATATTTTTTTTTAATTTTAAAAAGTAAATATTTATTAACTTGTTGTTGTGCATGTAATAGATTAACTTTTAAATAAAAAATGAGTCGAATAAAATTTAAAATCCATTAAATATAACATTTTTACTTTTTTTTTCGTGTGTTCTATTATACCAGAACTAATTTCAACTTTATTCTTTACAAATATTTAACTTAATTTATTTTGGACTCTGTTTTTAATCTTATACGATCGTTTTTAATGCGTATGTTCGAACAGTGTAAATCAAGTGAATTTGTAAATTAACCACAGTTAGTGTTGTAAAAGAAAATGTTCTTATAGATTATTCTGATAAATGATATTGTATGAATTATAAATTAAAATTACGTGTCAACTCTTCACTTTTCGTATTGTATTAAAATCAAAGAAGATAAATAGATGTAAGCCCAATGGGCATGGGTGGCTTGAACTTTATTGCTAGGAAGCATGGGTACATCATTTTTATGCTGTTTTAAGTACCGAAACGTCTCAAGAACGGGTACGGCTAGGGAACGTACCTAAGACATCCTACGTTGATGGAATACGGCTGTAAACGATCAGGAACGGTTAAGATATGTCCGAGAATGTTTCAGGGACGGCAAATGATCTTCACGAGGGACCTCAAGGTCATTTTGTAGATAAGAGACTCACGAGTTTCGACATAAATTCCACCGAAAACTTCACCGACGGATTCGGAGCGACCAAAGAAAAAAATTAAAAAAAAATACAGTCGTGTTGAACAAAGAAGAAGAAGAAGAAGAAGAACACGTGAAAAAGACTATCTATTCATCTTATGAGGCCCAATAAATTGTTTCTATTAATATATATAGGATAAATATTCTATACACAGGCGGTGGAAACTGAAAGTTTCCACAATCGCCTTAATTTTAGGGTATAGGGAGTTAGTTTAGGGTATAGGATTTAGGGGTTTAGGCGTAGGGGGTTAAAATTTAGGGATAGTTGTTTTAATTTAAGATTTAGGGTTATAATTTAGGGTTTATAGGTTAAAACCTAAATCCTTACCATATTACCCTTAAAACTAAACCCTAACCTATAAACCCTAAATTATAACCCTAAACCTTAAATTGAAACAACTATCTCTAAATTCTAAACCCATACACCTAAACCCATAAACCCTATACCCTAAACTAACTACCTATACGCTAAAACTAAGGCGCTTGTGGAAACTTTCAGTTTCTACCGCCTGTGTATAGGATATTAATCCATATATATATATATATATATATATATATATATATATATATATATATGAGCATTTATTTACTTTATTTTTGCTGCTTTAGTTTCACGTGAAGAAAACTATGTCATTTATTTATTTATTTATTATTAATTTTATTATTATTGTTATTTTTATTATATGAAGGTCTTATTCAATTATGAACAATTTATAAAAAATAAGATTATTTTTGTATAATTATACTATGTATTGGCCGTGGAAACATTTTGTTTATACATATACCCTAATTTTAATAGAATAATATATGTTTGAATTGATAAAATTATATTGTAGTAATATATTTATTATTTTTAATAAAATAATATACTTATTATAATTTAAAAATAGTATTTTAATTATTTTCTGATTGAGTTAATATCCTATCTTATCATGAGTTGAGTTCACTAATACTAAACTATTTAAAATTAATTTTTTTGTTTATTAAAATTTTAAATTTTATAGGTATTAAATTTTAAATTTTATTAAAAAATTGACATTGAACAGTTAGATATCGTTAACAACAATTAAAGTAAAATATTAGTTGATACAAAATGACCATTGAATTATAAATGTTATAAAATAATCAATAAACTATTTCATTGTTACAAAATTATAAATTTTATTGTTATAAAATCATCATTAAATTATTTAATTGTAACAAAATATCCTTAGTACATGAAACATATAAGGGACAACATATTGTTGTCGAAAATAATGACCAGTTTCTTGAAAATTCAGTCATTTCATTATCTTCACTCTAAATTCTTATAAATTTATTACTTTTATGCTATTTGATATTATCAAACCTTTTCCCAAAACTTTCTGGTTCATTATCCACATCACCCATAATCAGCGCAGCCTCCCATACTTTGAGATTCAAACATTCTCTAACTAATAATCAAACCAAGAATTAGTTGAAATATTCAAACTTTGAATGTAATAGAGTTGTAAACATTTTTTCCTGTAATTTAATTAAATGTTATATTTTAATACATAGCTGTAGAAAAAATTACATTTGGATAAATTATAACGGAGGTCACTCAATTATGGATAAGGTTACATTTGAATCACCTAATTATTAAAAGTTACATTTGGATCACCCAATTATTAAATGTTACATTTAATTTTTTTTTGAGGAATTAAATGTTACATTTAAGTCACTCAATTATGGGTAAGTTTACGTTTGGGTCACCCTTCATATTTAAAAAGTATATAAATTTGTGATTAGATTAATTAATGATTTCAAATGAAGCACTATAATAAGGGTTTACAAGTGATTTGGAAGAAGAAATGACTAAATTGATGTATTTTTTTTTAAATATGAAGGGTGACCCAAACGCAATCTTACCCATAATTGAGTAACTGAAATGTAACCTTTAATAATTAGATGACCCGAATGTAACCTTACTTATGATTGAGTGACCTAAATGTAACTTTTAATAATTAAGTGACCCAAATATAACCTTACCCATAATTGAGTGACCTCCATTATAGTTTAGACCTAAATTCATAAATATAAGCCTTAAACTATTAACTCTAACCATAAATTTTAATTTCTACACCATATACACTAAACCCCTAAACCTTAATCCAAAAACCTAAACTCTAAAATTAAAAGGCTTGTATAAACTAAACAAGCTTGTGTATCAAAATATTTTCCTTTAATTAATTATGTTTAATAGAAATTCATTCTTTATTTATAGGGTTATTAACTTTTCTTTTTTAAAAGAAATTTACAATTCTGTTAATTATTCATGAAATTGTTACTTGTTAAATTAGTAAAAGAGTAGTGAATAAGAAGGAAAGGAGCATATGAAGATAATATAGACGGACCATGTTTGGGAAACATATCCAGCAGCTCTTCTCTACCACAACTAAACAGGACAGCTCTGATATGATGTTTGAACACTAATCCTTGAGACAAAATAAAATCCATGAGAAGACAAAAGCCTCAAAGTCTGTCACAATTGTATTATTGAACTAAGTATGAAATGGAAGTGACTAAGTTTTTACTTTGGGTGGGATTCAAGATCCATCTCCTGAAGGTTCAGCAATAGATCCTTCGAGTTCAGGAAGACTTTGTTGGACGAATTCGCAATCGTCTGTGCAATTTCTCTTGAAGCTTCGATTCTCCTCAATGTGATGAATGCTGGATTCTTCGCAATTGCTTGACCAATGAGTTGTGCACTCTTGGCTTCTCCCTGGATACCACAAAAACAATTACTTTACAAGAGAAAGAATCGACCCATACAAGGCAAAACGAAATCTCGCCAGCAGAAACTAACATCCGAATATGATTCAGATTATCTTCTACGCTTTATAAGAAGGGACCTATCCTTTCTATCAGATCTACTCAATACTCCCATTGAGCAGCATTTTATCATCAAATTTTATAGTAAAACTTATTTCCTTTGTGTTCCTTTATTTACTCCGTTTTCCTTTTAAAAAAACCATAACTACAAGACCAGAGTGTGGATCCATTTTATGCATCTCACCTGTGCTCGGATAACAGCACTTTTCTTGTCCTGTTCAGCTTTTTCCACGATGAATTTAGCTCTCTCAGCTTCTTGTGCAGCCACCTGTTTAGCCTCGATTGCAGCAGTGAATTCCTTCCCAAAGGTCAGACTTGTAATGGATACATCATCGAGTTGAATGTTGAAGTTAGCTGCCCTCTCAGTCAAAATCTTCCGAATTTCCTTACTAACATTCTAAAACCACAATAGTTCAACTTCACACGATTAATCCAAACCATTTATGCTATTATTAGGGCATAGAAAATGCATGACAAGATCTATTTACCTCTCTCTGAGTAATGAGTTGGCTAGCATTGTATTGAGCAACAACAGCTTTCAAAGTTTCATGAATGATTGAAGGCAGGACCCTCTCATTAAAGTTCTCACCAAGGGTTCGATAAATTTCAGTTAACTGATTTGCTTTAGGGCGAGTGAGAACTCGAAGCCCAATCTTGACCTGCAGAGAATAGTTCAGAAGCAGGTTTAGTGTCTGATTAAGGCATTACTTTCTGCAACATTTTTCTATTTCAAATACCCAACTAAAATAACTGTGGAAATGCATATATGTTGCAGCATCAACAAGAAAGGGTAAAGTTATGCTTAGGTTGCATTTGGAAATTTAGGCATCCAAAGATGGGTTTGGATTCAGAAAATAATGTTGTGTGATAAAACACATGTAAACGTGGCTATCATTATTTTCCAAATTCATGGATTTGTTGGATGCATATTTGGTGGTAAAATTTACATAGATATTTGTAGGTTTTAAATTCAGGTTTTTATATGTTACAAATATACAATCACATTGCATCTTAACTTCCTTCATCTCAGAGGCATTAGAGATTTTAATTTTTATTCCCGAGTTAGTATCTTATTAGATTTAGAGAACTAAAAGGATATGAGAAAAGGATGAGAAAAAAGTCTGGAAAATGAAAACTAGCATTTACCATCTGGAGATCACGACTACCAGAAGTACTCTCAACTAGATGAGGTCTTGCTCGGACATCATAGATGATAGGCCTCTCAAACCATGGTATCATAAGGTGCGTCCCCTCAGAATAAACCTGCAGAACCAATACTTAAACTGCATGACATACTGCAATAAAGAAGCAAAGCCGAAAGAAAAACAATAATGTCAATAGAACACCATAAAAACATCTAGTCATTCAAGATATGACAAGACTACAGATGAATCAATAGTTCAACTTCACACGATTAATCCTCAACATACTACAATATCCAGAAACAACATATATAGGGAAGGCCGGAAGGGGACACATTCTAATAAACGTGCCAACATGTAGAAGGATGACCTTATCTTTGATGCCCAATATCCTATTGAAAACAATTGCTCGATGGCCTCCGTCAACGTTGTAGAGACTATTGGCAACTCCATAGAGGCCAAGCCCACCAATGACTCCAATCTTGAGCAAAGCAGGAAGAGCTCCACCGCCAGGCATCTTAGGAACATTGACATTGTTGAAATTCATTTTACTCATGCTGAAAAGTTAACCGTTGGATGTCAAATAGCAGCAGAACTCAGAGATAAAAAAAATACCAAGCATCAAATAAATTTGGAACAGTCTATACATAAGATTATATAGAGATCATCCGATTACCAACAGCTGCGAAACAAAAGATCCACATGATAAACAAAGAAAACACACCTATGTCAACATTAAACCCAATGTGAGATGTCAGAATATTGTTTAAGCAACTATACAAACACATACACGTTTACTCGCCACAATCCAAATAAAGCTAACACCTAAAACTCTGTATCGGAGAAGAAGCTCCGGAATTTCATTTCACCCCCATATAATGAGGATTTTAAGTCATGGAAGTGTAAGAAGCCAAACCGTGTCGATTCATACATTTTGTTGCTAAATAATATATATACAGGAATAATATTTAAACAACTTTTCCATTCATTTCAATCGCATGAAGCCAAACACATAAACATATACTCCCATGTCCATGCTTTCTCAAATCTCTACCTTCAACTACAATGCAAATGGGTTTCCCTCAACAACATAGAAATGCAAAACTAAAAATAAAAAAGCAAAGAGTGAGACCCTCGAAGCTAACAGCTTTATACAATCTAGCTTTTAAGAACAAGAGGCCGCCGCTTTTGATAGGGGTAGCTAGCACTTCCTTGAGCAGGGGGGTATGAATTAGCAAAATACATACAAAGAGGGAAAAGGAAACCGCTCAGTTTAGCAGCTAAAGGGTGATTTCTATACTTCCGCCCAAATTTTCTATGCAACCAAACGCGTGTAATATGATCTAAAACTTTTCTTGAAAATAAAGGAAAAGATGCAGATCGAAATACCTGCAAAATGGTCAGAGAACAAAAGAGGATTCGGGGGTTAGGCCGTTGAGGAAGAAGAATGGTAGGGTTTAGGGTTTTATATTTGGGGTTTTTGTTTTCGGCCCACCCGATACTTAGATCAATTAGTCACATTTACACAATTATAGTAATGCATAAATATAAGAAAATAATATATAAAATTCTCACCATATCCATAGGTAAGTAAAAAATATTTTACATAAAATATGAAGATCAGGAGTTAAGTTTACATTTATCTAAAGTTTATGGATCAACTTAATATTTTATCTAACGTTTTATGGTCAAATTGATGTTTTACTTAAAATTCAAGAGTCATGATTATTTTTATCTAAAGAGTTTATGGGTCAAATTGATATTTTATATAAAATTTAAGAGTTAAATTGATATTTTATCTAGAGTTCATGAGTCAAATTAAAAAAAAAAACTCATTTTAACTAACGTGACACATCATCGTACAAAACACAAATTAAAGATTCAATGATCAAAATGTTATAAATGAATAACGAAAATGATCAAAACATAACTTTTTAAAAACCGATGACAAAAATCAAACAACCAAAAGCAAAATAGACCAACCCATATAGTTTACCCAAAAATACCCATATATATGAGGAATATATAATTTTCGGAAAAAAAAAATAATTGAGATTAATTAACCCAGTATCGGGCCGAATCTATAAACCCAAAACCCTACCTTTCTTCTTCCTTAACCCCCGAATCCCTCTATTCCTCTCTTCACAGCTGACCATTTTGCAGGTATTTCGATTTGCGCCTTCCTCTTTTCTTTTTCTTTTTGTTTCAAAGAAACGTTTTAGATTACATTTTCTTCGTTTGTTTGCTGAGTTTTTGCGCGGAAGTGTAGAAATCAGCTTTTGGTTGCTGAGTGGTTTCGTTTTCTCTCCTTTGTATTTCTTATGTTAATTCATATATTTTGTTCAACGCAGTGCTAGCCGTCGCTGTCTAATGCAGCAACCTCTTGTTCTTGAGAGCTAGATTGTAAAAAAGATCTCAGCTTTGAGGGTCTTACCCTTTTCTCTTTTTTTACTTTTACTTTTGTGGTTTGATTTGGGGGAAACCCATTTGCATTTTTGTTTAAATATTATGCCTATATAGATTGTTTAGCAACAAATTGTATGAATCAACTTGTTTTGGCTGTGTTATGTTCTTTGTGGAGACAATATATTGTATTTTCGTGTTGAGGAAATGGTTTGGCTTCTTACACATCTTTCTGAAAGATATGGCTTATAAGTCCTAATTGTATGGGGGCAAAATGAAATTTTGGGGACTCTTCTCCACTACAGAGTTTTAGGTATCAGCTTTATTTTTTATTGTCACTTGTAAAGATGTATGTGTTTGCACAGTTGCTTTTTATAAGTTAGAGTTGCTTAAACTATTCCTCCATCCAACATTGGGTTTAATGTTGACATATGCATGCTTCTTTGTTTATCATGTGGATCCTTTGTTTCTTAGCTGTTGTTAATTGGTTGATTTTTATCTGTCTCCGGTATTCACAATTCCGAATTTATTTGGTGCTTGGTATTTGTGTCCCCTTTGGGTTCTTCTGCAATTGACATCCAACTTTCAACTTTTCAGCATCGAGTAAAATGAATCTCAACAACGTCAGAGTTCCTAAGATGCCTGGAGGTGGAGCTCTTCCTGCTCTGCTTAAGATTGGAATCATTGGTGGGCTTGGTCTCTATGGAGTTGCTAATAGTCTCTACAATGTTGATGGAGGGCATCGAGCAATTGTTTTCAATCGGATATTGGGCATCAAAGATAAGGTCATCATTCTACCTGTTGGCCTGTTTATTAGAACGTATCTCATAACCTATATCTGCTTGTTGGTGGATGTTAGTACTTTGCAGAACTTTCATATAAAGAATGGCTATGGCTTCTATATGGAGTTGATTGCCGGTAGCATTGTGCTATTCTTTCTTGCATGACTTTAACTTTTCCCGGCAGCCTATTAACATTCTTGTGTACATTTTCCCTCTCTTTTGCCTTAGCTTCTGTCTAGCACTATGTCATGCAGTTTAAGTATTGGTTCTGCAGGTTTATTCTGAGGGAACACACCTTATGATACCATGGTTTGAGAGGCCTATCATCTATGATGTCCGTGCAAGACCTCATCTAGTTGAGAGTACTTCTGGGAGTCGTGATCTCCAGATGGTAAATTCTAATCTGCAATATTCATGTAGACTTCTTTTTTCTAGAATTTCCTCATTGATTTTAGTTCTCTAAATCTAAAATGATATTAACTGGGCTTAAGAATTAAATTCGTGACCTATTTTATATTCATGCTGTATCAAAACTCATGCTCAAAGGCTGGTGAGATAAAGTAGTTTTTGGGAAAAGTTATGTTTTGGGGAAAAAACATGGATTTGGAAATTTGGGTTTTGATTTCTTTTGCTGTATAAAATGTGAAAATGAAATTCTTGCATCATATATAAATTAGTCAAGATTCAATATGATTATATATAATATATCTGTAACAGATAAATACATGTATTTATAAATCTACATAGTGGCTTACTAGAAAAACAACATTAATTAAAAAAATATATTAGTCTCTCTATTTTGCATAAAAAATTAATTGTAAAAATAATATATTTTGCATACATACTTCAATTATTTTCTTATCCTCTCTTTCCTCTTCCTGCCCCCAAAGTGATTTACCTGGCTTCTTCTTGAATGATTGAGTATGAAAGGTTCTGTAGTGGAGTAAACATGAGGCCGTTTTGTGCTTTTCCCTTGTTGATGCTACAACACTTGCATTTCTGACGTTATTTTAGGTGGAAATTGAAAATAGAAAAATGCTGCAGGAAGTTATGCCTTAATTACACACTAAACCTTCTTCTGAGCTATCCTCTGCAGGTCAAGATTGGGCTTCGAGTTCTCACTCGCCCTAGATCAAATCAGTTAACTGAAATTTATCGAACCCTTGGTGAGAACTATAATGAGAGGGTCCTGCCTTCTATCATTCATGAAACTTTGAAAGCTGTTGTTGCTCAATACAATGCTAGCCAGCTCATTACTCAGAGAGAGGTATATATCATGTCATGCATTTTTCTATGCCCCGATAATAGCATAAGTGGTTTGGATTAATCGTGTGAAGTTGAACTATTGTGGTTTTAGAATGTTAGTAAGGAAATTCGGAAGATTTTGACCGAGAGGGCAGCTAACTTCAACATTCAACTCGATGATGTGTCCATTACAAGTCTGACTTTTGGGAAGGAATTCACTGCTGCAATCGAGGCTAAACAGGTGGCTGCACAAGAAGCTGAGAGAGCTAAATTCATCGTAGAAAAAGCTGAACAGGACAAGAAAAGTGCTGTTATCCGTGCACAGGTGAGATAACATAAAATGGATCCATACACTCTGGTCTTGGTAGTTATGGTTTTAAAAGGGTAATATAAAATTAGATGATAGTCTGAGAGGCTGAGACATTTGGATGTCAGTTTCTGCTTTTCTCGGAAAAGTTTGAGGTTTTGTTTTGCCGTATATGGGCCGGTCCTTTTCCTCTTGTAAAGTAATTGTTTTTGTGGTATCCAGGGAGAAGCCAAGAGTGCCCAACTCATTGGTCAAGCAATTGCAAAGAATCCAGCATTCATCACCTTGCGGAAAATCGAAGCTTCAAGAGAAATTGCACAGACCATTGCGAATTCGTCCAACAAAGTCTTCCTGAACTCAAAGGATCTATTGCTGAACCTTCAGGAGATGGATCTTGAATCCCACCCAAAGTAACCTGGTTTCTTACTTTTATTTCATACTTAGTTCAATAATTCAATTGGGGGAACATTATACAACAGAGTGGTGAAAAACTCAAGGGTTTTATGTCTTCTCATGGAATTTGGAAGGATTTTATTTTGTCTCAAGGATTAGGGTTTAAACCTCTATTAGTTGGATATATGCTCTTTTTTTTTATCAAATAGTTGGATATATGCTTAGTTGAGGTAAAGAAGAGCTACTGAATATATGCTTCCCTTCTATATTATCTTCATAAGCTGATATCATTTCTTTGTCAATACTCTCTTTGAACTGGTTGTTAGTGTGCAAACTTGTTAACATTTAAAACCTATAAAAGTATTAAATTATTAACATTTTAAAATTATTTTTAAATGTATAACTCATAGTTTTACACATTTTTGTAGATTGTTGGATGGGTGAAATGGCTTATTCTTTTTTCAAGTGATAATCTTCATATAATCTACTTAATTTTAGCCATCCAACAATTTAAAAAAACGTGTTAGGAAATTAGGATATTACTTCAATTAATACTTTACTGTCAATGGCAGATTACATATAGATCTGGTACCACAATGTACTTCGAGGGACTTTTTTCTTCCCAAAACTAACTTAAAAATTTACCGAAAAAACCCTCTTATGTTTTCCATTCTTCCTAGTATAAATAACCCACCAAAGTAACACTTAGTAACTACTAAGGATCCCACTAAACAACTTAAATTAAACACACAATAACTGATATTAACTACTAGACCATCAATGCATAATAATAATAATAATAATAATAATAATAATAATAATAATAAACAAACAAACAGTGTGCTAAATCCAATCCTAAAATCTATAGATCTAACAAAATTAAAAATTCTTATAGTGTGTAAATCCTGTATATTTAGATGAATCAGATAATGTTGAAAGTCAACCTAAAAGCTGTCGTGTTTTGTAAAATTTTACAAGTTTAAACAAGCTTTGATTTTGCTACAGTATCGAGTCTCAATCTTGAATTCATATACGTGTACAGATTTGTATTTGATGGCCGGCTGTTTCTACTCAAACTAAAATTCTATTATTTCCCCCCTTTTTTTATTTTTCTTCCATCAAATCATATCCTCATTTATCGGTCAATAACTAATTGGATGTAGGCTACATGCGTACCTAATAATTTGGTTTTAATTATGAAAGGTTTTGACGTCAGCCTTATCGAGGTTTCCCTAATTCCTACGTTTTTGAAATTAAGGAGAAAAAATCTGGATTCGGTGTTCTCTTATTTTGTATTTGATTTTAGGTTAAATACTTTCATTATTTTTCAGATAATATGTAAGTTGTGAAATTCTTTAATTATAAGAATCATCACCTAAAAATAAAAAAATACGATAGTTAAATATATTTGGTAAATCTTAGGCTTAACAAATATGAGTGGTCTCGGAAGAAAAGCAGATGATGTTCACCTTAAAAAATTTGGGTTCATTTGTAATGCCTGCAAGGTGTAATGTATTGTCAATGAGTTAAGAATATCTATAAACTTGTACTATCTTGTAATCACCTTTAGACTATTCAAAAAAATTATAAAGTCAACAATATCTAGAACAAGTGGTTGAAGCTCTCAGTTGACACTGTCACATTTTTCTCCCCTAGGTAGAAATTGTTCAAAAATTATTATAAAATAAATAAAAATTAAATTTGATTCTATATGAATAGTCGTGATTTTTAAACTCGTGATTCATAAATCCAAAATGTTATGATTCAGATCAATTTTTGATTTTTAGTGTTCAGTCTTAAATAAGGGTGTTTAAACGGCCATTTTAATTATAAATAAATTGAACTATTTAAAATCGAATTGACCGAACTATTAAAATTTTTAATCGTATCGATTTTTTATAAAATTATTAACTGAACAGAATTAAATTCAACTATTTCGGTCGATTTTTGAAATAATCAATTTTTTTTAGTTTTTTTTAATTTCAATTCAAAATAGTAATTTAAGTAGCAATAAATTGAAAAATATATTTTTTTGTTAAATATTTCTATTTTTCTCCTTTTGAGTTGAACTTAAAATTGAGAATAAAATATAAATATTTAATTTTAAATATTATGAGTAATTGTTGGAATTATGCTTAAAATTTTAATATATATATATATTATTAAAATTTTAATTAATTAACTATTTTTAAACTGAATTAATCAATAACTAAAGAAAAAATTAAATTTCAATTTGATTAATTAATTTGTTTTAATCGAACATTAAACAACTCTAATCCTAGACTCCATGAATTATTCATTTTATTAGGCTAAAAGCCATCAAAACCAAGGGATTCAGTCATCCAGCTCACGTGGGCGGGCCATAGACGTGACATCATAAACACGTTTGTTGATGTATGCTGGCCTAATCCAGTCAGAGGCTGCCACTTGGCTGACGTCTGCCACCCTCCTCATTCCCAGTCATCATTGAACTCACCGACTGGGCCTAGACGTGTGGGTCACATTAATACTATCTATTACCAAATGTATACTTTTTTTGTCTGAAAAAATAATAATTTCTAGATTATTTTTTTCTTCTTTCTACAAAATTTACAATTATATATATATATATATATATTACGTTTACTTTATATATTACGTTTACTTTATACAGATTATTGTAATGATGACGTATGTTTACGCGAGACAAAAGAAGCGATGGATATTTACAAAGAAGAAGCTTCTACGGTCTACGTACATTGTTTTTCTTTGATTTTGGGTAAACGTCACGGCCTGCTTACCATTCTCCTTAATTCCACAGTTTTCTTACATTAAAACCGGCTTTCAACTGTGCTTTTTGACAACCATTAATTAACCCAAGGACATTTTAGGGATGTTTTATGACACCTTAAAATTTTTGAGAAATTTATTTTTTTATATAATTTGTATATAAAAAATTAAAAATATAGACAAATGACATCTTTTTATGAATAAAATGACATCCCTTTATAAATAATTAATCAACTTTAAATATTATTGAAAAAATGACACCTCTTAAATATATTTCTAGCTCCGCCCCTGATTGGACCCACCTATATTTCCAAATCTCTACCATACATTGGATTTGTAAGCAAAGAGAAACGTGTAAAAATCTCATGCCTCCTTCTATGCTCCATGCTTAAAAATTAAATCTTACCTCATAACCCTAATTTTCATATCTTAAATCCCGAAGCCTAAAAAATACACCCTATCCCTAATTCCATACACCATAACCCTAAGCTCCAACCTTAAACCTCAAACCCTAAACCCACTATTTTAAAGTAGGGCACAAATAGAGGCATACTTTGGGGGCAGATGATTTCCATCCACGAGAAACCGTCACTCATCCTGAAAAAACGGAGTCAATATTTGATGTTGAAGAGCAAAATTATAAATATTTAAAAATTAGAAGAACAAATTTATAAATAAATTATTTTAAAAAAATTTAAATAAGAAAAAAAAAGGCAATTGTCCATTCTCACCCATTGTATCCTCCTCAAGACAAAACACCTAGCTAGGTTCTCTTATGAAAACATTTTTATTAATTAAAACATGACATCTAATACACGTCACCCATTACCCTAAACCACCACAGACGCGTCAGCCTAACCGCCGTTGACGCCACACCCTTTCAACATCTCAAACTCACAACCCCTTCTTTTGCTTCTACTTGAATTATATATATATATATATATATATATATATATATATATATATATATACACACACACACAATTATATATATACACTGTCTTTCATCTGCCATATTTCCTGTGTCGATACATATAATTGATTTTCAGGATGCAACAAGCAATTCCATACAAGTCTTGGCCTCTGCCATGCACCAACACGACAACGGTTGGCCAAAACAACCACCTCGTACGAAGCAGAGGCCGAGGAGGAGAAGGCGGCGGCGGCACGAAAGACGTGATCGATATCGTGTCGGAGAACGCTGTGATTGTTCTGGCGAGGAAGGGTTGTTGCATGAGCCATGTAGTGAGGCGTTTGCTGCAGGCTCTGGGCGTAAACCCCGCGGTTCACGAAATCGACGAGGAGGACGAGGCCGGTGTGTTGAATGAAGTGGAGAGGATGTGTAAAGGTAATGGGAATGATCGGAAAATGGTTCAGCTTCCGGCTGTGTTCATCGGCGGGAGGTTGTACGGGGGACTAGATAAAGTTATGGCTACGCATATCAGCGGGGAGTTGGTCCCTGTGTTGAAAGACGCCGGTGCCTTGTGGCTTTGAAAGCATTTGAGTTTATTTTTCTGTATTCTTTCTTGTTATAGGACGTTGGATTGGATAATTATTGACTCTAAAGGAAGATTAAGGTTTTGGTTTTAGAATTAACCCATTTGGGAATGTAACTTTGTTGCTAGAAAATCTACAAATCTTGTTATTGATTCCCAGTTTATTGGTTTTTGTTGTTGATTTCATATTTTTATTACAACGGTGAGGATCATGAACATTTGTGTCTGGCAACTATTGTGTTCTGTTTGGGGTTAGAGATTAGATGTTTGTTCATTGCAATCACATGGAGGTTAGCGATATTTCTCTCTGTGTTTTGGTACGACCGAACACCTAACGCTTGTTGCGTTAGCACATCACAATTCACATGTGCCAATGTCGTGTTCCTGTACATGATCAATCAAGTATAAACATAAGATAAGGTACCTAAGATCCTAATTTATCCGAAACGAGATAAATGGTGGTGCAATTTGTCCCCTTGTGGATGCTTCTGATTCACAAGCAAATCTCGAATATGACTTTAGAGTACGTGGTTAAAAACTCTCGACCATCCTATTTCTTTTAGATTGTGGGTTCAATATACATGAACAAAATTCCTTTCTCCCTTCTCCTACGTAGGAATTGTTCAAAAAAAATAATTTGAGAACATAAACTTAAATTTCAAATACAATCTCAATCATAAATAATATATATTTAATTAATGAAACACATTGTATTATATTCAATTGAATATCATTAGATTTTTTAAACAAGATCAGAGGTTTAAATCCTAACTTTGTGAATGAAATAAATTAAATTAAAAAGTTATCCCTCTAATGAGTTTTTCGGTACTTGATCTAAATTAATCAGTCAATAAATTAAATATGTATGATTTCAGCATATCTTAGCGTTCATTTGGTGCTCTTACAGAGATCTTCGCGGCGTTAGTTTCTGATTTTGATTCTGTCGGTGTTCATAGAAAGATAGATTCCCTCTCAGTTGATAGTTGTTTGCCGATATAATCAGACATGGGTAGCGGAACAATCTGCCTGATAGTTTGATTCGCTCACCACTCCTTTTTCACATCGTAAATCGTCTTGTTCGAATAGAGACAAGGAGATTCAAGAAGACTTCTGGATTTTCTCGGTATGCTAATATCTATGAAAATATTTATTTTTCTTTGCATTTTTGGGTTTGTTTGAGATTTTAGTGTAGAAGATCTCATTATTCTCCATTTTAAATGTTTTGTATTTGCGATATTTTTCATGGTTATTAATAAAATCTAGTTGTAATTGTCAATTTTTTTAACCTAGTTATATACCTATGAGAATATATTTATTTAGGGGTAAGTTGGTAGTAAATGAATTAGATTATCTTGAGATTTATTGGACGCTTTGTCTAATACTATTATTTTTTTAATAGATATTCAATTGACTATAAGCTATTGGTAAAATGACTTTCGGAATTAAGAATATTTGGAGCGGTAATATGAAATCATATTTTTAGAAGTTTTTTCTTTCTTTCTTTCTTTCTTTCTTTCTTTCTTAATATTATAAATTTTAATGTTATTTTTATGTTATGTATCAAATTCTATTATGTTTTGAATATATTTATTAGTATAAATTAATTTAAAGAAAATTTTGTGTTTTCATCTTAGCTTTGCATGTTGTGTCTCAATTACATATTTTGCATAGTATCTCGTAATGGATGAGTCTACCACGTGCGACGAACACCGATGAACACCACTAATGATGAACACCGATGAACACTATTAAATTAATTAATAAAGATTTAAAATTTCAAGGACTCATCATACAATTAATAATTATTTTAAAAAATTTAATTAAATTACTTTTTATATATATTAAAATTTTATTTTTTAATAAGGGTAAACTATATATTTAGTACCTCACCTATTTCCGTATTTCTATTGAACCCTCATTATTTAAATATTATTTCAACTTGACCCTGTTTTTTATAAAAAAATAATTTAACCCTTAACCCTCAACCTAAAACCCTAAATTATTAAACCTTAAACCCTTAAACTCTTCAACATATACCCTAAACCATATACCATTAAAAATAATTTCACCATCATCGATTTAATTCAATTCAATGAATTGTTGAATTCTCCTAAAAAATTTAATAATCAACAATTTGAAGAAAAAAAGTGATGATAAAATTCGATGTATGCTCAGTATGATCATCTTAAACAAGGGCAAGGTAAGAAGCTGCCGAAGGAACAGTAAAAGAAAGTCTAATCATGCCCACAACTCAGATTCAGAATATTATTCCTACAGGCATGTCGATTGTGACCGAAGCTTTAGATTTGCACTACTGGGATGCCTTAAGTAGAATACAGGAAATAGAGACCATGAACGGGGATTTGAGAAACAAAATGGATGAGATAGAAAAGGGACATTTTGCTCTAGAGGAGCGGTTAGCTGGCTTGAGAACCGAGCTCGAGTCTCAGCACAACCAGGCAAGAGAATTAGAAACTCTGGCGCAGAGCAAATCAAAAGAAATTTCCCAGTATTTGGTCCAGGTGAAAACCCTGAAGGAGGAATTGGCGAGAAAGAGTGCTGCTGAGCAGCAGGTAATGGTGGAAGAAAAACAAGGGCTGCAGGTGCAGGTGATGGACTTGGAATCCGAGGTTGACGCGCTACGCAAAGAGAAGAATAAATCGGAAGACGAAGTGAAGAGTAATCTTTGTGATATCACATAATGAAGAACTTGTACCGACTTTGATCATCACTTTTTTTCTTTCAAATTGTTGATTATTAAATTTTTTAGAAAAATTCAATAATTCATTGAATTGAATTAAATCGATGATGGTGAAATTATTTTTAATGGTACATGGTTTAGGGTATAGATTGAAGAGTTTAAGGGTTTAAGGTTTAATAGTTTAGGGTTTTAGGTTGAAGGTTAAGGGTTAAATTATTTTTTATAAAAAATAGGGTCAAATTGAAATAATATTTAAATAATGAGGGTTCAATAGAAATACAGAAATAGATGAGGTACTAAATATATAGTTTACCCTTATTAAAAAATAAAATTTTAATATATATAAAAAATAATTTAATTAAATTTTTTAAAATAATTATTAATTGTATGATGGGTCCTTGAAATTTTAAATCTTTATTAATTAATTTAATGGTGTTCATCGGTGTTCATCATTAGTGGTGTTCATCAGTGTTCGTCGCCCGTTGTAGAATTTTCCATCTCGTAATAGTTTCAACAAGCGTCTTAGTTTTAGGGTACATGGAGTTAGTTTAGGGTATATGGTTTAGGGGTTTAGGTGTAAGGCTTAGGATTTAGAGATAATTGTTTAAATTTAAGGTTTAGGGTTATAATTTAGGGTTTATAGGTTAGGGTTTAGTTTTTAGGGTAATATGGTGAGGATTTAGGTTTTAACCTATAAACCCTAAATTACAACCCTAAACCTTAAATTAAAACAAATATCCCTAAATTCTAACCCCCCTACACCTAAACCCCTAAACTCTATACCCTAAACTAACTCCCTATATCCTAAAACTAAGACGCTCGTAGAAACTTTCAGTTTCCACCGCTTGTGTATAGAATATTTATCCTTAAAATATTATATTTTTGTTTAAATTTATGAAATATTATGTTTGATTAATGCGTTGACTCACAAATAAATTTTAAAAGATGTGTTAAAGAAAATTTTGTGTTTTCATATTAAGTTATGGGTTCTAGAATTATTAGGAGTACTATTTTTTTAGAGTATGTTCTACTCCTATTTTTAGGTAAGATTAAAATTAGAATTAGAATTTATAAAAAAAAAAAACAAGAAAGTCAAATTAGTTTCATATCGGTTTGTTCTAGAAAAGATTTTGATGTTTTTAATCAAAGTAGTTACGTATCAATTTAATAATTTTAATTGCTTCATTTGTATGATAAAGAAAATTAAATTTTTATTTTTAATAATATTAAGGTGAATAATCTTAATCGGTCATTTATATGATAAAAAAAATTAAGTTTTTGTTTATAAATATATACTTAAATTTTTTTTTATTTCCAATAGCTTAAGCTTAACCAAAGATCCATATTTATATGATAAGAAAATTGGGCTGCTAAAGTAGAGAATTGAAGCAGAGACCTTTAGCAAAGCCCGACTGCGCAATTAAGATGTTTATTCCTTGAATTATAACATTAATTAAAAGTAGGGTAATTATTTGATGGATTATTATCTTATACACTGGCGGTAAAAATTAAAAGTTTCTATAAGCGCATTAATTTTAAGTTTTGAGGACTTAATTTTATAAATAAGAGTATTATAATAATAAAAAATTAACTCAAAATTTTATAACAAATTAAATACTTTTTATTAAGTAGAGAAATATTTACATTATTGAGACAAATGTCAAAAACTCATATAAGATGTGACAAAATGAGTATCCTTAGTCACGCAGCCATTTAGTGGATTGCTATAACAAATGAGACATCAACCAACACAATTAATTATTATTTATTGGTTTAACTATCGACAATCGACTAATTCGAATTAAGTTTTGTAGAGACTCAATATGAGAACGACTCTCCTAACCCACTTTTCTCCATGCACAACATAGGATTCCAAACCTCTAACCTTTTTTAAAGGACCTAACGCCTCATCCCACTAGACCAACTGATTATTAATTCACAATTAATTATTTTAATTGTTCTCGTACAACATATATTGCATGATAAATATAACAAAGATCAATCACTTTTCCACCAAATTACCTTTTAAATTATTAATTAGAGCATGCTTTTATCCCATTTGATAGAATTGGTGGTGGTAGAGAGTGAGTGGAAGATGTGCCTCTTTTTGAATGTTTGTATTCCTTTAGCAAAGGAAGAGGCTTTGAAGGAAACAGTCCCAAATCCTCCATTCCTTCTATTAATCCAATGGAATCAATGATTGTAATGGGTGGAGAATGCAAATTTTCCAACCAAAAATATCTTCCCACACACATTATGTCTTCTTTAATTTCCTTAGTGGAACTTTTAAGTGGCACAAGCTTGATGGCGACCTTGTTTAATCAAATGCTTAATTCAATATAAGCATGATATATGCTTTCAATTCTTAAAATATTAGTAATTAGTTTTTGCTTAGCTAGGTACCATTTGCTCTATCTCATATGCACTCTCTTTCTTATTCATGTACATGGAACATGCATTTATGTTTTATAGATTAAAGAAGAAATGAAATGGATGGGTTGGTCCCTACCTACATTATCTTTTAAAAAAATGACTCATAGCTATCTATAAAAAAATGATGGCCCTTTGCTAATTATAAGATGATTTAGCAGAGTGAGACGTCAAATTCCTTAAATAAAGTTAAATATTTGAATTTAGACATTGTGAATATAGCAAGTTGGATCCCTTAAACAAGATTAGATACTTGAATCTTGACGTTGTAAATATATCAAGCTGGGTTAGGAGGGTTACCCCACAATAAACATTTTGTAATACACGATCTGGATTAGTCAGTCAATGGGTCAAACATCGATGATTATAAAAAGGGGTAAACTACCTATTTGGTCACCAACTGTGACTGTATTTTTGTTTTGGCCACCCCAACTATTTTTTGGCAAAATCATCACAAGTGTTACGTTTTAAGTCTATTTTGGTCATCGACCGTTAAAAAATTAATAGAAATGATGATGTATCTTGATATAATAACAATTTTAGTCCTCGTAATAAAATTTTCTAATTTTTGGGTAGGGTTTGATCATTCATCTCCTTTTGCTTTCCAAATAGCTAGGATTTTTATAAAATCACTCTTTTTTGTAAGGGTTTTCTTTAAGCTTTGAAGGATAGGGGGGGGGGGGGGGGAGTTGTAGAGGAAGAAGAAAGGATGAGAAATTTAGGGTTTAGTTTAAATGTTGGATGATTTATTCTGAATTAGGACCTAATAGACACAATATATAAGTTTTATGACTAAATTGATACATATAAGCATTTTTTTTAATTTTTTAACCATATAGAATTAAAACGTCATGTTAATAATTATTTGTCAAAAAATAATCGAATGATCAAAACAACAATAGAATTATAATCGGATGACCAAATAGATACTTTACTCTAAAAAAATACATGATGGTTGTAGGTTTTCTTTCCAAAGCCAAAAAGAGAGAATCAGATAAAAATCTTCTTCCCCTTTTCGGTGCCCTTACTTATGCCCAACACTAAAAAACATAACAAAATTAAATTTTAAGTCCTAACCCTAAATTCTAAATCTTAAACCCTACACTCTATACCCAAAAAAATACACCTTACCCTAAGTTCCCTAAACCTTAACCATAACCCCTAATCTAGAACCCTAAACCCTAAACCCTAAACCTAATTTTGAGTGTGGGGCATAAGTAGAGGCACCGAAAAGAGGTAGAGGATTTCCATCCGAGAGAATATTGATCTTCTTATATGGCATTAATTGCATGAGTAATTGTATTTTTTTTAATCTAGAAAAGTTGTGTGTTGTTATGAAGAATGCAAAATATAGGGTCCACTCAACGAGCAGACAAGATAATAGAATAGATTATGCATGTTATGTTTCAACAACTCATCCGAAAGTAATAATAATATAGGCTTAATCATATAAAACCTGCATATCTTGAACAAGCACTTTGATTACAACTCCAAATTATTGCACTTGTTTTTATGTTTTTGTTTTATCCCTGTCTAATTATATATATGGGCACAGTCAACAAAAATGACACCTTCTTGATTTGTAATATACTCTCTCTGTCCCACTAAAACTGTCACATATTGACTTTTTTGGGTCAAACTTTTTTAACTTTCACCTCTTATAATTTAAAATTTATTATTGATAAAAATATAAAAAAATATATTTAAAAACTTTGAATCAACTAGTTTTTAATATATTTTTTATAATTTTTAATTAATTAAAATATTTAAATAAATTATAGTCAAAGTTGAAAAAATTTGACCAAAAAAAATCAACATGTGACAGTTTTAGTGGGACGGAGGGAGTATATATATATATATATATATATATATATATACACACGACATATATACGGAAAAAATTGAATTTGATTTCTAATTTTTTTTAAACTTTTTTTTGTTAATGATCCTGTCAATTTACAGTTTTGTGGTAATTGGAGTATAGAATATTTGGGTGTTTTTGTACAGGGGTTACTTGGTTTTCTTGCATATGTGATTTGATGTTGTAGCAGATTTTCTGCTTCTTTAAATATAATATAAATAAATTTATCCCCCCAAAAATTGTATATATATACACATACGTCGTATATACGACATGAAGTCACGGCCACTAATATCCAAGAATATTCATATATGATACGGTGTTATAACTTATAAGGTTAGATTAAATGCAAGGAAACCATTTAGGTTGTGCCATACGTATTGCGAATTATTTATAAAAATAATAATAAAGAAAAAAATAAATAGATATAAGATAAAAAGAAAACTGTATCCGGGGAAAAGGCATATATTCTCCAACTTTTTATAAGCCAAAGCATGTGGAATTCTGTAATAGATCCTTAGATCCAAATCTGCCCTTCCTTAACATGGGTCATTTGTTAAGTTATTTATTTTCATAAGTAATATATATATATATAACAAATTTTTAATAATTTTAACGTGATTTTAAGATATTACGAATTTAGTCATACTTTTTTTAAGTGTTTGGTAATGTATATATACCTTACAGACAAAACTGATTGAACTCATATCTCTTATCATCTTTTTCACTCATATGCATGCCCTGAATTAATGCATCGAAACAATATTAAGACAAAAGAATTAGTAGTAGTTCCGAATAAAATTCGTCTACATTTTTGTGTTTCTTATGTATTCCGCCGATAATTTTATATACATGTATTAATGATTAATTTTTTTTGAAAGATGATATATTAATGATTATATTTTATTATTTTATTAATAATACACGTGTTATAAAATTATAGGTAAAATTAGAGGTGTAAACGAGTCGAGATGTGCTCGAGTAGTGCTGAGCTTGAGTAATTTTTAACGAGCTTGAGAAATCTAAGCTCGACTCGGCTCGTTAAGAACTCAAGTCGAGCTCGAGTTTTATTCAAGCCCAATCGAGTCAAGTGTTGATCGATCTTTGACCGTGCTGGACTCAAGTAGCTCGCCATTTGTCACGTCTCATTTAAAGCTCTATCAAGAAAAAAAAGACTTTAATACACAAGTTGTGTAAACTCAAGCTTATTAATTTTAGGGTTCAGGGTGTTAGTTTAGGGTTTATAGGTATAGGTTGTTGGGTTTAGAATGTAGGATTTAGATTTTAAGGTTTAAGACTTATGTTTAGGGTTTATATTTTAGGATTTTAAGTTTAGGAATTTAGATTTTAAATTATAAAAAATAAAAAATAGTATATTATATTTTCGAGTAGCTCGCGAGCTTTTCGAGTTGAGTATCAAGTAGTTCGGCTTGGCTCGTTAAGAACTCGAGCCGAGTTCGAGCTCGAGTCGAGTCGATTCGAGTCGCACTTTGACCGAGCTTTGAACGAGTCAACCTCAAGTAGCTCGCGATCTGTCTCGTCTCATTTACAACCTTAGATAAGATAGAAAAGGTACAAACAAATTCTACTCTGTAGTCCCACCTTGATTTTCAATGCAAGAAAAGAAACAAACATGTTAGCCTTGGCCTTGGATACAACAACAATTGCTCTTCCCCAAACTCTTCATCCATTTACTCTGTAACACAGAGATGTAATTAACTAAGTAATTAACGTAAACCTGACAGGTTTAGTTTAAAAAATTTACAGACAGGGACCTAGAGATCAGACAGGGAATCTAATAAACATGGAAATGGGATCAAACCTTGAAAGTAGGGGTGTTGGAGGAGGAGAGAATATTCTGGTGCCGCCACAGTTCAACAGCTAAACTCCAAAACTTTATTACTAAACAAAGACAGGATGCATTGCCGTAACATGATTACATAATTATGATAAACAACAGAAAAGTCAGCCTTCACAAGTTGACCACTGCTCACACTTCCAAATATTCACTGCCTTTCCTGTCTTTCACCCTTCACCTTCTTGTGTTTCACCATATTTTGATTAGGGTTTATACTCGATTTAGTCCACGAGCTATAAACTTTTTCTATTTTAGTACCTAAACTATCATAGTTTTAGGGTTTAGATTGAAGAAAAAGAAAACTTCTTGGGATAAACATGGAGAATTATGGTCCAAGTACCAAAACAACATATACTAAAGTGAGAAACGAGTATAGTTCAGAATTAAATCGAAAATTAACCCTACATGCATCTTTTCTTTTTCGATAATCATGAGTGTGTTTTAGATCATACATGAGTTGGTTTACTGTATTTTAAAATATAGTAAGACGAATTTTCGGATAGGATCATACTCGGGGAAGCAACAAACAAAATGTTGTATATATTTTGCTGGAACAATGCTAATAAAGCCAAAATCCAAAGGATATTGATTGGACAAGAAAGGGGAAAGCTAGCTTGAGATTGTTTTTATAGGGTTTACAACAACATACTTTCTTCCTACTAGATTAAGCAATGCAATATACATCCACTGTCCAAAAGATACCTAAATTCTGAACTAAAAATCCATCAGATGAAAAGCAAAGATACATATACTGCTGAAACCCTAAAACCAACATTCATGTAATAACAAAAACAGCTGCTTCCTATTCATAAGTTGATGACAAGTTTGGGTTTGGCATCTCTCTTTGCATGTCACACTCATTCATTTAGGGACACTTATTTCATTATTGTTTAAATTATCTTTTTGACAGAAACAGCACAAGTACATGTTTTCTCCCCTATAATTCATATAATTTGTTTTTAGGAAAAAATCGTTAAATATGTCGTGTTACGTCAATATCGAAGTCGCTATTCAATTATATGCACGACACTGATAGTACGTTATCGGTCGACGAATCGTGTACTCCTCAAACATTTCTTCTGTTTTTCGGAATATTCGAAACTGCATATACATGTAGTAGTATGTTTTTATTACATATGGAAGTGAAATTTAAAAAAATGCAGATTGGAAAGCAGCAAAGATTAGAAAATGATAATAAAAAAAGCAAACAAATTATGAGATAATGATTCCAAATGGAAAAAGCATGGAGATTAGCTTTCTTAGGACCTCATCATATGTGTCATGATGCACCTTTGGGGTTCTTGCCCACCTATATCTTTCTTCAACCCCTTCCAACTTTAACTTTTCACCGCCTCTCATTTAAAAAATGTACATATACATACATACATACATACATATATATATGTATGTATGTATATGTATTAGTATTATATTCCACTCAAAAGCAAGTAATTATCATCAAATCAGTACTGCATATTTGAGAGAGAGGGAAGAGATCCATTCCTTTGCATATATCAGCTTATGCTGTTAGGGTTGAGGAAAACACACTGAGTTGCGACTGAAAACGCGACCACGATCGTAATTTAAATCTCTAGATGTTAGAGACTATGGCAGAAGAATCGATTTCAAATGGTTTTATCATGGATCCTGTAACTGGATCCAATCCTCCTGTTGTTGCAAAGAAGAAGAGAAACCTTCCAGGAACACCAGGCAAGTATATACATATATATCTGCATAAGTTTCTCTTTTGAGGATCATCTTCATGGTGTATAATTTATGTTATGTTCAATACCAGATCCTGAAGCTGAAGTGATTGCCTTGTCCCCCAAGACGCTGATGGCAACCAACAGATTCTTGTGCGAAATATGCGGCAAGGGTTTCCAAAGAGAACAAAACCTTCAACTCCATCGACGAGGGCATAACCTTCCATGGAAGTTGAAGCAAAGGACGACGAAAGAAGTGAGGAAGCGCGTGTATGTTTGCCCCGAGAAGACCTGCGTCCATCACCATCCTTCGAGGGCTCTCGGGGATTTAACCGGCATAAAGAAACACTTCTACAGGAAGCACGGCGAGAAGAAGTGGAAGTGCGACAAGTGCTCGAAGCGATACGCGGTGCAGTCGGATTGGAAAGCTCACTCGAAAACCTGTGGCACCAGGGAGTACAAATGTGACTGTGGTACCCTATTCTCAAGGTAATTAATTTGGTTACCATTTTGTTCTTTTTACCAAAGTTCAGTGACCGTCTGTCTGTGTACTTTACCCTTTTTTTATGCAGGAGAGATAGTTTCATCACGCATAGGGCTTTCTGTGATGCCTTGGCCGAGGAAACAGCTAGAGTAAATGCAGCTTCCGGCGTGCATAGTTTAGCCGCCGACGGTTTCAATTACCAACTTATGGGGAATCCACTAGATACGGCGATGCCACTGCCACTGCCACAGCATTTCTTGTGGATGGGGCAAACATCATCTCAGGGGCATGACTCATTTGGAAAAAGTAATGTCCAAGATATTCATCAGTTCGGTTCTTTGAATCCGGGATCGATATACGGCGATCCTCTGGTTTTGACACCGAATCCTCCTACATCGGATTATCAGCTAAACTGGGTGTTCGGAAACAAGGTCACATCGGGTAATGCTGAAGATCATCAGCTAACGAACACTTCACTTCCTTTGAGTAATGTCAAGGAAAATGGACCACAGCTTGTGAGTGTTCCTTCATTGTTCAGCACCCAACACCAGTCTCATCAAACACCAGCTTTCAGTATGTCTGCCACAGCTTTGTTGCAGAAAGCTGCCCAAATCGGTGCGACATCGACCGACACATCGTTCCTAGGAAGCTTCGGGACCAAGTGTAGCAACAGTCAAGTTCAAGATGGGAACAAGTACAGTGATCTGTATGTTTCAATTTCAAACACACAGACAGCCACAACCCAAGGAAGAGATTTAGACAACTCGGCAAACGATGTTTCAACTTTGAACCAACTGCAAATGTACCCCGCAAAACGCCGGCGCATGCCGAACGAAGACGGAGGCAGCGGAGGAGGGAAAACAAGAGATTTCTTGGGTGTCGGAGTACAGGCCATTTGTCACCCATCTTCAATCAATGGATGGACATGATAATTGATAATTGGCATATGAAATTGAATGACTTGGCGGGGAAGAAAAGTGGTACTACAAAAACTATTGAAGAGATGAAGGATGAGATCAATCTATGCATATTCTCTTCAACCTTTGAATGCCAATTCATCCCTTTTTAAAAAAATTATGGCTTTTTTAACTTTGAAAAAAAGGGGGGAAATGAAGTAGTGGGAGAGCAAAGCAAAAGAAAAACCCTTTTGGAGCTCCATTATTGCATTAATTGTTTCACTTCTACTGTGGTTGTTGTCCTGTCATACTAGATTTAAACAAAGTATATTTACATATCCATATATTAATAAAGCTTTGATTCTTCTAGCTATTTACAAAACAAGCTTTCAACTGTTACTTGAAATGATAGGGATGATTATCAAGTGAGTCGATCACTCGTGCTCGTTAAAATAATTTTATTATTTGATTCAACTCGTTGCTCGTTAAGCTCGATAACATTTCGCTCAACTTGTGCTCATTAAGCTCGCCAAAAATTTTGCTCAACTTTTAATCGTATTTTTTTATATGGGAAGTGGAAACCAAAGACTTTTCCCCTTTTTTACTTTTATACATAAAATAATATTAGAAGAAAAAAATAAGACTTTAATAAAAAAAGAAATACTCGTTATTATAATTTAATTTCTTATTAATACAAATTAACTTTTTTAATTCTCGGGGAAATATAAAACATTTTGGAAATTTGTAACCAAAATTTTATGGGTAGCAATTCATTTTAACTTTTCTAGAGTTTTCAACTAATATTTAAACTCATTGGAATATAATTTGTAAGTTAGTCACCAAAAAATCATAAAAGAATTTATAAAAAAAATAACAAGCTGCTCACGAACTTGATGAGTGCCCAAATATGACACATTTCATTTGTTATTTTTCTAGCTATTGGGACTTCTTGCTGCTTAATCCATGTTGTTTTCGTTATATTTTGTGCAGAGACCCAATTCTGGAAATAGCAGTGAAAATAGGCATTTCTGCAGTTTTTATTATAATTCTGTCATGACTGGCATCATGGGCACGACACCGGGCACGACGCGTCTGACGTGGCAGTGACGTGGCGATTTCTAGAAGCTTCTGGAATGTTCTGGAAGATGTTATCAGCTTATACGATTAGATTCCTGCATTTAAATTTTAAAACATTTGAATTGTTTTATCTTTTGTTTATTATTTTAAATTATTTCATCACTTTATCTTTGTAAATTTAAGCCTATAAATACCACCATTGGTAAAGGCTTAGATCCATCAATCATTTTAGTTTTTATCTTTGTAAACATTTCTAGTTTTAATCCAAGTTCATTTTCATTTATTTCTTGTTTCATTTATTTTATGTTTTTCAATTGTTTTTCTAAAACCAAGTTAAGTATGATAATCAATATCATGCTTAGCTAAATCCTTTAAGCCAAGAACCAGCCAAGTCAATTCGATTCGTGAGAATTGAACTTGCTTAAATTTTTTTGGGGAAATCATTTTTATCTTTCTGCTTAGATAGTTTGGCAATCGGCCTTACTAAAAGTTTTTAATTGTTTTTCATATCAAAAAGGGCCCTTTGGTTTGAATTCGCTTAAAAACATAGTTGGGAGGAAGGATCGGCATGTGGCAAATTTCGACTTCCTGTGAACACTCTTAGCGGCGGTCCGCTAAGGAAAGATAAAATTAGAAGCGATTCTATTTTTAGACAATTTCTGAGTCGGGTTTTTCCTGTTTTATTCTAAATACTTTAACGGCGATAGTCGTGGTTGATTTATTTAAGAACCGTCTTTCGAAGATAGACTTGGGAGGATTGGTTACTCGAGAGAAGAACAAGTTACGACGAGTTGGGCCTCGTAGACTGTAACCGACATGATACCCGAAATAAAAATCTATTTCAATGATCGAAAGAATTGAAGGAGCCGGTTCGAGGCTGATTTACACACTTGGTTTTTCTTACTACTTTTAATTTTTTTTCTCTATTTTATTACTTCACCAAAAATTATATCACCCCCTTCTTTTATTTCTTTGCCTTTACAGATATTCCTGGGATTTCGGATTCAACAAATTCAAGTCAACAATTCCAGCTAATCTCCCTGCGGATCGACCCTCTTTCCCTATACCTACTCAATTTCTTTATTTATTTGTTGTTGAAAGAGGATTAATATATATTTATTTTGACCGGTTAACGACGACTTGTCAAAATTGGCGACGTTGCCGGGGAGATTTATTTTCGGCAATTTTTGACTGATTTTTGTTTTATTTTATGACCAGGAAGAATCCGGGTACTTTGGCTCCATATAACCCGGAAATCGAAGCAAACGCTCGTAGAACTCACGGCGAAACCCTTCGACGAAAGAAACAACAAAGCACACGACAACCCGAACAAGAATCCACCTCCGAATCTTCACCAATCGAAGAACCTACACAGGAACCAGAACCGATGGCAGAACAAACGATTCGAGAGCTGAACGCAGCCCATACTGTGCAACAACCCCTTTGTATCGCTTTTCCTCAAGGTGATACCCCATTCCAACTCAAAACGAGCCTGATTCACCTATTACCCACCTTTAATGGCCTCCCTACTGAAAGCCCACATAAACACCTTGCCGAATTTCACATGGTGTGCAGCAGCATGAAACCGCAAGGAGTTTCAGAGGATCAGATAAAACTAAGGGCTTTTCCTTTTTCCTTAGCCGGAACGGCTAAAGAGTGGTTATTTTATTTACCTCCGAATTCTATTAATACATGGGCTGATCTTTCTCGTGTTTTCCTTGACAGGTATTTCCTTGCAGCAAAAGCGACTGAACTTAGGCGAAGCATTTTGAGTATCCAACAAATGCACGACGAATCCCTATATGATTATTGGGAAAGGTTCAAGAAGCTGTGCGCAAGCTGTCCGCAACATGGCCTATCCGAGCAAACACTCCTTCAATACCTATATGAAGGAATGTTACCAATGGACAAAAAGATGGTAGATGCAGCAAGCGGTGGCGCGCTCGTTAACATGACTCCTACTGCGGCGAGAACATTAATCTCCACAATGGCTGCAAACTCGCAGCAATTTGGTTCTACAAGTGAACCCAGCCGACGGGTTCACACAGTAAGCACAATTTCATTAGAGAATAAAATTGATAATTTGACTAATATTGTGTATTCTCTTATTTCAGGGGAGATAAAAGCTGCTAAGGTATGCGGAATATGCACTATGTCAGATCACGCAACCGACTTATGCCCATTGTTGCGAGATACGTCTGGTGCCCAAGTTAACGCCATTCACAACTTTCCCGGACCTCCCCAAAGACCCTATAACCCACATAGCAATACATTCAATCCCGGTTGGAGAGATCACCCAAACTTGAGCTACGGTAATCAGAACCCGAATTACCAACCTAGGCAACAACCTCCCTACCAAAACCAAGCACCCCAAAAATCTTCGCTTGAGTCTATTGTTGAGAGATTGGCGGTTTCGCAGGAAAAATTCCAAACCCAAACACAATCCCATCTCCAACAAATCGACAAACAAATAAGCCAACTAGCTCAAGCCGTTAGCCGTATAGAATCCCAGGGAAAGTTACCATCCCAAATCGAAACCAACCCAAGGGAAAACGTTAGTGCGATAACTTTGCGTAGTGGAACGGTGATAACGCCTAACCCGCCCAAGCAAGATGAGCAAAAATCCGACGAGCAAGGCAACTCTCCAAAGGACCAGAACGAAAAGTCTCCACCCATTGCAGGTAACTCTAAATCCAATATTTTTGTTTCTACTTACGAACCTGTTCCTCCTTTTCCAGGTAGATTGGCGAAACGAGATAAAAAGGAGGAAGAGAAGGAAATTTTGGATATATTCAAAAAAGTGGAAATCAACATTCCACTTTTGGATGTTATTCGGAAGGTCCCTAAGTACGCAAAATTTTTGAAAGATCTATGCACAAACCGAAGGCGATTGTCTGAGAATGAAAAAGTTAACCTTGGTGAGAACGTTTCGTCTATTCTTCAAAGACCATTGCCGCCAAAATACAAGGATCAAGGTATGTTTGCGATTCCTTGTAAAATTGGGAATGTTGGGATAAGAAGAGCGGTGTGCGATTTAGGCGCGTCTATCAACGTCATGCCGTTAAGCGTCTACAACAAAATGTCGACTGAACCTTTGAAGGAAACGCGAGTGACGGTTCAACTAGCTGATCGTTCAGTTATCTACCCCGAGGGAGTTCTAGAAAACGTGTTGGTACAGGTAAAAAATCTTATTTTTCCTGCTGATTTTTACATTATTGACATGGAAAATGATCGCAGCAATAACGGATCCGAAATCTTGCTTGGCCGACCTTTCCTATCAACTGCGCATACAAAGATTGATGTCCGCGACGGCATCTTAACTATGGCATTTGATGGGGAAGTAGTTAAATTTGATATGTATAAAGCTATGAAGTATCCTGATTCGGTCGCAAGTTTAAATTTCATTGATATTATAGATCCGTTAGCTGATGATTTGATCGAAACTAATTTGTGTTATGAATTTTGTAGGGAATTCGCAGATCTCGACGATAAAAACAAAGACGAAATCATTTCAAATCTTTCTTCCCTTTCTGATTTTCGATTAATTCCAATTCGAACTAAACATTTTCCATCAATTTTGCAGGAACCAAAGCCAAGGTTGGAATGGTTTGATTATATATTTTTAGGCGACAACCAAACTTTGCCAAACATCATCTTGAATAAGTTGTCGTCTTGGGAAGGAGGTAGAAGCTTAGTTGTTGTTTTGCGCACAAAAAGAAAGATGAAGGAAGACGTTAAAACGACGAGCGATGGACATTATCAATTATTTGAAAACCTTTATTTTGAAGAGCCGAAAATTTAGCAAAGGTCGTCGAGCTAAACGACGTTAAACAAAGCGCTAAATGGGAGGCAACCCATTGATTTATTTTTCGTCAATTTTTACTTCCTTTTTTTTATTTAATTTATGCTTC
Organism: Hibiscus tridactylites; assembly: GCA_958450335.1. Lineage (NCBI taxonomy): Eukaryota > Viridiplantae > Streptophyta > Magnoliopsida > Malvales > Malvaceae > Hibiscus > Hibiscus tridactylites. The sequence continues at coordinate 88,894,669 of OY288281.1, forward strand.
TTTATTTTTCATTTTCTTTCGTTGCCTTAATAAATTTTCCTTTCCCTCTGCAGGTTTCTTTTCGCAAACAGCAAGCCAAGCCACGCTTCTAACCCTTCACAGCAGCACATTTCGACCATAAGCATTGGAGTGCACCGTTTCATTAAACGGTGCACATTAGCATAACCCAAAGAAGCCGGCGCATCTTAGCCTATTCTCTTAAAAAAAACATTTCCCCTTTTTCCCTTTCATGTCTTTCTTTCCCGTAAGCTACCCAAACCCTAAAAAAATACACAACCAAACACCTTTGTTTTTTTTACTCAGCCACGCCGACTTCACCATTCCCCACACCTCCTCCTCGTCGTGGTAGTCGACAACGCCAAGTCCCCAGCCCTCGATCGAAAACCCCACGCCTATGGCTTCCACCGCACCTCCGCCTTCTCCCCCAGCCGTCAGCCGCCATTCGCAGCTCTCCAACAGCATCGTTGGACCAAGCTCCACCTGCCGGCCGCCTTCTCGACGGCCACCATCACCATCGTCGCAATCATCGTTGATCACGGGGAGTTCTCTTTACCCCTTTTTGCCTTACTTTTTTTAATTCTTTTCTCTGAATTGGGGGAATTCACTTAAGTGAGGGGAGGGTAATAAATTACCACTTGTCTGCTTGTTTGATTATATGTTTGATTTTGATTAAACTTGAGATGAAATTTTTTCTTGCCATTACTTGTTGAACATCATGTTGTACTTGTTCTAGTGCTTAGGAATGATTGAATTGGAGCATTTTGATAATCAAATGATATGGGTAATCTGCAGTTTCTCATCTCTTTTAAATTCTCTTGATTGTGTTAGTTAGATTTCTCACCTAGCTTAATCAACTTAGCCTAATTTTGTGAGAAATTGAGCCTTGAGCATGCATCTTATTCTTTATGCTCGTTCTTCCTTGCTTGAGAGAGTCATCATGAACTTTAGGAATCTAGAACTTGCGGCTTGCTTTCAATTCGAGACTACAATAAGAACGATGTGCTTTAGAATGATTTAGGCATTAGGCTTTAACCTTTTCCATCCCTTTCACTCTATTTTACCCTTTCTCATCGCCTAGTGAGCCTTTTGTTAGCCTTACACCCCATTTTTTTGGCTTAACCCTCAACCAAACTTTTTGATTGATCAAATGCTAGAATTGTATTGCTAGACAAAGGGGGCTGTAATTCGAATAAGGGCAGAATTTTTCCGGAAAAAAAAGAAAAAATGAAAAAAGAAAAAAAAAGAGAAAAAACAGAATAAAAAGAAGCAATTGCTTCGAAAGAAAAAAAATAAAGGAAAAGAAAAAAACAGTTTTGAAAAAAAGAAAAGAAAAAAAAGAAATGTGTTTGCTTGCGCATTTTTAACCCCTCTTTTGTCTTCGCTGCTTATTGTTTGAAACTTCTTGCATGGATCATCTTCTTTTGCCTTTTCTTTCCATCTTTCTACCTTTTTTTTCCTAACCCACATTACACCTTGAATAAAAGACCTAATGATTTTTGCACCTCGATTCTAATAAAGTAGTGGAGAATTGAACTTGTTACAAGCTTATGGAAACCTTTGTTCATGCTTGACTTTAAGTGTTTCTGCTTCAAATTTACCTTTAAAACACTTTAAGTGCTCTTGAGTGTATCTTGGTAAGGATTAAGACTAGGCTAAGATTTGATTAATGCTTGATAGGTAATTGAAAGGGACAAGGGCTGCTCTTTGCTTGTATTTATTTGGTTTGATTATGTTTCTTTCATGAAGCTCCTTTTGTGCTAGAACTCTTATGATTATGTTTGATGCTTGTAATGGCTTGAGAAATGAATTCTTGGGTTTATGTTATTTCAGACATACTTGAGGACAAGTATGAGACAAGTGAGGGGGAATTTGATGAGTGCCCAAATATGACACATTTCATTTGTTATTTTTCTAGCTATTGAGACTTCTTGTTGCTTAATCCATGTTGTTTTCGTTATATTTTGTGCAGGGACCCAATTCTGGAAATAGCAGTGAAAATGAGGCATTTCTGCAGTTTTTATTATAATTCTGTCATGACTGGCATCATGGGCACGACGCGTCTGACGTGGCAGTGACGTGGCAATGACGTGACGATTTCTAGAAGCTTCTGGAATGTTCTGGAAGATGTTATCAGCTTATCCGATTAGATTCCTGCATTTAAATTTTAAAACATTTGAATTGTTTTATCTTTTGTTTATTATTTTAAATTATTTCATCACTTTATCTTTGTAAATTTAAGCCTATAAATACCACCCTTGGTAAAGGCTTAGATCCATCAATCATTTTAGTTTTTATCTTTGTAAACATTTCTAGTTTTAATCCAAGTTCATTTTCATTTATTTCTTGTTTCATTTATTTTATGTTTTTCAATTGTTTTTCTAAAACCAAGTTAAGTATGATAATCAATATCATGCTTAGCTAAATTCTTTAAGCCAAGAACCAGCCAAGTCAATTCGATTCGTGAGAATTGAACTTGCTTAAATTCTTTTGGGGAAATCATTTTTATCTTTCTGCTTAGATAGTTTGGCAATCGGCCTTACTAAAAGTTTTTAATTGTTTTTCATATCAAAAAGGGCCCTTTGGTTTGAATTCGCTTAAAAACATAGTTGGGAGGAAGGATCGGCCTGTGGCAAATTTCGACTTCCTGTGAACACTCTTAGCGGCGGTCCGCTAAGGAAAGATAAAATCAGAAGCGATTCTATTTTTAGACAATTTCTGAGTCGGGTTTTTCCTGTTTTATTCTAAATACTTTAACGGCGATAGTCGTGGTTGATTTATTTAAGAACCGTCTTTCGAAAATAGACTTGGGAGGATTGGTTACTCGAGAGAAGAACAAGTTACGACGGGTTGGGCCTCGTAGACTGTAACCGACATGATACCCGAAATAAAAATCTATTTCAATGATCGAAAGAATTGAAGGAGCTGGTTCGAGGCTGATTTACACACTTGGTTTTTCTTACTACTTTTATTTTTTTTTCTCTATTTTATTACTTCACCAAAAATCATATCACCCCCTTCTTTTATTTCTTTGCCTTTACAGATATTCCTGGGATTTCAGATTCAACAAATTCAAGTCAACAATTCCAGCTAATCTCCCTGCGGATCGACCCTCTTTCCCTATACCTACTCAATTTCTTTATTTATTTGTTGTTGAAAGATGATTAATATATATTTATTTTGACCGGTTAACGACGACTTGTCAGAACTTATCGAGTCGAGTTGCGCCTTGCTGGACTTGACTTGCTAAGATCTCAAGTCGAACGTTAACCGAGTTTTGACTGAGTCGAGCTCGAGTTGTTTGCGAAATGCTTAACTCAACAAGCACTCCTAGATATATATAATGGAGAGAAAACAATCAATATTTTCTCCAGTACCAAACTGAGCTTGGGACAAAGTGGGATTCATACATAGGTAAAATGTGCAAGGGAAAAAGAAAAAACTTGTCATTTCTCTGCCTTTTTCTTTTCTCAAATGGCAAAGATACAATGGGGTCAGTCAGAAATAAAGACATGGGAAACACAAGTGGACAGTGGATAAGAGTTTTACTTTGTGGCTTATTTGTGATTCAAAAAAGATATAAATGATACCTGATAATAAAGTATTGCAGGCCCCATATTTTGACGTCTACCGTGGTCACGTTGCACGAACCAACTTGCCTTAGTGGTTAAGGGAACCGTTGTTGTTCTTAGAGGTTACGAGAGATTTTGACCTCTATCTCGTGAGAGTGATAGCGACTGCATTGAGTTGCGGATGGCTTCGAACTCTTTCGATGTAAGACAACTAAATGCCATGAATGCAAAAGCTTTTTTATTTCCCCTTCTTCCTAAACTCTAAACCGAATCTTTAAACCAAAAAATTAAAATGCTTGTGGGAGCTTTTCGCCAGTGCATGAGATACTTTTCCCACATATATACTCTCATGAAAGTCTCACTTTCATAAGCATGTAATGCCTTTAGACTCAATTCTTTTCTCTCCTGTTCTGAATAACAACTTTTTGCATCCAATAATAGAAAAAGTATGAACCTTCATTGTCTAGCTGACTCATAATTTCTACATTTTTCTTAAAAAGACCATTGCCATTGACATTTCATAGGCACAAAAGTAAAATAAATACAATACTAACATTTTAAGATAACAACAGACATCTTAATCCTCAACTAACTTCTAAATTAGGCTTAATTCTGAATGCTAATCTAACAAGATAAGACTGTTACCAGATAATGAAGCAACCAGACACTTTACTTATTGTAGGCTAACTAAGGTAAGTTAAAGTTACACTTTTTTGATCTTTTATTCTATGCCATTGATATTAGCCTTTTTCCTCTTAAGAAATACATATGCATTCTTCTTGATCATCTCTGCTTTTTCTTTGTTTCTTTACAAGAGAAGAAAAAGCAGCTAAAAGAAAGGAGTTTGATTCTGTTGATGTCAAACTATGAAAGAAAGAAAAAAAAAGAAGTTGTGTGCTCAAAAGCAACACATTTACACTCTTTTTTACAAAGCAAAGACCACCTTGTATACCTATATATTTTGTGTGCTAGTTCGGTTGATAATGATTATGTAATTTTTAGTATTCTAATCCAATATACTCAATTTTTTTATCACTCCACCGTTCATCGTCGTCGAACGCGCACCGTAGATGATGGTCGTTCAATACCAAATTTGATCAGTCGCTTCGTTTTGCCCCCTGAGTCCGAATCTGACTTCCATTTCGTCAAAAAGTGCCCCAAAATCTGAGTCGAGCAAAAACCTTTCGTTTTCTCTCTTTCTAATTTTCTTCTCCGCCGTTAGATGGAACATGTTTCTTGTATGTTGCTTCTCTCGTGCTGATGAAGTTTTCCATCATTCGTATCTAGGAGAAGTTCTTTCGTTCGTCAAAAAATTAATAGAAAAGTGACAAAAGACGTTGGATGTCTAATTTTCAGTGAGTAAATTGAATGTTTTGAAACTTCAATAACTAAAATAGGTTTGAGAGTAAAGTTTAATGATAATTTACGTAATTTATCTATTTTTTGGTTGACTCTGACATATATAATGTTTTCGTATGTGTATATTAGGGAGGGGGTTGGGATTAAAAGTATACTTAGAGAATTTTAAAAGTTAAGATGTAAGTTCTCTTACCTATACGATTTAAACATACGGGGACTTGGATTTTAATTTTTTAAGTAAAGGGAGTAGATGTTAAACTTTACTCATTGTGGAGATTGAGCCCAATCTTCCATTGGGTCACAAACATGCAAATCCAAATCCCATAAAATCTAAACCCAATCCAAGCCCTTTGAAAGAAGTCACGTTAAAACAGAAAAAATATAGCTTCGAGTTAACTCAGTTGAGAATTTGAAGCAGACAAGCCAATATGAAATTCACGGACTCACCGGTAATAGAGCTTCAAGTGCGCGATTCCCACCTCTCTATTCAACAAGACAATGGCTCCTTCCACGTCGGCACCTCCGTCTGGCCTTGTTCTCTAGTCCTCGCCAAATTCGTCGAGCGATGGGCACCGCCGTCGTCCACGACCACCGGCACCAATAACCCTTATTCCGAACTCCTCGATTTCCACAGCCGCTGCCGTCGCGCCATCGAGCTAGGAACCGGATGTGGAGCCGCCGGCATGGCCTTCCACCTACTGGGTCTCCAAGACATCATCCTCACCGACATATCCCCAGTCATGCCCGCCCTCAAACACAACCTCAAACGCAACAAACCCGTTCTGGGGAAGAACCTGAAGACGTCGGTTCTTTATTGGAACAACAAGGATCAGATCAGGGCCGTTAATCCCCCGTTCGATGTGGTGATCGCGGCTGATGTAGTCTACATCGAGGAATCGGTGGGACATTTAGTGGGGGCCATGGAGGCGTTAGTTGCCGACGATGGGGTGGTTCTGTTAGGGTACCAGCTGAGATCACCGGAAGCCGATAAGCTGTTCTGGGAAATGTGTGAAAAGGTTTTCGTGATCGACAAGGTTCCGCATCAGGATTTGCACCCTGATTACGCATATGAGGAGACCGATGTTTATGTTTTCAGAAAGAAGAAGAACAGTAATTAGCCTGGTAAGTTTGGATTGTATATACATATACTACTGAAATTTGGCAATTTGGGTATAGAATTTATCCATTTTTCTAGTGAATGCCAATATATTGAAACCGGACTAATTGTTCCTTTGACAATTTGCAGCAGAAATTGTGGGCATTGTCCTTTGCAATCTTTAGTTGAACTTGTTATTTAATTATGCCAGGTCCTGCACAGGATTTTTTCTTTTTTCAAATGATGTTCTTAGTTTTCCCCTTTTTAGTTAATGCTGCATGATTACTATCGATGGCTGGTTTGAACCTTTGTGTGTTAGTATTGGGACTTACCCAGCAAATACATAGGGGTGTTCATGGTTAACCAAAATACTACAACGGTTAACTTGTAGTTTTGTTCTTAGTGTAATTAGAACACGATATCTTTAGACATTATCATCTAATTGCACTAAGAACATAACTTACAGGTTAACTGTTGTAGTATTTTGGTTAACCATGAACACTCCTACAAATACATTCCCTGTGATTGATTTTGAGCTCCTCCATTTTTCCCAGTTTTAAGCTTTGCTTCAGAATCTCTTATCACTTCTCTTTCCATTCCTTTCTTGTAAGTAAGTAAGCCGCTTCATCATTAAGCATAACCCGATCAGCCTCGGGCACTACCCACTGCCTCCCTTCATTGCTCTTCACATTACTCACCATTTAGTTGAGCTGCTCAGAATTCATTAGCACTTCATTAATGCCTCTTCTAGGCCTAGCTCTAGCAAGTAGCAATCACTCCAAAAACATCCATTACTTTCTTTCCCAACTACTACTTCTGGGTGTTTTTTTTGGATATGGGAGGTTTCTAGTGTAGATTATAGATATGTAAAGGAGGTTCTGAACTACCAAGGATCCACAAAGCAATTGTAAGATAAGATGGGTCAAAGTTGGTGAGACTTGGGACACTCTACGACGCCTCAAGTGAGCGAGGGAACTTGAGGGAAAATGTCTAAGTCAGGTTGGGAGAGTATTTCGACATAGTAATAGTAGGGGAAAAAACTTGAGGAAGAAGATGAATATACATAGGATTAGTAGGGATGGCAAATGGGCGGGGCGTGTGCGGATACCCCCTCCCCCATCCCCATACCCACCTAAAATTTTCATATCCACCACCTACCCACCACCCACGGCGGGTATAATTTTCAAATCCACACCCGCCCACGTGGGTATATTCTTAAATCCATCCCCACACCCACCACCCAATTGGATACCCATTACCCGTCTTGTACCCGCCTACCCGCCCGCCTGGCAACAACCATGTCACATAAAACATGAAGTGATAATGGCACCAATGCCCCCTGTACTTTGACGGAAAGTTCAATGTGGTGCCTGAACTTTGGATGCGTTTAATGTGCCCCTGAAATTTTCTTTCGTCATTTAAAACGCCCCGACCCCAACACTGTTAACTTGTGATGTGGTATAACTAACTTACACCGGTGTAAGTTCTACTGAACTATAGCTAACTAACTATGACTAATTTACACCGGTGTAAGTTAGTTATTATGTGAGAAATCTGAGGGTAAGACAGTGCAAAGAACTAAAGCAATGAACTTGAAATTTGAATAAAGAAAACAAATTTTATATTGAATCAGATATTTTCAAAGCCACATAATATGGCGGGTAGCATACAGCGAAGACGGGTGCGGGGCAGGCGGGTGCGGGGCGGGCGGATGCGGGGCGGGTAAGGTCTTAAATCCACCACCTACCCACTACCCGCGGCGGGTATGACTTTTTACATCCACACCCGCCCACTACCCACCAAACTCATACCCATCCCCACCCTAACTGGGGCGGGTGCGGGGCGGAATCCGCGAAACTGTACCCGTCTGCCATCCTTAAGGATTAGGATCTTTCCTAGAGTCTTGTGACTTGGAGGCTAAGGCCGGTCGGCTAGTGGTTCCTTAGAGGAATCTAGGTGAGGATTTTGCACACTGTGTCAAACGGCTGTATGATAAGTGCATGAGATTGCTTGTAGTCCTGTCTAGTACTAGGCTTGTGTTTGGTTTACGGAATGCAAGATTAACGTTGGAAATAGAATTAAGTAATGAGATTATGGGGAATCTTACCTTAGCTTGTTTGGTGAATTTGGTTGGGATTAATACTAAATTACATTTATTGCTGTATTTATTTATTTAAAATAAAACTAGTTGTTTTAATATATTTGACATTTAAATTTTATAAAAAAACAAATATGGAATTTTTCAAAAAATAAAATAAAATAAACACAATTTAGAAATGTAAAAAAAAAACATGTTCTTCATCTCTACTTTCTCTCATTCACTCAAATCTAATACAAAAACCAGAACTCCATGTATTTGATTCTCCCTTGCTCTAGTTCTAATCTCTCATCATAAAATTATTTATATCCATCTATAATCATAATATTTGTCTATTTAGCTGCATGCATTATATATATATATATATAAAATCAATCGGATATGGTACTATTAAATTATTAATATATTTGTCTATTGTTCATAATATTTTTCATACAATGTCAAATAACGAAATATTCTGTTGGTTTGATTATACTTATTAAGGTATTTCTTTCATTGAGTTTTGGGTTAAACAAGACTGTTTTGTTATAAATTTATTCATAATTAATATATTAACAAATAAATCATCGTTGTATGTATAAGAAGTGAGATTTTTTTAACTAGATTTAAATTTTATTTGGAAAAAAAATTGATTAAAATAATAAAAATAAATAGTGAATTAGAATGGGGTATTATGAGACTACATTCTATGTTATACTTTGTCCATATATTAGATTATAATATTATTATCTTATGGACCCAGTGGAACAGAGTACAATGTTTATCTAAAAGATTCAGATTCGATTAACTTTGTCTATAAAATATATGCCTCATCAAATGATTAAAAAAAATTAAACAAATACTAATTAAAAAAATCAGAAGCTGGAATTATGTATCGTAATCACCCTTGGTGTCCCTCTTCTTCACACTAGAGTCACTAAGGCAACTTATGCTTATCTTATTGAAATGGTTCAACGAAGGCTATCGAGATGGGTGGCAATGACTTTGTCCTTTGCTGGACGTATCACCCTTGCAAAATTCATACTACAGGCTATTCCGGTGTAAACGATGCAATCGACATGGTTTCCGAAGGGTTTGTGTAAAGAATTAGAAAAAATGATTCGACGATTTGTTTGGGGCTCAAGCAATGGTGCCAATGCTTGGGATGTTGTTCAACGACCGGTTAACCAAGGGGGGTTGGGATTTAAGGATGTGCAGCGGCAAAACAATGCATTTTTAATGAAACTTGGTTTTCAGTTGGTTAGCGATGAGGACAAGCTTTGGGTCAAAGTCCTAAAGGCGAAGTATCGATGGCATGGTGTAGTACCTATGAGCCTAAGAAGAACAAGATGCTCTCGAGTCTGGAAGGGCCTAGCTAGTATATGGGGCGAGGTTCGTAATGGAATTTGTTGGAATGTTCGGAATGGCCTATCAACGGATTTTTGGTTTGATACGTGGCTTGATGGGGAAGGGCCTCTTGCTGCTTTCTGCATGGTTCCGCATGCAATTGAGCCAACAACAGTGGCAGGGATGGTGACCGAAACGGGGGAATGGCATTGGCAGCTCCTTGCACAATTCCTACCTGAGGAGATTCTGTTGAAAATCGCGGCTGTGCCTCCGCCCAATACCAGGCTTGGCGATGATAATCCGGGTTGGCGTTGGGATATAACACGACGTTTTATCACCAAAACGACATACCTCGCACTGGAGCCCGAATCGAGGTATGCAGCTAGTGCTATTTGGAAGCTCATTTGGTCCCTGTATGTTCCGAGGAGAGTTCAGACCTTCCTATGGATTACGGCTCATGAGCGTCTTCTTACAAACGTCGAGAGAGCGAGCAGACACATTGCATCTTCCTCAACTTGTAATATTTTTCGAAGTTGTGATGAAGACATTGACCATGTACTCCGTGGTTGCACCAAGACAGCGGAAGTCTGGTCAAACCTTGTCCCAAGGAGTGATAGAACCGCGTTCATGGCGATACCTTTTAAGGATTGGTTCCTTGGCAACCTGAACTCTAATGCAATTGGTGTGCATTACAGTGGCACTTGGGATGCCTTGTTTGCTACGACCTGTTGGCTACTCTGGAAGCACCGCTGTAGCCGTCTTCTGAATGTTGATTATGTGGAGAGACAGCACCTTGCTGTGCACTGCAAGCAGGTTGCAGCGGAATTTCATGAGTCGTTCCAGAGGCAGCAGGGGATGTCGGTGGTGGAGCGGCCTTTGGAGCGTTGGCATTGTCCTCCTCTTGGCTGGATAAAAGCAAATTCCGATGGTGTCGTCTCTTCTAATAGTCGACGTGCGGCTGTTGGAGGTGTTCTACGTGACAGTGATGGTAGGTGGATTTTTGGATTTCACCGAAGGATAGGTATTTGCTCTGTCCTTCTGTCGGAACTATGGGGTATTCATGATGTGTTGACTCATGCTTGGAGATTAGGTTTCCGTAGAGTCGAGGTGGAGTCGGATAACTTGGAAGCAATACGGATCTTGTCGAACGCCTCTCATTCTTTGCAGGGGCATGGCCTAGTGACTTCAATCCTTATGCTGCTGAACCAGAATTGGGTCACACGGTTACGTCATATTCGTCGTGAGGGGAACGCCGTTGCGGATGCTCTTGCGGCTATGAGCCAAGGTGCTCTAGTTGTGGAACAACATTTCGAGGAACCACCGGTTGCTATTCGCCTGCTTGTGCAGGAGGATTTGATCACCTAGCCTGCTTTCTTTCTCTGTATTAGCTAAAAAAAATTATGTATCGTAATCTAACCCATAAAAACCATGGGTCAGCCCCAGTTTGTGTCGTCATCTATCTTTTTGGACCCAAAGCCTGATCAACATTGGGCTTAAGTATGGGCTGGTCTAACAACGTCATACCTGGTTTTTCAAATAGGCTTAACCGTCAAATAGGTGCCCAAATTATGTTTTTTTTTCCATTTATGTGTTCAAACTATTTTTCGGGTCAAATTGAGACCTAAAGTTTCATTACGTGACCCATTTAAGGCTCGCCGTTAAATTTTTTGTTAAAAGTCATGTGTCACCTCCAGAAAAATCTAAAATTATATTAAAAATAAAAATAAAAATGTATCATGAAAGTTTTAAAACATTTTCAAAATAGTCTCCGAATCTCAAAACCTCCAAAATCTGACCACTCTCGCCGTCGTCGGCCGCGTTGCCAGCGACGAAATGAAGTGCGCCCCCTCGCCAAACAACCCGCGTGTCGTTTGTCGCCCCTCTTGCTGCCGTTCGTCGCGAATTGTTCGAAAGAACCGTTCGATAATTTCGTCGATTCGCACGACATCGGTTGATTTCTGGTGACGAGGTGGTGGGAAAATGGTCGTGATGGTCCGGTGATCGATTTTTTAGGTGGCGGCGTGGCAATCGGTGGCGGAATCGGCCCAAATCGAGATTTAGATTTTGGGGTTTAGGGATTTTAGAATTTGGGGTTGTTTTGTAAAATCTAGAAAATTTAGAGATTTTTGAATATTAGTTAATTTTATTTATTTTTAATATAATTTTAGATTTTTCTGGAGGTGATACGTGTTCTTTAACAAAAAAATTAACAGCAAATCTTAATAGGTCAAGGATTAAAACTTCAAGTCTCAATTTGTCCCAAAAAATAGTTTGGTCACCAACTGAAAAAATGGCATAGTTTTAACGTTAAGCCTTTCAAATATACCATATAAGTACAACAACCAACATCCCTCACTATCATCTCCACAATTATATTTTATCATATGTTTCTTTTACATTTTCTTTATGCTAAACAAATTTAACATCTTCCCTATGATTTATTTTCCATTGTCCTATCTATCGCCAGGAACATGAAAGTTTGGGTGGAATGAAACGAGATGCTTTTTCCATTGATTAAGTGAGAACGCACCTACAATATAACCCAAAAGTCTCGGCACTGTCACCCTCCACAACAGACTTTTCTGCAACCCCAAACAATCCATGACAGAGATAGATGCCTTGCTTGGGTCCAGCTTCATTCATTACAAACGTATACAGTCAAATCTTGATAGAGACAAATGGGTTAGGCCCCGATTCACTTATGAATCGACTGACCGACCACTCCGCTATCTGCTATCGGCTACCTTCACTCAACCGGCAGTGCTGTACTCCTCTCTGGTTTTTGTCGAAACCGTGGCTGCCAAAAACAAATATCGAACACAAGGCAAGATTCAAAATGAGAGCCACTCAAGCATTGATTCTTTCGGATATTTTTCGAAAATTTCACAGAACCATTTGTACACTTGTCCAATGTCTTTGTCTGTGGTGGGTCTAACTCTAAACTACTTGGTATGGTATGCTTTTCAAAGAGGGCAACTCTCTTGTTACTGCACCATTCCCTCTCCCCCATGAAACCCACCAGCATGAGGAAAGTTGGATTTTAGACTATACTATACTGGCTTGATCAGAGGCTTCCTCGTCGTAGCAGTAATATGGGGAGAGCTTTACGTCCTTACCGGCTTTGAACTTGTTCTCCTCCCCGCCAGCCTCTTGCAACAATTTGACCACCTTTCGCATCGAAGGGCGGGTAATGGGGAGAGCGTTAGTGCATAGGATGCCGATATTGAGAACCCTGCAAATTTGTTCCTTGTAGGTAGAGTCCAGTCTGGGGTCAATTACTTGTTCCACACCCTTTTGGTTGTAGGTAGAGCATACCCATTTCACCATGTCTTTCTCCCCGAATTCTGGATCCATTGGTGGTTTACCGGTAACCAACTCTAAGATGACAACCCCGAAACTGTAGATGTCACTCTTCTCGTTCACTCTTAGTGTATATGCATATTCTGCATTCGAATGAAAAAAATGAATAAACAAAGTTCATGTTATTGGGCCAATGTAGCCTAGCCACTTATCCTTGTTTAAGCTGAGCAATTTGATTTGATGAACAGATCATATGATAACTAAATTAGGAACAAACCTGGTGCAATGTAACCATAGGAGCCTGCAATCACAGACATGGATTCTGCAGCTTTGCCGACTCTTTTAACAATCTTTGCAACTCCGAAGTCCGCAACTCTGGCATTGAATTCTCCATCTAACAATATGTTGTTCGATTTCACATCCCGGTGAACAATCGGAGGAACACAATCATGATGCAAATAGGATAATCCGTCGGCTGCATCTAAAGCAATCTTGTACCTGGTAGGCCAATCTAACAATCCCGCTTTGCTGCTATGCAACAAATCCCCCAAGCTCCCATTTGGCATGTACTCGTAAACTAAAAGTTGTCCATTTCCGGCATTGCAACAACACCACAGTCTCACGATATTCTTGTGTCGGATTTTTCCCAGCGTTTCGACTTCAGTTTCAAACTCATCCCTCTCTGTATCAGCAGCACTCAAGGAGTCCCCTTTCTTAACTCCTCCACTGATCTTCTTCACCGCCACTGCCTCACCATTACTAAGCACAACTTTGTAAACTTTGCCCGAAGCTCCCCTTCCTATCACATTCTCTTCCTTGAGGCAACCGGCTATCTCGTATTCACTAAATCCGATCTTATGAAATGATCTCCACTTCGTTACGGTAGCTCTTTTCTTGTTCCTTTTGAAGCTCCGGTACTTCAAGTAGAACCAAACAACCCCGAAAACAAGAACCAGGCCGGAAAGTACAAAAATGAAGGTAAGAATCCATACACAGTTCTTGTTCTTAGATTGACTTATCTTTGGACAAAGACCATCCAAGTCACCACACAATCCCGGATTCCCGACGAAGCTGTTCCTGTAAATTTGCTTGGCATAAAGAGGAGGGAGCTCTCCCGAAAGCTGATTATTCGACAAATTAAGCACATTCAGCTTTAAATTCTGCAACTCAATTGGAACTTCCCCAGAAAACGAGTTACTTGAAAGATCAAGATAATTAAGCACAGGCAAGCTACCAATATCACTAGGAATACTTCCAGATAGCCTATTGTTAGCCAAATTTAACTCATTCAAGTTCATCAATCCCTTAACTCCTTCGGGTATCGTTCCATCGATCTTATTTTCACTAAGATCAAGCTTAACCAACTTGCTCAATTCAACCAAAGATCTAGGAATCTGACCCGTGAACCCGTTTCCACTAGCAGACATCTCTACCAGTGCCTCCAACGACCCGATTTCATCCGGAAACGATCCGGCGAGACGGTTGTTGGAAATTGACAGTATAGAGAGATTATGAGCACTTGAAATAGTCTTTGAAATTTCCCCAGTAAAGGAATTTTCAGCAAGCTCGAGCAAAAATACTTTGGGCAGTCCCCAAAAGTGGTCTGGAATTCGACCCGAGAAACGATTGTGCTTGAGCCGGACACGGCCTAAACTCGTGCATCTGCCTAGACTTTCCGGAACTTCGCCTGAAAATGAATTGTAAATCAAAATAATATCCTCTAGCTGCCCTTTTGCGCACAAATTCCCTGGAATTTCACCAGAAAACCGATTATATGACAAATCCAAACGTTGTAATGGCGAGTTTGCACCGAGTTGACTTGGCAGTGGTCCGCTGAGTTTGTTGTTGAACAATTTCAGCTCCTGCAACGTTTCCGACCTAGTTATGCTCTCCGGTAAAGTCCCTTCAAGCCTGTTGTAATAAAGATTCAATGACTCGAGCTGTAATCCGCATAAGCCAGCCGGAATTGCCCCGGTTAACTCATTCATGGACGCGTCGAACCGCTTCAACGTAGTTAAATTCCCCATGTTTAAGGGCAACTCACCGGATAGAGAGTTGTTATACAACTCAATTTGCTCAATGCTTTTCAACTCGGAAATTGAACTAGGAACCGATCCAGTGATCCGATTCAAGGACAAATCAAGATTTTGAAGGTGAACCAACCGACCGAAACTCGAGGGAATTTGGCCGACAATATTACAACCGGCGAGAAAAAGCTGCTCGAGATTTGTTAAATTACCGAGTTCACTCGGAATATGAGTAGGAAAAAACGGGTTATACGCAAGGTCCAACTCTTTGAGAGTCGAAATGTTTCCAAGGACAACAGGAATGGTTCCGTCGAGGAGATTTTCCGCCAAATTTAGATACTGGAGCCGTTGAAATTGTCCGAAACTCGCGGGAATCTCGCCGGAGAAGTTATTCCCGGAAAGGATTAGATTTTGGAGAGAGGGAATCGCGGCGAGGGAACGAGGCAAAGACCCAACAAGAAGGTTCTGCGAGAGATCAAGAGTCGTTAGATTTCGACACGCGGAAATATCAACGGGTAGGGATGAATTAATGGAGTTATTGACGAGCAAAACGGAGCGAAGAGAAGGGAGACGACAGAGAAAAGGCGGGAACGGCCCTGCGAGTTGAGAGTCGGAAAGGTTAACCGATTCGACTTGGCGAGTGAGTGAGTTGCAGGAAATGCCGCGCCAGTTGCAAGGAGTGTCGTCTCGGTTGTTCCAGTCGGAAAGGGCGTTGGTTGGGTCGGAAAGGCTTTGCTTGACTTGCAACAGGTACAGACCTTCCTGGTTGAGGGCAAAAGCATACGGCGGAGGATTCAAAAACACCAGCAAGAAAACCAGAATCATTGTTTCAGTTTCTGGTTTGGGTTTGGGTTTTAAGAGTGGAGTGTGGAATTCAATTTACTGGGGGAGAGTGTATGAGGCTAATCATGGAGGAATGGATTTTTTAAGGGAGGAAAGGTTGGGAAGTTTTGCTGTTTAAAAAGTTTGAAACTTCTCACAAAATGTTCCAATACGGGAAATTTTAAATTTCCGACAGTAGAAAAAATAATAGTCAGATCTCGGTTCAAGGCCTTGTATATATATAAAAACTTCGATAAAAATTTTATTTACTAAAATTAGATGCAGTTAAAATGCGGTTAACATAAATTTTTAAAATATAATAATTTATGTAGGGTTAGGTAAGAATTTAGGTTGTATAACTACGTAAATTCTTATTAACTAAGTAGGAATTTGTGTAGATTTTAGCTTAGGTAAGAATTTGTGAAGCTACACAAATTTGTATATGATAATCTAAATTCTTATCATTTGGATACAAATTTGTGTAGATTATAAGAATTTGTGTAGTTATAGAAATTCTTATCAACTGAATAAAAATTTGTATAAATTCACTTCATTTTAGTTGCACCGTAAAGTGTCTCACCCTAAAATTACTCTACTATTGTAGCTAAAAAAATGTTTTTCATTCTTACCAACTAGTCATTGTTTCATTCTTTTCTTTCAACAATAGTAGTTTGGTTTTTTATTTTTTGTTTTGTTTTAATTGACGATATATTAGTTTTTGTGATGGTTGTCGACCGCCGATGATTCATTTTTCATTTGTTTTTTTTATTTGTTATATATTTTTTGCACATTTTGTTGTGCTTTCTTTATTTCTGTAGCAAGTTTTCTATGTCTTTATAACACGTCTCTGCTTTTTGGCGTGCTTCAATGATTACTTTTGCGGGTTTTTGGACTTCGTACGGTAACTATCATAATACTTGTTTATGATTCGTTTTTGTCGGTGGTCACGAAGAGTTTGATCCCCTTTTGAGTTGTTTGCTGATATAATCTATAGCGAATTGTCATTTTTGTGAATACGCGTAAAAAGTGGTTGTCGATTTTGATATTTTATCTAGTTTATATTTTAACAACTCTTTAAGATTCTTTTTAGAATGGATCGTAGAAATTTGCATTGGTGCACGGAGAAAGTGTTTAATTTTATTGGTATAGTATTTTTCTTTTCTTTTTAGATTTATCTTTTTATGTTGTTTTTTTATGTTTTAAAACATCTATTAAGTTATGTTCTAGTTTTATTTTTATATCAATAAAATTATTTGGATAATGTGACAAAAAATTATTATTAAATAATTTATATAATTTTTTTTATCAAAATCAAATTTCATATATGAATTTGTTATACTTATATTCCGACCATCATATACGGCTCTCGATCCTCACACGGAACGGGTGAAATGCCATAAACGACCACCATTCTCTCCTTTGTATCAACAGAATTATAATTTTATAAATATTATGTAATTTAAATTAATAACATTGATTAAAACATTTTATAAAAAAAGGAACGTTGAGTGGTAGTAATACAAGCTTTTAATAATAGAATGGAAAGAATAGGCCATTGAAAAAAAAACATGATAAATATCAGTGCTAAAAGTCTACTCTCTGGTCAATGTGAAAGGGATGCCAATAAATCATTATCCCTTAGTTTATTTGTGATTAATAAGGATTAATATCCTACACACTGGCGGTGGAAACTGAAAATTCCACAAGCGTCTTAGTTTTAGGGTATAGAGAGTTAGTTTAGGGTTTAGGGGTTTAGGTGTAAGGGTTTAGAATTTAGGGATAGTTGTTTCAATTTAAGGTTTAGGGTTATAATTTAAGGTTTACAGGTTATGGTTTAGTTTTTAGGGTAATATAGTGAGGATTTAGGTTTTAACCTATAAACTCTAAATTATAACCCTAAACCTTAAATTGAAACAACTATCTCTAAATTCTAACCCCTACCCCTAAACCCCTAAACTCTATACCCTAAACTAACTCTTTATAGCCTAAAACTAAGGCGCTTGTGGAAACTTTCAGTTTCCACCGCCTGTGTATAAAATATTTATCTGATTAGTAATTACGATAATTAAATTATTACGCAATTAAATAATTTTTATCTAGTAATGTGGTTAATAATAAATAAATAAATAAATAAATAAAGGGAATCGGTTAAACTTAAAAAAGACTCGCA
Source organism: Hibiscus tridactylites (assembly GCA_958450335.1). Taxonomy (NCBI): domain Eukaryota; kingdom Viridiplantae; phylum Streptophyta; class Magnoliopsida; order Malvales; family Malvaceae; genus Hibiscus; species Hibiscus tridactylites. Next base: position 88,912,436 of record OY288281.1, read on the forward strand.
ATCAATTTTTTTAACTCAAATCTATATTGTTTCGACTATTGACGCAACAAATGTCTTTAAATATATTGCAAATAAAAAATTTAACACTAGAATGAAAAAGCTAAAATAATAATAAAGTAATTAACCCCCCTTGCATTGCACCTAAATTAAACTAAATATAATGATAATAAAAGTTGTCTTAAATAAATAAAAAAAACACTAAATATATATATTCTAACTTTGAGATCCGTAGTTTTTTTTTTCTAATAATATCTTTTTTAAAATACTCGTGTTCTTTCTTTAAAAAAGTCTTGACATTGTTAAATTAAAGCGGATGATGACATTATTTAAATATGTATAAACAAATATTACTTTGTAATTACCTTTAAATTATTAAAAAAAATTTAATTGGTTGAATAGGTCAAAATTTTGGGTTTAGCTGTAGTGTGGAATTTTGTTATCATAAATGCACATGAAATAACAGTTGATTCCTAACTATGGTAGTGGGAATAATTGTCATTGTCTTTCTCTAGAGACTGGTTACACCGAATGCCAGTAAAGTTAGAAATTTCTAAGCACGTGAATTTGGCTAAAGCAAGGGCCCCAACTAGTCCAAGGACAATGCTAAATGCTCATGCATTCATTCCCTCTAGAAATTCAAAAGCTTGTTGGAAAAAACTAGAGAACTTGATACCCCAAACTTGAGACAATACAGTTTATGGACGGACGGATGATTTTATTTTAAAAAGAGTATTTATAAAAAAAATAAAGGTGAATTTATAAAATTTTAGGAAGACAAATAAATAAATTTTTAATAAAAAAGATATATATTTTAAAAAAAATATTCTTAATTATATACAAATTTTAAATTTTAAGGGACGACAGCCTCTTTTATTCTTCTGGTCCATTTCTGAACACAACACAGCACCACTCATTTTCCCACTGCTCCGCATTTTAACTGTAAAAGAGATGGTGCAAGATTGCGAATGAGATTAAAGCCTATACAGACATTGGAGGAAAAAAAAATAAAGAACCAGTAATGATAATAATTTGAAATATATATTTTAAATAGTTTGGTGTGATTATATGGTATTACATGTTCTTTATTTTTAGCCTTTTAAAAGTATGTACACATTATACATACTACTTTATTCGAATTCAGTTTATTTAAAAAAAACAACATTATCTTTTGCCACTAAAACTATTTAATGAGCTGATATAATTTGAAATATTAACTCTTTTTCATCGAAATGAATTTCACCAAATAAAAGAGGTTCAAAAGAATGCATCGATGGTATGGTTTCTTTTACCCATATCATCTGCTGGAGATAAACTAGTTGGGTTTCTCCTTCTTATTATAAAGGCAAGTTGCTCTATCAGAAAAAGAGTCCGGTTCGAATCTTGAAGATGACATTATTGAAAAGAATAACTATAAATTTCGAACATAAAAAAATGGACTTGTACTTTACCAAAATATTTATCATTAGAATCACAACAGATTATATTTGAACTTAGATTAACATAAATTTTGGACAAATAACGTATTTACAAATGGTATAGAATCATCTGATCCCAGTCCAAGAGAAATTCAGCCCTATAAGTCCTTCTTGGTAAGAATGGAGTACATGCACCAGAAAATAAATAAATAAAAAGTCTGATTGAAGTCACATTTATCTAATTAATGCTTTTTATGCAGAAAAAATGGTGCACACATTTTGAACCATTTCCAATCATAGTATCTAACTTTGATTGTTTAAATGAATATGGACAATACATTGTAATTCAGCAATTATAATGAATTTAGTTGACTATAATGTTACATCAATCAAACAGAAGACAGAAGCAGGTAAAGGCAAAGAAAATTATGGTCTCTTGTTTGCATATAGCAGATCCGTTGGCATTTTCTGACCTGCAAGACTTAAGCCCAACACAGCAAAATAAAACATAGAGATTGTACTCGTCTCCGGCTACTAAAAATCACGCATTTTCAATCAGCTTTTGCACCTTATTTGGTCTCCAAATTAAACTAAAACGCTGAAACTTTTAGTTTCTTCTCAAACTATTGTTTTTATTATTTTTTACCTAAAATTTCGTTCTAAAATCATTCGTGAGCGGAGCCTTAATCTAGTGGAGAAATGAACACATGCATAGCTTAACTATTTATGCACACTAAAAACGGTCATTCGATCGATTAAATGATTTCCTTTCATATAACAATAAGTTATCTCGGATTTAATAGTTATGCTTTTATAATTTGTATAGACTTACAAAGTCTTAAACGGATCCGTCCTATATTGGCCCATAATGGCATCATCATCTACAACCGAATGAATACAATGAGGGCAGGGCATATTTTTTTATGCTGATGTGATATAAGGGTAACATTTGTTTAACTTTTTCAGTCTTTTTTAATAAGTCACACACACTGTGTAGAACTGGTGCTCGAATCTGGGTCACCTGGATTACACCATCCTTAACCACTGGGACAGCAAGGGGTGAGCTACAATGAAGGCATTCTAAATACAAATAATAATAACTTTTATAAGAACTATTTTATAATTTAACTTTTATTTAAATTTTTTAATTCAAGTCAATTTAACTTAAATTGTAATATTTATAATGTTATGTACAAATTGGTTCTAATTTAAATGATTTTTATAATCATATTTGATATACATACATATTTTTTCATATTTTTTCGTATGTGATATACATATGTCAGACAAAGTTGAGAGATTCAACTTGAACATGAAAATCAATCTACTAATTACTAAAAAATTCAAGTTTTTCGAGTCTCATTTTATAACTCAAACTTTATTTAAAAATATTTCTAGTCAAGCTTATAAAATTACGATTCACATAAAGTTGAGTTGAATAAAAAAATCGATTTTCTCGAGTCAAGTCGAGCTTTGCTTACCTAAATAACAATAAGGTCTAAAATGACTAGGAATAATAATTTAAGTATCTATTAAAAAATTGTCAAAATATAATTTAGATATCTGAGTCAAAAAATGTAAGGTTTGAAGACTTCTTATACAATTAAACATGAAAGAAGTGCTATTTTTTTTTCTTACTCAACAACTACCATACTATTACCGATTAAAAGTCAGGAAAGAACGGTGTTCACTGATTTTATTTAAACATTGGTCAAAAGTTTCCTCAAATGTAGAAAAAATGTGTGTGTTCAAACCACACCAAATTAATTTATTTAAACTAAAAATATTTTAAAATTTCAATAAATCCAAAATGCATCAACACAAATACAAACCAATACCAATATCATAATAAAAAAAACAACACAAGTAAGTTTGAATATGGCTCCCTCTTGAATGTCTAGGATGTGCATTTTATCCGGACCCGATGGGTTCTGACTCGACTCAGTCTGATTGGGTCAGATTTTTTAATAAAAAAATTGAGTTTGAGTTGAGTCGGATTTTTGTTAAGGGTAAATTCGGATCAGGTTCGGATTTAGGGTGGAAAATATTCGACCCGACTCGAGACTAATAGTGTAATTTATTTTATATAAGTCGGGTCGGGGTCTGATTTAGTATATTTATTTTTGGGTCGGTCGAATTTTTTAAAGAATAATATCGGGTCGGGTACGAGTTTAAGATGTTTATTTTCAGGTCAAATCTAAGTAAACCAAAAACCCGACCCGTGTCCATCCCTATGAATGCCATTTCCTTCCCCCTATCTTGGAGCGGACTTTTAAGAAGTCAAAATGTTACTTGAATTTCAAGCTTTCCGACCATTAATTATTGTTGTAAAAATATAAGTTTACCTAGTATATTTCAAAGAATCCCACATCTCTCTTTTATATTATTTGTTTTGTCTTTAAATATAAAGACTTGATATTGAGCTTGTAAGAGGAAAATATAATGGTGGTTGCGCGCACATGTGGTTTGGTCAAGAAGTTCAGTTCAGTTGAAACTGACGAATTTTCTCATGTGCATGAACTAGAGGCTCAATCTATTTTTATTATTTATTTATTATTTTTAAAGTTCGTTTTTAACCATCCATTTTAAAATGAAATTATATTCATTTTTAACCATCCATTTTTCTAATTAATCTTAACCATTCATTTCAAATAAAAATATCTTTATTCTTAACCGTTCATTTTATTTTTGACCGATTTGCCCTTGTCTAATTACTATTTTTAGATGCCCTTTTTAGGCATGCATGGTACTATAAATACCATGCACATATGCTTTCATAATTCATCTTAAAGTAGAATCATCTACTTACTTTCTTCTTCTTTCTTTCATTTTAAAGATCTTTTAAAAGCTGAGTATTCATTGGTTCTTTGCTCTTTTTGTTGCCTGCTTTAGCAGAAGTGCTTGTTGAATCCTGGAGGGTACGCTTCACCGCGAAATATCCTTAAGGACAGTGTCTAGTGCACGCCTCAAGCAAGTCTTATTTTCAACTCTTTTCAGTTTAACCAAATATTTTTCCTACAATTATGCCGACAAATTAAACATCTAAAATCTTCCTTCAACGTCACTTAAAAAGAAAATAAAGTAGTAATCACTAGCTTGTACCAAACATGTCTGAATCTTGCTAACTAACTAATCATCTCACAACCATAAAACCTAATTTAACTATTACCTTTGCAAGATCGGTAGCTGGCTGATGTTTCCCCTTCCCCTCGTCGGTCTTGTCTTCTCCTTTCGGGTTGGATGGTGATTTCTCCTATTTCTACGATGTTTTACTTTTATATTTTTATGTTGTTTTATGTTGTTTTGTGTTTGTTCTTCTTTGTTTGGGAAAGGTGCATAAAAAATCCGACATTCACCGTAAATACGGTTACCGTAAGTATATCTAACTAACTTAACTGATATTTCCCATTTGTACTACCCTTTGATGAAAGCAAAAAGGGAAAGGGGCATTAAAGCAAGCATGTTATCTTTTTGACCAACAAAGATTTTAGGTGTATGAATTGTTAGACATTCTAAAGTAAAGCATATGCTGCATGCCCTACTCGCCATCATTGTTTTCTTCCCCCACATATCTCGCTTTCCTCAATTGGCGCATAATTTCCCGGCCATGACCGCGCCAAATATGCCTATAAATCAAACTTGGTGACTTATGGCAGCTTCCCATCTTCAACTTACCATGGCTTCCCTTGCAAAACCCATTGCTTTGTTCTTCTTTCTTGTTCTGTCTTCCTCTGTCAATGTTCAAGCTAGGGAGAGCAAGTTCTTTAGCAAGTTCATCCACCTCGGGGCCAAAATTTCTCCTCTAGAGTCGCCTGCAGTAGCACCGGTACTAGCACCGACACCGGCACCTGCAACAGCACCGGCATTGGCACCGACTGACATTGGTAGTAGCCAAGATCCTTATTATGGCCTTTATGGTCACGGTTCCGGCATGTTCCCCCCTGCAGAAGAGGGTGTCACCACTAGCAACACTCCCACTACTACTTCCACTTTCGAAAACGATCTCTTCGCCGAGGAACTCGCGGACGAAAGATACGAGACTGGCTACGAGAAAAACAACAACAACAACAATGGGTACACCACGAGCAATTACAACAACAACAACTACAACGACAATGGCTACGAGACCGAGACAGAGCGACAAGGAATGAGTGGCACCAGATTTGTGGAAGGTGGTAAGTACTATTACAATGTGAAGAAGGAGAATTACTACCCTAATGGAGATGAGTTTTCGTCGAGCGAGGAAGCTAGTAAAAATGAAGGTTACTATGGAAATACAGAGAACTCCATGGAAGATGTGTACCAGGAGAGGCAAGAAGAGTATGTGCCCTGAATATTGGCTATTTGGCTCATCATTTTATGAGTTAAAAAGGGGTGGAATGTGTTCAAGGACCGGGGAGACTAATGTTTATGCAGAGCCTTTCCTGTGTTGGTAGCTTCACTTCACTTCACTTGTGTTTTGTTATTTATGTTTTACAAATCAAAATGGATCCAATTACCATACAGTTTCACATATTGGACTTGATATTTCCATTATTCCTGCAACAGAAATGGATAAAAATCATATGCTCATTTTCGGTGTTGTTGCTACTTATGCCTCAACACTAAAAAATACTACAAAATTAAATTCTAAGTCCTAACCCTAAATTTTAAATCATAAACTCCACATCTTATACCCTAAAATTACATCTTACTCTAAATCCCCTAAAACCAAACCTTAAACCCTAAATCCTAAACCTAATTTGAGCGTAGAGGCATAAGTAGGGACACCGAAAATGGACAGAAACCTAATTTGAGCGTAGAGACATAAGTAGGGACACCGAAAATGGACAGAAGATTTTCATAGGGCTTTTGAGGTCAAAATGGATTTTTTTTTTTTAAATTATGTTTAAGAACTTGAAATTTCTAGCTTTTTAATTTTTTAAAGTTATTTTTTTAACAAATTTACTCATCTGTTCTCATCCATATATTTTCAAAAAGAATCTCTAAATAGACATTTTATCTAATTAAAAACACTTTTTGATAACAACTCCAAGCACTCAAATATTAAACTAAATAATTTAAAAATACTATGCAAAATCATTTTTCACTACACTTTTCAAAAAGTAATATCAAACTACCAATTTGGCAATCTTTAAAATGATAAATTCAGATATTAAATCGAATAAAAATACACATGTGTATATTAAAAAGTAACAATCATGTCAGATACTCATATATATTATTTTTTATTATATTAAATATTAAACCCAAGACGTAATAAAGAAAAAAAGTGAATCTATTATCATTAGATCACCATTGGATTTAAACATTTTCTTTGATTAAATAAAAATATTATATTCTCGTGTCATAATTTAAATTTATATAAAATAAATAATATAAGCATCCTTAGACATTAAACTAATTAGTAAAGCTCGAATTCAAACATTTTTAATTCTAATGACATGGTCTAAAATAATTATACACATTTTGCTCCCGTAAAAAGAAAAGACTTAAAAAAAAAACCCGTAAAGATGGGTGGGCCTAATATTGGGCTTTACTTAATTGAACCCAGCCTAAACTGTCAAGGCGAAATCATCTAACCGTTTTGGAATTGGACGTGTTTTTCTCAGTTGTCTTCTTCTTCTAGGGTTTAAGTTTGTCTTTCCAATCCATCAGGGTTTTTCTTTCTGAGTACTGAGTTTCTCTGAAGAGAGAGAGAGAGAGGGAGGAAGAAAAAGAAAATGAAGGTTAAAGTAATATCACGTTCCACAGATGAGTTCACTCGAGAACGAAGCCAAGACCTGCAGAGGGTGTTTCGTAATTTCGACCCCAGCCTCCGATCCCAAGAGAAAGCCGTCGAGTACGTCCGTGCTCTTAACGCCGCCAAATTGGACAAGGTACATTCAAAATTTCTGGATTGAATTTTATCTTCTACACTGGAATTTCACTCACTGTTTGATTACTTTGTCTAGATATTTGCAAGACCGTTTATTGGAGCTATGGATGGCCATAGAGATTCCATCAAGTGTATGGCAAAGAACCCTAATCACTTGAAAGCAATTTTTTCTGGTTCTGACGATGGAGGTTTTTTTTATATCTTTAATCTCTTTACTTCCATTTTTTAATGAAGTTACTGTTAAAGTTTCTAAGCTATAATTTCCCCTCCTTTTGCTGTTTGCAGATATTCGACTCTGGGATATAGCTTCCAGGTATTCCTAGTACTGCAGTGATCGGTAGTTTATAGATTGTTACATTATTATTTAAAATGAATTGTGATTTACATTTACTTTTGAAATTTTGATTTAAAGGCGAACCGTTTGTCAGTTTCCTGGTCACCAAGGAGCTGTACAAGGTTTGACAGTATCAACCGATGGAAGCATTCTTGTATCATGTGGAAGTGACTGCAGGTAAGACATGAATTTTAATAATTGAAATTGATTTTCAGTATGGTGTGAAAGATGATTAAGCTGGAATTTAAACAAATGTTCCATCTCAAAGCATCACCTAAATTATCTCAGTGTTGGATTATGTTCGTTTTTTTTAGTGTTAGGCTCTGGAATGTTTCTGATGCTCATCTTGCTGATTCAGATTACCTTTCTGATAATTCAGCCAAGGTTTGTCTCTTTATATATTCTTGTATTTCTGCAAAAGCAGTGGTTTTCGGTTATAGTTCTGCCTCTCTTAATTCCTTCTCCTAAACCCTGACCTGTATTGTTCAGCCGCAAGCAGTTTACGTTTGGAAGAATGCATTCCGGTAAGGATCACAACTTGTCAAAATATATATGTATATATTCTTTTAGCATTTCCTTCTTTTGGGCTATGGTTTCTGTTTTGCCCCCCCCCCCCCCCCCATTCTCAGGTGTGAATTGTAATCTTTACATTTTCCTTTCAGGGCCGTTGATCACCAGTGGGATGGCGATCTTTTTGCCACAGCTGGTGCTCAAGTAGATATATGGAATCACAATAGGTTTTGATCTCAACCTGTCTTATTTTTACTGTTCTCCTCTTTCCTTCTGTACAATGCAGTTTATATATTTGTTTTATGAGAATATGGCTTTTGTTAATTAGGTCTCAGCCAGTGAACACTTTTGATTGGGGAGCAGACACCACAATTTCTATTCGATTTAATCCAGGAGAGCCAAATATCTTGGCAACATCAGCTAAGTATGTATGAACGCTTGTTTATGGATAAAATATTACCTGTTTAATACAAATGGAATAATTATGCAAAGTTGAAACCCTTCAGTTTTCTAATCATTGCATGCCCTGTCCAAGAAAGTTAAAATAGACGACTGGAAGTGATGTTCATATGGATAAATCAAGTTATACTGAACATAATCTAGCATCTCATGTCTACGCCTCAGCCTTCCTCACTTTAAATTGAAGATGAAACCAGAGGGAGCTAGCGTGTAGTAGTGAGATCTGTAATGTCAACTAGCTTGGTCCGTAGAGACACCAAAACATTGTAGTCTTCTAATAATATAACCATGAGGTTCCATGATTCTTTCTATGGTATTTGTTAATTTCTTTCCGTCACAGCTGCTGGGATTGTCATTTTTATATTGCTACTATTCCATGCTTTCCACAGAAATAACCAGTTGTAAATGTATTACCCTTTTATTTATGGGTCAATTCTGCAAACGAAGAAAACACAATCATTTATAATTGATTTTGGATATGATTTATGGTCTTCTGTAAACTAAAGGCTATTTTTAGTACACACTTCACATGAGGTTTAACTTTTGTCGAATTTCTAGGTCTCTCAACCTTGATTGTTTATGCAATATTCAAATTTAGATCACTGGCTTTGCCATGTTCCTTTGCATACTGACCGTTAGTCTGCTCTTATCTTGTCCGAAAGGGGGTGTTCTCTTTCAACTAGACTACTAGAGGAGCTGGCTAGGAACAAGTGTGTTATCCTTACTCTCCATTAGTCATTCATAGTTGTTTTGCTCTATAATGAAGCAAGAAATTTAGCTAGAGCCTTCCTCGGAACAACATTTTTCAATGTGATTGCAATGTCTATATAATGCAAATCAGCTTATGCAGATTGCATTAGTGTAGGTTTGTCTTCCGGAAATTGTATCTTCTCCTTTTGAGTGTTTTAGCTTGTACTATAAAGAGTATATGATTAATTAATTGCATTCATTTCATTTTTTCTGTTTTTAGTGACCGGAGCATAACATTGTATGATCTGCGGATGTCATCCCAGCAAGGAAAGTTATTATGAGGGTAATTCCAGATACTTTTTGAGTATGAAAAAATGGAATTGGCATTCTTGTGTGTGAGGATAAAATCAAATAATTTTTATTGCAAATCTCAACTTGTTGGCCCCTTTTCTTCTAATCATAAATGGTGGTGGTTTTCCTTAAAGAGATGTATGACTTGTTAAATGTAGAGTTAATGCTGAGTAGTTAGTACTTCCGTGTTGGTCCCTTTTCTTGTAATCATAATTGACTATCTGACTTTTATTTTCTTACAGACGAAAACGAATTCAATCGCTTGGAACCCAATGGAGCCTATGAACTTCACTGCGGTAAGGACAAACAAGTTGAAGTGTTTCCATGAAACATTCGTTGACATTTCTTATAGATGCTTCTTTGGTTTTAAGATTTCTTCCAATTCTTGCCTGTTATATAATATTTTTTGGAAGCATCAACCCCCCCCCCCCACACACACACACACAAGAGAGAGAGAGAGAAAGTTAGAAATTAAGAGAAAAAAATGGACAAAGTATTTGTTCTGAAGATCTCTTTTAAATGCAGGCAAATGAGGATTGCAATTGCTACAGTTATGATGCTAGAAAACTGGAGGAGGCCAAGTGTGTGCACAAAGACCATGTTTCTGCAGTGTATGACCTGTTCTTAGTCTTGTTGCTTGATGTTTAAGTAATATATTTTCTTGAAATTAGTAAGTTCTTTTTCTTTCAGAATGGATATTGATTTCTCACCAACTGGCCGGGAATTTGTAACCGGATCTTATGATAGAACTGTGAGCCTTTCTTTTCTCGTTGTCCACTGTTTTTTGTTCACCAGGGGCATTGTTAGTGTCTAAACAAATTTTTCTACAGGTCCGAATTTTCCAGTATAATGGTGGTCACAGTCGAGAAATCTACCATACAAAGAGAATGCAGAGGTTTAATTTCTAACCATTTAGATAATAAAGGATCTACTGGGGATTTTTCAGTTCATTGAATCTGTTATTGTTTTCTGATTGTTTTCCCTCTCCTTTTAGGGTATTCTGTGTGAAGTATAGCTGTGATGCCAGTTATGTAATTTCGGGAAGTGATGATACCAACCTTAGGCTCTGGAAAGCTAAAGCATCAGAACAATTGGGAGTAGTAAGAATCTCCTTATTTTACACGATTCATTGGGATTTCTACATTTAAATCACACTTCATAGCTATTGTGAAATTTGCTGAGGCTGTTTTATATCATAGAATATTTGGTTTGTTTAGGCTCCAAACTCGTTCTTTGGATTCCAAATTTCAGTTGTAGCTTTAAGATGGATTTCTTTGGACATTCATTGCTATGGTCGGATCTTATTGCAGTATCTCATCCATTCTTCTGCCTTATGCAGGTACTTCCCAGGGAAAGAAAGAAACATGAGTATCTTGAAGCTGTTAAGAATCGCTACAAGCATCTGCCCGAAGTCAAGCGTATTGTGAGGTAAAACTGAAACTGAATACTTGGTAGTATTTATAAACTTGTAACAATTAGGTCAGAATTTCTAATGCCTCTGGATTGGATATGATTATGCAGGCACAGGCACTTGCCTAGACCAGTTTACAAGGCAGCCAACCTTAGACGCACTATGATTGAAGCAGAAAGAAGAAAAGAACAAAGAAGGAAAGCTCACAGTGCCCCCGGAAGCATGGTGACCAAACCGGTTCGTAAAAGGAGAATCATCAAAGAGGTTGAGTGAGTTGCGTGTAAACGTTTCCTCGGGAGCTACACCTTGAACAAGCATCAGCGCTGCAAATCTGCAGTTCACCGTAGTCGAATGCTAGTTGACTGCAAATCCCTTGAATTCAATGATGGTTGTGCTCAACCCTCGACTAAATGAGGCGGCATCTTTTTGTTTCAATTAACAGTTTTGTCACGCAGAAAGTTGATTGATAATCATGTAATTGTAATGTTTATCACAATCTGCTTTAAGGTTTTTATTAAATGGAAATTGGATACTTGGGTCCCTTAAATTGCAGTAGGAATCTCTTCCTATAATATATTTATATAAGTAATTATTTATTTTTGAATATGTTAGTGTGATTATAGGGTAGTACTTGTTTAATTTTTCTTAGCCCTTTAATAAGGCACATACACCGTGCACATATGATGCTCAAATTTGGGTCACCTGGATGAAATACATCATCCTTTACTACTGAGATCACTCTACGGGTTCATTTAAAATATTGATCAATTACCACATGTCACATAGTTTTCTATCTATATTTTTACGAAAATAAAAAAAATTATAAATTTATTTTTTATTTTCACCCACGTTTTCTCTCTCTATATGAGGGTTGCCAAATACTGTTATGTTCCTCTCCTCCAAACAGAAACAAGCTAGACAATTTTCAATATTCCATAAAGTTAAAGCTTGGTCCTGTCCATGTATTAAATTGTAGTTGCAGACGCTGCGGCGTGATTTTTATTTCTAGAAATAACTATAATTTTAAATGCGATTACAGTTTGCAACAACCTCTAAAATCATTACGATGCATTGCGGCCCATTTTAATACTATGGTCCTGTCGCAGCATCCAACCTGCATCTCTGTGTCCCAAATCATCAACTACGACATGTACTCATATGATTTGTTCTGGTAACGACCACAGACCGGTATATAACAAATAGAAATCACGTTGGTTGCCGGAAAAGAAGAGAGAAAAAATCATCGGTTTCATTTAAACATACAACAAATGCCTAAAACAAACATCTAAGACAGCTGCAGCATACTTACCTAAATCACAAAGCAAGCGCTAAAGCAGGCATTTCATTTCCTACTGTAGCATGAAAACTTCATATGTTCTACCTCCGGAGCACCTCTAACAAATGCATGAAAATGCCAATAACTTCCTCCGGATATAACGCTTCGTGAAAACATAAAGTATCCATTAAGGTCGCCGTTTACGATCATCTTCTTCTTCATCATCAGAATCACCACTCTCCCGGAAACGTGGATTCTTCTCCTATTGAGTCAAAATTATGGTTTAAAATATGCAACAGAAAGGAAGAGTGAAAACTAAGTTGGGATTGGAAAATGAAATTAGAATCCTATAATCTTTTATGAATTTATTTTTTAATTTTCACTGTGCTGTGAAGCATTACCGGTCTAGAGTCATGGTCAGAGGCTCTCCTGGATTCATGATCTGAGTTTCTCTTTGAGGACTCACGTCCATAGCGGTCATCATCTCGGTGTCGCTTTCGATGGTAATCTGCTTTACCAATAATCAATCAAGCCTATGAATGGTTCGAACATATGTCTACATGACAAGAAAAATTAGGCATGCACTTCAAAGGTAAATACCTCTCCCGTGACGATAAGAACCACCTTGTCCATGTCCCCCACCATGCCTACCATCTGTAATTATATAACGTGTCAGTATATTTCATCTTTTCTCCGACCACATTAACACCCGAAACAACATGAAATACACATTAATGGACAGAGAATCCTATAAACACATAAATTATATGGTATCCAGGAGTTTTACTTCGGTATAGAGGATTAAACCATGCACGGATCAAATGATAAGTAATGAAATTGGTATAAACTAAGAAACAAAAGAAAAAAAATAACACCTCGCTGCCGAAAGCAAACATATTATCTATCAAGAATATAAAATAAAGCCTATGTTTCCAAATATGTTCATAAATTACTATAGAAGAGGCTAATCATTTCTAAGAGAGCCAAACATTTTCCTTTTCCACTCGTTATCATCTTCCGGTTTTCATTTGAAGCCATTAGCTTATCTTTTTCTTGGTTCTTTAATATAGAACATGCAGACTAGAGAGTCTCTAGATCTATACTTTAAAACAAGGAGCAGAAAAACAATAGGCAGCATCGTCGTTTTATGAGCCGAAAAAAGGAAAAATTCTAACCAACAACACAAACTAGAGTCTAAAGATCTATAGTCAGAAGTCTGTAGGAACTGACAATGAGGGGGTATAACCGGTGGGAATGAGCCCAAGGACCCGGCACCATAATCTACGAGCTGCCTTTGCGCTTCCAATTCTCTTTGAACTAATTTTCCATAGCCACCTCTGCGTATATCATGTTAAGGTAGGAGACAACATATAGACAACAGTCAACAAAGACATTTTGAAGAGAACCCTGATGCTTTATTTAGGAATCAACAATAGTATTTTTCAATGCATAAGCATTAATATACTTATGCATCTTTCGTTCGTTTCGGAACAAGATAAGAAACTAAGAGCATCAAATTTCAAACAAACAGCTGAAAGGATATCAGGATCATAATCAGTTCGATATTCATCTCGCACCTGCATAAACATGAAACTTAGATGATTAATACACGAAAAATAGAACTTCAGCAATACTCTCTCTATCCCATTTTACATATCACAGGTCCATAGTACACAACTCTAGAACTGAACATCCAATTCCACAAGCCAAAACAATGCAAATTTTCATTAAAAATATGCATTAGGTCAAGCATTTGCAAAAATTGCAGGCAAAACAAAAAGAACCTACTTGGCCACCACTTCGGCCACGGCCCCATTGCCTTCCTTCAACAAATCCCCAATCGAAATCTACACGAATCGGCCGGTCGTCAAGAATGGTCCCGCTGATGTATTTAACAGCATCCTCAGCATCTTCCCTAGAATAATACCTGATGGAAAAAAAAAACCCAGAAACAAAAACCAAACAACGAATTAAGAGCTGTAAGATGAATATTAGCAACAAAAAAAAAATGGGGGGAAAGAGAGCTACAAGACAAAGCAAAAGCCGCAGGGTGTTTTGGAGTTCTTGTCAAGTCCCATGATTATTTTCTTAATTTCACCGGCTCTAGAGAAAAGCTCGTAAACTTGTTCTTCAGTAGTGTAAAAAGACATGTTCCCGATATACACGGTTATCGAATTGAGAAGTGCTTGTTCGAATTCCTCTTGAGTGCCATTAAATCTTCTGTCTCGGTACGCTGAAAGCTTAGCTAGGTCCTATAATTTGAAAACCCAAAAAACAGAGGAAAAAAACATCATTAAGTAATTTACATTGAAAGCAGCTGGGAAGAAAAGAACATACCTTGAACAGAGAAGCCATTGCCTTCTTCAAAAGCTACCAAATTTTCGAATTTTCTGCATATAACGAATTATAAAGATCGAAGCTTTTGCCTTTGCCCTTGCCCTTGTTGAACACTACAGTAAAGTGGCTAATAAAGTATTTATTGGGCCGTAACTTTTACGAAGCAGAAAAAAAGGGTTCTTTCTCTTCTTTTTTTAGCCTTTGGCCCATTATTGTTTTAGCCACTTATGCTTATTCGGTTCAATGCTACTCAGCTAGATTCTCGACTTCATCTCATCCCGCAGAGTTTCCAATGGCATCGTTTGGCGCCGCTGCAAGATCAGTTTTCCGATCAAGTTCCGTTCGCAACGCTGCGGCTCGGCTCGCCCCACAATCCAGAGCTGCACCATCACCGTTCCGTGTCTCCTCGAGGGTTCCTCTCTCCAACTGCATTTTCAGGTCTGCCTTTTCATCTCAGAATAGCGAAAAAATCATATCTTTTTACTGTATATAAAGGAGATTCTCTCTTGGTTTTGGGTGTTGAAGGTGTCCGGTTGAAGCGAGTTTCTGCTTGGAATCAATGCTGCCGTATCACTCTGCCACTGCTTCGGCTTTGATGACTTCGATGCTCACTATTTCTCGCAGCAGCTCTGTTTGGCTCTCGGAAGGTATTTAGATTTCAACCTTTGTCATTATTTGCTTTATGGTTTGTGTATTATTGAGCTTTGACGAGAATTGAATTTGATATAACTTAGGTGCTTTTCCTTTTTTGTTTTGGCTCATTGGATTCTGCTCAACCTTTTGAGTTCTCTTCTTTGTTCTTGTTTCCTTCGGATTTCTGAACGATTCTTACATGTCTTGTTGCAAGTTTAAGAGACCCCTTTGTATGGTATTTGAGGATTGAGATTTGAAGTAATGGGAATTGAGAAGGATCGATTTGAAAACTGTGTATAAAAACATATATGTCTGTTTTGTTGTGAACTTGTGCTCGATAGAGAAGTTGTGGTTTTGTCACTGTGTCTGGTAAATTATCTGGCCATGAACTTGTCATTCCTAGTTATCTAGGATGTTACCTTGACATTCTTTTCATCAGATCGATTTTCGGTAAGTTAGCATCTCCAAGGTACATATGTGTTGTCCTAGGAAAAGTGAAAGAACTTGTTTGTAGTCACGGTCTCAGGGAATATGCTCAGTTTTTTCATGTATTGAATCATGAATTTTATTTCATAACTATTGAGACAGCATTCCATTAGCTTATCGTCACTCTTTAATATATTACAATAAGTTAAAAAGGGTCCGTGTTCATCATTTTCATGTTGTAGGCCAAGACAAGACTAGATGAAGATCAAGGCACAAGAGGAATTATTGGTCTTTTTTATATTTTGAAGCTTTTGAGCTAGGGATTGCATTTTTCTTGGACTAGACATATTATGCTTTTTATTTCTAAGAAGTGATTGAAGAAAACATAAATCGAGGGTTAATGTTTATTTTGTAGTTTCTTTCCAGTCTTTTATGGCTTTCAGTTGAATGCTTCTCTATAAAGACAAATTTTGTTTTACGACCTGCTTTATTGGCTTTGATACATCAATTCTAAGATAGAGCAAGGGCTACTGTGTTTTTATTCCATATACTTTCCACAGCTATGTAATTGTAAACTCATGCATTACCCCAGATTGCATCTTTTTTATTGTAAAGTTTCAGATATGTTGCTTCAAGATCCTCGGTGCACACATAGTCTAAATGTTTGATGTAAACATTTCAGTTTATTGAAATTGATATAAGAATAAATTCAACGCATCAATAAGGAGCTTACTGATCATTTCTATTCAATCAGCTTGCAATGATGATGTGTAACTAATGTTCAGAGGATGGGAGCAAGTTTAATGCAATACAATTCTCCCTTCTAAGAGAGTGTCTACGGATAGCATAGAAGTTTTCAGTGAGATGATGAGGAGCCAAGTTGAATTTCCTAATCTTACGAACCTAGGTGGACCAGTAGATGACATTACACTTTAGCTCCTAAAACAGCTATTACTTATTGTCAATTATTTATTTTGCGTTCTGTAGCTCATAGATAATTAATGTGAAATGGATCATAGATTATTGATAAATGTGATTTTAAAGTATCATGGCCATACACTCATACTCATCCTTTATGTCTAATGGTGCAAAAAGTTATCATCTTTTGAATGAATATTATTAACCTGGCTAATCAGACAACCCGTTCTGAACATTTCTCATCCTTCCGCATTTTCTTTGTATTTAGCTGAAGGAATGTAAAGTGGTTGTATGTTTCAAAACTGCTTGTTTTTAACATTTTCTAGTTTTGGATTCTTAATATATCTAGCAGTGCCCTGATTGGTATCTTCTAGTTGTACTTGATAGCTCTCCAGGTTAGTTTGATCAAGAGGGGGATATAGTGTTAGAAGGGCAATTTCTCCAAGGCCAATAATTTACCCCAGGAGGGTTTTCACCCTTGCCACGAGTGTAGTCCGGACTCCGGAGTTGTTGGTTCAATCTTCCGAAGAGATAAATAACATTTTATGCATTAGCATGCTTGTTGTTGTTAGGGTTTAAATCCCAGAATACTTGAGGAAACATAAAGACTTCTTCAACAGTTCTAACTAAGTTTTTTGATCTTTTTTTTCTTAGGGCTGTAATGTCTGCTTAAGATCAAAGGGTTACCGGAAAGAAGATGTAGACGATCAAAGGAGAACAAAATAAATAGAATGCCCTTATCTATTATACATGTCAAACAAGAATGCATCATGTTAGTGTCTATTTGGTTTTCTAGTAATCAGATCAGACTATTGAAAATCCAAACTTTATTACAGCAGTTTACTTGTGTTAGAATGAGGAAAGAACCAATTTAGTTTTTCTTTGATTCCTCTTCTGCTACCACCAGGCACCAAGGCCTTCTGTGGCTGCTCTTGCTCCACTTATTCAGCCTCCCCTTCGACTGAGTCTTGCCCTAGATGTTGCCGGCTATACCGGATTATTACCAAAGATATGAATGCTGCAAGAAAAAATAATAACAATCAGAGTTAGCCAAAATAGAAGAAGAAGACAACCTCACAAGTTTTTTTGTTATATTCGACTTACCGGTGAAGATACGGGTGTTGCCGAAGCTGCCACAAGCTTCTTATGAGAGCAAGCTCCTCATGCTTGAATGGCCAATTGTACTCAGCTACACCCACAAATTCACTTGCATCACTAATTGCAAATACCAAAAACAAATCTTCAATTATATTTGGGGGATTATCATTAATTCATTATTGCATACCCTTCTGGTTTATCAGACCAGAGTAATAATAGTACAGCTTTGGCATGGAGAAGCTGATGAAAAACCATGCTCCAATGCAAACAATGATTCCACGTCAAATTTTTAGATAGCCATAAACTTCATTAATTTGGTATATCAGAATAATCATAAACCAAAATGTACAGAGTCTCCATAGGGTTATAATGTGGCCATGCTCAGCTCCAAGGAGGAGCAATGGAGCTACCTGCAGTCAGAAGAAAAGCATGCCTCAAAGTTCTCCATTCTGTTATCATCATCAACCGATAAGTAACGCATTATATTTCCGGTATAATTATCGGTATTTGATTCATCAATCAATTAAATCAGATTGGTAACCCTTTCAACTTAGTTTTCTCCATTCACAATGTCAATATCCGAACTCTTGACTTTGCTTAAGGGACATAGCAGCTCATCCTGCTAGACCAATTGGTTGATGGTAGTAACACATTATTTCTGGCGTACTCCCATTTTAAAACACTTTTCCCAATGAAATGTTGAATTAAAATATTAGATCTCAGAGATGACACAACAATGGAATATTGCGTTTAGTTTTTCACATGGCCACCCATGTGAAACATCAACTTGAGTGAAAGAAGAAAGAGAATAGCATTGTAACCCAAGTTCATCCTATTTCATTCATGCAATCAGATTCAGAAGTAATTTCTGGGGTTTAATTCAACACAACTTGTGGAATGAGTAGGCATAATCATAGAAACAGATGATCATGCTGTTATTAAGGGAAAAGTTGATTGGTTAACACCCAAGTTAACCAGCAATTGAACTTGGTTATGGAATCCCAACGCCTTGTTCTTGATCACACCACCCATCTCACTTATTTTACTGCTTCCTGCCATGCCTGCAGCAAAAGGCTTTAACCCTCGCCAGGCCTTGTTGGAGAAGACAAGACTCGACAGCAAAAGTAATGCGAAGCCAGTTCTTCATTCCCACTGCTATCCCTGCATCATTAATTCTTTGTTTCTCAATCTCGGCAATGAAAACAACAGAGAAACTCCAATCTTACCTGGTAGAATAATGACTGATTCTTCTTTAGCTAACTTCAAGCAGAAATCCATATCATCATTTATGTCCTCCAACATTGACAGATTCAGCTTCACCTGCAACAAAAGCTTAAAAATAAAACTGATATTCCAATTTCTTCAGCAAAGATCATTAACATCCAGCAATGCTCCTACCATTACGAACATCGACCCTTCCGGTTTCTTTGGACAAGTTAAGCAAGGTATCTCCTCAATCCTGTTATAGCATATATCAGCACCTTCCCTAAGCAAGCAAATAATCTTTGAGAAAAACTCCTCCTTTGTGTTCTCAAGGATTTGAGGAATGGCTGCCTGATTCATAAAATTCAATTACAAGACATTGATCCGAAGTACAGGGGAATGGTTCAAAGTGAACTTTTACATGTTGATTGTCAAACCTGGATAAATGTTGCTGGATCCGAAGAAATATTGAGGTATCCTACGATCGAATCGATTACCTGATAAGAGCAAGTGGAGATATATCCCAGCATTAGTAAAATTGAGCACCGTGTATCTTAAACAAGAGAAAGATTAAAGAATTGAGCCAACCCCAGATTTTTGAAGAATGCCATTAGGATCACTTGTGACAAGCCACCCTAGGCGCCAACCAGGAACAATCCATCTCTTTGATAAAGACCCCAGTGTGAGAACAGGCACGGTTGATCCGAATACTCGCATCGGCACATACCGAGTGCTTCCGAAGGCGATACCGTCATAAGCTTCATCAGAAATGATTAAAATCCCAACCTTTCTTGCTGTCTCTGCAACCTTGTTTAAATGTTCATAGCTGAAGACATTTCCACAAGGGTTGCCTGGGTTTATAATAACCATGGCCACAGTATTCTCATCTGCAAGAGTCTCTACAGCATCAAGATCAACCTCCCAACCTTTTTCGGGAAGAAGATCGTAATGACGCATTTCGAGATGGTTATAAGCACACCAAACTTCATAGTATGGGAAGCCTGGCCGAGGAAGCAAAATATTGGCACCGGGGCGGGAAAGAACTGTTGTTACAATTTCTATTCCTTGTTTACTTCCGATTGTTAGATAAACATCATCCGGCGATAATTTGTACGGAAGGTCACGGCTGAGGTGATCTGCAATTGCCCTGTTGAGATCCAAACCGGACAAAGTTGATCACCGTTCATAAACAAACTTCAATAATAACTTTTAAAGTTTAGTTTAGAATCGGAGTCTGACCTTCTTGCCGGAAGAATACCAACGGTGGGGGCATAACAATTATGCTTACCCGAACGTATGGCGTCAACGATGGCGTCTTCAGCTGCGGGAGTAGTCCTGAAGCTTGGAAAATTTGAGGGGTCGCCACGACCGAGGGGAACGACCGAAGAGCTGTTATCTTTGTTGATGTTGGCCATTAACAGTTTGAGAGCGCCTCGCACGGTGATGATTGGCGGCGCGTTCAGCTGATCTCGCTTCCCTTGGAAACCCCATTTCTTTGCTTCAACCTCCATCTTTTCTCTCTTGTTGCTGCAGCGGAGTCCGGAGTTGAACTCAGTGGAACTGTTCGGCTTCAACTTCGGAGGAACCAATCTTTTACTCAAATCTGCCACTTTTTCAAAGCACCATCCTACAATAATATTTCTTTTAAATGTATCAATATATTTATTAAATTATGTGTATGTGAATTTGATTGGCTAATACTTAATCAATGAAGCAACATAATATTAAAACGATACCAAAAAGATTAGCATGATTAATTCCCTCACTGACCTCATGATTAAGGGATGAGGTGAACAACTACTACACCATATCTTATGGTTAGAGAAGTGCAATAATTGGAAAAATAAAATTTTCAGCTACAACATTTAAAGAATTTCAACAATTTGAAAGCAAATCAATGTATTAATTGAATTTAAAATTTAGAAGAGAAAACTATTTTCAGTTTTTCAAAATTCTAAAATACTTTTAATGAAATATTTTTTAAATTTACTCATATTTTCATTTTTATTATCTATAATTTATTTTTGAAATTTTTAAATCAATAGATTTTCTTATATAAAAATAAAGGTTGAATCCACCATGTACCTCGTTAAAACTCCATAAACTTAAATAGGAGAAAAGAGTACACAGTAAATTTTCCAGAAAGATCACAGACACCGTGACAACAAGCTTATTAACAGTACAAAAATTAACCTACATTCGGATCAAACTGCTTCTCCCTATTAACAAAAGACTCAATACTGCTAGGAGGAGAATCAAAAAGTAACACTCCTATCGGAGCATTGCGTAATAAAGCTGTCAAAGCATCTGTAACCTTATTCATCTCTCTAGAAATTCTACGAATCACACCTCCTTTTCTATGGTCAACAAGCTGTCAATATTATCAACGAAAATATTGCCCGGCAAAGCATTCGATAAACCAATAAATTTCTTTAATGGAGGAAAAAAGAATTAACTTCTATTTTTCAAAATCAAAACGCAATCTCTATTTTTCAAAATCAAATTAATGAGTCGATTGCATCAAATATTTCCAGGCTGTTGTTAGGATTCTGAGTTGACTTCTAAATTATAAAATATTAGTAGTGTACTAATTAAGTTATTGTATCGGTCTAACTGGCTTTAAATGCTAGTTCGAATATAAAAATAGTATACGTGAGAAACGTTGATTAAATTATAAACACATATATACATATACATATATATATAGAATGACAACTTAAATATGACCTATTAAAAAAACAAAAAAAGGCGATAAAAGCTATTTTCCTAACACATTAGATTTAAATTATCAAAATGTACTATGTACACACGAGTTTACAATTTAATATGTGCATTTTAATTGTCTCAATCATATATTTTTAATATTTTGGTGTGATTATATGGTAGTATTTATTTTTTTACTTTTAATTATTTGAAAATGCACATACCGTGGTGATAAACTGCTTGAATCTGAATCTTCTAAAATAACAACGCTCCCTTTTTCACTGTCTACTCAATGAGTTCTCAATCATATTTAATTTGTCATTTAACATCCAAACTAATAGCTAAGTTGATAGAAAAACCTGATTGATATATTGTTTATATTTTAAAACTCGATTACAATGTTTTGAAGCTTGAGTACCGACTTAGGGTTCAAACAATAGTTTGAGGACGTTTGTTGAATTTAGCCACAAAATTTTAACTTAAATGTGTAATCCTCAACCTTCCTACTTTAAAAAACAATCAAGCAATATCCATGGGCGAAGCCACGTGAGGCTGGCAGGGCCAGAACCCAGTAGTCTATCCTTATGATCTAATTTGTTTTAATTTGCCCTTATAGAATTTTAAATTACATTTTATTTTATTTCTTTTAATATTATAGATTGATTGTTGTCTTAGTGATAGAGTGTATATGAAATTGAGTTTATTTTACTTGAAGTTAGTGAATCGAATTTGATTGATGACGTTTTTCAATCTTTTATTATTTTTAGGGCTTAGGTGTAAAAAGTCATTGAACTTTTGAAAAAAAAAATCAATTAAGCAGTTGAACTTTTTTTACACCCAATTAAGCTCTTAAACTAAGAAATTAAATTAATTAAGCTCTTTGACCATTAAATCTTGACAGTTTTTTCTTTAGATATTACTGACACATAATACACTATAGTTCTATAATGTTGCATTTACATAATTTTTTTTAGAATTTTATACGTTGATATTTTTTCTTTAGATATTAAGCTTTTTGACCATTAAATCTTGACAGTTTTTTCTTCAAAAAATATTTTTTATATTTATATGTTTTTTAGATTTTTTAGAATTTTTAAACAAATTTTAAATAAAAGTATTTTTTTTTTTTAAATGTCAAGTCGAGACACTATTACACAACGTACCGCACCAACAGAACAAAAAAAAACAATCAAGATTTAATGGTCAAAATTTATTCAAAGGCTTAATTGGGTGTAAAAAATTTAGGGGCTTAATTAAATTTTTTTTAAAATTCAAAGACTTTTTATATCTTTATATACTTTTTTATTTTTGGTTTCATTAACCTTTAATTCCTGGGTTCACCCTTGACAATATTGATAGCAGGCCGACTGATAGTGATGTGGCCTAGTGGGACCATGGTTCCAATAAAAATATTAAAATTTGTGGTAAAATTATTTTTGAACCATTTAAAAATATATAATTTATTATTTGTCTTTTTAATTTAAAAAATTTTAAATAATTCTCTCAATAAATAATAGGCTGGTATTACAAATAAGTATCTAAAGTATCAATTTTTTCATTTAAGTTCTTGAATTTTTTTGTCAAAATAAATTCCGAAAGTATACTTTTTGGTCAAAATAAGTGCATAAAGTACATTTTTCATCTAAGCTCCTAAAAGTTGACATGTGACAACGATTAAAAAATATATTAGATGTCTATTTTGACAAAAAAAATTATTTTAGTTACTTATTTTAACGAAAAATATTTTAAGTACCTATTTTGATAATAAAAAATACTTTATGTCTTTATTTTAACCAAAAAATACCTAAATACCTAAATGCTAAATGAAAAATGAAAAATAACAGTATATATTAAATACTTACTTATGATATAAACCTAAATTAGGCAGCTTATCGTTAGGCTAAAATTAGGCGCATTCTTGTGTAGCTATATAAATTATTACCATTTTAGTAAAGATTTATATAGGATGAATAAAAAATTGTGTAACTACATAATTATTGTATAACTACAAAAATCTTTACCATTTGTGTAACTACGTAATTATTTTGTAACTATACAAATCATTACCAGTTTTATAAAAAAAATGTGTAACTTGTGCCTAATATTAGCCTAATGGTAAGAGTGCTTAACCCTAGAAGCTCCCTTATTTTGGTCTTTCAAAAGTTTTAAAACTAATTATTTTTTTTTTGAAAAGAAAATAGGCCTCATCAAACCCCATAAGTGTATATAGAAGAAAAAATATCCGAAATTTTATTCATTAAATCTATCATATTGTAATAAAATGGTCATTAAATTAATCAAATTATTAAATTATATTATAATTTTCAATGATCATTTTGTAACAGTTCAATAAATTTAATAACAATTTTATAACTTTTAAAAAATTAATGACCAAAACAATTATTTTTTTCATAATTCAGTGACTATTTGTATTTCTTACACATTAAAATATTAAACATGATTGGAGATGATGGATTGAGTATAATTTTTAATAGAGATTGGATCAGAGGAAAATATTAATTTGATTAAATAAAAAATCTATACCAAACAATATTATATATTATGATTATAGCATATAGTTGTTGGGTTTATATTTTACTATTTTTGCCTTTTTAATATGAATATGAATCATGAATCCATGTAATCTTACCTACTCCAATTAAATTTAATTAATGCATTGAATTTATTGAGTGGTCTCAACTCTCAACGATAAAGGATTGTGTTATTTCTCTTAGATGACCTGAACTCAAGTAGCGTAATTTACTGTTGGGTGTGCCTTTTTAAAAGGAATACTGATTCGTTCCATTTATTTTTCTTATATTTTTTCTCGATTTTCATAGATTGAGAAAATGCATGTAAGATAATATTATTTCACAAGAACCTAAAATTGACTAGATCAAAGATAAAAGATATTGCATCATTACAAAATAACATAATTTCTGGGGTTTAATTCAACACAACTTGTGGAACTTCCTTGTTTAAACTTTATTGACGAGATCAAAGTGAAGTAGTTGACCACAAAAACCCAGTTCTAGCCTATTGGAATGAGTAGCATGAACATATAAACAGGAGATCATGCTGGTATTAAGGGAAAAGTTGATTGCTTAAGACCCAAGTTAACCACCAAACTGAACTTGGTTATGGGATCCAACTCTTATTTTACTGCTTCTTGGCATGCCTGCAGCAAAAGGCTTTAACCCTCGCCAGGCCTTGTTGGAGAAGGCAAGACTCGACAGCAAAAGTAATGCGAAGCCAGTTCTTCATTCCCACTGCAATCCCTGCATCATTAATTCTTTGTTTCTCAATCTCGGCAATGAAAACAACAGAGAAACTTCAATCTTACCTGGTAAAATAACCACAGATTCTTCTTTAGCTAACTTCAGGCAGAAATCCATATCATCAGTTATGTCTTCCAACATTGATACATTCAGCTTCACCTGCATTTGGAGCTTGTAAGTACAAATAGTTTACCGGTTTCTATTCAGCATGGATCGTTACCGTCGAATCGAATAATTCCCTTACCATTACAAACATTGATCCTTCTGGTTTCTTTGGACAAGTTAAGAATGGTATCTCCTCAATTCTGTTGTAACATATATCAGCACATTCCCTAAGCAGGTAGATAATCTTTGAGAAGAATTCCTCCTTTGTATTCTCAAGGATTTGAGGAATTGCTGCCTGATTCATGAAATTCAAGTACAAAGTGAACTTTTAGATCTATTGGCTTAACAAGAGTATGTTGATTGTGAAACCTGTATAAATGTTGCTGGATCAGAAGAGATGTTGAGGTATCCCGTGATCGAATCGATTACCTGATAAGAGCCGGTGAGATCGATAATTAACGAATTCGACATGATCAAAACTTTCAACCAAAGAAAGATAAAAGAATTAGAGGCCAACCCCAGAGTTTTGAAGAATGCCATTGGGATCACTTGTGACAATCCACCCTAGGCGCCAACCAGGAACAATCCATCTCTTTGATATAGACCCCAGGGTGAGAACAGGCACGGTCGACCCGAATATACGCATCGGTACATACCGAGTGCTTCCGAATGCCAGATTATCATAAGCTTCATCAGCAATGACCAAAATCCCAAGCTTCCTTGCTGTCTCTGCAACCTTGTTTAATTGTTCATAGCTGAAGACATTTCCACAAGGGTTGCCTGGATTTATAATAACCATGGCCACGGTATTCTGGTCGGCAAGAGCCTCAACAGCCTCAAAATCAACTTCCCAACCCTTTTCAGGAAGAAGATCATAATGACGCATTTCGAGATGGTTATAAGCACACCAAGCTTCATAGTGCGGGAACCCTGGTCTCGGAAGCAAAATATTGGCGCCGGGGCGGGAAAGAACCGCCGTGACAACTTCAATCGCTTGATTAGCTCCAACCGTTAGATAAACATCATCCGGCGATAATTTGTAAGGAAGCTCACGGTTGAGGTAATCTGCAATTGCCCTGATGGAATTCAAACCGAACAAAGTTTATCACCATTAATGAACAAACTTCAATAATAGCTTTTTAAAGTTTGGTTTAGAATCTAACCTCCTTGCCGGGAGAATACCAACGGTGGGCGCGTAACAATTATGCTTAGCCGAGCGTAGGGCATCAACGATGGCATCTTCGGCCACCGGGGTGGTCCGGAAGCTGGGGAAATGAGAGGGGTCGCCACTACCAAGAGGAACAACTGGAGAGCTGTTATCTTTGTTGATGTTGCTTCTTATAAGGTTGAGACATCCTCGGACGGTGGTGGCTGACGCTGCGTTCAGCTCCGGCTTCCATTGGAAACCCCACCTCTTAGCTCCGGTCTCCATCTTTCTCTTGTTGTTGCTATGAAGTGCCAATATTTTAAGTTTTACACAAAACAAAGGCAATTGATTTGGAATGGAAACCGTCTACCAAAACTATGCTCTTTTCGTGTCCCATTAAAAAAATATTGTATATTTTAAGTTTAAAGTGTGGAGTTTATGATTATGGTTTAAAGAATTAAGAGTATTGTATATTTTGACCGTGTAAGACTTAAAGTTTAGGATGTAGAATTTAAAGTCATAGTTTAAAATTTAATTTTTTAATATTTTTTATGAGGGTAGAAAGAGTCATGATTAGCAGCAAATGATTTTTGTTCATTAATGGATGAAAATGTTTGCTCAAAACTATGCCTCTTTTGGTACCATATTTAAATAGGATTTGAAGTTTAGGGTTTAAGGTTAGAATTTATAAAATTAGAGGTAAGTGTATTTTTTAGGGTATAGAGTTTAGGATGTGAAATTTAGGGTTAGTGTTAAGAATTTAATTTTTTTAATTTTTTTTAGTGTGGAGCATATCCAATATATTCAGTAAGTAATAGATATACACATTTTACAATTTGATTCTAAATTTTAAATATGTTTCAAATCAAATTGAATTGACATTCCACACAATCCTCCAGTTAAGTTGATTGAATGGTCTGATTGATATATGATATATCATTAATATTTAGAGAGATTTAATGAGAATATTTTAAAGTGTGAATTAATTAAAAATTTGAATCATAGTAACCAATAATTGTTGGGTTCATTGGTAAGTCACATTGCACTTTCAATAAGAAGATATGAGTTCGAAATTTGAAGATGACATTATTGAAAAGAGCAGTCTCGCACCCCGAACATGAACCGTAAGACGTACATACATATAACCGAGAAAGGAAAAAAAGAAAATTTGAACCATACTATGCCAGATATTTGGTTAATTGACCAAAAAAAATTAACTACTTTAATTCTTTAGATGCGAATCAAGCAAAATTGATACACGACAAGGATCGATTATTTAACTTAAATCTGTCATGTGTAGTATAATATTTTGTTTATATATTATTAAATTCAAAATTTTACTGGATTACTAGGGAAAAAATTAAAATATTGGATAATGGGTTGGTTGGAAATGATGGGTTGGTCTAAGTATTATTTTTAGGCATAATGGCTTCATAACATTTGATTTAATGATTAGTTTAATCTTTAATTTTAAAGTTCCTTTTAAAATTAAAATAAATTTTAGTTTAATAAAAATTGTTAGTTTACTAATGATTAATGTTTGTCGCTGACGTAATAGTTTTAGTGTCTATAATATTGACGTAAAACTGTCACATGTATATAACTAATGATGTGACATATGTCATGTGTACATAATAATAACATTGTATATAACACGTATACAAAGTGATGATGTGAAATGTATCACATTAGTAAAAATATTTATTTATTTATTTATTTAACTAAAATCATCATCTTGTTGATGGAAAATATATATTAAAATCAATATTATATTTTATTATTTTTGTTTATGCATAATTGACTTGTTATAGAATAGGGGATGCCAATGACAAATATGTTGTTGCATGAAAGAAAAGAGACACGAAGATTTTAACGTGGAAAAATGTAATCGAGAAAATGCGCATAAAGTAGATGAGAAATTTTAATTACGTCGAAAACAACAAGGATGCAATACGATTTGTGACTATGTACGATTTGTGGTTAATCTACCATATTCTAACCCTAAATTTCAGTATTTGTATAAATATATATATTTGATTACAAAAGAAATTTGTAAGAAAATTTACTCAAAGTGAATTTTCTACTTTAAATGAAAGTATAATTGTAAAAATATAGTCTTGTATGGATTTGAGGTGTGCGGCAAAGTCTATAGTGCGAGGGCTCTGGCTTCGGAACTTCAGTCGAGTTCTGTAGTGAATGCGAAGAAAGCGAGTTGAAATTCACAAAATAGATTGCACTATAAACTTTTTAAGACGGGTCAATACAAAATTTTGTCACAAACACTAACATAAATATATATTTTTTTAAAATAATATTGCTTTAATTAATTTTACTTATAATTTATTTTTCTTATTTTTACTTAAATATACATAAGAATCAATATGATGGATGGATGGAAGATGAGGGTGAGGGTGTATGGTGTATGGTGCATGTATTTTCATGATTTAATATTTTAGATGAAAACATTCTCTATAAAAATGCATATAAATCAATTTGTTGAAAAACTTGTCGTAATAAGAAGAAAATTAGACAGAATCTAACCTTAAAATTGAATAAAAAAATCTAACAAAATAACATGTAAAACAAAGCCAGCAGTGGGATGTTTTTTATTCAGCAGGTCTATTATTTGTAAGTTACCTCGGTTCACGGACTTGAAAATTAGGGTCCGGTCCAAATATTGTAAAGATGGGCCGCTCTGTTAAGCTGAACCATCATATTTGGTCTCGGCTCAGCCACTATACTAGATCGGAAGGCAAACCAATCAGATCTTCCATTTTCAATACAATCTGTTGAGCTATGGTTCAATCACGCATGCATCGGTTGTCTCAATTCATGAACCGGTTCAACCATTTCTCAAGTAGTTTAACAGTAACATGGTTCAAATGGGGAGGTTAAATGATTGGATTTGTTGGTTCTCAATTTCAGGAGTACGAGCAAGCAATACTTGTTTGTTCACTGAAAAAGCCTCATCAACCTTCTGAATCAAGTTGTTGGACTCCCCCTCTTCTCTTCTTTGTTAAAACCAATTGTGATGTTGTCTTTGATAGCAAAACGAAAAAAGCTACAGCGGCAGCTATTGCACGAGATAACGCGAGATTCGTTATTCAAACAATTTCCGCACATACACTTGCACCCTCTGCAGTGGTGCCAGAAGCTTTTTCCATTCGGCTGGGACTCTCTTTGGTGTCCCTTAAAGGCTTCTCTGACATTATTCTTGAGGAAGATTGTCAACCTGACATTGAGAGGCTAAGCTCAGGATCTCTATCTGATTGGACCTCGTCAGCTATTGAAGAGGACATTCGATCAGAGATGTTGTCTTTTGCTTCTTGCTCTTTTTCTTTTGTTCCTAGATCTTATAATTGGGCGACGGATTGACTGGCTAAATTCAGGGACAAATTTTGTGAAGGCCCTTTGACCCCCTACAACTTGATATATATTTGTAACTTCTTTTCGTGATATGATATTTTTTTTTGTTGATCAAAAAAATTCAACTGATTAATTGATCCGATTTCGACAATATTAATAATAAAGAATATATAATAATATTTTGTCAAAGAAATTTTACCTTAACGGTAAGATATAAATTATGGAATGCATCATTATATTACTTATTAATCTCTCGAACCCAACAAGTGATTCACGTGGAAAAATATACTATGTTCATCATTAAATCGCTTTATCTGTATTATATATTTATATTGTTAAAGATTAAAAATATTTAGAAACAAATATTATCTTGTAAATACTATTAAAAAAAACTTATTGATCTCCCGCAATCATTTTCTTTATAGTAAAATTGAATTGAATTGAATTGGTTACGCCATAGCCCATACGAATAAAGTACGGCTCCTAACATCACGCCATGCTTGGCTTTCCATTTGCAGCTGAATTTACTTTACTTGACTCTCTCCAACTAAATTGCGACAAAATTCAACTCTATTCTTGTAGCCTTTTGCTTTTGTTTTTGTTTAGGCTTAGGCCTTATGTTATTGGTCTCCGTCTCACTGCCGAGATCCTTGGCTGATGGCTCCTCTGCAAAATTCGATGATCGATATTTTCGACACATTGAATTGCAAGGGCCTCGGCTAATGCTATCACCGCGATCATTTAATGAGCTTCACATGCTACTAGATTTAATCAAATTCAAGTGCTTTAAATATATTTGAAATTTGAAAATTATAAAATATAAATTGCATAATTTTATATTATATTAATTCTTACACTTTATATATTGATTTTTGTAATTTTATATAAAACATATGTTTTTAAAAAAGTTAAAATTGAATTATACAATTCTTTGGGAAATGATTATTTTATTATTATAATTGAATACTCTTAAGGTAATTATAAGATATTATTTGTTCATACTTTTTTTAACTCTTTGATAAGGTTCACACACCTTGCAAATAAATATACTTGAACTCGTTTTTTTAGAATGAACATCATTATCTTTTACACTAAAACTACTCGTTGAGTTCAAAACTACCTTATTATTACATTATTTTTTAATCTTTGAAATGTTTAGAGATAGAAGGATTAATTTTTATCACTTTGAGGCCAAGACCATTGTGTGCCCTATCTTCGTCTCTGTTCACATCAAAATAAGTAAAATACTAAAAAAAATTGTGATAACATTTGATTGAATAGTTACTTTGATCTATATTTTTTGAACCAATTTAACCCAACGTTTCGTTTTTGGTCAAAATGACACATCCGCAGATGAAATTGTTAGTCAACTGATAATAAATAGTTTGAAATGACGTGACAAACATACATGGCATTGCACGTTGCGATAGCAGTGTCGTATAAACAAATATGTTGACTTTACATAATACCACAATAGTCAAAAAAATATTTCTATAAAACTGTATAAAGTATAAAATATTTTTTCCTTCGGATGTGTCATTCTATCAAGTCATTTATTGTTAGTTGACTAATAGTTTTCATCCGCAAATGATTATTTTGACCCAAAATAAAACGTTGATGGTTAAATTAGTTAATTTTTTCAAAATTATTCAGTTAAACGTTATGATATTTTTTTGCTATATGCCTAATTAATAAATAAGTAGACGTAGGAGAAAGGAGGAGGATATATTTGAGTAATATATTTTAAAATTTAGAGCATATTATGAGGACTAATGACTGAATTAACTCAATTCCACTCATATAGAGGATAGAGTTAGGGAGATGTGCAGTCAATTAGGTGTTTGACTGAGGGCGCCGCCCAAGTTAGGAGACAATGTGATTACGTTGTATCAGTGTACGTGTCACGCGGAGATTTCGAGACAAGCGGCGAGGTGGTTGATGTTGTGCCGGCTTTTGCACTCACCGCTTTGCATCCCCATTCACGCTTTTACCTTCTTCAGTGGATTCCACTCTCCACTTAATTTATTATTTAATGCTAATTAATAAATCTACTAGGATATTTGGGTTGCTGTGGCGCGCGTGTTGAGAACGACCATTTTGCAGAAGTGGGGAACGGTGACAAGCTTCTTCGGTGCTTTTAAGTGATGACTGATGACCAATTCAAGCAACTGACCGTATCAGTTAATATTCGGAATTCACTTTCTTACACCGACAGTTAAAGAGAGAGAAACTAAAGCCATGGATAAACGACACGTGTCTGTTAGGAGCTTCTGTCATCCGCTCCTGGTACTATAATAAGACTGATCCACACGCGTTTGACTCAAAGCAAATTAAACCTAAAGGAAAAAGAAAGTTGGTGTTATGGCTCCCAAAGACAAAAATGAAAGCAAAAGCTTGAAGAAGGCAAATGGAAATGGAAATGGAAATGTTAGCAGCAAAGAGGTGCATTTTAGGGGAGTAAGGAAGAGGCCATGGGGTAGATACGCTGCTGAGATCAGGGATCCCGGCAAGAAGAGCCGTGTTTGGCTCGGTACTTTCGATACAGCTGAGGAAGCCGCCAGAGCTTACGATGCGGCGGCGCGTGAGTTTCGTGGACCTAAGGCTAAGACCAACTTCCCTTTACCGGATGAAATGAACAGCTTCAACGTTTGTAACAACAAGGGCCAGAACCAGCAGAGCCCTAGCCAAAGCAGCACGGTCGAGGAATCGTCTAGCCCGACGGTGGAGCGTGGGGTCAACAGCGTCGCCGGTGCTGTTGCCAGATTCCCCTTTCCGTACCACCACCAGCAGCTGGCTATGGCTGGTGGGTTTGCAAAGGGTAGGCTCGGCGGGATGAGTCAGACTCAGTCGCGGCCGGTTCTCTTTTTCGAAGCGTTGGGGGGAGCTGAAAGTGTTGCTCGGGTTTTTCCTGTTCGGTTTGAGCCGGTTGGAGTTCAGTTGGGTTTAGGATTTCCAGGCGTTGCCCGAAGTGAACCGGAGTCTTCATCCGCCGTTCCTTGTAAGGCAAGGATATCAGGCCATGTCCTTGACCTCAATCTTCCTCCTCCGGTCGATGCTTGATAATTTGCATCTTTTTACGGCATCGTCTTTTATGCCAAAAGGAACTGATAGTAATCCGGGTTTTTTTTTTTTTTTTGCTTTTAGCGACGGTTTATCCTTAATCCGATGTAAATAATTTACGGCAAAAATCGGTGTTTGGTTTTAGCTACCGAGAGGATAATAGTATACATTCTCTCGGATGTTTTTGGTGTAATCCTCTCATTCAAATTAACCATTATTTTATTTCAAGATACAATTTTGAATTCAAAATCTTATTTTTTCTCATTTTGCTGTACTTTATGCATTTGATCGTAAAATTATATAACCCAATCACTCGAATAGGATTGAAATAACCAGAAAATGACTCGGGGGTTTTCTTTACCCACAAATTCATACTAATAGTGGCGATGTATAGAAAAGGAAACGGGAAAGCTCCTGTTGAACGTAAAATATGCAGCGATCTGGCGAATTGTGTGCGTCACCGACGGTAAAATAACAGTTAAAAAATTGAAGAAGCGAAGAAGGCGGGCCCTGCAGAGAAGAATACCGTGTTGACACTTGACGGTAAAATAATAGTTAAAACATGCATTTGATTTATGGTAATAACCGGCAGGCGGCAGATAGGTGTATTTTCTTTATCGTGTTTAACGATTTTAGTAAAACTTAGTTACGCTGCAGCTGAACCGATTAAGATTAAAAATGTACACAATTTTTAAAAATCAAAATTTAAAAGTTTAGTTACATTGAAATAATTCGAGAGATCTAAAATAAAAAATACTAGTATTATTTTATTTTGTATGTGATTGAATATAATTTATGTTTATTGATGTAAGCGTTTGATAATGACGGCCACGTGTATTTTTATTACATCTTGGCCACCAATAAATCATTATTTGGATTAATCTATTTTGTGTTAGAAACAGGGTTTTCTAGTGAAAAAGCTTGTCTGTCTTTAAGTTGTTGGACAAACAGTACAGTGGCGGCAGTGGCGGGTAGCGGATAAAAAGGGCCCCACGCGGAAACCAAAGAGCAGCACGTCAGTCGGACACTCGGGAACGGGACCGCTTTCGATTTCGAAAAAACGCTTCCCCTGTCGGTCCCGCTCTTCGTCGGCGAAATCTGTGGAGTGGATTTCGCACACCTGTTCCGTGATGATACCCTAATTACGCGCTATTTCAATAATTATCGTCTTCATTTCATTTTTGGTGGTACATGGATTAGGGATGAACTGGGCTAAACCAACCGAACGAACACGAATAAAGAGTCTTTATGTTCGTTCGTTTAACTTTAACCGAACAAATGAACGAACACGAACATAAACGAACACAAAATTTCTTATTCGTGTTCGTTCGTTTAAATGGTAAACGAACATAAGTGAACATAAACGAACACAGACAAACATATATAATTTGTTAAATATTTAATATTTTTGGTTAGTTTGATTAATTCAGTTAATTAACCAATTTTAAACCAAATTAATCGATAATTAAAATTTGAAAAAACTCTTAATCATTAGCTGAAACCTAAAATTATCTAATAGATTAAACAATTTTATTTTGGTTCGGTCGGTTAGTTCGGTTTAACCGAATAATGAACACTCCTAGACATATCTGAATAAATTTAAATGAACATAAACGAACGGATTACCAAACGTTCACGAACATAAATGAACAAACAAGCTCTTTGTTCGTGTTCGTTCATTTAATTAAACGAACAAAAAATATTTTTCAACTTCGTTCATTTAATAAATAAACGAACTTCCTACCGAACGATTCGCTGAACGTTCGGTTCGTTTACAGCCCTAGTATGAACGGTCGTTTTTGTTAGTTTTGAATTATTTTTTAATAATTCGGTGGCGGTGTTACTTTTGGTTTGCTCTCGTGGCGCGTGGGGGTGCAAAAGTAGAGAGAGAAAGAACGATGGGCGGCACGTGAAGGGGAGCGGTTGAGTACGGCGCATAGAAGCCGCAGAAAAAAAGAGAGGTAAAAGCCGTGACGTGCCGAAGTGTGAAAAGCCCGAGAGTCATAAAGCATGGCCGCCGCTGTAGGCATATTTTGTTTGTTTTTTGGGGTCATTTTCTGGGTAGTTGTTCAGTGGGGTCGGTGCCCTTTATTTTTGTTGTTGCTTGTTTGCGAGCCAAGTGTCTCCGGCACGTCAAACGCAACCGTCAATAATAAGGAAATAGCAAGACAAAATAGGTGAGTCGGGTGCTTTAGGCGGCTATTATGACTCCGTTCTCTAATATATTTATTTTGGCCTGAGTGGTGTAACTCGACCTTATAATCTATTGAGGGTTATTTAAAAATGTTAAAATTTAAGGATCAAAATATAATTTTATTATTATTATTCTGGTTTGTTCTTTTTTATTTTTTAAAATTTGTGGGGTCGTGACTCCTATGATCTCCATTGAGAGATTCACAATCTAAGTATTAAGAATTTAATTCATATAAGATGAAAAGGAATAAGCATTTTTGATCATTCGGTATACTAGATGATCTCATTCTCTATTATTTTTAAACTATAAGTATTTTTAATTTAGATTGAACAAATCTATTGAAAAGTATTTTTTATTTTTATTAAAAATGTTTTTGAGTAAAAATTTATTTTTTTATATTTTAAAATTAATATCTAAAATTACCAACAAGGGTTGGTCCTAGTGGTAAGCAGCTTGGTTCTGCTTAAGCGTGTCTCGAGTTTGAGGCGTTTTGTATACAAAAAAATTCTTGTTGGGAAGACTCACCCACAAAAATCAGATGTATAACGTAGGTCAACTCGAATTAATCAGGGTAAAGCCTTGAAAACCGAAAGGGCAACAAAAAAATATATCTAAAATTAATATTCTATCTATTTACAAGCAAATTTTTATAATAATACTGAACGTTTAAATTTTTATAATAATATTAACCAATAAGTCAATAACCTCACTTATTGGATACTTCAGAAAATAAAATAAAAATTAAATGTTATTAAAACCATTACTCGATTAGGGTTTTGTCGTGGCCCTATGACAGAGAGGTGCCATGCCTTTTGTGGCGCACGGAGATTTTTAGCCAACTATTATCAATATCATGCTAGTTGTGCCTTGATTTTGAAATGCTAGTTTTATTCGCATCGATGAATAGGGTATTTTTTAACGAGTCTTGAATAAATGATGTCTGATATACAATACAGAGTTATCGCTGCATAAATTTCGAGTACCAGCTTCATCGCTTCTGTTTGTTTACCTTTAGATTATGCTCGTACAGGGACGGACGCATAGTTTTATATAAAAAGCAAATCTATAAAATGGAAAATAGTGGTTGAATTATGAGTGTTACATGTCCTTTAGTTCCAAGGCCATATGAAATAATGTTTGGTTGTTCGATTAATGAAAATAATGCTCTGCTTTTTAAATACCTATAGGAACACACATTTAAAAAGAAGGAAAAAATGAAGCCATGGATGTAATCTAAAGCAATTTGCATTTTTCTTATTTCCCATTTTGACAAGGCAATTAGTACTTGTTGAAGTTTATACAATTATACAATGAATACACAAGAATGTTGCCTACAGAGTGTTACAGTGTCAGTAGTGACGGTTTTAAAATTGCTCGTCTTGTATCTCAAGTCATCTTCTGAAAATGGAACCAGGCTCTGGGAATCTCCTTTTGACCTGAAAGAATACGGCTAAAAGTGATTCGGGTTGGTAGAACAAGATATAAAAACTTGGAAAATTTTACGAAAACGAAAGTTGGATGTACAAAGTTTACAAGATTCTGTGTAGGTTTGACAGAATACAAATCTGTCTCAGGTAGAAGTAAATATACTTCATCTCACAAGTCAAGATTGGCATCAAGTCATTACCTCAATGATGAAGTGGAAAATTTTCTTAAGCTGTTGGTAACGAACGGCGGCAAGTTGGGCATTCCATCTTTATATCCATCCACCGTTGCAAACAACCGGAATGAAAGAAATGATCGCACGGTGTTACCTGTTAGAGAAATGCAGTTTATATCGAGTTACGGTTCAAGAAAATGACCTCGAAGAGTGCCACCATTAAAGATAACAAAAAATACAACAGTATACCATGCAATCTCTTGAACGTTGTGTAAGATCGATGGAAGTCATACAGATGACACAGTCTGTCGTGTGATTTGTTTCTGGATCAAATCTTCTATAGTAGCTATATTTCTCAGGTAGTATCTGCAAACCAAATATTCAAAAGTAAAATCTTAATAACACGTATGTCGTATGAGTTTTGAGTTACCCCAGCGGAAAAACAAAAACAAAAAGGTAT
Organism: Hibiscus tridactylites; assembly: GCA_958450335.1. Classification (NCBI taxonomy): domain Eukaryota; kingdom Viridiplantae; phylum Streptophyta; class Magnoliopsida; order Malvales; family Malvaceae; genus Hibiscus; species Hibiscus tridactylites. The sequence continues at coordinate 88,949,288 of OY288281.1, forward strand.
ACATGAAGAGTATAATAAAACTGCATCTGACCTGACGAGGAATAAACCATCGAGATCCAAGATAGTGCTGAAGAAGAAGAATGGAAGCTTGAAGTCCAACGAATACACACAAACAGATACACCAGCTCTTGTCTGGCTCAATTCGCATGAAGTTGTGAGGGCATCCAAATATATATAATGGGATTGCTAGCCGAGTAATACTCATGCCTAAGATGTAATGAGGATGCAAAGGTTTTCTTGAATCACGAATGACATTGGTGATTATCTGAGGTATCCAAAAGGAGTACAAAAGGAGAAGTATAGGCCGCAAAAAATTATGAAACTCGTACATGACCAAAATGCCTCCTAAAAGGATCCCGTCTGCAAATATTTTCACTAGTTAGATCAGATTAGCCCATCAACTTGACATAAATTTCATAATGTAAGAAAGTATCTGATTACAAAAGCATTTCATAGGATATAGTATCATAGAAAGGACATTGAGCAGCTAACATTGGGGACTAAAAAAATCCACTTTAGACTCTGATCTTTACCAGCAGTCAATAGAGACAAAACTAATGAATGTGGATGGTGGCGGGGTGAGTTGATGCAAGAGAAAGAGACCAGAATTATTTTTCTGTACTCCATACATCACTTCCGGCAAATCATATATATGTACAATAAATTCCTATCCACAAATGTAAAGGCATTTCTGGCACTTACAGAAACGGCTATATAGAACTGAGAGCTCACGCCTCATTGTCTCCCAACCTTCACCGTTACTCATAGGCCTACTTGCTTTCCATATTGCGAGAAGGTACCTCATCTCAAAAATGGAGAAGACTACAAACTTGAAGAATGCCGCAGTTGCAAAAGCATTAAATAAGGATTCTGTATAAAGAAATGCAACATGAACTTAGTAAGACATAGACCTTTGAAAGGAGCAGGGTTTCGATCAAAAAGAAAAGAAAAAGAAAGAAGCAGGGTAATAGAACAAATCCGCTGTTTTATGTTTAATCCATCGGCCTACCATCAGGTGCAGAGCAGATTCAAGGTGAACTTTCAAATGAAACCATTCACATCTGATACTGGACAATACTTGCCCACAAGTAAAAAGAATAATCTTTCAAATTCCTAGCATTCATTTTTAAACAGAGAACTATAATGCTCACAGTCTCCAATCTCCATCAAGTTCTAGTCTTGGGATCCGCATTCTGGTAGATGACTGAGGAATATTAGCATTTCTTAGGGATAGTTAATTAATACTCACCAACCAGTATTCCTGCAGTGAGATGTAAGAGGCAGAGATAAGCATCCATGATGGCTTGTTGACCAATCGTTAAAATTGAAACTTTCGCAGCCCCCTGATAAATAAGAGTAAAAACTGCTTTAATTAATCTCAATGAAGTAAGCTACAGATTAATGCTATACCAAAATATCGCATCCATACAAAATAAACTTGTTCCGTTGTCCTTTAGAATATATACTTTAAATTCTTACCGATTGAGTGTTGCTATGTTCCATTTGTCTAATTAACAGAAGGACTTGAAGGAAAGAGACCTGATAATACACAATTAAGGAATACAGGCAAAACAGGCCAGTGATATAGCATCAACAATGATGAGGGACGGCACATAAAGGATACGAAGGTGACCATTAAGGTGTAGTTCACTGCTTTATTGTAATAGACTTCAATGTTGACAGATGTCGCATTTAACAGTAAAGGTGAGAAACAATCTCCATCATCATCCACTGTAGGACTCTCCATCAATCCTTCGATGTGATAACGATCGTGATCTCCATCTATAAAAGGTCAAAGAACTTCGGAATTTGAATACTTATAATGTCATAGTAGATAGTACTATATGTTCCCAATAGACATTTATCATCAATGCAAGAACTATCTGGTAAGTTGCTCCCAGTTGATGCACATTCCAATGAGATTTTAAGATTTATTTTACTCAAAAAGATGAATGTGAGTGGCTAGATAAATAAAAGACCACTTCCCAGAACTGATGGACCTTTCTTAAATTAAATCATTACTAGTCCTTAGAACCAAACTGAATCCAGATAGGAAGGGAACCCAATTGTTTGCAATGACAAGAGATTAAGTCTATGAAGAATAAGTCGATATCTCTTCTTCAATTGCTTAATTTAATAGATTTTGGTTAAAAAAATTCCATACCCTGGTCAAGAAACAGACCAGAGAAGAATGTAATAGCATAAGAAGAGGATGCGGCATGATGAATGATCTAAGAAGTTGAGATGACTCAAGTACCATTTTGGCTTGATGAGATGCGCGAAACTTGGGCAGAAATTTCTATATTGCAATGTTTCTCCATCTCATAAATTGGTGCTGCAATAAAAGAAAACAGCATTCACTATATTGCAAAGTGCAAACTTAACTTGAGCTCAACCAGAGCAAAATAGTTATAACTTACAATTTTTTCTTCTCCATATTTTGTCACGTGGAGAATCTTGGAACACTTGAGATGAGAAAACTCCAAGCTGTTCAAGGAGTAAGGACATTGCAAGTTAGTAATCACCATCCCATAAATAAACATTTAACAAAAAGGACAACAGTGTCCACAAAACACAACAATAATTCAAACATACTAAAAAGCAACTTATGGACGTAGCCATCCAGAGCCTGCTGCAAAATACATAGCTACAAATACATATTCAAAATCTTGCAAGGCCCTAGAAAACTCAGGCAGAAGTGAAACATGAAAGGAAATTATCTCTTTCAACAAGGTATAAACTTTGTTTAAGTTAAAAACAAAAAATCTAATACATGGGAATTGGCCAAAAATACCATTACTTTAAAGAAAAGACTTGCGGGGACAAAAGCAAGAAACTAGCAGCATCATTATACAGGGTGTTCTGATTCAAAACCCATTCTCAAAGTCCATATGGTGTAGAATCAACATTAAATGCTAGTGCCAGCAACCTCTTAGCCTAGTGCCATGATTCTTGTCTTGTGTTCACGAGAGCTTGGGTTCAATCCCTAGCATCCCTACCCCCTTGTCCCAATTATCAAAAAAAAATGCTGGTGGACCACGAATGAGTACGATATGAAGCATTACCAAATGGTACGGGTTAGACAAAATATAATCTTCTTCCTGACTCAGCTCTCCCTCCTTGCCACTGCAATAGTGTGCCAGTAGAGAATATGTCAGATGAAACGCAAGGAGCATTCACAAAATGTCATCTTAAAAGAGCACATGAATGGAAGTGAGAAAGTTAACAACTATATTGCAATTGCCTTTTTTCGTGGGGGTAATTGGTTTGATTTGAATTCGGATCCCCCCTCCCACTTCTCCCAAAAGTTTCTCGAGTTCAATAGTATCACTAAAAAGTAGGTAATGATGGTTTGGAATACTTTTATCTCCACCCTTTTGTTGCAGCTAGTCAACTAATATGCATGCCTTAGTCAATCAATATCCAATCAAGCTGAAAGACATTTAATGAGCAATCAACATAATCAAGATTTACCTGTTAGCTACCATTCGAAGCTGTCTAAAAGGCCATATATATACACCCTCTACCCTTATTTGAGCACCACCAACATTGTGTTTGTTATCAAACACATCATGGAAAATAATTACACCCTGTTATGACCACCACAAATCAGAATCAGAGTCGGACAATACTTAAAAATGGTAAGATACAGCCTACATTACTTAGAAGATAATCTTTATAAAGAGAGTTCTACTTCTAACTACAAAGAATGGAATAAATATGATTACGCAAAAAACCTAAAGAGTATGTAAGAAAATCAAACTCAAGAAGATAGTCAGTCTATCATGAGTGTCACGGGATTTCTTATCACCAACAACCAAATCATGTCTTCAGTCTTCAGACCAACTATAAAAAAAAAAACATGTGTATATTTTGCATCTAAAACACAGTTCAATTGTCCTAACAAGTTCACTAAACAAGTAAAATAAGAGTGAACTTCCTTAATATGATGAAGAACCCCCTTACCTGAACATAATGTACACCAGTTATTTTTGTTGGCGTGCTAACTAATTCAACGACTGAATCACCAGCCGATTTCCTGAAATCAGGAAATTTGGAAGAGCTATTCATAGACTCCAGAAATTTCCAATTGCCTGCGATATCCAAGTCAAATCAACAAAAATTGTCAACACAAATAAACTTTCTTAACGAATTCAATGATTGAATTTGATCAATTCAATTACAGAGATAAACCAAAAATATCAGAAAATTACTTTTAAGAAGCTAGAAAGTTCATTTTCCCTCCTAAATAAGTTGTTTTCTTTTTTAATATCAGAACCTGTTCTAGGTTAAAACAATTTCTGATCCATATGCCATCCAAATACAACCAGTCTTTACATCCAGAACAAATTGACACGAAGTGAGCATTTATTTTGGTCAATAAATCTGCATTTCTGTTTTTCTTCGAGTGTTCATGGAGTGTGGGTTTAGAACCTTTGGCAAAAAGATATATTACCAATATTTTCCAGGAAATTCATTATCTAATCATAAACAACCGAAGTGATAAAAAAAATACAAAGTACAGGGAAATAAAGAGAAGATGCTGGGAAAACAACATAAGCAATCAACCACGAAACCGCATGCTACATCAGCTATATGCAATAAGATAAGAAAAATACTCCTATGCATCAACTAAAAAATGGATATAATAGAACTTGAGAAAATTTACTTACCTCGATAAGTTCCTGTTATGTTCCATGCATGAAATGGACCCAATTCGCTTTCATCTTTTCTAACAAATAACCACTGCAGGATACATCAAGAATATTAATAAATTTATTGCACCCAAAATCGAGAGCGCAAGGGGTGAAAAACACAAGGAAAATGCAAACAACAGCAGAAGACCCAATCTACTGTTTTCTTAATAGTTTGCATCAGACAATCAACAAACGAAATATTTATCGAACAAATGTGGGATATAGCTAAAGTAAACAAATCTTTGAAAAAAGAGGGGCTTTAGATCAAGGTGATGACCATTTTCAAAAACATAAAATGATTGTACAACCCGGTTTCTTACTTAACCTAATTTGATTTATTTTTCCCTTAATTTCTCAGCAAAATGAAGGATTAACCATTTCATGGTAGTTAAGGAAACTTCAAGCCAATTCTATTTAGCTCTCCATTATGAAAATCTACCTATCAACATAACCTAATTTCCGCTTTCAACCACATGTTCTCTGAGCAATAATGCTAAATTCCATCATCAAACTTGACATTGCACAATGCCCGCTTCCATTTTGCAGCATTTCATTTTACATCACCAAAACAATAACTTGTCAAAACCTATCAAACTGCAATGAGTAAAGCACAAACTCGGGAAAAAAAAATTGAATCCAAATTTGAAAGGAAAAAAAAACAGAAGAAAAATACCCAATTATAACTATGAATTTGACATCCAGAAGCAAAACCCAAATTTCATCTTAGCTTAAAGGGGAAAAAAAGAATAAAATTTAACAATAATTAACATCAATAAAGAAAAAGCATCTGGAATTAAAGAAGCACCAACCTCATCGCCCCATGACCGAGCCCTCTCCCTTATTGGTCTCAATCCCGCCACCGGTTTTAACATAACAAAATAAAACCATAATCCAAAAACAACCCTGAACACAAACCCTAATCTCCTCCTCCTCGAAATCCACAAAAAATCCAAAAATTCCCTGGTGATCATATCAAAACCCCAACATCCCATTTCAATAATAAAAAGAAAACAATACCAATTTCACTTTCTCTTAAAAAAAGAAACAAAAAATCCAACTTCAATTTCCCAGAAACTGATTTAAATGATAGACAATCCAAGAAAACGATACAAACCCACAACACATGAAGGAGAGCGCTAATAAAAGAGATTGCTTCAAGTAGAGTTATGTGAACCAACAAACACCCAAAGATCAAACAGTAGAAAACGAGAGCTCAACAAACTAATTCTCTCTCCCCCTTCCTCTTCCGGTGCACATAAAATTTAATTCTTTTATAATCGGTTTAATTCAAGCAAACAACAACATAAACCCCCCCAAAAAGAACTTTCCCAAGAAACAAATTTGGACCCGGAGACAGAAACAACACACTCAAAACACAAATACTATTATCAGGAAATACGTGAATTATAAATGAGAAAACTTTTTAATCTAAAAATGGTTTGGCAAAGTGGTGGTTTGTTGTTGACATATGTTTTGCTTGAGTTTTGGTGATTACAATTTACAAGTCGAGAAAGAGAGTTTTTGCCCTCTAGGTTTTAGTTGGTTCCGCTACGCGCTCTCTAGGCGGTTACAGATACGTACCAATGAGGGAGAGTCAACCTTTTTTGGTGTATTTATTAAAATTATTTTAATCTTTATTAGTTAGAGGCTACGACATGAGAACAACTAAGAAATCTTATTCGTTTCTATTAAATTATTTTTTATATGTACGAAGATTAAAATATAAAGTAAAACATTTAGATAAAATTATATCCCTCGAATTTAGAATATTTTTAATTTAGTTTCTATTTTTTTATCCAATTTAATATTTAAATTTAAATTTTATGTTATTTTAATGAAATGCAACACAATTTCAAAGTTTTAAAGTCATTAAAATAAAGATAAATATTCTATATACAGGAGCCGAAAACTGAAAATTTTCACAAACGCCTTAATTTAGAGAATAGAGAGTTAGTTTAGGGTATATGATTTAAGGGTTTAGGTGTAGGGGGTTAGAATTTTGGGATAGTTGTTTTAATTTAAGGTTTAGTGTTTATAGGTTAAAACCTAAACCCTAAACCTTATATCCTACAAACTAAACCCTAACATATAAACCTACATTATAACACAAAACCTTAAATTGAAACAACTATCCCCAAATTCTAAACTCCTATACCTAAAGCCCTAAACCTTATACCCTAAACTAACTCTCTATATCATAAAACTGAGGTGTTTGTGGAAACTTTCGGTTTCTACCATCAGTGTATAGGATATTAATCCTTAAAATAATTAAAATATAAAAAATATTAAATTTAGAGATTAACGTAGATTAAAAAAAATTATATACGGAATTAAAAATGATTGTCGAATTCAAGGGTTTAATATTGTTTTATCCCTAAATACTTTATCGAATAGGTAATTTAACATCCAAAACTAATTCTTCTTTTGACCGTTTGTTCATCTTTGAATATTTCAATAAATTTTAGAGTATTCACCAAAAATTAAATTAAAAGAAAGGACGTTAAAACAATATGAAACGGAAACCTTGTAAACAAAGTTAATTCGGTGTCAATCTTTTATTGTATTTAAAAAATGTAGTTTGGCATCGTAAAGTAATTACGAATAATGTAATTATTAATTACATTCTCTTTGTAATTATGCGTGTAATTTCTCAACATTTTCAATCTATAAGAATGTAATTGAGGTATTTTAGTTGTACTTAAGGTACGTTCCACAATATTACTTCAACGGATATTAGAGTGCTAAACGAAAAAATAATGTCAAAATTTCAATCGTTGAACATGTGTTTGCCTATTTAATTGAACACTTAAACAGATGTTTTCCTATAGCGAAAAGATTTAGCTTCTGCTCAAACGGGCATCCAACTCAGCAATATCGAACAGAGTTTTGATTTTGTCAAACTCATTAATTACAATAATTATTAATATATGTTACATATATAATTACACACAATTATGTTTAAATCTCCTTGCTGCTAAACTCGCTATTCTTTTCGCTTCATTTCCAGCGGCAACATTTTTTTAATCCAACAACAAAGATTTTAGCATTGAAATAAATCAATTCTGATAAAGGAGTTGTTGGCGGGGATTTCGGTGAAAGTTTTAGCGGATTTGTTCTAAAATTAATTATAAATCTTAATTTTAAAAATATCCTGATATTATTTTTGTAAACTACGGTTGAAAAATATTTTTGTCTTATTTTAATTTAAATCGAAGTATTTGATATATTGTTGAAAAACAACTATTTTTTTTACTTATACTGAAACATAAAACAAAAAGCTTTGTAGCTCTTAACATAACATGGGTCTCATTGGAAAAACAGATGATATTCGTCTTAAGAGACACAAATTCAAATCGTTTTGTCTGTAAAGTGTGTACAAAATTATTTTTGGAATAATATGAAATCTTCATGTTTTGACAAGGGTTAAACCAAAAATAAGTGCCAAAAAGTATGATTTTTTAAACTTTAAGTGCCTAAAGTATTATTTTATAATCCTGAAAGTTTATAGTTTTTACAAAACAGTCCCTAAATCCCTAAAATTACCCAAACCCCCAAATCACCACCGCTTCTGCCGCCAGTATCCTCCCTTGAGCACACCCCTTTGATCGTTGGACCAAGCCAGTCATTTCTCCCAATACAGCGTCGCCGAAATCGACGAACGGCGTGCGAGCCAGACGTCGATTTTGCGTTCGACGTTTTCGGCGACACCGTGTTGGAGAAAATGACCGCCTTGGTCTAACATTAGTGCCACCTGTTAAGCATTGATTGGTTAAAGATTATTTTTAAACACATTAAAGATAGACACCTAAAATTATAAAATTTAAAACTTTGACCACTTATTTTTACAAAATAATACTTTAGGCACCTAAAGTTCAAAAAAGTCGCACTTTATACACCTATTTTTGGTTTAAACCTTTTGACAAAAATAAACATTCAAACGGCGGCGTTTTAGACAACTGAAGTCCTTTTTCCTGAAAATTTATTTCCTTTGTCCTTTAAACAGTACACGCGCGCACAAGAACAAAGTCGCCGGTACGCACTTCAATCTCCTACCCTCGCAATTCACAAAGTTCTACAAAAGAAATACTCCACAATTAATTTAAAACTGAAAAAAAAAGAAAACAAAAGTGAAAAAGGAACAGTGACGTCTCTGAAGGCGGCGGAGGAAGTTCAGAAAGCGGCGGAGCTGGTGGAGGAGACGCTTTCAGATAAGCAGGTTGAAATGAATACTTTGTAAATACCATATATTAAACCTTCAAAACTCGATCTTCAAAATTCAGCAAGTTCAGTCGTAGGAACTCAACAGAAGTAATATATCATTGAATAGAATAATTTAGTTGAGAATGTAGTTTATGCTGTATTCGACCTGAATTAGTCCGTCAATAAATTAAATTTCAATAATTATATAAAAGGTAGCATTCTAGACATTCGCATGAAAGACGTAAATTAATCAACTTCTACCTATAGTAATTTTACAAGTATAAAAATTTTACAAAACATACAATACTTATTATTTAATCCTAAAATTTAAAATTTAAATATGAACCATTAACCTTAAATTTTAAATCTTATAAAATAAACTCTAAATTAAATCTTAAACCCTAAAGACTAAAACAAAAGAGTGGTATAGTTAGTGGCGGAGTCAGGATTTTTATATAGTGAGGTCAGAGTAGACTTTGAAGTACGAGGAATCCCACACTACTACAATATAAATATTGTTGACCTCGTACCCAAACAAACCAAGTGAGGTCAATTTTAATATTTCTATAAAAAAACTTATACTAACTCCATAAAAATCCCATTTGACTCTGTGAAAATCTCATATCACAACAAATCAAGTAGATCCGCCACTGGATATAATCTTTAGACTACGCAACACATATATTAATGTTTTATTCCCTCTCAAGGGATATATTTTCTTCTTTTATACAAGTTTGTATTTTAAATTAAAAACACATTTTACACTATATTTTTTCAACGTAATATGCAGTATTGTTTGATTTCTTCCCAAAAGTGAATGTTTGGAAAACGACCAAGAACATACGTTATGAGGTCCAGTCAGATCGAATAAGGAATTATGCTGATTATGTTGTATTTAAATATTCAATTTATGTGATAAAATTCCTCTTTTGCAAATATATGAAAATAAAATACTTTGATTATGTTATATTTTTTCCCTTTTATTGTCTTTTAGATTACTATCATAAAAACTCTAAATTTTAAATATAAATCTTAAATTTTAAACCTTATAAATTAAATTTTTAACTCTAAACTAAAAAAAACATCTAAACTACACATATGTATTGAATAATTTTCATCTTAATATATATAATATGGGTTTATATTCAATATATAAGCATCTTAATTTTAAAATTTAGAGATTTAGTTTAAGATTTAGGGCTTATGAGTTTAGTGGTTGTGGTTAGAATTTAAGGTTAATAGTTTATGCTTTAAAATTTTAAGAAAATATATTAGGGATTTACGTTTTAACATATAAACCCAAAACCCTAAATTTCAACCACGACACTTAAATTTTAAACTACTAAACTTTAAAATAAAATGGCTTATAATTTTTTTTTGACTCTGGTGCATGAAATAATTACCCATGCGACACAGGTTAATGGAGTAAAAATCTATTGCCTCCTAACCTAACCATGACTCCTTATATGTCCCTATTAAAAACACCTAAAAATTAAATTTTAAGCCATAACCCTGATTTTTATATCCTAAACCCCAAACCCTATAAAATACACCATACTCTAATTCCATAAACTCTAAGCCCTAAACTCTAAACTCACTATTTTAAAGTGGAGACATCAATAGAAACATAATTAAGGGGTAGACGATTGTTAATGAATTAAGTAACTGATTAATTTTGTCTAAACCTGGCTACTGCTAGCTAAGAAAGTTTGTAGGACCGTTAAATCACCTGCATGTTGGCAACGTGTAGGAGCTCAAATAGCCAAGAAATCAACACTCCCAATGAAACGCCTCTGCTCCTTCCATTAACAACCTCCTCCATTAATCATAATTCCAGCCAAAGCACAAGCCATTTCCATGTTTCACAACGGCAACTTCATCTCTCCGTTCCCCTTATATATATCCCCTCCACCAAACCCCAAATTTCAATCTAATTCAGTTCGCTTTCTTCTCTCTAACATATAAGCTGTGTTTTGCAGTTCCAATGGCGTTCGAAAGACATGTTTTGGTTGTGATGATACTGTGTTTTTTGGCTTCAAGTACTCAGGGTTACAGGTTTTACGTTGGTGGTAAAGATGGCTGGGTTGTTAGTCCATCTGAGAATTACAATCACTGGGCTGAAAGGATGAGATTTCAAGTCAACGACACTCTCTGTAAGCAAAGCATATATCTGTTTATGTCTTGTTTTTTTTTTGGTATAAATTTGTTGGGATTTGATGATACGATGTGGTCTTTTTTCTGGGGTTATCTTGTTGTAGTTTTTAAGTACGAGAAAGGATCAGACTCGGTGCTGTTGGTGAAAAAAGAAGATTACTTCTCCTGCAACACCAAGAACCCGGTTCAGTCCTTTACGGAAGGTGATTCCGTCTTCACGTTTTATCGTTCGGGTCCTTTCTTTTTCATCACCGGCAACGCTGATAATTGCAACAAAGGGCAGAAGCTTATCGTCGTGGTCATGGCCGTGCGGACCAAACCACCCCAACAGCCTCCTGCTTCTCCTTCTCCATCGTCTGCTGTGCTGGTTTCTCCACCGAAGGCAGCTGAGGCTCCGTCTGATTCGGATGCCGGGGTACCGGCTCCGTCGTCGGAGCACAAATCGGGTTCGATGGGAGTAGTGTGTTGTACTTGGTTGGTGTTGGGTTTAAGCGTTTTGGTCAGCATGGCCTTGGGGGACGAAAGAAGTGGGTTGTTTTGAGGGGAATCGGTTGTTGTTAATCAACTTGTTTTGTTCTGTATTGTTTTCATAATTTCTTTCGCCGTTGATGAAATATAGAGTGTGCCTTGCTTCGACTTTATGGTTTATTATTGTTATTGCTGGTATAATTAACCTTAAATATGAAAGTAAACACGAGATTAGGTCTTGTTAACCTATAATGCACCATTTTAAACATATAAAAGACATCAATCACACATCGAAAATTAATACATAAATTAGATGATGCAAAATCCGTTTGTCCATATTCTTGGGTTTTCGATTTTGTTTCTAGTAAATTATGTATTTAGTTAATCAACTTTGTCTTTGTTTCTATGTCGGTTACTAAATTTTAAATTTTCAGATTATAATACTCATTTTTTGTTTTTTGTTTTTTCATCTAACCGTTAATTGTATAACATAACAGTAACAAAATTAATTTTACGGTTAAACTGAAACCCTCTGGTGGAGCATCAACACTGATGTTTCGCCATCTCAGCCAGCCCTCAAAACAAATTTATTTGGGCATTAAAAGCTACACTTGTTAGTTTTTGGACTTTGATTTCCAATATGTAAAATTTAAAACCTATCGGGTTTAACTTTTGTTCAGAAAACGAATCCAGGCCAACCAAATTCAAGCCGTCATGGACATAACTTCGACTGGAACTAAAGCCTTGTTTCATTTACCCAAGAAAACAAAACAAAACAGATAGAAATATGTGTGCGGTGAGCGTGGATCGAACACGCGACCTTCAGATCTTCAGTCTGACGCTCTCCCAACTGAGCTATCCCCGCAAGTGACTATTGTTTTAGAATTACATTTATTATTCTTAATAAATATTCCAGCAAAGATGCTGAGATTGGAATGATCTCCTGGCTCCCAAGTCCAAACACGGTTCACTCTTTTCGTTTGCTTAGTTTTCAAAAGCTTGGCATTCTCATTATTGGAGAGCATAAGTTAAATATGCTACTAAAATCGATATAAAAGTAATTCAATCATTATAGATATAAAATAAGATAACCCCTTTTTGAATTCAATAAAATCGATAAGAAAAATACAAACCACCTATCTCAAATATTATTACCAAAATACTCCTTTGGGTATTAAAAAAAGGATAGCTTAAAAGCTCTGAGATAATCTTATAAAAACCTTCCACAACTATAACCTAACTAATTATCATCTCTCCGGGCATCCAATGTTTAGCTGCTTCTGTCCCACAGGCCACAGCTCCCCACCACCAGCAGAGACGGGAAATAATGAATTCTAGTTCTGTCAAGTCAACTGTCGTTTGCAAGGTTGATTACCAGAGTTTTTTCTTGCCATGCCTTGCTCTTCTTCGATCAAACTCTTGGATCTTACGGTCATGCTCTTTCAGCATTCGGTCCACGTTGTTGGATGGAGCAAGTAACGGACCCGATAAGTACATTTTGCTTCCCCTGGGGCTGGAACCTCCATCGTGCTGCACCAGTCATTAGTTAGCATTCATAAAACAACAGTGCATTCAAAATAAAGAATGTGGTCGATGATAAGTCTTAGTTATGCATGCTTTGATCAATTTGCAACCATGACCTCTGATTAAAACTTAAAAAAGATGTCAACAAACTAACCGTAACTGGACTCGATTCCTTACTGCAGGATCGTCCACCTACTGGCAGTGGAGATTCTGTGGTCTTTGGCATATGTTGTCTGACATTCTGATTTCCGGCAGACTCGAATTCTTTAAATGATCTGCGAGGCCTGCCTGCTTGGTTCACTGCTTCTAGAGTCAAGGGTCCTTGTTTCTGTCTGCGGTCTTCAGAAGCCGAAGTTCTAGCCGCTACTAAGCCTGATAATTTCGATAAGTTGGCTTTGGATGAGACCATAGGAAGATCATTGTGTTCCTTCCCGGAGTTCCTAAACACAGTGCCCTTGACCAACGGGCCTGAATGTGAAATTTTCTTTCTATTGTGCTCCGGGAAATCTCTACTTTCTTCTTTTGCAGCAGGTGTCTGTTTAGGGGGTGAGGGATCGATCAAAATACCAGAAAAGGCATCTGCTTTACCGGCATTGTGCATCTGACTCCTGCTCTTCAAACTAGGATGGTGTTGTCCTCCCTGTAACTTAATGGGGCAGGGGGGAATTGAATATGATTAGCTATAGAGAAGCAAGAGCTATGGACACCGAGAGAATAATATAAGAAACATGCTAATCTGTATGTTTGCATATAAAACTTGTTCGATGCTGTTACAGTGTAAAGTAGAACATTTAGAAGAATGGAAATCAGGGAAAACCAAATTTACACCCATATACAGATGAAAGAAAAGGGTTGAATTAAAAAACAATCACATTTGGCCACAAAAGAATCCTGTTAGTGCATATATCTTGTGCACAAGTGCAAGGAAGAACTACAATAGAATCATAGATTCATTTTGCAAAATCTTCAATTATTCCGACAAACGTAGAGAGATGCTCAAAGTTTGTTCCAACTGTTCTCACCAAAAAGCACAAAAGTGACTGCAGGCAATGTTTACATTCTTGAGAATTTTTTCTCAAATTTATATCCTTTACTACAAAAGAAATTTCGGAACGCAGTGTGATCTTGTTTCTTTTGTCCTCTACAAGAAATTACCTGCGTTGATGTGGCCGTATTAGTATTAGAATTGGATGTTGGTATTGGAAGTGGTTCCTTTTGTCCCCTCCTTTCCTTGTCAACCCTTGAACCTCTGCTCCCAACTGCTTTTTGCCTAAGGGTATAAAGAAGAGTATAACCTTATGAAGAAGTCTTCCAAGGGAACAAAAAAAACTGCCTCATCGTATCGAAGAAGCGCAGTTATTGATATTTGCAATTATCGATATAGGTTCAGAATTATATGATAAGACAGACGAGTAATGTATACCAGAAAAAAATACAAACCATGTCGATATTTTAAGTTGATAAGAATCAATTTTGACAAGTACCTTCTAGCTTCTTCATCCCGCAACTTAGCATCAATCTCCTTGCTCGGAGGATACTTCGGTAGACTTGAAGGATCACACGCAAGAGGTTGTGTTGTAAACAACTGACCGAAAAGAAGGCAGAGAGAATAAATAACTGGTGAAAATTCATAAAACCCAAGAGCATAAAGAGTTTAATTACTCAACAGGCTAGAACATGTATTTTCATGGTTGCAAGCCTTGCAACACACCCATCTTAGCTCTGATTCGATGACTATAAAGAAAAATGTTAAAAAAATCTATGCCAAGAAAATGAGCACACAACATATCTCCTTTATTAAATAAATTCATTGGAGATGATCGATCATCTTGTGCATACCTCACTCTTCAGAGAAAAAGCAGCAGTTCTTCGATGAACAGGATCTATTGAAAGCAAGGTCTCCATGAGAGTTACAGCAGGAGAAGGGAACTCTTTAAATGTTTCAGCAATACATCGTTTATACGGGTGTAGAGGCTTGAACGCCGTTGAATGAGGTAATTTTTCTCTTCTCCAGTATTCGTCAGTTGGCGAGCCGCAAAGCTTAAAAATCTTATGCAATTGCTCAACCTACAAGGTGCAGAAAATTTAATTCATATCTGCCATTTACTTAAAAAAACAAAGGAAAAAAGAGGCCACGAACTTCTAGTCAACTCTTTCTCCTCAAGTACTTTATCTTAGGATTATAATGATCGTAGTTATATAAGAAGTAAAGAACAAAACAGGTAGTACCTCTGTTTTTCCTGGCAAAATAGGTTTGCCTGAATAAAGTTCCCCAAGTATACAACCAGCACTCCATAAATCTACTGCAACCCCATAATGAGTAGCTCCTAACAAAAGTTCTGGTGGTCGATACCAAAGTGTCACTACACGACTGGTCAGCGGAACACTATTGTGAGGATCAAAATGAATAGCTAATCCAAAATCTGCAATCTTTAAGATTCCATTACTGTCAATGAGAAGATTTGAACCCTTTATGTCACGATGAAGAACACCATGGCTGTGACAGTGATCAAGTCCACTTAGAAGTTGCTGCATGTAGCATTTAATCTGACCCAAAACCGAAAGAAAGTTGGTGACTGCTAGACCCAGGTTGCATCTAAACACCACTTTATTCAGAGACAATGTTGAACAACAGCCATAAAATGAGAGAACAATAAAAACCCACTACAAGATTACCTGAGGCTCAGTAAACTTGATCCCGGGAAGTGATGCGAGTCCCACAAGATCATGTTCCATATATTCAAAAACAAGGTATAAGCTGCACGATGTTGGGGAAACGATCAAACCTTCCAGTTTAATAACATTTGGATGATCAAGTCTTCGTAAGAGAATAATCTCCCTCGCCATAAACTTCACACTCTCGGGATCACGAATATCACACTTCACTCTTTTCAGAGCCACAAGTTTATCATGAATGCGGTCACGGGCCTTATACACACTACTATACGTTCCTTGGCCAATCTGCAATAATGAAATACTGTCATGCAAAAACCAAATGAAGGAAAATGAGAATTTCACCATGGAAAATATAATTGATATAGATGCATAATACTATAATAGGCTGATTTCCATCTCAAACTATTTCATCATGTATCCTACTACAAGAATACAGCAACAAGTAAATGTAAATAGAGGATCAAGCCAAGTAAGAGAACTTACTTTATCCAACTTCTCAAAGGAATTGGGCCGTCGCGGTATCCATCCCTTGATAGCTTCACCTGCCACAGCAACAAGCCAAGCAGGCCACCCGGCTGCAATCTGCTCTCCTTCTATGCTATTCAGCACCCTTTCTGAACCCGGATGATGACCGGCTACCGTAACCCCACACTTTTCTCCCTTATTTTTCTCTACAACCTCAAACTTATCAATGACCCTCTTCTCCTCAACCTGATCATTATACTGAAAACGATTGGAACCACCGGATTTCTTATGGATCGGCAAGACTTTTACATCACCACCACCACTACCACCATATTTATCCTTTGATCGAACAACCTCCTCTCTTCCTGATGAATTAGCTCGTTGAACATGCTTCTCTAATGACCCTTTTCGCTTCAGCCTCCCTTGGTGGTTCTCACGGCTATCTTCAACAGCCGCAGACTTCGAAAACATGCAACCCATGTTTCTATATTGTATACACAATTACAATTTACAAATCACCAACAACAAATAACCTCCTTCAACAACCGTGATTCACCGTTTAAACTAATACTGTCAAGGAATTCAAAAAATCCTTTATATCCAATTCATCAAACAACTAAAAAAACCCAAGCTTTATCATAAACTCTCTTGAACAATTCAAAGTCGCACCCCAAGACCCAAGTTCTCTAAATTACAACATGTTACACGTAGCACGAATATTGGACCTCAGAATCTTATAAAAAATAACTCCAATCCATGAAACAATCAAAACCCAGAAATATTTCAGAAGATTACAACAGTTGGGAACGACATAGTACCTGGAAAGATGTACAGAGATTGAGAAACAAAAGAAAAAGATGAAGCTTTAATTAACCGCCAAGGAAACTATGGCCGTCTTTGATTTTTGGTAAACGAATAAACATTATATAATAATGATGATTTAATACTGTATATAAATATAACAGAGACGGCTTTTGCCGGCTCTGGCTAAGTCAACAGAAACCATTCTGTCTTTTATCTTTATCTTTCAAGGATTAGGAAATTCCATTTGTTTCCGATTGGGTTTTCTGGATTTATTTAAAAGGATAAAGACAGAGACTTGGAACATTTTGGAGAAAGCTGACTTGTTTGTTTGCATTGAACGCCTTATGATTTTGATTTTTGACTGCTACGTTCTTCCAAAACTGGTTGCGGAGACCATTGTTTACGGGCAGAGCAAAATGCTGGGAATTTCATTTTCCAACTATTTTACCAATAATTTATCCCTTGTGGGACATGAATTATTTTTAGGGTAAATAATACCATACATCACATAATAAAATCAACCATTCATATTTAAAAATTCAATTAGTGAAGCGATTGTGTCTACTAGTAGCGACGTTAAAGTCATAATGAGTTTTATTTCATTAGTGTGTCAGTTAGGCCTCTAAACGAACCGAACAAACATGAATAAGGGTGTGTTCATGTTCTCGTTTAACTTTAACCGAACAAATGAACGAACACGAACATAAGCAAACACAAAATTTCTTGTTCGTGTTCGTTCGTTAAGGAATGTAGCTTGTCTGTGTTGGTTCATGTTCGTTCGTTCAAATGATAAACGAACACAAATAACATATATAATATGTTAAATATTTAATATGTTTGGTTAAATCGATTAATTCAATTAATTAATCGATTTTAAACCGAATTAATCGATAATTGAAATTTGAAAAAAACTCTTAATCGTTAACCGAAACCTAAAATTATCTAATAATTAACCAATTTTATTTTTAGTTCGATCGTTTAGTTCGGTTTAACCGAACAATGAACACCCCTAGCCGATGAGAATGAAGTTTTTAGCGAGTCATAAAAGATGACATGTCAATTAGAATAACTCAAATTTTTTTACTCGACTCGATCTAATGCTCACCCTTAGACATAAGTGAATAAATTTAAACGGACATAAACGAACGAATTACCGAACGTTCACGAACATAAATGAACGAACGAGTCATTTGTCATGTTCGTTCATTTAATTAAACGGACAAAAAATCTTGTTCATGTTTGTTCGTTTAATAGATAAACGAACATAAACAAACTTCCCGCCGAACGGTTCGTTGAACGTTCGATTCGTTTACAACACTAGTGGCAGTTGTCCAAAAGTGAAGTGGATGTTTCTATCAAGTTATCATATATGTTAATTGTCGGACTGATGAAAAATAACATGGAGTGTAGTAAGTGGTCGGACGGTGTGTCAAAATGGTTCAATGTTAATTTTTTTTTAAATATAAACGGTTAATTTTATTGAATTATGTCGAATTAAGACCAAACTAATGTAATACATAAATTTTAGGGTGAAATGTTATTATACCAAGCCATTGTTTCAATTTTAATGACAAAATGATTTGTTTGTCACAAAATTTTAATTAAATAATTTGCTTGTTTCTAAACTTATAATTGAGTGAATGAATGATTACTTTCGGTAGAAAAAAATACATGTTTATTATTAAATATATAATTAATTGACCTCTTGTTTATTTTACTTATTATTTTAAAATTGCAATAAAATCTAAAGGAAGGTTCTATTCAATAATTGAATACGCTCGTTGTTCTTCTGATTGGTGCAATGGGTTTAAGAAAAAATGCATAGAGTTTCTAATTATGTTACTCATAGTTTCAACAGGTAAACTCGCAAGTAGCAACTTGTTTGGCAGGTAAACTCGCTTATTAACCTTCAAATTAAATCTTAATTATATTATGTAAAAAATTGAAGATTTATTAAATTTTTGTTCCTTTTAATATCTGAGATGTTTATCTTAAGTTAACTAACATTTTTTATCCTCAAAGGAATAGTTTTGACCCCAAATGAAAGATAATTAAATTGATTAAAAATAGATAAAATAACTATTTAATAAAAAAATTATGATTTTTTTTACTTTATGCCTATTTATAAATCATACGTGTAATCATGATACGAAAGTGGAATAGAATCATATATATGTAATAAATCATGATTGTATAATCATATATTTAATATATTAAACAATTTCTGTATATAAAAAACACTGATCCAAACGGAGAGCACCGAAGCAAGAAAAGAGAGACAACAACATCTTCAACACTGCATGTCGTTTGGTGGTCACTGAGAATGAAACAATGGAGGATGATAAGTATTTATTTTGGTTATGTTTTTAGTCATTGTTTTGATCGAATATAAATGTTTGAAGGACTTAATTGGGCTGTTTTTGTGTTGTTCTCATGCAGGTTACGTAATGTCAGAAACGAGTTGAAATACTGCAAAAATACTGAATTCGTGGGCAGATTCATGGGCATGAACCAGGGCATGAATGCTGACTGGGCGCCACGTCAGCACCTTCTAGAAGATGACGTCAGCAAGCTTGATAACCTATCAGTCCACTTATCAAGATAGCCTATCATCCGAATTTTATCTTTTTAATTCAAAACTTTGATATTTATCTTATGTAATTTTATTTAAATTTATTTTAGGATTTATCATCTTAGGTTTGTAGGGTTTTTCAACTACTATAAATACCCCACTTTGGGGGTGAATTAAATCATCATTCAATTAACAATAAAACATCACTTCTTCTTCTCTTGGAAATTCTTCTCTTTTTTAGTTTTTCTTAAAGTTTTTTTCTTTTAATTATTTCACAAATGTCGAGCATGATTAATTCAATAACCATGCTCGGCTAGATCTTTTTAAGCCGAAGGCTTTTGCAATGACGCGTTCTCAAGGCGAGGTTTGAAACTATGCTTCAAACGTTTCGAAAACTTCTCTCAATTTCTTTAAACTTTATTTTCTAAATCAAAATGATTTTTAAAACCCAAAGATTGACTTTGGAAAAAAAAAATTGTTTTGATCTATCAAGTGGGAGGGAGGATCGGTTATTGAAACAAATCCGACTTCCAAGGAACACACTTAGTAAATAGATTACTAAGTAAAATTGAGATCGAATCGTTTTTATAGAAATGACTTTTCGAGTTGGTTACGAGCTTAAGTAATTTGTTTTCTCAAACATTGAGTTGGTTTAGACAAATTGTCAAAACTGAAACCAAAATTTGATTTTGGAAATTCAGTTTACAAATAAAAACTCAAGGATTGACCTTGAAGTAATTTTACCAACAAGTTTTTCGAAATAAAAATCTTTACCAAGGAACCGAGTAGAACAAGTCAACGCGGAAGCCCGAGGATGAAAATCTCATATTCAATTTAAACTATTTTAAAGCTTTCTTTTACTCTCTTAAACAATTGCATTTCATTACAACAACACCCCCCACCTAAATCACATTATCATAGTTCCAACAACAACTCTTGGTTCAGAAACTACAAAAGCGCGGCAAAGAAAGTTCTAAGTCCCTGTGGGTTCGACTCCTACTTCCCTATTTATACTCAATTTAATTTCTTTATTTATTTTATTTATTTGGAAGAAAGAAATTATTCTTGACACGTTACGACGCGTGTTAGAGGAAATGCAGCATAAAAACACCATCATAAGGTCATCGCGAAAAAGATGCTCGATTTTTCGATGACCGATGGTCGGAAGGTCTTGGATTTCCGTTCATCTGACCTTATGCCTAAGCCTCCGTCGACCTTAGGAGTGCAATTTCCTTCCAACACATCTTATTGATTTTCTGAATTTCTAATTTAGGCAAAAGCACCTGCCTGCACAACAATTAGTAGTTTTGAACTTGAAAAATGACAGATTGTACTAAAATATTCCTCCTCCTGGTAATAAGCATACCATCTGAAAATCATAAACAGTTTAATACCACGATTAGGGGTGTTAACGAGCCGAGTCGAGCTCGTGTAGTGTTAAGCTCGGCTCGGCTCGTTAAGATTTCGAGTCGAGTTCGAGCTTGAGTAATTTCTAATGAGCCTGAGAAATTTGAGCTCGACTCGGTTCGTTTAGAACTCGAGTCGAATTCGAGCCCAATCAAGTTAAGTGTTGACCGATCATTGATCGCATTGGACTCGGGTAACTCTTCATCTATCACGTCTCATTTAAATTCCTATGAAGAAAAAAACTTTGATACATAAGTTTTGTAAACTCAAGCTTGTTAATTTTTGGGTTTATGGTGTTAGTTTAGAGTTTAAAGGTTTATGTTGTTGGGTTTAGAATTTAAATTTTATACTTTAGGGTTTAGTACTTATGTTTAGTGTTTATTTTTAGGGTTTTAAATTAAGAATTTAGATTTTAAATTATAAAAAATAAAAAGTTTAGTACATTATATTTTCGAGTAACTCGTGAGCTTTTCGAGTCGAGTATTCAGTAACTCGGCTGATCCGAGTTCGAGCTCGAGCTCGAATCAAGTTTAATCGAGTAAAACTTTGACCAAACTTTAATCGAATCGAGCTCAAATAGCTTGCGATCTGTTTCATCTCATTTACATACCTAACCACGATAATAATGGTTGATGGTTTATGTGTAATCTGTATTACAGTCGATGGTAATACAAGAAAAAAGTTAAAGGGCTGTGAAATGAATGATTGGAAAATGTTGGATGGTCGGTCCATTAATGGAGGATCAAAGCATAGGGTATGGAGTAGGACCTAAGTGTCTTTATTTTTTATATTATGCTTTTTTTTTTCAAAGGACCCAACTGTCTGGTTGGATCCCACTCTACTGCCTTTCCACAAGGAAGAATAGTATAATTCAGGATAAAGTACACAAATGATCATTAAACTATCTTAAAAAATATAAAATAGTCAACAAATTTTCAAAAGCTACATAATGAACATTAAATTTTATTTTTTGTTACAAAATGGTCACTGAGCCGTTAACTGTCGTTAAGCGAATGAAGTAACAATCACAAAAATTTAAATAATAACATATTTAATCATTCATATTTACACATTCAATCAATTTAGTTCTAATTTAACCCTCATTATTAATGTCTAAATTGATTGAATGTATAAATATTAAGGATTAAATATGTTGTTATACAAATTTTTGTAACTGTCATGTCACCCAGTTAACAACAGTTAACGACTCAGTAACCATTTTATAACAAAAAATAAAATTTAATGATCATTATTTAACTTTTTGAAAGTTTGGTGAGCACTTTATATTTTTTAGGATAGTTTAATGACTATTTGTATATTTTACCTTATAATTAATTGTAAAAAAGAAAAAAGAAAAAAAGGTGGTTGGCAACCCCAGCAAGGTACTGCTTTATCATTTTTGCAAGCTTCAGCCTAATAAAAGAATGAAAGAGGTTTTGTATTTATTTCTCTGAGAACTGATATGGAAAATAATTAAGTCAATGATGAAAAGGTAAAAAAAAGAGAGAGGCAAATATACATTTTTAATACATGAATTTAACTTCAGTGTCCAATTTGACCAGTAATTTTTTTCTTCTAATACAATGCACGTACTTAAAAAGTTAAACTTAGTTTTAAGGATTAATTTTAGGATAAATATTCTATACACATGTGGTGGAAAATGAAAGTTTCCACAAACGTCTTAATTTTAGGGTATATGGAGTTAGTTAGGGTATAGAATTTAGGGGTTTAAGTGTAGGGGGTTAAATTTTAGGGATAATTGTTTCAATTTAAGGTTTATGATTATAATTTAGGATTCATAGGTTAAAACCTAAATTCTCACCATATTACCCTAAAAACTAAACCATAACATATAAACACTAAATTATAACCCTAAACCTTAAATTAAAACAACTATCCCTAAATTTTAAACTCATAAACCATATACTCTAAACTAACTTTATATACCCTAAAACTAAGTCGCTTGTGAAAGTTTTTCACTGCCAGTATATAAAAAATTAATTCTTAATTTCATATCTTAAAGTTTTCTCTGTCCAATTAGACACTTAAATTTGAATTCTTAAAATTAATAATGGAACTCAACTTTTCGCATTTAACTTGGTCTTTATATAAAGGCTTATATATCATATTAGTACATAAAGTATACCAACTTTTTCATTTTGATAACTAAAGTATTTTTTGGTTAAAATAAGTATTTAAAGTATACTTTTTGGTTAAATTATGTACCTAAAGTATAATTTTTTTTGTCAAAATAAGTACCTAAAGTATTTTTTCATCAAAGCAAGTATCTAAAGTATATTTTTTTGGTTAAAATAGATATATAAAGCATTTTTTAGGTCAAAATAGGCACTTAAAGTATACATATTTTTTATACATGTTCCTAAAAATTGTGATGTGGTATTTTAATTAAAAGGATTATTATCTTATACACTGGCGGTGGAAATTTTTGTTTCCACAAGCTACCTAGTTATAAGGTTTAGGGTTTTAGTTTAGAGTTTAAGGGTCTTAGTGTAGGGGTTTAGAATTTAGGATTCATGATTAGAATTTAGGATTTAGGGTCAATACTTAGGATTTAAGGTTATGGTTTAAGGTAATATAAGTAGAGATTAAAGTTTTAACCTATAAACACTAAAATTTAACCCTAAACCCAAAATTCTATTAACAAACCCAAAATTCAAAACTACTACACTTAAACCCCTAAACAGAGTCCATAACTCCTAAAATTAAGACACTTGTGTAAAAAAGTTTACACAAGCGCTTGTGTATAGAATAATTGCCCTAATTAAAAAATACATTATGTGTCTATTTTAACGAAAAAATATACTTTAGGTACTTATTTTGACTAAAAAAACACTTTAGGTATTTATTTTGACGAAAAAATACTTTAGGTACTTATTTTGACCAAAAAATATACTTGAAGTACCTAATTTAACTAAAATGTATACTTTAGATACTTATTTTGACTAAAAAATACTTTAAGTATCAAAATGAAAAATTGTTACACTTTAAGTACTAATATGATATATAAGCCTTATATAAATGATTTATTTGAACTAATTTGTAAACTGTAGCCTTAGTCTCTTACAGGTTGCATAGGTTTGCTAAAAGCATTCCAAAACTATGACACCATTTGGTAAGCGCGTGTATAGCACGGTCCAATGAAATGGTGCCATGGAGCTAAAGTTATATCGCTTGATGCTTACTGCGCTTGGTATTTCACGTTAAGTTGCTCGCTCAAATCTGAGAGTATCCACATTTTCATCATCTCATCTCAGAGTGTCGGACATAGGAGACTGCCAAAAACTCCCCCGAGAAAACAATCCCGAAGCCCCAAAATAACTTAAATCCAAACCAGAACAGATCAAAAAGCAAAGCAAAGGCATGGAACAGGAGCAGGGACAGGAAGCGCCGCCGTCTACTTCTCCCTCCTCCTCGCCACCACCACCGCTTCTTCCTCCTCCTCCTCCGTCATCGTCGTCATACACGTTGTTTCTAACGATTATGAGCAAAAGGAGAACATGGGTGTTTCTGTTTGTGCTGGTTTATGCCATACTTTTAGCTTCTTCATGGAATTCCCTGAAATCGATACTCTCTTGGTACAAACACCAAGCACAACCGTCATCCTCTTCTTCCGGCTGGCCTGCCCTCTATGCGTCCGTCCTTCTCGGCGCGGTTTTCGGGATTCTTTCCATGGTTGCGGCGCTGGCTGTGGCGGTGCCGGCCACTTTGGTCACCTGGATAACTATTGTGGTTTTACTCGCTTTCTTTGGGAAACCGAAGAGGACGCTTGTGCTTGAAGGAAGGAAAATCACGAGAGAAATCGCTGGCTTCGTGTTCAAGATTTTGTTGAAGGAAGGAAACCTCGTAGCCGCCGTTTGTGCCGTTTTGGGCTACTTTGCACTCGTCAGGAAGAGCTCCGGTGAGTGAATTTGAGGCCCTAATTTAGCTGGAGATCAGGTTTTGGTTTGTGAATATTTGAAGAAAATGTAGATTTTTGTTAACTTTCCATCTAAGACATTGTTTGGTTCTTGTTAATTTGACTTAGATTAGGCATTACCAAAAGCAAAGACAAAGGGCTATGTAACAGTTACCCCTGCTTTTTTGTTGGTTCCCTGTATAAAAAGGAATTACGAGCTGTTATAATTCAGTTTTTGGTAATATTAGTACTGTGTTTTTGGCATGATTCTGGGGATTTGGAACTGGCCGCCAGGGTCCCTTGCGTTTTCCCATTGCTTTACTAAAAGCCATGTCAGGGTGTGGAAATAAGCGTTTGGTTTGGTCCCCCTTCAAATGCAGCAGCAAGCATTGCCATTTATCAAGTGCTTAGCGGTTCTGTGTTCAGTTCACCCCTACCATTTTCGACAGAAACTGAATTAGTCCGAAAATACGTATAGAGTACGATACGAAAAAGCATAGACAAAGTTGAGCATGATTGTTTTCGGTATACATCCGTCTAGTAACATAGTCGCTGATAACATTTACTTCTCCGGTTATTGTTCTCTCCTTTTGGTTAAAATCTCTGGTCCCTCTTTGAAACATTTTTCTCGTTCGAATTTGCCTTGCATAGAACAATCAAAACTTAATGTACATACATGGAGTTTTTACTGATCAGCAGCGAACCTCTATGTTCAACCATCTGTTTGCAATAGCTTCACCCTGCTGCACATGTAGCTTGTACTAGTACAATGTGCATACCAGATATGTCTGTTTCCGCTCCTCGAGGTTGACGTTGTTAGAGATGGCGGGAAGCATTTAGCCAAGCAACATGGCGGAACAAAGGTCGCTGCGAGCATGACAAGAATCAAGAGGAGAACACAGGCAAGCCGAGTAACCTGTCATGAATGGCCATGAGAACACTCTGCATCGACATTCTCCTCGTAACTCTCATATTTAGAACACAATTGGTCTTGAGCTTTTAAAAGGGTGTTGGTTGAGAGCGTTGAGCTCAAGTTAGTCTTAGGAGATAGATAATAATGTATTGCTTGCCTTTCAAATGAAAATCGTCAGCTTTTTGTGGTAACATGGTCATGATTTTGCCACGGTTAGCATTTGGATGCTCGACATCTTCGTATGATTCATGTGGTCGGTTGAGGAGCATCTGCCGTATAATTATTGAAACTGGTCTCACTCACCCTGACCATCTTCCCATTGCGTTTGAAATGAGTACGCATTTATCAAAACGTAGCTTGTCCTGCAACCAAAATAATCAATTCTTACCAACAACTAGGGATCGGACAATTATCCAGCTCCTTTGGGTCGGGTTGCGTTTGGTCGGGGTTGGGTAGGAATTTTAATTTTTGGGTCGGATTAGGGCAACAAAAAACCCGTCCCCTTGTCATCCCTACTTTTCCTACAATTGAATATCCAATTTAAATCCGAAAATGCGCACGCCTAGCATTGAGTGCAGTGATAAAGCATATTGTATTTTTTATACGGAAATTCAAGTTCAAACTTTAAGTTTGATATTGTTATAAAAGAAACCATGAATCTTGAACATTTTATGGTAAAACATGCATGAAAGATTTAAAAAAAAATCAACTCGAACAACTAAAACAGACATTAGGAATGGGCTTAAAATGTAATTGTCTGAAAAAGGAAATTGATTTGTTTTTGGATTAGTAAAGAGAAACCCAATATTATTATCAGCCCAATTAATAAATATTTTCTCTCGACTCTTGAAAGTTGTGAGCCTGATCTGGTTTGGTTGCTGACATACATGGTGCCTGGTGGTCAGTGGTAGGGGTGTTAAAAAATACCCGACTTGGTTGACCTGATCCGATGACTCGAACTTAAAAAATTAGGTAATTTTTTTAAAAAATTATCCGACCGGGCCAAGTACCTGTCTCGACAATTTTTCCGGGACACGGGCCGGAAGTTTTCCCTTACCAGGTATCCGACCCGACAATTGTTAATATATGTTTTTTATATTTCAAATTATATTTTTATTTTAAATTTTTTAATATTTTAACTCCAAAATTAAATTTAAATCTCTAAATTCTTTTTATGTTTGTATTATATACTTTTAAGTTTAATTTTTTTTTAAAAATATATTTTTGTTCAATATGTATTTTAAAAGAATTAGAATAAAAAATAAAAAATGAACCAGGTACCCGACATTGAACACCCCTAATCAGTGGCATAGCCACATGTATGATTGAGTGAACATAGACCCATCTTGGACTTTTTAAAATTTATATATTTAGTTTTAATTTTTACGAATTAATTTTTAAATTTTTAAATTTATGTTAATTTTGAGATTTTTATGATTTGTGCTCACCCTCATATATATTTTTACTTGTGTCTTTCCTCAAATAGATTTTTGAATCCGCCGCATGATATTTGGTGACCCACTTCAGAGTTCAAACCGGAGGCAAATGCATGAATAATTCTTAAATCTTCATTTAAGATGTACACGACATTGACTCGTGTATTGAAAATCCAACAAATTAAGCAAACAGTCAACTGTACTCTGTCCTAAATGCGAGTGGTTTAAGACTGATTCAATCTCCCTTTACCAAAAAACAATAGCAATTAGGAGATAAATAAAGAAGAGCTACAATTAATATTATTTAAAGGAAATATTCAAAAAAAATATTATTTAAAGGAAAAGCAATAAAAACTTGTTCAAATCAATGTTAGGGTTTATGGTAAATCTTGTTTTGAGTGGAAAATGAGTTTTAAGGTGGAATGCATCGTTTGTTGTTTTTGAGTTTTGACTGAGAATTTTGATTTCTTTAAAACCAAGGATAAATTGTAGGTGTGCTGAACCGGTCTTAATTCTTTAAATATTTAAATTTTTATACCGTCTAAAAATTTTATTTATATTTTTAAAAAATTTAAGGGGATAATATATCGCTGAATTTTTTAAAAATTAATTAGTCAATAAATTAAATACGATTAGTTAAATTTAGTAGATTAAGGACTAAAATTTGATTTCGAACTTATGGGATTTCTAACTAATCACGTAACTCTTTCTTTATTTTAAAGCAAAACTTTCAAATCTCTTTCACTTGCATTATTATTGTCCGGGTCACGGCCCACGGGATCTAATATTATGATTAAATAAATAAAAGTTAGTAAATAAAGAAGTTAAGTGTTTATGTCACTGCCAAAAAGCTAAACATTATTGCTTACTAACTCAATTAGGAAAACAAGATCCTGGGATTAATTATTTAATACTTGTACATATATTATTACTTGGCATACAACTATGACCGATTGAATGATTCTGGTAATTTTTTTAATCAAATCTTTAGTTAATTTTAATCTCGATTCCATACTATAGTTTAGGTTTTTTAATATTATATATATATAAATTTATCTTTAATCCAATATTATTTACATTGTATTATTTTAGTTAGTAACGACAATGAATCGGATATTTGTAATTTGTCTAAATATGTGATATGTAAATTTACTGGTAATTTGTAGTAATACCAGAGGAATAAAGATTGCCGACACCAAACATTTGGTTGTAACGACCCAACCACTGAATTAATCAAAAGTTTAATAATTTAGATTTTGATTTAATATATAGATTATCAACAAAATGCATAAATGATGTCATCCATTAAAAATATATATTTTTTCTTAAAATTAATAAGATCGAATTATACTGATATAAATCAATTACAAAACCCCAATAATACTAATCATAGCAACACCAATATATTAATGTGAATAAATTTTTTTAGATGAATCTGGTTATATATTGATGAAAATCTGAAATACAAAGATTAGAATTAAGGCTTACATTCAGCCTCATTACAGTCATATAAACCAGTTCTAAACTTATAAAAGAGTCGGTGTGCATCCACATGCATATAGTTTATGACCGACAAGAAAAAATAACAGGATTCAATTAATTCTCTTGGAGGCGTTGTCTTTCAACCTCAGCAGCAGCCATTACCGAGGGAGGAGCTTCTTCTATCCAGAATTGAGGGCATTGGATATTTCTTCCTTCATGAGCTAATAGGTGAGCAACATTGTTTGCTTCCCTTCTGATAAACTTATAGGAAACTGAAGAGAGATTCTTTGAAGCTTCTTTGATGTCAAAGATGATCGGGCTAATGGTTGAGTTATCTCGAGCTGAGGCTTTCAATTTTTTAATTACTGTTAGCGAGTCACTTTCTACCAGGATGTTTCTGAAACCTATCTCGTTTGCCATTAGAGCAGCCTGGTAGCACGCCTGTGCTTCAGCTACAAAAGCATCAACTACCTGATCATGGTGAACTATACCCGCAGCCATTATTAATCCCTCACTATTCCTGAATATCATGGATGAGTAGGAGTCCTTCGATCCTTGGTTGTAAGCTGCATCAAAGTTGACTTTAACTGTGCCTTCTACTGGAGCTTCCCATTTAATCTGAGTTTTATCATTATGGAGAGTAGGAGTCGTTCCATCAGAATCAATCTCCTTTAGTTTAGCAATCACAAAAGACTTTGCATCTTGTGTTGATGGCCCAATATTTTCATGCACTACCTTGTTACGTATAAACCACACTGCCCAGAATGATAGCAATGTTATTTCCTTCTGTCTGGGACGTAGCATGGTAAACCACGAGGCCAACCAGACCAACCAGGATTCTTCGTGGTGAGTGTTACGCAATGGTATGTCATTTGCTTCAAGTAGCTGATTGATAAAGTGACAATCACGCATGATGTGTGCAACACTTTCAGCATTTTGTTGACAGAGAGG
The DNA here is from genome assembly GCA_958450335.1 of Hibiscus tridactylites. Taxonomy (NCBI): domain Eukaryota; kingdom Viridiplantae; phylum Streptophyta; class Magnoliopsida; order Malvales; family Malvaceae; genus Hibiscus; species Hibiscus tridactylites. The sequence continues at coordinate 88,978,953 of OY288281.1, forward strand.
GCATGAGTTACTAACCGCAATATGTCTGATCTGGAGATTGGAGAGTGTTGGTAAGAAGTTGTTTGCCACTCTCCACATATGGATTTTCATCTTAGCTGGAACATTTACTTCCCATAGTTCAGAGAAGAATTTCTCAATGGATTGTGAAACATGTTGTTCATCGCCGGGTTCAGCATTTGTTGACATATTCAGTAGTTTATACCCACTATGTACCGTGTATTCACCTGATTTGTCCACTCTCCAAACAACTGAGTCTGGACATCCTAGCTTTGATAGTGGAATCTTCATAATTTCCTGCACTTGGTTTGGCTGAAATAAGTCTTGTAAAACCTCCATTTTCCAGGATGCATTATTGGAGTCAATGAGATCCGCAACTCTAGTATAATTGATGTTAATGGTCTGGACTTTAACCCTCCCATCATCCGTTTCTGGCAGCCAAGCCTCATTCCATATGTTAATGTCATGCCCCGAACCAACACGCCGGCCAATACCCTTCTCCACTAGACCCCTTGCTGAGCAAATAATCCTCCATATGTATGATGGATTGGAGCCTATATTTGTGCTGAGAAAATCAGAGTTTGGGTAATATCTTGCCTTTAAAACTCTTGCAAGAAGGGAATGAGGGTTTGTGACAAGTTTCCAGCATTGTTTAGCTAGCATAGCTATGTTGAATGCTGCTAATCTTCGAAAACCAATTCCCCCAAGATGCTTAGGACGTGACAATTGAGTCCACGAGCACCAATGGATTCCATTCCTGGTACCAGAGTGCCTCCACCAAAACTTGTTCATTAGTTTCTCCATGGAAGAGCAAAGAGAGGCCGGCAGCAAGAAACACTGCATTGCGTATGTAGGTAGGGCTTGCAGAACACTCTTTATCATCACTTCCTTGCCTCCCATCGATAAAAAACGTGTGCTCCAATTGTCTGTTTTCTTATTAAACCTGTCAAAATAGTAATTGAAAGCCTCTCTTTTGTTTCTTCCAACTACTGTGGGCAGACCTAAATATTTTTCTGGGCTAGATGAAATCCTGACTCCCAGGATTGTTCCTATACGATCTCGAAGTGTAGCTTCCACATTAGAACTGAAGAAAATGAGGGATTTCTCAAAGTTCACACGCTGACCCGAGGCATTGCCAAACTCAGTCAAAATATCCTTTAAATGCATTGCCCCCTGATCTGATGCTTCACTAAACAATATACTATCGTCCGCAAATAGAAGGTGGCCAACTTCTAACCGCTGTCTACCAATTGTTACCCCCCTTACAACCTTCATTTGATTTGCATGATTCAGCATTGCAGAGAGACCCTCAGCACAGATTATAAAAAGGTAAGGACTCAATGGACACCCTTGCCTTATTCTATGTGTAGGCTTGAAGTTATCACCTAGAGCACCATTTAGGCTCACATTGTAAGAGACACTGGTCACACACTGCATAATGCGATTCACCCATGTTCTATGAAAACCAAGTGTTAGCATCATGCCCTCCAGGAAACACCATTCCACACGATCGTAGGCTTTGCTCAGATCAGCCTTCAGAGCAAACGATCATGATTTTCCATAGCGTTTCTGTCGCATTGAATGTAGCAATTCGTATGCAACGATGATATTATCAGATATATGCCTACCTTGGATGAAAGCTCCTTGGGATGAATCAATACAATCGTCTAGGACCTGCGAGAATCTGATTGCCAAGGCCTTCGAGATGATCTTGTACATCACGTTACATAGGCTGATTGGCCTAAACTGTGTCATATCTTGGGGTGTTTGAGTTTTAGGGACTAACACTATTTGAGTGTTGTTAATTTCCTCAAGATTCAAGTTGTCATTGAGTGCTTGCAGACAGTACGAACTCACTTCTTCCCCCACTATATTCCAGTACTTTTGATAGAACAAAGCTGGAAATCCATCTATACCTGATGCCTTCATTGGAGCCATTTGATTGATGGCCTCACGGACATCCTCGGGCGTGAATGGAGCAAGTAGGTAGGCATTCATTTGACTTGTAACTCTCGATGACACTTTGTCAAATACTAAGTCTCCATCAGTAGGATTAGATGTGGTGAATAAATTCTTGAAGTAGTCAGTAGCCACAGTCATCAGGCTGTGATCATCTTCAATCCAGTTCCCGTGCATATCGTATAGGCCTTTTATCGTGGTTTTCTTCCTTCTATATGATGCAAAACTGTGAAAAAATGCAGTGTTTTTATCACCATGCCTTAGCCAATTTGATCTGGCTCTTTGTTCCCAGAATATTTCTTCTATATCTGCCTCGAGGTTCAATCCCAACTTGACTTCAGTTAGCTTCAGGAGATTAACATCGTCTGGATCCATTATAGCTAGATCTCTTAGGCGTTTTTGTAATTTCCTTTTGTTGTAGGAATTAGCCATACGCCTTTGTTTGCCCCAATTCAAAAGGTTGCGTCCCAATTCCATGAGTTTAGCCGGAGTTGAATCCTCATATGTGTCCCAGAAGTTGGATATTGTTTGTTCCAAGTCACCTTCAAGAAGCCAGTTTGCATCGAACCTAAATAATGTTCCCACCTCCCTAATATTACCCCTGTTGTTACCGTCTGTCTTAATTAGTAGAGGGCAGTGATCCGATATGGTATGGCTTAAATGGGATACAACATAGTCGGGGAACCTTTCCCACCAGCTTGGATTAGCGACTGCTCGATCAATTCTCTCTCTAACATTGTTTTCAGCAAATCTTCCACGCTCCCATGTATACCAGTTGCCTATGAAGCCCAAGTCAGCCAGGTCACAATCATTTAGGGTATCCCGAAACAAGGACATGTTACGTTCAATCCTTTGCCTGCCACCTTTCTTCTCAAAGGAGTAGGTTACTTCATTGAAGTCACCAGCAACGATCCAGGGGAGTGATTGGTCCAGTGCAAGTTGCCGCAGCAGATTCTATGAAGATGATCGTAAGTGCTCGACTGGGTTCCCGTAGAAACCAGTGAATCTCCATGGACCATTATCATCATCCATTATCTCAACGTCTATGTGAAAGCGAGAGTAGCTTCTCAAACTCACCTTGGAATCTGGCTTCCACCCAAATGACAAACCTCCACTCGAGCCTTCAGCTTCAACGTCTATACCGAACCTAAAACCACATTTGTGTCTTACTTTCTCCATCCTCCTAGCATTTAGTTTAGTTTCAATGAGAAACATAAACTGGGGATGAATACCCCTCAGTTGATTTCTGAGGCGGTTCACCGCCCGTGGCTTCCCCAGTCCACGGACGTTCCAACATAAGATACTCATGGCTGTCGGCTGCTCTGTTGCACAGAGCCAGCCGAGATGTTAGAGTCTTCCTTAGGAGCATTGGAATCAACTTCACCTGAAACCTTGAACCCCTCACCAACCATCCGTTGCCTTTTCTTCCCATCGGCAGGTGCTAGTGGATTATCTTCTGCATCCATAGCCATGTCCACGTGTCCCTCTGTCATAGGGTCATTGATAATATAAAGTGGTTTATTACGTGTTGTATAATCACGTGGGGAACTGGTTTGTAAAGGCAGTTTTTTCCTGTGCACGTAACTGTCCATGCACGTCGGATGTATCCGAGTCAGTCGGAGCAGTTGCACCTTCTCCTTCCACACGCAGCCATCTGCTTGGTACCGGCGGTCCCCTCCGCGACACGGCTCTGACAGACAGATCCCACCCATAAACAATGTCTTTTGGATCAATCGTTAGTCGCATGGGGCAAAAGTTTTCACCATGACCAAGCCTCCCACAGATGAAGCAAAAGAGGGAAAGCTTTTCATATTGAAATAAAACGTAGATGCTTCTATCCTTTCCAAGAAGGATCTTCTTCTTTCTCTTTAGGGGAAGTTTAACATCCAGATTAACTCTTATCCTCATGTACTGTTTTCTTCCACTTATTGCTAGTTTTGAATCATACTCAACAAATTCACCGAGAAAATTACCTAGTTGTCGAGCCATCTGTATTGACATTAAACCGGGAGTGAGATCATGTATTTGAACCTAAAAAGTTGCAAGGTCCAGAGTGACTTCATTAGGGTCTTCTCCTTTCTTCAGACTGTGTAGTAGTAGAAGGTGACCATTAAAGAACCAAGGACTACCATTGATGACCCTTCCGAGATCCACTTCATGATAGAATCTAAAGCAAAAGCGATTTTGGCCAATGTCTGTAATTGATATTCCTCTGAGCGGGTGCCAAACATCTGCAATGGTGTTTCTCATCGCGAGGAAATGTATAACGCTGGAAGTGAGAAAACGGCCCACCAAGCACAGTTCATATTCAAATGCAGATTCAACTATATCAGAGGGTATCTCGATTGCCTCTTCCTCCCATCTTCTATAGATAAGTTGGCTAGGTTTGTATCCATAGATAAGCAGAAGACTCAGGTTTGAACTCTTAGAAAATCCAGTAGAAGAAATTGAATTTAGCGTGCAAAAATACAGACAAAAGCGTGAAAAACTGCAGATAGCGAACGACGGGCTTAAAATACTAAACTTCAATCTTAATGTGAATAATTAAAGACTCGTCTTGCTTGTAATTTCCTGACATATACGGGTGGTTCATTAGTCACGCTTACTGCTGGCCTAATTTCCTTAGCAGAAGATAGAGTTGCAATAAATTTCTACCCATGTACTTGGATCATGATCTTACATTCCAAATCATAAATATTTGCATATTCAAAAAAAAAATCATAAATGTTTGCTTTACACATTACAATTAATGTGATTGTACCAATTATGTAACATTATTCTTTTCAAGCACATCAACAATGAATACAAGGGAATCAAATTGGCATTTCAGAATTTTAATCACACAAGTAGTTCAAATAAAAAAAACAGATGATATTTATCCTAAAAGACTTAAATTCAATCACTTTGTCTGTAAAGTATATGTGCATTATCAAAGTATTAAGAATATTTAAGAACAGATACATCTTGTAATTTACCTTTAGTTTTTTAAAAAAATTATCAATGTTTGTTCAAATTAAATATGGAGTAACTTTTTGATCAAGTGATTGCCCTTTATATTTTGCTATTTAAAATTTTTAGTTTTTAGTTTTTATTTTTGCATATTTAAAATTTTGTGTGTTTTGATTTAATAAGTGTTTTTTTCCTAACAAAATAGTGGATGTTTTTTCATGCTACTATAACACATTTTATCTGTTTTTTTGACACGTTTTCTTTGTTAACATGCTTTTATGTTTTTTTTTTATTTCTACCATGGTTTGGATCCTCAAACTGTTTCTCACATATTAATAGACGTTAGCAATAATCAAATATAATTTATAGTTGAGTTGTGATAAAATTTTGTTTCGTCGACATGCTATTATTGTTATATACATTTTATGTTAGTGTTGATAGTATCAACAATTGTGGTGTTTTTTTTTTCTTCTTTTGAGTTGTTTGGTTAAATTTTAATTGTTTCTCTGCATGACCAATTGATCATTTTATCCTTTAATGACTAGTTTGTGGACATCAACAATTAGTCTACTCCAATTTTGTACATTGTTTTTCTTAAATTTTATTATATTTTTATTCAATAAAACTAACAGTTATTATTTATAAAAAATTTGATAAAAAATTTGTAACTACCAAACACGAAAAATTGCCTACTAAATAGCTCAAAGTACACGACTGAGAATTAATTTGTCAAATAAAGCAACAATCAAATGAAAAATTATCGCAAAGGAAAGAAGTGTGTAGCCCACGTTGCGGGGCTTCTCACATGGGAAAACTTTTGTCGGTTGTGATTAACAACAGGTTGCCCTAATCTAATCAGATTTTTCGTATCAGAAAACAAATGGAATCCCACACAATTATTTTAACCTATCTTAAAACATTAAAAAAAATGGAGAGAAAAAGCTAAGACTTCCCAGTTACAATTTACAAAGACCAAGAGAATCCAAGTTCCCCTTGCTGCCTTGCACATGAGGGTTTGGAATTCTTTTTCTTTATTATTATCATTAATTTCCCAGTAAATAATTTGGTATATATATATATGTATTTTACAGGGGAGGTAAACTAATCACATGGGTGTTGAATAAAAGAGACTTGTTTGTTGCAGTAGCTATATTAAAATCCAAGGAAACTGTGGGGAAATCAGGTGCAGTGCTTAAATCTGAGATTTCTGTTTGCTGATACCAACATTCCACCATCCCAATTTTACCTTTGTCTTTCAAACTCTTCAGTTCCTTCATGTGGTTTCGACCCTCCTTATATTTCTTGCATCATTTTCTGCAAATCCTAAACAGAAACACTTAAACTTGCAAATCTATCTGCCTCTGTTTGTTATGTCTTGAAAAGGAGTCATCTTTATACTGTTTTTTTGTGACCTTATGAAGAAGAAGGATCTGCGTTCACATTGGAGTTTAAGGTACTGTAAGTCTGTAATCTCCACTTTGGGTATCCTAAATTTTGGAACTTTGTTAAAATAGAGCCAAAAGGGTACCCAAATAATCTAACTTTTTTACATTTTTTCTGGGATTTTTGCCTGTTGATTGATTTTCAGATTGCTTACTATATATAGGAAGATGGTGTCTGGCAATGGGATGTTATACCCAATTCTTGGATTTGCTTCGTGTGTGGCTTTTATTTATATGTCTTTTGGTGATTTGAAGTTCAGTAGATTCCCTAAGGAACGGGGATTAAGTTTTGTGGAGAGGAATGGGACTCAGTTCTTTTTGGATGGGAAACCATTGTACGTTAATGGCTGGAATTCTTACTGGTTAATGGGCCATTCTGTGGAGGAAAATACTAGACCTAAGGTTAGTGCAATGCTTCAAGCTGGTGCAAAGATGGGTCTCACTGTTTGTAGAACCTGGGCCTTTAATGATGGTGGCTATAATGCTCTCCAGATTTCCCCCGGCCAATTCGATGAGCGAGTTTTCAAGGTATTTGTTAGAGATTCGGGTTTTTGTTTCTGTAAATTTTGATATCTGCATTGCAAATTATCAGCTGTGTAATCTCATTCCTATATGATCCGTGTGTTCAATGCAAGTGCGGTTTCGGTTTCAAGCTTACAAGAGATTTACAATTTGCATATTGAAGATGATTTAGATTATTTTACAGTTTCTAATCTAAACTAGGCTTGTGTAGATAGTTAGAAATGAAAGAGAATTGCAGGATAAGCGATTCAGATTTCAAATTGCTTCGATTTCTCAGCTGATTGATTAGAAATCTGTCAAAAATCGTTGAATCATCGACTCAGTAGTGCTATCTAATGTCAGTTAGTATGATTGTAGAGTACATTTTCTGAAATATTGTTATTTAATGTGAACGGATATCGGTTTTTCCAGGCCTTGGATTATGTCATTGCAGAAGCAAGGCAGCATGGAATCAGGCTGCTTCTTAGCTTAGTAAATAACCTGCAACCATACGGTGGAAAGACGCAGTATGTTAACTGGGCGTGGAAAGAAGGCATTGGTTTGAGCTCTTCTAACGATTCCTTCTTCTTTGATCCATCAATCCGCAAATATTTCAAGAATTATGTCCTGGTATCTCATCATCATCTTAGTTTCACTAATCTTTTTTTCCGCATATTTGAGTAATGAGAATTTTCTTCCCCTGCATCGTGATGCATGTGTATCATTGCATATCTTCTGTGAAATGTTCTCGGAGTGCTGACATTACGTTGAAATAGATAAATCTTAATGTTCAAAGGGGAATCTGGTGCTGCAAATGTCGCACCAACTTGCTTATTAATCTACTCCTTACTGGATATATCCCTATAAACAACAAGGATCTGGCGTTTCGCCTGTAGATGACAAACACAAAAGTTACAACAATTTGATTGTGAAAGAGAACTAAAAGTGAAAGGAAATGTGTTGCCATGCTGTATGAAGTGTTATGCTTTCCTTTTTCTTTCTCAGTTTAGGACAGAAGGGAAAGATATAGGATAGTTCCATTTATCCTTTTCTAAAAAAAACAAGGGGTTTTGTTAGCCTGATTTCTGCTTTTTGAAAATGCAAAAATATTACTCGTCGTTGTCGCTAGGAGCTTGAGCATATTAGACAGTATGGCAAAAGTATGATTCTTTCTGGGTGCCAGCCAATAAGTTGGAAAACTCTATATTTCGGAGTTCTTTATTGTGATGTATTTCTTGCTCTCGCAGACTGTCCTCACCAGGAAGAACAGCATCACTGGAATTGAATATCGGAATGATCCGACCATCTTTGCTTGGGAGTTGATAAATGAACCCCGTTGCATGACCGATCCTTCTGGGGATACTCTTCAAGTAAGTTATGAGATCTTGCACTATTTAGATGAACCAAAAATCCCACCGTACATGTTATTTGAAGCACTAATGATACCATCAACTTAGATGAATACGACGGCGTTGTGCAAAATGTTCATATTTCAGAAAACGGGTGTTATATGTTGTATGTGTTCATCTCAAAGAGCAAGGTTTTGATGTTCATTCGAGATTTATTGTTTACGGCATTCCGTTGCAGGATTGGTTAGAAGAGATGTCTGCTTTCATAAAATCAATTGACAAAAACCATCTATTGACCATCGGCCTAGAAGGATTTTACGGTCCTAAAAGCCCCAAGAAGAAAACCGTGAATCCGGAAGAGTGGGCTTCAGTCCTCGGGTCCGATTTTATGCGCAACTCGAACATTACACATGTTGATTTTGCCTCTGTTCATATATATGCCGACCAATGGTAAGCAATATTGACCACTCTTTAACAAATTGCATCAGTATGTATGTAAAAAATCTATTGCATGATCTTTGGTAGGTTTCATCATCTTGGGTTCGAAGAAAAACGGAACTACGTAGCAAAGTGGATGCACTCGCACATTGAAGATTGCGACAAGGAACTGAAGAAGCCGGTTATGTTCACCGAGTACGGCTTGTCGGACCAGAACAAAGACTACCAGCCACCCCAAAGAGAGCAGCTTTATAGAACCATTCTGGACATCATTTACAAATCTGCAAAGAAGAAAGGGTCAGGAGCAGGTGCCTTAGTCTGGCAATTCTTCGTCGAGGGAATGGCGGAATATAGCGATGATTTCGGGATCGTACCATGGGAGTCTCCGCCGATTTTCAAACTGACGGTAGAACAGTCGTGCCGATTGGCTAGACTCCAAGGACTTGTTCAAGAAAACGAAAACTTCAAACAACTGTGTTCCAAGAGAAAGTAATCAGAAAATTGTATTCTTTCTGGTTTGTATCCTTTCCCCCCTCATATCCATACAAATTACTATAAAGTTAGAAACTTGAATCTGATTCTGAATTCATGTTAGAAATTTGAATGATTCATTACATATGGAGATTAGAATTCTTCACCTCGCCCATGGATGAACAATTAAGCTGTGCATTTAACATTAAAAATAAAGAAAAAACCCAGACCCGTCAACCCCGGTTCGCCAATCTCGGAGAACATCTTGTTCCTGTTCCACTCGGCTTCTTCAAACCCTTTACGAACCGCCTCTTCTTCGTCTTCTTCACCGGTTCAGACTCAGCATTAACCTCCTCCACAATCTTCATCACGTCAATGCCGATCCCATCGCCGAGACTCATTTTCTTTTTACTACTCCCGCCGATATTTTTATCACCGGCCACTCTCTCAAAATCATCTCCCAGTTTCCTCACCACCCTCTTCGCTTCTCTCCTCACCGCCATTTCATCGCCGTCACTCTCGCTCTCCTCCTCGTCGTCGAAGTTAAAGTCGAAGAATCTCCTCCTCTTGACGGCCATTGGAGCAGGAGGGGGCGACACCGAAGCATCTACACTGTTTTTCTTAACAATCGGATAATCATCCTTGTCGTTAAGGAGCTTCTCGCGCTGGGCTTTCAGTCTATTAACATTGCCTTCGATCCGCCCTTGGAGACGGAGGCGCTTGAAACTGAGACCTCCCATGGACCAATGAGCTTCATTGGCCCACGACAGCAGCGGGTCAAGAACCGGAACCGGAGGGTCCACGCGTTCGGAGTTGAACTGGATATCGGTATAGATACGAGGCCGAGGGAGACTGCTGCCGTAGAACTTGCCCGGACCGAGAGGAACAACCATAGCTTGGAGATTAACGGTAGAATCAACTCTGAGAAATTTCAACGAATAGCTTTCGATTTGAGAATGAATTGTGAGATTCGTTCGGTGGGGTTTTATTGATTGGTCGTCAAATAAAGAAGGTGAGGGATGGCGGGTGAATTTAGCGGGAAACGCCTGGTTTGGCGCCCAAAGTTAGCGCCACCATGAGCTGGCAAGTTTTCGGAAAGTACACTGTACGAGGCGTTGCGTCTTTTGATACCGACGGGATTATAACCGTATAACTTATAAGGGCCAAAAAACCCATGGATCTTCCGTTCACTTCATCCGGGTCTAACTCACATGATGTTTTCTACGTTTGTACATGGATATTCTTATTTAAAATTAATATTTTTCAAAACAATTGAAATTTTATATAACAAAAATTCATCCCCAGAAACTATTGTTTTAAATTTTATTGAAAATAAAAAAAAATCTGTCAAAATTGAAATTAAAAACATTGTGGAACAAGTTTTAGCTTACAATTAAAAATAAACATTTATGATTTCATTTCAGTTTTTAAAATTATATATTTTTTGCTATCTAGAAAATGCACTAATATACAATTTTAAAAATAAAAACATAACAATATCGATCTTTATTATTTCTATTTCGTTTCATTTCAAATTATATTTTATTAGGCGACTTTTTTCTATTGTATGAATTGATTATACAATATCAATGTTTGATTTGGTCAATTTGAATTTAGAATAATTAAGTTTATAAATTAACAAAAAAATCATATGTAGATAATTACCTCAATTATTTGTAAGTTCTCGGATATATTTTACATTTTTTAAGAGTTTTAATTTTTTTCTTGGTAATATGCATGTTCATCTAATGGTATTGGTATATATACAGGGTATGAGGTTGCTCCTCCTAACAATGTTGTCTCCAAAGTTTAAACTCACGTCATCTTCTTAGAAGTGCAATGTGCCTTACCAATATACCGGTTAATGAGTTATAAACTTGAGTCATGCCAATTTTTAATTAAAAGTATTATTTTTCTAAAATCACTAAAATTTTACAGTTTTGCTTATGAAATTTTAATAATTTTATTAAGGATTATGCAAGTACAATTTTTTGTTTCTATTTTTCCCTTTGGGCAAAAGCTTAGGTAAGTTTGGGTTTAAATTCAAAGCTATCAAGCGTTCAGCACAGCAGTGGTTGCACAAGAGAAACCAAGTAATAAGTATTTAATTATTGTTTTACACGTAGATTTCATCTGCGGGGATAGCTCAGTTGGGAGAGCGTCAGACTGAAGATCTGAAGGTCGCGTGTTCGATCCACGCTCACCGCAAAAATGTTTTTATATCTTTTCCTTAAGCTCTCCTGGGTTTTTCCCCTTTTCTTCTCCCTCTTCCTGGGCTCCTTTCTGTTGGGCTTTTTCAGTTCTATCTGTTTGGGTAAAGGCCAGCTCTTCCTGTTATTATTATATTCCAAGGCAGCGTCCCATTATGCAAATAAATTAGCTTATATCTTTTCCTTAAGCTCTCCTGGGTTTTTCCCCTTTTCTTCTCCCTCTTCCTGGGCTCCTTTCTGTTGGGCTTTTTCAGTTCTATCTGTTTGGGTAAAGGCCAGCTCTTCCTGTTATTATTATATTCCAAGGCAGCGTCCCATTATGCAAATAAATTAGCTTATATCTTTTCCTTAAGCTCTCCTGGGTTTTTCCCCTTTTCTTCTCCCTCTTCCTGGGCTCCTTTCTGTTGGGCTTTTTCAGTTCTATCTGTTTGGGTAAAGGCCAGCTCTTCCTGTTATTATTATATTCCAAGGCAGCGTCCCATTATGCAAATAAATTAGCTTATATCTTTTCCTTAAGCTCTCCTGGGTTTTTCCCCTTTTCTTCTCCCTCTTCCTGGGCTCCTTTCTGTTGGGCTTTTTCAGTTCTATCTGTTTGGGTAAAGGCCAGCTCTTCCTGTTATTATTATATTCCAAGGCAGCGTCCCATTATGCAAATAAATTAGCTTATATCTTTTCCTTAAGCTCTCCTGGGTTTTTCCCCTTTTCTTCTCCCTCTTCCTGGGCTCCTTTCTGTTGGGCTTTTTCAGTTCTATCTGTTTGGGTAAAGGCCAGCTCTTCCTGTTATTATTATATTCCAAGGCAGCGTCCCATTATGCAAATAAATTAGCTTATATCTTTTCCTTAAGCTCTCCTGGGTTTTTTCCCTTTTCTTCTCCCTCTTCCTGGGCTCCTTTCTGTTGGGCTTTTTCAGTTCTATCTGTTTGGGTAAAGGCCAGCTCTTCCTGTTATTATTATATTCCAAGGCAGCGTCCCATTATGCAAATAAATTAGCTTATATCTTTTCCTTAAGCTCTCCTGGATTTTTCCCCTTTTCTTCTCCCTCTTCCTGGGCTCCTTTCTGTTGGGCTTTTTCAGTTCTATCTGTTTGGGTAAAGGCCAGCTCTTCCTGTTATTATTATATTCCAAGGCAGCGTCCCATTATGCAAATAAATTAGCTTATATCTTTTCCTTAAGCTCTCCTGGGTTTTTCCCCTTTTCTTCTCCCTCTTCCTGGGCTCCTTTCTGTTGGGCTTTTTCAGTTCTATCTGTTTGGGTAAAGGCCAGCTCTTCCTGTTATTATTATATTCCAAGGCAGCGTCCCATTATGCAAATAAATTAGCTTATATCTTTTCCTTAAGCTCTCCTGGGTTTTTCCCCTTTTCTTCTCCCTCTTCCTGGGCTCCTTTCTGTTGGGCTTTTTCAGTTCTATCTGTTTGGGTAAAGGCCAGCTCTTCCTGTTATTATTATATTCCAAGGCAGCGTCCCATTATGCAAATAAATTAGCTTAAAATCCATTTTTATATGATTTAGTTTACACCATTCGATAGATGTGGTTACATCTAATCAAACCAGAATTTGTGACTACTTTGTGAGTGAAAAAAATAAAAATAAAAAATAAATTAAAAAATAGGTTTACCCATCCACAAAATATAGGTGAAAAAAATATAAAACATTTATAAAAAAGTCCGATTATAGCCATTGTAGAGCCGTTTGGCATTCCTTTCCGAGTGAATGATTTGGCAAACGCAATTTTGTTTAACTTGGTTACATTTTGACTACTTTTGGTATATAATCTTTGGGATTCTCTTTAGATATTCAACTATATATAGTGGAACGCCCCCCCAATTGACTGAAAGAACTTGCACAATAGTTTGATTTTCTTTAAAGTAAAAGTCTTGCTTATAAAAAAAAAAAATCTGAAATGCATTAGTAGGAAAAGCCTGATCAGGGGATACATATATGCAGCCAATGAGAGATCTTGAAATTTTAAGATCTTAAATTCGAGTCCGGGCACGTATAAAACATCTTACTTTATCCAAAAAAGACGATAATCTTCGCAAGCAGACTTGGGGTGTACCGATGATTTACGGACCAAGTTGAACACTTGAAATAAAGTCATGCACCTAAAAGTTCAAGGACAGCCAACCAAGAGCCTTATTATTTACAAAAATATTTGCTTACCAGAAGGGATATCAAATCAAGCTAGGCATTGGAGGAGTGGCTTTTATCCAGCTCCGCACTCAACATGTGATGTAGAAGAATATCAACTCTTTGACTACGAGTCTTCGTGCTGTGCATCAGACCAGGGTAAAGGAAAAACTGAGTGCAAGTAAATGAAAAAATGTAGAAATATCGAGACGGAAAATACAAACCCGGCGAGTCTTCTTCGACCTTTTCCTGATCCAGCATCCTGGGAATATGATTGAGATGGATATATTAACACTAATTTGTTGGATAACGGCATTGGCAATGGGAAAGACAATGTCCCCATAGAGGCATACATGGTAATGGTAATGGTAATGAGATATAAAATGTACCAACCTTGTCAGCATCTTCTTCACCGGTCCCTGATGCCTCGAGATCCATTTCGGCGAACAATGCCTCCAAGACAAAAGCTACAACCTGTAATTACAGAAGGAAGAGAAATAATGTTATCTTCCCTTTATAAACCTCTTGAATGTACATCAAAAACTGAAAAACATATGATGCATACTGGATGACAGCGTAACGATTAACGATAGTTCGGAAGGGAATTCACGTATATAGAAGTAATATGTCTGCAATGTTAAAAGGTAATGAGAATAAATATTCTGAGGCTTACCAAATTCAAAAGCAACAAAACAGTAACTAGGTAGAAGCTGATAAAATATACAAGGGTCCAAGAAGTTCCAGTTAATTCCGTGTAGCTCTGTAACAGCAATTCAGAAGGAAAAAGAAAACTCAACGCCTCCAGGAATGAGTATATGATTTGAGTAGAGCAAGAGGAAACAAAAGAAAAGAACATACAAGAGCAAGCAAAAATCTACAGAACTTGTTCAAAAGAATGCTACAATTGACCAAGCTACAGTTCAATTTTACTTTTGACCAGAAAATACTTCCATTGTTAATGTAAACTGTGGGATGCAAAAACTTGAAATATGCTACATAGAAAATATGTTCTTATGCAGCTAGTGAGAAATATATCCAAAAGCGAAATAGCGCAATTCTGTCCTAATAGACCATTGAAACAATACATCGAGATGTTCTATAATAAGCATGTTCCTCTACATGTCCTACACAGCAGAAGTGTATCGAGAAAACTACAAAGTGAAGAAATTCTTGACACAAAAGCAATACCTGCATCCATATTTGCCAATTTCCCATCACTAGCAAGTTAAAAAGTGTGACCATTCCATTTGGATAATCATTAAAATTGAAGAGCAAATAGCTGATTTTGTTTAGGAGAGTCACTGAATATTAATACAGCTTAAAACATGCATTTGCCTTTAAAATTAAAATACCTAAGGCATATAAGAAGGGTTTTCTGAAACGAGAAAAAAGGATACTCATCTTCGGTGAGCTCCGTTGCATCTAGACTGGGATTCCCAGCATTGACGATCCCGCCAAATATCTAGAAAAAAATGGTGATAATTTCCATTAGTAATATAGTCAGAACATTGATTCCACTGAATAATAATAATCCACTATGGATTCTAGGAATTTGAAACCATTTTTCTTGAGGATAAAAAATTCATGACTACTCCATTGTTTTATATATTGAAGCAACTTTATAGAATGTTGCATCTGAAAATTCAGGTGGGCAGGCAGACGACATTGGGAATTAAAATATCTATAGTACCTGTACACCAATTGAGCAATAGATGCATAGGACACAAAATATAGTCCCAAGATATGGCATTAGACTTGGTATTAGGGTTAAGAATGTGGCAACAAAAGCTCGGTAACTTCGGACATGCATCAGAAGCCTTATCAATCTTAGCATTCTGGCCAGAAGAAGGTAGCGAATCCTGCAGACAAGAATGGGCAGCAAATGGGATATGTAAAAGCTAGAGGAAAAAGGGACATCCAAAACTAACGATGTTAACTAGAATTTATTTATAACATATGTCGAAAGCATATGTTCAAGGATAAATGAGGAGTGATGAGAGAAAAACTTAAAAATGGTGTATATAAATATACAAACTTTGAAATATTTTGACCTTACCATTCTCCATTTGAGAAAAAGGAAAGTCCATCAGGAGTTGCAAAAGTTATAGTTTCTCCTATAACTACAAGAACAAATTTGATAAAAACGAAATTCAGTAGCTTATTAACAAATGAAGCATTTTCTCTGAGACAATATTAATCCAGTGCAGAACTAAAAGCTTATGTTTCAAGTTGAATGCACAAGTATTGCAAATGTAAACATGCAGTAGTGCACATGCCATTTGCTCTATCCCAAGCTTGTACCCCACTTGTTTGTAAATTTATACAGCAGTTCATTCAGTTGAGAAAATCACAATGCAGCAGCATATTCCTTAAGATATTGATCATAATAAAAGTCATTTCATATCTTCAATTTTTACAGGTTACCTAAAAACTTTTGCAGCAGTCAATATTTAAAAATTGGAATACCAATGGTTTAACTTGGTTAATTACCTATTATCCATGTGATAAGAAAATCAAATTGATTTTGACCATCCCTCCAATAATTAGTAAAGCCAAATGCATACACTTTCAGTGCCATTTCCAGTACATATATCCAGCCTGTCAAATGAAAAGAAGCGCATGAAGCACAATGAGAAAGTAAGCAATAACATGCCATGCCCATACATGTTGCATAATACATACAACAAAACATAACAAGTATTAAATCATGCAAGTTTATGAATTTAAAATTAAGTAAATTCAGGGAGTTAATTAACAAGCTCAAAAATCTTGATATGCATTAGAAAGTACTTACCAAAGACAAACTCGACCTCTTGCCACACCTTCTGTCCGGAGTTGTTTTCAATATCAAGCTGCAGGCCAATTTATATAATGGAAATCAGTCCAAGACTGTAACTCAGTTTAAATTTGGCAATATGAATCCTAGCGGTCAAATAATCTGAGGCAAAAATAAGGATAAAAGTTCACTCTCATTAGCAATCCATTCAATGATGAAATGATAATGGTAATCTGTTGATTTATTAGCCAATAATGCACAGGCATTTTTCTCTCATATTTCTTACTGTCAGTAGCACTACTTCCCTACCGCTCCAAAGCATCAGACATTCAGATCATTTGCATAAGCTACCTTATATATTTACTTTTAGCTCTAAATCAGGTTTAGGTGGCAAAAATGAGTCCATGTTGGAAAGAGCAAGAAACAGTGATAAAGTTGGGAATCATATTGCTGGACTCTAGGTATGGTAGTTGTAAAGCAATGGACAGAGGGCTTCTGTGATCATTCATATTTCATTTTGTTAGCCTGTGAATTTGATGCATTCAGAACATTCACAGAATTGAATTGACACATATTTTTCTTCAGTCAGCAAACTAGAAGGGAAATTACATGTAGTTGAGATGCGCAACTGGTAACCAAATAGTTTCCTATTGCTTAAGTGCATGGCATGCCTACTGGGGAAATGGAATAATTAATGGACAAGATTTAATCATATAGAAAGGAAAGGGAAAGGGAAAAATCTTATATTTAAGACAAAAAATTAGTTCGACTCCAATGTGGGAGTACTTTGTAGGAAATATAGTCTACAACTGACAGCACCAGCCTCAGATAAATGCAAGTAGAAAAGGCACGAACAAAAGCAGCACACATCAGAGGCACGGTTCTACCTAGTTTCCCAACTCCTAAATTTGATACAAAAATTAGTTTCACTACAATGTGCGAGGACGTTGTAGGAAATGTAGTCTACAACTGACAGCATCCGCATCAGATAAATGCAAGTATATATGTTCTATCAAATCATGGAACTAGTTGCATCAAACAAGGAACCTATAAAAGAACCTTAATTGTTAAAGCAAATTATATACCATTCATCTAGATGAAATACATTAAGAGGCATACCGTTGTCTCAATGATAACTGCAAACAGATTCAGTATGAGAACGAAGGATATTATGTATCCAAATTTGGGACCCCGGACAAAGGCTTTCAAATTTTCAGAGAAAGGTGAACGGTAGATTTGAAATCTTTCGAACAAACATGGCTGCATACCATAAAAAGATCTTGTCATAAATATGAACTTGTTTTGAGAAGGTTAATAGCAAAAGGGACTTACAGTTTCCTCCTTTTGAAATCTTAGACCAATGGCGTTGCAAAGATCAGTAAATTCATCCAAGTTGATCTAAAGGTGGAAAAAGATCAAATTCAGCAATAATTACTTTAAATGAAGAATAGAGAGTAATAATATTGTACAAACAGTCGATGCAATGAGCAGAAAAGATATTTAAGACAGCTTGCGTACAAGAAGGAATGGAAAAGAACAATTAACTATTTAAAACAATAAAATAGAATTGTAGGATCCATTGCTTAATGATCTGAAAATTATGTTGAAAGCTCCTCCAAAGTTTCCCATATAATCAGTTTCATTCATCTATGCAGAGCCATTGAGTAAAGCAAAGGAACTTGTAATGGACAACACTTAAAGATTACAGCTAGTCCTTCAAGATCCTTCGTTGTTCCAATTAACATGCATTTTCCTAGGCTCTCCTCGAAGCTACTTTAGTTTGAAAAGGAAAGTGTGAGATGCTGATGAATGAACTTATCCAGATATTATCCTTGTTGGCCGTCAACCATTTGTCAGGCTCTTTCCCTTCCAAATGAACCACTTGCACTAAACTTAAACAGCGGCACCCATGTTCACATCCTAAGATATTTCTCTTTCAATCTGCGCAGAAGGTTGCGCACGTATTTATTGATGAACCCAGTCAGTAATAGAATTGTACTTCCAGCCCCTGTCACCCTCCAGCACATAGTTTATTACCCAGTACACAGTCCCACAAACTCAGGGAACATAACTGCAGAAGATCCCAACATCATTCACCATCGAGATAAACTCAGTCAATTCAATGTGCATCCTGATAGTATTCCTACTGAGTTAAGAACTGAAGTTGGCTTCTGGTCAATAAAAAAGCATAGCACCTAACTTAAAGAAAATATTAGCTCATTCTCTCCAAGTCTTATGACCTATTTTTTTATGACTTACACGAGGCTCTATCTATATCCTTCTAAAGAAAAAAAATATTCATTTCTTATTAATAAAGAAGTTTTATACACGGTTACAGGCACAAACTTCCTGCCAAAAATGGAAAATTAAAACATCTATTTTTTTCAATAAATGGTAACCAGGCTGTTCTATTTGCTCAAACTAGAAAACATCAAACTGTTTTGGCCCTGCTGTTCTCATTAGATGATAGAAAATATTAGTGAGCAGAAAATTTTGGTTATGCTGGTACTTGATCTCAGAAAGTACTCTCTCTTTTTGTGCGACATTGAAGTTAGCATATACTGACCGATACACCAAAAGGGGGGGGGGATGCTCAATTTAAATCAACCAAAGTGGTTAAGTAATAAGTTTACCTTGAAGTCACGACTATCATCCAGCTCATCAAATATTAACTCAAATTCTTCCCTTGATATTTTTGGCAAAGACCTGAATATGATAATTGGAGGCATATTTTAGCATGCACAATATCAGGATTCAGGAGTAACAAAAGAAAAGAGGTTGGGAATTCAATAAAATCAGGAACCTTGATACATTAAGCTACTTATGACAAACTCAAGAAATAAGAACTACAACCTTATCAATTAACTACATCTACATTAAAATCAGGAGATTGAATTTCTTCTGGTGCAAAATGCTTTGATCCTAATTACGATTTAGCAATGTACAAAACAGACTTAACAAGAGAGACAACTTGTTAATAATGTTTGAAACTATTCCCTTATTTGAGACAGTTAATGCTTCCTGCATCCTTTCTACTTTCTTTTTTAACATAAATTACTTCCTTTACCCCCAATAGTTAAATCTTAAATAACTTAAACCCAACAGAACCTGCGCAATTTCCACATCTTAATACCTATTAGAAACCGGAGAGATATGTATCAATGCAAGAGATAAGAAGGGATTTTACTTCTAGAAACGCATTAAATATGGTGATGTGTACCTGTAATTATTCAGTTCTTCAAACAGATGAATGCATTGCTCCTTGTTGAGGAACCCGACATTCTGCATATTGAAAATGAGACCTGATATAACATTCAGAAAACTTAACTAAAACATCACCACATACAAAAGCCTTTTCCTGCAATGAGGGGTTTGGCTACATCGATAAAGTAGCAATTTGTGTTTTCAAATATTATGATGACCGTAAAACAAGTTAAATTAAGGTGACAAAAAGTGCATAAAAGAATTAATGAGAATCTTTTCACAACAAGAAAACGACAACAGGAAAAATCACTCAAACAGAAAAAAATAAATTGTCTTTTGAAGGTAATGCTACTTGTCATACATTTTTGTCCCTACTTTTTATCCAGCTAATGTGGCAAAATTTATTGGATAAATACAATGGAGGGGGCTTCCAATTCATAAATAAGGTATTTGAAGTTGAATAGATTATTACTAAATCAAGTCAAACAAATAATTGGGAGAAATGTGTTTGCCATTGTAAAGTCTCTCTCCAGAAGTAAACACAAAACAAATAATCCAACCACCATTACCACCATGATAGATTCTGCTAAAAGAAACATGAAAGATTGATGGTAGTAGTCTATTTTCTATCTTTCAGCTGCTCATCGCCAGAACTGTCCCCATTCTATCCTTCCTTGTCTTACTTTATCCATCTATTGTCGTTCAAATTAGATGCTTAGACAATATTATACGTCTCTTTATTCATCTTATCTTTCTGATACATTTTTAATTATGTAGTATGTACTACCAAAGGACTTTAAAAAAGATATAGTGAATGAATCTTAAAAATAGCCACATCCAGATCACAATGTGAAAAGACTACCACAGTGATGAAGCTTTGCACGAGTTAGACAGACAAATATTTCTAGCAACCATACATTGTACACAAAGATAGCAGTATTCACACACAGAGCAATTTAGAATTGAAAAAGGATACTCAACCAATAAGTAAACAATGTACTTACATAATCATCAATAAGGTCAAAGGCTTTACACAATATGTTTCTCCTACTGCGGTCCATCTCAGAGACTTGTTTCGCAAGCTACAAGAAAAGGAGATTTAAGCATATATGTTTTATCTTTTTTCTATATGAAGTGACAGTCATCATTATCAATATTCAAATAATAACTGATAGTACAAGCAACAAAAAATAAAGGAATATTGAAGATTAAATTGCCATCTTTCTCCAGTCGGAAACTCAGAGCAAAAGTAAAGAGAAATAAACCTCGCTTTTGAAGCTGTCATATACAACAGCAAGGATCAAATTTGTGACAAAGTAAACCCCAATCAGGACATAGAGAACAAAAAAGAGGGAGTACCAACGTGAAGCCCTGTAGCCAAAAGATTGAAAGATAGCAAAAATCAAAGGAATTGTCAAAAAGAAATTAGTTGTAACATGATCCAAGTATACAACAGATGATAAGCATCCTGATTTTCTTAAGAAATGCCGATTTACCTATTCTAATCCAAAGAATGCATAAATAAAGCTAAACTCCGAATGATAGGACACAGCAAAAAATAATCATCACAGAAAAAACAAACAAACAAGCAATTAACATTACATACTCATAACACAATAAAACAAAAGAGTGGAACAAGCGCCATGAAATGTTTATAAAGGTAAAATTTTGCATCTATAGGGGGAGAAACACCATCCAACCATTTTATTTTTACATCAAAGAAAAATATCTCCACTAAATATATCTTAATAGTACAATAAATTACAAACATTGAACCAAATCACCATTTAACTCCAAACTTACTTGTAGGCAGGTATCCACACATCTGGGTTGTTGGATGTTGTGAATAAAACAAACATCTGATACAACGTGATACCATATGAGGTAAATACCGATTTACCCTGTTCTGTATCTTCAAACATAACATATGCTACCCAACTGGCAAACAGAAGAAATAACAGCCACAGAGCCTGCGATGGAAGCAGATGAGACAATAACTAAGATTGTGCTCAGAAAAACATGAGTATATAATTATGACCAATAAATTAGACTAGATTAGAAGGCAAATACATATTGTTTAAAATTAAATACAGCAGGAATGTATACTGGTATGGTGCTAAGAGAGTGTACAAACCAAGACATTCAAGTATGTTCCAATCATTCCAGCCAAAATGATGATGCTAGTTCGTAGTTCCCTAAGTCAAACAAAGCGAGGGAATATTAAATTAACAAAAGCTGAAATCATGAAGAGCAAAAAAGCACAACTTCCTTCAAACATAAATACTAAAAAATGGTCAGTAAAATAATGTAATCTTTACAACGATAACATGAATTTGCAATGGCCATTGTTAAATAGGTCAGTTGATATGTCAAAAAGCTAAGAAACTCTGAAAATTATTGAAGAAGCAAGTTCAACCATGGGCATAACAATCTATAAATGGTCAAGTTATGCCACCCAGAGCAGAAAACGTTAACCTTTATCTTGGAGAAAATGGCACAGAAATGATAGAGGGAAAAAGAACATATTTTTCTTCCCACCGCTTTATTTTTAACCTTACACTTCAAATAGCGGAAATGAAAGACTTCAAAATTTTCGTCTTTCATATGTATCCTGTGGACCCAATTATGGAAAAATATACTGGAGACAAACATCTACACAAAACCAAATGATTTCAAGTAGAGGGTACCATCAGACCAAGAGGAAACATCTTTTCAATTTCCTTGTTCCTGAAAAAAAGGATTAGCAAGGAAACACGGCCCATCCATAAACCACCTCACAAACCAATGAAGTTAGCAAGACAGTAGCATATCTCAGTTTGTGTCAAATTTCTAGACCCAAAATATATATGATAAGTATACGCATTGCTCAATCTCATGGCAGCAACAAGCAGTTATTGATGTGTAGCACAAAAACACTATATAAAATTCACTATTCAAAATTTCAAATTATCCTTGAACCCTCTATTATTCGTGTAGATCCTTATGATACTCTAACCAGATCAAGTAATGAATATGACCATGGAAAAATATGTTTGGTAGTTCCAAGTTATGCGGTGCATAATTTCACAGCATGCATCTTCAAAACCACAAGCATACAATTTTTTTGCTTACTTAGCTCAATTCTGGACATGCACATGAACAGATAGACGACTGTCAAACATATAAAATACAAGCACATTCACAAAACAATTTCACAAAAAAAGAAAGGTACAGGTTTTTTCAGTCACTACCTAATGCTTAGGATGAAAAGAATAACTCTGACAAAAGGTGCAACCCTGAATGGAAGAGAATTCATGGCCACTGGAGACAAGTAGAGAAAAAAAACTAGTAAATCTGCAACCAGAATTAAGAGGCAGACAACCTGAAGTTGAACAAAAAATATGCAGTGGTAAGCTACATCATAAATGGCAGAAGTGCAAAGCAAATTATATCCTGAAAAGAACTATGGGGATAATATCAGGGGGGAAATCAAGATAGTAAATTGTATTCACAGAACTCCACAAACAAAAGAAGCGGTTTTAGCCCATTTGAAAGACGATAATAGAAAATGAAAAAAAAAAATACAACATGCAAAAGCCAATATCAAATCATAGGAAATGATAAATGACAAACATCATCTAGAAGAAGCAGTCACTTGCAAATTATTTTGTTTATCGAGGGGAAAATAATATAAGACCGCAAAGTCAATCTTTTATTGAAACAATAGGACTTCAACTCCAGTGTTTAGCTTCAAAGAAATAACTTCTACACAAAGTCCATACAGTTGCAAACGGAAAATGGTAACAGGGTAAACTATGCGGAAACAATATTTGGATTTGGGTTTTGTCAGACAGTATACATGTTTAACAGTTAACACCATATGGAGTATTGTCCCTGAATACACAAGTGCATTTAAGAAGTCCAAAACAGGTCTAACATGGGTATAAAATGTACATGGAAGATAATATCTTTGGAATGATATTCTTGTCATTCTGTCTTCTACCTTTTATCCCTTACAGTCAACAAATCCATCCATAAAATAATTTTATCCAAATACAGTGCAAGAGAGAGATTACAGATATGTAGTTATCCAAAACAGAATCATATGCAAGTACCTTTAACTGATTAAGGGGGCGCTTCCAAAAGATACCGGACCCTTCATAGGAAATTGGGAAAAACGTATGTATTGCTAGAACAATGAGAGTCACAACCTGCATAATAATAGAGAATTCAGACTTCAGAGGGTTGTGTTTGTGAATTTTAATATGAAAGAACACACATTAAATTGATAATTCCTGAAAGTCACTACTTTTTTACACCAGATAGCAAACAGCAGTTTGGTGACTTGAACTTAACTCCATAGAAAATGCATGCTCTCAGGGTACTCTTACACAACCAAAGCCAGTAAAGCAATGCATAATATAAGTACATACCCACAAAACTTTTGTTAAGCTATATCACAATCCAGAGTGTTACAATGCATAAGATCGCACAAACATGGCAGGAACTTGTTTTTTAATAAACTGAAGAATTTTCCAACCATACCTCATAAATAATAGACTCTGTCGCAGTCAAGTAAGGCAACTGCCCAAGAAAAAAGTAGCCCCTATCACTGCAAGAATATGAACTATTCGTCCAACACCACAAAGGCTTCTGCAAAGAGTCAATCAAGTTCAGAATTAGATAATCATATCTATAAAATTTCTAGAGCATTTCTTCTCTGCCATTCGTGTATATTTTTTTGTTCATCCTGCTTAACCGGAACACCTTGTGCCCCCTAATTGAAATTTAAAGTAAATAGCAAAAAAAAAAAAGTTATGCGAACCTCAAAGAAGTTTAGAACAATCAATGCAAAATAATTAAGGGTCCAAATGATATCAAATTTAATGAAGATGAAGTAGAACTTTGCAGCACTTCCAAAGCTGGATTTATCAAGAATTTGCTCCGGCAGACCAACACCGTCCTCAGCCTGTAAAATCATGCCAACCAAATAAGCTCTCTTTTTGAAGTTGAAATGGCACAAGGATAAATATGTACAGATACGAAGAACAAATTAATACAATCCGATCATACAATTTAACAAAAACATAATAATAAGAGGCTCGATGATTTTGAATGCTAAATCAAAATGCCAATCTTCCAGCAAGCGATGAATTGATACAATGATACCTATTGTATTGTTGCACTTGATTACAAACCGAAAAATAGAAATCTAAGATAAATAAATTACATCAGAAACTAATACTATTCTGTACTGTTCATAATTTAGATAGATACACTAAAAATTTCTGTATGCTATGAATAAATAAATAATTTTCCAAGAAATCATCCTAAGCTAAATCCATAGGACACGCAACATAATAAAAAAAAATTAAAAACAGAAAAAAAAACCGTTAAAGGAAGGATAATCAATCATTTTCAAACAAACTTGAGAAAAACGAAGAAGATCTTTAAAAAATAAAATAAAACAGAAATCTCTAAACGGAAGATAGAAAGTGACCAGATCGACGAGGGCAGCTGCCCGCTGGTAAGGAGAGCCGTAAGTAATAGCTTCAGAGCGACGATACAAACGATCTCGTCTTCCACCGCCATTACTAGTTTCTCCGAACAGCAGAGGCTTGTCCATTTCTTCTTCTTCTTCTTCTTCTTTTGTTTACTTTTCAGATTTTTTTGGAGGCAGTCGATAACGATAATAAACACAGTGAGAGTCGCGCGAAAAGTTTGGATTATGAACAGAGAGTTTGGATCTCTTGTATTTTGACTTTTAGCTGGAGTCATATATAATGCTGTCAGCTACAACAGAGAACGTGGGCTTCGGGTATACGCTGGTGCATTTGGATATTTGATTTCTTTTCGTTAACTCGACGGATCAAAGATGCAGACATTATATTTGAGTTCAAGCAGTTTAGTTTGTGTGTAAGAGTTAATCAAATTTAAAACTAAACACATATTGTCTCATCTTGTACGGATTCGAGTCCGGACCTAAGAATGTAATACCTCTTAATTTAATACTCCAAAAATTCGGTTAGTGACTAAAATGAAATAAATGAAAGTTTGGTGGCTAAAGTGAAAATTTAGGAAAGTTTGAACCCTTAAATGATAATCCCACAAGGTTATCAATATGATTTAACAAGTGTTGTATTTCAGACAAAAGAATAACAAATACTCTACCATCTCTCAACAATATATCAAAAATACAAAAGCTATACTGGCTATCAACAACACTACACAATCAGTTCCTCTGGAAATCTGGAAAAGTTAAAACCAACGTGGAATTGAAGTTCCCCAGCAAAATTAGTGGGAGCAAATAAAGTGCAAAGCTTAATTACAGTAAGAGCAAACAAAGTTGATGAAGCTGGCCGTGCCGTCTCCCTCAGAGTTCAGAATCGAACAAACGGCATGGCAGCAGCATCTTCTCTCTCATTCAAGAATCTACCAAATCAACTCTGGTTCAAATAGTCTCGTGAAGAATACCAACCTGCGAAATATAATGCCGAGAAACTATGAGCAATCCATTACATGGCTTAAGTGTTCACTGTTTGGTTAAAATGTTCCAAGAAAATCAACAGAAGCGTTTAGAAAATCGAATAGAGCTGAATTATCATGGACAGTTCGAAAAATCTAAAACACCCGACCGAACCAAACTCGGCCCTAACAGTTAAGTAAGCAAAAGGCTACAAAAATTTTGCATTCATGACAAGAATCTATAAACCCCCATCCTCCAATTTCTGTCACCCAATAATATATAACCATTATCGGCAGCCTGCTACATAATATAAGTCAAATTCAAAACAAAATTCAACTAACAGAGCTTAGGATGCAGCATGAACCAACCTAACCGCAACTTACTCGCTAAGAAGATGAATATGAATCCTTAAAACCAAACATAGAAAGGAAAAAGGAAAGGATGGCCTATGCCCTATGCAATAACAAAAGCATAAAAAACTTCATGGTCGACAACGAGCCTATAAGGAAAAAAGAATAAAACCCATAGAATCTAATATCATTATGATGCAGATAATTAGCACCAAAGCAAAAAGAGAGACAACTGAATGGAATTCAGAGTCTTATAGACAGTTATGAACAAGGAAGCCACAAATGTGAACTGAAAAAGAAGTCACTCTCTTACTTGGGAAATAAACAAATAAGAAGCAAAACCTAAACCTAACCAACCAGCATCATGCAAAAGTATAACTTCACTCACAAGTCATATAACCGCTTAGCATTTAAACTACTAAATAAATAAATAATCAGGCACTGGAGTAATTTTACAATATCTCTGGGCAAAAGAAACCATAAAAGAGACAATTGCTGGTAAATTACCTCAAAATACTAGTCGCTAGATTTTTTCCCAGTAACAATCTGGAAAATCCGTAGGCCCCTGCTAAATGCTTCATTAAATAAGATCCTTGTCTGCATCGACTGAAATCCAGGCATCCAAGACAAAAATGCCAGTGGGACCATAACAAGAACTCCAAACAGTATATCATATAGCCGAGCTACAGAAACCACGGAATCCCAAAGCCGGGTAGACTGCAGAAATGGTCTAAGTACTTGAGCGATTGACAAAAGTCCCCAGCCAGTGGGAATAAAAGCCAATAAACTGGTGAAAATGTCAACAAATCTGAAGGCCGTAAACTCAATCAGCGCAATTATAACAAGTATTCCAAGGATGATGACCAGGAACTGAACCATCCGAAAATATATATGTTCCTTAGCCGCGTATTTGTCCCGAGCATATGAGATTACCAGATAAATTCCAAATGCCACGAAAATGTAGATCCAAGACAGCAAGTAAACAGCAATACTTGTACTATGAGCAGCAATACCCAATTGGTATACAATCCCATACTGGAAAAAGAAAAATCGGAGGTCTAATATTATCTCCAGTAGCTTTCCCCAGAGGCCAGTTGTCTTTAGATGATCCTGCTCCTCATACCACCACCTCTCCCAGCTTTGTTCAGCCTTTGCAAACACACCACCTTGGTACCAAATCCAGTTCATAAATTCATCAAAGTCATAAACAGTCTTTAACCAATCAAAACCAGAAGGATTGAATACAAAAGGGGCCATAAGCCACGATAGAACCAGAAACCAACTTGAGATAGTCAAAGCTATGTAAACAAATGTGTCCTTAGCTACAGGGCTGTGAGATGCATAAACTGTGAGTATGAGACCAAGCTCAATAGCCTTTATAAAATGGCTACGTGCATACAGTCTATAATTTTCCGCAAAACTCTTGTGCTGAACAACAAAACCACGGCCAGTTGCACGATACTTTGCACCACCATGAAGGACAGTCCGGCCAAAGTAGTGAGTACGGGTTCCCATGGAGAAGGTGTAGAAAACAGATGAAAGCTGAAGTTGCATTGTCAAGAAATCCCAGATAGCTTGAAGGAATCCATGCTCAAGGGAATTCTCCACTATCATTGGAAGAGCAGTGAAAAGACCAAGTTGGATGATCAACTGTTGATTTAAGATGGCACCAAGTGCTCTATTGTTGTCACTGTTGCTAGCCAGAGCAGAATTCTCAACACCACTAAGAGCCAGATAAAGTCTGCCCCACAGAAAAGCATATACAGTAAGAATGACCATCATTGTATTGAAAAAGAATCCCACAGTAGTATAAAAGAATGACAACATCCTGAAGAAGTCCAGTCTATGACCCAGCCGATAGACATCTCTGCTGAGAACTTGCTCACCATTCCCACTGGCAACCTTGGCTTCAAACATAGATATTTGATTCAACCCCACATCCCTTCCTTTGCCAACCTGGATGTATTCATGATGTGTGACATTGCCCCCTCGCAAAGTACAATTAAAACCAGCAAAAATGTCCTCGCTGATATTAATTACTCTGGAAGCTTTACTGATCCCTCCCCGAGTCAAAAACCAAAACCTATCAAAGACATCTGGATGGCCATAATGCATACGAATTTTCAAAGGATTTGCCAAGACACGCTGTCCCAAAGTGACAAAACTTGTTTCTTGAGCTGACATAAACCAAGCAAGTGATGAAACAGAACCAGTAAAAATGTGTTCCCTGACTCCTAAGATAGTCGGCTTCCGTATACCATAGGAGCGCCTGTATTCCTCCAAGAGATTCCGCATTTTCAACGCCTCCTCAAAATAGTTGTCTTGGTTCATGTCAATAGTTTGTACAGCATCACCACGGGTGAAGATAAGGGCGTGGTTTTGATTTTCTGGCTTGCCCTCTCCAAGCTTCAATGGACCAGGCAATTTGACACGATAGATCTCCACCTCCTTCTCTAATTGCTGATCATACTTCACAAGAACAGAGAAATACTCCTTCTCATCCCTCCCAGTTGAAACTTCATCAACATAGGCAACTCGAAGAGCTTCATGCTGTTTCATCAGATACAGTATTTCCTCAGCATGCGGATCCTTTTTGGCCTTCTGAGCCCCATAAATCTGGCAAGCAACCACATATGTGTATTTCATCAAACAAGTGCCTTGCTCATGGCCCTTGAATAGCAGACCCATAGAACTACTTGCTCTGCTTAAACTCCTAGGAGACCTCTCAGAGTTGAAACTATCCAAACCACCATCTCTCCGCATAGAACCAAGTTCCCGTGCCCCTTCTCTAATATCCATCTCTGATGCAGAATCAAGGAAAGCCAGCATCTTCAGAGCTCTATAATAGTACATCATTCCTCTTACAGTGCGTGAAAGTGTCTGGCCTCTATAAGATGCCCAAGACCTCAGATCTCTCATCTTGGTTGTCCATATCTCATCATCCTTTACCATTCCCTCCCGCCGCATTCTTTCCATGAAATTTTTCCACTCATCGTCATATATGGTCTGCAAGTAATAAAGGATAGAAATCCCGTCTTCATTCTCAGTTCGGAGCTGTTCTCTGCTATATAGCACCTCTTCATTGTAGTAAGGGGTGAGGACACTAAAAGCCATCATCTTCTCTACTTGGGGAGCATGAGGCATATTCATAAAGAGTGAATTGCTAAAAAATGCAATTCTTCGCCTAGCCTCAAGATTAACCGGAATATTCTGCATAGAATCCCTGGAGGTAAGAATTGTATGCAAGCGCCTAACTTGCCGATAGAACTTATCGTCACTGGGGTCAGGCAACTTAACAGCATTTTCAAACAGCAACCCGGACATGGCAGCAGGATCACGAGGAGCCAATCCATCCTCCCTCAGCTGTTCAATGTTCCTTTTGTCTTTAATAAAATCACGGACAGCAATCTCATAAAGGGCCTGCAAAGTATTAACCACCTGATTCACATCCTTCTTGGGCTTAGTCAAAATATCAACAAGTTTTATCAACTTCATATGAAGCTGGGGTAGTGCAGTCATTTTGAATGTCTTAGTGAACTTCTCGATCTCAACCGAATGATCAATTTCTTGGAACAAAACAGTGAGGATCGAATGCTCCTCAGACTGGACATTGAGAATTGCAAGCATCATGTGCTTGATACTGTCATAGGCTTCAATCACAGCACAACGTCTATACTCATTCTTGCATATTTTATACCAAAGCCACTTATCAGGAGCATCAACCAACTCTTTGGCCTGGCTGAGAGCAAGCAAGAGCTCGTTACATAGCAAAAAACATGGCCAGCGAATAACCCTAACATTCCAAGAATTCGGAGGCAGCTCTAGCAGCTCAACTTCACGATCAGAGATGATATCTTCTTCCCTGAAAATGGTAATTATCTCATTCCATATCAGAGCAAACTTGTGAGCCTCAACCTGATTTGATTCAAGCTTCCTGAAAGGACGCCCAAGCCCATATCTCAGCTTCAACCGGTGGATGGCGTCATTAAACTTGCTCCTAAATGTTCCTCTGGCATTCAGTAACTGCTCTTCAGGCATCAGATTGAACTGAATTGCACTGGCGAAGAACTGAAACCTGAGCTTCAACTGTTGAATGTTCCTAATCTCACCCAAGTGCTGGAATAACCCCACTCCTGCTCCCACAAAGGAGGAATAGATTGAATACCAAATCTGAATATCCATCAAGTAAATGAAGACTACAGGCAACCACAACAAACCAACAGCGAATCTGTTACTTCGACCAAAAAACTCGTGCCACTCATAATCAACCCTTATATTCAACATTAGTTTGGATGGCCTAACCATTGGTTTGATCTGTAAGAAATAACTAAATGCAAATTTCGTAGCCAACACCAGTGCCCAGAACAGAGTATACTTAACATTATCAACTAACCCTTCCCTCAATCCCCGACCAACAAAACTCTTACTCTGAAACCACCAAAACAACAGGTCAAATATCTTCCAATTCCTCTGCTCAATGAAGTTCCTAATCCAAGGAATCACAAATAAAGCCAATGCCAATAACTCAGGTAACACATAAACAAAGGCTATTTGTAAAAAGAGGCGCACCCTTCTATCAGCCTCGGCAGTCCATCTTCTACCATGGTTATTCTGCCAGATCCTTGCATAACAAACTGCAAAAATCACGATCCATGCGGCAGAAACCACCACCTTTAACACCATCCTAATGCCGAGACCCAATGTTTCTCTGCTCACGCGGCTATACTGCATCCCTGCATCTAATAAAGCCTGCAAAAACCTCATCGCACTCCAAGTGATGAACAGTGTCAAAATCTTAACCCGACAATTTCTAATTGACAATGCTTGCCACGGATAGTCCCTCTCTTCCCAAGCCACAATAATTGCCGCCTGAAGAAACAGAAATAGCATCACCCAAAGCCTATCAAAACTCCTGTAAAGATTCCAAAACGACCTTTGCTCAACAAACCCAGTTTTCCCAATATGCTTACTCTTGTTGGAAGTAACAAAAAAATTACTTCCCACATCGATTGGCCACTTGAGTTTCTGGAAACATCTCTTACTCCAAAAATACTCGTTCAAATCATCATAATTCCTCCAAGCAGTATGCGGGGCTGTTCCGTTCTTGCTGCTCTCAACTTCAGCCCTTACAGTCTCGTATATGGGTTTCACCACACAGTTCAAAAACGCGTTTTCTCCGGATAACGACGGCATAACAGGCTGGCCAGTGTTCTCATCGATGTAATCTTCGAGAATCTTGTTCAACTCCATGGCCATGTGGTGGAAGATGTAGCAGATGCATTCGGGCATAAAGCGAAGATTCGCAGATTCGCCCCATATCAACAAGTAAAGTCCCACATAAAGTAATTCACGCCGTTGATCAGAGCTAGAGCGGCTGCTGTCAGAGATCCATATGTTGGATTTCTTACCTAAGTAAGAGCACCAACCATTGTAATTCTTGAGAAGCTTACGGCGGAATCTACGGAGAACGCTAGCGTCGAGGGTGTCGATGTTGTCCGGTGGAGGAGTCAACCGCATCTGAGCGTTGGCCAAGTGTAGCACAAGGTGTTCCCTCTGGTTCCTGACGTTGGCGTGTTGGAAACCGAAGAAGAGAGCAAGCCAGTCCAGGAGGTCCATGGAAGGTTGCCATTGAGCATAAGGAGGCTTCCGTAGATCTCCGACGGCGAGTAGAGCTGCGGCGGCGGCGCGTACTTCGGGAAAACGGAGGGAAGGATGGTCAGCGAGTAGATTGTGGACAGGGATTATGTTGTAGGGTTCATCTTCCGGCGGCGCCGTTCGTGGTGGACCCGACTGAGTGCCGGGGCGGTAACGGAGAGACATCGCATTAAACCGGAAAAAAATGAAATGAGAGAATTTGAACTTTGAAGGAAGTGGCAGCCGGTTAATATTTTTATTTTTATTTATCTTTTTGAGGGGGAAAGAAAAGAAAATGTCGCATTGGGCGGGTTTATTACGCGTTTAGCTTTCTAATTTTAATATTCTTTTATTATAATTATTTATTGTTTTACTTTTGTTGGTTAATATTTTTAAGCTTTAACCCATAGTGTTTTTCTTTTTCTTTTTTCTGATATTTTTATCTCTTCCCAAGTTTCGATGTTTCCTTTTTGGAGGGTAATGGGGATTCTGGTTTTATTATGGCTAAACTAACTTAATGATCATCATATTATGGTAAATGTATTAAAATGATCACATTAAAAAAAATTGACTCAATTGATCACTCAAATTATTGAAATTGGATCAATTAAAGCACTGACCGTTAATGGACTAACGAAAGATGACGTGTCAGTTAAAAAATAAAGGTATAATTACACAGTTGGTCCTCGTTACTTATACACTCTATTAATTTGATCCTAATTTTAATTTAATAAAATAAATTAATTATTTGGTGACACGTGTCACCACCTTATTGGAGGGGGAATTAATTAAATTAAATAAAAATAATTAAAGTCATCCAATAAGGTGGTGACACGTGTCATCAAATAATTAATTTATTTTATTAAATTAAAATTAGGATCAAATTAATGTAGTGTATAAGTAACGAGGATCAACTGTGTAATTATACCTTTATTTTTTTAACTGCCACGTCACCTTTCGTTAGCCCATTAACGGTCGGTGCTTTAATTGATCCAATTTCAATAATTTGGGTGGTCAATTAAGTCGGTTTTTTTAATGTGGTCATTTTAATACATTTACCATAGTATGTGGTCATTGGGTTAGTTTATCATTTTCTTATTAGATTTTGAATAAAAAATCATGTTACCTATGAGTCGTGAAATAAGGATATATTATCACGTACCTTATAAAAAAATTAAATGTTTAGTTTTTAACTTCTTCAACAAAATTTTTTTTATTGAACTCAACAAGTGTTTCAATGGAAAAACGGATAATGTTAATCTTATGAAATATGAGTTTAAGTCGCTTTGTCTACATGGTATATGCATATTTTCAAATGATTAAAAATATATATGAACTAATACTACATTGTAATCATCATCTTTAGAGTATTAAAAAAAACAAAATATTTTTTATCAAAATCATTTATTAATCTTTATTTATGTAAATATTTATCTACTTAAGAGTAGTTTTTATAACAATTTCAAACACTTAAATTTTAATCAAACAAATTAAAAACGCTTCTCTAGAACACATACCAAGCTTACCATTACTCCATATTTACACGTATGGAATATTGTACATTGTACAATTCAATAAATTTATTTATTCATGTACCTTATAGTATATTTTTATACAAGTAGATATTAATTTGGTGAAAAAAGGGGTAAAGTCAAACTCCTCTTTTAATGGGGTAAAAGGGGAAATTTTCAATTTTGAAGGGAGGGAAATGGAGCGGTGCGCTTTCATATGATGTAGGCACGTGGAGATCCGGCAATAAAGGGCGGCTATATCATTTGAATACTATACCAAAAAATTGTTTATGCACTTAAAAAACATTTTATATAAATTAAGCTTTCTAATTACTGTTGTTACATTATAAAACTATTGTTTAAATTTACAATTATATTTATTTTAGGATAATTATTTATACACACAAGTTTTATAGTTTTAGGCTTTAGAGGTTTAGTTTAGAGTGTAGGTTTATGGGTTTAGGTGTATGAATTTAGAATTTATGGATTAGGGTTAGAATGTAGGGTTTAGAGGTTAACGTTTAGTTTTAGGGTAATATTGTGAGGATTTAGATTTTAATCTATAAAGCCTAAATTATAACTCAAAATTACAAATTTCAACCACTATCCCTAAATTTAAAACACATACGCCATAAACTAAATCCATAAACTCTAAAACTAAAGCACTTATAAAAAAAAACTTTTAGTTTCTACCACAGTGTATCAAATAATTACCTTTTATTTTAAGTTTTTTAAACAAACTAATAAATCAACCATTTTATAAAATAAATAAAATCATAAGTTTTATATTGAATCATCCGTAACTTGTACGTTCCTCTTTAAAAAATTATAAATAGGTAAATTTGAAAATGATTAATAATTAAATTAGAATTTAGTTTCAACTCACGGCTACTTGTAATTTTCTTTTTCCATTAACTACTTGTACTTATTTATAGGATGAGTCTTCCACGGTCGACGAGTACTGATGAGCACCACTAACAACGAGCACTGATGAATATTATTAAGTTAATTTATAAAGATTAAAAATTTAAAGGACTCAACGCATAATTATAAATTATTTGAAATAAATTATTATATTTTAATATTGTTTAAAACATAATTAAATCAAATATCAAGCCTTAAATTAAAAAGTCCTAAATATTTTATTAACTTGATTTCAAGTCGCCGCCGCCGTCTGCCACCGACGAGTTAGTCGTCGTTCCCGTTAATTTTATTGCCGCCAGCCGTCATAGTCATGGCCGCCGCTTCGAATCCTAATTTGCAGGCTGTTCGGTGCTCGTCGGTTTATACCTGCTGGTCCTAATTTTTCTGAATTTGATCTCTAAATTTCGTAGTTATGGTGCTAATATTTTAATTTAGAGATCTAATTTGAAGGCCAATCGGGTACAAACCGATTCGAGCAATGGAGCGAATCTATTACCACGACTATGAAATTAAAGAGAACGGTGACTATCTTGTCGTCGTTCCCATCCCAGTGTTGTTATAGTTTCCTCATGTAGATATAAGATATTGATACTATTGAAGCCATAATAGTAATTTTGGACCCTCTATTAACTTTATAATTTCATATTTCTTGCATGTGAAATTATAAAAAAAATAAACTCGTAATAATCCAAGTTTGACCACTTCCTCTAGGCTATTCCAGGGAGTTTCCACGTCGCACACATATTTCACGCGCTAAATCAATTTTATTTATTAAAAAAGGTTAAAATTCGGGACCAACAATAAATTAAAATATTTCTGAAATAAAAAACATTTTTAATCATAAATTCCGGTTCATAATGCTCCTATTTTTTTGAAAACAAAAAAACTTTTACTAATTTCTTTTATTTAAAACGTTCTTCATTTCATGTCAATGAATTGCTCCAGATTTGTAACAAAATTGAGACGTTGCTTGACAGCATTATGAACCGAAAAGCCGAGAATTATTTTGTATAGTAAAACGAAGCAGCATGTGGTAGAGAAGGGGCCCCCCACTGCCAGGTAGGATTAGCACGTGAAGTTCCATGGCGCATTCAATTAGACCCATGATTGGATCACTTTTCTTTAATAAAGAGGAGGGGAGTGACACCTGACGACTTTACTTGCTTCATTTTCATTCGTTTACTTAGGATGGCAATTTCATTCGTCCCCGTAAGGTTACGACCCGACCTGATAGGGGTAGGTTTTTTATTATTAAAAAATTAGGTTCGGTTGAATCGAGTTATGGAGAAATAAAGTTAGGGCGAATTTGGTTTTAGGATGAAAATTTCTGACTTGGTCTGATATATTTATTATATTTTTATATGTTATATTTAATATTTTTATTAATTTTTTTTCGGGTCGGGTTAGATTTAGTCAAGTTTTTATTAAAATATCAGAATATCAGAGTCAACTTATATTTTTTATTATGTCAAATCAGGGATATTATATATTAGAGCTAAGTCGAATCGGGATAGGCGGATAGTTTAAATAAGTCCCAATTGCAAAGTCAAGCCTGCCCTACCAAACAACACATGAATTAATTAAAATCCAATTTAACACTTAGATTCCAATCACCACAAATTGTGTTAATTATGGAAGTGGTCATCATTTCAATAAAAGAGAGTATACAATAGGATAAAAGTGTTAAAGAGGCTCAAACAACTCACCACCACTATCAATAACACATCAGAATAAATATTAGGAGGGACGAATGTCTATTAAATCTTTAAATTTAAAAATGATAAGGGATAAAAGACATAATTTAACTAATTTCTAAATTAAAAATACCTCAAATAATATTATACTAAAATATTTAGGAAGTGACAACAACTCTCTCCAAAACTATAAACCGAAAACCAAACATTTTTTTCAAAATTAAAATAAAATTGATTTTTTTCGATTTGATTAAACAAACTTTTACTTTGATTTTTTCAAATTTTAGATTCAATTTCATTTTTCAAAAATTATGTTCCAGTCCCTGCACTCTTTAAAATTTTAAATTTTACATCTCTGCTTTTTAATACCTCTACGGCTCTACCATCTGATTTTAAAATTAAAGTAAGCTAACGACGAATATTCAAATTTAACAATAATCCATTACTAATATCATCGATTGTGTTTTAACTTTTAAATAAATAAAAAATTAAATATAAAAAGATTAAGGTGTTGTTTGATAAAAAAAATCTGTTTGATATTTTTTAAAATTAAATATTTGATATAGTTAAATTATTTGATAGATGTAACATTTAAAGGATAATAATTAAAAGAAGCAAATAAAATAAAATGAAGTGTCAAAAAAAGTCGACATTAACTTGGAGAATTGTTGAACTCAACCATTTCGGCAAAGGCTCAAGTTTGGAGAAAAAGTCTTTAATAGTTTTAATTACCAAATTCAACACACCATCACCACAAACATTTAAGATAAACACGGCTATTGCATAAGATAATAAACTCAAATTAAACCCAAATAAAGCAACACTTCGCAGTAGAAGTTCCATTAGGAGGTAACATACAAATATTCATATACCTCCCACTATATAAACGAGAAACACGATCCTTTATTCGAATAAGATTCAAGGCCAACTCAAGTATGCAATGTCCTTTACCATCCTCCTCTCTGAGAACCGCCGGAGGAGTGCGCATTTAACCTATCAAGCACAGCATTGAAATCCGGTGGCTGGCCACTCTCCTCCATCCTCTGAATCACACTGCTGACGTGATCACCTCTGAAACCCATGCTCACCAACTTTTCGATCAGCTCACTGTAGGGATGGTTGCGAACAAACTGTGAATGGTTGGTGTTCCTAACCATAACATTAGGGCCACCGCCAGGCTGAGTCTGAAGGGAGACATTTGATGGGGGATAGCCACCCTGTGAGAAGTTAGGCTGTTGAGACGGGTGATGTGTTCTACTCCCTTCACTATCATACATCATGTATGCGTTTCCCGGAGGAAAGGGAGGATTGGAGCCAGGTCCAGTGTACCTATCACTCGGTTGTGCACCAAAAGTGCCCTTGACTTGCTGAGGTGGTTGCTGGGGAGCTGTTCTTCCAGGCACTCCGTACCCATAAGGAATGGTATCAGCACGGCTAGACACAGGTTGAGGAAGTCCAGAATATGAAATTTGCATGGGGATGCTGTTTGGTAACGCCTCTGGTTGAGATGGGTTTGTTGATTGAGTTGGAGGGTAGGGAGGGTAAGCTGGTGTTGATGGAGGTCTCATCTGTGGTTGCATAGAGGACTGCTGCTGTGGTGGCACTTGCTGCGATAATTGTTGAGGCCATTGCTGCTGATATTGAGGGAATGATTGAACCTGATTAACTTGGGG
This sequence comes from Hibiscus tridactylites, assembly GCA_958450335.1. Lineage (NCBI taxonomy): Eukaryota > Viridiplantae > Streptophyta > Magnoliopsida > Malvales > Malvaceae > Hibiscus > Hibiscus tridactylites. The sequence continues at coordinate 89,016,607 of OY288281.1, forward strand.
CTGAGCAGGCTGTGGTGGCATCCTAGACACGTCTTGTATCTGAGGAGGTTGGTATTGAGGATCAGAAGTCAAATATTGACTCTGAGGGTGCTGAGTTTGTGCCGGGGCTTGTGCAGGGCCGGGGGGTGGAGCTGCAGCTGGAGCTTGGGGGTTGGATACTTGATTTGAAGGCATGTAGTAGGTTTGTTGAGTCAAATTCTGGGGTGGAGCTTGAGAGTGAGGCACCGCAGGCTGTTGTTGTGATGCTACTTGATGAGGCAGGGCAAGAGCTAATTGCTGGTTTTGCATCTCAGATGTGTGGTCAGTCTTTTTGGAATCGGGGGCAGGTGTTGATACTCTCTCCTCGGTAGACTGTGAATGACTGGAAGAAGAATCCTTCTGTGCAAGTTGTAGTTTAGCCAACTCCTCCTGAGTCTCAGCAAGCTCCTGCTTATCTCTTAGGATCTGCACAGACCTGTGGACCTACAATGTGCATTGAACACTCGAGAAGTAAATATCTTGAATGAAATGGAATTCAACACATGCATGATATTTAACTATGAGTTGATTGCAAGAGCTTCGAAAACATGCAGATCCATGTAGAATGAACCTAAAATCCATATCGTCCGAAAATGCCTTTTTAAGAAGCAAAATTTGATGTCAAAAACAGAATAAACTAAAATTTATAAATCATCATAACAGCTGGGAATCAACACTATTCTTTTTGGCTATCGCCATCCCTATTATCATACTTCTAATTCATGATTTCTCTAATTTAGATGATACATTGGTACCTTCGTAAGCAAAAGATAAATACAAGTTTGCTTCAAATCAAAATAAGGAAGCATTCTCACAGCTACAAAGTGGGAAAAAGCACACCCAATTGTCAGGATTGAGTGAAGAGATGTTGTGTGTCGTAGAGTCAACTAACTGATGAAACTACCTTATCTGAAAACATAGGATATCATTCTAGGGGTACTCACCTCTTGTAAATGTTTCTCAATAGATTTAAGCTTTGTATCTGCATCTCCATTCCCACGAACTAAATCAGCTCGCATTTCTCCAATTGATCTATCAAGATTGTAGCAATATAATTCCAATTGTGACAGTCGGGAACTTATTCCTTCAAGAAAGCGCATGAGGTTGTCTGTGTATCTTTTCATGGTTTTCTCGACAGTAGCATTCACATCTGAGTAAGAGTCTTCGGGCTGGCTGTATCCACTAGGTGGAAATACTGATCGGGCCATTCTTCCTTTGTGAAACTCCTGCAGAGTAGGTATTACAGAAAGATGAATTATTTACTCTTGAAGCAAAAGGCACCAGTATGCCACCGGCTTGGCAACACAATGGGAAAAATGGAAAAGGGAAAAAAGTGTCACTGGTTTTTCCCCATAATAGAATGAAATGCAACACAACCCCAATGACAATAAATCTTGGTTATTGTACAATATCATAAAGGAATCCATCATAGGCTCAATCCAATAGTATGAAAACTTTTGGGGCCTAAATTTCAACTCGTGGAACTTCAATGGAACTGCATGTTACGTTTCCTTGGTCACCGTTTACATAGGGAACAATAAACACAAATGCTTAAGTTCGAGGATCGAATGCTTTAATAAAGATATATACTAATGTAAGCAAACAAAACCCCAAAAATGGACCCAACAACAGGTACCAAACATGAAACAACATATCTATAGCTGATTATTCAACAACCATAGCAGCATGTTACTAAGGTCCGATTAGTTATTTCACTATAAAATAAAAGCAGCTTGGTAGTGGATCAAATATGTTCTCCCAAACTTACAAATACTACAAATATACCACATGAAAAACATGGCATAACTTGTAAAATACCAACTGCGAAACAATTTCTTCATTTTATAAAAATGATGTCAGCATTCAGAATTATGTAAATGATAAATCTCAGCTCAATATGTCAGCATGAGATTCTTAATCAATGGCAAAACGACAATTTTCTAAAAACAAACGAAAAACCCAACAACCCTTCCAAAAATGAAACGGGGGAAAATAGCCTAATGTCAAAAATTCGTTTTTATACACTCAAATCTTCCTGTGAAATTACAACTATTTTAAATAAAAAAGGAAAAATTCTACCCTTACTAAATTAAGCTCAAACAAACGATCAACTAGATCGAATTACAGAAAAAAATCCAAACTTTGCCATAAAACAATGTTAATTTACACTGGTAAGCATATCTAACCATACCAACCTCACGATTAACCCCAAATCATATCAAATTCTACCCCAACAAATAAAAAGAAAAACAAAAACCCTAGAATTAAAAATCCAGTTATACCTTACTGGAGCTGTTGGGTTCGGCGTGGTTACCATTAGACGATTCCTGGTTCCCGTAGTCCTCGTAGGAACAAAGAATATCATCGGACCCAAAATCGAAACCTTTGGAACCACCCGAGTTTCCCCGACCCGATGATCCAGAAGCCATTTCCTCCAAAAACAGACTATACCACAGATCCAAACAGTATAATTACTTTTTCTGGCTCTTTATTTCTATTTCCAGAAGATATTACAAAAAAAAAAAAAAAATTCAAAAGAATGAAAAGAGACTTGTTTTCGCTTTGACGAGCTTGTCTGCAAGGAAAGGAATTTCCTTCTAATTTTCATACGTAAACATAGAAAGGGTTTTTTGGTTTGTTGGAATTAGATAAGGATGAATGATTATCTGACTATTTTCCTCTTTAGCCCTCCGTTTTGTTTTTATTTTCATTTTGTTATGTTATTTTTTTTGTATTTTTTCGTATGAAGGCCCCTTTATTCTAATTTATTTTGTTTCTATCCTCATTTTTAAATTATATATTTGTCTCGACCCCCTCTCTCTCATGCTCCAATCATACACAAAATGTTTATTGAGGGAATCATTAATTTCATTTTATTTTAGAATTGTTTTGTTTCTCTTCGCATTTTCAATATTTTTTATTTTGTTTTTCTTTTATAATTGATATATGGTATTTTAATTTTGTTTATTAATACGATACTTTACTTTATTAATTGTTAAAATTTGACCTGACAAAATATACTAACCACTTGATGTTGTATGATTTAATTTAATTTTAATTTTATTATATTTATTTTACTGTCCATGTTTAAAATTTATAATTACACCTCTAAATAATCTTGTTTTCAAGATTTAATAAATATTTATTTTTGTTTGTTTGTTTATTGTGTTGTGCTGTATTATGTTAATTGCATTTCGAAAATAAAATAATTGAGTTTTACATATCCTACTTCTAATTTCATCCATCTATTTTACTCATCTAATGGTCATGAATTAATGTAAAATTAATTGAATTTTACATAGTTTAACTGGATCTCATCCCTATATATATATATATATATATATATTCAAAAAAATTATCGTTTGGTGTTATGAGTAGTTTTCTTCATATATTCAAAAATTAATATGTCATATCATTAATTTAATTGGAGTAACGATAAGACTATTTTTATCAATAATTTTAGTGACTAATTAAAGAAAGAGTGAAAAACGGTTTGTGTGTAAGAAAATTTCTCAAGTTGATGTGGCCAAAGACGAAATTAAAGAAAGGGGAGTCGGAAAGGGTTTGTGTCTTTAAAATTTTGGTCTAAATGGTAATTTAAATTTTTATAAATTTAAATATTATATAATTTAAGTATTATTCTATAAATTTTAAATTCAAATAACTAATAAACCAATTATATTTTAAAAGTTCAATAATTTAATTCATCTTGATATTCGAAACAGTGGCAAAAGTTTTAAGTATTTCATTTCAACAAACTGGGCTTTATTAAATTAAGTCACAAAATGCCTAAGTAAAAAAGTAGTTATCTGGGCTTCACAATAAGTCCAATTTGTACAACTTGCGATGTGGAATTGAATTTGAACCATACAGCTTTTACCAATATTTATTCTTTTATTATGACCGCTATGGAATGAAGGTACATAAATGACATAGTAAGGATCCAACAGTGATTTTAGTAAAAAATAATGGCCCTGTTTGGCAATTAGCGGATAGCTGATAGCTGATAGCGGATTACATTAGCTGATAGCTGATAGCTGATTGCATTAGCTGATTTGACTAGCGGATTGTATTAGCTGATTGTATAAAAGTGTTTGGTAAAATTAACTGATAGCTGATAGCTGTTTGATTATTTAAACAAGCAAAATGACATATAAGGACATAATTATATTCAATATTTGTTTGAATAATTTATCAGTTATGAATATTTTGTATCTAATAAATATCAATTAGATTTGTAAAAATTGTTCTTAATATAAATTTTCTAAACATATTTGAAAGATTTATATATTAATTTATTATTTATATAATTATTAAAAAAATTATATACACATATAAATATGTGATAATAAAAAAATAAAATTAACTTACAAATGTCATCATATAAATTAGTAGTAACAACAAATAAGTCCAATATTTAATATGGTATTATTTATATTAAAAAATATTATTATTTAATTTAGGTTATTTGGAGATTTTTGGTAATTGTTAAGGGTAAAAGAGTCATTACAACTCTAATATCAAACCTCTAATCTCAAAAAGCTCATATTAGGAGCTTTTTCAAAATTAGCTTTTTCACCCCGATCCGCTCTTTTAATCCGCTATTTACCAAACATCAATATTAGCGGATTTGACTAGTCAAACCTCTAATTATACCTCAAACCTCTAATTTTTACCCAAACCGCTGTTTACCAAACAGGGCCAATATTTATTTTAAAAGAATCGAATTTGAGTATTTTTATTTGTAATATATGTGTTTTTATTAAAAAATAAAAAATATGAACAAATACTACATTTTAGTTACCTTTAAAACTATGAAAAGAAAAAAATATAAATAACACAATAAGTGGCAAAACTACATCATGACAATTTGTGTAAATGCATTCTGACTGTTTTTTATGTACATTTTGATGTTAAAAATTAAACATGACAGATGAAAGTTTGAAGAAGAAGAAGAAGAAGAAGAAGAAGAAGAAGAAGAAGAAGAAGAAGAAGAAGAAGAAGAAGAAGAAGAAGAAGAAGAAGAAGAAGAAGAAGAAGCATGGATCTCATAAATAAATGGTAAATGGTATTCTACAAATCATTTTAAGGTTCCGTTCAGCTCCGCTAGTAAAATCTTTATTTGCGGTGAAGAAACAACATTGGAAAAGCTGATAGCTTTATCAAAACAAGATTTTGAGAGTAAAATTAGGTACAAAAATATCGTGAAGAGGCTCAAATACATGGTAATTAACGTCGTTTTTTCGTTTGACAGTCAACTTTTCTCCAAACGCTACTTAGTAATGTGTTGCTGAACGGAACCTCAATGATATTATGTGTTTCCATTTGCAAAAGTAAATATAAGGATAAAAATATATTGTTGGATAAAAATTTAGCTTTAAGGTTTAATTTAGTACCTAAAATTCCTTTTATCTAATTAAGTGTTTGAATATGACTTTCGGATCAAATTGACACCTATACTTTTTTTTGTCTAAATTGATACTTACAATAAATGACTTATTTGAACAAATTCAAATAATAAAGTCAAATTTAAGTATCAATTTGAACTTAACAATCAAATTCAGATATGTAATTAAACAAAAAAAATACGTAAGTACCAAATTATACTTTATAACCAAATTCAAATATCAAAATGTATAAGAAATATATCTATTCACTAATATTTAATTTATTGATGGATTAATCAATATCGAATACTACATAAACTCATATAAATTTAAAGAAACTCTAGAGGGAAATAAGAAAAGGCAGCATTTCGAACATGTGTTTGGTTTGGTTTGGATTGGTTGTGATTTGTGTGTCTGTTCAGACAACCCAACAGACATGCATGATGCATCCCCCACATGCTGGGGCTGCATTTGGTTCCATCATATTCAATGTTAGGGAAAGGAAGCGCATCATAATTTTAGTACAAATACTTACATTCTATGTATTGCAAAAATAATTGACATGAAGATGAAGATCATGATTTACAACATTTGGTTCTTATTTACCAATCATCAAAACTTAAGGATGGTGACTAAACAAAGGTTTAAATTAAAATATATCCGTATACAACGCACACTTTAAGACTTAAGTCAACAAGTATTTATTTATTTTTAAATTAAATATTATTTTTATAAATTATACACGACCTTAAATCTTTGAACCGCAATAAAAGCACGATTGCAATAAATATTAATTATCATTTATAAATAAGTAATAATTTCTAAATCCATAGAAGAATCGAATGGGCAAAGAGGTAATTGCAGCGAAAATATTCGAAATTACCGTTAGCCAATCGTGAACCACCCTCCTACCATATAAATGCCGTCAAATGCCCAATTTTCCGCCACAAATTTTCTTTTCTTCTTTTTCTTGTTTTTATTTCCTGTCCAAGAAAATAACGTTATTCTTAGCGCTTCTCACGAGTAATTTGAACCAGATTGATTATCTTCAACCATGAATATATCAGGCTTCTTTGCTGCTTTCATGGCTGCCGCCTCAGCTTCCGCCGCTCTCGTCTCCGCCTCTTCTTCGTCGTCGTTTTCTTCCCCTCTTACTTGCAACTCCACTTTTCAGTTTTCTAGCGAGGTAAATATCGTTTTACTTTTTCTCTTTGTTTTAGATATAAAAAGCTAGGATTCTCTTCTTCTTCTTTTCGAAAAAGAAAAATTATCCCTCGAGTTTTGCCATGTTTGATCGCCAAGAAAATAATGACTAAATATCCATGTTTTTAACTTCGTTCGCAATTTTCTTAGCGTGATTTAGATTTGAACGTTTGAGCAATCTGATTTTTTATCTTTCCCTCTCTCATGAAATCTTCAAATATTTTGCAGAAGGAGAAAGGGCAAGAAAATTCTGCAACTAAAAAATCAACCTTGATCGAGAAATTCGCACCCAAGTTTGATGGCTTAAGGTTCATCGAGACTTTGATCACTGCTCATAGATAAAATTCCCATCACCACAAGTTTCAATTTTTACCTGATTTGAAAACTTCTTGTTTCTTTTAATTGTTTTTGACTTTTTTGGGCTGATGTAGATTGTTAAGAAGAGAGAGTTAAGGTATCAAAAGTCTTTGATTCAAATTCGAAACTTAATTGTATCATGATGATTGTATGAATTAGTTGGACTAAAATTCGAGTTTGGAATTCTATTTCAATTTCAATTTTATTAGCAGTTTTTCGAGTTCATTATTGTATTTTCTATTCATAAACTTAAAATTCAAGATCTTATTTAGTATTATCGAACTTTTTATCGTTCGACTCGGCATCCATGTTGTTATGGCATGATCTCTGCAGTTTGGTTCACACATTGATGAGCTATATAAAAACAAATAGAGAGATTTTTATAAGGATTATTCTGCTGTGGCCTTGCTGTTAGCTCTTGTCCCATTTCTGCTTGATTGCGATGTTCTTTTTTTCTTTTTTGTGAATACCATGACTACTTATCTGTATCAATAAAAATGGACCTAACAGCCATAATAAAATAGTTAAATTTTAGAATAAAAATATAAAATGGACCTTAATGACGCTATGTCAATTTCATTAAACTTTAATAGTTTATTATTGTACCTAACAAGTGATCTAAGTAGAAAAGCGAATGATGTTTATTTTAAAAAAAATTAGATTCAATTGCTTTGTGTATAAGGTGTGTGCATTGTTAATAAATTTTAAAATGAGGCGAAAGCGATCTAAAAAATAAGAATTAGGACTAAAATATCAGAAGGGATAAATAGTAGGGGGTATATTTGTCGTATATTTTGAATGGAAAAAATATTGCAAAAAGGTCAGTCCCTTATGTGAACATGTTTAAAAATATTAGACATTTATTCAACCATTTTAAAAAATTGAATTATTATTTCAATGGATTTGAAAACGCTTTCAAACATGTTCAACGGTTTTAAAATATTATGTGTTCAACAGCCTCACACCTTAAACATAGACCGTAAGAAGAACATACATATTAAAAAAAAAAAAGTAGTCTTTTAAAAATAAGTATTTGGTCTAAAATATCATGACACGACATGTTGGACTTCCTTTCTTTTCTTTTTAATTTAACTATGTTTCAAACTTTTTAGGCTAAATGATTCTATTGGCTTCTAAATTGTTTACTTTTTCTCGAGTTTGCCTCGGATTTTTCGAGACATTTTTTTACTATAAGACCTTTTTGACATGAAAGTTTTTTTTAACATTCTTAATATGATCTTATGGTAACACACACCTTACTAGGGCTGTAAATGAGACGAGACATATCGCGAGCTACTTGAGCTCGACTCGGTCAAAGCTCGACTCGAGCTCGAACTCGGCTCGAGTTCTTGACGAGTCGAGTCGAGCCGAGCTACTTGTTACCCGACTCGAAAAGCTCACGAGCTACTCGAAAATATAATATACTAAATTTTTTTATTTTTTATAATTTAAAATCTAAATTCTTAAACTTAAAACCCTAAACATAAATAATAAACCCTAAAATCTAAATCCCAAATTCTAAACCCAACAACCTAAACCTCTAAATCCTACACTAACACCATAAACCCTAAAATTAACAAGCTTGAGTTTACACAATTTATGCATCAAAGTTTTTTCTTCATAGGACTTAAACAGATGAAGAGTTACTCGAGTCCAATGTGGTCAAAGATCGGTCAACACTTGACTAGATTGGGCTCGAATCAAACTCGAACTCGACTCGAGTTTTAAACGAGCCGAGTTGAGCTCAAATTTCTTAGGCTCGTTAGAAATTACTCAAGCTCGAACTCGACTCGAAATCTTAACGAGCCGAGCCAAGCTTAGCACTACTCGAGCTCGATTCGGCTCGTTTACACCCCTACACCTTACGAACAAAGCTACTCGAATTCGAATCTTAAAAAAAATCACTTCTTGAGTTATTTGACCGGAAAATTTTAAAAAGAGAATGGGAGGCATGAACCACATGCATGAACACAAAGGGATTATATAGAATTATACACATAGGATACTTTTAGATAATAAAGCTCAACCATGGCTCACAAAAACATTAGAAGAACATCACCCGGCAAACCAGACCTTTAAAACAACCGTATGTACTCTGTAAACAAGAAACAAACTGGATTAACATCCAGATTTGCTATTAAAGCATTGAAAGCAAGGGAGACAATGTGAGCAAGAGTCCAGAGGTGAGGAGGAGCAAGGGCGGGTGAGCAAAGGGCATGGCATCATTAGACGGGGGTTCCGTAGGGCACACGACACCCTCTTTATCCGCCGTGCACAAGTTGGAGAACAGCCCCGGCGGGTATTTCCCGTACAGGTTTATGTAACTGAACATGGTGGCAGCACAGTTGGTACTCTCGTCATTGATTTTGTCGAGGAAAGGGCAACCGAACTCACTCAGTGCTTCGCAACAGCCTTTGCGCGGATACTGCGGTCCTTTGCACTTGCTTGTTAGGATCGTGTAATTCTTGCGCGTGAAGTCTTCATCGCATTCTGCATCACCCATCCAATAATGTCGAATTCGAGTATGCGGATTAAATATCGATGAAAAATTCCCAGGTTTTCTTCTTTTTCAGCAAAAAACGAAACGTACCCTTTTTAGCCTGAAGGAGGTTACGCCCAATAGTTTCATGAGCACTCAAGGCAGCCTCTGCATGCAAAATAAACTAAACGTAAAAGTTGAATTCAAAACATGCATGGAAGTTGTAATTAATTATGGGAAAGGAAGAAAGGAAGAGTTACTTGAAATGTAGGCGGGAGAGGCAAGCCCAGTTAGAAGGGAAAAGGAAACAATAAAGAGAAAGGTTAGATTTAGGAGATTTAAACCCATGATTCCTTTCCTTCCTCAGTTTTTGGAGACCCTGTAAGAATAATATTCTATGATCTCCTCAGAACCGAGGCAAGTCTCCCTTTCGTCTTTCCCTTTCCTTCCCCCCTTTGTTTTTTGTTGTTGTTGTTTTATGGTTTTCTTTCTTACCAAACAGAGAGAAAGGGGAGGGAAGGAGAGGGAAAAGTTGCAAAATTGTAGGAGCAATTTCTTTTTCTTGGACAAAATAATTCTTACATATGTTTGTTTCTGTTAATTGCCAACTTAATTGTAAGTAATATATTAGACGTTTTAAAAGTACATATATTAGACGTTTTGGCAAACGACATGTACCACAATGAACATTTTTAAAAGTATAGATACCGCAAATGTGGTATACTTTGTTAAAATAGATGTGGCAAATGGAATATTACCCCTAAAAAACATGTTTTTTTTATTGTAAATTAGAAAGACAAATATATCATGAGTATTTAATATTATCCCTTCAAAATTAACATTCTCTGCAGTATAATATAGCAAATTAAATGTCACCACACAAACTCAAATAATGAAATTAATTAAAAATAAGCATAGAGTTTTACGTGAGTCGAATGATCAAATACAGCAGGTTATATCCAATTTGCCATCCATCAGCAGTCAAGCCGCCAAAGTTACAAGAATGTAGGAAATGATACAATAAAACAAGACGAGAACCGCTGTTAATGCAATCGAACAAGACGAGAACCAATGTTAATGCAATCGAATAAGACGAGAACCGACCATCCATCAGCAGTCAAGCAGTCAAATATGGCACACCTTGTTACTTGAGGCTTCTCTATTATCTGTCAGTAGTTATGGATGCAATTGAACCAAAACAAGGGAGCCTATGAAAAAAAAGACGAGAACCGATGTTAATGCAATCGAATAAGAACTGACTACTGAGTCAAATATACAAATCCATACGGACCATACCTATGTAAGTAGTGAAATTTTGCTCCTGGTTGCCAGAAGGCATCTCATTAAATTTATTGTCTGTCAACAAATGTCCCTAGAGTGTCTTACTTTACGAGTGATGGACCTGCCCATCCGAAGGCGTCGAGTAGTCAGTGCTTCTAGTAAAACAACTAAAGCATCTTCAACGGCATCAGCCTGTTTATCCAATCCATGGATGCTACACCCCGGAAGAAGCTGCAGCTCAGAAAGAACACCGATAGCTGCCGCCGCTGTACAAGTACGGTCCCATGATGGTTGAGGTCTGCTCTCCAAACAAAATAAACTATTACTATATACTTCAACTGATCCAAAGGGGTTCAGGAGTCAAAATAAGAAGTGGAAGCTGATGAAAAGCAATTGTTTTACAACTTACCGAAGTTTATGCATCGCAGATGCACCTGTGGCAAGAGATATGCAAGGGAGGTCTTCCTCTCCCCAGACCAACTTTGCTTGCTCCTACAAGTAACATTTCTATCAAACTCTCAAATTGCAGTTACGGAAAGTTTTTAAAAAATAGGTTTAGGCTACAATCAGACAAAGACATAGCTATCCTTGAAGTCAGCAAGCACCATATAAGCAAATGCAATAATACCCACATTTTACAGAACTTCCAGCTCCATATATTAAAAGTTTAGTACTGAATACTAAGGTCAATCACAATGGCTAAATCTCTGTGGCATCTAAGAGTAGAGACAGAGCCAGCATCGACATACATTGTTAATGATTAATGTCAGTACAAAATCAAATGTAAAATAAAATGCTTAATCAGTTTACCTTTAGACGCCTGAACATTGCTGCAGAATTGCTCCATGTACCATCAATCAGAACAAAATTCAGAGGTTTGTCTCCACTTGTCTGTGAAACAAAATCAACATAAAAGTTACAAAAAGAAATCTAAGTTGCATATTACGAGTTAGATGTTGTATTTTACCTGAGATGTGCTAATGCAAGAGCTTTCTGCAATTGGTTACCATCTCTTTTTCTAACTTAAGTTGTTTCAATCACTTGTAAAATACAATCTCAATCAAGTTCAAATATGGAGAAAAGATACTTCATACAAAGCATATTGAGAGGAAAGAATTCAGAACGAACACAGTTACTGAAATTCCAGTTGTGTTTGAAAATGATATTAGTATATAACAATTCAATCAGAATCCAAAAAATTTGTAACATCTGAATAGCTTATCATCAAGCAGCAGTTCCGTGCAATTTTTTTTGTAATGTTTGGTGAAATAAGACCTTTGGTAATGAAGTAATCGTCACCCTTTCAAAGTAAACAAATCACTCTTCAATTATAATAAAGTAAATGCAAAGCAAGCAAAATATATAAGGAGGACACAGGACAGTACCAATGAATATGCGCATTCAGTATCTGCTGAAGATTGACCGGTAAAGGCATCCTGAATCGTCTTTGGTACCATGTTCTGGTTTGGATAAAGGCACCAAACCTTGTCTCTTCCTGAGATTTCAAAGAAAATTATCAAAATATCACTAGGAAGACCTTTCTTTAACACCAAAATGTAAATAAAACAAACTTTTAACTGTTACAAGGAAGAAATCTGCAAGACAAGATTTAATAGCTCATAAGTCTCATAAGTAATAATGGAGCAAACAATAATAATGATGTTTTGAAAATTAGTTTGCTAAACGTCGTTGATTCATGATAACAGATGAACAGTATGAAAAAGGTAACCAAAAATTTATGTTACCCTCTGTCAAAAAGATCAGATGATAGTTTATCTTAAATGCGATAGAAGATGATTATGTCACAAAGAAACGAATTTGGATACAGAAGTACAAAGAAAAGAACAAATGTTTTCATTATATTACTCGTCTAATGGGCCAAAAGTAATTCCACCTGTTCCGAAATAAGCTTAAAACTCAACCACATGATCCACAAATAATTTACCCCATCAATACTGCAATATTTCCCTGTTTTTAGAAGAAGGCTGAAAGAAAACCTGCATCCTTAAATGCATTCCACATGAGTTCCTCGTCTTCAGAAATTCCATAAAGACACAAAGTTGCAGCTTGAACACCAAATACTTGCCATAACAACTTGCCGGTGTTGTTCTGCCTTAGAAAATCCTGGAAAGGGAAGATTAAACATTTGATGATAATGATATAAAAATCATTATACTATCAATCAGCAGCATTGATATCAAACTGTAAAAGAAAATCCTGACCTTTGGATGCATATACAACCAAAACCTTATACCATGCCATAGCGAGCAAGGCTTGACTTGTGAACACATACAATCTTCCATAGGAAGCCAACACTGAAAATTGGTAAATTCATAGCCAAATCATGAAAAGGTAAGGAAATTACTTTTAAGGGTTATCATTCTTCTTCGAAACATATCACAACAAAAGCTCTGAAAACACGTACCTTCTGACAGAGGTAGCCCCGGCTTCCGAGCAACCGACATGCTATTTGTCGAGCAGAAAAGAACTGGAATTTTTTGTTTGAGTCACCCAAAGACTGGTACTTTGCTCTGTGCTTCTTATCCTCCTGGACTTTAAAGTCCCCCTGATTTTCACCACAGCAGACCATAACTGAGGAAATGCCGTATAACAGGCTACTACTCCATGGCATAATTATATATGAAAAAAGAGCAATTCCCAAACTGATAATTAGCTTTTTCAGAGTTATTGACTTAAACCCATTTGACATCCATGAAACTTGGAAAATGTACATCTATATTCCTTGAAACATACTCCAATCAAATTTCCACCATTTCATACACATGAAAAATGAAATAGAAAAGAATTAAAATTTACATCCGCAGAAATAATTAAACCAAAAGTAAATAGCAAAGGAAACGTATACATAAAAAGATGAATGGTGAACCTGTAATTTGCCACCAATACCGCCAAAAACCATCTGGGCATCAGTATTGTTCTCCAAAAGCTTCAAATCCTGAATGACGGCGTTTACCATTGCCGGTACCGGAGATACGCAGCCCCATCCTTGCCACTCCTCCAACGTGACGGCGCCACCGCAACCGGTATCATTTAAATCGGCTTCTCTCGGAGAAGAACGAGAAGCGGAGCTCATGATTGACCTATGAAGCCTTCTGGGTCGACACTCTATATTGGTTTTGGGTGAGAATTTGAGAGATGAGGAGAATTGCAGTGTAAATGTCAATGCCCTATTGCTGGCGCTGCTTAGCATGGTTATTTGGCTGGGTTTTCTCAGGGTTTTTCTTTTCCTTTCCTTCTTACACTTTTTCATTTTTTTAATAAGGGTAAATATATATTTTGGTACCTAATTTAACTACAATGTACAATTTGATACATAATTTTTTATTCAATTAAATACTTGAATTCAACTTTGAGGCTTAATTTGTACCTAGACTTTCTTTTTTTTATCCAATTAGGTATTTGTATTTGGTTTTTAAGTTCAAATTGGTGCATAAAGTTGGTGTCATGGTTCAAATTGGTTCAAATGAGTCATTTATCATAAGTATTAAATCGGACCAAAAAAATTTTAGGTACCAAATTAAACCTTGATAACAAGTTCAAGTGTCTAATTGGTTTAGAAAAGTTTGGATATCAGACTGAATCTTAAAACCAATTTTAGGTACCAAAATATATGTTACCCTTTTAATAATTGGACTTTATAATTGGCCCAGAAAAACTCAGGCCATAATATGACCCAATCACTTCATTTTCTTTAGACCAAAAGTTGGTAGAATTTCGCGTCCAAGGACCAGGCTGCTTTCTAGTCTTATATTTTCATATAGAAAAAATTAGCTTTGTTAGAAAGATGTAAAAGGACTATACAAGAGAAAAAAACTTAGAAAACAAAAACACAATCAAAATATGTACAAACAACGAGATCTACTAATTGACTTAGTGGCTAAAAGTATTTATCTTGTCTCATTTTGTATGGCTTTAAATTTTGACATTAGAATGTAATATTTTTCTATTTAATAAAAAAATATACGAACAATATCATTAGATCGTTACAAATAGAAGTTCAAAGATAAATAGTATATTATCAATTAATGGTCTAGCAGAACGAAAAATTATGTCTTTTGAACAACATCCAAAGTTTTTAGTTATAAAATCGTGAAAGGATCAAGTTAGGTCAGGAAATCGTCTCAATAATAGTACTTGGTAGATAAATTGATTAATAAATTATATATTTATATTATAAAAATTATAATAAGCGTGGAATGTAAAGAGAGCAGACAACCAATTTTTAACGGCCTTTTGGGGAGCAGATTACATAATATGGGCCCATCTAACTTAGTCTATTAAATAACAATAATATTATTTTGACCAGTGTGATCAAGAGATAAAAAAGTCAACACGAGGTATGAACAATATTTGGGGAGTTGAGTATTTGCAGAATCCTCACTCACCATTGGTTTAAAAATCTTAATAAAATCAAACCACGCGCACTCAAATCCAACTCATGAAAAGAATTTACGACTGGTTTTTTTATCTTTCGTGGCACGTGGACGTGGATTCTGCCGAATGGTCAACCAAGGCACCCGCCAAAAGGCCGAAATTGTCAGATAGTGGGGTTCTTACTTCTTACAGTCTATATATATATATATATATAAAGCAAGTAAAACTCGAACAATTAGACTCAACTCAAAAACTTTTTAAATAAAATCTAAATTATAAAATAAAATTTATAAACTCAGACTAAATATAAAAAACTTAATTAACCCAATTCGATCGAATATTCACTTTTAAACATGTTAACATGTTAGTGCTTCAATTGTAATACTTATTATGATCTCGAGTTTTTTTTTCTTTTTCAGCCCTAATTGGTGTGCTTCGATTTAACCTTAAAAGTCTCAAAGGTTAAGCATTTGTCGGGGAGGCAAAGGCGTCGATGAGTGGAGCCCCATGGCTTGTTGGCATCGTATTCGTATGCAAGTGTGGGGTAGACTGGACCTCGACAGTTTAAACTTTAAAATTGAGAAATAGCAGAAGCATGCCAACCGCCACTCTTATCCAATTGGCTGATCATTTTACACAGCTTCAACGTCTCACACTCACCTTTCGTTTTCAATCTCTTTAAAGATGGCGTTTTTACTCAAATATTGTCCCTCAATCTTTTTTTCAAACTATGGTCCTCCCTATTTTATTTCTTAAATTATAAACTTTTACTGTAGTAAAATTAGAAGTTAGATTGCTTGTAATGCCTCTTTAAATAGTATTTTTTTCATGTTCATATCAGACAATTAAAGTCAGATTGCTTGTAATCCGTATTTTAACAGTAAAAGTCATAAACATTGTTCAAAGTCGAAGTGTCTTCCTTCCGTCTTCAAGCTATTTTTCAACCTTGATTTTTTTTAGATAAACATTATTCAAAGTCGGGTAAAAAGCACTTCGACTTTTAACTTGAACAATAAATCACCGTAGATCTAGAAATAATTTTCCTTGAACCATATTTAAGAAAAAATAAGACCAGGTCAATACACCATTTAAAGATGCATTAACTTCAATTCAAGCGCTTAGACTTTTGAGTTTCTTTTCTGGTTTTCAACTTTAGTACGGTTTTGCATTCGATCGACTCGAGTCGAATAAAAATGTTTTGAGTTATTCGAGTTTGCAAGTTATATTTTATGATTTAAAATTTATTTGAAATTTTTTCGAATCGAGTCGAGTTTTTGAGTTTTTGTACAAATTTAATTGTACATATATATTCTTTCATATATATTTTTATATGTATAAACAGTATACATATATATTTCTTCATATTTTTACATGAGGTATACATAATATATGATGCAGAATTATCAAACTCGACTTAAATATGTAAACTGATCAACTAATCACTAAAAAATTCAAGTTATTTGTATTTTCATTTCATAACCCAAATTTTATTTTAGTTTTTTTTCGAGTCGAATTTATGAAATTACAAGTCAAGTCAGAACGAGTCAATTTTTTTCGTCTCAAATCAAAACGAATAATTTATTTTTCGAGTGGAGTTTTGCCACCCCTACTTTAGACTAGTGCATTGGCAACCAGTTCACGAAGGCTACAATTATTCTGGTCCATTTGCGTATTGCAATAACTTTATACTGTAATTATTTAAATATATTGATTATAAATATAAATTTATGATTTTTTTTAATAGAACTTTGTAACTGAATCTTCAATTAACCTAGTTTTTCTTTTTACCATGAAGCGAAAAAGCTGGTCTGCATCTAACCCAATTAATTAAATATTGAAATAGTTATAATCATAACATCGTAAATCACGTCAATTGGCACCATTTAATTAAAAAGGCATCAAACACGTCGTAATCGTAAATACCCTTTTCTACAACAAAGCTGTCTTAATTTACACGAACTTTTCTTTAACAATATGCCCACTAATTTTTATTAAAATTTAAAATAGAAAAAACAATATAAAAATGAAAATGTAACAGAAAAATAGAAACACGGTAAATTTAAATTTAAAAAAATTAGAAACTAAAATATCATGCCAGCAAACACACTTTCAATTAGTTCCAAAAAAGCGATAAAAGATGAAACACTGGAGAAGCATAGAGCAATATTTTTTTGTCTTCATCCACTTACGCGCTTTAAGATTGTAGTAGGAATAGTTAACTAAACTAACAATCTTAAAGGTTGCTCCGTAAAACAGATTTGATTGCATTAGCAAATGAACCACAAAAGGGGATCAAACTAATAAAGATCAATGACAATCCACAAAATAGAGCCGTACGTCGTGAAAAATATATCCACAAACACAAATCTTCCATAATGATAAACGATAACGTGTCATAAAGCAAAAGCGTATTACAAGGCAAAAAAAATGTGTCACACAACAAAAAAATATGTCACAAGATAGATAAAAATTACACAGATCAAAATATAAAAAAAAATAAAATTTTAATATTAAAAAAATTACCGACGGTGGTTACTAGCAGTCTAGCACCAAAAATAACGCCACCGCTGATGAATCAATAACTGGAAAAAAAAGAGAGGAAAACTTCTTATTTTTAGAAATGCAAGTTTCAATTTACACTAACCTTTTATGCGCACAACCGAATGAAAAATGATAACTAAAGGTCGGGTCGGTCCATCGGTCTCCAATATAAAATTAGAATACAGCTTTCCTTTAGACACAATTTCTCTCGGTAGTAAAAAAAAAATTCCCTTCGGTGATTCAGACTTATGATTAGTTATAATATGTATTATATTTAAATTACTCTCAACTAAATCAGCTAAAGAGTTAGATTACTCGTTCAATAAAATTATATGCTATTAATTTTTATTTTGACCATTTAAAATTTTATAATAAATTTTGAGTAAACTATACATAGTATATATAAAGAAGGACTTATTTTCTTTTTCTTTGAGCACTTTTTTGCATATGTACCAGATCAAACCCATTTGATTTTTAAAACGAATTACTAATCTTTAACTTTTCAAGAAATCCTTCATCAATGGTTGTGAATGACAGATTTTTCTCAATCTTTTCGACCTTGAGCTGACTAGTTTTTTTTTGTTGACAAATTCTAAATCTAATTATAATTTTATAATTTTAAAATTCAATTAAAATTTTTAAATGAGACTTGGTTAGGTATTAACTTTGTTTTTCAATGAGATTTGAATTTTTTTTAGAACTTTATTTTTCAACGAGATGCGTGCAGAAATCATCGCTTGATCGTAGGATTTGACAACAAAATAACTATTTTTGGGTTTTTAATCCTACCTCTTGTCCCCTCCCTTTCACAAGAATTGTCAATGAGATTGCTAACATGGGCGACTCTCGTGCTTGTATCTTCAAAGCTATCCTCAGAGCTTCTAACAGTGTGGCTGATAGGTTAGCAAAGTCAGGAATATGGTGATTTCAAGGCTGTAATATTATTACTGTTAGGGGTGTTCGCGGTTAACCAAAACACTATAACAGTTAACCTGTAAGTTATGTTTTTAGTGCAAAAGTTATATGTTCTTAATGTAATTAGAGAAAAATGTATAGAGAATGTATCTAAGAATGCATAGAAAATTAAGTACTTATTCTTAATGTTAACCATGAACACCCCTAATTACTGTAACTGTCGTTGTAGTTGTAGCTTGGTTAGGCAGGATTTATCTATGGTTGTACCTTGCCTTCAGTTGTTTTCTTTGACAATTTATAAATAAATATATTTGACACTCTTTTTTTTCTTTCGCTGTCGGCCGGTATACCTTACAGTGTACTGAATGATACGAAAAGTAGTTTTTAACGAGATCTTAATTCTTATAAAAAATAATAGTTGTTATGGGCTTTGTCCACGTTAATCCTTAATTTTTAAATATATTTTTATTGGTTAAAAATAATAAAGATAACCAACAACTTGTTTCTCTAGCACGATGAGACGTTAAATCTCCTAAACAATGTTAGATATTTAAATTTTGATGTCATAAATTGAACAAATAAAATTAAAATGATCATAGTATAATTGATCTCTGTAATATCTGAATCAAATTAATCAAATTAATCATAGTATAATAGAATTAACATGCTACCCTTCAAAACCTAGCCAACCATTCCATAGTCAACTCGGAGGGTGCTAAGGTTGTCTCTTCTATCCAACCTTTGTAAACTTCACCAACCCTCCCCCCTCTATCCAACAATATAACGAAGTTGTTGATTACTAAGGGTGTAAAACACGGATTCAACTTAAAAATTAGACTCAAATTAACTTGAATCTGAACTGGTTTGACGTAAAATAATTTGACATAACCTAAATTTAATTTGATCCGACCTGAAATGTATTAGAATATTTGATTTTACCTCCCTGTTAATTACGATTTTTAATTTTGTAAAAATGAAGACTTCCAAGTTTGGTGTCTACAAGGTTTGTCTATTAAGGAGTTTTTCTCCACTGTTTCATCGTACGTGAAAATCTATTTTTATAATTAATAACGTTGTCTATTGTTGAAGATTCTACGTTGTTACTACAGATATTTAATGTACCTCTTCTCAAATAAAAATCAAAGGTCAGACTAAAAAGAAGATATTTGTAGGTTTGTAGGACTCGATTGAAAATATCAGTAGACTAAGATATTTCAATTAGTCAATATAATATATATTAATTAAAAAATAATTTTATTTAAAAAGTAGACAAAATTATATCTTAATAGCAAATGGATTTACGCTTTATTATCTTCTAAAATTATTATAAAAATTATTTTTAATCGATAAAAAAAATCAGAAACTAGTGTGAGCAAAAAGGATAAATATGAAATAAAAAATATTGTAAACTAACGACGTTAAAACGAGTGTCTAACTTTAGTTATGGAAGCTAAATTTAGGGACTAATGTGAAAAAAAAATAGTCTACAATGAGAAAAAAAAACAATTTCAGAGACTAGATAAAACTTTTTTCATTTGACAAAAAAATCAGTGCATTTTTTGTGGCAATTTTTTTTATCTCAATTGATTTTTAATAATGATAGATGGAATTCATTAATTTAGATGAAGAAAATGAGTTTTAAATTAACAAATGAAAATAAAAATATCACACCAAAATTATGTTGGTCAAGGTTTTCTTCCACTTCTTTTTAGGGTGTTGAATTAGAAAATATTTTTTACACAAGATCTAAATTATCTTAGTTTTTTTTTTAAATTGGCGATATTATGTGTATAAATATATTGGAGCCTATATTTTCTAAATGTTATAACAGGAACAGCTCAACCCAAATATGGGTTAATTGTCAGTTTTTTAGAAGATAAATAAATAAAATTAAATAAACGATAATATAATTTGGGAATAATTATTATAATACAAAGTCCATATTTAATTATTTTTAATATACAATTTAATATAATGTTCATATTATCAAAACCACTCACACCTATAAATTGAAAGATATTCAATATTTTTTTTCGAATAACATGTTTGATATCACATCTCCCTATATTATACAAGTGTCAATATCAATCGAACTAAATAAATCTAATAAGTCCATATTCAATTATTCTTTATAAATAATAAGATATTCAATATTTAAGTATGTTTGATCTCACATCATCCTATATATTATACAAACTTTAATATCAATCAAATTAAATCAATATGCAAGTCCATGTTTTTTTTTGATAAAGTTTACATTATTTTTTGATAAACATGTAAGACTGTAAGTCCATATTTAATTATTCTTTATAAATTTTAATAAGTATGATGTATATATTTTTTTTTTTTTGAATATGCTGGTGCGATGCAAGGGCAGCATCTGTTCAACTTTCTTAGTCTTTCCAAAGACGGCACACACAACATGCATTACTGGTGCTCGAACTCGGGTCCCAAGGGATGATGAACATCTACCTTTACCACCAGGACACAAGGGAATGAGCAAGTATGATGTATATTATATTAACTAGAATGTTTGTCCGCTTTGGAGGGATTGGATATTATTTTTATTAAATATTATAAAAATAACATTCTCTTTTTTTATTTATTTTGTATTCAAAACATAAAACTTTTTTTCTCATGTATAGGTAGAAATTGTCCAATCATTTCCATGGATTATTTTTTTCTTTCTAAAAATAACAAGTAATTGTGTTTGATAATCGTATTAATTTTTTCTTTAGTACAACAATTTCAATAAAAAAGTGTTGAATATGATAGGTTGATAAATAATATAATGTTGACAAATATTAAGTGGAATTTTAAAATATATATTTGAAATATATTTTTACTAAAAAATGAGATATTCAAATTATTATATTTTATTTTTTAAGGTGTCCACTAAAGCGAGTCCAACGACTAAATCGTGTCCAGAAGATCAAACTAAAATAATATAAAATATTATAAAAATAAGGTTGGAATTAAAAATAAATAAATTTTCAAATTTGATTTTTTTATCGAACATCATACTTTTTTTTTGAGAAATCCTACTTCTACTTCTACCTAGAGGGGGAGGGGGAGACTCTAGGAGAAGGAATGCTACTGTTGAGTCTTCAACTCAGGACTTAAGAGAAGAAAAATGAAGTAGGTGAGCAGCTCTGACCAACATGCCATCAACACTTGTTCTATTCAACAACGTACTTAATTTTAACTAATATATCAACAAATTTTATAATATAACTAATATAGATTGAACTCATTTAATTTTAAAAATATAAAGTTAAATTTAAACAATATATATACATAAAAATGTTTGTTTTATTCATATATCCAAATTATTATTCGTATGCAGAGGCCGATGTACATGACCCTGGAAAGGAGCAATTGCATGGATGTAAATTATTTGTCCTTTTTCGGTGCCCCTATTTATCCCCACTCAAAATTTGGTTTAGGGTTTAAGCTTTAATGTTAGGCTTTATGGTTAGGATTTAGGGAATTTATGGTAGGGTCTATTTTTAGGGTATATGGTTTAGAATTTAATGTTAGGGCTTAAAATTTAATTTTTTAGTGTTGGGACATATATAGGGGCACAAAAAAGGGGCAAATTATTTTTATCCAAATTGCACATCCATAACGGGAAAAATGTTTAATTTAGTGTTAATTTTAAAAAAATTAATTTAGTGTGTAAATGAAGAAAGAAAATGAAAATTCATATACCCAATTTAAGAAAAAAAATTGAAACTCAATTTTAAATTTCTAGATACAAACACTATTTTTATGGATAACTCAAATTTATAGAATAAATCAAACATGAATATGCATCAAAATTTATAGAATAAATCAAACATGAATATGCATCAAATGATAAATATACTATTTATATCTGTAATATTTGATTATACAAAAATAAATTAGGTAGTCTCAAATATATAAAATAATAAAATAACTAAATTTTCTTTGTTTTTTACAAGTAGTATCTGCTCTAAATATACTCTCAATCATTTGGCAATGAACACTCAATCACCCTGCTGCAGTTGCTGGTGCTCGAACCCGTGACCTCTGAAAAGAACAATCGTTCTCTTAAACACTGAGGCAAGTTGGTTCGTACAAAATAATTAATTTTCTTTGTTAATAATATTTGTTACAATGATTATATATAGACATAAGAAGCAAAATACAAGTAGATGTCAACTTTACATATGATTATTAATTTACATATAATATTTGTTCACATGCAAAACGAGAAATAGTAAATCAAAATAATAATAAAAAAAGATGATAATAATTAATTACTCCAAAAAGAAAGAGTGCCGCGTTACCACGTAAGAAAGGGGAATCATTTTCCATATATATAATGCAGAGCCGAATTGATTCCCGGGAAAAAAAACTCTCGTTTCCCTCTTGCTTTCATTTCCCTATAAGCCTTTGCTCTTTCTTTTTGTTATATATATCTTCTGGTTTTGGGTTTCTTTGAAAGAGGAGTTTTACCAGATTCTCCATTCAGAAAAAGAAAGCTCTGTGTTTGATCAAATTACACGTAAAAGAGACTTCTCAACTGACTCAGTGACTCGTATGGTATGTTTTTATTCTCCGGGCTGGATTTTGTTTTCAAGTTTGGATTCTGGGATTTATACACCCTTCATTTTGTGGGTTTTTTTTCTCTCTTTTTTATGGGATTTTGTAGTGTTTTGAGTTTGCTAATAGTGTTAAAACTGTTCTCTGGACTCTGCTAGTTTGCTTAGCTTCTCTTTCCTTGTAGAATTTGAAATTTTCAACTTTTTTTTGCTGAACTTGGAGTGTTGGGGCTTTGAAAACTGAGCGTTTCTGGATTTAAGTTTCTTTGAAATCTTCACCCGGTTCAAAAAGTAGCTAAAAAAGCTGATTTTGGGTTGGGGTGTTTATCTTTTTCTCTCATGTTGGGACCATGTAAAGCTCTGTTGTCCTAGCTTCTTCACAAAGAAAAATATTTAGAAAAAAAAAAGTGTAGGGTCTGGTGCCCTACAGTTGGAAGATAAGTATTCATGATTTCATGCAAGTTTAAAGGGGTTGTTGAGTGCATAAAGATTTGTTGAATTGGATTGCAAAGATGCCTTCATGCACAATTTTATGTTGTAGTGTTTTGCTTGAGGAAGAAGCATGGAACTTATAATTATGATTTCAATTAAGATTTTCTTGATTCTAATCTGGTATTTATTTTACAGATTTTGGCAGCAGATGGCCACTGAACAGTACTTTGAAGATGCTAATGAGCCTTTAAGTGGTGAGGGTAAAGATTCCTTGGAGAAGTGGGCGAATTCACCGAGTTCGGTAATGGGTTCCGATGACGATCCCTTCCTCGGTTTCGACTGCAACATCTGCCTCGACTCGGTGCAGGATCCGGTGGTTACTCTATGTGGTCACCTGTATTGTTGGCCTTGCATTTACAAATGGCTTTGTTTTCAGACCATCTCCACTGAAAACCTGGACCAGAAACACCAGCAGTGTCCGGTTTGCAAAGCTGATGTTTCACATGCCACACTGATTCCACTTTACGGACGGGGCGTGATGACTGATGCGACTAATGCATCAACCGGCAACACTCCGAAGAGGCCACTTGGTCCTTCTTGTGGCCTTGGCAGGATAAGGTCACTTAATACAACCGATGGTCTACAGTTTCGGCAGCCATTTGATCACCATGGTTATTCATATCAGGGTGGTTATCCCGATTCATCGATGCTTAGTCCTGTTGGCATGGCGATAAGTGTACCGGATCCCGTGACCCGAATGCTCGGTGATATGGTATACACAAGGGTATTCGGGAACACGATGTCGACGGATTTATATACAAATCCGAACTCATACAATCTTGCGGGGAGCAGCAGTCGTAGGATCAGGAGGCAATTGATGCAAGCCGATAAGTCGCTAAGCAGAATAAGTTTTTTCCTATGCTACTGCATATTCTTCTGTCTTCTTTTGTTCTGAGTTTTAGTTCTCTGCTTTTGTCGGAAAAATCATACCCGTATAGGAGAACAAGAGTACATAAATTTCAGCAGGATGTACTAATAATAATACAGTATGAGATGTTGCTATCTCCTGTGCTGCTTATAGCATGTATACGTATTGAAAGTTATATTTCAAGCTTAAAAATCAATCATCTCGTGAAGTTTTGGGCTATTGGATATAGCTTAAACTTGGACATGTAATATTTTAATGGAAAATTCTACAACGTGCGACGAACACCGATGAACACCACTAATGATGAACATTGATGAACACCATTAAATTAATTAATAAAGATTTAAAATTTCAAGGACCCATCATACAATTAATAATTATTTTTAAAAAATTCAATTAAATTATTTTTTATATATATTAAAATTTATTTTTTAATAAGGGTAAACTATATATTTAGTACCTCACCTATTTCCGTATTTCTATTGAATCCTCATTATTTAAATATTATTTCAATTTGACCCTATTCTTTATAAAAAATAATTTAACCCTCAACCTAAAACCCTAAATTGTTAAACCTTAAACTCTTAAACTCTTAAACCTATACCCTAAACCATATACCATTAAAAATAATTTCACCATCATCGATTCAATTCAATTCAATGAATTGTTGAATTCTCCTAAAAAAACCAATTAAATTATATATATATATATATATATATATATATATATATATATCAAAATTAATTAAACTCGAACCTCTTAGAATTAACACTATCATCTTATTTGAGATGAAGAGGCCATCACAGTTAATCATAATTAATTCAATTCATTAAATTGAATTAATCGATGAATTGAATCGATGATGGTAAAATTATTTTTAGGGTTTAATCGATTGTTTTACGATTGAATTATTGCTCTCATGTTCATGAATTTGATCGGTCGTCATTCTCTTTTACAAGATTAAAAAATCTTTTTTAAAACTACGCGAACGTGAGTTTGAACTTTGAATGAATCAAATTCGACTAGTGCATATGATTAGAATCATGGCGGCTGGCTAACGGTGGTATTGAATTTCATTTTTGTTTTTGTATCTGTGGTCAATGTAGACATCAAACGGCGACGTATTCGAGAAAAGTCACAATGAATTAAACATCAAGTTTTTAGGAAATATTTTTTTTTGAAAAATAAGTCAGATTTTTTATTGCTTTGGTAAAAACGAAAGCAAGATACATATTGTTATAGGCCTCGTTAAAAAACTTCCCTACAACCTTAGTGGAGTAAAAATAGTGCACTATAACAATAACATTAAGTCACTAATCTCCCTTTCTATCACGGGGAAACACCCACCAGTAGACCATCTCACTTAGATTTACCCTTACACATTCGCATCGCTACACATCTTACATTGAGCTTTCTACTTACTGGACGACATTGCTGCACTCAAAATGAAACCATCATTATGTTCACAATAAAGGCTCAAAGAAACACACTGCTAGCAGCTCCCTTACATCAACCGCTACAGCTAACAATTCTCCAAACCTGTAGACAAGGATGATTAGTTGCCCTCTTCGCTAGATTTTAGGAAATATTGAAGGGAAGTTGTGGAGATTCCAGACAAACATGTATGGGAATGGGAGCACGAACCGAGGGCGAGAGGAACGCTACAACCTTTGGTTTGATCCATCGAAGGAATTCCACACCTACAACCTTTGGTTTGTATTTGTGGTCAATTGAATCAGTGAAATTATTTTTAGGGTTTAATCGATTGTTTTACGATTCAATTCATCGATTAATTTAATTCGATGAATTGAATTAATTATGGTTAATTGTGTTGGCTTCTTCATCTCAAATAAGATGATAGTGTTAATTCTAAGAGATTCGAGTTTAATTAATTTTGGTATATATAAAAAATAATTTAATTGAATTTTTTAGGAGAATTCAACAATTCATTGAATTGGATTGAATCGATGATTGTGAAATTATTTTTAATGGTATATGATTTAGGGTATAGATTTAAGAGTTTAAGGGTTTAAGGTTTAATAGTTTAGGGTTTTAGGTTGAGGGTTAAATTATTTTTTTTATAAAAAATAGGGTCAAATTGAAATAATATTTAAATAATGAGGGTTCAATAGAAATATGGAAATAGGTGAGGTACTAAATATATAGTTTACCCTTATTAAAAAAATAAAATTTTAATATATATAAAAATAATTTAATTTAATTTTTAAAAATAATTATTAATTGTATGATGGGTCCTTGAAATTTTAAATCTTTATTAATTAATTTAATGGTGTTCATCGGTGTTCATCATTAGTGGTGTTCATCGGTGTTCGTCGCACGTGGTAGACTCATCCTATTTTAATACGGTTTTATATATCTAGTTTAACTTCCAAAGTGGGATGAAATGAAATTCTGTTTTCTAAATTTATTCCAATAGACAAAATGGTCCCACGCTCGATCTTATCGTTGTTGCTTGGTTGGATTTTGTTGAGCTAGTTGATATTGATAAAGAAACGCATCGCTGAAATGATGTAAATATGTAGTGGATAAATATTCTATACACATGCTAGTTTCTACAAACATCTTAGTTTTAGGGTATAGTAATTTAGTTTAAGGTATAGAGTTGAGAGATTTAAGTGTAAGAGTTTAGAATTTAGGGATAGTTGTTTAAATTTACAGTTTAGGGTTATAATTCAGGGTTTATAGGTTAAAAATCAAATCCTCATCACATTACTCTAAAAACTAAATCTTAACCTATAAATCCTAAATTATAACCCTAAACTTCAAATTTAAACAATTATACTTAAATTCTAAACCCCTACACCTAAACCCCAAACTAAATCATAAAATTAATTGATTTTTTTTCTTCAAAAGTACAAAGGCTTCATACCCCGTAAACCTATTTTAAAGTATTTTTTTATAAAAAAATATCAACATTAAATAAAAAAAATGATAAATGAACATAGTTATTCATTCACTAACACACACAAAACTAAATACACAATTAGTGAATGTACATGGTTTTTTTAGTTGATAATCAATTATTTAATTTAATAAACAAACATCGGTCACTCTCTATAGCCTATACCCTTGCAGGCCCTCTAAATCCAGGAGCTTAAAAGCCCTAGGCTGAGCTTTCAATCCAGGCCTCAGCAATAAGAACGTCCAACAAAACCGAGTTTGGTTAACCGTTAAAAATTTATTTCAGATAATCGGTAAATTTAGATTGCTTAATTTTTGATCTTAAACCTTAACCATTAAACCAAAACATAACAAATCTAATAACATAGTGAAAAATAAGCTAGAGTTTGAATTTTGAAATATTTGAAGAAGAAAAATATTAATGTATGAAACTGAGAATAAGAAATATTGACAATTAAGGTTCAATTTTTTACTTACCAAAGTAAAATAAATCCGTTAATAATTGGAAGAAAAATATATTATCGAAACTATTTTGTTGGTTCAATTAAACCATGTTTTTCGGCTCGGTTTTTTCGGATTTCGAATTCTATTTCAGTTTGTCAGTGTTTTGTACAGCCCTACGTTCACCCAGAAAATTTGCCCATGAAAAGCCATGTGTTATCACCCTCAGCTCCCCAAGCGTAAGGTTTGAACCGGCAAGCAAAGTAGATAGCATTGAAAACCTGCTGCATGAACTCTGTTACGATACTTCCTTTTTTTGGTTACTCTTTTTCCCAGTAATTAGTATGGATGATAACTAAACGAAATCTACCCAGAAAACAGATGCAGGAAAATAAAGCCAAACAGAAAATATAACTAAGATAATAACACATTCAAACAACATCCAAGATCAACTCATAAGATGCTAGACAACTTTTTCCAAAAATGAAGCAACAATAAAGGAAAAACAGGAATAAACAAGAAATCATCAGCCTCTGATGTGCCTGACCCTGTTCCAGCCTTTCTTGCACGACTCTCCCACGATCTTCACGCCCTTCTTGAAGAAAACCTTGAGCTCCTTGGCTCTCTCTTTTACTTGCTGCTCCAACCCAGCCATTGAACCACTGCTTAAAAAGGAAGGAAAAAAATCTCGAGTTTTGGTTGCTGCGTTTGTGTAGACGACGACTGCTGTAACCGAGAAGGAAAACTCCGAGGGTTGTTTTTAAGCAGGGGATGTGAGCTTAGGCCTCGTCGGATCCAACGCATCAAGAGACACGTGGCGGAGATCTGATGGGTGATGAACACGTTGATTGCGGCCTAAGCATGGAAATGAAAAAAGATACTTTGGATCTTTTGGTTGGGTTTTCCGTTTTGGATGGTCCCATTTACTCCACAACTTTAAGATTTTTGTACAAAAAAAAAGGTTGTTAGCAGAGTGACAGAGCATTTTCAATTTGGAAGTAAACTCGATGAAAGTAAAGTATATTCGAATAAAGTTTAATTTCATTCGAAATAAATTAAAATTTTTGACTTGACTCGACGTAAAAATATGATTTGATTTATCTTAAATCACACTTTTATAAATTTAACTCAAAAAAAATTTAAACTTAAGTCTCTTAAGATGAATATCATTATTTTTCTTTTACTTAGACCACTTGTTCGGTTCAAATATAATTTATTTATAATATTAAACAAAGACAACAACCAAATTAAAATAAAAATATTAATTAATAAAATGAGAAGAGTTTAAAAATCAGCAAGTAACTTCTGTGGGCATTGAAAACCAAAGGGTCCCCTAACCTTTAACATAACTGGTTTTGCCTTTATTGAGCCCAGCACAGCACTAAAACAAAACTATGAGTACACAAATCAAAGGCGCCCCAAATGGTTTAAAATTTACTTATTAAAAGACATGAATTAATACTTAAGTATCAACGACTAATTTGTCTAGTGAAACGATACATTATATCTCTTAGGTAAGATTAAGTTTAAATTCTGACATTGTAAATAATAATTAATTTGTGCTTATAATAAATTTTTACGGTATCGAACTGAATTATTCAGCTGAATCAAATACCGATAATTCTAAAAAATAGATTAATAATCCTAATTAAATAAAACTTTAGCACAACAGCTCGTTTGCATTAAAAAGTGATTCACCAGCTGGACTTAGCTAAAAGGCTTCAAATTCTTCATTATACTATATATGCGATTCTGTTGACAAACATTTTTTTTAAAAAAAGTATTATCATAGGCAGGTGAAGTTTGGGATTAATCTTAGGGTAAATTACACCATTAGTCGCTAAACTATTGTATCTTTTTTATTTTAGTCACCGAATTAAATATTTTGATAAAATCCTCACTAACATTTCGTTATTATTTTGGTCACTGGCGATTAAAAAATTAGCAGTGATGCTGTCATGGATCTTTCTTAAATTAGTAGTGCTGATTAATATAGATTTGAAGAATTTTTGTCAATGAAATTGGTAAAGTAAAGTTAATCCAATATATTAATTTATGGGGACCATGGTCATTTTTGGAATACTCAGCAGGTTGGTCCTTCAACAATTGAGGCAAATTGGCCAATTGGTTGGGACTGCGTACTTGTGGACCTACTTTGGGGGAAGAAAGCGATTGTTGAGGTAAAGATGGCTGTTTTTAATCTTTTTTGTCTTCTCCTTTGCTAATTTTGAATCAGTACTTGAGCATGGTCTATTGCATATTCCTATGCTAGGCATGGGCATGGACCCGATCCGATGGATTTTGACCTGGCTCGATCAGACTTTATATGGTCAGGTTGAGTTGAGAAATAATACAAAGTCGGATAAAATTAAATCCTCTTCCTTTATGTATATTTTTCAGTTACATCATTAATTTTATTAAATATAAAAGTAAGAGAATAAGAATAAATACTATAAGTATTATTATCCCCTTTATTTTTAATCAAAATAGAAATATATATATATATATATATATATATATATATATATATATATTATTTTGAGTAGAAGGCGGGTTTTATTCCTAAAGTTCGGATCAACCGGAAAATTGCAATGTGTTGGGTGGGGTAGAAGATTTATATTTTCGGGTTGGTCAAAAACTATCCCAAAACAAGCCAGTTATTTTAAACAAACAAGTCAATCTTCTTCTAACAATAATAATTGAGTCACTTAATTATAGATTTAGAAACAAGGGTAAACTATACTAATGACCACCGAACTATGTGGTTGGTCTCGATTTGACCACTATATTTTCAATTGTGTTAAATATACCACACAACCATTTAATTGGTTCCAATGTAGCCACCTGCCGTTAAAAAAACGAAAAAGTTAACGAGTCTGTTAAAATAATTGGTATAATTACACATTTAGTCCCCTTTATTTATACAATCATTCAATTTAGTTCTAAGTTTAATCTAATAAAATAAATTATTTATTCAATTAGGTGGTGACACGTGTCACCACCTTATTTGAGGGATTTATCTATTTTTATTGGATTTATTAAATTTATTTTCCTTCCCCAATCAGATGGTGACACGTGTCACCACCAATTGAAGTAAGAAAAATAAATTTTTGGAAGCTGGCAACAACGGGAATCGAACCTAGGTTGTTAGGGAAAGAAGGCAATGCTCTTGCCACTAGGCTAAGCAAATTTTTGGTATATGAGATACCAAATATAATATATGTCATATATTACAAACACCCTTTCAACTATGGCTAAGCATGTTTCTGAAATGGTTAATCGTGTTATTCATTTCTTTATTCATTTACATGGTCAGATCTTTGACTAAGTACTCACCCTCTTTCGGCCTTGTTTGCAACATCTTTATTAATCTGGGTATTTTTTTTCTTTTTGCTTTGCTGTGGTGTGATTTTTCCTGAAAAAATATTAAGGTTATTAAAGTGAAAGGTGGGTACTGATTTCCTCGGGGCATTGCAATGGGTCTTCTTCTCAGCTTCAATTCTAGTTTGTAGGTTTAGTCTTAACTGCAGATCCGGCAACCACTCTCTATCTTTCTGCTTTTTATCTTGCTTCAACTGCAATTTCAAAAATGAAATCAAGGAATTATTTCAAATGCAATTCTGTTGTTTAATTAAGATAATTGTGAAATGAAATTTATAATTAATGATGCATAAATTCTATACATTTTCACAAGTAATGTATAAAAATACATCATCTATATGTCCAATATAAATTCTATAATTCTTTTTTGCAGGTTCATCTCCTGTAGTTGGAGAGTAAGACGAACCTGCATGTTACATACACGAGTTTACATCCACAACACCCTTAATAATTCGGTCTAAACTGCTTAGCCGTAGTTGAAAGGAAAGAAAAAAATTTTCTCCTTCGCTCGTGTTTGTAATATACTACATATATTATATTTGGTATTCTATACACTAGAATCATATTTAGCTCAGTGGCAAGAGTATTGTCTTCTTTCCCTAACAACCCAGGTTCGGTTCCCCTTGTGGCCAACTTCCAAAAATTTATTTTTCTTACTTCAATTGGTGGTGACACGTGTCACCACCTAATTGAATAAATAATTTATTTTATTAGATTAAACTTAGAACTAAATTGAATGATTGTATAAATAAAGGGGACTAAATGTGTAATTATACCAATTATTTTAACAGTCCCGTTAACTTTTTCGTTTTTTTTAACGACAGGTGGCTACATTGGAACCAATTAAATAGTTGTGTGGTATATTTAACACAATTGAAAATATAATGGTCAAATCGACACCAACCCCATAGTTCGTTGGTCATTAGTATAGTTTACCCTACAAACAAATAAGTCAGTTTTTTTTCTAAAAGTAACAACTGAGTCACTCAATTATAGGTTTAAGAACAAACATGCCACTCAATTAAAAGTGTGCGACTACCCCTATCATTAAAATTGAAACAAGGGCTTGATATAATCACAATTTTAGTCTTTGAAACTTATGCATTCTATTAATTTGGTCCTAATTCGAACTAATTTAATAAACTTAACCCATCATATTTAAAAGTTTCGGCAATGCACCATCTTGACACACCCTTCGACCACTTACGACACTTTATACTATTTTCTATCAGTCTGATAATCAACATATGTGATAGCTTGACAGACACAATCACTTCACTACTAGACAACTGACTGACTGATGGAGTATACTCATTATGACCTTAACATCACTTGCTAGTAGAGACAGACACTTCACTAGTGAAACTTTAAAATATAAAGGGTTAAGTTTAATTAATTATTTTGAATTATGACCAAATTAATAGAACGCGTAAGTTTTAA
The DNA here is from genome assembly GCA_958450335.1 of Hibiscus tridactylites. Lineage (NCBI taxonomy): Eukaryota > Viridiplantae > Streptophyta > Magnoliopsida > Malvales > Malvaceae > Hibiscus > Hibiscus tridactylites. The sequence continues at coordinate 89,049,295 of OY288281.1, forward strand.
GGACTAAAATTATGATTATACCAAGCCCTTATTTCAATTTTAATGAGAGGGTGACTTATTTGACACAAAATTTTAATTGAGTGACATGTGTGTTCCTAAACCTATAATTGAGTCATTCAATTGTTACTTTTAGAACAGGTTTTAAGTGATATGTTTATTTCTAAACTTTTAATTGAATGAATAGGGATATATTTGATATTAAACCTTTAATTTAAGGATAAATTTTTTATACACAGGCGGTGGAAACTGAAAGTTTCCACAAGCGCCTTAATTCTAGGGTATAGGTAGTTAGTTTAGGGTACAGGGTTTAGGGGTTTAGGTGTGGAGGGTTATAATTTAGGGATAGTTGTTTCAATTTAAGGTTTAGGGTTATAATTTAGGGTTTATAGGTTAAAACCTAAATCCTCACCATATTACCCTAAAAACTAAACCCTAACCTAAACCCTAAATTATAACCCTAAATCTTAAATTGAAACAATTATCCCTAAATTCTAAACCCCTACACCTAAACCCCTAAACCCTATCCCCTAAACTAACTCTCTAAACCCTAAAACTAAGGCGCTTGTGGAAACTTTAAGTTTCCACCGCCAGTGTATAGGATATTAATCCTTAATTTAATTATTTCCGTTGTTAGGAATTAATTAGTTAATTGAATCTCTTAATGATTTGTTATTATGTTGGACTTATCAGTTTTACAGTTGGGTTTGTTATTAGTCCATTGGGCTTCTGTTTGGAAGTTAGATGAACTGTTAGCATGTAGTCCATTGGGTTTGAATCTCTTAATAATTATAATTTAAAAGTCATAGTAATAATTTATTTTCCTAGAGAGAACACTTTTCAAGCGGATTCGAATCTATATAACTATAATACAAGATGAGACAACATGAATATCTTTAACCAGTTGACCAATTAATAAATCTCTTGCTACAAGACTTTAAAACATACAAAATCATTAGTGTTGGCTTATATAGTTCCTAATTTCTATACTCGATGTTAAAAAATATCAGATCCGTTCATCCGATACAAAAAAATTAGATATATATTTTTTATTTGTTTTAATTCTGGATCTAGTACTCGACCCGCTAAATTTTAAGGACTGACGGGTTGGGCCTTGGTCATAATTTTTGTATTGAGTAGGTGCATGACTCGAATTTTTATTTATTTTTATTTTATTAATAAAGCTTTCTTTAGTTAAACTTAACAATTAAAATGTCATCATCTTAAATATTTTACCATCTTTTGGTGCATATATTATATTTATTTAATCTCTCAATTAATTTTAAATTAAAAGTAGATGTACGAAGAAAACAACCTATAATAACTTAACTATCCATACGACGACTATCAATTCTCAAACAGCTCGTAAAGATTAATTAAGTGCAAAATCTTAATTGTAATTCGAATCGAGCTTTTATTTCAGCTTTTGCCTTGCCTCCTTAGGTGTATTTTTCTTTTTCAAAAGTATAATTTACATGTGTGATTATTCTCCGTATTATAATTCTACATGTCTACTGTGGATACCCCATCCTTTATTCTTTAAATAAAAAAAAATATTAGTTGATTGACGAGCAAGATATCATAAACAATGATGGACCAAAAGAGACTGGGGGAGTGGTCGTCCTCGTACAAATTAGAAATTCGTATATGATTTAAATTTTTTTAGAGTATTTATATATATTTTGTATTGAAAATCTATTCTCAACCCTTAAATTTTTATAAAAACACCCTTAAAATTTTATAAATTCGTTTCCCTAACATAAAATCATGTGTTTGCCATTGACCATAACATGGGTGCATTAAAATAATGAAAGCCAAGTTTTGTGGAATAAGCTGAATGGCTTCACATTCACATCACATGGTGTCTTCTTCAAGGGTATCTGCTTTTAACTACCTCAATAATAAAAAAAAAAATCAAACCCTAATTGAAGATTATGCTATCATTAATATAATACTATTAATAACTATCAAACTAATCATGCTTTATTAAAAAGAACAATTTACATATAATTGTGCATGTTTGTGTGTTATTAATATTTATTGATCAACACCATTACATGTGATATTCAATTAAAGACACCATTTAATCAAAATTAAAACTTCATACATATATAAATTTACACGTGAAAAAAATTAAACACTCAAGATTTCAAGATCTCTATTTTTTACTAATACGGCCAAGGGCTCGGGTCCCTCGGATTTAAATATATTATCGTCGTGAAATTTGATGAGATATTATTGTGTACATATATTATGTTTTAGAGAAAGTTTAATCAATGTTGCTTAATCCACTAAATTACAAGTAATTTCAGTGGAGAGAGCAATATCAGTTAATTATTAAAAGATACTATTGGATTAATAATCGGAAATTCGGATAAAAATGATGGTCACAATGTCTCATGGTTTAAACTTTTTTCCTCACCTAATTATAAAAAAAAATTCAAAGAGAAAGTTCCTAGTATTCAAATTTATAGTTAAACTTATGTTTTATTGGATTTTTGCATCGAATAAAAAATATACGATTTTGAACATTTAATGTACAATGTCTGTACTATCCAGAGCTATCCACACTCATAAACCGGAAGGTATTTAGTGCTTAAGCATTTTTGATCTCTCATCTTCTTATATAGTGTACCAATGACAATATCAATCAAATTAAACGATCGACAATTAACGTTGTTTTTGACAAATCCTAAAATCTAATTCTAATCCTAACTAGAGGGGAGCAGATGGAGGACTTTAGAAGAAGAAAGAAGAGTGCTCCTAATAGGAATAAAAATTCTCTGCCCCTAATCATGTCACTTTCTATGCCTACACTAAAAAGTACAAAAAATTTAAATTCTAACCCTAAATCTAAATTTCACATCTTAAACCCTACACCATGCCCCTAATTTCATAAACCCTAAACTCATTTTTTAGTGAAGACACTAGAAAAACTATAATTAGGGTAGACGATTTCTATTCTACTAGTAGGTCTAAAACTCATAACGTAATAAATTATGAGAAAACAAAAATGAACAACCTGGTAACCAACCAAAACGATTAACATTATTTTTGCTACAAAACAAATCAAATCAGATTAATTTGATATGGTAAATCCCTACATGAGGATGAGATCAGTTCAGTGGTCCACTTGTGGAACAGATAAGGTATTATTATTGCACAGACGGTAGACTTTTTCTTCCGTTATAAGTGGCCAGTGGCCACCAATAATTCAAGAGTTTCCACTAGCACATAGCACATGTTCCTAACTTCCGACACGACATCGTTTCGAAAACACCAATAATACCGTAACGACAAACCTTCTGTCACATCAAATTTCCCTTTAAACAAAAATATCTCCTTATTCCTGTTGTACTAGTCTAAATTTTATTTTGTTTTTATATAATTTTGGTCAATTATTTCATGCATTACAATTTTGTTCCAAGTTTCGCTTCTACTCTCACTATATTTATTTGAGTGGTATAATTTATTAAAAAATATCACATAACCCAATCGGAACATATCACGTACCATAAAATATCTATAAAAGTTAGAACTAAAAAATCATAAAAAACGAATTTTTTTTTAAAAAAAATCTATTTAAAATTTATGTTTTGAATTTTACATTTTTAAAAATATAATTATGCAATTTTAAAATTAAAAATCCATAAAATTGTTAAAAATAAAAAAGATAAATCAATAAAAATGTAAAATTTCCATGTTTTTAAAAATAAATTTCAAATTTCTTCATTTAAAAATAATAAACTGAGAACTAAATTATAATAAAGATAATAACGATATATTAAGCCAAATAGAAATAATAAAAAAACAATATTATTAACGGCAGATTTCCAACTCCCGCTAGGATCACACGGGATTAACGTCCAACGGTCTCTGGACCCCACTCACCCTAGAATCACCCCAGATTCATACCTATAAATAATTAGTAAAAATATCAATTAATAATGTTGAAGTTGCATTATTTTACATCATTTTCTTAATGATGATAAAGAAATCAGATTTCATTAAATATAAAAATACAATAAATATAAAACATTTAAAGGAGATCAAGTTCATAAATAAAATTAAAACATGCAACTTAAAGACATTAAAAAATTTGAACATTTCTTTAAATATGATATAATAAAAACCTGAGCTTATCCCTATAATAGCATCTTAATAGTTCAAATTTTTTTAAAATAGCACTCGACCTCTATTATTTTCGAGGATAGTATTAATATAGTAAATTCGCCGTACATGCACTATGAGTTTCAATAAAAAAATTATGTTGAATTCGCCGAGCATGCACGACGAATTCAAAAAAATAAACATTTTTATATTTTAATTTAATTAATTAACAGATGATTAAACAATTGCTAATTGGAAAAAATAAAAAATTATACTATTACAAACCCACTTTACATCTTCAATATATTGAAGAACGAAAATAATAAAAAAATTGAACTATTAGAAGTCAACTTTGAGATTTAACTCCATATATTGTAAAAAAGGATGTTGCATTAACTTATATAAGCATAATTAGAGTGCTAACCTTTTGTTTGTTATCACCGTGAGATTCTTAGAGTTAACGAGTTTGCCACTAGATTTTATCTTCAAAAATTCCACATTGATAACAAACAAAGGCTAACATTCTAACCATTCTTATTTAAGCTAATGCCGATATCTTTTTTTTTTCAATTCACGGAGTTAAATCTCAAAGTTTGTTCCTAGTAGTTTAATTTTTCTTTTCATTTTCGTGCTTCAATACATTGAAGATGTGAAATGCGTTCTAATTATTGAGTTCTTAATAGTTTACTTTTTTTTTCATTTTCAATATATTTTCCTGCTATTTTAGGGATAAATGCGATATTGATGTATTCGTTGAGATCGAAAAATTAATCTTGTAAATTTCTTTGTTAACGATTTTGATTGCATCGATAAACTGTCACAAAAAAAGATCTAACTATATTAAATTATCGATCTTTTCAGATCAGAGGGTGCACCGTAATGACCATTACATAAATATCAAAAATACCATAATAATAAACAAAACCGTGCCAAAAAAATAGATAAAAACAAGAAGGAATTTTTATTTAAGTATTTTACACCAACTAAATACTTTATTATTATTTTTTAACTTATGATTTTCAAGCTAATTTTTTTCCACTAACGCACGCACGTTACTTCATTTCATTGTCCATTTTAAAATTTTAACTTGCTAATATCTTATGTGATGGGTTTCTTAAGATGATGTTATTTTGTCTTTGGTCTTGTATTACTCTTAATATTTAATTAATTTCAAATTGAATAATTTTAATAATTTAATTTTTTAACATGAAAATATGCTGTTGCACTTCAAAAAATTTATATTTTACTTCAACTTTTGACACAAATTATCTAACTTTGTTTCTTTTTACAGTCTGTTTTAATTTTTTTAATCAATCGAGTGTATTTTATGAATCTCGATAGCAATTTTAAAACTTATATTGGTAAACCAAAATAAAAAGTAAAAAATTCTCAGGTGCATGTTGAAATTGAAAATATCCACGAATAATTTTGGCTTTCAATTATAAGTTAGTGTCATTATTTTCCCTTTTCAATAACATTTTTGAATTCCCCCCCCTTAAATTACCTTCCGAGTTGCTTCAACATGAAGCTATCAATTCAATTATTAAATAACATGTCGTCTGTCACGTTAAACATAGTATTTCATACATTTTGTTTTTAGAATTTAAGTTTATTAATATATTTTATATTTAAAATATAAATAGATTATTTCAAAACTAATTTTATAATTATTACTGTCTGGTTTATTGATTGATTAATTTGAATCAAATACTACAAAAACTTATTATAAGGACGATCATTCCAACACAACTTGCTCCATTCACAATACAATTTTTATACTAATAATAAATGTGTTTATGATTTATTATCTTCTGAATTTATTATGATTTTTTATTTTTAACCAATAAAATATATAAAAAAATTAGGGACTAATGTTGACTAAAAATAAATAAATAAATAAATAAATGTAAATATTAATTCCCTGATTTTTTAGTCAACATTACAAGTAACGTGGAGAAAAAATTATAAACTAACGACATTAAGATGAAATATTAACTTGTATTACAAAACACAAATTTAAGGACTAATTTGGTCAAAGAAAAAAAATTAGGGACCGATGAAACTTATCCCTTTTATTTTTATTTTCTTCGTATCTATTATATGCAAGTATTAAACGAAATCTGATTCAAAAGCTAATTTAATTAAGTTAGAAGAAAAAACGACTAAATTGATATATTTTTTTATATATGAAGAGTTAAATTTATTAAATTATTTTAAATTAAGATTAAATCGATAGAATATATAAGTTTCAATGACTAAAGCTCTCATTATACTAAGCATTGTTAGATATTGGTTGTATTTTAATGAAAGAGTGACCTAATCATAACCAAACTTTCATTGAATGACCTTGTTATAAGTTTTAATAATTGAGTGAACGATTTGTAACGAATTACAAAATAGTTTACCCTGAATTAAAAATATCAAAAAATCACAATTTTTACACGCTACTAGAATCTCAAATTCATAACACCTTTTCATGTATCAAAGTACAGTCTCCATTATAAATACAAACTGTCGGCAGAACTAGCTAGCTATATCATTATCACCTGGCATGTTACTAACTAATATTTCCTTCACTTTTCTTTCAACTTAATCTACACCTTCCAGGACAAGTGGTGGCGCCGCCGGTTAGCACAATGCAGCGCCGCTGTGGGTTCACTGGGGTTATCACATTGTGTTTCCTCTTGTTGCTGGAGTGTCTAAAGGTGGCCGGTAAGGTCTCTATTCCACATAATGTTACCGACCTACATTGGCATCCCGCCACCGCCACTTGGTACGGCAGTCCTAACGGTGATGGTAGCGACGGTAAGATCCAATCATTAGCTTCTGTTTTGCCTTTGAAATGTTTTTGAACTACTTAAGATCGATCCGTACTTCTCCATTATGTGTTGATTATAGTACTTTTCAAAGTTGAATTATATGATCTCTTATTTCTATTCCTAGGCGGAGCATGTGGGTACGGATCGTTAGTCGATGTGAGGCCGCTGAAGGCCAGAGTCGGAGCGGTGAGCCCGGTGCTGTTCAAGAACGGGGAAGGCTGTGGAGCTTGCTACAAAGTTAAGTGCCTAGATAAGAGCATATGCTCAAAGAGGCCAGTGACCATCATTGTAATGGACAGGAGCCCTCCGGGGCCGGGCGTCATCGGCCGCACCCATTTCGACCTAAGTGGTGCGGCCTTTGGTCATATGGCTGTACGTGGTCGGAGTGCACAGCTCAGGAACCGAGGCGAACTCCGAGTCTCGTACAGAAGGCATGTGCTAGCTAGCTCTAGTGTTTTTTTCAGTCTCAATATATGAAAAAAAATTCTAAACTGAATAATTTGTTGAACTAAAATTGTAGGACCCCATGTAAATATCCGGGGAAGAGTATTGCATTCCATGTAAACGCTGGTTCAACTGCGTTCTGGCTATCACTTCTGATTGAATTCGAGGATGGAGACGGAGATATTGGGTCAATGCATATAAGAGAAGTAAGTCTAAAACATGGATTAGCCTTGGTTTTATTATTACCAGTTACCGCCGATGTTTTGTCCTGATGACGCCAACGTGCTTAGTGCTGGTTCAAGTGCACTTGCATGTGATACATGGGCCAGGCTACACTCAAAAGAAATGATCTGAATGCCATATGACATTAGCATGTGCATGTGCATGCTTCATTTGGATGCATATTTATATAAAAACATTATCTTCTAAACATAAAATAATGAACAATAACCGTGAGATTTGGCAGGCGAATTCTAATGAATGGCTGGAGATGAATCATCTATGGGGAGCAAATTGGAACAGAAATGGGGGACCTTTGAAAGGACCATTCTCAGTGAAGCTGACAACATTGTCAACAAGAAGAACACTGTCGGCAAGAGATGTCATTCCCAGAAACTGGACACCAAAAGCGACTTACACTTCTCGTCTTAACTTCCTCTAAGTTTATGGCGTAAAGCTTGGCTTGGACAACATATATATAATTACACCCCACTCCCCAAGGGCTGTTTCTTTTCTTCTTCTTCTTCTTAAGGTGTTGTAGCCCTCTCCAAAGGAGAGTGTGGTTTAGTGTATTATTGAATGGCATTCATGTTTGAAGAATGTAAGCTTGTGGTTTTGCTGGGTTTCAACTTTTTGATGTAAATTTGGATGGTTGAATGTGAAATGTTACTTGTTTGGTCGATTTTAGAGTGGATATGATTGAAGCTGGTGGCATTATAAGTTTTAGGTGTGCGGTGGATCACACTATTTAGGCACATGCAAAGTGTGGTAATGTCGAAGCAAAGTAGATGTGGGGACTGGGGAGTAATGGTTTGAGTGCTGACAAGTGACAAGCACGTGGTGGAGATCCCATTGCGAGAATGAGATATGCAAATAGAAGAAAAATAAAGGAATCTCATTGGGGAATTTATTGTCTCAGTGTGAGGCCACCTGTTTGTGGATACTGGATACACAGTGTTATACCGTTGGTCTAATAGGATGAGACAATTAAATAAGAAGAGTTCTCATAATAAGCCTTTACAGTATCTGATCCGAATTAATTAACTAATTATTTGTATATCGATAATTATAATTATAATTATATATATAATATAATTCATAAATGTGTTTGATAAAAGTAGAGTCCCAAATAGGAGAAGAAAAGAAGGTTTAGCCACAAAAAATTTAACGCTTGGAATTAATAAGGAATAAATTAGATAAAGGTAAGACTATTTTGGCAAATAGAAATTTTCTGCCCTTTTTAGTGCCTTGATTTATGCTCCTACCCTAGAAATTAGGTTTATAATTTAGGGGTAGTGTTTAGAAAATTTAGGGTAGGGTGTAGTTTTTAGGGTATAGAGTTTAGGATTTAAAATTTAGAATTAGAGCTTGAAACTTAATTTTTTAGTGCTGGGGTATAAAAAGTAGTACCGAGAAGGAGCAGATGATTTTTATCCCTATTTTGGATGGTAAACTAAAATTGTATGTTGTTGGATAATAATAATAATAATAATAATAATAATAATAATAATAATAATAATAATAATAATAATAATAAAAATTGTTGTTGTTGTTGATAAATAAATCTAATTATTAATAATTATTATTAGGGTCGCAAATGAGACGAGACAAATAGCAATCTACTTGAGTTCGAGTCTGACTCGATCAAATCTCGGTCAATACTTGATCCAATTAAACTTGACTTGAGCTCGAGTCATTAACGAGTCGAGTCGAGTACAATACTAATAAACTTGGTTTGAGCTTGAACTCGACTCAAGTTCTTAATGAGTCGAATTCAACAATACTCGAACTCAACTAAGCTGGTTTACTCCCTTGACGAAAGCACCTTCACAACACTTGTAGTATTAAATACTCTAAATAAAAGACGTTACTCTTATTAACTTATTCAATTTTAGAGACCTCAATCAACTTTTGTAATTAGTTGTTTACCGAACAATCAAAATAGTAGATTTGATTATTCAATCCTCTTCCGTATTTGAGTTCTATAGAGTGGGCAAATACAATGGAGTGGACGGGCTCAGAAATAGAGTTAGAATTTGTAATTGAGAGGCAAATTATAAATGTTTGAAAAAAAATATAAATTTATAAATAAATAAATTTAAAAAATTTTTAATTAGAGAGACTAAGGTGAAAAAAAAATCTTTCGAGTGGGGGTAATCCTTGAACGGGCCTGAATCAGCTAAAACTTAACCCTGATATGAACCATGATCATCTAGAAATTCTGTTTTTTTTATATGATTATCTAGAAAAAGAGGAAGCATGCACTAGAAAAAGCTTCCCTCCGGTTTCAAAATCAAATTAGAACAAAACAAAGAATGTCTACCGATGATGTTGCAGACTTGAAATCCCTTTCAATGTCTCCATGTTAGCTCTTATTCTCCACTGCCAACAGCTAACCAAAACTTAAAAACAAACAAAACAAAACAACAAACCCAGAAATTAAGGTTTTACATCACTTGGAAGCATCGGGATTGTCTTTCACTTTGCTATCAGCCTCAGCCGGAGCTGAAGTCTCTGCTTTTGGTTTTTCAGTGCCACCATTAGCCGCCGCCGCCGCCGGTTTACTTTCTCCAGAAGAGGCTGCTGTTGTCGAAACTTTGCCGTTCTTGGTGTCCTTCTCTTCCTTTCCATCTTTACCTTTTTTCCCATCTTTTTCATCTTTTGGTGGAGCCGGAGGCATCATATGAGGCGGCGGATTCTGTTTGAGCTTCACGAAAATTTGCCTCATTCTCGAAAGATCAGCAGGCTTCCCCGGCTTTGGTCCCTGAATCACGAAAGCCGACGGTGTTTTATCAGGGTCTTTCCTTCCTCTCTTCTTCTCGATGTTCGCCACCTCTCGAGGAATGATCTCGGAGATTGCTTTCCAGTAATGGAGGTGAGCTTCTTTGTGGAACTTTTCTTGATTAGCAAGGTACAGCTACATCAACAATATACAAAATAATAGATTCAGTTCAGCCGTGTACAGAAAGCAACGAGAATTAATGTTCACAATGCTAGTTTCTTCTACCTTCTCTCTTTCTCTGTTGTTAGCCTTATTGGTTTCACAATTCTGATTCCTTTTCTCGTAGAAAGATCGTTTGTATTCATCGGCATCGGCGATTATCTGATCACGCCTCTCTCTTTCTCTCTTCTCCTTTTCCTCGAGATGAATGGCGTTTAAGCTGTGCATGGAAACGGATTTAAAACAATGAACGGAATGAGAATTTCCGGTAAAGGAAGGGAGGTAGAACGAAACAAACCGGCGCCATTCGCGTCGTGCGAAGCCTTCCTCTTGCATTTGATCAGGCGGAGGCAACATGGGCCGCCCTTCGGATACGAAAATACCATCAACATCATCATCATTAGCATCTTGTCCATGTCCATGTCCATGACCATGACCATGACCACCACTAGGAATACCACTACCATCCATCGTAGACCCTCCGAGGGGCGTCACGAATTCAGCATTGGGGGCCGACATCCCGAAGCCATAAATGTCCGGGGAAGGCGGCTCGTTATGATTGTCATTGTTGTTATTGATGTTATTGTTGTTGTTGTTGCTAGTGGCAACATAACCGAGGTTCTGACTGTAACTTGGAGTGTGGTTGTGAGCAATGTGAGTGGTAGAATCGATGGTGAGATCGTCGGAAGCGTAAGCTTGTGGAGGCGGGAAAGAGGAGGAATCGTAGGCTCCCATGTAGATGGCATCATCGTCGAAATGGCGAGACGAGGAGTTAATGTTCTCTGCTCCGTCGTTGTTCGTGTTCATCGTGTCGAACGACTCCATTGATGATCAAATGGAAGATCCTAAAGACTTTGGTTACGTTGGAAGTCTTGTGTGGCAGAGTGAGCGTTTCAGGTTTATGCTATTTTTGCTCGGAGTACATCGTTATATTCGGATCCAGAGAGGGAACAGGGAGTTCGTTGGCTTGGCAATTATAATTTACTTATTTATTATAAAATTATATGTGAAGTATCTTAAGATATTTTTAATGAAACAATATTTCTTCGAATATGGATCATAAAATAGACTTGAATTATAAAAAAAAATTGTATGGACACCTTGCCTTTGTGTACTAGATTCTCATGCCATTGCAATTCCAAGCTGCCCTTTCCCTGGTATGGCCAAGCTAAGGCTTAGGGTGAACAAACAGAGAGTCATTCTAATTGTTTCCCGCCGCTGCTACTATTTCCAAGAGCCTCTCGTTGACCTCTTGCTCGTTTTCGTTTGTTTTCTATAGCACTGATCTCGCTTTCTCGACTCGGTTCTGCATGACCTATCACCTCGGCGATTCAGGGATAACGAAAAGTGCAAATCCGATGAAGAGTGAAGGCGAAATTCCAACAGCCAGCATTACCCTCCTGCTTATATGTACTGAAAAACCAGAAAATGCATAGTTGGAGACATAACCATTAACCAGGCAAAATTCCTAGATTTATGCAAATCTCAGGGAAGGAGGTAAGATATCCTGTATCGGAAATATAGACCGGAGCAATTATGACTCCGAAGCCTATTCTGATCCCAGCCAAAACTCGTCCGATCATTAATACTTCGAACGAAGATGCAAGTGTCATTATAGCTGCACCAATTTGAAACACACCAGCAGCAAAGGCCATTGTCTACTTTCTACCAACCAACTAGTTGACAATGAATTTTGTTCTTAACAATCATAGCAGATTAGTTTTGCAGGCAATAAAATTTAAGATTTTGAGCCAAAATGGTGAATTTTAAGCATTTCAAGGAGCTCAATCGGAACAAAGATGACAATCAATCATTCAGTCCAGTTGAAGTTTCTCATATGCAGTTATCTGGTTCTGCATAAAACAAAATCAATGAACATTACAATGCTAAATTCCAAGAACTATAAAAAACTATAAAAAATCAACTGTTCCCAGATAGAAAATAAATAGATGGAGAGAGATAAAAAAGAGTAACCATAGGCAAGAAGTACATTATCGAGAGAAGCAAAAATGGTACAGGCAAGAACATAGGATTATTTCCTGGTACTTAATGGAAGAGAGCCAAACAAAAGAAAAATGAAAAATAAAAAAGATTTGCGGTGAGCGTGGATCGAACACGCGACCTTCAGATCTTCAGTCTGACGCTCTCCCAACTGAGCTATCCCCGCAAGTTGATGCTTCTCAAATAAAATTGGATAATATTAATAACTATTATATGTGCTTGTCATCAGTATTATTGACTTTCCAAGTGAATTTTATGCTCATATCATATGTGCTTGTCATGTCAGGGATTTGCAACTAGCAGGAGAAGTAAACTGGTTGATCCTACGCTGGTTTTGCTGCTGGTTCATAAGGATCGAGGAGACTAATCGAACTTGCATCATTGAAGCCATTCTGTTTTCGAATAGTAAGTGTTTATTAGGGCTGGTGTTCCATAAGTCTGGTTTTGTTGAATGCAACTTCATTTTCCTAAATAGCTAGTAACCATTGTTGTATCCAATCCACCAGTGTATTAAGCTCAAAGGTAGTGACAGACTCGATCCAACCGATTTTGCTCCAGCAAAATCGCATCGAACAAAGGGTGTTCGGTGTTTTCTCCTTCTTCATTCCGAAGAGGGCAAGTTGTGTCAACATTAATATTTATTGCACTAACCTCTCTTCGAGTAAGCAAGCAAATCTTTCAGAGGAATATATCAGCGGGGAAGCTTCAGCCTTCAGTAGCATAGTTAGCATCTATAAAGGCTTCGGTTGATGCAATGTGCCAAGAAAGAATAGATTTCAGTAGTTTGTTAAAAAAAAAGTTTATTACACCACATATCTTCAAAATATGACCTCATTTTAAATTCCACCACAAGAATTTGATTGTTTCAGTTCCATCCCTAAACGTTTGAACATTTTAATATTTTTTTTTATCAAATTAATGTTTATGTCATATCAAATAATTACATAATATCAGTGTTTTTCATGATAGTTAACAATTTTCATAACTGTTTTATTAAAATGAGACATGATTAATATATATTAATAATTTGGAGGTGGAAGTAACAATCTAAAATAAATATTGTTTGGAAATAAATTTAAAATACTAAAGATTTTAAAGAGCATTATAATTAAAGGACATATGGTGCAATTAACTCGTAAAACTATCAACAATGTAATGGGTCGGCCCAATGAGCCATTCAAAATCAAAACAAAAGCCTAATAGTATCATGGCCCAAAGCTAAATCCAACCGCCTTTTGGGTTCGTATATTAGACGGTAAGCTGTCCGATTCGAAGGAAAGAGGCGATTAGAAATCGAAGGAAAATGGTGTTCATCGCAGCCCCAAATTCCAAAACTGTTTCCCTAAATCTAAACCCTAAAACCACCACTCTCCTTTCCCTTCAACAATCCATTCAACACCACACCCAAATCCCAATTTCTCACCAACGCCTCCTCCTCTCCCCTAATTCCCGTTATTCCATTCCCGATTCCCCTAATCCTGATGCCGTCCTCCTCTCCGAACTCCGAATCACCCATTACACTACCTTATTCCTCCATGTTCCCCTCCGAGGAGGCACCCAACCTGGTGCCACCGGTGCCGCCGTACCCAAGCCGCGCCTAGAGTTTCTCAACTCCAAACCTCCCCCTAACTATGTTGCTGGTTTGGGTCGTGGTGCGACTGGATTCACTACCCGGTCTGATATCGGTCCGGCCCGTGCTGCTCCTGACTTACCCGATCGGTCTGCTACTACTATTGGTGGGGCTGCAGCGCCATCTGGGGTTGGCCGTGGCCGTGGGAAGCCGGGTGAGGAGGAAGAAGACGATGAAGGGGAGGATAAGGGTTATGATGAGAATCAGAAATTCGATGAATTTGAAGGGAACGATGTGGGTCTTTTCGCCTCTGCGGAGTATGATGAAGATGATAAAGAAGCTGATGCTGTTTGGGAAGCCATCGATAAGAGGATGGATTCGAGGAGAAAAGATCGAAGGGAGGCGAGGCTGAAAGAAGAAATTGAGAAATACCGAGCTTCTAACCCCAAAATTACCGAACAGTTTGCCGATTTGAAGAGAAAGTTGCATACTTTGTCAGCTGAGGAGTGGGAGAGTATACCAGAAATTGGGGATTATTCATTGAGGAATAAGAAAAGAAGGTTCGAGAGTTTTGTGCCTGTCCCGGATACACTTTTGGAGAAGGCGAGGCAGGAGCAAGAGCATGTTACGGCTTTGGATCCGAAGAGCAGAGCTGCGGGTGGGACGGAAACTCCGTGGTCGCAAACACCCGTGACGGATTTAACTGCTGTTGGTGAGGGGAGAGGTACTGTACTGTCTTTGAAGTTAGATAGATTATCAGATTCTGTTTCAGGTTTAACTGTTGTGGATCCAAAAGGGTATTTGACTGATTTGAAGAGTATGAAGATTACTAGTGATGCTGAGATTTCCGATATTAAAAAGGCCAGGTTGTTGTTGAAGAGTGTTACACAGACAAATCCGAAACATCCACCTGGTTGGATTGCGGCTGCAAGGTTGGAGGAAGTGGCTGGGAAGATCCAGACTGCTAGGCAGTTGATTCAGAAAGGGTGCGAAGAGTGTCCCAAGAATGAAGATGTTTGGTTGGAGGCTTGTAGGCTTGCAAGCCCGGATGAGGCCAAGGCTGTGCTTGCTAAGGGGGTGAAAGCGATTCCCAATTCGGTGAAATTGTGGTTGCAAGCTGCTAAATTAGAACACGATGATTGGAATAAGAGCAGGGTTTTGAGAAGGGGTTTGGAGCATATACCAGATTCGGTAAGATTATGGAAGGCGGTTGTGGAGCTTTCAAACGAGAAGGATGCAGCGACCTTGCTTGAAAGGGCTGTGGAGTGCTGTCCTTTACATGTGGAATTGTGGTTGGCGCTTGCCAGGTTGAAGGATTATGATAAAGCTAAGAAAGTGCTTAATAGGGCAAGGGAAAAGTTGCCTAAGGAGCCTGCTATATGGATTACGGCTGCAAAGTTGGAGGAGGCTAATGGGAATATTCCTATGGTTGGAAAGATTATTGAGAGGTGTATAAGAGCATTGCAAAGAGAAGGATTTGTTATTGATAGGGAGGCTTGGATGAAGGAGGCTGAGGCTGCTGAGAGAGCTGGTTCTGTTGCCACGTGCCAGGCAATTATTCGAAATACAATTGGGATTGGAGTGGAGGAAGAGGACAGGAAGAGAACTTGGGTTGCTGATGCCGAGGAATGCAAGAAGCGGGGTTCGATTGAGACTGCTAGAGCTATCTATGCCCATGCTCTTACTGTCTTCTTGACAAAGAAGAGCATTTGGTTGAAAGCAGCTCAGCTGGAGAAGAGCCATGGGACTAGGGAATCGCTTGATGCTCTTCTTCGTAAAGCAGTTACATACCGACCACAGGCTGAGGTTCTTTGGCTTATGGGTGCCAAAGAGAAGTGGCTTGCTGGGGATGTTCCTGCTGCTCGAGCTATCCTTCAAGAAGCATATGCTGCCATACCAAATTCAGAGGAGATATGGCTTGCTGCATTTAAGCTCGAGTTTGAAAACCATGAGCCCGAGAGAGCAAGAATACTTCTTGCCAAGGCTCGAGAGAGAGGAGGCACAGAGAGAGTATGGATGAAATCAGCCATTGTGGAGAGAGAATTGGGGAACACTGAAGAAGAGAGGAGGTTGCTTGATGAAGGATTGAAGCAATTTCCATCATTCTTTAAACTGTGGTTGATGCTTGGGCAGCTTGAGGAACGGCTTGGTAACTTAGAAAAGGCCAAGGGTGTCTATGAATCAGGTTTAAAGCACTGCGCAAGTTGTATACCACTATGGGTTTCTCTTGCCACGCTTGAAGAGAAAATGAATGGGATATCCAAGGCTCGAGCTGTCTTCACCCTGGCAAGGAAGAAGAACCCACAACAACCTGAACTCTGGCTTGCTGCCATAAGAGCCGAGGCAAGACATAGCTACAAGAAGGAAGCAGATATCTTAATGGCAAAGGCATTGCAGGAGTGTCCAAATAGTGGTATATTGTGGGCAGCATCTATTGAGATGGTTCCGAGGCCGCAGCGTAAAACCAAGAGCATGGATGCCCTCAAGAAATGTGATCATGATCCCCATGTCATTGCCGCGGTGGCCAAGTTATTTTGGCATGATAGGAAGGTGGATAAAGCTAGGACTTGGCTCAATAGGGCTGTGACTCTTGCTCCAGATATTGGAGATTTCTGGGCATTGTACTACAAATTTGAACTTCAGCATGGTAGTGAGGAGAACCATAAAGATGTGATTAAAAGGTGTGTTGCTGCAGAACCAAAGCACGGTGAGAAATGGCAAGCTATTTCTAAGGCTGTAGAGAACTCTCACCAGCCTACTGAAGCCATTTTAAAGAAAGTAGTGGTTGCATTGGGCAAGGAAGAGAGTGCTGCGGAAAACAATGGAAAACAACAGTAAACACTAATTGCTTTCAAGGTTATAGCTTCTAATAGTTGCTCTTGTACTTAGGGCATTGCCTCACTTGAATGAAAATTTGATTTTTCAATGATCTAGGACAGCCGAATCACTTCTCAAGCATGTTTTCTTTGGTTTTTGGGCATGTAGGGTGAAAATTATGTTCTACTTTTAGCATGAATCAATTCTGAAGCGTGTTTTCTTTGGTTTTTGGACATGTACTGTGAAAATAAAGTTGTATCATGATGCTTTAGCATGTATACTGGTGTATTGCCTCATATTACTTATCATTTTGTCCAGAGATGTAACCAAAGAAACTGTTAATATTGTGGTTGGAGCTATATCATGTATGTCGGCAATAATTTTATACCTCACTGTTAACATGAAAACCATAAAATGGGTGGAGACAGAAGGATTTGCCTGTTACCTGAGTGGCAACCAGCCAACTTCAGTTTTGAAATGGGATGAGAATGAAACATCGAAAAGACTTGTCTCTTTAGGACAACAAGAGCATTTGCTTTGTTTTCTCCAACGAGATATTTCATGTTTTGGATAGGTTTTGTTTGTTTTCTTACATCCTCCATTGCCATTTGAGATCTTCCAGAAACAGTTCCTTTTCCGGGCATTTTCTTTTACTGGTCTATCTATCCCTTTCAATTTTCATCATCAAGAATTATCACATGGCCGGTGACTGGTCCCACCTTTCACCCTCAGATATTGTAAACCTTTGATTCTGTAATGATTAATGTGGGTTAATTACATTATGTTGCTTTGCATTACCGGAAATTCAACAATTAGGTTTAACATTTCATCACCATTGACTACTTAATCCCATTTTCTTTAGATGAAGATAGAAAGTTCTCACCTTTTTTTATCTTTGAATATTCCAGATATTAAAGCTTTCGGTTCATTAGTTTTTGGAAGATTTGGAGTTTATGGTGTTTATTGGTTACCGTCGACAATAGTGTTTGTTCGTATGACTTTCTTTCTTCGGGATTTATACAGTTCTTTTACACTTAGATTTCACGTCCGTGTCCATTAACATTCTTGGAATGCATTCAATTTAACAAAATTTAGAGAATCGGACATTGATTCCATGGATTATAGCTACATCTTGAACATTACATGAAAACACATGCACTTAGAACCAGCATAAGAAGCTTGCTAATTAACTTCAAATCAGTGACATATTGGATGGATACTACTAGGAGTTTAGGACCACAACACATACTGCAATAACAACAAGCTGAAAAGGCATGGAAAATCCGAAAGCTCTTAGAATCATTCGAAAGAAACATTGGAGATGAAGCCTAGAGGATAAGAAAGCTACTAAAGGAATTGAATGATATGTAAGGGGAGCAAAGCTTAGTGGAACTCGGAGACTGGTTTTCTGAAAAATCTGAAACCAGTTCGGGGTTTCCTCGGCCTGTAAAACGCTAGACTCTATTCATCTTTCCAGAAGAAAGGAGAAGAAGAAGAAGATGACGAAGCAGTGCTATGTTGTTGTTGCTGCTGCTGCTGGGTTTGATTGGCGAACGAAAGATTTGAGGGCAAAATAAGATTGTTTGTGGTATCTAAATCGTCCCACACTGGACTAGCAGGACCCCAACCTGCTGGAATTGTATTGAACCAGGCTTCTGCCATATCACCCCACACCAATTCCTGAGAACCCGAACAACCCTCCGCTGTCATCTGCACCTCATCATTGGCTGTCGCCTCGTCCGGATTGTCCCCTTGAGGCGGTGGTGGAATCGTTTCCATTTTCGGTTCCTGTTCTTGCTTTGATCTTTCATGAGGAGTTTCTGGTGAAGAAACTGCTGAGATTGGGGCAGTGGAGGATGTATCTTTTTCCTTGTTGAGGAAAAGCTCAGGGAAATTGAGCTTTGCATTCTCTCCTCTCAACTTGAACGCCTCGCGATCGTAGGCTAATGCTGCTTCTTCGGCTGTATCGAACGTGCCGAGCCAAAGGCGAGTCCTGTTACGAGGAAGGCGAATTTCGGCTACCCATTTGCCCCAATGCCTCTGCCTCACGCCTCGGTAGAGCTTGGTAGTATGTATAGGCTGCTGCTGCTGCTGCTGCTGCTGCTGCTGCTGCTGCTGCTGCTGCTGTGGGGGCCTATACATTTGTCTACCGTCCTGCCCCAATCTCGTCATCATCCTCCCTCTCGGACTCAAATTCAGTGCATTGCTCCAATATAGCAGAAGTTGCTGCTGCTGCTGTTCAGGCGATACCAATGTTTCTGCACCATAAAATGGCCGATAAACAAAGCCTCGCTGATGCTGATTTTGCTGCGACGAGCCGAACATCGGCATACGAGCTGGAGAATTTACATAATGTTGAGGAAAGTAAATTGGCTGCTGAGATGCATCGAAAGCGAAAGGAAAAATCAGTCTAGAAGATGGCAAAGAAGAAGAAGAAGAAGGTGAAGTAGTGGAAACAGGGGAGGACGAAGAGAACAGAGATGAGTGATGAGCCAAAGAAGCAGCGGATTGGATCGGGTCGTGACGTTCAGGGCTGCATATCTTCTTGAGAGGTCTTTGTGAAATGGAAGGTTCATCAAAAACTGGATTCCATTGCCGAGTCTCAAACCCAGAATCAAGTTCCTTTCCTTTCTCAGTCTGTGTTTCATCAACCACGGCCTTGTTGGGTTTGCCACTGTTCTTCGTTTCAGCCATTGATGCTGATAATCAATGGCCTGCTCTCTCCTCTTATATAAACAAAACACCGTTGAATCCAAAGGAAATACTCGACTCAAAATGTATATAGCAAGCGGAAAAATGAAGATGGTCTTTAGAATTTCGGAGCCTTTAATGTTGTTTTCGACTCTGCACTATACATTTTCTTTGTGTTTATTTAGTATTTTTTTTTGGGTATTTAGTCTTTTTCTTCTTAGGGTAAACTACAACAAAGGCCACTCAATTATGAGTAAGGTTACATTTAGGCCACTCAATTATTAAAAGTTATCTTTTCGTCACTCAATTATGAGTAAGATTACATTTGGGTCACCCAATTATTAAATGTTACACTTGGGTCACTCAATTATGGGTAATGTTACATTTTGATTATCCTTCATATTTAAAAAAATATATCAACTTAGTCATTTTCTCTTCCAAATCACTTGTATACCATTGTTAACACTAGAATATATCCTCGTTAACATTAGAGTACTTCATTTGAAATCATTAATTAATCTAATACACAATTTGATATACGTTTTTTAAATATGAAGGGTGACCCAAATGTAATCTTACTCATAATTGAGTGACCCGAGTGTAACCTTTAATAATTGAGTGACCTAAATGTAACATTACCTATAATTGAGTGACCTATATATAATTTTTAATAATTGAGTGACCTATATATAATTTTTAATAATTGAGTGACTCGTTGTAGTTTATCCTTTTCTTAAAACTTATATATTTTTCTACGTGATACTATGTATTTATTTTATAAATTTAAATAGTATTGCGAGTTATTAAGGTTTGAGTCCTAATTTTTAATGGAAATCCTCTTCTATTTTCCGATACCTCTATTTAAGTCTCACACTCAAAATTAAGTTTAAGATTTATAATTTATGGTTAGAGTTTAAGGAATTTAGGGTATGGTGTATTTTTAGAGTATATGGTGTAAAGTTTAAGATTTAGAATTTAGGGATAGAGCTTGAAATTTAATTTTTTAATATTTTTAGTGTTGGGACATATATAGAGGCACCAAAAAGGGCATAAGATTTTTATCTAATTTTTAGTGTTAACTTAGAATAACCTTCCGTAGTTAACTTTGCCCACTTCAGACCGAGTCCTATATTTCGTATAGAAATCTTTTGTTCTTTTTCGGTGCCATTATATATTGCTCCACACTTAAAATTTGGTTAGAGTTTATAGTTTAAGGTTAGGGTTTATGGTCAGTGTTTAGAGAATTTAGGGTAAAGTGTATTTGTAGGATATAAGGTGTAGGATACATGATTTACAAATTTAAAATTAGGGCTTGAAATTTAATTTTTAGTGTTTTACATATATTAGGGCACTGAAAAAAAACATAGATATTTATCCTTAAATTTCACCATCTTCGGCCGAGCTGTATTATGTAGTTGGCTAGAACTGACTAAAGATATGGAGTCGGCCTTTGCTTGGTTAATTAAATTAGCAAAACCTTAGTCCTCTACCGAGGGGCATAAACACAACACATTAGCCACTTTCATGCCGATGATGACAGCTTCATTTCACCTCCCCCGGAGCTCGACGCCGGGCATCAGCCAATTTCCGACTTGTCTTGCTCACATTGAACTGAATCATTTTTCCATATGTTATTTTTCTCCATTCAAATTCAATAAACGAATGGATTCCAAGTTAATCATAAAACCACCTTCGTAAGTGATTTACCTTTAAATTTTTGAATGACCCACTTCAACTCATCATTTTAATCACATGGTCTTTTCTCAAACTATACAATTGTAAAAATTATGTACGGACGCAAAATTCTATGTTATAGAGAGCAAATTTGTAAAATAAATTTTAGGGGACGAGCTTATAAAATTTTAGGGGTGTAAAAATAAATTTCAATAAAAAATATAATTTTTTTTAGTTTTTTTCTAAATCATATAAGTATTTTAAAATTTTAGTGGGGCGACTGCCCCCTCCAGCCCTCTTTAGGTCTATCATTGATAAAAAACTCCTCCAAATTTCTTTAAAATAAAATAAATATATAAACAACTTTTTTATTTTTTATTTTCACGACAGAAATTACAATCATCATTAACATTTATTTCTCTTATTTTTTATTAAAAAATAGTCTAAAAATTATTATAGGATAATATTTGTTATACATATCCTTAACCCTTTGACGATATCCATACACCTTACAAAAAACAATTAAACTCGGATCTCTTAAGATGAACATCATCTACAATTCTACTAAAATAATCAAAATTGACCATTTTTGTATGTGTGTATGAGAAGTCTGTTTCTTCCATATCCATAACTAAATTAAGATATTTTCAAAATTTTATTTCTTGCAGACGGTTCCATCATATATTGATTTCTTGGGATAACTTGAAAGATTAAGTCTCCCAAAGCTAAAAAATAGCCCACAGTCCCACATAATAAAGGCTTAACCAGAAAGTAACTAAAAAAGGCTACCCCTCGTGACTATAATCTATGGTGAAACAATTAATTTCTCTTAGCATGATATTTAAGAATGAGGCTACATTGATGATAGGAGTGCTTTGCCCGTCAATTTTTTCGGTTGAATTATATTTATAAAAAAAATTATTAGTTTTAAAATTAATAAAATTAAATTTTAATGAGATCTAATAATTGATTGAACGCGGGGCTTAGAATGTTGAGTTCCATCAAGTGGTACTAAAACTAGAGAACCTAGACACGTTCTGATTACTCAGAAGAGTGGATTTAGTTCAGCAAGGTTGTTCTACCTTGCTTCCGTAGTTGGATGATTTAAGAAGACGAGAATGGACCGTACGTTTGCAACATGTACGCCGAGAAGGAAATATAGTAGTTGATGTTCTAACCAAGCTTGTGCCGACCAATAGTTTTGAGGTTGTTCATTTCAGCTCTCCTTCAGCTAGTATTGATGATCTTTTACTTAAAGATGTTTTTTGATAGTTATTGGGTACTATCGATGTTTTTTTTCCTTTCTTCCGACTAAGTTTAAAGGTTTAATGAAGCACTGGTAATATTGCTTTTGTAATATCCTACCCCTTCATTAAAAAAATGGTTAAATAGTCAAGAATGTTCATGTTGCCTAGAGATGACAGACGAGTATAATTTCACGGATTCCGCACTGCACCCGCCCCAGTTGGGGTGGGGATGTGTATGAGTTTGGTGGGTAGTGGGCGGGTGTGGATGTAAAAAGTTATACCAACTGCGGGTAGTGGGTAGATAGTGGATTTAAGACCTTACTCGCCCCGCACCCGTCTTCCCTGTATGCTACCTGCCATATTATGTGGCTTTGAAGATATCTGATTCAGTATAAAATTTGTTTTCTTTATTCAAATTTCAAGTTCATTGCTTTAGTTCTTTGCATTGTCTTACCCTCAGATTTCTCACATAATAACTAACTTACACCGGCGTAAGTTAGTTATACCACATCACAAGTTAACAGTGTTAGGGTCGGGGCGTTTTAAATGAAGGAAGAAAACTTCAGGGGGCACATTAAACACATCCAAAGTTCAGGCACCAAATTGAACTTTCCGTCAAAGTACAGGGGGCATTGGTGCCATTATCACTTCATGTTTTATGTGATATCGTTGCTGCGGGTACAGACGGGTACAAAATGAGTAATGGATATCCAATTGGGCGGTGGGTGTGAGGATGGATTTAAGAATATACCCGCGTGGGCGGGTGTAGATTTGAAAATTATACCCGCCGTGGGTGGTGGGTAGGTAGTGGATATGAAAATTTTAGGTGGGTATTGGGATGGGGGAGGGGTATCCACACCCGCCCCGCCCATTTTCCATCCCTAATGTTGCATCTACGTATGAGTTCGAATCTCAACATTTGTCTAAGAAATGTAATATATCTCTATTTAATAAAAAAAATTAAATTTCATTTCTCAAGTTTTCTAATTTTATTATCTTTATCAAATTTAAACTATATTCCTACTTGTCTTATATAAACAAATAATCTTTTAAATAAAAAATGAGTCTAACAAAATTTAAAATTTATGAAATATAAGATCACTTTGCTTTCTCAGGGGCTTTATCACTACTTTAGAACTAATATCTTGTTTTTCTTTTACAAGTATTTAACTTGTTTTGTGACGTTTTTTTACGGCTATGTACGATCACTCTTATTATACATATCCAAAACTTAACCATTGCATTTTTCACGGATATGGAGGCTGTAATCTTATGGAAAAAGTCATTCAAATCGTCTGTCGGCAGTTTACATGCAGTGAAAACTGAACCAATATCAATGCCATTTTTCATCCAATTCCTATATCAGATGATGATTCACGACAAGATAACTTTGGGTCTTGTAATTGTCGACTGAGTAAAATAGACGACGTTCAGCTTTTTCATTCAAAACTTTCTTGTAGAAATTAAACACCTACATGCATAGGAGGTTGAGAAGTATTTGTCAGATTAACTTGGGTTTGAAAACCAGTACCAGAAAAGGTTGGTACATTTCACTTTTTTAAGATTGTTCTGCCCGACATATTCATAGGACTATATGTTTATATTCAAATATGAATGTTTTGGAGATAAATGAAGAGTAGAAACAACATTAAACGGTGTGTGTTCGTGTATTAAAATGTTGCAGACATTGTGTACCATACACGTTAGGGCTTCACTTTCGGTGGGAAGGAGAAGATAATGGAGAGGCTGGATCCATATTTGTCGTCAAAAAAGTCTTGAGAAATTAAGGGTGTCTTTCTAAAGTCGGTGCAAATTGGCTCCCACCCAATCATCTCCTCCCACATCATCATTTTTCCCTTTCAACGGTGATAAATTTAAGAATAGAATTCGTCAATTTCTTTTTATACCCATTTATATGTTCTACTAATGATTCTATGTCATGTGTATTAATAGTTATTTTACTAATTTATTGATTGTTTTCATTTCATTTAAAATAAACGTGACATAAAGTTATTAGTAAGACATATAAAGGGGTGCACACAATTTTTCTTTTCTTCGAATTAACAATAACCAAAGTTTTATAGTTTTGTAAACGTTGGTTGACTAGAAAATAAAATTATGTACAAGTTCCTTTAAAATTCATGAAAAAATATAAGTTGATAATAGAAATATTATTTTTTTGGTCTTTAAAATAATTAAATAATATTTTTTTTTTCAAAATTGTAAAGCGAGAAGCTTATATGATACTAAAATTGTATTTTGACTTTCATAAAAAATATAATTCAAGTTTATATCTCAAAAACAATTTTTAACTTTTTTAATAATAATTTTAAATCTCAAACATATATCATAAAAGGGATGAAAATAATATATATATATATATATATAATTTTTTTATACTATGTAAAACTTGAAAGTTTTATATTTTTTGAATTGTTGAATGAAGGTAAATAAATGAATGAGATTAACAGTAACAAATATATATATTATCACTAAGAAGAAAAAAAAAGTTTGCATGGACAACCAATTAGTGAGTATATAGAGGGCAGATTCTGACACTCATTTTTAAAGGTTAATTTATTTTTTAAAAAGTATTATATAATCTAACATAAGATTTCGACTATTATTTTTATAGTGTTTTCAATAGAAGAAACTCATACGAGAGTGAACAAACCAGAATGAATTTGCTTACACTTATAAATTATAATAAAATGAGCATAAAATTGTCTCAATATTATGTGAGATTTTGATTTTTTATGGTTTCCCATCAATTTAAAAGTTAGAGAGAACATGAAAATTTAATTTTTCCTTCGAATGAAATATATATATATATATTATTTGAAAATTGCTATAAAATAGGAAAACGAAAAATGTAATGGTTTGAAAAATAATTTATGAAAAAGACAATATTGAAATTAAAAAATAGGAAAAAATAGCTTCTAGGATAAGCTAATATTTTTTTAAAATTAAGATTATTCAAATATATCTTACTTATCTTCACGATCTTTTCAAAAAAAAACTTTGCCACAATTTAAGTCAAATATATTGAAATATTTTTTGTTACCAATTTAATTTAATACTAATATATACTATTGAGAATCTTTTAAATATAAAGCGAAATAAAAAAACTTTCATTTATGGGACCGAATAAAAATATTAAAGTTACATAAGCCAAGTTTTCAAAATCTTGGGAAGGGCATGGCCCCCTTCAGTACTCCTCCTTACGTTCAATCATTTAATATAGTATATACTTTATATGGGTTTACTTTTGACCTCAATGTAAGAATTAGAGTGCATATAGGATTTATATACATCGTGTAAAATTTAATTATTTTTATATTTTTCAGACCGTGAATAATAGTAATAAATGATTAAAATTGTTTCTTATTTTCTTTCAAGTGATATTTTTTATATTTTCTATTGTTAATCGCATTCATCCATTTACTTTCATTCAACTGTTCAAAAAATGTGTCAAATTTTCAAGCAGGGACGGAGCTCTCTTGAGGCTCAAGGGGGTCCGACCCCTGTTATAAAATTAAAATATTCGATAGATTTTGGTCAAATTATAATTTGGCCTCTGTAAAAATAAGTATTCAAATTGAAAAAAATACAAAAATTTATTAAATATATAATCTAGTTGGGATTAAATTAAAGAAGAATGAGCTCGCATTATCCATAGTTTTGGTTTAATATCAATTTAAGTCCTTATAAATTTAAATATTAGACAAACTAGGCCTTGCCCCATGAGTTTTAAGTTTTAAAAACTTAATAAACTCTTGCATTTTTTTAAATTCAATATTTTGGTCTATGCAAATGTTCAATTCTAGCTTCGTCCATGCTCTCAAGTTTTACATAGTGTAAGAGGATTTTATCCATATAAACCATTCAATGGATGGGCGGGGTTGTTGCCTGCCCCTCCCAATTTTTTTTGGTATAATAGTTTTTAAGTCCTTTTTAGTTTAAACATTAATCAAATAGGTCTTTTGCCCCTTTCAATTTTTAAATTTAAAGACTTAATAAACTCTTATCATTCCCGATATTTAATTATAGCTTCGTCCCTCCCTATATATATATTCAAATTTAAGATAAAGTATTTATTTCAACGTTGAATCAATATAGCCTATTCATAGAGTTGGGTTCAAATTTGTTGCGTTGCGTGTTTAATTGATAAAAATAACTAGCCTTTTAGGAATTCAATTATTGATTTCTTTTAGAGAAAAATAAAAAAAGTATTATTACAAAACATTACAAATTCATATTCTTTCAACCAAATTTACTCTTTATGTGCTGATAGGCACATCATTAATTTTATATATCGATAACGATAGGAAGAATACGTGAAATATGAGATTTAATATTAATCAGAATTAATATAATGTCACTTGCCAATACACCATCACAAACTTAATTAGCATGTCTAACTTTATATTACTTTGTCTTACTCGTTGTTTTATATTTATTTTGATATGAGTCCGAATATATTTCAATTATTAATTTAATTCTACATAGTACTATTTGTAAAAAAACAATACATAATAGTAATAATTTATTATAATTATAGTTACTATAAAGATAAAAAAGTATTTTATTAAAATATATAATACTACGAATGAAGCAGAGGGTCTATCACGACATCATCAATGGTCTAATTTTTTGTGTCCCTATTTATGTTTAACATTAAAAGATTTAAACTTTACACTACGCTAATTTCTAAAAATTAAATCTTATATCCTAAAACTTAAAAATTAAATCGTAAAATCTAAATCCTAACCTTAAACCTCAACCCTAAATCCTATTTTTTTAATAGTAGAGCTAAAAAAAAGTTTAGACCCCTTAAATAGATAAGGAGCTTTCGTAAGAACACTACAAGGAAACAGTGGCATGTTTGAATTAACAACATGTTCTTTATTACATGATAACTACTCTTTGGGCTAGGTTCATGAATCCTGCTATGCATTCGATTTGTATAAAAAAATATATCCTGATATCAGTTCATTAATGTTTATTTAATTTTATAATGAGTATATTTGAATATATTGATTCTTTTTATAGAAGTTCAAAAATATTAATTGATTAAACTAATTTTAATATATTGATAGAAATTTTAATTAAACAAACCTATGTAAATTTTAATGAGCAAATCGTTTCCAGTTTTGGATTAAGTTTTTGAAAAGGGCAAAAGCATATGTGAGTTCCTCTACGATAAATGAATAATGAGTAAACAAGTCCTCGTACTAAACAAGTTGATAAAAATTAATAAGGACAATGATCGAAATGACGGAAATCATCCAAAATGCTAAAGTGAAAATGTGCAGGAAGAAATAAATTAATTTGCGGAAGAAATTTAAGGATTGATTTGAACTAGGGTTTTAATTAATGTGTTGAATCTCAACGTTTGGAAGTTTTCAATCAATCTCAAATTAAGAAATCCAATAAAGTTATAATGCTAAAGTTTAATTTTTCTTCATACATTAAATAGAAGGTTTAAGACATGATATATCATATATAAGCTTTATTGAGATTTATTTTAATATAGATATATTTTAGTTATTAATTTGACTATATATTATATTAATTAAGTGTGAGATTGTTCATTTGAATGTTGTATTATAACTATGATTGTATTTATAATTTTATTAAGAAAGCAATTAGTTTTATATGTCATTATGGTCCAAAACGCGGAAGATCAATAAAATAACAAATAAATAACATTTTAATTTTAAAATAAATGGATACAAGATACAAATAAATTTAAAATAATAACAAATACGAATAAAAGTATGTTCATCGAACGTGATTCATTCATATCTTTAGAGCAAGAAATGTTAACAACCCCAAATGCTTGTTAAAACCGTAACAAATGTAATATAAATATGATAACTCAAGATTTATTTTGTTATATTTGAACCCATTAAAAGTTTTCGTAGAAAAATATTATTGCTATTTTTAAGTGATTCGAGTTCAAGCAGTTTGTTTATACAGTATAGACTTTTTTAACTTTTTGATAATACACACATTGTAAATAAAATTGTGCAGACTCATATATTCTAGGATGAACATCATCATACTTTCGAATAAAAATCCTTTGCCCCTTTTCGGTGTTCCTACTTATGCTTCAACACTAAAAAAAACACAATAAATTTAAATTTCAAGCCCTAACCCTAAATTCTAAATCCTAAACCCTACACCCTATACCCTAATAAATACACACTACCGTAAATTTCCTAAACCCTAAGCCCTAACCTAAAATCCTAAACCTAATTTTGAGTGTGGGGATAAGTAGGGACACCGAAAAGGAGTAAAAGATTTCCATCCCTTACTTTCCACCAGAATCAGTTCGGATATAATAATATACGTAAAATTAATAAAGATATGTAGAATAATAAATTGAATCATAATCGTATGGGAAAAAAGAGAAAGAAATCTTGAGGCAATCGAGTTGAGCTACACATGGGGGACAGAGAGAGACAAAGCGGGGAACATCCTTTTGTCCCTTTGATACCGAACAAGCAATCAGCCACCAACAGAACATATATTTTCTTGTTTGGACACAGATTGTTTAAGGACAACTTTCATGAATGTGTCATAAAAAATCTAATGCTCTTTCGGCACCAATAATCTTTAGGAGACGGAAACATGCATGCACAAGTGTGGTCCGAATTATAGGGCTCTTTTCACATCTTTTGATTCACAAATATCAATATATATGCCATCATATTTGCTTTGACAAGGAAGCAGCATCTATGTTTCTTTTACCCGATTTCCTTCTTGTTTTGAGACATTGGGAAATGGTTCTAAAGGCATTTTCATTATGTTGGAAGCCATTATATTACATTTATTTTATAAAATTGTTGTTTATATGAACTAATCAAGCATCATCTATTTCTTATTTTTTTTAAAAATAGTGCAATGAATCGAAATTCTTTACTTGGACTTCAATTTCTTATCAAATGTATAGTTTTATAGATGCAAAACGCGGCTAAACTTTATAAATCTAGCAGCGTTTTTAGAGAAAAACGCCAGAAATAATAAAATTCGTGGCGTTTATTTAAAAAACGCCGCAATAGTCACACCTTTAATGGCGTTTTTACAAAAAACGCAGCAATAAATTGATACGTAGTGGCGTTTATGGGAAAGCGCCACAGATTCTCGTGCTTTAGTGGCGTTTTAGTGACAAAACGCCACTACAGAACAATTTTTCGCGGCGTTCGTAAATATAAACGCCACTACAGAACAATTTTTTGCCAGGTTTTTCGCGGCGCTTGTAAATACAAACGCCGCCATAAATCTTGACTTTTTGTGGCGTTTTTTGCCCAAAAACGCCACGAACTATTGCGGCGCAGGTTTCACCGGCGCTTCTTGCGGCGTTTTTCTAAGCCCCGGAAAAGTTTTTAGCGGCACTAAAAAAGCCACTATAGGACTAAAAAAACTCCGCCAAAGAACTGTTTTGTTGTAGTGATGGATCCTAATAAATATGGGTTTTTGTTTAAAATAATGGATTAAAATCCTATACACTGGCGGTGGAAACTGAAAGTTTCCACAAGCGCCTTAGTTTTAGGGTATAGAGAGTTAGTTTAGGGTATAAGGTTTAGGGGTTTAGATGTAGGGGTTTAGAATTTAAGGATAATTGTTTTAATTTAAGGTTTATGATTATAATTTAGAGTTTATAGGTTAGAGTTTAGTTTTTAGGGTAATATGGTGAGGATTTAGGTTTTAACCTATAAACCCTAAATTATAACCCTAAACCTTAAATTGAAACAACTATCCCTAAATTCTAACCACCTACACCTAAACCCCTAAACCCTAAACTAACTCCATATACCCTAAAACTAAGGTGCTTGTGGAAACTTTTAGTTTCCACCGCCTGTGTATAAAATATTTATTCTAAAATAATATAATAGTATTTCTAGTAATAAACTTATTAAGAGTTTTTTTTTCGTCAGCAAAATATGCTTTCATTAAATATAAAATCATATGATTTTAGGCCAAAATTGTGGACCTTGTTAAAAACTTCTTTAAGTTTATATGAAGAAAAAAATATAACACAAACTGCTATCAGACGCATTCAAAATAAACCAACAAGCCAAATAAGCCACTTTTGTCGTAGAATCCAACTTACAAACGGTGCTGTCATGGATTGCAAATCCAAGTTTCAGGTCTCGGCAGTATTGGAAGTTTGGTGGTAATAGTACGAGGTTCTTTTCTTTTCTTTCATCAAAATATTACGAGGTTCTCTAAAATTGTTTTTTTTTTCTTCATAATAGTATTTGAGTATGTTATGACTGTAAGTATTTTAAGGTCTTTATTGTTGTAACTTATGTTAGGGGAATGGTTTTGAGATCCCAAATTTTGTGTTATTTTTGTAAAGTGGGTGGTATTTGGTTGTTTAATATTGTCATTCATTCAATAAAAATATATAATTGTTGTGAAAAAGATAAACTTATTAAAATGTAAGATGACTTAGTACATTTCGAAGTATGTTACATTATACTATTTTGTTCATTTGGTTAGAAACATATAATGCAAGTTGTTTTGGTTGGGTTGATGAATGTAAAACTACTCAGTATATTATTGGTTATATTATACGATGGATCAAAAAAAATATTATAAGAAAAAAATATTTTATGCACGGGTTGTGGAAATTTTTTTTACAAGCGTCTAGTTTTTAGTGTTAGAGGTTTGGATTTAGAGTTTATGATTAACATTTTAGTGTTTGTGGTTAGGTTTTAAGGTCTGGGAATAAATTGTATGATTTGAAGTTTAGATTTTAGGACTTAAAATTTAGGTTTACACATAATTTGAGTTGATTTCTCGCTACGAATAGAAATCATCTACTCCTTTTCAACGACCCTATTTATGTCCTCACACTAAAAATTTTAGATTTAGGGTTTAAAGTCATGGTTTAATGTTAGATGTTTAAGGTTAGGGTTTATGTAATTAGGGGTTGAGTTCACTTTTTTATGTTTTATGGTTTAATATTGAAAATTTAGGGTTAGGGCTCAAATTTTTTTAGTGTTAGAGCATAGAAAAGGCACCGAAAAGAGGCATAAGATTTTTGTTCTTCTCGCTACAGTAACCTTATAAATAGTTAATGCAATTTAGGGTTTTAGTAGGGCTGGCTGTACGATCTAGTCGAGTCAAAAAAATTTAAGTTATTTGAGTTTGTAAGTCTTTTTTTATGATTCAAACTTTATTTGAAATTATTTCGAATCGAGTCGAGTTTATGAAAGTCAAGTGGAATCAAGTCAACTTTTCGAGTTTCAGTACAAATTTAATTATACACATATATTTCTATAAGCGCATATACGTAACGGTGCACATATATAGTTCTACATGCATATACTTAAAGTTGGGCGGTGCACATATTAAATTTATTTTAACGGGTTTCTATATAATATACATATATGATATATATTTCTTCATATTTTCACATTTAATATACATAATATATTATGCAAAATTGACAAACTCAACTTGAATATAAAATTTGATCAACTAATTACTAAAATACATCCGCCATGTATTATCTGCATATGGGAACTGGAAAAATAACGTTAAACGAATCAAACAAACGAATAGCATTGCTTTGGTCTTAACTCATTTCAAGCTTAACCCCACAGACCTTATAAAAAATCTTGGTTTCTAGGTCTGGCCTCAAACTGTCAATGATTACGGTGCACTTCATCTTCGCATCCATCTTCCTCCACTTTATTCCTGCATGAGTAAATTTTACGGGCACTTCTATCTCTATTTCCAATGGGATTCTTCCCAGCTTCTGGTCTCTCTCCAGTGAGTCCATGAAACTTTGGCTCGCCTCGTCCTCCCCTTTCAACAATACGTTCACCATCGTAGTGTTCTTCCTCGGTTGTTCGAAAGGTGGGAACGAACCCGAACAGAGGTGTGTACCTGAATACTCGACTTCAATGGAGTTGTCCTCGCCATAACTCAGCTCGAGTTTGCTGTTGGTGTTGTAGGCCATGACGGAAACGGCGATCTCGGTTTCGATGTTCGAACTATTGATATTGAAACGCTTCACCGCAAAATCCCTGAGTTCGTAGATAGGCCTTTCGGGTTGGTAATATATGAGGAAGAAAATGGACATCACAAAAGAGGCGATGATCAAAAACAAAAGACAGTTATAGCAGCAGCATATACAACGTAGGCAACAGCTGGATCCCGGACTCTTGCCTTTGTTTCTGGGGTGAGATTGATAGTAATCCGGCGGCGGCGGTTGGCCGTAGTAAGGTTGGCCGTAGTATGGTTGCGGCGGATATTGATGCATGTAATTTGGTGGATATTGGCTGCCCATGTTTTGCGGTTGACTATTTCAATGATTAGTCAACCTGTCAATTCATGTCCGTCCGTTCGTGACGTGTGTCACGAAGGAGAAAAAGAAGAAGAAAAAGAAATTCGATAATGGTAAGGAAGATGTCCCGTCTCCCTTTTCTGGTTCGACGATGAAACAATGGGGAGAAGATAAGGAGGAAGAGGTTGGGGCTTTGCTCCCTTTGATTTAGGACATTGTTGCAATGTGGATGGATGTCAACCAATTTACACCGAATTATGTGGATGTTAAACTAAATATTTCAAATGTTGACTTATGTGGATGTCAAACTTAGTCTCCGTCTAAAATTAAACATTTCAGAGGTTAAATATATGTTTTGGTAATAAACTTTGAGTCAGTTATGTAAGATAAAATATTTTATGTACCGACTTTATGAATGAGTTTAATTTAGGGTTTTGGAGGACTAGTTTATGGCTCATAATTTATGGGTTTAAATTTTAAGATTTATGGTTGAAATTTAAGATTTAAGATTTAGAATTAGATATTTAGATGTTAGTATTTAAAAAGAAATTAGGTGTGATTGTTGAATTTTTTTCACCGCGAATGTATTTGGATTTGTTTTTATTCTATTTAGAGAATAAAAATAATGTGTACTTTTTGGTGCCCTTATGTGTATCTTAACATTACTCCAAGCTCAAATCTTATATTTTAAATCATAAACTTTGAACCCTACATTTTAGTGCTGGGACATATATAAAGGCACCAAAAAGAGACAAACGATTTTTTTTCCTATTTCGATACTTGACCTTTGTCTTTTTGTTCAAATTGATACTCCAGCTAAGAAACCAAATTCATTTGCATAATTGGACCAATAAACCAATTTCAAATACCTAATAAAAAAACTAATATCAAATTAAATTTTAAGATCAAATTCAGATACCAAAAATTATTTATCCTTTCAAATGTACACATTTGATATCGCCTTTGAACAATCCGAGAGTGGGTGAAAATCTTCTATCCTTAATCATGCCTCTTTCTATGTCTTACACTAAAAATCACTTAAAAATTAAATTCTAAACCATAACCCTAATTTCTCTATCTTAAACCTTAAACTTAAAAAATACAACATACCCCTAATTCCTTAAACCCTAACTATAGCACTTAACCTCAAACTATAAACTTTAAACCCTAAACCCACTCTTTTAAAGTGGAACATAAAAGAAGGCATGATAAGAGGCAGACGATTTTCATCCCCGGAGTTGTTTGGTGTCTTTTATCCATCATTTCCATCCCACCGGCTCATGCGCATCGTGGAACAAATCTGCAAACATTAATGGCAGTCACATTAGATCCCCAGCACGAAATTTATTAGCTGCTATACAATTTATCAAGCACAAAACCAGTGTAACTAATAAAATACATTCCCAAAAACTTCACAACATTCATTTATTGTTTCGTGTTTTGGCGAGCAAATTTGGTAAGTCGGGATTCAAGCTTGAAGACTCGTGCATGTGAGTCTCCGTGAGCAAAAACCTCCTGTTCGGCACTTCCCCTTCCACCCTCTATCATGTGACCTTTCTCCATACTTTTGCCTGTGATTTGCTTCAATACCCCCTTCTGTTAAATACGGCTCCTCCACTTCACCATTTCCCCTCATATCCATATCCAATACCCTTTCTTTTCACTTGCAATCTTATAATCCAAATTAAGCCATGAAACCTTCAGTTTGTGTTGCTGCAATTCTGGTTTTTCTCTTGTGTGTTCCTGTTTTCACGTCTGCAAGGCGGATACAAACTCGTACGTATAAACATATGTAACTTCTGCTAATTATAATTACTTAAGTGAAACACTTTTTCTTGTTTCTTATCGTCTAGATTTTGTGCCGTGTGGAACAGATCATGGTCGACCAAGAACAAGAGAAGGGTTGGTCTCGGAACCGAGTTCGTACCGGGGAAGAAGCAGGCCGGTGATGAAAAGAAAGAGAGCGGACACAGTCGGGGTTGCAGGGTCGAGATTGCCTGACTGCTCACATGCATGCGGCTCCTGCACACCTTGCCGACTAGTTATAGTGAGCTTTGTATGTGCAACGCAGCAAGAAGCCGAAACATGTCCTATGGCTTACAAGTGCATGTGTAACAACAAGTCTTACCCGGTCCCATGAAAATTTTCACGGTATTAACTACATCTTTTTGTAATCAAATAGAGTTTAACGGCTAATTCTGTTTTTGTAATAATCTTAAATTAGTAATTCTTTTTTTTTTCTAACTCTATCAGTTTTTAAAATTAGAAATGTTCACGATCAATTTTTATTTTATTAACTCGAACTCTTGAATTGCATCAATCTTGTTCTTTAACCATCTTTGACTAACAAAGTAGTTAAATTCTACGCATGTAATTTATATCTGCTTCCACATTGGTCGTTATCGTCAATTGTCTTGCCATGTTGGCCATGAGCGAAGGTAATATGGAAATAGAGGGTGCAGTTGACCCCACTTGAATTGTTGGGGTAAAGATTTTCAAGGAGTTAATATAGAACTTTTCATAGGAAATATTAAATTTAATCCCACTTAATTTGTTGAGATACGAGGTCAACAATTCTTATTGTAATAATATGAGAATCCTACGTACCTCGTACCACGCTCTCTCCCTACTATATGAAAATTCTGACTCCGCTACTAATGTTGACGATGACAAGTCAATTTTTTGGAGTTGACTCGAATTTTCTCACCCAAAAATTAAAAAAAAAATGGCCGTTGATATTTTAATACAATAATGATAATTTTTTATGGTTTGCGAGATGTTTGAGTGATTATTTCCCGGTGAGCCCTCTCTTGTCCCAGGCCCTTTCTTTTTTACCACATGTAAACGGGGACTCGGGAGTAGATTGGGCTGATATGGGCCCGACCTGACTTTCTCAATTGAGCCTATTGGACTTTTAATTTTAGGCTAAAGGGCGGTTCCAATGAAAGCACAGTAAATGTGACTGAAATAAATTAATACGTTTGCAAATGTCCATTGTTGATTTAATTTAGTTACATAAGTTTTGGTCTGAATATGAAATAAATTTGAAAATTTAAAGGGCACAAGTTCAGTTTCCATCCAGGTGTAAATTGTCTTAAGTTTATTTTAGTTTTAACTTTTTTACAAGTAGAAATATAGGATTTACTCGTGATCGAAATTAAGATCTAATGTTAACTATAATTTTTTTTTTGAATATGCTGGTGCGATGCAAGGGTAGCATCTGTTCAACTTTCTTAGTCTTTTCAAAGACGGCACACACAGCATGGCATAACTGGTGCTCGAACCCGAGTCCCAAGAGATGATAAACATCTACCTTTACCACTAGGACACAAGAGGATGAGCTAATGTTAACTATAATTAAAATAAGAGAAAACTGTTAATACATAAGTTTGTATAGCTTTTAATTTACATAAATTTATAAATATATGGTTTATGGGTTTAGTTTAATGTTTAAAGATTTAGGTCGTAGAATTTATAATTTATAATTTAGTTTTAGAATTTAGAGGTAAGGGTTTTAGAGTTTGGATTTTATAGTTTAAATTGAAAGAGTTGTGTAAATTGTATTGTACATGTTATGTATCAAAATGTATAATTAAAAAAAATGAATTTTTGATACACAAGCTTGTTGTTTACCCATACTTAATTCTTAAATTTAGAAGTTAAAAGTTTAGATAAGGTTTAACGTTTAAGGTTTAGTGTTTGGATATATAAGAGTTTAATAATAATTTCGCCCATGTAAAAAATATTTACTAAATTAAAAATATATATAAGAGTTTATTAACTATATAATAAGTAGGGGTTGAATTAGGGGTGTAAATGAACCGAGCTTGAACGAATAAAATTTTGTTTGGTTCGTTTGTTTAATGTTCACGAACATGTTCGTTTAACGTTCATGAATATATTCGTGTAATGTTCGCAAACATGTTCACTTATAGGTTTGCCAAAATGGTAAAATTACATCACTGGTCTTTAAGCACATTAGGCTTCACAATTTGAACTCAAAAGTTCATCACGTGTTCAATTTAGTCCATACATTCACCGATATTTAAAATGTAAAAAAGAGGATAGGGAAACCAAGTAAATGATTTAATAAACGAGCTTTCTCGTGAACATAAACGAATGAAATACACCTCTATTCGCATTCGTTTGTTTATTAAACGAACATAAAAATTTATCCATACTCGTTTATTTAGCTTAATAAACAAACATTATATGAACGGTTCACTAATATTTCGCCAAACGCTCTATTCATTTACATCTCTAGGTTGAACTCAAGAAGAATGAGTATGTATCCTCAAGTATTTTGGTTCAATAATAATTTAAGTCCTTATAAATATGAATATTAGACAAATTCGGCATTGCCCCATGAATTTTGAGTTTAAATATGTAATAAGCCCTTGCATTCTAAAATTTAATATTTTAGCCCCGACCAATATTTGATCTTGACTCCGCCCCTGTCTACATACACAAGACTTCGAGTTCAAAAAATAATATCAAATTATTTATCACTTGGACCAACTCAGTCGGTAAGAATAATGTTTTTTAATAAAAGATTTTTCCGCTCTCTCCAAGTTATTATATATTCACTTATTTCACATAAAAAAAAGAGTACACAGGAAAAAGGAGAGACAAATGGCAGATGAAGCAACGCTACAAGGCCAAGCGGAGATATGGAGGTTCATGTTCAGCTTTGCGGATTCTATGGCTCTAAAGTCTGCCGTCGAGCTCCGGATAGCCGACATAATACACTCCCACGGTGGCGCTGTCACTCTGTCACAAATAGCTTCATGCATTGATGGCGGCAGCGGCAGCACGTCTTCTCCGGACATCACCACCCTTGCTCGCATAATGAGACTGCTCGTCCGTCGAAAGATTTTCGCCGTCCACCACCTTTCCGACGGTGGAGATCCCGTGTACGACCTGACTCACTCATCAAGATGGCTCCTACATGACTCGGAGCAAACCCTGGCTCCCATGATACTGATGGAGAACCATCCGTTGCTAATGGCTCCTTGGCACTGCTTTAGCCAATGCGTTAAAGAAGGTGGCATCGCCTTCAAGAAAGCTCATGGGCGTGAGATATGGGATTTGGCATCGGAGAACCCCGAATTTAACAGGCTTTTTAACGACGGCATGGCGTGTACGTCGAAGGTCGTCACCGGAGCAATCTTGTCGGGGTACAAAGAAGGGTTGAGCTCGATCGGATCATTGGTTGACGTTGGTGGCGGAACGGGAAGCTTGATATCTGAGATTGTCAAAGCATATCCGCACATCAAAGGTGTTAACTTCGATTTGCAGCATGTCGTCTCGGCGGCGCCACCATACGACGGGGTCTGCCATGTTGGCGGCGACATGTTTCAGGCCATTCCGAATGCTGATGCGGTCATCATGAAGGTACGGTACTATTCCGAATGCTGGCGACCATAATTGTTATCAAATTTATCGTATTATCAAATTTAAAATTTTTATTTAGTCGATTAAAAAATATTATTCAAACCGAATCAAATATTCTAGTTAATCAAAAATTAAAATTTTTAAATTTAACGATTACCTGAAATAATTTTTATAATTAAACTAACATAATTTTACACCACTCCAAATAAGAGTTCTCTCGAACATAAAACCTTCCCTAAAAGGCATCAAAATTATTATCATCGGAGA
The DNA here is from genome assembly GCA_958450335.1 of Hibiscus tridactylites. Classification (NCBI taxonomy): domain Eukaryota; kingdom Viridiplantae; phylum Streptophyta; class Magnoliopsida; order Malvales; family Malvaceae; genus Hibiscus; species Hibiscus tridactylites. The sequence goes on from OY288281.1 coordinate 89,087,792, forward strand.
CCTAAAATGACTGTCGTTTTTCTAGTAACTATTCGCATGATTTAACATAACACCAACACCCTCTATAATTGGACAGCAGAAAATAACACCAGTAGGGTCCTTATTTTTAAAGTTGTCTTTCATAATTAAACCGAGTAATCCTGGTATGCAATTAAAATTTTTATGACTCTTTGTCCAAGTAACAGCACTATTGGAGAAAAAAAAAGTTAAGCTAACGACTAATTCACATAGTAGTACATAATTTACATCATATCACGAAGTAGCGGATTCAGAAACAATTTTTTAAGGTAGATATATATCTCAAAATTTTAAAAAGGTACAATGCATAAAGATTAAAAAAATTAATGACTAATTCATAAGAATTAAAAAATATATAGTTAAAGTTTAAAAAGTTTAAATGAACACGTGACGTGCCTACCATGAAGTACATGTAAATCCGTTATTAATATCGGGTCACTAGAAGAAAAAGAGTTTGAACACTGTTGTTTTTACCTTCTGTTTTTGCAGTGGATATTGCACGACTGGGGTGATGAAGATTGCATAAAAATACTAAGGAATTGCAGGAATGCAATTCCAAGAGGTAAAGGGAAAGTGATCATCGTTGAAGTTGTTGTGAAACCCGACGGAAACGGGCCGTTTGATGACACGGGGTTCGTATTCGACCTTCTGATGATTGCACATTCGAGCGGTGGAAAGGAGAGAACGGAGGTGGAATGGAAGCGAATCTTGGAACAAGGAGGTTTCCGTCGCTACAAAATCATCAACATTCCGGCCTTGACTTCCATCATAGAGGCGTATCCTGATGATTAGTAGGTTTATTTAGCTTAATGGCGGCAATGGAGATATGTTTGATCAGCCTATACAATTAATTATCCCATGTGGACTTGAGTAAATTAAATTAATTATCAAATGTTGTATCGTGATGATTAGTATGGTGTTTATGTCGCGATTGTCGTATTTACCGTTTGTTCATGAAAGATTGGCGGTCTAATATGATTAGATAATCTTTTGTAGTGGTTTTTCAATAAAATCAAAACTATAGTGGACTAAAATGTTATGGACTTTTATGTATATTTTATCCAATTTGAAACACCAGCATCTAACTTCCAATTCTAAAGCCCAGGGATTGCCCAATCATCCCTCTTACTAGAGGGCCGGACTAAAATGTTGTCCAAATTTAATCATAATTACAACTATATGTTTTAATTCACTACTATAAAAATAAAATCATTTTTAATCACTCTAAGGCTATTAAAAAAATTTATATGCTAATAATAATTGAAGCGTTAAATTTGTTTTATATTAATATTGAAGTTCAAGAGAAATTATTACATCGACACTTCTTAGTTCTCACCACCTAAGATTTAATGGGTCATCAACTTGTAGCGGCCATAGATTTAATAGGACACCAAACTTAACCAATTTCTTCTCCTCCTTCTTTACCGTTTTGTAGCAGCCATGGATTTAATGGGATACCAAACTTAAGATTAAATCCAATCTTTTATAGCATATAATCTATTATTGTTTTGGTAAAATACTTAAATTATCATTCAATTTTACTCTCAGGCTTATTTTGGTCACTGAACTTTCAAAGCGATCAATATACTCACTAAATTTTATTTTTTTGACCTATTTTGGTCACTTTAAATTATTTTATTAATATTTTGGTATATCATGACATATTTTATTATTATTATATATAAAAATTAATTTAAAATAAAAATATATTTTATTATTAAATAAAAAATTAAAATAAAACCCCAAATCCCCAAAACACTCAAACCACTTTCACCCTCACTGACCATCCACACTTTCGCCGGCATTAGCCTGATCGGCCACCACCATTAATCATACAACCTGATAGATCTCTACCACCCCCTCTCCCTCTCTTTTTTAGGGACACCCCCTCTTCCTTTCCCCTTTCTTCAAAGGGAAAGGAGAGTTCTCTCCCAAAAAGTCTTAACCGCCGTGCACTTTTAACGTCGTCGTTATTGCTATGGCGAGTTTTTCGACGAGCCAACAACGTTGAACAACATTTTTTTTGGTCTGATTATTCTTCTGAAAAATCTCTCCAAAAGCTTCAGAAGTTTACATGAAAATCGAAACTTAAATTGCTCAATTCGTCGTCGTTTATCATTCGATGTCTTCGATTATAAGATATGTGGTTACCCTTAGCCTAAGCTCCATTCTCATCATTAGGATCCTCTGTTCAGGCAGCCGATAGATGATAATATTTTTAATTTTTTGCACTTTCTCTTTGATTGCTTTTTCTATATTGATAGCTTGTGGTTCAATTTAACCAATACGGTGAGGGGAATGGTTACCGAGTAAGATGAGTTTTGAGAGTGTGGGAGATGATGAAAGGTCTCGATGTTTCAATAGTGACCGATTGAAGCTCGGTTGGGTGGTGTCTAGAGCTAATGGGAGCTTGGGGCTTGATTTTTTGTGTTGAAAAATGATATATGTGGTTGAAAATTGATGAAGAATGGATGAATGGTTGTGAATTTCAATGATGGAGTTGAGGAATGGTCAAGTGATGATCATGGTAAAAGCTACTATAGAGAAAAAAAGAAACTTGAAGGTAACGAGGATTGTGTGTAGTGGTGAGGGTGAGTGGAGCTATTGGCCGTAGGGTTGGATGGATAATAGTGATTGGCCGGTGAGGGTAACACCAACGAAGGAGTGAGTGACCGGTGAGGATGACATCAACGACGATGTGGGTTACAGGTAAGGGTGAAAGTGATTTGAGTGTTGGGGATTTGGGGTTTTATTTTAATTTTTTATTTATAATAAAAAATATAATTTATTTTTATTTTAAATTAATTTTTATATTTAATAATAAAAAATATGTCACTTCATAATAAATAATAAAAAAATTCAAAGTGAGCAAAATAAGTCAAAAAATAAAGTTTAGTGAGTAAATTGATCGTTTTGAAAGTTTAGTGATTAAAATAGGTCTGAGAGCAAAGTTGAGTGATGATTTAGGTATTTTATCCTTTTATATGCCCAGCACTAAAAAATACTAAAAATTAAATTTCAAGCTCTAACCCTAAATTTTAAATCTTAAATCCTACACCATATACCCTAAAAATACACCCTACCCCAAATTCTCTAAACCGTAATCACAAAATCTAACCTTGAACCTACTTTTTAATGTGGAGCATAAATAAAGGCACCGAAAAAAAACAAAAAAATTATATTCGGATTGTTGCCTCCTAAATTCATAAAATTGTGAGTTATGTTTTTAGTGCAGTTACACAATAATATTTAAAAATTATGTGTTCTGATTGCACTTAAAATTAGGGTTGGTAAGATCGGCTATCTGGCTAATTTGTCTAGAATTGGTCTCGGTTAGATCGGGTTCAAGATTTCAGGAACTGGTCCCGGTACTAGTGAGAGTCGGTACTAATACCGGGTACCCGATCAATTAGTCTATTATTAATAAAATTTGAGCAACAAGGGGAAAAATTAACCATCAATAATAATATTAAATAACAAAGTCACAATATTGTAGGCTTGAATGTTGAAGTATTAAAATGAGTCATACTCATAATATTCATACATAAAGAGAAATAAAGGAGCGCATTCAGTTGTTTCAAACCTCTTCAACGCCATTCGGTACCAGACCAGTACCAGGTACCCGGTACTGGTCTCGATCCTATTGGGTACCCACTGAATACCAGGTCCAAAAAATCAAGATCCAGTCCCGGTCCCGGTTTCAATCGGGATCTAAATTTTGAATTCAATCCCAGAATCAATTTCGAGTAAAAATTCACCGAGTCCGACCGAGTACAGAACCGAGACATAACAATCGGGTTTTTTGCCTAACCCTACTTGAAACAAAATATGAAGATTAATCGTTACATTATTTTTGTTAACTATAAACACCTTTAGAACCCATCTAAATTGAACTCGAGTTGGTGACAATGACATAATAAAAAAAAACTTGAGATATAATTTGAATTATTTGTCAAAAACAAAGTTTTTCCCTTCCAATTTATAGGACTTTTTCCTATTTATCTAGACAAATTTATGTCGTACATTTAGAACAGTGAGAGAGTTTCTTTTCGAATTTTTTTTGCATATATAATATTCGAATCTAAAATTTGTTTAACAATACTAAACTACTTACTACTTAGACATATCGGTAAGACGGTAAAAACAAAGTTTTTTAATAAAAGACTTTTTTTCCCCTCCAATTTATTATATATTTACTTATTTCAAATAAAATGAGTACACGGGAAAATGAGAGACAAATGGCAACAATAGAGTTAGATGAAGCAACGCTACAAGGCCAAGCGGAGATATGGAGGTTCATGCTCAGCTTTGCCGATTCAATGGCGCTTAAGTCTGCTGTCGAGCTCCGAATAGCCGACATAATACACTCTCACGGTGGCGCCATTACTCTGTCACAAATAGCTTCATGCATTAATAGCGGCAGCGGCACGTCTTCTCCGGACATAACCACCCTTGCTCGAATAATGAGATTGCTCGTCCGTCGAAAGATTTTCACCGTCCACCACCCTTCCGACGGTGGAGATCCCGTGTACCACCTGACTCACTCATCGAGATGGCTCCTACATGACTCGGAGCAAACCCTGTCTCCCATGATACTGATGATGAACCATCCGTTGCTAATGGCTCCTTGGCACTGCTTTAGCCAGTGCGTTAAAGAAGGTGGCATCGCCTTCAAGAAAGCTCATGGGCGTGAGATATGGGATTTGGCATCGGAGAATCCAGAATTCAATCGGCTTTTTAACGACGGAATGGCGTGTACAGCGAAGGTCGTCACCAGAGCAATCTTGTCGACGGGGTACAAAGAAGGGTTGAGCTCGATCGGATCATTGGTTGACGTTGGTGGTGGAACGGGAAGCTTGATATCTGAGATTGTCAAAGCATATCCGCACATCAAAGGTGTTAACTTCGATTTGCAGCATGTCGTCTCGGCGGCGCCACCATACGACGGGGTCTGCCATGTTGGCGGCGACATGTTTCAGGCCATTCCGAATGCTGATGCGGTCATCATGAAGGTACGCGTGGTTCTACTCTTACGTTAGGCACTCATTTTTTTACGCATAATAGTTACTTTTATCTTGATAATACTTGAGTAGAATAATATCATACATATACAAAGGGGAAAGAGTAGGTTAATGCAAAAAATAATCTACGTATTTCGAAAAAAAATATATTCAAAAATCTGATTAACCAATCGAAAAACCCAGTTTCAGTAATTTTTTGTATTTATTTCAGTTCTGCTACGGTTTTATAGTTTTGGATGAAATCCAGTAATCAATCTAACCGGTTTTATCTACAATATTTATAAATTTTATGATTAGAATACCATATAATCCGATGAATTTTTTATGCCCTCCGATTTAATAATTTTTTTAACACAAACTCGTTTACTAAGAGGTATGTCTGTAAATGAACCGAACATTCAACGAACCGTTTCGGCGGGAAGTTCGTTTATTTTTTAAACGAACGAACATGAACAAGATTTTTTGATCATTTAATTAAATGAACGAACACGAACAAAGAGCTTGTTCGTTCATTTATGTTCGTGAACGTTCGGTAATTTATTCATTTAAGTTTATTCACATATGTCTAGGGTGTTCATTGTTTGGTTAAACCGAACTAACCGACTGAACCAAAACAAAATTGGTTAATCTATTAGATAATTTTAGGTTTCGATTAAAAAGATTAAGAGTTTTTTCAAATTTCAATTATCGATTAATTTAGTTTAAAATAGGTTAATTAACTGAATTAATCGAACTAACACAAAATATTAAATATTTAACACATTATATATGTTCGTTTATGTTCGTTTGTGTTCGCTTATGTTCGTTTATTATTTAAAAGAACGAACACGAACAAGCTACAGTCTTTAGCGAACGAAGACGAACAAGAAATTTTGTGTTCGTTTATGTTCATTCATTTATTCGGTTAAAGTTAAATGAACGAACATGAACACACCCTCGTTTGTGTTTGTTCGGTTCATTTATAGGCCTACCAAGAAGTGTGTATTCTCATATTTAAATTTTTAATTGTTTTTTGTATTTTTAATGTAACCAAACTATTATTAAATTTAATGTTTTTAATAAACGAAATAAAAAGCTCAGTACATGAACTGAATATTCTAATAAAACAGTCAATTGAACGATAAAATATACCAATGACCGAAATAATTTACTACTAATAAGTTAATCAAACCTGATTTTAAACAGCCCTACGTCAGAGTTCACTCAACTTTATTCTTTTGTGATAAACATGAATTTTTCCTTGAAAGACATCAAATGTTGTCATTAATTGGACACAATACGACTAGTTTTTCTAGTAACTATTAGCTCGACTCGGCATGCTTATATCTTTAGGCACAAAGAAAGTAATATAGTGAGAAATATACTTCATCTAACAACGGAAGAAGGACATCGATAAGAAAAAAATTAAAAAAAAAATTATTCGATTCATAAATTTTAGAGTATTTTCGACAGAAAGGATGTTGGATTCAAACTCAAGACTAATGAGAAAAAAAGTCAAGCAACTAACACAACATTTGGTTTTTCGTGGCTATCAGCATCCACTCCAACAGTAGTACATGATTAATATCTTTATCAGTTATCACACCATGAAAGTAACATATAAGAAGAAAAAAGAGTTTGGACACTGTTGTTTTTGTCTTCTATTTTTGCAGTGGATATTGCACGACTGGGGTGATGAAGATTGCATAAAAATATTAAAGAATTGCAGGAATGCGATTCCAAGAGGGAAAGGGAAAGTGATCATCGTCGAAATTGTTGTGAAACTCGACGAAAACGGACCGTTCGAGGACACAAGATTCATATTCGACCTCGTGATGGTTGCACATTCGAGCGGTGGAAAGGAGAGAACGGAGGTGGAATGGAAGAGAATCTTGGAACAAGGAGGTTTCCGTCGCTACAAAATCATCAACATTCCGGCCTTGACTTCCATCATCGAGGCGTATCCTGATGATTAGTAGGTTTATTTAGCTTAATGGCAGCAATGGAGATACGTTTGGTCAACCTATACAATTAATTATCCTAAGTGGACTTGAGTAATTAAATTAAATTAATTATCACAAGTTGTATCGTGAGATTTATTAATGACTTTGTTTAACATAAGATAATCTGAATTGTGTGAACAAATTTTAACATGCAAATGATTCTTACGTGTTAATAAAGATATTAACATATAATGCTTAAGAGATTCTTTGGCAATTTATTTGTTGGGTAAAGTACACCAATGGTCACCGAACTTTTAGTGTAGGTTCATTTTGGTCACGAACTTTTAGAAATTTTATTGGGGTCACTCAACTTATAGTTTGCGTTCATTTTAGTCCATCCCGTTAACTTCTGTTAAAATGTTGATTGGCACGTTATCTCTTTCTTCAACCTCTTTTTTTCTTCTGTTAAAATTTTATTAGGGTCACTCAACTTTTAGTTTGCTTTCTTCAACATGAAAGAACCATGAATGCATAGTCTGCAACAAAATAATGGGGCTTTTCAATGATATGATGTTGCGCTTTTTATAGATGAACCAGAACCAAGCTTTGGTTGCAGAGGAAAAAGAAAGAGGTTGAAGAAAGAGATAACGTGTCACGTCAGTATTTTTAACGGAAGTTAATGGGAGGGGGCCAAATGAAAATAGACTAAAAGTTAAATGACCCCAATAAAATTTTTAAAAGTTTGGTGACCAAAATGAACCCTCCCTAAAAGTTCGGTGACCAATGATGTACGTTACCCTTATTTGTTATATGGACAACCTTACGTGGATATAAAGTTCGGTTTAGGGACGGGCATTTCACCCGGGCCCGACGAGTTTCGACCCGACCCGGCCAAATCAGGTCGGATTTTTTTGTGTGAAAAAATCATGTTCGGGTCGGGTCGGGTTTTAGTGGAGGGCGAGGTCGGGTTCGGGTTTAGGGTGAAAAAAATTCGACCCGACCCGACCCGGGACTAATAGTGTAATTTTTTATAATTTTTAGGGATATTTATAATAACACCCCTTTTTATATAATTTTTTATAATTAGGTCCTTAAAATTGATTTTTTTATTTACAATTTAGTCCTTAAATTTATCATTCTTTACAATTAAATCTCTTAAAATTATTTTTTTACAATTAAGTCCCTAAAATTGATTTTTTATATATAGGTCGGGTCGGAGTCGAGTTTAAGGTATTTATTTTCGGGTTGGGTCGGGTTTTTTTAAAAGATATGATCGGGCCGGGTTCAAGTTTAAGGTTAATATTTTCGGGTCGGGTTCGGGTGGGCCAAAAACCCAACCCGACCCGTGCCCATCCCTAGTTCGGTTTGTGTTGCTCTGTGCTGTCTTAACTTGCACGTGGGCAACATTATTTAAACTTACCAAAGGTTCTTTATCATCTTTTAAATTTTAAATTTTATACTTCAATTTTAAAATATTAATTCTTGTATTTTGTTATTTAATTAAATTTTATTTAATTGCACACAGTTTCTAATGTTTGTTTGTCTGGCACGATTTTTATATGCCTTGTGGTACGTTTTTGTTTATATTTATGATATATGGTGTTTATGTAGCGATCGTGATATACACCCTTTATAAATGAAAGGTTGACGGTTCAATATAATTAGATCGTCTTTTATAATAATTTGTCAATACAAACAAAATTATTACGGAGCACTCTGCAAGAATTATTTTTTTAATATCCACTCATACATCGATACAATGTCTAGTTGAAAGAGACATGTAGAGTTTCATAATTGTTCTAATTTTTTGTCTATCTTTAGAAAAAAGTTCATTTTTTTTCACGTCCTCTTGATCACATTTTAGTTTTTTTTCAAGAGTATCCTTGGTGAACTTGTCTCAAAATTATTTTTATGAGATGAGTGTGTAGTATTTATTATGCACTTTCTTATTTCTAATGCACTCCAATTTCTTGCTCTTATTCAAAGAGTAGATAATAAATTTTTTTGAAAATTTTTAATAGTTGGTTGGTTTGTTTTATAAAGATTTTTTCACACCTTTTAAATGTATAAATTTTAAAGACGTGATGATGTCATTTTCACTTATAATGATGTAATTTTTAAGTAGATGTTTTTAAGCACCAAGGCACGCCCATGTACAGTTTTGGGTTAAATTCAAATACAGAGAAATGCTATGGACTTTTATGTATATTTTATCCAATTTGAAACATCAGCTTTCTTCCTGTTATATAGTAGTAAAGATCATGCATCTAACTTCCAATTCTAAAGCCCGGATTGCCAATCATCCCTCTTACTAGAAGGCCGGACTAAAATGTTGTCCAAATTTAATCACTTTAAAATTATTAAAAAAATTATCTACTAGTAAAATTGAAGCGTTAAATTTGTTCTATAATAACATTGAAGTCCAAGGATAAACTTCAATGATCTCCCAATTTAGCCATTAATTATCCTATGTGGACTTGAGTAAATTAAATTAATTATCAAAAGTTGTATTGTAATAATTAGTATGGTGCTTATGTCGCGATTGTCACATTCACCATTTGTTCATGAAATATTGACGGTCTAATATGTTTAGATAATCTTTTGTAGTAGTTTTTCAATGCAATCAAAATTATAGCAGAGCACCTTGTAAGATTTATTTTTTCAATATTCACTGATACATCAATGTAGTGTCTTGTTGAAAGAGATATGTAAATTTACATGATGATTATGGGTTTTTTTGTCCATCTTTAAAAGATTGTTCAATCTTTTTTTCTTCACGTCCTTTGGGTTATGTATTTTAATTTTCTTTTTTAAAAGTATCCTTGGTGAACTTGTCTCAAGATTTTTTTTTATGAGATGAGTGTGTTGTATTATTGTACAAATTTTTATTTTTAATGCAATCCAATTTTTTACTCTTATTCAAAAGAGTAGATAATACCTTTTTTGAAAGTTTTGAAAAAAATTGTGCTGGTTTTTTAGAAAATATTTTTTATTTTTTAAATTTTTAAGATTTGTTCACACCTTTTAAATATATATTTAAATTTTCTTATCTAAGAAATATATTATTCAAATTTTAAAGACGTGATGATGCCATTTTCCACTTATAATGATGTCCTTTTTAAGTAGATGTTTTTAAGCACCAAGGCACGCCCATCTACAGTTTTGGGTTAAATCCAAACACAAAGAAATGTTATGGACTTTTATGTATATTTTATCCAATTTGAAACATCAGCTTCTACCTGTTATATAGTAAAGACCATGCATCTAACTTCCAATTCTAAAGCCCAGGGACTGCCCAATCATCCCTTTTGCTAGAAGGCCGGACTATAATGTTGTCCAAATTTAATCATAATTACAATTATATGTTTTATTTCACTACTATAAAAATAAAATCATTTTTAAATACCTTAAGGCTATTAAAAAAATTTATCTGCTAACAATAAATGAAGCGTTAAATTTGTTTTATATTAATATTGAAATTAAGAAAAATTATTACATAGACCATTCTCAGTTCCCACCACCTAAGATTTAATGGGTCATCGAATTTGTAGCGGCTATGTATTTAATGGGACACCAAATTTAATCAGTTTCCCTTAACCAATTTCTTCTCCTCCTTCTTTACCGTTTTGTAGCAGCCATGGATTTAATGGGATACCAAACTTAAGATTAAATCCAATCTTTTATCGCATACAATCTATAATTGTTATTTTGGTAAAATATTTAAATCATCACTTAACTTTACTCTTAGATCTATTTTGGTCACTGAACTTTTAAAGCAATCAATATACTCACTAAATTTTACTTTTTTGATATATTTTGGTCACTTTGAATTATTTTATTAATATTTGGGTATGTCATGGCATATTTTATTATTATTAAATATAAACATTAATTTAAAATAAAAAGTATATTTTATTATTATTAAATAAAAAATTAAAATAAAACCTTCCAATTCCCCAAAACACTCAAACCACTTTCACCCTCACCAGCCACTCACACCTTCGCCGGCATTACTCTCACCGGCCACTCACACCTTCGCCGGCATTACCCTCACCGGCCACCACCATTAATCATCCAACCTGATAAATCTCTATCACCCCTCTTCCTTTCCCCCTTCTTCAAAGGGCAAGGAAAGTTTTCTCCCAAAAAGTCCTAGCCGCCGTGCACTCTTAACGTCGTCGTCGTCGCTCTGGAGAGTTTTTCGACGAGCCAACAGCGCTGAACAACATCTTCTTTACTTTTTTTTGTCCGGTTACCCTTCTGAAAAATCTCTCCAAAAGCTTTAAAAGTTTACATGAAAACTGAAACTTAGATTGCTCGATCCGTCGTCGTTTACCGTCCAATGACTTTGATTTTGAGATATATTGTTACCCTTAGCCTAAGCTCCATTATCACCATTGGGATCCTTTGATGGAAGCTCCGGCCGCCGATAGATGATAATCTTTTTAATTTTTTGTGCTTTCTCCTTGGTTGCTTTTTCTGTATTGGTAGCTTGTGGTTTAATTTAACCAATACGGTGAGGGGAATGGTTGCTGAGTAAGATTAGTTTTGAGAATGCGAGAGATGATAAAGGGTCTCGGTGTTTTAATGGTGACTGGTTGAAACTCGGTTGGGTGATGTCTAGAGCTAATGGGAGCTTGTGGCTTGATTTTTGGTGTTAAAAAATGATATATGTGATTAAAAATTGATGAAGAATGGATGAATGGCTTGAATTTTAATGATGGAGTTGAGGAATGGTCAAGTGATGATCATAGTGAAAGCTGCCATAGAAAAAAATAGGAAGTTGAAGGAGACGAGGATTGTGTGTATTTGTGTGTAGTGGTGAGGGTGAATGGAGCTATTCGCCGTGGGGTTGGATGGATAAAGGTGGTTGGTCGGTGAGGGTAACGCCGATAAAGGAGTCAATGGCCGGTAAAAATGACGCCGACGAAGGGGTGGGTGACCGGTAAGGGTGAAAGTGGTTTGAGTGTTGGGAGGATTTGTGGTTTTATTTTAATTTTATATTTAATAATAATAAAATATAATTTATTTTTATTTTAAATTAATTTTTATATTTCATAATAAAAAAAATATGTCATGTCATACTAAATTAATAAAACAATTCAAAGTGACTAAAATAAGTCAAAAAGTAAAATTTAGTGAGTAAATTGATCGTTTTGAAAGTTTAGTGACCAAAATAGGTATGGGAGCAAAGTTGAGGGATGATTTGGATATTTTATCCTTTTCTATGCCCCAACACTAAAAAATTAAATTTCAAGCTCTAACCCTAAATTTTAAATCCTAAACCCTACACCATATACCCTAAAAATACACCCTACCTCAAATTCCCTAATCACAACTTAACCTTGAACCTAATTTTTAATGCGGGCATAAATAAGGGCACCGAAAAGAAGCAGAAAATTTATATTCGGATTGTGGCCTCCTAAATTCATAAAATTGTGAAGAAAATGCAAAGATGGAAATTATCCAATCATGATTTATGTATGTATGCCTTCTATCACTAGAAGTTCATCAGTTGATGATTGCCAAGTAGAATCCGAGTGTTGTACTAATTAGCCGTGTTTATAGTTATCTAACACTACATAGTTAACTTGTAAGTTATATTTTTAGTGCAGTTACACAATAATGTTTAAAAATTATGTGTTCTAATTGCACTTAAAATTAAGGGTGGGTAAGATTGGGTACCCGGCTAATTTGTCTAAAATTGGTCCTGGTCCCGATAACCACCAGTTCCTGAAAATTAAAATCAATCTCGGTTAAATCGGGTCTAAAATTTTAAGAACCGGTCCAGGTACTAGTGAGAGCCGGTACTAATATCGGGTACCCGGTCAATTAGTCTATTATTAAAAAAATTTGAGCAGCAGGGGGAAAAATTCAATCATCGATAATGATATTAAATAACAAAGTCAGAATATTGTAGGCTTGAAGATTGAAGTATTAAAATGAGTCATACTGATAATATTTATACATAAAGAGAAATAAAGGAGTGTCTTCAGTTGTTTCAAACCTCTTCAACGCCATTCGGTACCAGACTAGTACCAGGTACCCGATACAAGTCTCGGTCCCATTAGGTACCCATTAGGGACTGAATTCAAAAAATAGGATCCAGCCTCGGTCCCGGTTGCAACCGGGACCTAAATTTTAGATCCAGTCTCGGTCCCACCGAAACTAATTCCAGGTAAAAATCCACTGAAACCAGATAATCGAGTTTTTTGCCCACTCCTACATAAAACAAAATATAAAGATTAATCGTTATATTATTTTTTAACTATAAACACCTTTAGAACTCATATAAATTGAACTCGAGTTGGTGACAATAACATAATAAAAAACTTGAGATTTAATTTGAATTATTTGTCAAAAACAAAGTTTTTTCCCTTCCAATTTATAAGATTTTTTCCTATTTATCTGGATAAATTCGTGTCGTACACTTAGAATGGTGAAAGAGTCTCTTTATAAAAATCTTTTACATATATAATGTCTCGGATTTAAAACATACTTAACTATACTAAACTATTTACTACTTAGACATATAGGTAAAAACAAAGTTTTTTAATAAAAGAGTTTTTTTCCCCTCCAATTTATTATATATTAACTTATTTCAAATAAAATGAGTACAGAGGAAAAGGAGAGACAAATGGCAACAATAGAGTTAGATGAAGCAACGCTACAAGGCCAAGCGGAGATATGGAGGTTCATGCTCAGCTTTGCCGATTCTATGGCGCTTAAGTCTGCTGTCGAGCTCCGAATAGCCGACATAATACACTCTCACGGTGGCGCCATCACTCTGTCACAAATAGCTTCATGCATTAATGGCGGCAGCAGCACGTCTTCTCCGGACATAACCACCCTAGCTCGAATAATGAGATTGCTCGTCCGTCGAAAGATTTTCACCGTCCACCACCCTTCCGACGGTGGAGATCCCGTGTACGACCTGACTCACTCATCAAGATGGCTCCTACGTGACTCGGAGCAAACCCTGGCTCCCATGATACTGATGGAGAACCATCCGTTGCTAATGGCTCCTTGGCACTGCTTTAGCCAATGCGTTAAAGAAGGTGGCATCGCCTTCAAGAAAGCTCATGGGCGTGAGATATGGGATTTGGCATCGGAGAATCCAGAATTTAACCGGCTTTTTAACGACGGCATGGCGTGTACGTCGAAGGTCGTCACCGGAGCAATCTTGTCGGGGTACAAAGAAGGGTTGAGCTCGATCGGATCATTGGTTGACGTTGGTGGTGGAACGGGAAGCTTGATATCTGAGATTGTCAAAGTATATCCGCACATCAAAGGTGTTAACTTCGATTTGCAGCATGTCGTCTCGGCGGCGCCACCATACGACGGGGTCTGCCATGTTGGCGGCGACATGTTTCAGGCCATTCCGAATGCTGATGCGGTCATCATGAAGGTACGGTTCTAGTCTTACGTTAGGCACTTATTTTTTTACGCATAATTGTTACTTAGATCTTGATAATACTCACAAACGAAAAAACTTTTTAAAAATCTTAACATAAGAAATCTTCATTGGCACAAGTAGGGGCGTAAACGAGCCGAGTCGAGCTTGAGTAGTGCTGAGCTCGACTCGAGCTCGAAAAGCTCGAAGCTGAGCTCGACTCGACTCGAAAGCTCGCGAGCTCAAAATTATTGAGCTCAAGCTCGAACTCGAAATCAAAAATGAAACTCGAACTCGAAAAGCTCGAAAAGCTCGAACTCGAAAAATCGAAAGGCTCGAATTACAAAAGCTCGAAAAGCTCGAATTCCAAAAGCTCGAAAAGCTCGAATTCCAAAAGCTCGAAAAGCTCGAACTCGAAATATTCTCAAACTTATGTAAGAGCTCGATTCAAGATTAAACTCGAACATGAACCTTAAGTGCATGAAGACTTAATACTATATTAGAAATATCAAATATTATATATATTTAATTTTTTAATCAACGGTAGAGATTTTCTTTTAAATCTCACCCATTTAATTTGTTAGTTATTTTTTATTAGAAATATCATAAGTAAAATTTTAAAGAGAGTAGAGATTATTATATATATATATATATATATTTAATTTTAGTTATTGAGAATCTCAAATATTATGTCTATTATTACTATAATATTTTTTTAAATTTTTTTAAATAACTTAAAACTAAAATTTATTAATCAATTATTTTTAAAAATAAAAAATATATATTTAAATACTATTTTTTCGAGTAGCTCATGAGCTTTTCGAGTCGAGTATCGAGTAGCTCGACTCGGCTCGTTAAGAACTCGAGTCGAGTTCGAGTTCGATTCGAGTCTAATCGAGTCGAGCTTTGACCGAGCTTTGACCGAGTCGATCTCGAGTAGCTTGCGATCTGTCTCGTATCATTTACAGCCCTAGGCACAAGTAGGGTTATAAATGAGACGGAACCAATCGCGAGCTATTTAAGTTTGAATCGGTCAAAGCACGATCAACATTTGATTCGATTAAGCTCAACTCGAGCTTGAACTCTGCTAGAGTTCTTAACGAACCGAGCCGAGCTACTTGATACCCGACTTAAAAAACTCGCGAGATACTAACAAATATCATAAACTATTTTTAAAATTAAAGTGAACTAAAATGTAGCTTGTGTTTTTTTTTGTTATGTTTAATTTTTAGTTTAACTTTTTTATATTTTCATGTGTATTTTTTTCCTACTAGGATTAAGAGTTTTTTAATGAGTCACATGAAAATGTTTCTTTCGTATGATTTTATTTACAATGAAATCATGCAATTTGATCGATATTATTATTATTAACATGTTTTGTAAATGAAACAAGACAGATCGCAAGCTACTCGAGTCTGACTTGGTCAAAGTTAGATCAATACTCGGCTTGATTGGACTCAACTTGAGTTCTTAACGAGTCAAGTCGAGCTCAGCATACTCAAGCTCGAACTCAACTCGAATTCTTAACGAGCCGAGTCGAGCTCAGCACTACTCGAGCTCGACTCGGCACGTTTACACCCCTAGGCACAAAAGAAACAATATATTGAGAAACATGCTTCATCTGACGGTAGAGGAGAGAGATCGATAAAAGAAAAAATTTTTAAAAAAATTATCCGATTTATGAACTTCAGAATATTTTTCGACAGAAATGATGTAGGATTCAGACTCAGGACTAATGGGAAAAAAGTCAAGCAACTAACACAACATTTGGTTTTTCGTGGCTATATGCATCCACTCCAACAGTAGTACATGATTGATATCTTTATCAGTTATCACACCATGAAAGTAACATATAAGAAGAAAAAAGAGTTTGGACACTGTTGTTTTTGTCTTCTATTTTTGCAGTGGATATTGCACGACTGGGGTGATGAAGATTGCATAAAAATATTAAAGAATTGCAGGAATGCGATTCCAAGAGGGAAAGGGAAAGTGATCATCGTCGAAATTGTTGTGAAACTCGACGAAAACGGACCGTTCGAGGACACAAGATTCATATTCGACCTCGTGATGGTTGCACATTCGAGCGGTGGAAAGGAGAGAACGGAGGTGGAATGGAAGAGAATCTTGGAACAAGGAGGTTTCCGTCGCTACAAAATCATCAACATTCCGGCCTTGACTTCCATCATCGAGGCGTATCCTGATGATTAGTAGGTTTATTTAGCTTAATGGCAGCAATGGAGATATGTTTGGTCAACCTATACAATTAATTATCCTAAGTGAACTTGAGTAAATTAAATTAATTATCAAAAGTTGTATCGTGAGAGTTTTCTTTCTATTAAAGTGCAGTTGTCGCTCTCTCTTGTTTTTATTTTTCTTTAAACACCGGCTGCGGTATCAGACTTAATATTAGTTGCCGCCGCCGAGATTTATCGTTTTGTTTGTTTTATTTTTTAATTTTCAATAAATTATTCTTCTCCTGTAGCACGATTTATTCTACTCTTGTGGCACGATCTGTTCTACCATATGGTACATTTTTCTTTTTTTTATTAGGGTTGGATCTGACGACGTCACGACTAATCAAGATGATCTTCCCTACTATGGACTCTCGATTTAAATTTGGATACGCGGTTTGCGCTCGTGGATAGTTATTCACGACGCTCGGCTCTGATTTGCGGTTCTCGGTGGTCTTTCAATAGCTTAAGCCTCTTTTGTAGTTTGTTTGCCGATGCAGTCAGATTTGTTCGTGTCAATTTTTCGATCGAGTCTTTTGGATAGGTTTTTAACTTTTTTTTGTTTGGTCCTTGTATGATCTTAAGTGGCTAGTTTTAAAAAAAATGTCCAAATTATGTATAATTGTAAACGATTATTGTAATTTTGAGTATTTTCTTGTTTAATAAAATTAGCGGTTTTTATTAAAAAAAAAGTTGTATCGTGAGGTTTATTAATGACTTTGTTTAACATAAGATAATCTGAATTGTGTGAACAAATTTTAAAATGCAAATGATTCTCACGTGTTAATAAAGATATTAACATATAATGCTTAAGAGATCCTTGACAATTTATTTGTTATATTTAGGTCGTCCGCAAGATATGTTTTCAGATATAATTACAACTTGTCTTTGCTCAATGAATATAAAACACCTATACTTTAGCACCCGGTGCAACGGCTCCTGGTGCAACGGTAAGCACCAGTTTTTTTGTTCAAATAAGCACTTTATATCTCCAAAAAAACAAAGATTACATAAGTTGGGGGGAAAGATTGTAGGGTTCCACGACATATGGCCCTGCTGAAACTTAGCATACTTGGCAAGCCAATCGGCTGCCTGGTTACACCCCTAAGGACAAAAGTAAAGCAACAAAAAGCGAAAGACTTCGCTAACTCCTTAACATCACCCTCAATAGCCGATGTTATCCAATCAGTAGAGATCCCAGATCTAAGTCTAGCAATAACTGCTTGACTGTCCGCCTCTATTATAATGTCCTTAAAACCATTTTGGTTTGCCATCAATATACCCAGTCTGATGGCAAGGGTTTCCGCAACTGCAGCGGAAGAAGCGATGCAAGGGGCCGAGAAGCCATGAAGGAACGAGTCCGAGCTTTCACGTACAACAGCCGCAATGGAGGCTTTACCTGTCAACTGATCGAAAGCAGCATCACAGTTTATCTTGACCTACCCCGGAGGAGGCGGTGTCCATTGACTTGCAGCTCTAGTGACATGCGACTTATCTTGGCTACCATACGAAAGAGAATGGGAGAATTTCATAAAGTATCTATCCGCTTTCAGCCACACATTCCAAGGAGAGTCTTTTCTTCCTTCAAAGACCATAGCGTTCCTCGATTTTCATATGGACCATAGAAGGAAAGCAATGTGAGCACAACCATCTCCAAATTGAGCTATACTTTTGAGCTCGTTATTCTTACACCACCATTTAGGAAATCCAGAGAAGCTCATATCAGATGGGGAGTAATTGAAAGCAGATGCCTTCCAAATAGCTTGCGCAAAAGGACAGAAAAATAGGATATGCTCAGTCGATTCACCTGTGCTTCCACATCGAGGACATATGTCTGGGTCTCTGAACAAGTCGTGCAGACGGGCTTTCAGGGCATGCTTGGAAGGAACAATGTTATGGCATAGTCTCTACAGAAAGAACCTGATCTTTGAGGGTAAGTTCACCTTCCAGATAGAGTTCCAAAGGTCTTTCTTAGCCTTGGGGCCTTCGCTTGGAGAGAGGCTGGAAGTATCCCCGCTGTCTTAACTTGCACGTGGGCAACATTATTTTGAGAATTGCTTTTGCCCTATAGTATGGGAAGTACTTGAATGATTATTTGTGTATGTAGAATAATAGAGGTCGCTCATGTCATCCCAACCTTGTTTAAACATATCAAAGGTTCTTTATCATCTTTTTTTTGGAATCTGTTGTTTGCTGCGGTGGTTTAGAACATTTGGTGTAAAAGAAAACTCATTGTCTTTGGAGCCGAGATTGATAACTGGGGTTCTATCATCGAACGAAGTTGTTGGCTTGCGAACGTAACTCGTCTATCACTCGAAGCCAAATGTAGAAGATAGGTTGAGCCTTCAAAAGTGACACTTGTAGTTCGTTGGTTGCCACCATTTATAGATTGGGTGAAGCTAAATGTCGACGCCTCGTGTTCGATTCATGATGTGAAAGCTCGGTGTGGTGGGGTGATTAGGGATCATTCTGGCTCCTGGCTGCATGGTTTTATTAAGTTTATTGGTCGTTGTTCAGTCGTGGTAGCCGAGTTATGGAGTATTTTCTTGGGTCTTGTTGTTGCGTGGGATCTAGGCTTTCGGAGTTTAGAGGTGGAATCCGATAATGCTCAAGCTATCAAGCTTATTCATCAGGTAGAGCGTGATGGTTTCGCTCTCGCTATCACTCGTTCTATCCAGGATGTAATCCAGAGAGATTGGCGGATCTCGATTCGTGCTATTCCTAGGAAGTGCAATCAAGTTGCAGATGCTTTGGCAAAACGTGCAAGTCTCTCGAATCTCGACTTAATTCTTTTGAATTCTATCCTGACTTTTGTTGTTATCTATTACGCGAGGACTTAGTTCCTCCTAGGATATAATTCTCGTGTGTTTTGTATATCTTATAAAAAAAATTCAATAGTTAGTTGATTTTTTTTAAATGTAATTTGTTTTTTAAAGATTTTTTCACACCTTTTAAATATTTAAATTTTAAAGATGTGATGATGTCGTTTTCACTTATAATGATGTCATCAAGGAGATGTTTTTAGGGTAAACTACTTCATTGACCACCATACTATTAGAAAAGTTGCGATTTGACCACATTACTTTTTTTCGAAGCAATTAAACCATCAAATTATTTAAATGGTATCAATGTGACCACCAACCGTTAAAAGTAACAGAAAAGTTGACGGAACTGTTAAATAAAATTTGTATAATTACACATTTGGTCTCTTATATTTAAAAAATCTATCAATTTAGTTCTAATTTTAGTCTAGTAAAATAAATTTGAAACATCGGCTTCTACCTGTTATATAGTAAAGATCATGCATCTAACTTCCAATTCTAAAGCCCAGGGATTGCCCAATCATCGCTCTTACTAGAGGGCCGGACTAAAATGTTGTAATTACAACTATACGTTTTATTTCACTACTATAAAAACAAAATTATTTTTAATTACCTTAAAACTATTAAAAATTTATTTACTAATAATAATTGAAGTGTTAAATTTGTTCTATATTTTATGGGTCAAACTAAAAGAATAAAATTCGTTTGCCCCTTTTTGGTGCCCCTACATATGCCACAACACTAAAAAACACTATAAAATTAAAATTTAAGCCCTAACCCTAAATTCTAAATCTTAAACCCTACACACTATACCCTAAAAAATACACTCTACCCTAAATTCCCTAAACCCTAACCATAACCCCTAACCTAAAACTATAAACCCTAAACCCTAAAATTAATTTTGAGCGTGGAGGCATATGTAGGGGCACCGAAAAGGGGTAGGGGATTTCCATCCAAACTAAAAATGTTAAAAATATATATGCATAAAAAGCTAGACTATCTTTATATTCTTTCAAATTTTTAAGCAGTATGAGTCATTGATCCTCAAATAATATTCAAAGTTTGAATTCGGTTTTAATATATGGAATAAATTAGATTAGTAAATTATTATCAAGGTAAACTTTTATCGTGCACAATCTATATTAATTATCCAATAAATTAAATATCGATAGTTATATAAATATACAACTAATTAAAAGTATATTTGTGTTAAGAGACAGAACTAAAAAAAATTATCAAATGTTTTTAAATTACATTATTTATGAATTTGTGTTTTATACAGGTGGTTATAACAAACATGGGTGGTAATATTCAACACGTGGCTAGAGTATGGATTCTTTCAACCATCTGATTGTTGGGTCGGAAGGGGAGTGGATCCTTTTTTGTCAACCGATGGGTTGCGACCCGACCAAATCATGTAATTTTTTTTAAAATAAATTTGATTGTTGGGTCGGATTTAAAAAAATTTGAGAAGAGTCTGGTCGAGTTTGAATTTAAGGTAAAAAAATTCAACTTAGTTTATTTACAATTATATGTATATTTGTTATGTTTTTATATCTTATATTTAATTTTTTAAATTACTTTTTCTGGAACGGGTCAAGTTTTTTGTTACAATTTTGAGAGTCAATTTATATTTTTATTATATTAAATTGAGATAAAATATATATTAAATTCAAGCCGGGTCGAGAGGTCAAAAACCCACAATGTTGCCGTCCCTAAACAAGAGTAGGTTGGGAATAAAAGATAAAGTTTAAAAAGGGGAGAAAATTTATAAGTACTATAATTTTAATATATATCGACTTACATAGAATGTAAAACTCATAGTTTTACATGTTTTTTGGATCGTTAGATAAGAAAACAGATAGTTGAGATTAACTCTTTATTTTTTTCCAAATAATAATCTTCACCTATCATACTGTTAATCTCAATCATCTGTATCACTCATCCAACAATCTAAAAAAACATATAAAATTTAAAAACTCTTACCTACTGTGTAAACGGGTCCTATCCCTATATATATAAAGGTACAAAAATAGGTGAGTAGAAAACCAAGGTCCCTCCACCCTCCACATAAATTCGTTCTGAGATCTAATACTTCATTCTGGCAAATCAACTGATTGTTAGTAAATTAAATTTGAATAATATATGAACATGTACACTATGAATGAGTGGAGCCCAGAGAAGAGTGAAAATGGGCATGTGTGATGCAGGTGTAGTCGGTTACATGGAGCACTCTGAAGGTCTAGTTTAACTTAGTTGTCTAATAATTTATAACACTTTGTTAGTGGTTGGGCCTTTTTAGGATCTGATGTTATGTGTATGGTGATGGATAAGATGTTGAAATTGGGGGGTTCCCATTTTTCTCTTCATTTTCCAAGTGGGAATCAATGCGATTGCACTCATCAACACAAACTGCATGTGCCGTACGCAAAAGCTTGAACCACCAAAATTATGTTCACATTCGGGGGATTAAATTAATCATAGATATTAGTTTGGATTGTGTGAATTATTATCAAGCTCTAATGGAACTCCCACTACTGCACCAAGGCATCGATGATAATGCAAAGTATTGAGTTTTTTTTTTTCTTTTGGTGAGAATCAGGAGATGACACCGTGTTCAGTTGCGGAACTAAATTTTTATATAGTGAAATTAAAGTAGCGAATATAGTATGGAAATTCACATCCTCAACAAATTAAGTAGAGTCGATTCTAATATTTCACAATAAAAATTTTGTTATTATCTCGTTGAAAACTTCATACTCCAACATATTAAGTGACGGTCAGACGACCTCAAATTTAAAGAGTAGATCTACCCTGAACATACCACCATCTATCATCGACAAATACAGAGTTTACCTTCTTAACAACAAGTTAAGATATAAAAAAGATAAGACTGCACATTTTTTCAGGCATATCTTTCCTGAGGAAAGAAAAATAACAGCATTCGATTGGTGTTGTTTTTTACTTGCATGGAAGAGTGTGGCACATTAGTGTTGCATTTTTTAATATATATTATACAGGCTTAATAGCTAAAAAATGTCAAAATTATACTTTTTCAGATAAATACGTAAAGTTTTTTCAGCTTAAATAAGCGTCTAACGATTTTGCAGTTATTATTTTAAGTGTCTTGTTGTTAACGGTCATTTAAAAAAATTATTGGCCAATAAAAACATGACACGTAACATGTATTTATTTTGTTTTTTTTAATCACAAGTAGCCTAAAATTTTCAAAATAATACTCAAATCTTTAGATCGCTAAAATTTTTAATTTTCAATTTTAACTATTGTCCGTCGCCAATCACTGACAACGTATTGTAATGACGTCACCGAAAGCCGATGTACCTTAAGTCAAAGTAAAGCCTAACAGTTTTAACGTGTCACATTAACATTTAACGTGTCACATTAACGTTTTCAATAATTTTTTTTTTAATTTCTAAATATGATGAGTCTTATTTCTTGCCCTTCAAACCGCCTGTCCCTATTGTATCTTTCTTAATTTAATGGGGGAAAAACAAGTCTGAACTCTGAACCAAATTGCTAGATTTTTTTATGCTCAGAGTCAGCCCCACGTGGCACAGCCTGCAATGTTAAATGAGTATGGAAAAAGGACCAGAGACACGGCTAGCCTATCGTTGCACAAATTTATTGGGTATAGGAACCAAACAATAATGACGAAATGGTGGAACTGTGGGGGCATGTCTCCATTAGTTTCTACAATCATGGTCCTCATACAATCCAAATGAGTTTTCAGAGCCCCACTTTTTGTACACTCTTCGCACCAAACCCCATTTCTTTACAATAAAACCCCATAAACACACACCCCCTCTGGCCTCAGAGTGAACCGTCTAAAACTCATGTTTCTGATAACAATGTGCCAATCACAAACCAAAAAAAATCTTAAAACCCATTTTTTTCTTTTTTCTTTTGGTTTTTTATGTTTTTTTTTTTGGGGTAATTAGTGATTAGTCACTCCATGGGGTTCTCGAAGAGAAAAGCTATACTGTGTGTTACTTGAAAAAAAGTCTTAGCCACGTCGAATCCCGGTGAAGTAGTTGAAGTCATGGTGCTGGACTCTAAGTTGCTTTAGCCACGAATCCGCCACGCTTAAAAGCGACACCAGCCTTTCTTGGTCCCGTCCGGAATTGCCCGAGACCCACACGTTTCCTTGCATCTTGTAAGTTGCCAAGCCAAATGGTGGAAGGGAGATGCCTTCCCCTTCCTTTCGCTTCCTTTCGGGAGACTCGATGTCGTCCTCCAGGTCCATATCTGCACCAGCAATTAACACAAACAAGCATACATAAACATCTAGGAAGCACTAAACTTGACATTGTTATGCTTAAGCAAGCAAATTGACAGAAACAGCACCTTGGAAGGAAGATGACAGAGTGTGGTAAGTAAGGAAGCATGTGGACAAGTCTTTTATGGTCCTTCCCATGGGAATGTGATAAATTGGGTACCTATATCATCAACATCGAATAACAATCCTTCGTCAATAATCCGAAACTATATAGAGGTTATGAATTGTTTAACATGTTCAATGCGTGAATTCGATCGTAGGGATAGAAAAAGACCAGGAAACTGCCATCCAACTAGCCGGAGAAAGATCGACACTCCTCAATGACATCAAACCAGGGTATCTTCTCGATAATCCATTGATCTGTAAATAAGACAGTATCATAACACGACAACGGAATCGACAAGCCTAAAGAAATTTAAAGCCACAAGGACTTTAAGGGGTATAACTTATTCTTATCTGAGACAAGAGTACATGTTCAAAAACAATTTCATACGAAAAAGCAAGCATTTATGCTCAAGAAAGATGAGATATAAACAGATACTATCCTCAAAGAAAAGGAAAATATGAATCTTTAAAGCAAAAGAAAAAGGAATTTTCATATTCAAAGGTCAAAAGTTTTATTTCATCTTTATAAGATGCTTATATTCTGACAAATACAAAGCTGATCTTTCTTGTTCTAATCAGTTCCAAGTTCCATAATCAATCTTAAGGGCAAAATCAAAGCAAAGAGACAATGCAATCAGTAAAAAGGAAGAAACTTTACCTTATCCATGAGTGGAACTCTTCCATAAGGAGTTGATCTCTCGAAATACTGGAAGTAAAGGTAACCCAATCGGTTATTCACATGCCAAAGGCTGTCGTGCTCGGAGCCGCCTTCCTCCGACGAGCATCCGTCCCACCTCCATAACTTGTCACTCTCGCTCTCATCACTAAATGAATCACTAAACGAATCCCTCTCGCCGTCACCCGATTCAGTCTCCTCCCTGTATACGATTCCGATAAGTTGTTTTCACTTTTCACGTTTGCTTACGATTAAAAGTTAAATTTACCTAAAGCTGTTGACTGAAGAAGAGTTGCTGGTGAAGATTTGAATGGCGGAGAGATAAGGGACATAGTATTGGACCAAGGTTTCGCCGTTGTTCAAGACAATGGGAACGCCGGCACCGTAGGCACTCCATTCGTCGTAACAATTCCAAAGATCACCCAATGTGAAAAATTCAACCTTTTCTCTTTCCCAAGGGTGCCATAAACGATTAAGGTTCCTAATCTCACTCTGCAAAACAAACAACATAAACAATCAAAACCATGTAAGAAAAAGAACAACAACAGAGAGGAGAACAGGAAAAGGTGTGACCTTGGGGAGGAATTGGGATTTGACGGTAGGAGTTGTGCAATGGAGGAAGCAGGCAAGGTTAGACTGCGTCGACCCTGTTTCAAAAATCATGATTTCCGACCAAAGGAGACGGAGAGAGAGATTGGTTTTTTTTTTCTATTTTTTGTCTCTCTACCTCAAGCCTGAGAACAGAGGGAAACACAAAGAAAAACACGAAAGAAAAGAGGGAGAGTAGAATGGGGAGAGAGGGAAACAAGGAGAGAGGAAGAGAGAGATTGTCGCGGATTTGGTTATATAATGCGAACTTGTGACCCGAGAGAAATTCTAAATTTTGACGTTTGGACAGCTAAATTTAAGGAAACAGAAAAGGAAGAGAAAAGTAAGATCAAACTCTGGCTGTTCAACCGAGTCTTTCTTGTTGGTTGACAATGTTGTTCAATTCAACTCTTTTCCGGTCACCGGTTGATTTGCCTTTGGATTATTACCCTTTCAAATAATAAATACTAAAAGATTAAACTTTTTTTCTTCTCCCCTTTTAAACTTGAAGAAAACTCTGCTTTGATCAACAATGAAGAAACAAGTTTTCTTCTCTCTTTGGCCAAAAAACACGACCCTTGAACGTTTTAATTCTTCAAGTTAAATCCAAAAAGGCACACTAGGAAGAGTTCAGAACACTCATATTCCAACGCCAAGAAACAAACAAACAAAAGGGATGTCTAAGAAACAGAGAAAATAAAGGAAAAGTTTGATTCTGATGACTTCAAGCTCTCTTTTTTTTAATTTCAACAGAAACCCATGATTTCTGGGTAAAAGATTTGTTTGAATTTGGGTTTTTCAATAGGATGGATAGGACTTCTCTAACAGAAAATGAAGAGAAAAATTTAAAAAAAAAATACTTGTTTCCGGGGATACAAAAAACAGAGCACAACCACAATAGTGTATAGACTGGTAAGAGAAACAGAAGAACAGAGCGAGAAAAATCGAATTTATGATCAGGAGACTATGGCTTATTTAGGGAAATATAGTGTAAAATAATAATTAATGACGGATTTATGTATTTTTCAGAATAGGCAAGTTTTACCTTCAACTTTTTAATTTTTTTCGCTTTCGATTTGACTTTAATTATTTTAATTTTTATGAATTAATTATTAAATTTCTTTAATTTCTAGAAAATGTATTTACCTTAAAATTTTAAGATTTTATGTATATACACCCTTAGAAATATTTACAGATCTACCACAGAAAGTCATACATAAGTATAGAGAAAAAATAAGTACTAAATTGAATAAATAAAAAATTAAGATAGTATGCATTTATTGTGTCAAAAAACACACGTGTTTACTTATTAACACACAATTCGGATAATGGTACACGTGTGAATATCTTAACTCTAAGTATGTAATGGTCCAATTTATCGAGTCTTGATTGAACTAATTATCAAGTTATTGAAATTTTGGGCCAGGTTTAGACCAAATGAGATAAATTTTGGGCCCAATTCCAAAGAGGGCATAAATGAGAGGATTTATAAAGCAATTATTCTTCTGGGTAAATAGCACAAATGATCATTAGTATTTCTTAAACAAAATAAAATAACCATCAACTTTTAGAAGTTAGATAATAAGCATTAAACGTTGGTTTGTTACAGAACGGTCACTAAGTCTGACATGACAGTTAAAAAAATTTATACAGTAACATATTTAGTCTTCCAAATTTGCACATTCAATCAATGTAGTCCTAATTCAGAAAATAAAGTTATTCCTCGTTATTTATACATTCTTTTCAATTAGTTACTATTTTTAATTAAAAATAATTCAATAATTTTTAATATTAATTATATTGTGATATGTGTCACATGTCACAATCTAGTTGAAGGAAAAATAATTAGGAGTGTAGTGAATCAAACTTAACTGTTGTAGGGACTAGGTAGAAAGAAACGTATTTGACCACTAGACTAAAATCATGCTTTGGTTATAAATAACAAATACAATATATACAGAAAAAGAGAGATAGGATCTTCTTACACTGTGTAAATTATGAGAATTTTATATTTTTTTGGACCGTTGATTGAAAGTAAATGAATGGATGAGATTGATCATAGAAAATGTGAAGATTATCACTTGAAAAAAAGTAAAGAAATAATCTTAACCATTTATTACCCTCATCCAACGGTCCAAAAAATAAAGTTATCTCTCGTTATTATTTATATACTCTTTCCAATTAGTTGTTACTTTTAATTAAAAACAATTTAATAATTTTTAATATTAATTATATTGTGACATGTGTCACAATTTAGTTGAAGAAAAAATAATTAGGAGTGTAGTGGATCAAACTTAACTGTTGTAGGGACTAGGAAGAAAAAAACGTATTTGATCACTAGACTAAAATATTGCTTTGGTTATAAATAACCGCTATAATTTAGTGATTGTGAATAGAATTCTGAGTTTAGAGATTAAATTTACAATTTATAGGTTAAAGTTTAAATCCTTAACATATTACCCTAAAACTTAAATTATAACTTCTAAACCTTAAATCTTAATCTTAACCCCTAAATTATATCCATTAAACCTAAATTTTAAATCCTTACACCTAAATCTCTAAAATTTACATTCTAAACTAAGTTCTTAAACCCTAAAACTAAGGCGCTTGTAGAAACTAAAAGTTTTCCACAGCCAGTGTATTATATATATAATGTGATTTGATTGCACAATGTAAAAATTTGTAAGTTTTACACGTCTTTTAGATCGTTAGATGAGTGAAACGGATGATTGGATTAACAATAGAATATGCGAAGATTAACACTTGGGTAAAAGGTAAAGAGTTAATCTCAGTCATCCACTTTCTCCATCAAATAAAAAAAACGTGTAAAATCTACAAACTTTTACATTGTGTGTAAGTGAATTCTAACCCATATAAAGATGGAATCATCTTACACTAAGTAAGATTTAAAAGTTTAACACATTTTTGGACCATTGGATAAAGGTAGATGGACCATTAACGGTAGGAAATTTGAATATTATCACTTGAAGAAAAAATAAGAAAATAATACAATCATTTATTACTCTCATCCGACGTTCTAAAAAAAGTATAAAAGTAATTGAATCTTACATACATACACATATATATAGTGTTAATATCTAACGATCTAAAAAATGTATAAAACTTAAAAACTTTTACCATGTGTAACTGGATTTAGTATATATATATATATATATATATATATATTTATATATATATATATTATGTCAAAGGAGAATTGGGGCACACCTAACAACCGGCTAAAGCAAATTTTTGGTTAAAAATAACAATAATTTATTGTATATAGTAAACTGTAATTGATTACATGATATTAAATATATATTTTAAACTTTTTATCAAAAAAATATTTTAAACTATTAATAAAAATACTTTTATTGTTATTTGTTTTTTACTAATACTTAATATATGTATTAAGGTGCTTACAAGTTAGTATCTGCCAATATACATACCCTCTAATAATACATAGACGCTTTACAGACAAAACAATTTGAACTCGTGTCTCATAAAATGAACATCATTATCTTTTTTTCACTGGAATTATTTGTTGGGTTCTGAATTAAATTGTTGTTAGTAGAAAGAAATGTCGTTAATCTTATTGAGTTCTGTTTATAAATTAGTATTAATCAATTTCACTTAAATCATAGTATGAAATTAAATTATATATTATTTGTGATTAATATATGTATATTATATAATATAACATTATATTTTTTTATAATATGCATGTCTGTCTTACGGTCTAAATTCGGGGTGTGAGGTTGCCCTTCTTAACTATGTCGTCTTCAAAGTTTAAACTTATGTCTTCTCCTTAAAAATGTGATGTGTCTTACCAATGCACCTAACACGTGTTAGTAATATAACATTATGCTGTGCATTATTATATTCAGTGACGGAGCCACAGCTCCAATGGGAGGGGCTGTGGCCCCCCCGGTAGGGGAAATTTTTTTTTACCCTTTGATTTCTTATATTTTTTTAGAAAAATTGGAATAATTGTGAATTTGCCCCTCCTACCTTTCAAAATTTATGTTTTACCCCCCAACTTCAAATCCTAGCTTCGTCCCTGATTATATTATGTAATATTATATGAATTAATCATATAAATTACGTTGTATTAATCTTGGATCTTATTATAATATATAAACAATGAATATTACATTACAAGTTACAACTCACATGTACTTTTTAAAATAAAGTATCAATTTTGTAGTTAATATTGTATATCATAACTTTATCTTATACGGTTAGTTATTTTTTAACATTGGTATTAATCACCATAAAAGATATTACAATACAATGTATCAAAAAACGAAAAAAAGAACAAGTCTACTAAAAATCTCTTACAATAGTGCAAAGAAAAGCATACATTTCTATCGAGATTAGTATACCAAAATTCAGAAACCTTTCTTATTTCACATGTCTCTATCTAAACGAGACGTTTTACGAAATGAAAAAGGAGTGGTGAGCGAACCAAGCTATCAGGCAGATTACTCTGCTACCAATGTCTGATTACATCGGCAACTAACTATCAACCGAGTGTGGATCTATCTTTCTAAGACTATCGACAAAACTATAATCATATATTAGCATCGTGAATATCTTTGTACGAGCACCAACCGACCGCTAAGGTATGCTAAAATCATATGACAATAACAAATGAAACGAACCACAAAAAAATTAAAGAAAAACGTGTTATAAGGATAAAGGGTACTCGTGCCACAAAGGCATAGATTCTTATTTTATAATTTTTTATTAGAAAAAATGTTTATATTAATTGCATCAAAAATATGATTGCATTGAAAACACATTTACGATCAATATACTATGAAAGCGGGAATATTAAAGAGAATAACATAAACTAAAATCATCAAAAAAATCCCTAACAACTTTTTCGGTGAAACGCAACAAAAGTAGGGTTAAATATTTAAAAACACTAATAAATAAATTGTACAAACTACAAATGTTCACGATTTAGAAATTAAGGATATTTCTGTTAAAAAAAGAAATTAAGGACATTTAAAATAAAGGACACGTGGGTTACATGCCCACAATATAGAGGGGGAACAAAAATTCACGTGTTTAGCAGTCAAAAGTAATGTTTTTGGACCCACTTTGCTCTAATTTAATAAAGTTTAATGTTTTAATATGAAATTGATAATATCTTAATTTTTAGAGGTGGGATTATTTGTTTTTAATATTTGAATGAGAAAGAATAGAGAGAGAGAGGAAGGGCGTGGGGGATTTCTCAGGCAGTGTCATGTGATCTCATAGAGTTGGAATCGTATGATTTGAAACTTATTTAATTTTTTATGGTTTGTAAAGAGGATAAGGGTTAGTTTGGGGTACGGTAGGTCTAAGGTACAGTTAAAAGATTGTAAGTGTCAGAATTTGTTTAACTATTTAGGTTTTTTAATAACATTTTATGTTAAACTTTTTTGTGTTTTTAGATAAGTATCGATACTTATTTTTTATAATATTTTAAAGTTTTAGATAATTATCGATAGTTTCAAAACAAGTATCAATATTTGTAAAAAAAACATAAAAAAATAACTTAAAATGTTATCAAAAATTTTAACATTTTAAATTTTTGAACAAATAACAAAGTTTATTATCTTTTAACCGCAGTCTAGATCTATTGTACGTTTGACTCGCTCAAAAAATAGGATGAGTCTACCACGTGCGACGAACATTGATGAACACCACTAACGATGAACACCATTAATTTTTTTTAAAAAATTTAAAAATTTAAATGACTAAAATTATAATTAAAATTATCTCTTAAAAAATAAAAATCAAATTTAATAGTTATTTTATAATATTTTTTAATAGATTAGAATCAAATATACTCAATTCTCTTAAACCCTAACAAAATCAATCTCTTACAAAAAAAAAAAATTATAAACTGATCATCATAATAATCAGATACTACTCAATCATCGTTTTCGATCATCACTAAGAAACCCATAATTAATGAAACAAAGTAAAACAATTTAAACTCTAAACATAAGAAAAACGTTATAGTGAAGAAAATGAAGAAAACACAAACAGGTTCTATGCATCTCTTTAAGAAATCATAAATTATAAATTGATTTTTTTTTTAAGAGATTGCTTTTGTTAGGGTTTATAAGAATTGAGTATATTTGATTCTAACCTATTAAAAATATTATAAAGTAACTACTAAATTTGATTTTTATTTTTAAGAGATAATTTTAATTATATTTTAGTCCTTTATATTTTTAATTTTTTTTTAAAAAATTAATAGTGTTCATTGGTGTTCATTGTTAGTGGTGTTCATCAATGTTCGTCGTAGAATTTTCTCAAAAATAAGGTGAATGAATGATGAGATAAAGAGAGAGGATAAGGTGAATGAATGATATCTTGTTCTGTCCAATGTCTGTAAATAATCATACCCCAACAGTCAGAGAGCTCAGTAAGTTCAGTTCAGTGAATGAAATTATACACATAAAATACAAAGTGTGAAACACATGGCATGATATTACATGACGTGGCGTGACAGGATATTTAACATAAAATACACTTAAACACTCTCGAATACATGGGCTGAAATCAAATAATTTAGTTTTTGGTGTCGAATTTTTAAAAGATTTTTAAAGTGGGTAGAAATAAATTATGAATGTCAATTTTTTTAAAGGCTGCCGATGAAATTTCAAAACGACGTCAATAACCGTTTAAAGTGGTGATAATTTTTATTTTTAATAAGTTTTAAATGCAATTTATATAAAAAAATTATATTTCAAAAATTTTAACGCTAATAAATTGAACGAATCATCGAATTTGGTAAAAAAATATTTTGATACACAAATTTTTAATTTTAGGGTTTAAGATTTTAAGTTATGATATATGGTCTAGGCATTTAGGACGTGCGGTGTAAGATTTAGGGTTTACAGTTAGAATTTAAAATTAAAAAATTAGGGTTTAAAATTTTAATATTTATAGTGTTAGAGTTTGAGAATTTATAGTTTAAATAAGAAGAGTTGTATAAAATTTTTAACATAATTTGTATATCAAAATATAAGTATTTGGATAAATAGTAAATACCTTAATTCATGGACAAGTTTATAATTAATAGCGAGTAAACAAAATTCTATCTTCATTTATATTGTTAGTTAATTTTTTTAATTTGGTTATATTAAATAAGAAGAGTTGTATTTTTTATGCATCAACACTAAAAAATATTTAAAAATTAAAAATAAAATTTTAAATTATAAACCTTACACCCTAAAAATACACTATATCTTAAATTTTTTAAACTCTATTTAATGTAAGACATTAATAGTGACGCGAAAAAAGAGAAATTTCTATTCCGTTCCCAACCCCACAAAATGGTCCCTGTTACTGAACTCACTACCGCCACCAATAAAACAATATCTAGATTTTCAATGACCTTTGGTTTTTTTTTTTCAAAATGTGACGTGAGTGGCCGTAAACGCTATATCTTACTCTAACAACCTTTGATTTGGCCATTTTTGTTTATTTTAGGTGTAAGGGATGAAGGCACATTTGATTTTGTTTTTTTATTTTTATTTTTTTAATTACTGATATCAAATTTATTACTTGATTAATTTAAATTGGGTATTACAAAAATTTATTATAAGAACGATTTTTAAACTCAATTTGATTCATTCACAATATTAGAATTCAAACCCTTAATATTGCTTAAGAGATACTAATTTAGTATTCTTAATGATGTAGTATTCTTATTTGTGTCTTCCAATATAATTTTAAAGTATCGTGTCATCAAATGGATAAAAATAAAAATAATTGTAAAATTAATATTATTATTTCTTTTCAAATTTTAAATTAGGATAAATGATCGAATTTAAATACTAAAGGTTATTTTATCCCTAAATCTAAAAATAGAGGTATATTAGTGGATAAACCGTGGAGAGATTATTACCTCACATATAATTGCGGAATTCAACATTATTTATTGTAAGAGTTATTTAAAATATTTTAAATTTAAAAGAGTCGATAATGAATTATATATTTTTAAAGAATTAAAAGACAATTTTATCATAATTTTTTAATTATTTATTATTTTGTTAGGTCATGGCCTCCGTTAGTTCCAATGGAGTTCCGCCACTACTCACATATCAATTAATTGAAGCGAGTCTGACAATTAATATTTCGTATTTTATTGGTCTATGTAGGAGATATATGTTGACCATAAATTTGTAAAAGATTTTTTTATTTAAAAATTTAATAGTAAACGATATTGTTGTGAAAATGTTGTTAACAACCGAGGTATTAAAAATTATACATTTGATTTCATAAAAAGAACAACTTTCAACCCCAAAAAAACACAATTAATGAACATTTTATTTGATTCAAATCATACGTTTAATAATAGTAAAAGTAAACTATTTTATTTTATCTTATATAATCATAAACATCTTTTATTATTTTACGATTAAAGAGTAATCTCCATTATGCACCCCCTTCAAAACAATATTACCCAAAACAAACCTTATCCATGACAAAAGGCAAATAAAATAGAAGGAAGAAAGAGCGGATGTGTGATATGGACGGTGTTCGAATCAAACATTTAGAAGATTAAATGTTTATTAAGTCTTTAAAATTAAAAATTAAGAGGGGAATAAAAACTTTATTTTACTGTTATTTAAACTAAAAGCAACCTCAAATATAATTATACTAAAATAATTGAGAAGAGCTCTTACTCATCTTAAGCTCTACATGGCTCGGTCCATGTGTGTGATCCTTAACATATATGGAGTGAGTGTCCTTTTGTCATCCTTCATTAATTACACATTAATATCCTGATCTATTGGACAAACGTCAAACGCCTAAATATTAAAGAACAGTCTCCTTTAAAACTGATTAATTAATCAGATAAGCTGACTACAAGGTAGTATCGGTTAAAATTTTTTTTAACTATTTAATAAGATATACATATTACTGGAAAAAATTATTTAAATCTGAGTCTCATTAAATAAACAAAATCATCTTTTCTACTGAAACTACTCATTTTGTTATACATTAATATTATTTTAATGCAAAGATTATCAGCATAAAGTCATCTTTCTTAATTATGCACAATAATCATGTTATAGGATGTAAGTAGCAGTTGAGAAAACATGAAAGCGAATGCTCCTTAATTTTATCCAATTCTGAAGTGTAATTTCAACTGTTTATGGTTGGAGAGCCGCCCATAAAGTTCAAACAAGTAGCTCTGGTGCCCTATTATATCCACTAATTTTTTTAATTAAAAAAATCAATTGTGATCATTCCACACAAATTATGTGAATGAATAGGGCTCATCCGGCTCTTTACCCAACTTCTCCATAGACATTTTCCTGACACATATTATTGTTTTTTATATGTTAAAGAATGTAAAGTTGCCCAATAAAATTAGAGGTTACAATCGGGTTGCTTAGGTTAGATCTAATTCGAATTTAGTTCGTGTCTATGTTATTTTGAGTCGGATCAATATCACATCGGTTAATTTTTTGTTCGGGTCAATATCACATCGGTTCATAAGTCGGATTAGACTGAATCAAAGCTTAATTTTTAAAAAATAATATTCGAGTAGGGTACGACTGGAATGATCCAAAATTTTCCCATTTTGATGGGGTGTGGGGAGTTTACTATTCCAAGAAGCACGCCATACATACAACTCTGTGCATATTTGATTCTCTAGTCAAATGCATCCGGGATATTTATCGAAGAGGTCTTTTCGGTGCCTTTACTTATGTCACAACAATAAAAAAAAATACTAAAAAATTTAAATTTCAAGCCCTAACTCTAAATTTTAAATCCTAAACACTACACCTTATACCTTAAAAATACATTATACCCTAAATTTCATAAACCCTAAGTTCCTAACCATAAATCATAATATACAACCTTAAATCCTAAACCTAATTTTAAGCGTATGAACATAAGCAAGAACTCCGAAAAGGGACAGTCGATTTCCATCCGAGGTGGATGTGTTTTGTCTCTCCGGAATCAAAGGAGGAGTTCCTTTGCTTCAAGTACACGGCGTGGAGGCCATGTCCAAAACCTGGTTTCCCGCATTACCCCCTCCTCTCTTCCCATATGAAACTAAAATGTCGGTTCCTTTAAACCAAAAATCAACCTTAAAAATAGTAAAACGGTCATGCTTTTATATTTGTATGAATGAACATATCATGTCCCTTAATACAGTGAGCCGTGCGTGATCAATTTTGGTAATCCTGGCGATTGAAGG
Source organism: Hibiscus tridactylites (assembly GCA_958450335.1). Taxonomy (NCBI): domain Eukaryota; kingdom Viridiplantae; phylum Streptophyta; class Magnoliopsida; order Malvales; family Malvaceae; genus Hibiscus; species Hibiscus tridactylites. The sequence continues at coordinate 89,123,090 of OY288281.1, forward strand.
GATTGCCATGTGTATAGGCTCCTGTTTCGGCACCTGACTGGTTGAACTCCACGACAATGTTATGATGATGGTAATTTGTAATAATAACAATAAATATGGGGAGTAAAGTCCACAACAAGATAAGAGATAAAGACAAAAGTCTTGCTCTTGTTATCTCTTCCGCGATGTTCGCCACAATGTCTGCAATGTTGTGCTTATAATACTCTTGTTCACTGCTGCTGCTGATCCGGAGCAGTGCCGGATTAAGCCATCAAATGGGCGGATTGGGTGGGCACAAGCCCAGTGGGTACACTGTTGTAACTGCCTTCGCTTATACTTCAATGAAACATTCTTTGTCCTTTAAAATGGCTTTATAAATATACTTATGCATACATAACATTAATTGGTGTATAATATATATATACATATAAAATATTTTATTAAGAAACTAGAAAATAGATTATATATATGAAGCAAATCTTCTCTAAAAAAATCTTAGCACATCATCTTTCAAAATTGTTTTAATTCTAATAGCTTTCTTTTTGTTCAATCCCTTTAATCGGTAATCAACCATTAATCTTCGTATTGGTTGTCGACCACCGATTTTATCAGTTTTCTTATTTTTATTTCAATGGGAATTTCTGCTTTTGTACCACGCTCTTTCTCTGTCCTAGTGACACGCTTCTTCTTCTGTCTTTGTGACATGTTTTTGTTTATTTTTTTGGTTTGACTCATCTGTCTTCGTGGCAGGTTTCAGCATACCCTAGCGTTCGATTGTGTCCGCACAAAGATTCACTCGGCTCTAGTTTCTGGTTCATGGTGTTGTTGGTGGTCACTTGGAATGTTTTATCCCCACTCGTTGATGGTTGTTTGCCGATAAATCAGTCCTAGGTAGCGGTGCCTTTTGCCTGACGGAATGGATCGCGCACCACTCCTTCCTTCTTTATGCGTCTCGTTTGGACATAGACAAAGAGATTCAGGAAGCTTTTGATTTTTCGTTGGTTTGCGTATTTCTATAGAAATTTTCGTTTTCATTGTTTTTGAGTTGTAAGAATTTTTTGAATTATTTTAACCCAAATTTTCTTCTTCTTAATTGTGTTGTAATTGAGTTTTTCTATTATTTAATGAAAATTCAATGGCTATTTCAAAAAAAAAAAGAAATTATATATATGAAGCAAGTAAGATGAAATATAATTTTAATACCTCGCCTCAATCATCTATCATTTTATTAGAATGATCATTGGTATTTGATTCATTAATTGATTGATTCATATCAAATAGTAATTAAATTTATCACTTTTGATATCCCACGATTCTGCTAGTTTAGAAACAAAAGAGAAGGACAAGGGTCGCTAGGTCAAAAAAGCGAAAACTCTAAATTCTTTTTAAGTAAGATTTGAACCTACGATCAGTCAGTTAACAATCGACCACTCTACCAAGCTACTAAGGAACTATCTTCAGGTAGCCGACTCTCATTCTTTGGACCAACCTATGACCGAAAAAATGAGTTTGTCACTCTTTTTCACATACACTAGAGGAAAAGGTTACGATAGCAAGCCCCTCTCCGGTCGGAGAGCCTCTAAGACAAGGGGGCGGCGTAAGTCTATTACAAGGAAAACTCTCAGCCCAATTAATCGGCCAGTTAAATACATGTACATTGTTGGAGGCATAATATCGGATTCAGAATGATGTTTTATAATTATGAGATTCTACAGGGAAATGAGATGCAAAACATGAAGTGAGAGGGGCAAAAAGTTGAAATATAAGAAGTTTAATTATCATTTTTTTTTAAATGATATATATTTAACTGAATCTTAGTTTAATTGATTTTTTTAAATTTATGGTTCGAATATACTCATATATAATTATTTTGTATTAAATTTTTTTTTTGTTTTAAAATGCATGGTATATGTTAAATTAAAGAGCAGTTGATTTATTGTTAGGAGGTTAAAAGTTTGTTAGAGTTAGTTTTATAGTTGTTATAGTTGTTAACTAGTTGGTTAATTAATTTCTGAGTTGTATATAAACTAGTGTAAAGCATTGTATTTTCTATCTTTGAATAATGGAAATACAAGCAGAAATATTCTTCCACTCTTTGGGTTTAATTTCTTAACATGGTATCAGAGCAAGGAGCTCTCTGCTGGAATCGTTTTTGCCTCCAGCGCTGCGGTGGTTTGGGCGAATTTGAAGGAGCGGTTCAACAAGGTCGATGGTTCTAGAATTTTTTTCCTCCATCGGGAAATTGCTACCCTAACGCAAGGTGACTCGTCTGTCTCTTCTTACTTTACCAAGCTCAAGCTCTTATGGGATGAGTATTCTGCGTTGGTTCCACTTTCGTCTTGCAACTGTGATTCATCAGACCTTATTTCGAAGCATGTCTCTCAGCAACATCTCTTCCAGTTTCTGATGGGGCTCAATGACACCTTTGCTGCGTCTCGAAGCCAGATCTTGCTGATGCAACCTTTGCCTTCTGTCAACAATGCCTACTCTATGATTGTACAAGAGGAATCACACCGTCTTCATCTGTCTGGTATTGTTCCATCTCTGGATTCCTCTGTTTTCTACTCTAATGCTGGCCTAGGAAGAAATTTTTTGGAACATGTGATTACTGTAAGGTGAAAGGGCATAAGAAGGAAAGCTGCTATAGGCTGATTGGTTTTCCTTCTGATTTTAAATTCAACAAGAAGCGTTCTCAAGTTGCTCTAGCTGTTGGTAGTAGTTCTCCAGGTTCGACTGAGTTTCCTGAAGTCCCTGTTATTTCTGGTGCCATCCCTTCTCCACCAGTATTTACTCCGGAGCAATATACTCAGCTTCTTGGGCTCTTGAATCAGTCCTCTGTTTCCAGTTCCTCTGTGAACTTGGCAGGTATTACTTCTTTTCATTCTTCTTGTACTCATTTGCAATGGATCTTGGACACTGGAGCAACTGACCACATATTATCAGATTTCAATTCTTTGGTTGATCCTTTACCATGTGCTTCTCTTTCTCGTTTTGTCAATCTTCTTAATGGTAAATCTTCTCTTGTTACTCATACTGGTTCAGCACTTTTGCCAAATGGCCTTCGGTTAACTAATGTTCTTTTTGTTTCTCACTTTCACCATAATTTGATTTCTGTTTCTCAGTTAACCAAGGATCTTCACTGTGCTGTTCTTTTTTATCCTGATTTCTGTTTTTTTTCAGGATCTTTACAGTGGCATGATGAAGGGGATTGGTAAAAAAGTTAGAGGTCTTTACATTTTGCATCCATCAAATTTTCTTTCTGGTTCAACCAGTAAGTCTACTTATTTGTCTTCAGATTTTAATTTTGTTCCATCTTCTATCAATGTTTGTAATTCTGTTGATATTAATAAAACTACTCTTTGGCATGCTCGTTTGGGGCATGTCCCTAGTTCTCAGTTAGCTAAATTGCCTATGTTTCTTCATACTATAGATAGTTCTTGCTTACCTCCTTGTACTGTTTGCCCTTTAGCTAGGCAAGCTAGGCTTCCTTTTAGCTTAAGTACTTCTCGTACTGATGTTCCTTTTCATTTAATCCATGTAGATGTTTGGGGTCCATATAGGATTGCTACTCATAGTGGTCATAGGTTCTTTCTCACCATTGTAGATGACCATTCTAGGATGTCTTGGGTGTATTTACTAAAATCTAAGGGTGATGCCTTTCTTTACATAAAAAAGTTCATTCTTATGGTGCAAACTCAGTTTTCTGTTTTTGTTAAGATCATTAGGAGTGATAATGGTTGTGAGTTTTTCAATACTTCTTCTACCAATTTTTTTGATTCTTTGGGTATTATTCATCAAAGCTCCTGTGTTCACACTCCTCAGCAAAATGGGATTGCTGAGAGGAAACACAGGCATTTGCTTCAGGTTGCTAGAGCTTTGAAATTCCATTCTCAAGTTCCTTTAAAATTTTGGGGTGAGTGTGTCTTGGTTGCTTCTTATATCATAAATAGACTTCCTTCTTCTGTGCTTTCTTGGAAAACTCCTTTTGAGTTGTTGTTTCATAAACCTCCTTCTTATGAACATTTCAGAATCTTTGGTTGCTTGTGTTTTGCAACTAATCTTACCCCTTCTGACAAATTTGCTCCTAGGGCTTTTCCTTGTGTTTTTCTTGGCTATGCCCCTACCAAAAAGGGCTACATTCTTTTTAATCTCAATTCCAAACAAATTCTTGTTAGTAGAGATGTTAAATTTTTTGAATCTCAATTTCCTTTTCATTCTTCTTCTCCTTTTTTTCCTACTGTTTCTTCTTTCTTTCCTTCTCAAAGTATTCATATTCCAGATTCTGAATTTCTTCTTTTGTCTCCTGTTGTATCTATTTCAAACCCTGAACCTTCACATGAACCTGTTTCATTACCTTCTGTTCCTTTATCCTCTGCACCATCTTCCACATTTGTTTCTGATCCTTCTCTTTCGGTAACTGCACCCTCAGTTCCTTCTAGTTCTGTTATAGGTCCTCGTAGGTCCACTAGAATTTCTAAACCTCCTGTTTGGATGGACAGTTTTACTAATTCTTGCCAATCTTCTTCATCGCCAGGTTTGTTTTATTCTTTTTTGTCTTATTCACATTTACCTTCATCTACTCAACTTTTCTTGGCTTCTGTTTCTGATTCTTCTGAGCCTCATTCTTACTCTAAGGCTTCCAAAAATCCTCTTTGGGTTCAAGCCATGGAAGAAGAACTCCAAGCTTTGAAATCTAACAATACTTGGTCCATTGTTTCTTTGCCACCGGAAAAAGTTGTCATTGGGTGTAAGTGGGTGTTTCGAATTAAATACAAGGCTAATGGTGAAGTTGAAAGATACAAAGCTCACCTTGTTGCTAAAGGTTACAATCAACAGGAGGGAATTGACTTTGTTGAAACATTCTCACCTGTGGTCAAAATGGTTACCATTCGAACTGTTTTGGCTCTTGCTTTTTCCTTTCATTGGCCATTGTATCAGATGGATGTATACACTGCATTTCTTCAAGGAGATCTTCATGAGGAGGTCTACATGTGTTTACCTGAAGGTTTTTGCAGCCAGGGGGAGAATGCAGTGTGTAGACTGCAAAAATCATTGTATGGGCTCAAACAAGCCTCAAGACAATGGAATCTGAAGTTAACTGAGGCTCTTGTGTCTGCTGGTTTCATTCAAAGCAAGCATGATTACTCCTTGTTTGTTAAGCAGCAGCAAAGTAAGATAGTTCTGCTTTTGGTTTATGTTGATGATCTGTTAATAACTGGAAATGATGAAGAGTTAATTACTGAACTAAAGCAGATTTTGAATCTAAGCTTCAAAATGAAAGATTTGGGTCAACTCAAATATTTCTTGGGCATTGAAGTTTTAAGATCAGAGAAGGGTATCTTGTTGAATCAGAGGAAGTACGCTTTGGAGTTGATCAAGGATACTGGTTTGGAACAAGCTAAATGTGTTTTGACACCTTTAGAACAAAATTTCAAGTTAACAACAGTGGAATTTGATCAGGATTTGCAGCCCGATTTGGAGGATAATCCACTTGAAGATAGAACTGTCTATCAAAGATTGATTGGAAGGTTGATCTACTTAACTTACACAAGACCTGACATCACTTATGCAATGAACACATTGAGTCAGTTTATGCATCAACCTAAAAGATCTCATCTAGATGCAGCTTTGAGAATAGTCAAATATATTAAAAGAGAACCAGGTGCTGGGATATTGTTGAATTCTTCACAGGATTGTAAAGTCACAGCTTATTGTGATTCGGACTGGGCTTCCTGTCCAGTAACAAGGAAGTCAGTTTCAGGTTTTTGTGTCAAGATTGGTGGCTCACTTGTATCCTGGAAGTCAAAGAAGCAGAATGTGGTTGCAAGATCTTCAGCAGAAGCTGAGTACAGAGCAATGACAATAGTCACTTCAGAAGTAATTTGGTTGCAAGGGCTTCTGAAAGAGCTTGGAATGAAAAATTCTGAACCAGCTAAAGTCTACTGTGACAGTAAAGCAGCACTTCAAATTGCAGCTAATCCAGTATTTCATGAAAGAACGAAACACATTGAAATTGACTGTCACTTCATACGGGAGAAAATTCAGCAAGGTTTGATACAAACTGAGTACATTTCAACACATGAACAACAAGCTGATGTGATGACAAAAGCTCTGGGAAGTCAACAACATTATCATTTGATTTCCAAGTTGGGATTAAAGAATGTTTTTAGCAAGGCCCAACTTGAGGGGGAGTGTTAAATTAAAGAGCAGTTGATTTATTGTTAGGAGGTTAAAAGTTTGTTAGAGTTAGTTTATAGTTGTTAACTAGTTGGTTAATTAATTTCTGAGTTGTATATAAACTAGTGTAAAGCATTGTATTTTCTATCTTTGAATAATAGAAATACAAGCAGAAATATTCTTCCACTCTTTGGGTTTAATTTCTTAACAGTATAAAAAGAATGGAGATTTTTAGCCATGTTGCTTTGAACATATAATAAATGAATTAAAAGGAAGAACAAATGGCCTGCATTTTGGGCTTTTTTGTTGTAAAGATAAGAATGGCAGTGGAAAAAGTATTACTTTTCATCTTTACCTTTCAAACAATAAAAATAATTGGGAAAATGAATTCCTTTTCAGTGATTGGTGTAGGTGATTTTTTTGAAAAAGAAATAGGAAAAATACACGAAAGAAATGTTAAAAATTCATTCCAAATTGAAAAGGAAAGTGTTAAAAGATGTACACGTGATTTGTTATAAGCCGAAATGTACATAAAAAAGCCCACGATTCAAAGGATCCAATCTCAAATTCATAAAACTTGGCTCAAATTAATATTAACCCGATAATTCAGTTAAATTCCGATAAAAAAATACTTTCACGGTCCTCGTGTAAATATTGGCAAAATTTGTCAAATAATGCAGGTTGGAAAGAAATTTGGGGAATGGGATGGGTTGTTAGATATTTTGAATAATACGATAAATTTACAGTGTTCGTTTACAATTTATCTTCGAAGTTGTAATTGTCTCTTTCAAATCTCAACAACGTCGAGAGATTTTTTTCTGGGAGGGTAACATATCTCGCTAATGTTGTAATATTTATTTATTACCGCCTAAAATTATAAATTCTCAATATTTTTCTAATCTAATTAATTCATGCATTTTACTATAACACCACTAAATAATTGAATTAAAATAAATAAAACTGCATTTTACTAAACCCTGATTATGTACATGTGTTATGAAGAACCGTAACATTTATTATAACACCACAGTTTAACTCGTTGACTACTCTTCAATTTTAAGAGTTTATAATTATCTTTTATTTTTATCTGTGGAGAAAATTGTCTGAGATTGAACTCAATTAAAAGTTATTTTTTTATTTTAAAAAATAACTTTTTTTGTCAATAAACTACATACTTAATCAATAATTATTTAGAATTTAAACTTAAATAATATTTTTGAATAATTAAACTTATATGTAAGTACAATTTATACAAGCAAACAGAACATGAGAAATTAATATATAATTAATTGTTTGTTCAATATATATATACATATAATTAATTATACTTATCAAATATATTTAGATAATTAAATAATTATATCATCGATGCGAGGCTGCCCTTCCCAGTTCCACCAATGCGATCTCTAAAGTTTGAATTCACGTTCTCTTTTGAGTAAAACTTTACATCCAAATAATAAAGGTAAAAGGTCAAAAATAGCTCACAACGTTTTACATCTTGATCATTTTAGCCATATCTTTTTTTGTGTGCAAACAACTACATAACGTTTTATTTTTCAGTTGAATTTTACCAGTGGGGGTTTTGGACAGGCGCGACATGAGCGACCGCACAGGGCCCCCAAGAGAGAAGGGCCCCGAAAATAGGGAACCTAAATTAAATTAAATATTTATAAAAAATTATAAAATTATATATATATAATTATGTTTAATAAAAAATTATCTAAAACTTAAAACATGCAAAAAGAATGATAATTTTGAAGTAAAAATGTTTGATATTTAGATGTTTATAAGTTAATTTTTTTGTTCTCAAGAGGACAATTTGATAATATTCTTTGTATTAAAGTATTTTTTTTGAGAAAATACTTATATCTCTTACTGATTATAAATTAAGAACCATATTTTAATAAATTGCACAGGGCCCCCAAAATCTTTGAACCGCCCCTGAATTTTACCCTTGTTGGATGAAAACCGTTAGTCAACTAACGGTGAACGCTTGACGCTGACATGACATGTCTGGATGGCATGAGGGAGATGACGTGGCACTCCACGTTATACTTTTGTTAACGTGACATTTTTAATTTTTTTTAAAAAAAATAATTAAATATTTTTTAAATATTGTAATCAATCGTCACATCAGCAAAATGCCACATGGCAGTGCTACATCATCTCCCCATGCCCTGCAGACATGCCACGTTAGCTTCAGGCTTTGGCTGTTAGTTGACTAACAGTTTTGATCAAACAAAAATAAAATTTAAACAAAAAATGAAACGTTAAGTGGTTGTTTGCAAAAAAAAATAATAGAGCTAAAATGACCCAAAAATAAAACGTTGTGGGCTATTTGGACCTTTTAACAATAATAAATCAAATTCCGGAACCCAAAGCTTCCCTCTCAATTCTCATCCCCCAACCCACATTGTAAAGCAAGTAAAGTGGCTGAACCTCATGTAGTCAGTCATGTGGGTGCTGCCCACACCAAATCTCCATTTTTGCATGTTCTTTCCCTTTCCCATCTTTATCATCATCATTTCCCCTGCCAGCCCTGCCCTGTTCTCACATATTTGTTTTTTTTTTTTGAATTTCACCATTAACCGAATCGAAACCCAAGACAAAAACACAAGCTGACTACAACTACCTCTGCTTTCGCAATTAATGAATGCACCACGCTCACACCTCTCTCTCTCACCACTCTGCTTCTTCCAAAGAACGTGAATTTTTACAAACAACAAAGCTACTTTCTTCCTGGGTTTGTTCTCTGCTAATTCATAGCCTTGAGCACCATTCTCCCGTTCACCGAGTTTCCTCCAATTTCTTTTCTTTCCAGGTTCTTTTTGGACCCAGTTTTGTTTTAGCTAAGCTATAGCATTATCAATGCATAAAGCTTCTACCTTGTTACAGTCGACTCTACTTTTATTTTGGATAAATATCTCTACATTATTTGTTTAACTTTGATCTCTACTTTTCTCTTCTTTGTGTTGTCTTGACAAAATCATTATTTTGTATTGTCTTTTTCTGCTTTTTTCATGTTTTGGTTTATCTCCCTCGTTTTGTTTTCCCCAACTCACTACTCAATTTGAACCATTTCCATCCCTTTTCTCTCTATTCTTTTACCCTGGCCTGAGAAAGCTAAACTCAGCTCAAGTTTTCAACTTTATTTTTCTGGATTTTTGCATTATTGGTACGTTTTCTCACCTAGCTTTTAGTCTTGGTTTTGATCTCGCTTTTGAATTCTCTTTATGAGAAGACAAGGTAAAGACATCAACCGTGTTCTTCAAATTTAATGGTTCTTGGTTTCTTATAGGCCTCTGTGAGTGCAAGCTTTGCTTGATAAGATCTGGCTGGATTTACCCTTTGTTTTGAAAACTCAAGCGGGTTTTAATTGTGATTGAAAATGATACAAGGGAAAGAAAAATTCCATGGTTTGCTTTAATTATTTCAAAGACAAGACATCGTTTTCTTGTTTTATGGTTTCAATGTTCCTTGTTTTACTAATCTTCTGTCTTTACCACCTTTCCCTTTTAGTCTTTGGATTATTTTAATAAGGTATTGCCATTTGAATTCTAATCAATGTGTTTCTTATGAACGACATACTTTTAAGTCCACTCTATTGTGGTTGCACATGGAAGATTATTATATGCATTTTCTTCATTTTTTTGTCTTACTTTGCAGCCATTTTGGAACAATGGGGGTGAATAAATCAATTAACTAATGGCTTCTTGTTTTGATCAGCTGGTTTTGTTTTCTCTATACGGAATCCTCAATATGTTTGACCAAGTTTAAAAGATATACATTGAGGTGTAAAGTGTCCTGTGGTTGGTGTGATTTGTGGGAATCTTTGGCGTGATAGTCTTTGTCCCGGTTGACCGTTCCGTCGACTACATATAGTTTGACGTGAGATCTATTCTGGCTGCGTCGTGCTTTTTAACTTGATCGGATGTTTTCTTTGTGGAGCCGGTGAAATGGGGTGTTGTGTTTCCACTAGTAGTCGGAGTACTTGCAGTTCCGGGAGCCATGGTGAGCCACAGGCAATTTCTCCTACATGTTTCAAGATCGGATTTCGTGGGACGAAGAGGACGATTAGAACGTTCTCGGATCATGCCATTGCACTGCAGAATTTACCCTTGGTTCCCAACAGGATTTTCGCGAATGGAAAGAGCCGAGCTTCTTGCATATTCACTCAGCAAGGTCGAAAGGGAATAAACCAGGATGCCATGATTGTATGGGAAGTAAGTTTTAGATGTTACTTTGAATTTGAGTTCCTTTGGTTCCAAGCATTGTTTAAATTTTGAGGTGAACTGCTTTAGATTGATAAGATTAAAATTTGTGTAGGATTTCATGCCCGAAGATGTGACATTTTGTGGTGTATTTGATGGCCATGGTCCACAAGGTCATCTCGTTGCTCACAAAGTGCGAGATGCCCTGCCCCTTAAGTTGCTGTCCTCCATGCATTCGAATCAGTCGAGGCAACATGAATCCGGAGGATCATGTTTCAAGGGGAGCTCAAAGAAATCGGATGGTAGAGATTCCGACAAGGATGGCTTTGCTGAGGACGGATCAAATTTTCTGTGGAGGGAAGCATTCATGAAGGCATACAAGGCCATGGATAAAGAGTTGAGGTCACATCCTAATTTGGACTGCTTCTGTAGCGGTAGCACCGCCGTCACCATAGTCAAACAGGTATGAGAGAAGAAATGCTTGTTGCTCTTCATCTTCAAATTTTCAAGCTTTCACTGAATTAATGTCGCTTGCTACTATTTTAGGGCCACAATCTGTTCATGGGATATATAGGAGATTCTCGAGCAATTATGGGATCGAAGGACAGCAATGGTTCAATGGTCGCAGTCCAATTGACAGTCGATCTGAAACCTGATTTACCAAGTACATTTGATCTCAAACCATTTTTTTTCTGTTAGGGACATAATTAAATAGATGAAATATACTAAATACTAAATTTACATGCCCCAGGGGAAGCTGAAAGGATTAGAAAATGCAAAGGTAGGGTCTTTGCAATGCAAGATGAACCTGAAGTACCTAGAGTATGGTTGCCATTTGATGATGCCCCAGGGCTAGCAATGGCTCGAGCTTTCGGGGATTTTTGTTTGAAGGAATATGGTGTTATCTCTATACCTGAATTTTCTCATCGGCTCCTTACCGAGAGCGATCAATTTATCGTTCTTGCTTCAGATGGGGTACTTTTTTCAGCTCTGATTTTCCATTTATGTTTTTTTATGTGAATTCGCTTTCCACATTTCTCTTGGTTTATTCAAGGTTGACCAGACCAGTTTTTTGTTGCATGCTGAATGCTATGAAATGCATAGGTTTGGGATGTATTGAGCAACGAAGAGGTGGTTGGGATTGTATCCTCCGCTCCGACCCGGTCATCAGCTGCCAGGGCTTTGGTCGACTCGGCTGCACGGGAATGGAAACTAAAGTATCCTACTTCCAAAATGGATGATTGTGCGGTTGTTTGCTTATTTTTGGATGGGAAAATGGACTCGGAATCTGATTCTTCTGCAACCCTCCAAAGTAATCATTCCGGTAATGCGGTTGAATCCGATGATGGGCAGAAGTCGGAGCCGTACTTGCCAAGGAATTTTACGGTTAGAACATCGGAAGAATGTGATAGTTACGGGAGGCTGGTACCAGCGGAGCTTCATGGAAATGCAGGCACAGAAAATCAAAACTGGTCAGGGTTGGAAGGTGTGACCCGAGTGAACTCACTTGTCCAGCTCCCGAGATTCTCCGAGGAAAGACCAAACCCCTGAACTTTGCATCCTCTAGAAAGGAAACTGGACTGATCTTGCCTTGATATCCAAGGGAAAGAAAGCCCTTGCGAATTGGTGGCTAAGGCTAATGTGTTCTTGTTGTGCTGTACATTTCTGCTAAATTAATGAAATTTCTCAAAATCAATCCAATCTCTTTAACTCTCAACTCTCATATCCTCGATCATGGCTTCAAAAACTACTTCCTTGCTTCTTGCTCGGATTTTACTCGCCGGCATTGCGCTTGCAAATTGGTGGCTAATGTGTTCTGGGTCGGTTGCTTGCTTTATGTATGAACCAACAACACCAAATTGGTGGCGAGTAGATTAGTCACTGCTATCGGCGATTAACTGTTTTAACCATTAACATTTAATCGTTTTAGCATTTCGACTATAGATTAGCTTGTAACTTATTATAAATTTTTTTCCACATAATAATTTTTTTTGAGAATAATAAAATTATTTTTTCGATAAATATTATATTATAAGACAACCTTGAAAGTGGCATAGTCAATCTTCTGAACAAAATATAGGTTAATTATTATCCACCATTTTTAGCGGTTGAGTTAATTGAAACCGTTTAGTCTCGTTGATTCGGTTAATTCATTTGTAAAAGTAACAGTTACGGTTACGGTTTAATATGCACACTTCTAATATAATATTCTTAAAATTAAGGAATGGAATAGGACAACCACTATGTCATTAACTTTTTTGTTTTAGGGATTATAGATTTATTTTAGAGGTTTGATTTGTATGCTTAAAATTTAGGGTTTATGACCAGAATTTAAGATTTTAGAGTTAGATTTTAAGATTAAGGTTAAAGAATTAGATTTTAGGAAAATTATTCGATACATAAACTGTGTAATATAAAGACTACACAAAGTCTTTTCATTTTAGGGTCTAGTGATTCAAGATTTGTGGTTAGAATGTAGTAGTTAGGGTTAGAGATTAGATTTTAATTTTAAAGAGTAAATCCGTAGGGGTTAAAAAATCAGTCTAATTTATTTGTAATGTTTTGGAATTGAAGATGAATTTAGAATACAGGTAATAGTTAGAGTACTTTTGGTGGAATTAAGCCTTTGATTTTCACTTTCGTAAAATCGAACAATCTTCCCAGCAAATCAAATTAACACCCAAAAACCCTGATGAGAAGAACCCTAGTGAAACCTCCGATTCCTTTCTCTCTATCCCGTCTCCGATCGCCACCTCTTCCTACTCCCTTTAGAAATGTTGAGTCGCTGCCGGTTCCTCCCAAACTGTTATCCAACTCAGTCTCGATTTTTTTCTCTAGCTTCGCGTTTACACCTAGTGATCTTCCTCCTCCCGAGTGGATAGAGCCTCTCATTAATCTCTCTGGTTTGTCCTCAACAAACCCTGAAGACTTGAAGCCATCTCCTTGGGTAAGCCGAATTATCAATCTTTTAGATGCTTCTTCTAACATGGAATCAAATTTAGACTCTTTCTGCCACATGTACTTGATCAGGTTGTCACCAAATTTTGTAGCTTTTGTTTTAGCATCCGTTGAGATTCGAAACAAACCCGATGTTGCTTTGAGGTTCTTTACGTGGGCTGCTAAGCAAAAGAAATATACCCATAACCTGGAATGTTATGTCTCTTTAATAAATGTTTTAGCTTTAGCAAATGATTTGGCAAAGATGAGATTTTTATTTGGTGAGCTCAAGGAAATGGGGTTTGTAATGTCGATGTCGTCTGCGAATTCTTTGATTAAAGTCTTTGGGGAACTTGGGATGGTTGAGGAGTTATTGTGGGTGTGGCGAAGCATGAAAGACAATGGGGTTGAACCTAGTTTATATACATTTAATTTCTTGCTTAATGGATTGGTGAGTTCTATGTTTATTGAATCTGCGGAGCGGGTTTTCGAGGTAATGGAGAATGGTAAAATTAGACCTGATGTTGTGAGTTACAATACCATGATTAAAGGATATTGTAAGGCGGGGAAAACTCTGGAAGCGATGAGATTATTACGAGCTATGGAGATGGTAAATTTGGAGCCAGATAAGATTACTTATTTGACATTGATGCAGGCATGTTATTCAGAGGGGAACTTTGATTCTTGTTTGGCCTTGTATCATGCAATGGGGGAGAAAGGATGTGAAGTGCCACCTCATGCATATAGTTTAGTTGTTGGGGGACTTTGTAAAGAAGGGAAATGTCTTGAAGGATATGTTGTTTTCGAGAATATGATTCGGAACGGGGTTAAAGCAAACGTGGCAGTTTATACAACTTTGATAGATGCATTTGCAAAATGTGGAAAGATGGAAGAGGCATTAGATCTATTTGTGAGGATGAAAACAGATGGGTTTGAACCGGATGAGGTTTCATACGGGGTCATTGTTAATGGTTTGTGCAAGAGTGGAAGATTAGACGAGGCCATGGAGTATCTCAAGTTTTGTAGTGCTAATGAAGTGGCAGTTAATGCCATGTTTTATTCTAGTCTCATTGATGGGTTGGGCAAGGCTGGTAGAGTCGATGAAGCTCGGAAACTGTTTGAAGAGATGGTTGAAAAAGACTGCCCACGGGATTCATATTGTTACAATGCCCTTATTGATGCCCTTGCAAAGTGTGGGAGAGTCGATGAAGCATTAGCTCTGTTTAAAAGGATGGAAGATGAAGGATGTGATCATACGGTATATACATACACAATACTCATAAGTGGACTGTTCAGGGAGCGGAAGAATGAAGAGGCGATGAAGCTTTGGGATATGATGATCGATAAAGGTATCACACCAACGGCAGCTTCTTTTAGGGCTCTCTCAATTGGACTTTGTCTCTCAGGCAAGGTAACCAGGGCCTGCAAGATTTTGGACGATCTAGCACCTATGGGTGTTATTCCCGAGACAGCTTTCGAAGATATGATCACAGTGCTGTGTAAAGCAGGCCGTGTCAAGGATGCCTGCAAGTTGGCTGATGGTATTGTTGATAGGGGTAGAGAAATGCCTGGAAGAATCCGAACCGTTCTGATCAATGCCTTGAGGAAAGCAGGCAATGCAGACTTGGCCATGAAGTTGATGCATAGTAAGATTGGTATAGGTTATGATCGAATGCGTAGCGTTAAAAGGCGAGTGAAATTCCGGAGTCTTGTTGAAAGTTGAATGTTCTGATCAATGCCTTGAGGAAAGCAGGCATTAAAAGTTGAATGTTTTGAGAGAAATAAATTAAATACTTGCCTACTTGTCTTAACTCATTTTAGGTTCCCTCTTTTTCATAAAAGTTAGGCCTAGGATTACGTACACCCAAAACACTAAGCAGACAAAACAAGAAAAACATAGATATTTTCCCCTATGAGATCCAAAAAACACGACACAATCCTCTTTACCAACCACATCCTGGTTAACATCGAAGCCTATCCTTGTCTTGGTTTCGTCCGCCCGGTTTCCTATATCTTCCCCTCTATGCCACAAATTCCAATTCCCCCACTTTCACTTCAAATTGACAGCCTTCTAAGCTACCTATAGCTGCACCATGGGTTCTATTTCCCCTCTACCATCTCCTTCCTACGTAGCCGTGAACCCTTTCACCAATTATCGCATCTACACTTCTTTTTGTTCCAAGGATCTATTGACCACCTCGAACATGTCCAACTGGATCGAATGTTACGACCCCACAACCAACTCTTGGCATCATGTCGACAGAGTTCCCGAGCTGCTCGAAAACCATGTGCGGAAGGATTTTTCCATGGTCTCCGTCGGTGACTTCATCTACATTATTGGCGGAAGGCTTTGTCGCAAGGCTCTAGGCTATGTCCCTTACGAAATTGTCGAGGTTGGCCTTGAGATCCTCTCGTCTGTCATACGTTACGATGTTCGTAATGGTGTGTGGTCCAAGTGTGCACCACTTGGTACCCCACGGTTTGATTTTGCGTGCACTGTGTGCGACGGTAAAATCTATGTGGCGGGTGGACAGTGCACGTTAGGCATAGCACGCGGCACCTCGTCGGCTGAGATGTACGATCCGGTTCTCGACGAGTGGAAACCGTTGCCCGATATGAGCGTGATGAGGTACAAATGTGTGGGCGTGACATGGCAAGGGAAAATCCATGTGATAGGGGGATTTGCTGAGAAGGCGGATATGGATAAGTTGCAGTGGAACACGATTGGGAGATGTTCGGCTGAGGTGTACGACTCGGAGAAGGCCAAGTGGAATCTAGTGATGGGAATGTGGCAATTGGACGTGCCACCTAATCAAATCGTGGCCATTGATGAAAAGCTTTATAGCTCAGGGGATTGTCTAAATGCATGGAAAGGCCACATCGAGGTGTACGATGGGCAAATATGGGATGAAGTGGACGGATCACACCTGGAAACATTAGCATCACCTATTTCCACATCGGATGCAGAGTGGCCTCCGATAAAACGAGCTTACATAACAATGGCAGCAATTGGGAGTCACTTGTTTTTCATGGCAGGATACAGGCAGGCAGGGGAGACGTCGAGGTTGACATCGGTCGTGCATGCGTTCGACACATCGGCAAAAACCGATGCATGGAGGAGTTTGGAGCCCATGGAAGAGGAAGGAGAAAAGGAACTTTGTTGTCACGGCTGCGTTGTTTTTATTGGCAACAACTAATGGTTTTGTTTGTTTTTACTTTTTATTATGGTATTTTTTTTCTTGGCTTGTGATTAAGTTTCAGCTGAACTTTTTTTTTTGAGCAATTATGTAAAATATAAGAGTTGATTTGTAATATAATGGTAGAATGATTTTTTAATATGTTTGTATCGATGATATCGGTATTAAGTCATGTACGCGTATAAATGTAAGCTCTTCCAATGTAATGCTTTTGGTTTGGTTGGTATAAAGGATTTTACTTGTCTTGGATAGACATCCTTACTAATAAGATAATGAATTCAATTATAACTTAAATTTGATAAGTTTTTGTTTTATTATATTAATTTTCAAAGTTTGTATTATTAGTCAGTGTTGCTATAATAAATTAGTTTAATAAAGTTTCAACTCTAGTAATGATGAATTAAACAATAGTTTTTTGCTTTATTCTAGATTATTTATACGTGTAAGTAAGACTCGGGTGGACAGAGCAAAAATACTTAGGATGGCAAAGGCGAAATGGCGGGGTCCTCGGCGTCGGCGGAAACTGTCGTCTTACTTCACAATCACAGCCAACGAGAGACAGTGAGAGCATCACCGTTGGTGTGGGACAGGGACTCCCCCACTCGCACGCCTTTACAATCGGATCGGTCGATTTTTTTAATTATTTGGTGTGATTATAAGATAATATATATTTATTAATTATAAATTTGTAATAATATGTATACACCGTGTAAATATGTTAATCAAACTCGAAATACTTAAGAATAACATTTTTATTTACTGAGACAACTTTGTGAGTTCTTCTAAGTTGACTTTTAGTGTTCTCACTCTCAATAAATTTGATAATTTTGATTATAAAATCGTAACATAATTAAGTTTATGGCCATCCACACTCTTACAACTAGGGGTGTAAGAGAGCCGAGTCGAGCTCGACTCGGTTTGTTAAGATTTCAAGTTGATTTTGAGCTCGAGTAATTTTTAACGAGCCTGAGAAATATGAGCTCGAATCGGCTCATTAAGATTTCGAGTCGAGTTTGAGCTTAATTCGAGCCCAATCGAGTCAAGTGTTGATCGATATTTGACCGTGTCGGACTCGAGTAGCTCGCAATATGTCACGTCTCATTTAAAGCCCTATTAAGAAAAAATTCTGATACACAAGTCGTGTAAACTCAAGCTTGTTAATTTTAAGGTTTAAGGTGTTAGTTAGGGTTTAGATTTTAGGGTTTTAAGGTTTATGTTTTAGAGTTTTAGGTTTATGTATTTAGATTTAAAATTAAAAAAAATAAAAAATAGTATATTATATTTTTTAGTAGCTCGCGAGCTTTTTGAGTCAGATATTAAGTAGTTCGGCTCGTGAAGAACTCGAGTCGAGTCCAATCGAGTCGAGTTTTGATCGAGTCGAACTCGAGTAACTCGCGATCTGTCTCTTTTTTTTACAATCCTACTTACAACATTATTTAAGCATCTAATTTTATAGAAACAAAATTTGACGACGATGGTTATTGAGTTTTTATAAAAACAAATAAGATTATATTTAAGAGAATGTCTTGTGTTTTTACGTTTTTGAATTTTTATATTTTATTTTTCTTTCTACATGAATTACTTGTGGCACAATCTCTAAATTTTTCTTTATGTTTAAAATTTGTTTTTCGCTACTTTTGTATTTTAATAAAATCTACATTTTTTGTTTAAAATGTTATTAAATGGTTCGAAACTAGTCTAGGTGAGTGTAACCCGCAATCCGGCACACATTGAGAAACATTAAATAAAGACATAAATGAAAACTACCTGTAAAAACAAACTATAAAATCCATAAAAATACAATGAGAGTGACATAACTAGCCTTGATAATGTCTAAACTCATGTATAAGGTTGTCATCCATCTTCTGTCTTTCCGATTTTTATGTTTTTAGAATAAAAAACTAAATTTGATATATTAACGGTGTATTTTTTAAGTACAACCTTCAATTATATGTAGTTATCATTAGTATACATCAAAATCAAGTAGTACAAGTATATGATTCTATAACTAAAACTTGATAATAATTACCTCAGCTGAAAATGAAACTCTAGAGCTAATTACATAATGCACACATAATTTATATATATAATGGATTCAAATTGGATTTTCATAAATTTTAAGGCCTTAATCTTACCGGCTCTATTAAAAAAAACTCAACGTTGGTACTAATTTAAAAGCAAATTGTTAAAAATAAGATTTATAAATATTAAATTAAATAGTGATGGAATAAACCAGTTTCTAATTGATTATGATATATGGGACATGTTGGTGGGGGAAGGGCCAAAGAAAGAAATGTGATTTTAGTAAAAATTAGTGGGTGGCCACCAGATTGATTCTTTTTGTAAGAATATAGTGAGAGAAACGGCATTGACAATAAGCTTTTAGGACACCATTTTTTCAAAGACTTTCATTTTGGTCCCTTGAGAGGCATAAGAGAAATTATGTAACTTTTTCAAAAGTTAGTTGATTTAAAAAGATAAGACGTTGTTTATTTTAAGTAAAATTGAATTTTTTAAATTTTAACTTTATAAATAAAGTAAATTAGAATGAGCGAATCTCCTCTTTAATTGAATAAAAGATCGTAACATGGTAAACCTTTGTCTTAAAAGCAAATATTTATTGAACAATGCACAATTCTCCACTAATAAAATTGAGGTATCAAATCATAAATGATTAAATTTTTAACATGCGTGCACGCATTCAATGAAAAAAAGTGTACATTTACAAACGGTGGCTTTCACTCAAATGCAACATTGCCGTGCAAAATTCGAATGCTTACATTTTAACTACCAATTGCCAATAACAATCTCGTCCTTTAATTAATGATAGTTAATATTCGAAATAAAAAGAATCGGAATTTAAATTTAAATTTATTTTATTAGTACGTCTTATTATTATATCCAACACTTGAATTTCATTTAAATATAAAAAAAACAAAGCACGTGAACTTCATTGAAATACATATGAATATATTTGTTTCATTTCATTTGGAATTTAAAGAATAAAGAATTGGTAAAGTGGGAGGGAATCTGAGTTGATTTCCTATCAACAATTGGTTAAGGGCCTGGACCAATCTGGAAGAACATTAGTTTACAACAGAAAAACGAACCAAATAAAAAACTTACAAAATAAATGAAGATTAATATAAGATTTAAATTACATAGATTTTATTACCAATGCCGTCATTCGAATCTAAATCCAGACACAAAAGTACATTGTTTTGTTTAATGATAAAAAGCTGGAAATATTACATTTGCCCATAAAACCTTGAGCTGAGTTGAGTTCAGTGTTCTGTTCCGATAGGTGAGTCATATAAAGAGCCATGGAATCGTAAACCCTGAAAAACATGACGCCCACACCGCCTGCCTAAAAATCTGTTCTTTTTTTTCGAACAAAAAATAACAAATATCTCAGCAAAAACCATGTTTCCGATCCTTCACGCGCGTCTCCAAGCGCGTGTCTGGTGTCCCCTTTTAATGATAACGAAGACAGTAGACTGGACAAGAAGAAGATGGATAAACATGCACATCATCCCACTGTTCTTTCTGTTCGGTCTTAATATTATTTTCTCATTTTTTCAAAAAAAAAATCAAAACAAATTAAACTAAAGAAGAAGATAGAGATTCGTATAGAGAACCTTTGCTGTCCCTTTTTCCACATTTTGGGTCAGTAACTTTTCTCTGTTTCTTTTTCTAGCATTTGCTTTCCATTATATATATATATTATCTTCTTTGTTTCTGCTTTTCTCATTCACTAATTCATGGAAATTGGAATCTTAGCATCTAAGTTCTAACTTCAATATTTTATTTATTTATGGTTAAATTTAAAAAAAAAGCATTAAAATATAAAACAACTTTTGTGACTGAAAGTTCTTTCCCACTTTTCTTTTCCTTATTGGCCAAATTTACTTGTAATTTCGCCTTCAACATTTCTCTAAAGCTGTCCGCCTCTTCTTCTTCTTCTTCTTCTTCTTCTTCTTCTTCTTCTTCCCCAGTGAGTTCTTCTTTGCTTATTCTCTCCCTTTTTTAAGAAAGATTTGAACTTTACTGATATTTATACATATACGTTTAGATGTATTATCTTGTGTTGTGTTTATGTTTTTGGGACTTTTATGATGTGGATAAGAATTGGATTCTTTCATAAAATATCTTTTTTTAAACAAGTTTAGTTTTTTGTTAAGACCATTTTGAGTTTAGATCATTGACTTTGTCTCTCTATTTTTTTTTTCAGATTGGAAGTTTGTTATGTGATTAATGGTGTGAAGGAAAGATTTGGAATATTGGAGTACAGTTTTGGAGTTGAGTTTAGAGATCAATGGACAGTATGAGATCTGGTATGGAATGGAAGAATTTGAAGATCTTTTGGGGTTTTTTTCTGATCTGTGCAGCTAGGATTTCGTTTGGAGACACCAATCCTAGTGATGGTAAAGCTAATTTTTCAGCATTTTTTTCTTGTGTTTTTATCTGTTTGCTTACTGAGAAAATGTGGGAAAGTGGAAGAAAATGAAAGGTGTGGAACATGGGTTCTATCGTTGTCTGAAGCAGGAGAAACAGTCATAGCTGGTTTGACTAAGTCAAATAGCTGAAATGCTGAACTAGTTTTGATTTTCATAAAATTTTACTCTCTTTATTGTTCCCTGTATTCTCTGCAAGGAATGAAGCCTTCAGCTGGAATTTTTTTTCTTTTCGTTTGAGCAATTTTTATGCTTTAGTGTTTGTGTTTTCGGTTTATTCCGATTCTTATGATGCTTTCTAGTTTATGTATCTAATTTCCTACATTGTTTTTGCTTAAATTAGTTGCTGCCATTAATAGCTTATATGCTGCATTGGGCTCTCCCGTACTCCCTGGATGGGTTGCTTCCGCCGGAGACCCTTGTGGTGAAGCATGGCAAGGCGTACAATGTAACGGTTCAGACATAATTAGCATGTAGGATGCCACTTCTTTGACTCTTGAGATTAATAAAAGTTCTGCAGCATTGCTGATATTTACATCTCTAATGTGATGGCCCGGCTTTTGCAGAGTTCTAAATGGTGCTAATTTGGGTGGAGAACTGGGTGACAACCTAGGAATGTTTCCTTCTATCAAGGCAATGTAAGTAGTGTTTTTTCTGTCTTCTTACAAACCAATTTCTGTGCCTTTCAGCTGTCACTGACCAACATTTTGATGTCATATTTTCGGTTTCGGGAGTACGATATGTTTTGAAATATTGTTTTTTGTGATTGTGTTTCAGCGATCTAAGCAACAACCAGATCGGGGGAAATATTCCATCCAGTTTGCCTGTTACCATGCAGAACTTGTATGTTTCATTCTCACATGAAATCATATATTTTTCACCTTGTAGCAATTTCATAACATTCTTTAAATTTGGCAGTTTTCTTTCAGCCAATAAATTCACCGGAAGCATCCCGGATTCACTATCTTCTTTGACAATGTTGACAGACATGTAAGTTTCTTGCCTTCTTGATAGTACTTTGAAATGGAATATATTCTGAACTTTTCTTCTTTTGTACTGTCAGGTCATTGAACAACAACCAATTGAGTGGAGAGATACCGGATGCCTTTCAATCCCTTTCTGGATTGATCAATCTGTAGGTCCCAGAGTTCAATTCGATTGTTAACTTCCGAGTTCTTTTCATAGTCGATTCGAAGTTGGTGTATTGTTTCTTTTCAGGGATTTGTCCAATAACAATTTGAGTGGACCTCTGCCACCGTCAATGGAAAATTTGTCTAGTCTAACAACTCTGTGAGTTCTCCTCCTCGCCGTCTCTGAATGGTAATGTTAACTGAATGGACAAGAAAGCTGACTGTCTCGGTTGGCAGACGTTTGCAGGTCAATCAGCTGTCGGGGACGCTAGATGTTTTACAAGATCTTCCCCTAAGAGATTTGTACTTTTCTCCACTATGCCATTTGCATTTTTTTAGAACCAATGTTTCTTACTATAATTCCTTTAGCTTTCAAGAACAAATTTTTAATGATTTTGAAGCTGCTAAGAGGCATCTTGGCTAACAATGTCTTCACCTTTTTCGAACAATTCTGGACAGGAACATAGAGAATAACCTTTTCTCCGGACCCATTCCTGCGAAGATGCTGAGCATCCCGAGCTTCAAGTAAGCCCTGTACTATCATTACCTTTGAAGAGCTTAGTCTTTAGACTTCGGTTGCCAATTTTAAGCAAGCACACATCATTAAAGTTCATGGTGTTTGATTTACATCCAATGCTATAGATACATATACTAGATATGTTTTTAAGCTTCACTTATCTTCGAGAAATACCTCTAAAACCAATTATATATGTGTATAAAATCAAATATACTGTATGTATACTTCTTTCTTTCACTTGTATGTTTGCTTATATTGAAATTCTCTTCACAGGAGTGATGGAAACCCATTTAATTCCACTGTTGCTCCATTGCCTGCTCCCACATCACCATTAGCACCACCCCGTTCGCCGCCACGTTCTGGGGTACCAACTTCTGGTCAAACACCACCATCTGATCAAACACCTGGGAAGCATGCTGACGGGCCTTCTGCGTCGGAAGGATCTACTTCTAGAGAGAAGAAGAATTTCTTTACTACTAAAAGGGTGACGTGGATATCCATTGCAAGTGTTTTGTTGTTTATAATATTAGCGTTAGCACTTCTGCTTTGTATGCCAAAGTGTAGCCGAAGAAGGGAAGAGGCTGGCGGGGCTTTCAAACGGCATCAAGTCGAAGCATATAGAGGAAACAGAGAGAACCTTATTGGGGATGGATCCTTGCCCACCACAACCAGTCAGATAGAGAAAGGCAAATGATCTTGCTTTTACTCAGTTTCACTTTATATAATAGACTATTTGCTATTGTTTTCAGGTTTCAATCACTTTAGATAATAGACTATTGTTTTTGAACATTCATGAACAGGCCCGAAACAGGCAGCTACGAGACCAATGGGAGGTAATCAAACCGAGAGGGGAAGCATGGGGGCGATTGCAAAGCCGCAGAACAAAGAAGAGAGGAATGTAGAAAGGATAGGCACAACGCCAAAGAGATTTGACCATGAGATAGACATGAGTAGGATGACTAGCTTCGATATGATGATGCTGGAGCCCCCTCCACCACCACCACCACCACCCCCTCCTCCTCCCCCTCCCCCGCTCCCTCCTGTACCACTTTCTGAGAAGGTCATTGTGAAACCAATTGTTCCTGATGAAGTAACCGCTAGGACTTCTGCCAAAACTCCAAGGACATCTACATTTGCAAAGTCTTTCACCATTGCAGCCCTTCAGCAGTATACAAATAGCTTTTCTCAAGAAAATCTTTTAGGAGGCGGCATGCTTGGAAGTGTCTATAGGGCAGAACTTCCGAATGGGAAGGTATAATTGTTGGTTTTAAACCGATTTTATTCCGTTAAAAGCATGGTCCCTTTAATTATTTTTCTCCAATAGTATGTATCATTGTGTCATGGACTCGCTATTGGATGATAATAATGATGATGATGGACCTAACAAACCTTCTGAGTTGACCTGAACTGGTAAATATACATCTATAAAGCTGTTTTACACCTGTGTATATGCACAAGTTAAATTGCAGTTGGGCGTGGTACTATAGTTCATAAAGTAGACCTTTTAGATGGTATGTATATGTATGTATGTATGTATCAAGCAGCTTCAGATTCTGATGGATCTTGTTGTATGCATCTGTAGCTACTTGCGGTCAAGAAACTGGAGAAGAGAGTTGCAAGCCAGCAGAAGGATGATGAATTTATTGAACTGGTAGAAAATATCGATCGTATCCAGCATGTGAATATTGTCAGGCTAATGGGTTACTGTGCAGAGCATGGTCAAAAGCTTTTGATCTATGAGTATTGCAGCAATGGATCACTGCAGGATGCGCTGCACTCTGATGATGAATTTAGAAAGAAACTTTCATGGAATGCCCGCATTCGGATGGCTCTTGGAGCTGCTAGAGCCTTAGAGTAAGTCATCTGGCATCTTATCTCCATTCTAGCAGGTTCAGCTTTAGAATTTCAACTAGTTGCTTCTGTGGTTGGAGTCTTTGTTTAAGTAGATCGAGTATAATCAGTGACGTTGTGCAAGGAGAAGTAAGATATACGTGCATTTCGTTATTATGTTCCGGCCTTTCTAAGTTTTTGTGTTAAACTGCACACCATCTCAGTCTTGAATTTCTGTTTTATATGAAAAAAGGTATATGCACGAGGCCTGCCAGCCTCCTGTTGTACACAGAAATTTCAAGTCTGCCAATGTTCTCCTCGATGATGATCTCGATGTGCGTGTCTCTGATTGTGGTTTGGCTCCATTAATAGCATCAGGTTCCGTAAGCCAGGTAGGTTTAAGCTTGTCATCATTTTAATATTGAGTTTCTGAATATGGTATTTCGGTAAAGCTTAGAACTTTAACCGGCTTCTCTAAATTTTCATATTCTTATCAAGACTGTTTGCATATTGACAAGCTGCTGTCTTACTTTTAGTATAGAAAGAAAATATGGAGGTTTCATTTGTCTTGGGCCGCTATGATACTAACATTGCTTTACCTAAAACTGTTCCACTTTCAGTTGTCAGGACAACTACAATCAATTTATGGTTATGGAGCGCCAGAATTCGAGTCGGGAATTTATACTTCCCGGAGTGACGTTTACAGTTTTGGTGTATTTATGTTGGAGCTCTTAACTGGCAGGAAATCTTATGACAGGTAAATGGTGAAACCTTACTGCAGTTATCATTGAGTGTCCACTTAAAATAATCTGGTTAGTTTGAATTTTGTCGAAAATGTTATTCAGGGATAGGAGTAGAGGAGAACAATTTCTAGTGAGATGGGCAGTCCCACAGCTCCATGATATCGAAGCATTATCTAGAATGGTTGACCCTTCTCTCGATGGAGAATATCCGGCTAAAGCGTTATCACGCTTTGCCGATATCATTTCTCGGTGTGTCCAGGTGAGAATATTATGCAACTAGGAAGGTGGCTCTCTTCTTCCATAGGAAAGTAAAATTTCTATGTTCTTGCCTAACCACAATTTCATTGTGCAGTCTGAACCGGAATTCAGGCCACCGATGTCTGAAGTTGTTCAAGACCTATTGGACATCATACGCAGGGAGCGTCCAAGTAACGAATCAATTGGAGACTGACTTGTATTAGTTTATGAACGGAAGTCACCGAGATTTGATCCGAGAAAATACATTCATTGTAAAGGGGCAGCAGGTGAATGCTCCTACTAACGCAACCGAGCTTGATCCGAAGCTCTCGCGCTGTAGGAATCCGATTGCTGTGACTAGGAACAGTCTGAATATTCTGTTGTTCATTACAATCATGCAACAAAGTCTTGGGTATGGCATAAATATGCTCTAACCATTTGTTTCATGATACACTATTATTTTGTTGCTAATTATTCATTATGATTTTGTTCCCATTTCATTTTTGGTTTTTTTCCCCTGAATAGATCATGTGTGTACAACATATGAACATATTCATGAATATATGGTGTTTTTATTTGATAAAAATGTAAAAAGTTCAAAGCTGATTGATCAAATACATTTGCAAATTCATGAACTTTGAACAAATTTATATTAATATATACATTTGCCAGCATGGCTATTTCAATTTATTTTAGTAAAAAATAATTAAAAAATGTCATACCGCAAGACGAGTTTCCTCGTGTTATATAGGTAAATAATTTTGTATGAATGTCAGCATGTTAAATAACTTTTCGATGGTGATATTTTTTGATGCATCATTTGGGTTTTACTGAGATTGGTGTTTTTGTTGTCTTTTAATTTCAATTGTTTTGAAAAGTGACGTGGAAAGGCGTTTTTAAAAGTGTAGGCGATGGTGTTTATATTTAAATTGTCGTCACGGTTATAATTTTCTCAAATTAGGGATGCAATTAAATACACAAATATGTAGGCGGGGCGGCGGGATAATTTTAAATAAACAAAATTAAGGTTTTATAATTTAAGGATAGATATGTATTTTAATTTATGTTTAAAAGAAAATTAAAAATAAAATAATATATTTTAAATAATTTATTTTTTGATTTTTAAATAATTTATAATTATCAGTGAGTCCTTTAATTTTTTTTATTAATTAAATTAATAATACTCATCAAGCGTGACGATCTCATCTTTTAAAAAAACATAATTTTTATGATAAAAAGAAAAACATGATTTTTAAGTATACTGTTAGATGTATTATATTTGTCAAGTTGAATTTGAATGTATAAAACTTATTATAAAATTGTGGTATATATCTAGAATGATCACATATTTGTTTCGATATTAAATTAAAAGAACAATCATCTGATGTAATTATGTTCATTACTAAATGCTTATGGTGGCTTTTGCATGTTCTGCTCTGCTCCGTTGAACTTGAACCCAACAGTTACAATATAATGGTACTAAACTTTTTTAAAGAAATTTGAGCGGAACTCGCCTTATAGCTTGATAAGTTTTCAATTAAATATTTATTAAATACCGGTATAATTAAATGACATTAACTAGATTAGCCAAACGAATTCTTTTTACAAATACTATATGAATAAATAATCTTACATGATGACGTGTCGGAGCCTGTTCGACCGTTTGTCGAATTTTTTATGACTCAAAGTTTTTTTTCTTATTTGTCGAATTTTTCTCGTTGTTTTTGTAATTGTCACCTTGTGCACGTTTTTTATTTCATTTAAGTTAAAGAAAATTGTATCGAAACACACGGTAACATTTTTATTTTTAACGAGTGTCAAAATTATAAATAATTTTTTAATTACAATAACACCTCTAAGTGTAACAAAGTGCACCGGATATACTTAAGAGTAAAGTACACCAGTGATTCTTCAGGAAAAAAATAAACTACATCATTTAACGAAATTTTATAATATCACATTTAGTCCTTGTTATTTACATATAATATTAATTTGATCTTAATTTTAATTTAAATAATTAAATTTAATTATCTAATCGGATGACAACATGTTTCATCACCCGATTGGATAATCTATTTTAATTTTTAATTTATTTTATTTAATATTTAATCTATTTTTTCCTCCAACCATGTGGTGACACATATATTAAAATACAATAGTAATTGTTAGGGATAGAGTAAAAATGATTGAGAGGGAATTCGAACTTAGGTCATTTGTGACAGGTAAAGTATTCAATTTAATCCAAAAATATTAAAACCATAAATTTGTTTTTATTTTAAATCTTGATTTAACTAAACTTTAAATATATTTAAAATATTTTAATTTTTTACTAAAAAATTAGCGGTTTGTATATTTTTTACACATCCTAAAATAACCTAAGTTTGAATCTTCTCTCAATCATTTTTACTTCTTTTTCCCTAACAATTATATATATATATATATATATATATATTTTACAAAACGAAATCGATAGGACACCAATACTATTACGAGTCACCTTAAATCAACATAGCGACAAAACATCCGTTTGCCTCAACCCAACCAATTACTTATTGCTACGCCTTACAGGCTCACCCTATCTTTATCCTTCCCTACACGTGTACGGCTCACATTCAACTACCCTACGCGTGTCGTTAACCAACAGGGGGCAATTGTTAACACTTAAATATCGAGCAACTCTGTGCCCATACCTCTGAATGAAATGGTCAAAATCAATGACCCAAACTTGCTCGCCCTTTAACCCTCCCTCCTCTCAAGTCTCACCTATATATATCTGCCCTCTAACTCACCTATACAAACAAAAACAACTTCACTCTCGCTTTTCTTAACAGCCAAGTGTTTAACTATCGGAGTCAAGAGTTGTTCAAAAAGAAATACACATCCTCACAACAACAACAACAACAACAAGAAGACAAAATCATGGTGTGTTTCTGTTTTCTGGTTGATCAGACAAAGGAAGTGAGCAAGAGTAAGCCGGCGGCAGGGTTTTGCTCGAGGTGCGGTGGAGGGGCCAGTGTAGCCGATATGAAGACTTGCACCAGGTTTTGCTACGTGCCGTTCTACTGGAAATCTTGGAAGGCAATCGTGTGCACTTTCTGTGGAGCCATTCTTCGATCTTACCGTTGAATTCATGGGAGCTAGTACTGCTACTGCTACTGTACTTGCTTTTGTTATTTCTGCAACCCTACAGAAGAAAAAAGATTTCAATTTTCAATGTTGTTTCTTATGAGTATGTTTTTTGTATATAACATGGAATGGAAGCAAGGTTTCTTTGCTTCTGAAATTATATTTTCATTTCACGTAAGCCAAGTTTTAGTAAAAAAAAACCATTATACATGCATGTTAGTGAAAACCCATGGAGCATGATTATGAATGTATAGTTGTTCGTTAGGAAGTTAAGTCACACCATACTTGCTACCTACCTACCTACCTCACACGTTTCTCTCTCTCTCTTCCCATGTAAACAAAAGTTGTGATCATGTCGTCGATCGTTGTAAATTCTGAACATAAATCATAAGATCGTATATGAAAGATAAGAAAAATTGTAACTCAAAGTTAAAGAGATAGTACAAAATTAGATGAGGTGCATGTGAAAAAAGAGAGTAAAAGGGCGTTTTTGCTTTGTTTTTGTTGCAGCGAAAAGCTCGTTTCTGTTGGGTTTGGTAATAGAACATGCAGTCCATATAAAATTGTAAAGGTAAATGTAATGACAGGGCCAACTGCATGCTAATAAATATTACAGTTTTTACACTTATTATTTGGAATGGTCCCCATATTTAATATAAAGCTTACATCTCCTCTGATTCAGTGGTATTATTTAACGCGGTTGCTTCCTCTCCTACTGTGATATTTTTTTTAATATGGGTGGTTATATTATAGTATTTATTTAATTTTTTTTAAAATGTATATATATTTTATAAATAAAATTATTTAAATTTGAATTTTTTAATTGGACATCATTCTCTTTTCTACTTGAGTCAATATTGGATTCTCTCTTACTATGAATTTTAAAATTAAATAAATTCATTAATCTTAATAAAGAGTGTAATTTAATTTCAACTAATTTCAAAAGTGAATAATTTCAACTAATTCACTTATTATGTCTTTTTGATAAAGTTAAAAACATGGGCGAATGTATGTAGGTATCTGGTGGGTTACGTGACCCACCATTAATTTTTGAGGTAAACTTCAACGAATGTCATTCAATTATGTGTAATGTTATACTCAGATCATTCCATTTTTAAAAGTTATATTTGAGTCACTCAAATATAGGTATGGTACATTTGAGTCACTCAAATATGGATAACGTTACATTTCGGTCACTCAATTATGAGTAAGGTTACACTTGGGTCACTTTTGATAACCTTTGTGTTTGAAACTCAGAAGAACTTCTACGATATTACACTTATCTCTTTAAAACGTTCTATTTGACAAGAAAAAATGGTTGATCCTGAATTTTTTTACTCAATCCCTTTATCAATTCAACTTTCTTGTTACTTTTATCAATTGGAGATTTTTATAATTTTTACATTATTTTTTCAAGTAGATAGATTTCTTTAACAAAATATATTTTTATGCTTATTTAGTCTGATGTAGTCAAATTGATTGTTTGAAAAAATTTAAAGCCTTAAATCTCTGAATATAGTAAATAGATGAACCACCAAACTTAAATTTTTGGAAGTTAAAAGGCCATTTTTGTAAATATTTCATTTAAAAAAATAAATAACTAAAAATCAAAAAAAATCTAAAATCGTTGCGCAGTGCAGTGTTAACTGTTAAGGAGTTTTCAATCTCGTCGAGAAGAAAAAAAAAAGACTTCACATTGTTATTATAACGTCTTTTAATTTGCGAATAATCATTAACACACCTAATTTTATTAATTTTATTTTTCAATATCATTATCCCAGAAAATTTGCGAATGTTATGTTTTAGCTTTTACTGGAGTTTACTGGTCCCATCCGTAACTTGACCAAAGAGAAAAGTCAGCTCCTATATATATGTGTGTGTGTGTGCTGGGAATTGAAAATAGAGAAGTCAACTCAAAAAAAAAAGAGAAAGAAAAATCGTTGAAATGCGAAATAAGCAACCGAGGGTGAGTGTGGTCCAAGTAAAACTGTAAATAAAACGAAATAAATCACGAGCTATTCGAGTTCAGTGTTAACCCATGCTTACATGTCGGAGTTTTAGTTTGAAGCATAGGGTTGTCATCAATGAATGAGAGCCAAAGGGGTTGACTTGAAGGGGGAATTAAGTGTTTTGTTCTTACACCAACCCTTTTGACTTTTCAAAACCAAATCCTGGAGATCGGTCTTAATTCCGACAAGAGTCCTGGTTAACAATACGTCCGAGACTTAATCCGAACAAAATAAAAATAAAAAGGGAATATGGACCAACCAAGCATTTTAAAAGTTTTAAAGCAGTGGATAAGCAGAGCTGTGAAGGCTGAGCCAAGGGTCTAATAACATGAAACATGAGGATTAATGTCTTTTGGAGGCTTTCTTTGCTTCTTCAGTAGATATGGGCTCAAACAAAAGCAGCAAATAAAAAGGAACCCATCCTCTAAAACTTGATTCAAGCTTTGGCATTCCTAGTGAAGTCTATGCAGGTTTGGCAACTGCAGTCACTGAACCTACAGATTTCGCACCCGAAGCACACACAGGACGTGCAGCCCTTGCATGTCGGAGAACGGGTGCAGCCCCTGTATACCCTGCGACTTGCTCGCTCTTCTTCCTCGTCACATTTTATTCTGAAAACAAAATCAAATGTTGAAAGCAATGTTACTTATGAGCTAAAGAGTGTATGCTGTCAACATGTTGCAGATGATTCGAGTATTCTACATTTGCATGCAACCAAATCCTGTCAACATGTTCATATCCAATCCTAATATAAACAATATATTAACCATACCAGTTCGACAACTCTGAGAATTTCCAGAACCCTCTTCCCCCTCCACATTCAATTCAAGAAAGAAAATATGCAGGTATACAAGAACAGAACCAGAACATTTAAGCATTTTATAAACATGAAGTTAATCGTTGATTGTTGCGGCATAAGTTAAGCAAAACAACTACAATCAAGCACTAGCAAACCGCCTAATGCAAATAACCAGGAATTGCAGTTGAACCAAAACTATACTTCACATGCAGTACTAGTTTTACACCCAAAATTACTTATTAATGTTTCTCAATATTAAATAAACAGATTTTAAAGGTAAAAAACATGCAGAATAATTGGTGCTTATACATTAGCCATACATAAGACATCACATGAAACGATTTCTTGATGGAGAAGTAATAGAATATCAGAATTAATCAAATAAACTCGAAAGTCGATCAATAATTGGGAGACGAACCTGTCATATGGAAGATCCGAACATTTCCAGTTCACATCTGCTAAAGCATCATGGTGAATACGACATTCCTCCTTCGTCCTCAATCGAAATCTTCTCTCCTTGTTACACCTGCTACAGCGAACAAACTCATCACGATGACAAACTCTTCCATTATGGGATCTGTTAGTACCATTGGCAGTTTTAGATGCTTGGTTGTAGTATTTCAGCAATGCAGTCTTCGATAATGGAACCTTCTCCCCATTAACTATCACCCAAATGTTATTTTTCCACTTTCTAGCCGTCTCTCTTCCAGAATGCTTCTCAAACGCAGCAGGAGTCAACTTGTCTAGCCATTGAAATTAACAATCACACAATTAGAGAAGAAAAAAAGGAACTAGGAGCATGTAAGGGGGTAAAGATGATATCATATGCAGCAGCAGACGCTGGAAGGCTCTAATAAATAGTAAAGACAGAGACAACAGTACAGACAGCTTAAGCCAGTTTTAGACTTTTAGTTATATTTAGTTGCAAGGACCCAGACTTATATAGTTCTGCCCGAGATGAAGGTCTACCTTCAAGGTTTGAACTTTGAAGTGTACAACTAAGTTTTCTTTTCTTTTGACATGGGTACTATTTCTTCTTTTATGAACAAAAACAGTTCCTTGACATGCAGATAATAGGCATGCAATCTACTCCTTTGAACAAGAAACATTTGTAACAGTAACCAATGACCAAAGTGCAAAATTGACGCAATATCATGGAGTTATATGCTAAAGCCTTAAAATAATAGAACATAGCTAGTAGAGGTACTGTTTGAACCTCCGAGCCACATTCGTACTACTTTCACATGGTAGCATTATGTAAAGAAAAGCACATGCACACAAAAAGAACACATGAAAGAGGACGTTCAGCACCCTACAAACATAGCTATCCTTGTAAAAAGAGGCATGGAAATGATTGAAAAAGCATCCCTCCCAGTTACACTTCACAAATGGAGTGTCGACACAAAGAAGAACAAGAA
The DNA here is from genome assembly GCA_958450335.1 of Hibiscus tridactylites. Classification (NCBI taxonomy): domain Eukaryota; kingdom Viridiplantae; phylum Streptophyta; class Magnoliopsida; order Malvales; family Malvaceae; genus Hibiscus; species Hibiscus tridactylites. Next base: position 89,155,854 of record OY288281.1, read on the forward strand.
CGTAAGCTGGATCCATATGGACACATATGTTTTCTCCATGAGTTTTACTCTGTCTATTGTCTAACGATAAGAAACAGAACTGAAGATTTGGAAAACCAGATGCTGAAAAGACTAAATCAATGACCTTAGAACCACAACAATAAGCAATAAAATGCGGCTGTTATTCTGAAGACGCAACTCAGAGATATTTAACCAACAAATAAACTGACGGAGTTTGCCAAAATATGTAAGAACACGACCTTGTAGCCTTACAAGTTACAACCGAGGAAAGCCAAGTTTTTGAGACAGAACAGCACACAAAATGTGTCAATATAAGAAACCAAAAAACGAAAGGACTCAAGCTCTCCATCATCCACTTCTGACTCTATCAAAACCTCGATCAAATAAGAAAGCGACACCCTTCAACGTCAAATGCACGCATTAAACACCAACAAAAATCAAAACTCATATTCCCAACAAAATCAAAGGAAAAAGAAAAGGAAGGAGAGAGATGGCAAAAAGAAGATAAGAAGGGCTAAACGGAGAGATAGAGATAGAGATAGTGAGACCTTCGTTGCAACCGGGGGTGCATTCACAGATGATTTCGAGGTCACCATTAGAGAAAACCCTAAGCCTGCCAACGGCATCACCATATCTATGACTGGTACACCCACATGTCACTTCTATAAAATCTCTTCCTTTCTTCAACCCACTTACCTCTACCAACTCCTGCTCGCTAAAGATCATCGACCCACTCTCTCTTTCCACTTCATTCTCCATTTTCTCTCTCTAACAAGATCCCCGCGCACCCAGAAACCCCAAAGAGGAGAAAAAAATCGAATATGGGTAATGTTGAAAAGAGGTTTTATAACAAGTCACGAGTCTAAAACGAAGGAAGGGGTGGAAAAGCTCGAATCTTTATGGGATTACTCCCGGAGATCTGGTGGAGAATACGTTGAAACAGAGAGAAAGGGAGAGAGAAAAAGGGTTTGGCGCTGGAGTTGTGTTGTATTTGGGGGTGGGAATGAGCTGGCCAAAGGAGAAACAATTAAACAAATGTCGTGGGGCGAAGGGAGTGTAATTTTGAGCTGAGAGGGGTTAAAGCTTAGGTGCTACTTGCATGACATGAGAGACGGAGAGAGAGAGAGAAAGAGAAGGAGTTTGGCTTCGGGTTTCGGGGTCAGGAGCCTTTGGTTTATGGGAAAATCCCTCTCATAGGAAGGAGACATGTTCATTGAAATTGGTGTTGGGGGACTTCATATTTATATACTGATGTATTTCCCTTTTTTTTTTCTCTTTCCAATGCAATTCTCTTTTACATTGAAACAAGTACAATGGATTTACTCCATTGCAAACACATGTAGATACACAGATCTCATAAAGAAGCAACATTAACATGAACTTGAGGATTCACATGAGGCAGTGGCGACTCAGTACTGCCATGGAATGGTAATGAAGCCAGTTATTGCACACTGTCTATTTCAATTCTTACTGATTACCAGTAAGGGTACTTGAAGGTTGTTGAACTCAGCTTTTATACAATATGAACTTGAGCTTTACAACAAACCCTGTACAAGCTTTTTTGATCCTTCTCTGAGAATTTGGTAGCCTAAGAACAATCGAGTTTGTTTATTAGTTAAAAGGAAAATCTTTGGGGGGATACACTTGAAAAGCAAATGCTTTTATATGTAAAAAGTAGGGCAATTTAACAGTTGTTTTGGACTTTTGGTGCGACAACAGACAATAATCAAACGATTATATCACACTGTACTTGATTAACATGATTAGGTTAGAGTTAATGATGAACTTGGCTTAAAGGATTCAATGTTGTTTGGGGTGGTGAAAACTGAAATCCCTCCAAATTACAACCTTGGAGTAATGAACCACAGCTATTTCCTATGACAATTAACATTTGATAGAGAAAAAGGAAAAGAACCCAACATTGAGTAATGGATATCAGTTCTTGTCTCCGATGAAAGGAAACAAAAGGATCTTTGCCTATGATGTTTTTTTTCCCTTTTGTGTGTGTGTGTAGCTTTTTACTATGAAAGCATTCATTATTTAGTGTTTGCTGGAAAAATGTTGTTGGTAGCTGGCATGGCAACCGGCGAGTGGCAAGGGAGATTGGTGAAATGGATTTGTAAAAAGAATGTTGGATTTGGTAAAATTTTCTAACTTGGTCCATGATTGCTTTTAGTAGAAAACAAAGTTCAAAGTTTTTCCCTTTGCAGATTCCTATGGCACCATGTAGCTAACCGTGACTGCGTCAAACTTTCCGACTCCACTCGCAGTCACTGATCGTTATTTCTGTTAGGTGATTCCGGTGACCTTGGAGGCTGTGTTTACCCTGTTTGAAGGGTTTGGGTTTCTTTTGGTAAAGATATGGCCGTGGACTCTGTCAGTTGTGGAACCATCACACCAGATTCCATTGCTGTTGGCTGACGATGTTGTTGATAGCAGCGGCTTTTTATCTCGCCGGCGTTTCTGATTCCATGATAATATCGATGTTGCTCGCCGCGAGGTTAACCGTGGCATGGTCTCTTCTGATAGGCATTCATGTCGACGACCAAAGCGCCGCCGCAACCTGTTCATCCAGCTTTCCCCTTCCGGACACAGCTTGGTTGTTTCCTCCCTAAAGTTTCTACGGGTAGAATAGAACTTGTATGAGTTTACGGGCTTTTTTATCCAAATACTTCTTTTTTACGAACTAATATTTAAAAGCTAAATATTAGGATAAAATTTCCGGTTTATGGCCCCTTTTCTTCAAATATTTTTAAAAATTCTAAAACAATAATAGCTATAAAAATGTTATAAAATTATATATATATATATTTAGAATTACAAAAACTAGGCGGATTAATTTCATGATAAGCGGATTGAATCCCACTTGAGTATAACTTTTATCTTTGAAAAATAATATATATATATATATTAACAGTAAATTAGGTAGTGATATATAATTGAAATATTTTTTATTTTAAATTTTTGTAAAGGTGTATTATTATCTGGTTACTAGTTAATTTTCTCTGTTATTTTAAAACATTGTTTTTTATATAATTATCGATATTTAATTTATTGGTTGACTAATTTAAATCAAGTACAGTAAAAATTTATTATGAGACGATACTTTTAATTTAATTGCTCTGTTTACAATGTCAGATTTTAAATTATAAATCTTACTTAAAAAATCTAGTGTTTTTTTTCTCATTAAACTAAATTATTTAAAAGCATCCCATCTATTTATAAAAAAAAAGCATCACATCTAAATTTATAGTCAACAGTTTATTGAATGCTTTAATTGAAATCAAGTTATGAGTACTTTAACAACTTGGCCTGAGTTGTTGTCGTTGTTGGCTCACAGTCTTATTAGCCAAGTGGGCTATGCCGTGAACATTTATGGCGAAATTCTTACTACTCCTTCTGTCCCACTAAAACTGTCACATGTTGACTTTTTTGGGTCAAACTTCTTCAACTTTGACCTCTTATAATTTAAAATTTATTATTGATAAAAATATGAAAAAATATATTTTAAAAACTTTGAATAAACTAGTTTTTAAATATATTTTTTATAATTTTTAATTAATTAAAATATTTAAATAAATTATAGTCAAAGTTGAAAAATTTTGACTAAAAAAAGTCAACATGTGACAGTTTTAGTGGGACGGAGGAAGTATATTTTTATAATGTTGAACATTTGTATTTTTATAATTAAATCCAAATAAATACAAGTTTGAGCAGCAACAATTCTAGAAATTATTAAAATTTTATTTTTTTGAAGTATCATATAATGTTTTCAATTTTTCAATTTTAATTCTTTTATATATTTTTAGATTTTTTATATTTCAGAATTTATTTTAAATTTTTTGTGTGGTAATGTTCATATTCATTTTACGATTGTGAAAATGTTACCCAACTTAAGAATTTTGTCTCACAATTCACAAGTGGGCTATGTTGTGACGAATCACACTCTATTTTTATATAGTTTTTGTTAATTTATGGCCTAACTTTTTAAAATACAATAGTTATTGCCTTAGTTGCATTTGACACACACGTCTAATACAGCCAAAGTAATGAATTACCCTTTCTCTCCAATGAACTCACCGCAATAACAGGCTCAAGTTGCCAGTTAGAGCCTGCCATAATTGAAGACTAGTAAATTAGTCACTGTTTTTCATTAATTTTTGTTTTTTTGCTTTGATTTAAGGGTAAACTACTGTACAGGCCCCTTATGTTTAACGAGTGTACAGAGTTAGTCACCACTTTTGAAAAGTGCATATTAGTAGTCCTTCACGTTTTCGATGTGTAAATAGTTAGTCACTCCGCCGTTAGACTCCGTTAGAGACTAACGGATTGCTGATGTGGCTGAGTTAATTTAATTAAATATACACGTGTTTTTCCACGTGGATAATAACGTGAAACGTCGGTTTGAATTTCGAAATACGACGTTTGGGTTACCGACTATTAACCCTAATACACTTGGTCACCGAAATACGACGTTTGGTTAATGTTCTAGGGTTCTCTCTGGGGAAAAATGAAATCGGTTTGGGGGAATGTTCTAGGGTTCAATTTCTCTCTGGGTTCTCTCTGATTAATGATCTAGGGTTGTTTTTTAGGGGAAATCGCATTAGGAAATGGTTGTTTTTTTAGGGGAAATCGCATTAGGAAAGGGTAAAAATCAAATCGGTTTGGAGGAAATCAAGCACGCACGTTGCTGAGATTGTTTAGAATCATTTCTGAGACGAATCAAAGGGTAAGTTTTTGTTTTTATTAATTTTTTATTGCTTATTGAGAAACGAAATGAAGATTTTAAGATTTACTTCTTTTTTTAATGTTTTTTCCTGACAAGAATCGAAAGATTTTAAACTTTTTAGGGTTTATATTTGTTATTAATTGTGTATTTCTATTTTAGTGTTTATATTTGTTGATTATTAGTTGTTGTTTTCGTTTTAAGATTGGAAGGTTTCTGATATTTATTTTCTGGTTTTCGTAGGTGTAACAGTAAAGATGATTGGAGAGAAGCTTCGCCGGGAGGGAGATTTGGCAGTGCAATATGGTATGTATTGCTGTCTTGAGTTTAAGGTTAGGAATTGTCTGTTTGTCTGATAGTATAATTTTCTTGTTTACTGATATGGTGTGTGTTTGGTTGCATGTTCTTTTTGTATGTTTATGTCTGTTATGAAATTTGGAATGTTCTTTTTGTATGTTTATGCTTGTTGTTTGTCATATGCATTAAAATAGTAGTAATGTGGTCCAACCATTAGATTTTGTCTGTTGAAATGAGTACAAACCACAAATAGGCACAATAAAAAACAAAAAAAAAATATGAATACAAAAAAAACTTTAGAATAGAAAGCAGAAATAAGACCAATAATTTAATACATTAAATAGGTAGAATAAAAAACAAAAAACTTTTAGAATACAGATAAAAAACTTTAGAGTACAGACATTAAAGTACATACTTAGGGTGTAGGCCAGAAATAGGATCAATAATAGAGTTTCATAAACCTTATAACATAATAATGTTAAAAAACATTAAAATAGTAATGTTGACTTAAAAAACAGTAATGTAACTTTAAAAAACATTAAAATAGTAATGTTGACTTAAAAAACAGTAATGTAACTTTAAAAAACATTAAAATAGTAATGTTCACTTAAAAAACAGTCATGTTACCTTAAAAAAACATTAAAATAGCAATGTTAGAAAACATTAAAATAGTAATGTTGACTTAACAGTAATGTAAGTTTAAAAAACATTAATGCAACCAAAATCTAATGTTAAAAACAGTAATGTGACTTTAAAAAACACTAAAATAGTAATGTTACCTTAAAAAACTGTAATGTAACTTTAAAAAACATTAAAATAGTAATGTTAGAAAACATTAAAATAGTAATGTTGACTTAACAGTAATGTAAGTTTAAAAAACATTAATGCAACCAAAATCTAATGTTAAAAACAGTAATGTGACTTTAAAAAACACTAAAATAATAATGTTACCTTAAAAACTGTAATGTAACTTTAAAAAACATTAAAATAGTAATGTTAAAAATCATTAAAACAGTAATGAATAATATGAACCAAAGCTAATGATGTTTTTTTTCTACTTTACAGCTCCTGATTCAGAAATGTTCACTTGTGTAATGCACTTCAACTCTGGTGTTGTTGCATATTTTGACTATGTTGATTGTGATAGTTTCTCAATGTTTGAAGTATGTGGCATGGTTGAAAGGTTACAGTTAATGGGTGCATACAGCTTATCCTAGAGAGTTCCAGAGTGTGATTTATCTATGACATCTGTTTTTTCCTTTGAAAACTGACTTTGATTGCTTGACATTGGTGAATAGCTTACCTAAGAATAGATACATCAATGTATATCTTAAGGAAATGTCAGATACTGTTGTGAATGATGATGATGTAAAATTTGAGGATGAAGTAGCCGATGAAGTAGAGGATGATGTAGGAGTTGAGGATGATGTAGGTGATGAAGTAGAGGATGATGTAGATGATGAAGTAGAAGTTGAGGATGATGTAGGTGATGTAGATGAAGTGGCTGATGAAGTAGAGGGTGATGTAGATGAAGTAGCTGATGAAGTAGAGGGTGATGTAGATGATGAAGTAGAAGTTGAGGATGATGTAGGTGATGTAGATGATGAAGTTGAAGTAGATGATGAAGAATTTGAAGTCAGTGATACTGAATATAGGTTTGATGATGGAGGGCAGCAGGAAAATATAGGAATTAGAGTCCAAAGACAAATGGATGGTTTTTGACCTGATGGAGTTGGGGTTAATATTGAATTTCATTCTGACAGTAACAAATCTGATGAACTTCATAGTGATAAAGAATCTGATTCAGAAGACCCTAGGTGTAGTGAGTTTAATGCTGAAATTGATATGGTAAACCTTACATTTGTTAAGGGTTTAATCTTCTCTGATAGGGACATTTTGAAAGAAGCGATTAAGCACTATGGGAGGGTCAATAGGGTCCAAGTTAGGCTTCAAAAAAATGATACCAGGAGAATTTAAGTTGTGTGTCAGGGTAGTTGTCCTTTCAAGTTGTGGGCTGCACCAAAGAATCCCAAAGACAAGTCAGATACCACTTGACAGATAAAGACATTTGTGAAATCCCATAAGTGTAACAAGGTCACCAAAAATAGGAACATTAGGGCACCTTGGATTGCAAAATATTACATAGGCAAATTCATGGTAGATATTAATTACAGTGTAAAATCTCTTCGAAATGATGTCTATCAGGAATTTGTTACTTGGGTGTCACGTGTTACTTGTACTAGGGCAAGGAATTTGGCAATTGAGTTGATTGAAGGGAATTATAAAGGGCAGTATGGTAGGATTTATGAATACTTACTTGAGTTAAGGACTACAAACCCTGGAACTACTACAATTTGCCATCTAGATTGTAGGTTATTCTAAAGGATGTATGTGTGTTTGAAAGCTTCAAAAAATGGTTTCGGGGCAGGATGTAGGAAGATTATATGTGTGGATGGGTGCTACTTAAAAGGTTATTTTCAGGGGTACTTGTTGGCTGCAGTAACCATAGATGCAAATGACTAGATTTACCTTTTAGCATATGCAGCAGTTGAGAGTGAAAATTATTCTTCTTGAACTTGGTTTTTGGACATACTGAAAACTGACTTGGACATTAATGACTCCTGCAATGTCTGTTTTATGATTGATAAACAGAAGGTACACAACCCTAAACTGACTTTGACTTTTAATTTACAATAACCATAGGGAGTTACTTACTTACTCTAACCTGGCTTGCTTGGACATTAGAGACTTGTGGATGATGTGGATAACATTTTCCCTAATGCAAATGTAAGAAACTGTGTGCATCATATATATAACAATTTCAAAGAGCTTCACAAAGGGAAAGCTCTTAAAGATGCTGTTTGGAAGGCTGCTCGAGCAACTTACAACCGAGAGTTTGAAGATGCAATGGAGCATTTGAAGTCACTTTCTGCCCCTGCTCATGCTTGGATGCAGAAGTTGAATCCTGCACAATGGTCCAGGTCATATTTTGATACCAGGACCAAGTGTGATATGCTCCTCAATAATTTGTGTGAATCTTTCAACGAGGTAAACTTTTTTTATTAATTTCAATAAGGGTTTACTTTATTTATTAATTTCTTAATATCATCTTGTAATTTTTTTTATGTTGGCAATTTTGAAGGCTCGAGATAAGTCAATCTTGACAATGATGAAGGTCATTAGAACCAAAATCATGAAAACAATTGCTAGCAAAAGGGAGGAGGCAGAAAAGTGGCCAGGGCCACTGTGTTCAAAAATTCAGAAAAAATTGGACATCATTATCCAACAAGCACGCAGGTTTCATTTATTACCTTCATACTTACTTTTGTGTTCACTGTTTAATTCAATTGATTTAGTGTAACTGTTTAGAGTATTGTTTAATGTAAATGTGTAATGCAACTGTTTTTACGAGAAAGTCATGTATATACTTAGTCACTTTCGATTTCGATGTGTAAAGATTTAGTCCTCTATGTTTTCGATGTGTAAAAATTTAGTCATCTAAGTTTTCGATGTGTAAAGATTTGGTCATTATTTGATATTTCATTTAGGGTTGAATGTAACTGTTTAATATAACTGTTGAATGTAACTATTTTTTTTGGACTTGGTCACTGTTTAATGTAATTGTTTTATGAAAATGATTATGTAAATGTTTTATGAAATTGAGTATGTAACTGTATTCTGAAATTGAGTATGTAATTGTTTAGGTGCTGGGTCATACGTGCTGGTGGACAAAAGTATCAAGTGCATGCTGGTCTTGGGCACCAACATGTTGTGGATCTTCTGCAGCATACATGTTCCTGTAGAAAGTGGGACCTCACTGGCATCCCTTGTATCCATGCTGTGTCAGCCATTCAAGAAACCAATGGATGCATTGAAAGCTATGTAAATGAGTGCTACAAGAAAAGCACACAACTTGCCATTTACTCCTACATGGTGTCACCTGTGAAAGGTTATTTCTTCCACTAGCTCATTCATTTCTTTTCTTATTTCAATTCTGATTTGTTTACTTTCTTTATGCAGGTCCTGAACAGTGGGCTCCGGTACCTGACATGGAACCAATATTGCCACCAACAATAAGGAGGCCACCAGGAAGGCCAAGTAAAAAAAGGAAAAAGAAAGCTGATGAAGTTACCAATCCGAAACTGAGCAAGAAGGGTCAAAAAGACAACTGTACCAAATGTGGTAAGACTGGTCACAATAGGAGGACATGTAGAGGTGAGGTTGGTGCAAATCAGCCTATACGAAGACCCAATCCATCCAACCAGCAACAACCTGGAAGTCAACCCTCATCATCCCACCACCAACAGTCCAGAAGACATCCACAACCATCACACAACAATCAACAACCTCGAAGGCCGAAATTACCCACAAGAAGACCTTTGGCTCCACCAACAACTGTTAGATGGATGCCTAATTTGCCTTCAAGTCAGCAATCAACAGTTTCCAACCCTCCAACTCAAGAATCACAAGCTACACCTATGGAATGAAGCTGTAAAACTGAATATCACTCCTTTTGTGAATGACCTCTTTTGTGAATGATCTCTTTTGTGAATGATCTTATTCATTTTGTGATGTCCATATCATAGGCTTTTCTTTTGTAGCTGAATTGTTAGGAAGGCTTTCTTTTTGTAAAGTCTAGGAAAAACTACTTACTTCCTGATTGGTTCATATAGGTCATTCTTTTTGAAGCTGATTTTATATCTTTATCAGCTTACAAACATGTAATGTTTACTCATTGTCTCTTTAGTAATAGAAAACAAGACATTGCCTTCTTATTTACCTTACATGTTTACTATGATTTTTTTCAATATCAATTAAATTGAACAAAACATTAATGTAATGATAAATGCTTCATTTTCATTAAAGAACCATAAATAAGAAGACAACATAACCAACCTCCATCAACACTAACAACACTTCACATAACTTCAACAACCATTAAATAACATCAACAACCATTTTGTTCTCCATTACAGTTCTCCAAAAGCAGACATCCATTTCACAAACAAATTCACAAAACCACCATCCAAGCATTACATTACCCCAATCAAAGATGACATGGCCCCATCCAAGATTTACTTCATAAACCATACAATCATAAAACACATCATCAGTGCACAACACCACCATAGCCGTTCATGGAACCTCCCCCTCTCCATTTTGTTCACTTTCTTTAATAGCCCACAAATTATCATTTTTGCACGAGGGTTGACAGGGGCATCGTACCAAAGAAAAAACCCACAGCTCCTCCCACTACCATAATTTTTACACCCAAAAAATCTCCTACTTGGGTCATCTTCCGTCCAAGCTGTGACGAGATTAGCCGACATTCCACAACGACAATTAGGTACTTGACATTCCACTTCCATCTTCTTCTTCTTCTTCTTCTTCTTCTTCTTCTTCTTCTTCTTCTAATTTTACAGAGAATTTTTAGGGTTGTACAAATTGGGGATTTTATAATGTTAGGGGAAGGGAGTAGCAAAGTTCCACGTAATAATCCACGTGGAAATACACGTGTATATTGAATTAAATTAAGTCAGACACATCAGCAATCCGTTAGGTCTCTAACGGAGTCTAACGGCGGAGTGACTAACTATTTACACATCGAAAACGTGAAGGACTACTAATATGCACTTTTCAAAAGTGGTGACTAACTCTGTACACTCGTTAAACATAAGGGACCTGCACAATAGTTTACCCTTGATTTAAATATGTTAGTTTTATTGAGCGATGATATATCTAAAATTACAATGACAGTTTAGTAAACAAAAACACTTAATCTAAACATATTCTTAGTAAACAAAACTAGTGTTTCGAGATCATAAGATGACCATACAAGAAAAAGGTAAAAACTGAACCGAAAGGCTCGAAACAAAAATGAATATAAACATCACCAAAATCGACGATGAAAGGTAAAACCATCAACAAACAACATAAAAATACATATTACAATGAGGCACGTTGAAAATAAGGTCATTACTACAACTCAATTGCGAAGAAGAAACGGTGAATGTGATCGCATATTCAAATCCAATTCGAGAGCCCGAGAAAAGGAGATCAACATGATAACAAAAAGAGCGTCATCTTGATCAGTCGTGGCGAGGTCAGATTCAACTCTGATAAAAATCAAATGAAGGAAACGACCAAACGACCGATAAAGAAGAGAAAAACATGTTGAAAGACAAAAAAAACGTACTAAAAAATAGAGTAAATCGTGCCACCAGAGTAAAATTATTTATTAAAAACTAAAAAACAATATAAATAAAACAATAAATTTAGACGATTGGCGACTAAAATCAAAACTGATGCCACCACCTTCAATTAAAGAATAAGGAGAAAAAAAAACAAAAGAGGACACCTTGCAGCTAGGGTTTTTGAAAAACCTCCCCCAATATTTTAACAATTTATTAAATATAGATATTATATTTTAGATTAATATCTTATTTACAGGCGGTGGAAACTGAAAGTTTCAACAAACGCTTTAGTTTTAGGGTATAGAGAGTTAATTTATAGTATAGGGTTTAGGAGTTTAGGTGTAGGGGTTTAGAATTTAAGTATAGTTATTTTAATTTAGATTTAGGGTTTATAGGTTATGGTTTTGTTTTTAGAGTGATGTAGTGAGGATTTATGTTTTAACCTATAAACCCTAAATTATAACCTTAAACTTTAAATTAAAACAACTATCTCTAAATTCTAACCCCTTACACCTAAACTCCTAAACCTTATACCCTATATTAACTTAAATTTACACAAAATTAAATAATATGAACATTCTTAATCACTTTTCATCATGAGATCACACTCCACTAATTATTTGATAAATTAATATAACTATAATTTACATTAATTTATCACGACATATTACATTCCCAAAGACAAATATTTGACCTCATAATTTACGTACAGTTAGTGATTAAAGCTACAATTGATTATTAATTATATAGCATAATATAGTGTCTAGCATAGGGCATGGCCTTAAATAAAATACAGAGGTTCAGGCTCCAGACTAGAAGCTATGCAGTCTGCAGTTAGAGCGGGAATAAATATGAACTAACTTACTTTTGATTATTGTATTCTCCCAAAGTTTCAAAGCACACACGTCCCCTTTCGTTACTGTAATTTTTACTATATATTAAATATGAAACAAATGAATCATTATCAGAGATGGATCGAGAAGGTGTTACGAACGATCGTATATTCGTATTGAAGGTCGAAAAGATCCTTTCTTATGTTTCAGCCCGACAACAATACATCGGATTATATCTGCTTGTTTCCCCCCTGAATCTAAGGAAAAGGGACATAATTGCTGAGTTTGGATTTTTGTAGTTTTTTTCCAGACATATATGATGATGTCAGGAAAGAAAATTCTGGCATTTTCAGGGTTCATAGGCATTTCAACTGTTTGCTGTCACCTTAATTCATGGCGTGGCTCTCCCCTTCAAACAGTTAAATGGCAAGTCTGTCTGGATTTGCTTCAGCTTATATCATGTTGATTAGCGGCCACCAACTTATTCTTCATTCTATCTATCTGCGCTATATCGAGAAATAAAGAATTCGATATCCATCTCTAAATAGAATTTCGGGTTTAAATCTTGTAAATGGAGAAAAAAATTTAATTTTTTTTATCTCGTTTAAGAGTTTAACCTGACTAATTGAGTCGGAATATCCGATGTGACTATCGGGCTCCGTCGGAGCAGATGAAATGAATGAAAGGGCTGTAATGTTTGGAGCATCATCGGCAGCTATCATGTTTTTGATCCTCAGATTTTCTCTGGTTCCTATTAATTTGTTGTGGTACTACTAGGCCCCTGGTGCAGCAGCTGGCCAGGCCAATGGGGACTTTTTTTTTTTTTTGATCCAATAAACTTCATTAATAAACCACAAAACGAAAGGTTACACTAAAAGTTTTGAAGGAAAGATATCAGGGGTTCACAACATCGGGCCTTGCTGATTCTTTGCAAACTTGGCGAGCCAATCGGCTGCCTGATTACACAACCTGGGCACAAAAGCCCATATTCTCCATGACATAACGAAGGCCAATGGGGACTACTGACTGGGAAGCTTAAACATATCAATTTGCCAACCCATCCCCATTTCCCAAGGTAAACAAATACGGACCTCTATTTATTTATTCTTGTGATTATGTTTTAAAAAGTTCGAGTCTTTCTACCCGAGAAAATGATAATATTTATCATAAGAGATTTAAATTAGAATATTTGTATGTGTAATATGTGTATACAATGTTAAAGAGTTGTGAATAATATGAATAAATATTATCATGTAATCACAATACATTAATATATTAAAAAATAAAATAAATAATACTTAAAAATAACTCAATTATGGTCTTTTTCGAAGTTCATAATATAATGTGCTTTTATATTTCACCCAACATTTATTAGTATCATTCATATATTCTACAAAAATTTACAGTATTAAAAGTTGCTTATAAAATACAAAATTCAAAAGTAGAAGTAATGAATGTCATATCTGTTAGGTAGTGTTTTGATGGATGAAAATCCTATGCTCATTTTCGCTGCCACTATTTATGTCTTCACACTTAAAATTAGGTTTAAGGTTTATAGTTTAAGTTTAGGGTTTAGAGAATTTAGTGTAAGGTGTATTTTTAGGGTATATGGTGTAAAGTTTAAGATTTAAAATTTAAAGTTAAGGCTTAAAATTTAATTTTTTTAGTGTTTGATATATATAAAAGCATTGAAAAAGGGCAGATAATTTTATCCGTGTTTTGATGGTCACTTTGGATTTGGTTTAAGTTATATAGATGTGACATATTTTTAATCATTATAATTTATGAACTCTGTTAAATTGATTTTTTTAATCTCATAAATCATAAATTGATTTTTTTAATCTCAAAATATATTTAAGTATTTTTTAATTTAAAAGTTTAAAAATATTATAGATAATTTAAATATTGTATTAGAAAAATTGTTTGGGTTTTAATTGATAAAAAATAGTTGGGCTTTAGTTGGAGCGGGAAAAGTTAGGCATTCGTTTGGATTACAATGATAGGAAATGGATGGGGTGCATGGAAAGTATTGGATAGCCCTTCGGAGCTTCGGGCTTAGAGTGTGCGAATTTAGTAGCCTAGTAGGAGTATTCATTATTTTCGATTAAAATTAAATTAATCAAAATTTATTTTACTTAATCGGTTAGTTATAATTTAGTTCAGTTAATTAAGTGTTAGATCGATGAATTGTTAATTTTTTTTAAAAAAATTGATTATCGATTAATTTGATTTAAAACGGGTAGGTATTGTTTGTCAATTAGGTGTTTGATTAAAAAAAATAACTATCGATTAGGTAATGTTTTCTAATTAGGTGTTTGATTTAAAAAAAAAATTCAAGATCCAACCAATTTTTGATCAAATGAAAAAAATAGTCAAATTAATCTAATAACTAAAGATAAAACATACTCTAACACTTATAACAAATTTTAGTTAATTCAAAAACTGATTGGATTAATCGAATTTTGTTTGGCTCAAGTAATTATTTTTAAATAAATTTACATTCGATTAACAATTAAAGGGAAAAAAATTATTAATTCGGTTTGGTCACCGAAGGAATGTTTCTTAAAACATGTTTGAAATCCACTCGATAACATTTGTCGATGAACGAAATCTGTTGTGCATGTTTTCTCCAATTTGTGAACTGTCGATTTCATTGAACTTCGACAGATTAATGGTTGGATAATGTACATGCAAGATGCAACACCTGAACATTCCCGAGTTATGCAACTAATAACCAAAGTCACACATTCTTACAAGACTTATTATTAGGGACAAATGTAAAAACTGCACAAATACCCATTTTATTATCAAGCTCTGTCAGCAGAAATCAAGTTCAGATATTTATCAAGTATCATTTCCGGCGATGAATCGGTGAAATAGCCCTGCTCCACATCCAACCCTTCTTGGGCAGCAAGCATCTCAACCCGGGGCTGGACCCTATCGGCCCCGACCTGGTTCGGCTCCAGAAGAATGCAAGCTATCTCAATCGAGTTCTCACCGTGGACCAGGCCCAGTGACTGGACCGTCGGAAGACCGCCTCCTCTGGCACTCACCATCCTCGAGATGCGGCGAGCCACTGAGACGTCGGTTGACATAACCGGTACATTGTACAGTCCAACCCACGGGGATGCCCCGATCATGGTGATGCCTCTAGCCCGAGACACATGGGTTGGCCCTTCGTCGGGCTTTACGGAGAGTGTTTCGGGCAATGCCCACCCCGCCCATTGATTGCCCATGGCATTGGGCCTGTAGTAGCCGAGCTCCCGCCTGATGTTATCGAGGGCCTTCCCTGTTGGGTGGGCCGCACCGTACAAAAACACCGGCACTGCAACATTAATCAAACTAAACTTAACTTTTATAAACAGCGTTACAAATAATTTTACAATACTAGACGGAACCCACCTTGGAACCGGTTGCCAATGTCCGCTGCGATAGCCTTGGCAAGCCAGGCCGCTTCATCCAAGGATGCCCGAGCCAAGGGATGCAAAACGATGTCATCGACCGCACCGAGCCGAGGGTGCGTGCCGGAATGCATCTCGAGGTTTATGGTTCCATAAGCAGCGTCAACCATGGCCAGGACAGTTTGTTGCAAGGGGCTATAAATGGCACTGCCCGTGCTGTCATGAACAACGTACGAAACAAGGGTGAAGCGTGTCCTGTTGTATGCTCGGTCCTCGAATTTGTTGACGATCACAGTTTCGGGGTCTAGCCTTGCAGCTCTTTCAATGGCGTCAAGGGGTTCACGGCTACGAGATTCAGAGAAAAAGATCTTGCAGCATATCAACACCGACTGATTTGCAGCATTTTTCTTCTGGTTATACAGGAAATTTAACAGAAATCATTGAGAAATAGTTGAAGTAGAAAATTCCATAACCAGAACTGGAGCTTACCTTGCTACTTGAGCTGATATCTTTTGCTTCCTTTTGCTCGTGATTCCTCATATTGTTTCCAACTTAAACCTGAAATAACTGGTAGGAGGTAAGCTTCTCGTGTTGCCTTTTTATATCTGATGTTGAGTAAAACCAAATCTCCATATGGGTACAAACAGATGCTGCTCAAGAAACAAAGGCTTCATCAATGGTTATGAGTCAGCATTTGGACATTTAGACAGCAACAGATAAAAGAAAATGGCCCACACGTCGATCACCATATCCACAACCTTAAAAAAGAAAGTTTAGCCCTGGAAACAAACAAACAAACATGTTTAGGTGGCAGAGATCAGAAATTAAGGGCATTAATGAAAAAGTTTAGTTCTTTGCCGCTTAACTGCCAAGGTGTTAGAAACGTGGTTCCAGAACACTTGATTTTGGGGGCTTTTAACAAGAACAGATTGCCCACAGATTCACAAGGTGGATAGGATTAGGTGAGCTTTCAAATCAAACCCATGTGACTCACTGATTACTGTACTCGCATTGCTTTGCTCATTCCACCTCACATTGGCCCATGACTTTACCAATATTATTATATTTTATGCATGAAAACAGAGACAACTAGAATCAAACATTAGGAATCCAGGTTTACCAACATGTTTAAGCAAATACAATAAGCCAGGGTTACATTACATATTGTAATCCATCAGTCAAGACTCAAGTCGGTATCGAACAAACAGTACCTCCAAGAACACATTTCATCCATTAATGAGAACTCAACTTCATGTAAGTTTCAATAATCTGGTCTGGTGTAAGATCGGTGAAATACCCCTCCCCTACACGCAAACCCTCTTCCTTTGCAAGTCTCTCGACTTCAACCTGAACTCTATCTCCTCCCACTTCACTTGGTTCCAACAAATTACAAGCCACCTCAGTAAGGCCATCACTATGTGCAAGCCCCATTGCTTGCACCGAAGGAAGTCCACCTCCTCTCTCACTTACTTGTTTTGCAATCCTACGAACTGCCGCAATATCAGTTGAGAACACAGGGACATTGTAGTTAGCAACCCAATGGGTGGCTCCAATTAGAATAACACCTTTTGTTGGAGATGCTTGAGCTGGACCTGCATCAGGCTTCAGTGGCAAGGACTCTGATTTAGACCCTCCGGACCATAGAATACTGCCCGAGTTAGGCTTGAAATAACCAAGTTCTCTTCTGATAGAATCAAGCAACCTTCCCTTCTCATTGGCAGCCCCATAAAGAAATGTAGGTACTGCAGTTAACATTCAAGGTCATTAGCAATACAAAAAGTAATATTTTTTGGAGCAAAAAGGTAAATAATACTCTGATACAAACAAAAGTTCCAAACAATCCCAAGTAATTTGAAAAGATAATGCACACGCATACAAAGTCTCAGGAAAATGAAAATTTTCTTAGACACACAATGTTGATTCTTACATACTGCCTTTCAACTTCCAATCAAGGTGGGCGACAAGAATCACAAGATGATACAATGATACAAAATTAGAAAAGAAATAAAGTAAAAATATATATATTAATGAGTCATATAGCATAGTTATAGCTCGAATGTCGAAAGAGCAAATGTCTACTCTAAGCAACATACAGACCATGCCTCTGGCCTATTCCAGAGAGGAGAGAATGAGTAAGTCTTAATTGCAGTTACACAGAATGGCCAAATAACTACAACAGAAGAACAGAAAAACACAAAATTTTTCAACCTCTACAATGCCTGACTGGAATCTTACAGATTAATTGCTACCAATATTCGCATAGACATACATATTCAAAAGTTCCACTCAATAATCTAACTACGACTGGCAATATCTACATAGCATTTAATTCAAAAGGAAGAAACCTTCAAGTTTAGAGCCTATATCTGCTGCCAACAACTTTGCAATCAGAGTTGCCTGGTCCAAGGAAGTCTGTGCCAATGGGTGAAAACATATATGATCAACAACTCCAAGTCGAGGATGAGTTCCGGAATGCGACTCAAAGTCTATGGTTTCCAAAGCAGACTTAACAATGGCAAACACTGTATCTTTTAAAGGACATGAATCTTGAGATGGGTTTTGAGACAATCTCGAGACAACCGTATACCCAACTCTATTGTAACTCACATCTATAAACTTATTCACAATAGCAGCCTCAGGGAATAGCTTGGCAGCTCTTTCAATCGACTCCAAAGCCGATCGATTTCGGCTTTCGGAAATGTATACCTTGCCACAAGCCAGCATCTTGTTCAACATCTCTGCTTTTCCTACTATTTCTACTTGCTTAAGATCTGCCAAAACATAAGGGAGTAGATAAAGATAATAAAAATGAGATAAAAGGCAGACATTTAGCCACAGTTGAAGTGAAAAGTGGGGACCAGCACGCCAGCCTAAAAACAAATGTTAACTCAAATGAGAAACATATCAAGCATGAAACTTTAATTAAGGATTATTGATTTCCAATTACAAACAAAGAGAATTAGCATCTGATACCCAACGTTTGCAATAAAATTACCTAAAATCAAAGAAGCTGAAATCAAAATTCGATGTCTACAGGTTTTGGGTATTCATTATATTCCAATTTAACACCCAACGCAGCACGGATAACCCTAAATTTGAGCCTCAAAGCTTCCATTATTTCTTGGACGGTTTCGTTTTCTGGATCCATAACAGGGTACTTTTGAATTAGTTCCTGCATCTGCTTGATATTCTTTTGAACCCGAGTGGAGAACCGGGTCGGATCGACTTGGATGGCGGAGTTCCACACATCGACACAGCCCTTGTAGAAACCGAGCTCTTCGCCTGTTTCGAAGCCCGTTTTAAGACCCACTTCTCTTCCCTCTTCCTTGCCGGTGGCTATGCCGTGGTTGTAGCCTTCTTTGTAACCTTCTTGGTAATGGGTTTCTTCAAGATTTAGCGATGAATCGAAAATATCTTCGGCAGAATCCATGGAACCCGAACCCGATATTTTCTTCCGCGTAACCATCAATTTGGGGCGGCTTCTTGTTTTTATATTGAATGATTCAAAGGAAGTATAACGGGCTGGACGCCTTACTTTGGCCCAATGGGGACAATTACTTGTTTGGACTGTGCCCTTTAAATAAAACTAGAATTGTGAAAAAAATACATTTTATACAAAATATATAACAAAATTGAAATAAAAAAATATTTTTAATTGAATGGTTATTAGTTATGGTCGTTTTCTAACTAATTCGGCTTCACTAAAACACTTAAAATAATATATAATAATAAATAATACGCCACTCTTTACTTTTTAAATCATTTGTTGAATTCTTTTTATGTTGTTTTCAGATTAAATCGGTTTTATTGAGTTAAATCACACTAAATTTAATTATATAAATAAAATTGTGTTTTATCACTAATGTTTGAAAATTTTATGTTGTCGCCACTATCAATATCGATTTGTTACATTATAGTCATTCTGTCTTAACTTTTTGTTAAGAGTGTAACTAAATGGTGACGTAACACTTTAAAGGAGAATTAATATAACTACAGATAACACGTCAATTTGATACTTGTACAGTTCTTAAAACTATCAATTTGATCAATGATGCAGATGATGAACAAGAAACGAGCAGCTGCTTCAAAGACCATGACCGAGAAAGAGAGATTCAAAACTTTCAACAAATTCGTGAAAGCGAGCAGATGATAATTCTAGGATTGCAAGATTACCGGGGAGAATCGGCCATTTAAGAAGATCAAAGGGGGAAAGATGGAGAATTCTTGCTAGGAAATAGGTCCCTAAAGAGGATGAATTCTGGAATAAATGCAGTTAAAAACATGACAAGTCGAAGATTGTCAAAGGAATATAGAGACCATGCATGATAACCCTCTGACAGTGACAATAGAAGACACAGGTCTCAACGGAGAAGCCGATAATTATACGCAGGGCACCAACCAAGACAAACTCGAAGAAGCTGACAAGATGAAACATAATACAAACAACATGGACGTAGAGGAACCAGAGAAGAAATATGAAATTAATTCTGCCGGTGGCAATGAACTGTAAGAAGATATAGATGATGCATATGAACAAGAACCAGAGACTGAAGCGGAAACGGGTGACATCTCTAGCAACTTTATGTCTGAATCCGGTGGTGAAGTAGAGAATAAAAAGGAAACAAAAGAACCCGAGTTTCAATTAACGCACTTATGTAGTAATTATCATAAAGTTTGGCAGTAAAATTATGTTTGGAATTAATGGAAGTATCAGTACATGGTCAATGCCAGTCACATTCTGCCATATAAAAGGTGAAATCCAATAGAAAGTTCAATTAAAAAAGTATAGTTCATTACTTCCCAAATCCAAAAACAGATTCTGAATCCTCAAAACTGTTACTTCCCATTATCAACAGAACTAAACAACAAACCAGGCAGTGTGTTCACTGAAACTAACCTGCAATTTTGCTCATTCATCATTCTCTTGGGGAAAACAGAAATGATGAACGGTAAAACAGAATACCTTGTCAACGAAAGCAAAAATAATATCCCAAGGACATCAAAGTTCCAGGCACACATTATTACTGTGAATGTTTAAAACACTAAAAGCAACCTCATTTCTTTGCCGTTTCCACTGCATTCTACAACAAGAAAAAGGGAAAAAGTGAGAGGAGAAGCCATAATAGATACACTTCAATAATGTGAACTGAAATCTACGGAACTGTTTAGCGCTGCTATTAGTTATCACTAGTTATATTCTCAATGAAATCGGATCACACGGTAGAGATCATCAACAAGAGGATGGGTGATGGAGGACACTACTGCACTCGTGCTCTAAAACCACTTGTGGCTTTCGACCATAATCTGTTATTTACTGCAGGTAAATAATACTCATACCATGCTACTATAATAGTAAAATTTAACATTGACCAACAGAAAAATCTCTAGCAAAATGGGACATGGGCCTAAATGAATAGAAAATTCACAACAAACATTGGCCGATGGCATGAACGTCCAGTCTATACTCCATACCTACGTTACCCGGTAACCAAAATCTTTCATTTTCTAACATGGGCCAAACAGATATTTAGATACGAGTAAGAAAGTATGATCCTTCGGATATGAAAAAGGCAAAGCTGGGAAAAAATTGAGCATAATTGTCTTGGAGTCATACACCTTGAGTCCAAGTAACATACCATTGACAATACAGAAAACTGCTTACTCAATTCTAATGATAAGTAGAAGCTCAGAGTATATAAAAGTACCTCTTCCTTCTTGCCTTTGCCTCTGGTTAAGAACTTGTATCCGCCATAGAAAAGCAGACCCCAGCCAGTTAAAGAGACTATAACAAACTGTACAATCATTCAAAAAAGTTAATACAATTCCCACATTCATGCCCTCTCTAAATTATCGACAATATCATTAAGTAGATTGAGAAACAGTGCCAATGAACTTATACATGATAAAATACTAAGCAAAAAAAAAAACATCAGTGTACGCTGTAATCTAACAGGCTAACAGCAGCCCAAACTCAACCAGATTTTAACTTGAAATATAAATGAAAGTAAAAAAAAAAATCCCAATTTCCTACTACTAAAAACCTAAAATCTGGAAATAAGGTGAGAAATGATGACGAAATTTGAAATATAAAACATGAAAACAAACAAACTGACATGTTCTTCCTTCCAATTAGCTGGGTTCATTGGTTCTTTCCAACAATCAACTTTTGGGGGTCCATGGTGATCTGCAGAAAAATAAAATAGAGTAAACTAAAAAAACGATTCTGAAAATCATGTTCTTAACTTCTAAGATCCTTCGCCTCCGACTATGATCAAATTCAAATGAGATTTAAATTGAAGTCAATCGGGAGATAAAATTTACAATTGAATAGAAGATAAATTTAAAACGTAACAAAGTAAAAACGGGGTATACAGCAAATACCTGCAGCGCCGGCGAGACCACGGCGAGGAATGAGAGAAGCGGCTTGAGAAGAAGCCGATGTACGAGATACAGTCGCTATTCTACGAGCTGCAACCGCCGCCAACGTAGCCATTGAGGTGGTTTCTTCTTTTCTTCTGTCTAAGGGTAAATCACAAGAGAGTGGGATGGTTTATGTATAACCTATTTTACTATAATTAGGGAGGCACATATATTAAATAATAAAATAAATAACACTAGAAATTAATTAATTAATTTTTTAAATATATATATATATATATATATATTGATTTTCAAAAAAATATATATATATATATTTAAAATTAATTAAAATTTATAATACAATATTTTAACGAATAAATGGTATTATTTTAAGGGTAATTGTTCTATACATAAGCGCTTGTGGAAACTTTTTTACACGCGTCTTAGTTTTAGGGGTTAGGGACTCCGCTTAGGGTTTAAAGTTTAGGGCTACAAGTGTAGTAGTTTTGAATTTAGGGATTGTTGATAGAACTTTGGGTTTAGGGTTAAAATTTAGGGGTTATAGGTTAAAATCTAAATCCCTACCCATATTACCCTAAAACTAAACCCTAACCTTAAACCCTAAATTCTAACCCTAAATTCTAAACCTTTACACTAAACCCCCTAAACTCTAAACCCTAAACCCTATAATTGAGGCGCTTGTGGAAATAAAAAATTTCCACCGCCAGTGTATAGGATATTAATCCTTATTTTAATAGATATAATTGGTAATTGGTATTTTTTTTAATAGTTCTACTATAATTTGGGAGACACATAAATTAAATAATAAAATAAATAACACTAGAAATTTATTAAATTTATTAAAAATATATATTGATTTTAATAAAATTAATTAAAATTTAGAAAAATAATATTTTTAATTAAATAATGAGGTATTCTCATGGTGAAATTCGAACTCATGCAAGATGAGTATCTTTAGTTATTATGTCAATTAATATATCTCAAAATCAATATATTTTAGATTAATGTTTTATTTATTAATAATTTATGGGTTTAAATGATGAAATAAACAAATAGTTAAGTAATTTATGTGGTTTTTTTAGAAGGGCAAAGGAGTATTAATGGGTGTGTGTGTTTTTTAAATTTTTAACAATAATAATTTGTGTTTTTTAATAGTCAAAAATGATTACAAAGTAATATATGTTCATACATATTTTTAATCTTCTAACAATACACACACTTTGCAGACAGAAGCAATTGAATCGTATAAAATACCAACTCAGTTGAATGTTTCAGTTTGTGCATTGTCAAATAATTAAAAGTATGAATGAACAAATACTAACTTTTAATTACCTTCATACTATTTTAAAAAAAAAGAGTGTAGGAAGATAACCTATCGGTTGGGTTAAGTCAACCGAACACCAACTTAGTTGAAAAAATAATTAAACCATTATTTGAAATTATATAATTAAACCGTGCGAATATATTTGATCACAAATTTTTAAATAACGACTCAATTGTGATAATGTTTTACTCTAAATCTTATTTAACTTGTCTAGTTGAAAAATGGAAACAGAGGTAAATGTAAAAAAAAATTGAAAGTGTCCCTTAGGTTCCCCGAGGCATATTTAATCATAGAGGAAGCCGACGGTTCTTTTATGGTACCTTAAAGTTGAAGATTCAATGCTCTCCACTTTCTAGTAGGGAAGATTATTCGAGTAGAAGAAAGGAAACAATGGAAGAGGAAGTTATACTCATATCACCACCACCCTCGCCGGAGAAAGCTACGAAGTTAAGCAATATTACATGTAAACAGGAGGCCGACGAACTGAATCCCAAGCCCCACATTTGTCTGAAAAAGAACACGGACATGGAGGATTGCATTATTCTTGATTCTAACCCTTTTGATTCTATTGACATCACCAAGCTCTCCATTACCATCGACGACGACCATCTCTCTATCGTGGCCGAGAAGGGCAAGGTTTTCCTTTCTTCCTTATGTTGTATGGAGTATGGACATGTCGTTCTTTACACTAAAAAGGGTTTGTTTGTTTTGTTTTTTCTTCATTTCTCTTGTTATGTCTTCTTCTTCTCGATGTTGGATAGGTGGCTTGTAGAGATTATCCCCATGCAAGACATCTCTGTGTTCGATTTCCCTTTGATAAAACCCCACACGAGACACATTGTGGCCTGGTATGTATGAACTTAAAACACAGTCTTTTATGTTAACTAGTTATGGTCTGAACATTGGCATTTACATTTAAGGATTGTAATAATTTTGGGTTTATCCATATTGCAGTGTTACTGTTATGTTTGTGATTCAGAGGCTCCATGTGAGTTTTGGGCAGCACATTGTCATGCCTCAGAGCATGATGAGCACTGGATGTCTCGAAGGAATTCGACGAAACTGAGAGTTGGGTCTCAAACATCATGAGGAATCTCCTTCATTCTAATGCAAGTCAATTTCGTGGATCCAATGTTTAGAATGTAATGGGCGGTAACTCAAACTATTTAATAAAATGTCCTGGTGATTACTTATTATCTATCTCTACCTATCTTTCACCAGTCAGTCACAGGGTTTAGCTTCCAATGACTTCATTAGGAACAATTTTGGCCATCGGAATACGCCTTTCTGCTAAATTGACCGGTTCCGGAGTTTGACATGGATGATAGTATGAAGGCACAGATTATATGTTAAAAGGACTAATGGTGTTACTTTGTTCTTGTTCCAATAAACCTTCACTACACATAATTTTGCCACAGATAGGAACCAGGAAGCTCATTCAACTGTGAAGGTATAAGGTTTCAGTATTTCCAACAAAACTAGTCTAAATAATGTCTCACTTAGCTTGTAAAATGTCTTCTTACCGTCTAGTTCACGCCCACACACAAGCTTAACATGCTAGGGCCAGGCAATTCAATATCAAGTAACCTGCCATCAACATATGAAGTCTCCATGTTCTAGCACATGATATGAGTGGCTTGACAGAGTGAACTTTCTACAGTTTTCCTCTTAAGTCTTAATGGTGCCTACATACTTAAGGTCATCTCATGCTGGCAACGGCGCCGGGACATCATCACCAATCATTACGCGATATCAGAACATGTTCTTTAATTTCATAACAAAGAATCTTGTAACATTTTCAGACTGGAGCACAGATAGCAAAGTTGCTTCCGGTCCTGTGAGTTCTCTGCAGTAGATTTGCAGACCCTTTTCAACCATTAGACCATTCTGAGACTTCACAAAATATATGAACTATGAAGAATGTTTCTACTGAAACCCCAAAAAGCCAGTGTTAACCAAAAAAAGAAGAAAAAAATCACCCTTTACTCAAAAGCAAGAGAAAAGCTCATCTTATTTTTGCATTTGCAGAGAAAGAAAAAGCTTAACTGGTAAAATATACATATGGATTAAAAGCCAATGTAACCATTCATAGCCCATAACAATAGTTATGAAACCCCAATCTCTACATCTGAAACAAAAACAAAAGGGATGAGGAGGAAGAAGAAGAAATGAATCACTCTTCCTCATCATCCCCTTCTGCAAAACTCAGAGCCTGACAAACAGAGTCCTCTGTTTCTTCCTCCATACTAAAGTATGGTTTTTTCCTTCCCATCAATTCTGCCACTCTTTTGGCTGGTCCTGAATCCCGAGGACTTTCATCCCAAACTCTCACAGTCCTGATCTTTGGTAGAAGATCATTGATCTCATCAATTGACTGCGGCAATTCCTCCTGCGTTTCTCCCTTTAGAATGATCACTTCACTAGGAATTTCCCACTTCTTCTTCACTCTGCTCGAATCGCCTATCCGTTCATTCGAAACACGCCTCTTATCGTGCTTGTTGCTCTCCTGCTTCCGAGCCTCGTTCACCGGGAAACTCCCATTGCTCTGATTCGGAATCTGATTGTACCTGCTACTGACGACTCTCCCAGGTTTCAATGGTTTCTTTGCCGTTAATTGTTTTTCTCCATCTTTGAAGAGCCTTTTAGGCTGAATTGTAGAAAGAACGCCCTCTTCTTTTTTCAGCGCCCTTTTAGCCCCCACCGTTGTTGCCGCCGGCTTAGGAGCAATGACCTTGGAGGCAGTTTTACGTGACTTTGGACTAAGACTCAAACTCTTGCCTCTCTCTCTTGTAGCCTTGCCTTCATCGATATCTTGAAGCTTAAAGAAACAGGATTTCCGGCGACTCTGTATCGACGGTAGAGGAGTTGTGAATTCCTGCTTCATGAATTGCCTCGATTTCGTTGCGGAGAAAATCTCCGCCGGGCCTAAACTAACCCCCCTTCTATTCAATTTTGGCTTAGCACTTGAAAACAGAGGATCTTCAATCTTTTTTACCGTCTCCAAATTCTTGATACTCTGTTTTGGCTCCATGAATTTGGCAGGCACAACCCTTCCTCTCATCGCGATACTTCTTGCACTGTATTCGGCTTTTTCGAGTCGAAGAGCTTCGAGTTTCGACGACAAACGAGCCACCTCCTTCTCTATCTCTTCAATCTCCATATCGATCTTCTTCTCATCACGCTTCTTGTCTTCTTCCCCACTCTTCAATTTCACTGAAAATGGCTCTTTGGGGTTCCCGGCTACATTCTTGAAACAAGGCTTGACAATAGTCGCCGTAGATTTGAAAGAAACTGGGGATTTTACCCAAAGAGGACTCTGATTTTCTTTGCTCCCGTCAGATTCCAGTGACTGAGAATCAAGATTACACCAAGAAACCTTGACGGCGTTTGCATCTTCAGACTCCCCATTGTCGAAAGCCGCGTTGTTCCAAACATGAAGCTCTGGAACATTAAACGAATCTGGGTATTGAAGAACACTCATCTTTGTACACTTCAAATCGAGGAGAAAAAGAAAACGCAACAAAAAAATTGAATCTTGAAAGAAGACGCAGAATTGAATGTAATTTTGGTACGGTGTTTGAAGGAAGGGAAATGAAATATGAACTGAATTTGAATGGGATTTAATTTCTTGGGAGATAAATGACCGTTGGACAAAAAGTAGACGTTGGTGTGTATTGTTGAATCTGAACCGTTAGATCAGGTACGCTCCTATGAACGCTCCCATTTGATTAAAGCTTTTTTTTTTACTCCTATAAAAGAAGATTTTACTGTATAACTGTAATTAAATTCTTTTAGACGTTTTTTTACGGTTGATTATTTTTTGGCATAATGTCTGCCCCCAATATTTTATATAAGTGTCACTTTGACTTTTTAAAGTATTTTGGTTTTGAATGTTTTATTTTTCGAGTAAGATGACTCTTTGTTGGAAAAAAAATCATTAATTGATTTTTTTTATAAAAGTTAAAGTGATTACAACTAATATATGTTCTAAATATATTCTCAACCATTTGACAATGAACGCTCAATCACCCTGCTGCAACTGCTGGTGCTCGAACCCGTGAACTCTAGGAACAACAACCATTTCCTTAACCACTGAGGCAAGTTGGTTCATGCATTAATTGATTTAGGTGAACGAGTTCTCTTTTTTTTTTGTTCAAAAGAACGAGTTCTCTTTATTAGACATAGACATTTTAGATAATATGAATTGTCCTTAAAATTTCAGGGCACTTTCAACATAATTATTGAACTTAAAACTTGCATTACGATAGTTAAATTTTTAATTCACTTTTATTATGGGACTATCGATTTTGAGGTTTATGGTTAAAATTTAGAGTTTAACGTTAGAAATTTAGAGTTTAAAGTTAAAAATCTTAAATTTTAACCATAAACCCAAAGTTATATCAACAACCCATAAATTCAAAACTATTACACCTACACCCTAAAACTAAGGCACTTGTATAAACAAAATTTCTACAAGCGCTTGTGCATGAAATAATTATCATATAAATAAACCTTTTTGTTTTGTTTTCATTTTATTTATGCAACGTGGAGTGCATAGTGCATAAATAGAACACATACTTGTACTATCTTACAATAGCCAAGTAGGTGGCAAAGGATTTGCTCGTCTCGATACTTGAAATGAAGTCTGCATCACATATTCATATTTACAGGTTTCTAAATTCCCAGTGCCAGAAAACAAGTGGGGTGATTCTAGGAAACGGACTCTTGAAAAGAGGTTAATAAAACGCGTACATAAATTCTTACAAAAAGTGGTAAGGACATACACAAATCCTTACCACTTTTGTATACATACATAAATCCTTATAAAAATGGTAAGTATTTGTGTACATACATAAATTCTTATTATTTTTGTAAGAAATTCGGTACATATACACAATTTCTTACTATTGGAATACAATGTATATTGTTAAACGTTAGTTACAAGTTAGTTAGGCAGTTATATTAGTTTTTGAGCTTGTATAAATAAGGACCTTAGCCTAAGTGTTAGGTCAAGTTTTTCATACTCTGTAAACTTCTTTTACATCGATAATAAACGTTCTTTCTCTCAACTATACAGTTGTTATGTGGTATCAGTTGATTTTCTTACTTCCCTCGTAATTTTTTCTTCTTGATCATGGTGAATCTCAATGATTAGTTCGATGATGGCAGTAATTCCTATTACCTCCATCAATCTGATAATCCAGGCATGGTCCTGGTTTTGCAGCCTTTGAGCAACGATAACTACAATAGCCATGTTGATTAATCAGTTGTAGACAACCTCGAATCTTGACCTTACATCATCTTCAATCAATATGTCCATGCAATGTAAGATTCTATCTTATATAAATAATTTAAGATTTTCTGATCCTCAAAAGTTTTGGATCATTGACTCGGGTGCTTCTCGTCACATTTGTTATGTCAAGGATTTGTTTGAATCTTTAACTCCAATTTAAGGTGGGAATATTTTATTTCCTGATAAGACTGTTATATCGGTTGTTTTTCTGGTAATGTTCGGTTGTCATCTGACTTAATGCTCAAGAATGTTCTTTATGTTCCTGAGTTCAGGTTTAACATATTGGCTGTTAGTGAGCTTGTTAAGGATTCTGATCTTCGTGTTCTTTTTTTTTAATTCTCAATGTATCATTCAGGATCTTCAACAAGTGATTGGGAAGGGTGAGTGAGCTATTTCAAGGCCTTTACTTGCTGCGATTGCCGGCTATTTCTCAGAATGCTTATAGTGACAGTGTTATATCTACTGTTTGTTTAGCTTCTTGGCATGACAGACTAGGTCATCCAAGTTCAAATGTATTGCGATTTTTAAAAGATGTTATACCATCTCACGATTCTAATAAAATAGATTCTCTTTGTCAAGTTTGCCCCCTTCAAAGATTTCGGGACAATTTAAGACTTCTACCTATAATAAGCAACGATTTTTCTTGACTTTGGTTGATGACTACACGAGATGTACTTGGACATACTTGTTGCAACATAAATCTGATGCTATCTCTATTGTTCCATCTTTTATTCAAATGGTCAAGAAACAATTTGGTTATGATATGAAGATTTTTCGATTCGATAATGCCCCTGAATTACGCTTCACTGAATTGTTTTCTTCACTTGGAATAGTGCATCATTTTTCTTGTGTTGAGACACCTCAATAGAATGTTGTAGTTGAACACAAGCATTAGCACTTACTAGCTGTCGCACAAGCCTTGTTTTTTCAGTCAAAAGTACATGTGAAATTCTGGGGTGATTGTTTGCTTACTGTTGCGTGTAAAAGAGTCCTATCGCAAATAGTGCAAGTGTACACGACACACGTAGTAAAGTGATATGAGAGTATCGAATATTGTCTCCACAGGGACTGAAAATAACTCTATCCTCGAATTGCTGCACAAGAGAAAGAAATAGTTGAATTGAATTGGTGAAGTAATCTTGGGAAACAACTAAAGTAAAAGATGAAGAAATCAGATTTAAGAAATAGGCCAATATTGAATTGCTCAGTAGTGCAGGTGTTGCACTGTTAGAGAAACTTTTGTCTTCTGTTGTCGTTCCTATCGCGGCAGCACCTGTCGCGGCAGAGGTCTGTTGTCGTCACGGCAGCGATCAACAACTCTTTACTTCAAGCTTGGCTAGAATCCCTGTTATGACTTGTCCTATCCCTAGGCCCAAGTTCTGTTGATGAACACTTCTTGGATGCTACCTCCCGGCGTGAATCAAAGGGTGAACACCAAAGTTGTTGAATTCTTCTTTAGCCACTTAACCTTGCACTTATCCCTAAGCCAAGATGGTTTAACCATGAACTGGAAAACACGTATTTACTCGTTTCGTATGCTTGACTCTCCCGATATCAAACAAATAGATAACCTCACAATGCTCTCCCGATGCTCTTATGAGATATGAAAAACCATAGTAAATAAACTTAAAGTTTTTATTGCTTGATAGAAAATTCATAAAACAATACAATCCTTGCAACTACTTTACAGAATCAACCCTTAGCCCTAGGGGGAGTTTAGAACATGATGAAGAAGGGAAAACGACAAGGGTTTTGGGGGAAGACGGCTAGGAATGAGATATCCTTCCCTAGGTTGAATTATATGCCTTTATATAGGCATTGGGTTCAAGTTTTTCTAATATGGCAAGAATACAATTTCGAATTAAAGTGCAACTCTAATTAAGACTAAATCTTCTAAGTAGTTGTCTTGAATTCGTCCTCTTTTCTTGCCTTTAATTTTTTCCTTGAACTTTGGGCTTGACCTTCATTCTGCCTTAGGGCTAAAAAAATATGGGAGTGGTCCACGACAGACCGGCTTAAAATCCTCTATCTGTCGAGCTCCACTTCACTTTTCCACCTCAGCATTCTGTCGTCGTGGCTGCCATGGCAGAAGTCACGACAACCTTTTACTTCTCGACTCCAGCTCTGCACTCCGCCTCTGCTCCTTTGCTGCCCTGGGTCTGCCGCAACAGATACCTGCAAAAGTAACCAAAATCAGTAGCAACTGTGCCATTTTATCTAATTGTGATGTATATGCAAAACTCTATCCTAAATGCAATGAATCATGCTTGAATGTAGCAAAAATATGGGTAAATTGGTAACTAAGGCATAGTGGGAGAAAATGGCGACGCGCGGCGGGGAGACGAGGGGTCAGAGAGCAGATGGGAGAAAGAAGGGTGGCAGATACAGATTCCCGGCGACTGTCAATAAGGGGTATTATAATCAAGGTGATCAGGAGAGGTCGTCGGAGTGGACTATCTTCGTTGATAATCTGAGTAGGAGGATTTCCAGGTTTACTTTGAGGGAATTTTTTATGCAGGAGGGGAAGGTTACTAGGGTTTTTATTCCAGTAACGAATAATAAACCCAGGTATAAGGAGGTTACCTTCGCATTCGTTACAATGGCCTCAAAGTTGGAAATGGAAAAGGCTATTGAGCATTTGTATAAAACTAAAATGGATGGATATATGATTAGGGTGTCACAAGCTAGGTTTTCCAAAGCTAGAAGTGGTGATAGGAGGAGAGAACCTCAAGCGAGGGGTTTTGGGTCACAGGGGTCTGGAAGAGGGGTTCCTTTACATCGTCCGGTGAACAGGGAGAGGGCGTTCAGAGAGAAGGGTGATAAATCCTACAAGGAGGCGTTGTTGAGCGACGATGAAGAGGGGGAGACCTCTCGCAGGGTGGAGAGAAAGGACCCGCCTTTGTGGAACTTCAAAATTCCGGCGAAGGAAAATGCATGGCTGGGGAAGTGCCTTACAAGGGTGTTGAAGGAGCAGTTTGATAGTGAATTTGTCCAAAGGGCATTGAAGAATGACGGAATTGAAACCAAAGTGGCACCATGGGGTATGGATGGTGAGTCTGTGATTCTAATGTTTAACTCTCCCGAAGAGTTGGAGGAGGCTTGGACGGGGAAGAAGGAAGAACTTAGCTTCTGGTTCGACCACATTGATCGGCTTCTGGTTGATAATGTTCCGTTTTCTTTGTGACAGTCAGACTGTATGGGGTCCCATTGCTGTGTTGGCACGTAAGCTTCTTTGAAGCTCTGGGAAACAGATGGGGTCGCTTCATTTGCTGCGATCGTGGTACCTTACAAAAAGATAGATTGGACTTTGCTTGTATTACACTAAGAACGACAAGTTTAGCATTTGTCCCAGATTCGGTCCGTATTACGTCTATGGGATTACCTTACCTAATACTGGCCAAGAAGGAGAAGTTATGTCGTTGTTACTGAAGGGGAAGATGATGGTGGCAGATTCGCCGACGTCTGGTCGGATTCCCTGTCGGCGGAGGAGGAAGGTGGGGATCATAGGGGAGTGGAACAACCTAATCATGGGATTAATGGTGTGGTGGGGAACCCGGAGACTTTGGGAAGGGAAACGTGTTCTATGGGGAATCATGAAACGGCGCGCCCTGAGGATATTATTGTGGATAAACAGCACGAGGTTAATGAGGCAAACAATATGGGTGTTAGCCCTAGTGGCTATGTTCAGCCTTCTAGTGGTGGGGTGCTTCTGGCAGAGTTGAGTAGAGCGGGGGTTATTGGACTTGAAGTGGGCCTGGGCTCAAGGGGGGTTGAGGATGGGTGCGCTGAAAATGTTCTGGGCTCGGTGGGCGTTGGGCTCGAGGGGTCTAATTCCCTCTCAGGTGGTTTTGTTAATTCAAAGACACTTGGGGCTGAAATTTCCGATCCAGATGGGGTAAAGGCAGGAGAGGCTACGAACTTGGTGGTCTCAAGGGAGTGGGTTTCTGATACTTTCGAGGGAAGGAATTTTGCTCCGGTGGAAATTTCATCTCCACCGTCCTTTGGGATCTATAGCAACAAAGATGGAAATAGGGGTTTTAATAGCTTTAATGGATTCTTCAGAGCAGGGTCCAGAAGAAATTTTCGATGTGTGGTCAGAGAAGCCCTGGACCGGAATATTTCTATTCATCGGTCGGGTTACAGTGAAGATAGGCTGGGGGAGGAGATGTCGGCAATTGGGCTTGAAGCGGAATCTGTCTGGGAACTTTGCAACATCCTGGAAATCTCTTTTAAAGGGGGTCGAGGAGCTGTCATTGATAGAGTTTGTGATATGGAGAGGGAGTTGCATCAAGCGTTGTAAAAGGTGCTATTACCTTTGGTCATAATTTCCTATTTTTCATGGATTTAGCTATAGTATCTTGGAACGTTAGGGGTTTAAGGAGGAAGGAGAAACAAAGAGCAGTTAGGAAGTGTGGGAGGAATTGTAAGGCACAAATTATTTTCTTACAGGAAACTAAACTGGAGGTATTGGGGGTTGGTGACATTAAGAAATTGAGTGGGAAGGGGGATTGGGGTTTTGTTGTATCGCCGGCAAATGGGTCTGCGGGGGGACTTGTTAGCTTATGGGATCCGAATTTCTTTGAATTGGAAAGTTCTTTCGTTAACAATCGGTTCATCGCCATTATTGGAAGGGTGAAAGCGTCGGGTTTTAAATGTGGTCTTATAAATGTGTACGGGCCAGCAATTGACAGTGAGAAGGAAGTTTTCATAAAGGATTTGCTTGGTTTCATTAACCAATGGCAGCTCCCATGGTGCGTGGGGGGAGATTTCAATCTTTTTCTGGATCCGGAAGAGAAAATTGGATTCTCTTTAAACAGAGCACTGATGGCTTTATTCAATTCCTTCCTTGATGATGCACAATTGATTGACTTGCCGATGGAAGGGGGAAGTTCACATGGAGTAATCATCGTGATCCACCGACTTTCATTCGGTTGGATAGGTTTCTAGTGGGGGCTGAATTTGTGTCAGAACTCCCGGCGATTACACAAAAGCTATTGCCGAAATCCTTATCGGATCACAATCCGATAGTGTTATCTGTTGAAGCCAGGAACTGGGGCCCTAGGCCTTTCAAGTTTTTCAACTCTTGGCTACTAGAGGAAGACTTCGAAGGTTTGGTTATGGAGACAATCAAGAAATTAAGAAGTAAGAACAGGGGGGCCGGATCGAGAGTCTGATCAGAGGGACTAAAGCAGCGGTGAAAGTTTGGAGTGGGGCTAGGGGAAATTCAGCGAAACGCATCAGCGAGATGGAGAATAGAATTTCGGCTTGGGAAGTTGAATTGCAATCCGGGGGCTATGATTCGGAACTGTGCGAGAAAATCGGCAAAGCTAGGAGTGAGTATTGGGCAATGTACAGGAAGGAGGAATTAGACTGGTGGCAAAAATCGAGGGTGAATTGGCACCTTCAAGGGGATAAAAACACTCACTTTTTCCACATGGTTGCCTCGGGTCGAAAGCGTGCCAATGCGATTCACAGTCTCTAGTGGAAGGGCAGTTTACATCGGATCCAGATACGATAAAAGCTGCGGTTCACGATCATTTTCGGAATAGTTATAACTCCTCTAGTGCGTTGGAGGTTTCCGATATTAAGCTGGATTTTTGAAAAATCAGTATGAGCCAAGAAGTGAGTTTGGTGAGTTCTTTTTCTGAAGATGAAGTTTGGGCCGTGCTTTCTTGTGCGGACGACAATAAAGCGTCGGGGCCGGATGGGTTTAATCTCGGATTTCTTAAGAAATTTTGGGATTTATTGAAGAGGGATATAATGGTTTTCTTTGAAGACTTCCACAATGGGCTCCCTTGGAATGAAGGGACAAATCATTCTTTTATTACCTTGATTCCGAAAGTTAAAAACCCCACAGCTTTGGAGGAATATCGCCCGATCAGTTTGGTTAATTGTATGTATAAGCTGTTGCTCAAAGTTCTTGCGAAAAGGCTGAGTCGGGTTATTGATTCTGTAGTGGGGGAGTCTCAGTTCGCCTTTATCCCCGGGAGGCAAATACTTGATTACTCGCTTGTCGCTAATGAAACAATTGATTCAATGAGGAAGTCTGGAATCCCAGGGGTGGCGTTTAAAATAGACTTCCAGAAGGCTTACGACACTGTTAGTTGGAGCTTCCTCTTATTTGTCCTTCGGGCGTGTGGGTTTCCAGAAAAATGGTGTTCTTGGATTTTCCAGTGTGTGTCGACAGCTTCAATTTCGGTTCTAGTTAATGGTGTGCCGACAAAGGCGTTTTCTATGGCTCGAGGACTAAGGCAAGGATGCTCGTTGTCTCCGCTCTTATTCAATGTGGTTGGGGAAGCCCTCAATCTTCTTCTCAAGAAAGCGGTTGACCGAGAGCTGTTCGAAGGAGTCAGGGTCGGTAAACATTCTGATGGGTTGGAAATCTCACACCTACAGTTTGCAGACGATCTTCTCATTTTCTGCGGGGGTGAGGTAAAGCAGGTACGAAACGTTAAAAGAGTTTTGCGCATTTTTGAATTAGCCTCTGGTTTAAAATTAAATTTGTGGAAAAGTAAGGTGTTTGGGGTGAATATTGCGGATGTAACCGTAAAGGAATGGGCTGCCAGCATTGGATGTTCTCACGGTTCTCTTCCCACCAACTATTTGGGGTTGCCTTTAGGGGCCACAAGGAATTCAATCAGCTTATGGGACCCAGTACTCAAAAAATTTAAGTCCACTTGTGAGGGATGGAAATCGAATTTCCTATCTTTGGGGGGTCGGTTGGTTCTCATTAAATCGGTATTCTCAAGCCTTCCAATTTACTTTTTATCCATATTCAAAATGCCTGAAGCAGTGGCCAAAAGCATCAACAAATATATCTCTTCTTTTTTATGGGGAGGTGGAGGCGAGAAGAGGAAATTACATTGGGTAAATTGGGAATTGGTCTGTGAACCTAAGGTGAGGGGTGGTTTAGGAGTTCCGAACTTGAAACTCCTTAATCGATCCCTAATGTGTAAATGGGCGTGGAGGTATGGGAATGAAATGGAAGGGATATGGCGAAAGGTAATTAGCGCAAAGGTCCCTAGGAGTGAGGTGAGTCTCCTACCGGTTAATGCAAAGATTAAAGATGTGTCTTGGGTGTGGCGGGATATTTCAAAGACTTTTCACATGAATGATACTTTGGGTAATGCGGTTAGGGAGAACTTCGCAATTAAAGTTGGGAATGGGTCGTCGATAAGGTTTTGGTTTGATAGATGGGTGGGGAATGTCCCCCTTAATATGGCGTTCCCTAGGATTTTTGCCTTGTGCGTGAGCAAATCTGCCAGGATTAGCGAATTTGGCAAACGAAGCGATGGGAAGTGGTCGTGGGAGATCCCCCTGAGGAGGCCCACCTTCGATTGGGAATCACAGCAGTTGAGAGATTTGATGGAGGTGCTCAATAATTTTACTCCGAGTAATATGGATTCTGATTGGGTATGTTGGGGTGACTCAAGCGATGGGAGATTTTCGGTGAAATCAGCAAGGAATTTGGCTGTTTCGTCCCGTCCGAAAGATAAGTTTTGGGAAGATCACGTGTGGTTG
The DNA here is from genome assembly GCA_958450335.1 of Hibiscus tridactylites. Lineage (NCBI taxonomy): Eukaryota > Viridiplantae > Streptophyta > Magnoliopsida > Malvales > Malvaceae > Hibiscus > Hibiscus tridactylites. The sequence goes on from OY288281.1 coordinate 89,191,824, forward strand.
GGGTTCGCCCCTCCCAAAGTGGAAATTCTGGTTTGGAGGGTAGTTCTTGGTAGAGTCCCGGTTCGAGTAGAGTTAGCAAAGAGAGGTTGTTAACCTCGGAAAACAGCAGTTGCCCCCTGTGTAGGGATTTTCCAGAAACTGTTGAGCATCTGTTCTTCTCGTGCATAGGGGTATGGAGGATTTGGGGAAAATTATGCGAAGATGCTGGGATAGACGTGGTGTTGCATGAAAACCCGAGGTCATTTCTAGAACAGTGGGGCTCGTTAAACCTGAATCGATTGGGAGGATGATGGTCTCTCATCCCTTTCGCGGTTATTTGGACAGTGTGGTTAGTTAGGAATGAAGTGGCTTTTCAAAATAAGGCCGTGGACTGGATTCAAGCATATCTCCTTGTCCGATACAGGTTAGCGTTTTGGGTTAAAGTTAAGGCGGTAGGCAACCCGATATCGATTGGCGATCTGGTTGCTTTCCCGTCCTTGGGGGCGTCTGTGTGGAAGTCTTCTAGGCTTGTCCGTGGTGCTCAGAGTAGAGCCTCGTTACCTGATGGGTGGCTAGCCTTACACATAGACGATGCTTATTCCTATGAGAAACAGGCTGGGGGGATTGGAGGGTTATTAAGGGATGGTAAAGGAAAGGTGCTGTTACAATTCTCGGAAGCTGTGGGGAACATTCCCCCAGCGGTGGTGGAGCTGTTGGCTGTCCGCAGGGGTGTCTCATTGTTTTTGAAGTCCGAATGGAAGTCGCGGCACAGAGTTGTCATCAATTCTGATTGTGCGATTGTATGCAACTGGCTTACAGATCAAAGCCTCGCGCCTACTGCGGTTAGGGGAATGGTAGATGAGCTGAAAGGTCCTTGAATACAGAGGCGGATGGACTAGCTAAGAAGGGGATCGGCTGAAGGTGAGTTTTTGTTTTTCCAGGGAGGTTATGTATTTGAGAAGGTAGTTTTTTTTCGGAGGATTGGTTGGGGATCTTGTACCCCCTGTTTCCTCACTTTGGTTCTTTACTGTAAAGGTGATATGTAACAGTTCTGGCTATTTTAATAAATGAGTAGTGGGGCACTCTTTTCCCCTTTCACTAAGAAAGGGGTTTTTAATGAGGCCCGTCTTTCCTTTCCAAAAAAAATATGGGTAAATTGGGGGTAAAATATAGAACTTTTATACACTCAACACTTACTGCCACGTTCATCATTAATAGGTTGCCTTCTCCTTTGTTGGGAAAAAAATCACCTTATGAGCTTTTGCATTCTCGGGTTTCATATTATACATGTCTCAGTGTTTTTTTGGATGTTTATGCTTTGTATCAACCCTACAGGCGCATCGAGATAAGTTTTCTAAAAGGGCTTTACCTCGTGTTTTACTTAGCAATGCTCCTGGCATGAAAGGTTATAAGGTTTACATTTTGAAGACTCGATCCATTGTGTTTCATGAAGGAGTATTTTCATTTCACACAATTACTGACTTTGATGCCTTGTTTGATCCATTTTATGGATTTTTTTTGCCTACTGGTTTACCTACTAATACACATGACCTTTCTTTTCAATTTAATGATTTTCAAAATATGCCAGGGTCACCAATGATTGCACCTGCTGCTGAAACAATGGTTGAGTATGTTATTAAGCCGGCAATTGAGCCTATTGTTGAAATGATGGTTGAGCCTGTTGTGTGCTTGAACCAGTTGTTGAACCCATAATCGAGCTAGTTGTTGAGCCGGTAATTGAACCTGTTGTTGAACCCGTGATTGAGCCATAACGAAGAACACATCCACCTCCCCCATCCGCCAGCCAGTTAAGAAGGCACCTGCCTGTCGACAGATTCGCCTCAGCAGCAGCAGCGACGACAGCGCATAAAATTTAAGTTTCTTACCTTATTTTGCTGTCTGCCTTTATATATTTTGTGATATACTGTTTTTATCTTTTATTTTGTCATTTGCATTGAGGGCAATACAACCCTTGAGTTTGGGGGTGGCATCCCTCCATTAATGGAGTCTTAGTTAATTTAAAATTTGTGTCTTTACTTAGTTTATTTTTGCTATAAAAAATGAAATATTGAAAATTTTGGCTTAAGTCTTTGAACTGAACTTACCTACCGTGACAGCTCTGTCGTGACAATGCCTTTAGGATAGTTTTAGGAGCAGTTTAGAGCCTTACTATAGTCCTGAAACTTAAACACCATTTGTGACTGTTATACTGCCTAGAACTCTATTAGTTAACTAGAATAGAAAGCTTAGCACTTGAATAGCCCCTAGAGGTGCCTAACACTGGCTCTAGGAAAATAAGTTTAGCAAAACAGACTCAATAGCCCTAGAGGTGCCCGAAACCGGCTCTAGGAAGTTAGCTAGAGGTGCCCGAAACCGGCTCTAGTGAAACTTAAGCTTAAAAAAATAAAATCGAGTCTAAACAAAAAAAATCTAAAGGAGCATAAGAAGTGCCTTCAAAAAGATAAACTTTGGCATAAAAATTCAAGTTAGAGGCTGAAATATTCTAGTGAAACTAAGGGAGTCTTGGCATATAATTGTTCACAAGCATGCACACACTGCACGAGGACTATAGCAAGATTTCGGACAAATCCTAAACTATCCGACAAGGTGCTGCTGTCAATAGAGAATGAATGAAGGGTAAGGGAAAGTTCACGTTTTTAAGCCAAAACAAAAATATTTATTTTCTTTTAGGTTTGAATTGCTTGAGGGCAAGCAAAAACTTGAGTCTGGGGGTGCGTTGAGTGTGTAAAAGTCCTACTCCCTCTGTCCCACTAAAACTATCACATGTTGACTTTTTTGGGTCAAATTTTTTCAACTTTGACCTCTTATAATTTAAAATTTATTATTGATAAAAATATGAAAAATATATTTTAAAAACTTTGAATCAACTAGTTTTTAAATATATTTTTTATAATTTTTAATTAATTAAAATATTTAAATAAATTATAGTCAAAGTTAAAAAATTTTGACCAAAAAAAGTCAACATGTGAGAGTTTTAGTGGGACGGAGGGAGTATTATTTACCCCCTATTTAACCCATATTTCCGATGCATTCAAGCATAATTCATTGCATTTAGGTTAGATTACAGTTACACATCACAAATATATTAAATGACACAGTTTTTACTGAAATTGGTTGCTTTTGCAGGTTGCTACTGTAGCGAATAGAGAGGCAGACGCTGGGTAGAATTGCAGCAGAGCTGGAACTGGACGAGCAATCGCAGAGGATGATGCTGCCATGGATGCCGCCGTGACAGCTAAGGACGACAACAGTTTTGAGGAGAAAAAGCAAAGTGGACCTCGACAGAAAGAGAAAATTGAGCTCGTCTATCGTGGAACACCATTATATTTTTCTGAGCCCTAGATCAGAATGAAGGCCAAGCCCAAAGTTCAAGGAAGAAAACTCCAAGCAAGAAGGAAGGACGAATTAAACTATATTCTCTGAAGATTTAGTCTTTATTAGAGTTGTACTTTAATTTAAACTTGTATTCTTGCTATATTAGAAAACTTGAACCCAAAGTCTATATAAAGGCATGTAATTCGACCTAGGAGAGGATATCACCTATCTCTAGCCTTCTTCCCAAAACCCTAGTCGTTTTCCCTTTCTCAACATGTTCTAAATTCCCGCTAAGGCCACGAGTTGATTTGTAAAGTAGTTGCAATGGTTGCTTTTGTTTTAGGAATTTTCTGTTCAATAAAATAAACTTCAAGTTCTCTTATTCTAGTTATTAACATCTTGCAAGAGTATCGGGAGAGCATTGCGAGGTTATCTATTTACTTAATATCGGGAGAGTTAAGCATACGAAAGGAATAAGTGTGAGTTCTCTAGTTTATAGTTGAACTATCTCGGACCTAGAAATAAGACGAGGTTAAGTGGCTAAAGAAGAATTCAACAACATCGGTGTTAATTTTCTTTTACTTACTTTGATTTGTTTTAAATCATGATTACTTGCCAACGATCTCTAGGGTAAGTGGTTAAAAGTTGTTCGGAGCAGGGCGAACGGTCAAAAATTTGACTTGACTCGTTGTCATTCCTAATAACATCTCTCATCATTATTATAGAGAGTAATCTAAAATTTTTAATTTAATCTCGAAACAACTCATCTTCCGATTTCTTTTTTTCTAATAAGATTATTTTATTAATTTCACCCAAAAATTGTCTTAGTTTTGATTATGAAATAGATAGAGTAAATTGTCTAATTTTAAAACTTCAAAAAGCTAGATATATTTAACTCTAAAATCACCAAAATTTAGATTGAATAATTATTAAACTCGTAGGTATCATATTATATATATATATATATATATATATATAAACCCTAACATTTTGAGAGATGAAATTACTAAAGGTGTTAACTGTATCAATATGATTATCAAGTGGACGGTTAATTGTATCAGTATGGTTATCAAGTAACCGTCTTGTTTAAATCAATTAACATATAAATGTTAACTGATTTATTTGGTACAATTATTTGATTAAATCTTCTTACATCTAATATTATAAATGATATATGTATAATACAATAATAATAGTTGGGTCAAATATTAACCATATTAACAAAAATTGTAATCATAATCGTTCTATTTAAACCTTATGTTTAAGGAAAAATTAAATATTTAGAATCCCAATTATGCTCATGTTACTATTTTAGTACCCAACTACTATTTTTAGTAAAATAATTCCTAATATTAGGGTTTTATACAATTTTGAAACCCTAAACGTGCCACATTGATCAAATCTTCTTGTTACTTGCGTTTTAATTTTTAGCTTTCATCTACCGAGTAGTCCAACATATTACTTTTATTCATTTTAATGAATATTAGTTTCACCTGCAAGCATAAAGCAGAGTGTTCTCTTACTCATACATATATTACTTTTATTCATTCTAATGAATATTAGTTTCACCTGCAAGCATATATTGTACTTGTAATGCAAATTACTTCTAACTCATGACGGACGAAAGATTTATGCAAAAGACGTGAGCTTTTAGAAAGTTATATTATATTTAGGGGTGACTGTTGAGTGGATCGAATGATCGATATTTACCAAGAGGGGGGTGAATTGGAAATTTAAAGGATTTTGGTGGAAATTGGCAAATTAAAAATTGAAGAACAAGGGATTTAGAGTGGTTCAAGTTCCAAATGAACTCTACATCCACTACCTTAGTCTCACTAAGGATTTGCAACAATTTCACTAAATTGATCTTCCCCTTTTCTAGGACAAGGAGGCAACCCTTTACAATTTCGGTTGATTTTTCTACCCAAAAATCAACCCAACCCTCACACAAGAGAACAAAGAAATTTGTAGGCTAATTAGGTATCTCTCAATACAAATGATAGCCCCAATACAAGCACTCAACCCAATTTTACAAAGTAAGAATGAAGAACACAAATTGGGATTTCTAGACAAATATGAAATTTGGCACAATTTGCTTGGATTTGATGAATAAGTGTTTGCTTGAAGTTCAATAGTTGTTGCTGTAGCTTTTTGATGTGTCTTTTATACCTCTTCATTGATTTCTAGCCGTTTGGGTGGTTGGGGGCTTAATTAAAGCCGTTGGAACCCTCTCTTACCACCATAATTGCACTTCTGCAACTACCAGTATCGGTACGCGGGAAGGTGTATCGGTACCTGTCTCAGAAAAGAAAGAGCCGTTGTGTGCATTTAATACAGGGGTATCGATACGCGCGTAAGCGTATCGGTACGGGGTATCGAAACGGCAAGGGTCGTATCGATACTATTTTCTGAACTTAGCTCACTGTCCAACTCCGTATCGGTACGGGCGTTATGCGTATCGATACGAGTCAACTAACTTTTAAAGTTTGGTTACCAACCAACTGACACCAACGGTCATATTTTTTAAACCGACTTATCTTAAAAAATTACAAAGTCCGTATCGATACGAGGGTTACCCGTATCGGTACCGTATTCAAACTCTTTGAATTTTAACACAGGGCTGTATCGATACGAGGGTTTGGGGTATCGATACAGGTTCCGGCAGTGACCAAGTTTGGTAAAAAGGTATCGATACACTAGGTGCTGTATCGATACGCCTGGACGTTTTTGGATGGTTTTGCCTTGGAACACTTAGAAAATATTTTGAGTTTGAGTTTTATAAATCAGTTTTAAAAGTGTTGGTGTTTTAAAAACTTATTAAGGGATTTAAAAACTAATTTTAAGTTTTACAAAATAATCCTTAAAAATTTAATTATATCAAAATCAAACATAGGTTTTACAGTGACTAAGTTATCAATTGTTCATATCTTCTACCGATGCATTCATCTGTTCAAACATTTACCTTGGAAGGAAAACTAAACGTATAACAATTAATGTAAATTATTATTTGTTGATTTTGTGGTCAAATGATTTTATTTTGGCATTGAGCAAATCGCTCAGCCTTTATATTTCTCAATACATAACATATACATCGCCTAATGCGATTAAATCAGAGATCATGTTTAGTGTTTCCACCTTCATGGTGTTTGACATATTCTTCAAAAATCTTAATCACGTCAGATTTGACCTCAGGTGCTAGACTCCCTTCTTTCCTTGAGAAAAATTCTCATAATCATACGAATCGTACGCGCCATTCTCGTTCAACATGACCATGGTGTTTATGAAGGTCTCCACGAAAACTGATTTGTCATTGTTTTCTTTGGATTTAGTGTCTGCATATGCTTGATGAAAATCCACTTTACTAAGCTCACTCTTCATATCTTTGTAAGGGAAGCAATCAATCACAACCTTTTCAATACCTGCATAAAACATCTTTTTTTGTTCCGTTTTTTAATCGGTTCCTCGTACGACGAACTGTATTGAGAACACTATCAAGGCCAATGAGAATACAACCGAAGCAATCTTCGCCAGCTTGTTTTGAAAGGATGGGCTAAAAGAAAGAAGGTTTGTTCTGTTTGTGATGCGTAGGGATGAAAATAAGATAAAATTTAAATAGTTAATGGCAAGGTATTTACGGTAAATTTTTGGGCCTTTTGGTGTTGACCGATGCCCAACAACCATAGAGATAATTTCTCTCAACAAATTCACAGGTTACGTTTTTATATGTAACAGTTAATTCCCTTTTAGTTACTTTGATATGTTTTAAATCATGATTACTTGCCAACGATCTCTAGGGTAGGTGGTTAAAAGCTGTCAGTTGTTAAAAAAATTCATGATCAATTGGGTTATAGGAAAAATGTTATATATAGTAAAATTGTTTTTAGGCATTCCCTTTACACAAAGTTTTCAATATTTATTTGGAAATATTATTATATGATTTCGGCTCACCATGTCATACATGACCTCATCCACACAAAAAATAGCCAACTAATTTCTTTTTTTTTTCTTGTCATTTTTTCCAAAAATAAATTTTCACCTTTTTTACCATGTAAGTTGGGAGTGAGTGTTACATGGAAGTTAATTATGAATAGAGACAAGTGACATGAAAAAATTATGTTGGCTGGTTTTTAGTGATGAGACCATAAATGATATAGTGAGTCGGGGCCATATAATAAATTCGCCTCTATTAAGGGTTTTTTCATAGAGAATATATTATGCTAATAATGTTAAATATCTTAAATATACTAAACCATATTCATAAATCCTCAAAGAACTTGTAATAACAGTAATTAAACTCACTTAGAAAAAACCAACAAATGTTGAGTGTATTGGTAAGACACATTGCTCTCTCAAGGAGAGGTCACGAGTTTAAATCATGAAGACGACATTGTTGGGAGAGATTGCCTCGTACCACGAACATGTGACATAAAATTATTGGTAAGATATATAGATCAACATCCGTCCCAATAGACTTGGGTTATATACATCAGATCCCCCCTATGAATTTTTAATAAAGTTTTAGACATTTCCTCTCAAGTTGGTACTTAATTAATTTTTGCTCCCAAATTAGTATCTAGACTAGACACTTTCTTTCATGTTGACACCTAAAGAATTTTTGCTTCCAATTTGATACCAAACTTTAATTACATGCATTATTTTGATACTTTTATATACATATTTATTCCCTAAAACTTGTATATTTTATTAATTAGACCTTAATTCAATACAATTCAATAAATTTAACTCTTCATATTTAAAAAATTAATCAATGTGAGATCACTAATTGGTTGTGTGGCTAATGATGGTCAATTTACCCCATCTTGTATGTGTTCGAATCTCGACATTTATCTTGAGACTGTGATATCTCTCACCTTAATAAAAAAAATAATCAATTTAGTCATTTTTATATACTGCCAAATCAAGCAAGTCTAAAGGTTCAAACCAGCAATGAGATAAATATATTCTACCATAAAACAAAAACAACGAATTATTGTTAACTTTTTTTTATAAATCGAAAGTTATATAACATTTATAGGGGAAGAAAACGATATAAAAGAACAAAGAATAAGTTGATATGATTTTAAAAATAGAATTTTAATTTAATGGACTCATTTGAATTAGAACGAAATTGATAAAATGTGTAAGTTTTGGTATCAACTTGGTACACTATGTCTGGTTCATGTACCAATAGGGGAGCAAAAATTCTTTAAGGTACAACTTGAAAGAAGGTGCTTAGTTCATGTATCAATTTGGAGTAAAATTTCTTCAGATACCAACTTGAGCGAATGTGTCTAATTTAAGTACTAAATATATATATATATATATGTAAAATTGAATTGAGTTCGGTATAATTCTAAAATTAATGTGTAATTCCACAACTAATGAAATTATGTCAATATAATTTATTTCGGGTTGAATTGATTGTTAATCCAATCTAAAATCATTTTTGGTTAGTTGATTGTTTAAGCTATGCCTCAATGTTAAGGTTCTAAATCAAGGTCCACTGATAAGTGTCTAAAAGTACTATGTTTTCCCATTTTTTACATGGCAATTATTGCTTAACCTACACTCATTTGAATTACATTATGACCCTTCTTGCATTAATTACACTACTCTTATCCTTGATCCTTGTATTTAGTTTATTTAATGAAAAAGGTATTGTTTTAATGCATGTTTGGTGCTTGCACAGATTTTATACTCACTGCCCGGGCAGGTAATATCGTGCGGGTAATGAAGGAAAGGGAGGATGAGGCAGAATGAGTTTTCGAAGGCTTAGATCAAGCTAGTAAAGATGTCAGTTTCTACTGAAGAAAGCTGAACCAAGAAGATAGAGCCTTGCAAAACTGAACCAGTTGTCAGACTTCTACCGAGGCGGTAGTCAAGCCTTTGCCGAGGCAGTGCACATACCAACTCGCTGGAGGAGAAAATATGTAAAGTGGTAGTCGACTTGAAGAGCATAAAAAGCAAAATTTTTCTACATACTTTACATGACAATCGGAATACGAAAAGATGATGAAAGCATGAAAGAAATGTTAAAGATGGAATTTGGCCAAAAGTAGATGAATGCAATAAATTAAAGAGATTCACCTATTTAATGAAGATATGTCCAACTCCAACTTAACTTCCTATCCAAGAAGAACTTTGTCCTAAGACATCTCGTATATAAAGAAGGCTGTCCGCCAACTTCATCATCATCTAGAGTTCGAGAATAGGGTTTAGTCGTGTGATTTCTTGTTCAATGTGTTCTAAATTCTCTCATGGTTAGGATTGTATTGTTTAGTAGTTGAGAGAAAAAAATTGTATTTTGTTTAAGTTTTTGTTAATGCAATTTAGTTTAAGATTTTTTTATTCTTGGTATTTATTTTATTCTTGCAATTGAATCGGGAGACGATATTGTGAGGCATCTATTTTCTTAATATCGGAAGAGTTAAACTCACGAAACGGATAAGCATGGTTTTCATCTCAACGGTGAAAACTATCTCAGCTTAGGGATAAGTGCAAGTTTCAATGGCTAAAAGAAGCGTAAGATTGGTTGGTGTTCATCCTTGGTTCACACTGGGAGGTATTATTAAGGCCTGCTCATCAATAGTGTTTCAAATTAAGGATAAGGATGAGCCCTTGAAGAACGCTTTGCCGAACCTTGACATTATTTGCCGCCCAAGCAAGGGATTGCCGAGGTAATATATTGTCGCGGCAGAGACTTAGGTCGTTGTCGAGGCAGTTTGGTGTTCTTTGCATTCGAAAAACTGAGACAATCCAATTGGTTTTCACACTACGACACAATATAATTCGACTCATTCTCTCATCTTGATTACTCTACTTTTTAAATTTCTGGCTTATTTTATATCGTGTTCTTTAGATTACTCTAAAAACCCAATCATTCACTTGTGTTCTTTAATTTTATTTCTTTTTCAGTGCATGGCAATAATTTCAAAAGATAATACCAATCTTCGTGGAGACGGTACTCAATACTTATCACTTTATTACTTGAGACATGTACACTTGCACAATTGCGGGGCACTTTACACACGCAACATCCACAATTAAACTCATTTCTTCAAAATTGGCACAACTTCAATTAAGACGACCATCTTTTCGGCGTTGATTTTTCATTCAAACGTATCAAGATTCTTTCAAACCGTATGAGCACTACTGAAAACAAAGACACTGAATTAGGATTGGATTATGAGGGAGGTAGGCCGATTAACTTTAAACGGTTAAGGTCTTAAAATGTAAGTAAACTATTAAAAGGTTTAGATTTTTTTCTAAATTTTAAAATTAAAAAGTCTTAAAAAGTAATTAAATCAAAAAGATGAGATGTCTAGAAAATTTTGGAGGGCATTGGTTTAATTGCAATGGTTTCAAAACTATTAAGACTTAAAATGCGTCTCCTCTCAGGATGGACAAAAATCCTCTACCCCTTTTCAAGGTGTCGTTTCTATGCCCTAACACTAAAAATTAAATTTTAATCCCTATCCCGAAATTATAAATCCTAAATCTTACATCCTACCCCTAAAAAATATACCCAACCCCAAGTTCCTTAAACCCTAAACCTAATTTTTTTTAATGTGGGACAATGTCTTCAAGAACCACACAACCTTGATGTAGGACTAGTTTTCTTACTCCAATTTGTGTGTTCATTTTGGATCAAGTTGATCAAAGGAGAATCAGCTCAAGTTATTGCCATTTTCAACTAGAATGGCTCCCCCCGAAAGATGGTTTTGTGGAATAAGTCGATGGGGCTGCAAATGATGGTAAATAGGTTTGTGGGGGAATGTTAAGGTATAAAATGGGATTGTTTGAGCTATATTTTCAGGGCTTGATTCAGGGTGAAGGGGCAGATTTCACAAAAATTACGTCCACTAAAAGGTGTTGAAAGCCAATTGTCTAGATCGCCTATAACATTCAAGTTAGGTTAGGTGGTGTGTAAGTGTAAACCATGGAATACTTTGTCCGTAGAACATTTTGTGTGAAAATGAACGGCCTCAAGCGTCAAATTCCCAATTTCAATCTTCATCGTCTATCAAGCCGTCCCCATGTCTTTCGTCCTGTCAATCTAATTTGTTGCTCGGTTTTGGCTTCAGTTTCCAACATGGTGTTTTGGTGTTTCGGTCCTTTCCCTGCATCCTTGTTGGGTGATGTTGCTTCTAGTTTGAAAGTGCTCCTAGTTTCGAAGATGGGCGCCACATGTTTATATGGCTTTACTTTCTTTGTCTTGGTTTTTATGTTTCTTTGTTTATTGTTGGCCTTCCGGACTGTCTCTCTTTTGAGTTTCAAAGTTTTCCTGGGGCCATTGTGTTTTGCGTCTGTCGACCATTTTGTTTTTGCATGCTGGGCTTGGGTTTACCAGCGAAATGTGGTCCTTTGCATGGATACGCTGTTCTGCATGGTTTTGCTTGGAAACGTTTTGATGTTTGTTTGTGTTTATGGACCTTTGTGTCCTTTCTTTTAATGGATGACTTGGTTTATTTGGATAAAAGAAGATCGCCTATAACATTTGATTGGTGTTGAGTGCTTCATGTATGTCCCAAGAGCTCGGTATGGGATGGTTGATTATTTGTAGGGGTGGGAATTGGGTGGGGAATATTCAAAAATTGTGGGGATCTGAACCAATAGGATGAGGAGTAACTGAAACCTTCACCCATTAGACGGGGATGGGGAAGCTTTATCACCGAAGCTCAAATTGAGATAGGGACGAGAAATGCTACATCTGAACCGTGAGGATAACCTAACTGTAACCATATAAATAACTGTGGAGATCCCAAAATTTTTTTGCAAGGATCCCGATATTGTACAAAATTTTAAAAATATATAGTCATTTACATGTATATCTACCTATCTAATTATCAGTATTCTAGATATTTGTGTTTTTTGTTTAAACTTTATTAAGTTTGGGTGACATCTCTAATAATTTATCCTATTTTATTAACTAAGAGTATATAACATATTTATCCCCTATTTTTGCCATTCAAGTTACGCAAAACTCTTGTTCTACTTCAACCAATGTATAAATGTATTGAGTATATGACTTGTAAATTGAAATCAACCATATATTTTAGTTAGTAAAGTAATAAATTTTGTTTAACTTTTGGGATGAAGATTTTCCGAAACCCGTGAAAATTTAATGGGCGTGGGGACAAAAAAAATAACTGAAGCATGTAATGAGGATTATCTGAAATCGTACTAGCAAATGTTGGGAACGGAATGAAAAATACAAAATTGTCCCTGCACCGAAAAATTCCCACACTAATCATTTGGCTAAGTTAGGTGTGTGAAGGCATCAATTGATTAAAGCAAGGTGGTAGGTCTCACTTGTTTGATGATGTTTGATATCTGTTGTCTTTTGTTTGTTTCCAGATTTTGTAACCTTGAAACTAAACTATACTAATAATTTGGCCAATTGAATCTTTTTCATTGTTGGAATTGATCGGCCTAATCTTTGTTCATCGAAATTTTAGCCTTGGTGGAGATTTTGAAATATTGTGGTTCTTTTTGGAAAAAAAATTAATGTGTCATATCAACATTTTTAATGGCAGAGGCTGGCTGTAGTGCAATCCAATTAAAAATTTACTAATTGTAATGAAAGCTTTTCGATTTTAGTGACCAGGGTGAAGACACTTAAAAGTTTAGTGACTATCAGTGTAGTTTACCCTAAAATATTAAGAATATTTTTGTTTGAATGAAAAGCAACCCTTAAATTATCTTAATTTTTGCTTTGAGCTCATAAACTATTTTTAGTTATCCAAACTATTATTTTATTACTATTTTAAGTATATTTATTAATCTCATTAAAAAATTCTTGGTTAAATACATTGACATTCATGTCAAACAATTTAACTAAGATTTTGATTTAAAAATTTTAAAATAATTACAATTTAATTTAAAATAAAATTTAAAACTAGTAAAATAAATTTTTAGTTTCTCAAATAAACATGTTTATCTCCAAGAACATTTTTTTTAATCTTGTAATCATCTTCATTTGGAACAACACTTATAGTTCAAACCATTTTTGAAACCTAAATTCCTTTTCGCTTTTTTCAATAAGTTGTAATCGATTTGAGTATTTGACACTTAAATCGTAATTGTCACTAGCAATACTTAATTTTATTAGAGCAAATTTTTCTATTCTCTAAAACACGATTACACTGATGCATGATAGTTCTTATTTCTCAAATATGTTTACATGATATTGATTTGTTTCTCAATGTTAATATGTATCTGACTATAAACCGTATTTGCTTGCATAATAATTATTCATTATCAATACATTATTACACCAATGTAAAATGATTCTAGATTATTACACTGGTTGGTGAACTATCAAGATTAAATTTTTAGATCTGCCTCTTCTAACAACTATACACGAGATAGATGTATATAACTTGTTTTAGGCATTCACATTATACAATTTTTTAGTCTTTGATTTACTTGATTGTTTTAGTTAATCGAACCCAACAAGTTGCCATAATAAAGAATATGATGACACGAAATAATGGAGGACAAAGAAGGGGATTTAGGACATAAGATGGAGGGGAGAGAGAGCCAATAATCAGGAACAACAAAGAAAACCAGATGCTATTTGCTCGTGGTTTTCTTTTTGTGGGCAAGTGGGGTTGGGAATATGACATCAATGCCCTTACGAAATCACATGATGACAAGAAATAGTGGAGGACAAAGAAGGGGATTTAGGACATAAGATGGGCCAGTGGGGCTGGTTTTCCTTTAATAAGGATCCAAGCCAGCTGGTTTCTCCGGTTTGGAGGAATACAGGAGGCATATTTTGGCGTATGTTCAGTTCAAACACTGAGTTTGTAATTAAATATTTACAACCTTTTTAACTTATATAAGCTTATAGTAATTGGTACGTGTTTCCGCCATCTCTAATCCACGTTGCATCGGGATCGGCTGACAGGCTTATACTTCATGCAAATAAAAACAATACATGTAAATATGTGATCAAAGCTATACGTTCATGCTAATTACATCTATTGTACTATGATCATAACTATAGTATTAAGTGCTAACAAAAGTAGTTAAACGTTAAAAAGAGAATAACCACATAAAGTTAAAGAAACATGAATTTATCATGGTGGTTGATTATTTAATAAAGTTTGAGATTTCAAGTGAAGCCTCCATGATAGTTTATAAAATAAGTTTTATAAGTACTTAGAGTTTCCTAATGTTAAGTAGTCAACTTCTGGTTGGAGCATTTGTAGAAGAAAACTTCTTGGCCTGGGAATATGATATGAGATTGTACGCATTTGGTAAACTTGGATGTGTTGGGATTTGTAAAGTTAGTTCAATTTTGTTACATCCCCTGATCTCCGGACTAATATCATAAAAGAAAAAGCTGCGAGGGACCAAGAATGAATTCTCAAAATTCATATCATTGGTTATAAGATGATAGACAAAATATATACATGATATATAGAATATAGACTCAGTTTGGACCCCAACAGCTCAAGTACATGACTGTTCGCAAAGACTCTTCCGATTGTCTGGACTTGTGTTCCCTTCTGAGTCGCTTTGAGATTGCAGGTGAGGATTGAGAAGGGAGGGTCCTGGCCTGGGAAGCAGACCTGAGATGGTTCTTGGCATGCTGGACGGCTGACCTGACAGTATAGTTCCATCTGCAGATGCCTTGGTCTTTCAGTGCCTCCACAGCTCCAATACTAGCTGCCACCACCCATGCTCTGCTACTTGAACTCATCCTGGAATTAGTATTGAATCTTGAAATGGGATCAAGTTTGTTTGTTTGGTGTTTTTGATGGTGAGCTAGTGAAACGGGATTCTTATATTTATAGGATGGGGGATATGTATGGATAAGAAAAGCCAACATTTATGGGAAAGGTTGAAACGAAACCAGAGGCTATTTGCTCGTGGTTTTGGTTTGGTGGTGGGCGGAGAGGTTGGACGCACTTGGAACAATATGTCTAAAATGTCCTTGTAATATCACATGATGACAACAAAGTAAATGGGGTCAATGAATGTGTTCTATCGCAAGATGATTTAAAAATGGGATTTTGTTTAAAAGAGAGAGAGAAAAAAATGATGGTCTACAAGTTTGGAGGAAAACAAGAGGCATATTTTGATTAATGAAATGAGCACACTCTTTTCCTTTTTAACAATCTCTACTTATCAGGGAAGAATTATTTTTTGAACCCACAATTTAAAATAAATTGAGAATATCAGTCGAGAGTTTTAAATACATGTTCTAAAGATTATATGATAAAAATGAGCACACTTTTGACCACGAATAGAAATTTTTTATCTCTTTTTGGTATCCCTACTTATTCCCACGCTTAAAAATAAGTTTAAAGTTTATGGTTAGAGTTTAAAAAATTTAAGGTATGATGTATTTTTTTAAGGTATATGATGTATGATTTGAGATTTAAAATTTAAAATTAAGACTTAAAATTTAATTTTTTTTAAATTTCTAGTGTTGGGCCATATATATATATATAAACACCAAAAAGAGGGAGTAGATTTTTATCCTTTGCCTCACATAATGCTGAATTCCCAATTAAATACTCCTTCCCAATGTTTTTTTTTTTTACCTTATGAGTTAGTACTGGTACGTGTTTTCGCATCCTCTAATCCACGTTGCACCAGGATCTGCTGACAGACTCGAAATTCATGCAAATAATTCTTATATAATACTAACATTTTTGATGGCTCATCTCTCTGCATTCCTCTAAAGGTTATATGCTTTTGTGACTACAGATTTGCTATGTAGATGTAGATTAGTGTTGTTGATTTTGTTCTTTCGGATGCGGTGGCAGAATTTGGTGGTAGAGTTTGAAGGGGCCAACTTAAAATTTTAAAAATATAAGTTTAAATTAAAATTTTCAAAAATTTTGAAGAGATCAATTTACATTTTTTTCAAAAATTTTGGAGTTTAACTTAAATTTTTAAAAATTTGAGAGACTTATGAGAACTTTTAAAAATTTTGTGGGGCTAAATTAAATTTTTTAAAAATTCTAAAAGTAAATTATAATTTTTCAAATTTTGGAGGGGGCCGTGGCACCCACATGCCCTCATTATCTTCCGCCACTGTGGACCGGATGCTTATGTCAATTTGGAGTCCTTATATACGATTGCTTGTGTTTCTTTTTTCTGTTTTGGTCTTTGTATCTTTGTTGTTGTTGCGTACGTGTTGCTTGTGTGTTCATGTTCTGCTGCCTGTTGTGTTCGGACATTGTTTATGGAATTCATTTTTCCCATTATTTTTCTGTTTTTGTTTTTGTTAATTTATAAAATGCCAGCTTTCTTAATTCAAAAATATATACGATAAAAATCGTTTCTTTTAACTGTGTCAAAACATAAAGATTTGAACATAAACATAAGTAGATTTTTTTTGAATTGTCAAACATAAGTAGAATTTTGATTTCGAAAAGAATGAGCTGAATTGTAAATATTATTTCATGATATATTTTTATAATGACTAATTTAAATTAATTAAAAATAAATCAATTATTATAATATATATAATTAGTTCGCAATACAATAACATAAATTTTCAATTGAATGAGACATTTCCTAGAAGAAAATCAGTAACTTGAAGAGCTTACATCAATTAAAATAAGCTAATCATTAATAATTAAATATTTAACAAAATAGATCATGCGCATTTGACCGGTTGGTTAAGTTGTTTATTTTTGTTTTCACATTCCTTTAAATTATTGGTTCTAAGTCCGATAAGAGCATCCCTATTTTTCCCTTAACATTTTTCATTCCCTTCCTCTCTTAGTAGGATTATGATTAAAATTTGTCAAAAACGTTTAAACATAATAAAACATTATATTTTTTAATTGAAGTTTGAATTAGAATTTTTACATTATAAATTAAATAAATGTTTAAGTGATAAATAAGTGTCTAAACTGTGAATAAAATTCTCCGTTCCTACTTATACCCATGCTTAAATTAGGTTTTGGGTTTTAGGTTAGGGTTTAGGGAACTTAGGGAAGCTGTATTTTTTAGGGTATATAATGTAGGGTTTAGGATTTAAAATTTATGGTTAGAGCTTGAAATTTAAATTTGTAGTGTTTTTTAGTGTTGGGGCACAAAAAAAGAGGCAAAGAATTTTTATCCCTAAACTATACCTTTTTTTACAGATAGGTTCCTAAACTTTGTTTTAGACCAAATAGGTGTCTCATTGTTATTGTCCGTTAATTTTTACCGTTAACTTCTGTTATCTAACACGTGTCATCTTCTTAAATTTTTAAAATTGTATTTAATAATAAACAAATACTAATAAAACAAAATAACCCAAGGTTTTACAAAATAGCCTCAAATTTTTAAATTCCTACACTCCAAAACCAAATTCTGATTTGATATGATTTCGTCATTGATTGCAACGCCGCCACTTACGACCATTTATCTCACAATCTCGTTGTAAAAAATCGACTGACACCCTGCGAAATGCCGAAATCGTTGAATGATCCATTCGAATGATTCGCAACGAATGACGGTATAACGGACGATAAACGTGTGTAGATCATTCGGCGAGGGGATGACGCTTCATACCATCGTCGAAAACGTGATCAACAGGGTAATAATGGCCGGATTTGGAGAATTTAAGAATTTAGGGATTATTTGAAAATTTTAAGATATTTTAAAAATTATTATTTATGTTTTACAAAATAAAATTCAAAATATATTTAATACTATTCTATGCCATATTTTTATTGGCTAATAATTTTTTTAATGACTATTAATAGCAATGCACCTAAATAAAAATCTTAAAAATATTAAATACATATTTGACCGAAAAATGTTTTAGAGGCTTATTTATTAAAAAAAAGTATAGATTGAATACTTATTTACTGCTTAAACCTTAAACAAGTTAGGTTAAAATGAATATTTGTAATATATAATTCGGATTAGTGTTGCATACACGTGGTTATATTGCTGCTAGGATCAGATGCTGATCATATTACACGCAATCCGAGCGACAAACCTCGTTTAGCCCTTGGTTTTGACTTTCGAGTGCCTTTTTTCTGCCGGCTACTGTCGACAAGACATAATTAAACTTGATGTGGATCCCAAAGTAGCGTGATTTTAAAGAAATTGGTGATTTGACAACATTGGTTTTGGGCTATTACTCCGAGTAAAACAAAAAAGCAAGACCGAACGAATGGCATCTGAACCAAAAGATCGCAATCGCATACATGTGTTATGAGCGTACGCAATTACCATAATGAATGAATGATTGGACCAAATTAGTAATTGTCCATCCAACTGCGGATCCAAGGCGGCAAACAGTAGGAAGTAGCCCCTGGAATTTAGCCAATCAAGTGGCTGGTGCATCAGCATAGGCAATTTGAATCGTGTGGAGTATCATCAAACGTTAAATCAAACTCAGGTGAAAGCTTTGAATTTAAGATCAAGTGCTGATCAGTTGAAAATCTACATCCTTATTCAAAGCCCATAATAGATACAAGATTATATAGCAAAATGATTCCTCCATATAATATTTTGGGTAAAATATACGGTCACCGAACTTTTAAAAAATTTATTAGAGTTAATCAATTTTTATTCCGCTTTCATTTTGGCCCCTTCCATTAACTTTCGTTAAAAATGCTGATGTGGCATGTTATCTCCTTATTCAACCTCTTTATTTTTTCTCTATTTTTCTTATATTTTTTTCCTCTGCAACTAAAGCTTCTTTATTATGAATAAAAAAACGTTATTTCCACCAATTATGAAGCAAAATCAAGGCCTAACAAAATTAAAAACTTCCAAATAATCTGCTATATAATCTATTTATTTGATGATTTCGGGGATCTTGGTTTGGTTCTCTGTAACCCCCCTCGTCCCGGTCTGGTCTGATGACCGGTCCGAGTGGGCCACACGGGGAAAACCGAAGCGAAACCCGTTAAGGCTTCCCTTCGGTTAACGACCCAGAAAATTTCTTTTAACTTTAATCTTATCTACATGCATATTTAATTCCTATGTGAAGCACAACAGCGGAAGATACAAACAACGAAACATTCACCGACCAAACAAAGCATAAACAGTCCATTTTTCTTCATTACAGCAGGTCGTTTCGAAACGCCCATAGGGTGTTCCGAAACGCCTTGACTTAGTCAACGGCCAGGGTCAACCATAAGGTGACCGTTCCGAAACAGGGGAGACCCGTATCGGAACGACCTTGACGGTCAATATCTCGTGGTCAACGAGATTTGACCGTTTCGGAACTTCAGAGGCCCGTTTCGGAACGGCTTCATCTCGCCAATTTCTCAGAATTCCAGTAGCCAAAATGTTCCGAAACGACCCTCATCCGTTTCGAAACGGCAGGCCAAAAGCAAAGGGCCCGTTCCGGAACAGGGGGACCCGTTCCGAAACACCCCCTGTCTGCAGACTCGTCTGGGCTGTTTTAGGGCATAGAGGTGCCCCAAAACACCCCCAACACATATCACAACACCTCATTAAAACGACCCAAGGCTTAACAACATACTAGCATGCTTCAACATGGTTTAGACATGTCTAACTCTAAGGCAACATTCCCACAAACATGCATTCATTCAAAGATCAATCAAACGCATATATAAACTCCTAAAGCATAAGGCTAACATGCAAATAAGCAATTAGACATGAGTTAACATTCAACATGGCAACACAACCATGCAAAAGCAAGATACTAAGGAGTCTACACATGCTCCAAACAACCAACAACAATCCAACAAACCAAACATGTCCCATTGCTTAAGCTATTACAAGTCTAACATTTGAAATCCATACTTGGTGAACTCAAGTCCCAAAAACCACACTTGGAGGCCCTCCACTTGCCCGAGCAACCCACGAACTAAGGATCTGCAATGTTGAACAAAGAGAGCGTAAGCAAGGATGCTTAGTGAGGGTAAGCTCTAAAAACAAACCTCAACATTGCAGGGTCCGAGCACGATCTAGCCAAGGTAAAACACAAACATACCAAAGGTCCACAAGATATATATATATATATATGCATGAGCAAAAGACAATAATAAAGCCATGATCATAAGCTCAATCTCCATAACCCATGCAATCACAAATAAATATCTCAATAAGAACCATGAACCTCAACACATTGATATATATACATCAAACAACATTGGCACCTAGTTAATACCCGAATACGCGGATAGACACGTTGGAAACTCATATCCAACAACCACATTACCTCGGTGGAATTTCACTCATCACCGGCCTCGCGGAGGGGATTCCACTCATCCTCACGCCCCGTCGATGGGATTCCACTCATCACCGACTATATTTAAATACAATTCCGGGCGAACCCGTACTCCTCCTTGGTGACTCAACGCCACCAAGGCCACGCGCGACTTTAGACTCATGTGTACACACTAACATCCTAATGATCGATCATTTGTATCCAAGTTTACTAGTGCCAATATTTACTCACATCACATTACTCATTTCATTAACCTTGTGCTTAGCACATATTCACCAACAACCATCATCATGCATGTCTCAAGCATCATAAGCCCAATCTCATTTCACATGTATAAAGCAATGTACATAGACATTCATACCACAATATATACGAGACATACACAACCATAAAGTGAGTTCAACCAAAGGCTCTAGATCAAGCTAGGATTAGGCTACCACCCTAATCCTAACTCTAGGTGGGTCTACCAAGCCCAACCTAGTCCATATACCCGAACCAACCAATTTAAAACCGTTTAAAACAATTAACCACTCACCTAAGCTTCCAAGCTCCTAGCAAGCAATCACCTTCAACTTTCCGGGTTCGATCCCAAAGCCTCTTCCACGTTTCCTCTTGTTTCTAGTCAAACAAAACCCATACATTACTTCTCAATTCAATGCTAATTCAATCATCAATCTACTTTGCAAATCACAGCCCATTTCCACAATTTTCCATACCACATAACATTTCCAAAACCCCAATTTTCGGACTCCCACAACCAAGGACTGAAATACCCAATTCCAAGCACCCAAATGGCTTCCAAAACATCCCAAATCACCCTCCTAACATAGGTAGACCATCAGCCCTTCAATTCCAACACTAAACCTCTCAAAAACCCAATTTTTCATACCTTAAAATTTGCCCTAAAGACCCACTACGAAAATTCACCCAAAATCAACCAAATTAAGACATGTTGTAAGTTTCATCATGATTAAGCATAACCCCAAAACAATTTCTCAAAACAAATTGAAAAACCCCATCAAAACCCCAAATTTCCATATGAACCCTAATTCCCAAAACTCACTATTTTTGAAATTTAAAACAATGGTTGGATAGAGGATAAAGAGGAGGTTAGGAAAACGTAATTACCTTTGAAAAAGACCTCGAATTGAAGAAGGGGATGAATGGAATAGTAACTAGTATAGTTGGGAGAGTTTGAGCATGGGAGGGGGGGTTTTCACGTTAATTTTGGAAGAAATGGGGAAAGAGAAGACACTTTACAATAAAGTGGTCTTACTTTTAAAAGTTTTGGGTAAAATCACGATATAAGTCCCTCCCTCATTATTATGGTTCAAAAAGGTCATTATTTATAGTTGAATTGCCTTAATTAATTTTTTTATTTAACTCGAACTAAAACCCGGTTAACTCCTAAGCCTAAGACACGGGTGTTACAACTCTCCCCCACTTAAGGAAATTTCGTCCCCGAAATTACCTGGTGGAAACAGATACGGAAACTGCTCAACCATATCCGCTTTTCTCTCCCACGTGGCCTCTTCCACACCTCTATGCCTCCACAACACCTTGACCAACTCTATGGTCTTGCCACGCAACACCTTGCTATCAGAAGCAAGTATCTCTACGGGCTCTTCATTATAAGACAAATCCGGATTCAACTCTATTTCCTCAACGGGCATCACATGAGAAGGATCTGATCTATATCTCCTAAGCATAGATACATGAAAGACATCATGAATCTTCTCTAGCTCAGAAGGTAACCTCAACCGATAAGCTACAGGCCCAATCCGCTCAACTATCTCATACGGGCCAATGAACCTCGGACTCAACTTGCCCTTTCGGCCAAATCTCATTACCTTCTTCCACGGAGATACCTTCAGAAACACTTTCTCACCCACTGAGTACTCAACATCTTTCCTCTTCAAATCTGCATAAGACTTCTAACGATCCGAAGCCGTTTTCAAACGGTCACAAATCAACTTCACCTTTTCTGTGGTTCCCTTAAGCAAGTCCGGCATAGGTAGTAACCTCTGACCTGTCTCAGCCCAACAAATCGGAGTCCTACACCGTCTACCATACAAAGCCTCATAAGGTGCCATCTGAATACTAGACTGATAACTGTTGTTGTAAGCAAACTCAACCAACGGTAAGTGCTTCTCCCAAGAACCCTGAAAGTCGATCACACAACAACGAAGCATATCCTCTAGAATATGTATCACTCGTTCTGACTGTCCATCGGACTGCGGATGATAAGATGTGCTGAAATGCAGACGACTACCCAAAGCACTATGCAAACAACTCCAGAACCTCGAAGTAAATCTAGGATCCCTATCTGAAACCATAGACTTCGGAACTCCATGAAGTCTCACAATCTCACGAATGTACAAGTTTGCCAACTTGTCTAAGGAATCCGTAGTGTTCACTGCTAAGAAGTGAGCACACTTAGTGAACCTATCAACAATCACCCAAACTGAGTTCTTCTTCGAAGGAGACAAAGGCAACCCCGATACAAAATCTATGGTGATTCTGTCCCACTTCCATTCCGGAATCTTCAAAGGTTGTAGCAAACCTGAAGGAACCTGATGTTCTGCCTTCACTCTCTGACAAACCATACAACGGATTGAAAAACCCCATCAAAACCTCAAATTTCCATATGAACCCTAATTCCCAAAACTCACTATTTTTGAAATTTAAAACAATGGTTGGATAGAGGATAAAGAGGAGGTTAGGAAAACGTAATTACCTTTGAAAAAGACCTCGGATTGAAGAAGGGGATGAATGGAATAGTAACTAGTGTAGTTGGGAGAGTTTGAGCATGGGAGGGGGGGTTTTCACGTTAATTTTGGAAGAAATGGGGAAAGAGAAGACACTTTACAATAAAGTGGTCTTACTTTTAAAAGTTTTGGGTAAAATCACGATATAAGTCCCTCCCTCATTATTATGGTTCAAAAAGGTCATTATTTATAGTTGAATTGCCTTAATTAATTTTTTTATTTAACTCGAACTAAAACCCGGTTAACTCCTAATCCTAAGACACGGGTGTTACATTCTCTGTCCTATTTTGGGTCATTTGATAAGCACACACAATATGTTCGATAAAAGTCTTTTTTGGTTATTGCTTCTTCTTTTTATTGTTTCTTTTTAAAGGTTCATGCATGAGTTTCATAACAAATATTTTTTTAGATAGAATGAAATAACGAGAACAATTATGCAATTAGATACTAGGAGTCTTTGAATTCATGATAAAAAATGGAATTGCCCTCCTTCCATCTTAGGACCTAGATTTGCAATTTGTACTCTTTATTTATAAAACAAGTTACTTGTGTTATAAACCTTACAATTGTCACATGAATTGGCCAGTGAGCTCATTTAATCCTTGAAATTGGATACTTTTTGTCATCTACAATAACTGAATGCTTTAGCAACCACAATCTTGTCAAGATTAGGTTTTACAAACCTCTCAAATATGAACACAAAGCGACTTTAATTGCAGAGGAAAAATAGAGAAAAACAAAAAAAAGAGGTTGAAGAAGGAGATAACGTGCCACGTCAGCATTTTTAACTGAAGTTAATAGAAGGGACAAAAATGAAAGCGGACTAAAAGTTGAGTGGCCCCAATAAATTTTTTAAAAGTTCAGTGACCAAAATGAACATGCCCTAAAAGTTAGGTGACTATTATTGTACTTTACCCAAAAAAAGACCATTTCAAAAGAAGATTGCATATATAAATAAGTTGAGGCTCCTTGCGCTTCAAGAATTAGGTTAAGGCACTTGGCTCTGGAATGTGTGTACTGTGTGACGTGCAAGATCCAAGAAGTATTTAGGGAATGAAAGACCATAGTTCTCAAGGGATGATGGAAGGAGCCAAGGCTAATTACGAGAAGGACATCAGGCCGGGATCGGAACTCGGAAAGTCGTCATCTGAGTCGAATGGGTCACGGTCTCGAGGACGGCCAGCAGACAAGCCGTGAAACAAGATGGGTTAGATGATAAACAGAAGCTAAGGGAAGCTGAGAAGGCTGAAAATCTCATGCATCTCATTTGCTTCGGACCTTGTGTAAATTAGTTTTCTTTTCCCTCTTATATGTAGGTATATGTAAGGCTGTTACTTTCAAATATTTCTTCTTCTTCTTCTTCCTCTGTGTATGCGTTGAAATCATCGTACGAGCGTTACGAGCTAAAAGACTGTTAAAATTTTCTCTATGTAGCTGTTTAAATGAATCGAAATTTTCATTTTTCATAGTCCTTGTTCTGTTTAAGTTAATTGCCAGAGACCAAAAAGGCATTTACTTGTATTTCTTACAAAGGATACGTATCCAATGAATCCATTTCAATATAGCACTACGAGTATGGGATTACAGACGTTAAATCAAGTTCTGGGTACACGCCATGCTTGTAAATGGAGATTGCTTCTGTATCCAAAACTGAAGTTTAAACTTTCAGGGGCTTAAGTGTAAATTTACAATTGTATTAATTTGTAATTTCATAATTTCTAGAGGGACTAAAGTGAAGTTCTACCCTTTCTCCGCCCTGATTATTGCAATCCTAATTTTCAGCCACTAATTTTTTGGTTCAAAGATGTGGCTGAGGTAAACGAGTAGGACATGGTTTAAAGCAGTCCTGCAAAGACCAGAGAAATTTGGGTTTGCAATCAACTTTAAAGAGTACAAATATAGATCGTCCATGTAATGGTGGGGCGGGTTTTAGCTGATCCGCACCCGAC
Source organism: Hibiscus tridactylites (assembly GCA_958450335.1). Taxonomy (NCBI): domain Eukaryota; kingdom Viridiplantae; phylum Streptophyta; class Magnoliopsida; order Malvales; family Malvaceae; genus Hibiscus; species Hibiscus tridactylites. Next base: position 89,217,026 of record OY288281.1, read on the forward strand.
CCTAAAGTTAAAAGTCTATATCTAAACTAACTTGATCCGATATTTAAAGAAATTAATTTGATTCAAATTTTAAAATAAATTTATGTCTTTGTTGTCTTCGTCTTAACTCAATCAAAAACAATTCTAAAATAAGAAAATAACTGAAAAAAGATGAGCATTACAATAATTATTTTTAAATATTTTAAGAGAAATTTATATTATCATTTTAAATTGAGTCGAATTTTTTACTCTAAATCTAAATATAATTTTAATCTATTTTTTAAAAACCCAGCCATATAAAATCAGATCGAATAATTTGACCATATCTATCCATGTCTAATAGGCTTCGTCTCTGACCATGGTGTTTCAAATCCAAGTCCAAATGTAGACTGTAGATAATAGATGTTACATTATGATATATATTGAAAAAGTGGCTGAGTTGGTCTTGAGTCCACTTTCTCAAATAGATGGCGAGTTGGGCTTTCAATTCGAAGTAGGATTAGAGAACCAGTCCACGACATCCTTGCAAACAATGGTCTTGTGGTAGGGATGGCAAAAATATCTGGCCCCGACCTGACCCGAGATGTCCCGACCCGATCTGATCGAGTATTTTTTTTTTAAATTTTGGGGATCGAGGCGGAGCGGGGTAGGGCGTGAAAAACATGAAGGTCGGGGGGGGGGGCGGATTCGGGTATTTACTAGAAATTTCTCGTCCCGCCCCGGTACATTTTTATATATATTTTTATTATATTTATAAAAAAATTATTACTATATATAAATACTTTTACGAGTTTTAAGCTATTTTTTTGTTTGTGCATATCATAAAATTTTGTTAGATGTTGTTCAAGTTTTAATATATTCGATTCTAACGGTCAATGAATCAACTTTATTCTTTTAAATATGTAATTTAACATGTGGATAGTTTAAAATTGGTTTTATTTTATTTTTTATATAAGTTTGAAGTCCCTTGAAATCATAATTTGTGATTGTGGTGAAAGATTGTTCGAATCTAACATTTATCATCGACGAAGATTAAAATTTTTCGGGGCGGGTCGAGACAAGGTCAAGTTTAGAGGTTATTGTATCGGGGCGGGACAGAGCGGGTAAATTAATATTTTAATTCGGGGCGAGGCGGAGTCAGGTTTAATAACTTATAAATTGGGCGGGTTCAGGGCGGCCAAAAACCCGCCCCGCCCCGTTGCCATCCCTATTGTGGCCAATGCAAGTTTTGATATCAAATCGTTGGATCGTGACATCAATTTATTCATAGATGATTTTCGTGACGTGAAAGAGCCACGATTTCTATTTAGGGCGTAAATAAATCGAACATAAAAAAATTATTCATACTCGTTTATGTAGCTTAAAAAATAAACGTTATACAAACGATTCACGAACAATTCGTCGAACACTCTGTTCATTTACACCCTTAGTTTAAGTCGTGAATGCTCATCCTTCAAGATCCGAGTTTAAGTCGTATGAACAGTTTGCTTGTAGTTAAATATTCGAATCAAAGAGAAAAAAAAAACTACCTAGCTCACTCATGTAGAGTGATTCAGGTACCCATCACCCAAAAATACATCTAGAAACTTGATTCTTACAATGTAAATAAAAAAAGGTTTGGGTTGACCAAATTTTAAGCCACACACAATATTATATACACACACAATACCTGCATGATCGTTATCGTACAACATATTCGTTCTGTCTCCACGCCTACACCAACTGGTACCAACTTTAACTAACGTAATTTTATCAAACCCTAAAATCCCATACACCAGATGTGAACTCTTAACAATGCTCCGATTGTAAAAAAGCTACATCCATATTCAAAGTTTGTTGGAATTTTTGTACATCTTCCAACAAGATTTGTCTGTAATCTGTATAAGTTATAACTACTATACATACTTTAATTACTAAAATACTATTTATTTTGGTCAACTTTTGGAAGATGTGGCGATTGTAGTAGCCACAAGCAAACCATATATTTGCGACAAGTAATCACCCTTTCCATGTGTCAAATACTTTAGCATCGACTAAATTATTTTATTAATCATTGTTCAAATGCGACCAACCAATGCAAATGAGGATCCAAATCTAGGTTTATTTTATTGGTCAACCGATCATATAATGAAAGCACGCATGTGTCATCATGGTAAACGTTTCTTAAGCTTATTTGTTAATTTTTTTTATTTATCTAGAAGGCGAGATGTTTCTATACGTGTAACAGGGAGACATAAGTTTAATTAATTATGGTTTAAGATTTTGTGCGGAATTTTTTTTTATTCTGATCGTAATTATACGAATATAAAAATATTTGATCGATTCGTGTTGATGTTAGATAGGGGTGGATGGAGTTATGCGCCTCATTGTCAATGGCTTTGAATTGAGTGTCCTAATTTCAGTGTTTGGCCTTAAAGCTTTAGCTATGCCTCCCCTCTTGTTTTAGAGTAACAAAATGTCAAAAAGAAGAACGACCACATAAAGCTCCAACAAAAGAAAGGCAATTATCAGAGGATGGTTGACTCTACGTGTCCAAAATATAGTGGTTTGTTTCAAAACAGGAAAGTTGTCATGTGTTTAGTGTTGAAGAACATCTCTTGTTAAACCGGGTTGTCTTGTGCTAGTCTTTAAGTTTTCCGTAAATAGGTTCTAGTTGTTGGACCAATAAAAAAGAACAATTTTGAATTTACTTCCATTTCAATATTCGATGCTATAGAAAGTGCAGAATTGGCTCAAATTTCCTACAATATAATTTCTCTTGTGGACCTGTGGTGTATCGGTATTTACACCTGAAAAATTCGATCCAAATTTGATTATTCAAATTCATTATTAGATAAAGATTTGAGATCTTATATAGATTGGAATAGGATTGTCTAAAATTCAAAATAAATTAGATTGAACCGAAAATAATTAATTTTTTAATCTAAAGTCGATCTGAACCAGATGACGATATGACTTTAACTTGATGAATGAGTTGCAATAAACGAATACTTTGATTTTTTTCTTCTTCTTATTTTTTATTTTTAGCAATGTGATAAAGAGTAAAAATAATGTATGTTTTATTTCTCTTCATGTATTATACTACTAGTTATCCAAAATCTTTGATAATAATTAATGGTACAATATTATCTTTTCTCTTTTAAAAGGCCATCTTCATATTTGATCCGACAGAAGACGCATTTTTACAAGAATATTTATAAAAAAAATCTCCATATACTCTGTTGAACTCATATCCAACTGAATTTGAAGATAAAAAAAATAACCTAACTAATATGATATTGACCCAACCTGAAATGCTAACTAATATGATATTTACATAATTTGAAACTCAATCAATCCAATATTAACATGACCCAAAATTAAACTCTATCCGACTTACCATAGACCTAAAATAAATCTGAACAAAATCTTCTTTGGTCTTAATCGAATTTAATTTAGACTTGAAATAACCCGACCTGAACAACTCAGTTGCCACCTATAGTTGTATTCTTGGTTACGACATTAATGTGAATATTTTTAGGGGGTTTGTTCATTGCATTAACATGAAAAAAGGTAATGAATTTATACTTGATGTATATATTGTCATAATTATTCTATATTATGTATTATTTTTTTGTCCAATTCAATTATGTATTGCAAATCAAATTGATTACTTTTAAGTAGTTTTAATGAGATATCAATGCACATTTCCTTTGGACCAAACCGATCTTCATCAACTTTGAGAAGATGTGATCAAAGAGCCTAGTTGTCATTCATCTATATTATTGCTTCTGGGTTTAGGGTAAATTAGTCAATACAAAATGGTGGCATGACATTGTCAAAATGTTTAGATGAGGAAACCGTATATACCTCATATAACAAATCACACATAAGAAATATATACATATATCAACAAATAATATATTAATTGGTTGAAATTAAAATATCAAAGGACCAACCTTTTAGCATTAATTTCCTTTTTGTACTCATTTGCAATTACTATGAAATAAATAATAACCTTTTTTTCAAATCACCATTTATTTCCATCTTAATCAAAAACTATATGTCACCATTAGCAAGGGTTGACACCATTGTTACGTTATAATAAAGAGGAGATCAATTCGAGTTTGCTTAAATACACATGGTTAAGTGTAAATTTTTATAATTCATGATTTATTATATGGATTATTATCCTATACATTGTCGGTGGAAGCTAAAAGTTTTCACAAGTGCCTTATTTTTTGTGTTTAGGGGCTTAGTTTAGGGTGTATTGATTTAGAATTTACAGATAGTGGTTAAAACTTACGGTTTAGGGTTAGAATTTAGAGGTTATGGTTTAGTTTTTAGGGTAATATAATGAGGGTTTAGGTTTTAATCTATAAACTTAAATTATAACCCTAAATTATACATTTCAATAACTATCTCTAAATTCAATAACTAAGACACTTGTGAAAACTTTTAGTTTCCGCTGCCAGTGTATAAATAATTACCCTTATTATATACAAAACAAACAATAAATTGCTACAATAATTACAAAGCAACACCTAAAAAATTAACCTTTATTATTAAATCTTCTATACACCAACTTGATCCCCCAATCTATACAGAAATGTTTTTTTTGACAAATTCTAAATTTAATCTTAATCTTACTTAGAGGGGAGGGAATGAGACTTTAGAGGAAGGAAGGAGAGTGCTCTTATGGGTCTCGAGCCTATAACCTACAAAAATATAAGAAACAAAGATGAACAACTTAACCAACCGACCAAATATATTTGCTCTACACAAAATGTCAACAACATCAATCCTATTGAAAGTAGCATTGTTCAATGTAATTTGCCCCTATTCTTTTATCAACTCAAGTAACTGTTCTTTGGTTCACTTTGATTGCTAAATTGCCTATTGTTTCTTTCTCTCCATATCCAATACGCATGGAAATTTCAGACTAATCGCAATATAACAATAATAAGACCCCATCTGATCTTAGAAAAAAGCCATCCTTGTTCCTGGTTAACTGGACTCCATATTAATTTCATGCACATTATTTTAAAAAATTGAAATAAAATACATAACAAACCCTTTATGAAATACATAAAACTTTGAATACTTATTATTAATATTATTATTTGTTTTGGGAAAAGAACATTGGAAACATATTACATGTCCGTAAATGAATGGATAATTAATTAAAAAGAGACATGTATGTAAACGTATGATACGTAGGGAGTAAGGTATATGTGTCAGAAGGCCGGCGCCAAATCCTATTGACTTCAATCCTTCTTGTTTCCAACTCTCTCTTTATATAAATGGAGCTCTTTCTTCCTTTACAATCGGCGACTCACACTTCTCCATTGTTTCTGCTTCATATTGACTTTGGAACTTTGGAAACTTTGTTATAATCCAATGGGAAGAACACCTTGCTGTGACAAAAATGGCCTCAAGAAAGGTCCCTGGACTCCCGAGGAAGACCTTAAACTCACCAACTATATTCAGATTCATGGAGCTGGAAACTGGCGAACTCTCCCCAAGAATGCTGGTATGAAACTGTGTTTCTCAAGTGTCTGCAGTCTGCACACACAACACATGTTGCTTGGTTGTGTTTTTAATTAATTGTTGTTTGTTTGAACTGTTTAGGGCTCCAAAGATGTGGGAAGAGTTGTCGTCTCAGATGGACAAACTACCTTAGACCTGATATCAAGAGAGGGAGATTTTCGTTCGAGGAAGAAGAAACCATAATCCAACTGCACAGTATTCTGGGGAACAAGTAGGTTTCAGTTTTCACTGTTTGGTAATCGTTTTCATATAATAACATGTAGGTTTTCGTTTGGTAATGTTTTCATATAATAATATCAGGTGGTCGGCTATTGCCGGTCGTTTGCCGGGAAGGACCGACAACGAAATCAAGAATTACTGGAACACTCATATCAGGAAAAGGCTTCTGAGAAATGGAATCGATCCGGTGACACATGCTCCGCGGCTTGATTTTCTTGAACTTTCTTCCATTCTCGGCTCGACTTTGTGCAGCCAATCTGTTCACAATGTGTCGAACTTGTTAGGTGCACAGGCCGCTCTCCTAAATCCTCAGCTGCTAATCCTAGCCAACACGCTCATGTCTTTAAAGCAAGAAAACCCGGAACTGGTGCTGCAATATCTCAACCAAAACCAGCTCTGCAACTCTCAGGCTCCAATCCAAGATACTTCAGCTTGCACCACATCTGTTGTGCCTAGTACTTCGATGATAAACCAAACAGAACTCGTGCAAGCCACCGGAGAAGTGTTTACTTCCAACATGACAAACTTCAGCTACCCGAACCCGAATTCCCAAGATAATTTGACATATTCTACTTCAACTAATCCATTTGTCGGGCAACCAAACTCAGCAGTCCCCATTCTGTCAGAAAATTCGAACTTGCAATCACTGCAGGATGGCAACCAGAATTGTAACTTTGATTCTGTGCGGTCGACGCCGATATCAAGTCCGACACCGTTGCATTCATCACCTACGTACGTGAACAGCTGCAGTACTAACGAGGAGATTGAAAGCTTCAGCAGCTTGTTTAAATTTGAAATTCCTGAAGGTTTGGATATCAATGATTTCATGTAAATATTATACATAATATATAGTAGCTTAAGATTTTGGATTTGTAAACTAAATGTATCATCATTGTTTATGGTTTTCGATTTCTTTTTCCAGGACATTGTTTAGTGGCTTTTGGTTTTTTTTTTTTTATATATATTTGAACACACTTGTTCTTGAACTCAGACCATTCTTATACAATAATATTAGTGATTTTTTTTTACTGTCCATCTCTAATTCCATATACACGTTTTTTTTCATAAAATAAAATATGAAATCTTATTAAAATCTCGCATGAGATGACAGAAACGTTGAAGGCTGTGGCAAGTGGCAACTCGTAAAGATAAGCGAGTATCTAATGCTTGGATTAGGTGCAACAGACTAATCTCAACGAAAATTAACTACTACAAAGAAGAGGATTAACGAAAGTGATGACATTTATTTTGATTTTCTTCTAATTATTATAATACAAGCAAGCCTGAGAAAATGGGTTTAATACAAAGAAAAAGGGTCAAAAGTAAATTCAAATCCATGATCTTTGTTAATATCTTTTGTGTTTAGTTCACGAAATCTATAGCTTTATTATTTTAGTGACATTAATAGTTTAACACTCACTTGTACAGGATTCGAACTTTGTCCTTTTTTCTAAAGAATAAAAATTTCATGTCCATTTTTTATGTTCATTTCCACGCTCAATACTAAGAAATTATATTTTAAGTCTTAGTCTTAAATTATAAATTATAAACCTTAAAGATAAAAAATACACTTTATCTCTAATTTCTTAAACCCTAATTTTATATCTTAAAATTTAGCTATAAACCCTAAATTATTATTTTTAATTTTGGGACAAGAAAATAGGCACCAAAAGAGCAGATTTTTTTATTGTTTTTCAACTATTAATAAGTTATTGTTAATAATATAAAAATAAAATCTCCTAAAGAAAAAATAGGAATCAAACTCATAATGATTCAATTAACTTATATTATAATATGATAAGATTAACATTTTATTGTGTTAGAAATTCATGATAAAACACGCATATAGCTCACCAAACCGAATATATACCATAATCTTTATTTAAAAATGTCAACTTTTTGGGGGGAAATGTCAACTTTTACAAGCTGCAGATGATGGACGGATTACGTATTCTATTAATCTTGTAATATGATCACTTTTTGAAGTAGATAATTATGGAAATTTTACTGTTAAACTCATAATAATGCCAACGCAATCACATTCTAGAAGTATATATAATATATCCATGATAATTGACAAATTTCCTTTCAATTTAATTAATTAATTAATTATGATTTTTCTATCACATTATGTTTGGCATCTTCATCTTTAAGCGATGACAATTAATTCCGTCTCTTTCTCCTGCACCGAAACTTTATTACACTTTGATTTCATATCAAGGTAGAAAAAGTGCTGTCTTGTCTTTTGCATGTAGGCACACAAATGAAAATAATGTTCCAATGAATAATTCATGAACAGTTTAATCTCTGTAAAAGAAAATGATGTTTATTCTAAGAAATTTAGATAAGGTGTATGAAATTTATCAAATGGCTGCGAGAAAATATTAACAAATATTACTTTATAATTCATGAATTACCTAAAAACTGAGTTACCATTTAGATAGTTCACCCAAAACTATATTAACATCAAACTGAAATTGAGTTTGGTCGACTGAGAATGACACTGAAAACCTAAAGATCTGTCTGTTATTGTTCAACTTCCATCATATTCATGGGTGCAGTCCATAAGAATTAAAGGCAGAAATGGATCTCTCACCCTATATAGTTTGAATTGTAATGCCTATTGAAATTAATTTCATTAAGGAAAAACTAAAATTATTATCGCCCATATATAGTGACAGAATTCAATGTTATTTTTTTTTGCTCGGCAACATGTATAATTTATTAGAAAGGAGACCATACATAGCCAACACGACCATAAGCCTCGTTAAAATCCTCTCTAGAACCTATAGAGGAAAAGAGTACTCATGGTAGTGTGAAATAAGCGAACATACACCTATAGGACCAAACAAGACTTGATCCAAATGGATCCGAATCAAAAGACTCATCCGAAACGCTGAAACCACACAGGACGATCCACACCACTTTTAGCAAGGGCATCCGCTAGCCTATTCGCCTCACGATAAACATGATAAAAACACACATCACTCATCGCTGCACACGCCTCATCAATCCTCCGCAACCAATGCCAAAATTTCCACGGCCGATTCAATGTTATTTATTAAGAGAGATATTTTAAAATATTTAAATGTAAAAGGGACCAATTATATAAATTATATGTTTTTAAAAGACTAAAATATATATTTATCATTATCCAACTTAAAATTGAGGGCGACCCCTGTCGGTCCCTATTATGTACCGCCCCTGCGCATATGTCAAGATTTTGAGGTTTCACCCTCTTTTTTATTTTTATTTTTTATTCTTAGGGTCAATAATAATAATTGACTTGTGATTTTTTAGGTTTCATTTGGGAGAATATATTTTATTACAATAATTTCATAAAAGGTACTCTTTATAATTTTAGATGAACTTTGTTGTACAAATAAGATTTGGACATTTCACCCTACTAATTGACAAACATATCAGAACAAATCAATTTGTTTTGAAAAATAATTGTAAAATGTCTTCAATTTCATTCCACCTTAAACCCTTTTGTATTATAATTAGTTAATCACCAACAGACTTTAATTACCTAGGCCTAAAAAGTATGGGTCTCCACAGTTAAATAGAACCATGGCCCTAAATAGCATGGCTACCTCTTCCGACTTCTCCACGATAGACTTGTTATTCGGCTGGTTTCATGTACGATGGACGAGGTATATCAGGTTCAAAAAATTTGAATGTTTTGAGGTGATTTTATGGCTAGAAATCTAATCTAATGAATTGAACGAAAATATCAATACGGGATTTATGATGAAATTTAGAGTTCATCAGCCATTGTATATAACAACGATCGACACTATAGCACATGACCTAATTGTTAATTGAGCACTTAACAATAACTCTTTGAAATTTATTATTCTTAACCAATAAAGTATTCTAAATAAAAAATCGTCTCATGTTTAACAAATTGATGACATGTTTATCTTAATTAATTAAGAGGTTCATTCATTTGTATATTTTTTTTTGTTTAACTATCAGTATTTAATCTGGATGATTAATCTGAATCAAATTCTGCAGAAGTTCATTATCAAGGCGACCTTCTCAATTTATTTATTTTTATTCACTATGCTAAGACTTGATTCTCTAGATTTGCTTAAGAAATTCAGTATTTTATTTTATTAGACCAACAGATTATTAGTATTTATTCATAATTTTTATTTTAAAACAGAATTACGTATTTACAATCTTATTCGCCCTAAAGCTAAACACCGTACGTACCGTCGAGTAAACCGGCAATGGTGAGAAATGCTTGGGCCCAGGCCCCAGCCGCCTGATTATGAGAAACCATGATTACAGCTTTTCATATTCCCCGTTAGCTCATTTACCAAAGCTTTTCAGGGCCCCACACACACACATATGCGTATCCGGAAAATCGTGTAAATTCAAATGATATGCAGAGTCGTCTGTGATAATTTTTAAGATATCTAGAGAAAACTAAAAAATGATTCAAGTAGAGTAAAAGCAAAAGCATATAAAATCAAAATTTAGGGAAATTGTAAAAATAGTACTTCATCTATTTCTGTGTTCATGTTTTAGTACCTTAACTTTTGTTATTGACAAAATAATACCTTATTTTAAGTTTCGTTTTCAAAATGTACCTTGATCGTTTAATCTTAACAGAAAAGATGACATGGAATTTATTACTATTAACTTTTTAAATTTCCACGTTATTTTCTCTTTTATAATCAGCATACCACATCTTGTTTTTTTTAAGATGTCATCTTTTGGTTGGAGAAATAAAAACATTAAAAAAATAAGATGTGGTATCCTGATCAAGAGAGAGAAAATGACGTGAAAATTAATAAAAAATGTTTTCATGTCATCTTTTCCGCTAAGATTAAACGGAAAATGTATAATTTTAGAAATGAAACATAATGTTAGGTATCATTTTGTAAAAAAAATGGGTACTAAAACAAAAACACAGGAATATGTGAGGTATATTTTTGTAATTTCAGCTAAATTTTATTGTTTCGAATAACTAATTTAATATTTTATTGACAAATCATTATTTTTGTTGTTTAGTTTAGGAAACAACTTAAATACAACTAAAATAATAAAGAGAAATTACTAATTTATACGATTATCATTTAAAAGATTACTAAAATTATAATAGTAAAAGATAAAACTTTGAACGGGCATTTATATTGTTCTCTTATCCGAGAGACGACATTAGAAGCCTCGATAGTAACTATGGGCTAGTCACACTCATGTTAGGAGTGTTTGTTGACACTTAAAAAATTTATAAAAATATATATATTTATATAATATTTATATATAAAAAATTAAAAAAATATATAATTAATACTCTCTTATAAATAATTTAACACCCATTTATAAATAATTAAACTTTTTGAAAATATCGTAACAATCAAGTGCATACACAATTTACCTGGTAAATAAAAAAAAAAACAAAGGTGGTTTTTAAAAGAAAAAGCAATGGGAAACGAGATCTGGTAGCAGGTTTTTCGATTATAAAGGCAACTTTTTCGTTGGAATTATTTTTATGATTGATTGATTATACCTGGATGTTTGTCTTTGTCTTTGGATTAGTATATGTATATATTTTCCATCTTTTTTGAATGCCGTGTCTGAATCGCTTTTTTTCTTTTTTAAATTTGGAGCTGTCAGTCATTTGTAAAAATAATAAAGGTGGAAGAATTAACTTTTTTTTAGTTGCTATTATGGTTTTCAACTCAATCTTTTGCGTACACAATGGTTCGAATTCAAAATATTATTTAAGCGATACAAAATTACTTACTACTTGGTCAAACTCATGTTGGTAAAAATGTCAAAGATTAACTTTGATATGTAGTTATTAATAGGGATGAGACTTGAATTGGACTTTATAAAGTTCAAGTCTAATCCAATTAATAATTGGACCTCAAAGAAATCCAAGACCAAATTTAAGTCCGATTACATAAATTCAAGTCCGATCTAATAAAAATATCTAAAATCTAAATCTAAATCCATTTATTTTTTATTTTTTAATATAACAACTCGAACAAATATCTTTAGATAAATAAATAATTTTTATCAAACAAATATATTTAAACTAATAACACAAATAAATCTCAACAAATATTACAATCCAATATAAAAAAATAAAGTAACAGCTCAAACTTCAACTAAAAAAACTCAAACAACAAATAAATTATCTTTACATAAACTACTATTGTCTTAGTAATCTACTCAGATAACTACTTTACAAATCACAATTATAAAATAGCTATTAATATTAGAATTCAAGATGAAACAAATTAAAAATATAATTAAAATGATCAATCATCAACATTTGATATAGAGAAAAAAAATTCTAACCATCAAACATCCATTGTTGGCCAGTACACCTCATGACGCAGCGGAAAAATTATCCGTGATCACCACTAGAGATTCAATAACGATTTCACGATGTCGATTATTAAGTCATAACGTCATAACGATAACGCTCCGACTTTTACAATTTCTATAATTCTAATTCAACTTATATTAAGATTTAATATATATATATATATAGATGATGATGATTAATTTATTAGTACGCAATGGGAAAGCGCATATGTTTCTCTCTCTCTCTCTCTTGATAGGATGGTTACCGACTATCATCGTTTCCATTGACAAATCGTCGGACCCATTTTTAGTTGCTCTTTACCACTAGTTACATGAAGGAGAGGACTGAGGAGGCTATATTTTCAACGATTTGAACCCTATATCATTTGAAATGTTAATAAAAGACTTAATCATGTTTATGTATATAATACTTTTAACCCAATTAAATTTATCATATTCTATTAATATTTAATAACCTATCTATTTAATTTTGATTTACTTGAATCTTAGTTTAACAAACTATTAGAGTGGGGTTTTAGGAAAAATCAAGCTAATGTCTAAAGTAAAGTGGATGTTTAGTAAACAACTCAAGTGGGTGTTTAGGTAAAAAAAAAATTGTGCGTCCGGAGACAAAAGTCTCTCCCACGTAATACATGGCTGAACTGAATCTCTCATCTCGAAAGTTACGGTAACCAAAAAATTTAATATAATTAAAGTCAATCATACCACTTATTGAACAGAAATTACTTGTCCGTTTTTAGAGCTCTATTTATGTTTTTACACTAAATATTAGTTTTAGGTTAACAATTATGATTTGTGGTTAGGATATAGAGAATTTAAGGTAAGATGTATTTGTAAGGTGTAGGGTTCAAGATTTAGAATTTAAGGTTAAGGCTTAAAATTTATTTTTTTAGTGTTACGGCATAAAAAAATAGATACCGAAAAGTGACGTATTATTTTTATACCCTATTATTGACTTGTTGGCAAGTAGTACCTCGTGGTAGGTATTATATTCTCTATCAGCCTTCCATTGTAGTCCAGATACATAAAGATAAATAATAAAGAGTTGGAAGACATTTTAGAACATACTATCTAAAGATAAATAATGAGATGCTAGATTTTTTTAAATTTAAAATTTAAATCCAAACACTATAAACAAGATAATTTAAATTGAATAAAGCATACAACATTCGAAGGTAACATCCAGATGATTAAAACAAGTATTAGTTTGTCATTGACATAAAAGTTTTGTGAAACTAGGTGATAATTATGATATTTTCATGAAAATATAACCATACCCAAATACAAACTACAAATAGAAATTATATATATTTTTTTCTTTTGAGAATTATTGATAATATTAGACAATAACGTCAAATATGAGAAAAAAACAGTAGCTACTAGTACTAGTAAGTAAGAAATGAAAGGATGAGGGTGAGAGAGTGGGGGTAGTTGGTTTCATATCGTGTGCTACGCCAAAAGAAATAGAGAATGAAAAGGAAAAGGAAAAGAACATCACCAGCTGCCAAATTCACAAACTGCACATATTTTTAATAATTAATAAACGGATCGAATATATTTTTTAAAATGAAATATTTTAAAAAAATATTTTTAATATAATTACATGGTATCTCGTGGGATAACTACATTTTTTTTATTGGATAACTATTTTTTTACTGAATCACTCAATGTATTTAAAATCAAATTAAATTTGAACCGACATAAAACTTATTAATATCATATACAAGCTAACCACGAGGCTTACTTGAGGTGATTTAGGATTTTTCTAATCTTAATTATTAGTTAAAGATTTAATTCTCGTATAAGATATAAAACAATTTTAAAATTTGTGGTCAACATTTATTCTTATATGGGCTAACATAACGCGAAAAATATATAAGTATTGACTCGACTGATAAACACATATAAGGGTGACAGACGGGTACGATTTCGTGGATTCCGCATCCACTCGCCCTGCTCATGTCCGCCCTGCATCCTCCCGCTCCGCATCCTCCATGTCATATAAAGTTAGACCATTATGAATTTAGATGTAATTTCACAAATTATTTTATAAATCCTGAAATTTTATAGGATATTCCTTGTAATTTATGTTTATGATTGTTCTTGAATTTATTTTTTATGTGTATGGTTGCTGGCGGGTACAAGCGGATACGAGATAAGTAATGTGTATTTAATTGGGTGGTGGGTGTGAGGATAGATTTGAGAATATACCCGTGTAAGCGGGTGTGAATTTAAAAATTATACCCGCCGTGAGTGGTGGGTAGGTAATATAAATATAAAATTATACCCACCCGTTTACCATCCCTAAACACATGTAAATAATTATAAAATCATAATCCCAGATTGGAGGGAGAGAGAGAAAATAGGGCCAATCCCATTTCATTTCTTCACGGCACTCTTTATCACTCATTTTCTCTTCGTTTTCTATAGCCTGCATGCGGCTGCTTGTTTTGAAATTTTAGGTCTGAACAGGGCACAGAGCACCACTTCCTTTTTAGTTATCTTTTGAATCTCTTTCCCTTTTCTTTCTCCTATGTAAAAAGGGAACCATTATTATTGAAGCCATTCAAAGTCGTCTCCTTTGCTTTGCTTTTGCCTTCCCCATCTTCTCTTTCCTTTGAAAACCACCATTTATACAAAGAAATCGGATAAAGGAACCATGGTTTCTGTTTCCCTCATTTCCACGTTTTCACTACTTTTATCTTTCTCTATCTTCCATCATTCCCTCGCCGGTTTCCTAGCTCAACCAGTTCCCGGAGGCGACTTGTCCCCGAACACGGTCCCCGCACTCCCTGCTCAAACCCAAGCTCAAATTTGCCGGCTTGACTTGTCGGCCGAGCTATTCGGCGGTGTCAACGACGCTTGTGGCCACAACCTAGACAGGAGCCGCTGCTGTCCCGTTTTAGCAGCGTGGCTCTTCGCAGCTCACGCCAGGTACGCTTTGCAGGTCTCGGCTCCTGCTCCGGCGGAATCTGAGCTGCCAGACCAGCCCATGAGGCCGGACGATTCGCAGAAGTGTGTGAATTCGTTACAAAGTGCATTGTTAAGCAAGCGCGTGAGGATTCCTCAACCGAACGCGAGTTGCGATGCGATTCTGTGTTTTTGCGGGATAAGGCTACACCAGATTAGTTCCTTGAGCTGCCCGGCTGCGTTTAACGTTTCCGGACACCGAAACGCGACACCCACCGCTGCCGTGAAGAATTTGGAGAAGAATTGTAGGAACTCTTCTTACGCTGGGTGTACAAAATGCCTCGGTGCTCTTCAGAAGGTAAGCCGCCATTAATGAAAGTTGTTTCCTTTTCTTGGGTCCATACATTGGCTGCGTAGTTAATGAACTCCGACATTCCATTCATGCGAATACATTAATTCTAGGAATATTGTCTTAAAACTCCTCCTGTTTCATGAGTTTGCATTTAATAAGTAACTTCGATACAAGGTTTACTTCAAAGATTTGTGCTTTGCGATGAACTTTTCACAACCCAAAACCAAAACTTCAAAGTTCAGTACTTTAGAGGCGATGGGGTTTTCATGGCAGAAAAGGTTCTACTTTTTGCCATTTTATGTTAGGGGCCAATGCCATTCTGGTAGACCCATGAAAGTGACATTGCCATGTGCATGAATGAGGCCATTATCCCTTTACATTGCAAACAATTCGACATTCGGCCAAGATTCATTTCCCCATCACCTTTCCCTTTTCGTGCACCAACTTAGCCTCGTTTTCAGTTCAACCGAATCTCTAAAACACCGTTGTTGTTTCGATGTTTTGCAATTTACAGCTCAAAGGTGGATACAACAAGAACGGAACGCAAGACCGGAGCACGACCGAGAGAGCCAACAAGATGTTCAACCGAGACTGCCAGCTGATGGGCCTGACTTGGCTGCTCGCGCGCAACAAAACGGCGTACATACCCACCGTTTCGGCTGTACTGAGGGCCATAATGTACAGTGCGCACCCTCACGAGTCCAAGTGCAGCCCGGACCAAGAGAACATGCCCTTAGCTGTTGATTCTCTTCAGTTCGAGAAAGCACAGTCGGCGGCGGCGGCACCAATGTCACCACCGTCGTCGTGGGGGGCTTTCGCGTTCCCGATTCTGCCCCCTATGATTTTGGTTTTACTATTCGGGTAGCCTCGACTGGCGAAGCTTACTAATTTTCTTTTGTATTCGTGTGAGACTGTCGAGGAATCACGTGAAGCTTTCCAAGCTAGCAGACAAACAGAAACGGGGTCGGCTTTGTCTTCTTGTCCACTGTAAATTTCAGCTCGTTTTCAGATTTGTTTGAAATCATGTAACAGACGAGCTCGAGAACAAGGAGCAACTTTCCATTAATATGTAGTTATGATTATTTAACTTTTGCCTGCCATTTCTTCACCATTATTCCTTCATTTCGCTTTCATTGCTTATATATATTATTGCAGCATTACCTCGTGTGATGGAAATCAATAATTTTCAAGGCTGCTGCCCTTTTGGGACTCCTAAAACGAGACTGCTTCAAATGGAGATCAGTTAACAAGAAAGGAATCCCTAGGAAAAAGTATGTTGGTCGCCTAGTAAATATTAATCCAACATTTCATAACTTTAAACTAGGGTTTGGATCAGTTTGATTTAGTTCTTTTTTTAAAGCGTAAATTCTGCTTTGAGAAAACAAATGGAGAGATTATGTTAGACAAGTTGGATTGCTTTTGTAGAAAGATGTTTAAAATATACGAGTGGCAACATGTTGAAGAGACTCAAAGAGTTGTCGCTTTGCGTTTTGCAGTATCACTTTCCAAAGGATGCTGCTTCCCATTTCTGACAGCCACAGACACCAGGAATGGATTTTTTTTAATAAAAATATATCAAAATTTTGTTTTTAATTTAAAGAATGGGACAATATATAAGTTGATTAAGATTTAAGCCGATGTAGTGTAGAGTTGACAAATATTTATTTATTTTAAAAAATATTTTAAATTCTATTTTTAAAATTTTTAGATCTGTCACCGCCGGGTGGAAAGCTGAAGACCATGATCAAGAATAGTTGGTCTAGTGGTGATACCGCTGCAGCAAGCAGGTAGGGCAAGTAACAAGCTATGGTGGCACACAAAGCCACATGCCCATGGTTCATGCTTCTCGCTATTTCTCTTGAGTTGGGGTCTGGGTCCAACTAAATGGGCCGAACAAGAATTGGTTGTAATTTTCAAATTATGGACTATGTAATTAATAAATATTTTACGTCTCTATAAAAAAATATGAAAATAATTACAAACAACCAATTAATGTAGTAGATGAGATAATAAATTCTTTAAGCAAGAATTTTAGAGTTGTGAAAAGAATAACTGGATTGAGAAAGTATCCTCACAATGAGCCTCTATAATACCAGATACGGATTAGTCAATCAATAAATTAGATATCGCTAGTTATACTAAAAAAATATAAAAATAATTTATTAATATGTATGTTAATATATAATTCCATCATGTTTAAAAATATCATTCATTGAGATTTATTAATTGGCTGAGTAGTCAAAAAATACTCATGTTATCTCATTTTATATGGGTTCAAATTTTGACATTTGACTTGAGAATGTAATTTCTCCCTATTGAATAAAAATATATCACTCGTTAAATGTAATATATTTATATTGTATTTTGGTGCTTTTATTCTATTTTTGGAGAAAATAAAATAGTGAATATCAAAGTCAAACTCTAAATTTAACCCTTAACTTCTAATTTAAAGTCTAAGCGGGCCATAAATTAAAATATGAGAATGAAATTGCACTTTAGACTAATTCAATACGAGCATATTACATGAAACTACGTTGTTGATTCAGAAAGGTACGTATTTTGTTTTGACCTTTGACCTAAAAAATCAGTCCATTGTGCGGTGATCTGTGGTATCCATACAAGCATCTGCGTTTAGGTTCAGCAGGGATACTATTTCTGTTAACATGATGTACTATTCCAAAGTTTAAAGTACAAATCATTCATATTTCTTTATCGATCCATCTATTCTGCATTTTTACCAAAGTAGTCCACCGGTGACATGTAGTCTGCCATTATATATAATTAAAGTAGGTCCATGTTAGATTACCCAAAGTAATAATTGCATGCCGACGGTTGGAGGAGTAAATATTTGAAGATTTTCACCTGGAATTATTTTTCTGGTTGGTCCATCAAGACGATATTAAACACCATATATTAACTTGTTTTTATGAGGAGAGGACCTGCTTGCCAACATTAATTAAATGTTTACTAAGTGTATTCACCTCTAAAAATTGGAAAAATATGCTATTGGAAATCAAAATCTTACATTCGAAATAAATATTAGTGTGAATCACGTTTGTTTAAGTAGAGATTAATCGCGTCGAGCCATGCATAATCATAAGAGCGAAAATACTGTCCCATGAAATATTTTTAAGTTTTGCTTTGCCTTTTCTTCTACTGGTTTTATTAAAGGCCACTAAATTAGGTGTAAACATAAAACTGGAGCAGTTGTAGTAATAAACAAGTTTGTTGATCACTTACTAATAACATAACAAAGTTAACCATGAAATAAATGGCCACGTAACCTCTATCCGAAATATTAACTGCCAAACCGATAACCAATTAGCCATACTATATGGAAAGATATAGTAGCCAATAATTGTAAGAGCCTCTAAATTAGGGTTTTTAATAGGGTTAAATTAAGAGTTTTTGTATCGGAGAAGGGTGTAAGAGGAAGCAACATGACGATTTTATCTTTTTAAAATTATCATGTACTTTTTATATCTAAAAATATGGATCAGTGGAACTCTTCGAGTAATTTTAGTAAAAAAGTAAATATTATTAAGAGATTCGAATTCGAATAATTTTTTGTAAATTATATATATATATATATATATATATATATATACCACCATGTCAATTAAGTAAGCCTTTCCCTACTCTAATTTAGCCCAATTTTATGGAGGCATGTTGTACCTCTGCCTTCGAGGTCTTCCTTATCGTTCCTCTGCTACCATTCTTTCGTAGGTAGGGTTTTCAAAGCCTTCGAAGTTTTTCCTTAGATGCCCCTAGGGATTATATGGAGGAAGTCCATTTTATCCTTCGCTTAGCTACAATCTCTACGTGATCACAATCAAGCAGGGTTAAAACTAGAAATTTATTTAAGGAGTGTCATTATTTTTAACCATATTTAAAAGAAATTAATTATTTATATAGATGTGTCAATTTATTGAAAACGAGTGTCAATTATATATTTTTTATATACAAATTATATAAAAAAGTACTATATGTTGTGAATAAAATAAAGAAGAACAAGAAGAACAAGAAGAACAAAGAGATGAGAGGAAGAGGGAGATTTGTATTATTCTCAAAATATAGAATTGTATACAATGCCTTCAATGAATCATCTATTTATAGGCATAAGAAGTACATAATACATTAAACTCTAATTCATAGAGATAATATTCCTAATAATAAATAAATCAAACTCCTTTGATAAAGTTCTAATCATGATAGACATCCACATAGATAAATATTCATAACACTCCCCCTTGGATGTCTATGAAGATAATGTGTCTCGTTAAAACCTTACTAAGATAAAAACCCAGTGGGAAAAAAATTCTTTAGTGAAGGAAAAAGAGTACACACATCTTTGATACGCATAACATGTTGCCTCATTAAAAACCTTACCAGGAAAACCCATTGGGACAAAACCTCGGTTAAGGGAAAAAGAGTGCAACGCGTATTTACTCCCCCTCATGCAAACATCACAAAAGATCTTTGAATCTTCATAATTTAATCTTGAATATCATTTTTCTAAAGATCGTGAGGGATGAAAACTTTGGAGTAATATGTTCCATGATGTATCCACTTTCAAACTGAGATATACATTTTGCGTTATCTTCACACAAGATAGCTTTTATCATATCTTGTAAAAGTAAATCCACTTATCTTTTGGATATGTTGGGTCAATAGTCTTAGCCAAACACAGTTTTTTTGGCTTGCCTCGTTCATAACAATTATTTCTACGACATTTGAGGAGGCATCAACGAATGTTTGAAGATCTAAATGCAATGATCTTTGTATATTCATAGATATTTCTTGACCAACTAATATATAGTGCTTCAAGACCAAGAAAAGATATAATTATCTTTATTCACATCCAAAAATCTTACAACTATTGGGATACTCAATAGATATGCTCTATTCATATTGAATCTTCTTTAAGATTCTTTCAGCTTATGTCTATTCATAGACAAAAGAAATATATAAAAATACTCGATCTTCAGGTCGAGATAAACTTGATGTCAAGATTCAAGTACTTGTATTGAAAGTACTTCATGAGTTTACAATTTGAAGCTCTTTAGGAGTTCTAAAATTATCATAATGGATCTTGATCCAAACTCCTTTATAAAATATATAAGGAAATCTTATCATTCTTATAGTATTCACTAAGGCGATTATACCAAATGCGCCAAAATATTCATGAGACATGTCTAAATAAATTTCTCAAAAATTTCCAAATGCTTATAGCATTTTAGATCCTTCAAGGATAAATATGGATCCACAAATAATTAGACGCATGTAAAATTTTCAAAACTGCCAAAGTAATTGCATCCACCATGAAGTAATTAAAACTTTTCATAAATCACAATTCAAGTCGCATTTACGACTACTTATTCGTGCCTCACTTGCATTACACCTTTAGGTGTTTGGACTGGTGGTCCAAATACTTCTATTTTAGAAGTTCAACGCGTCTTTCAACATTGGCCAATTCAATATCTATACTTCTGGATAGATTTTATACAAGATCCTCGATTTCTTTCTTTACTTCTATAGAAGTATTTTATGTAAAATTGTTTGTAAAATCGTTGTCGACAACTTTCCAATTTTTCTAGTTCCATTCTCGTAATGACATAACTCATCGAGATCTCTTCAAGATTTCAATCTTTATTTCAGGTACCTGAAACTCTTCAAGAGTTTTATTATTTGTTATGTCTTGGGTCTCTTCAGAAGCACCCGCCTCCAATATATGACCATCTCATATTACTTTCTATTTACGAGAATTTTGATCATTGGAACCATTTCAACTATCATGCTTCAGGCATGATTTACATTCTCTCGCTCTAACATGTAATTTAAACTTAGAGCATTTCAGCTGGTATATGAGACTTAATTACTCTCATTGGGTCAGTAAATATGTCTGGCAGTTGACATGTAATAACATGAATTATCTTATGAACTTCTAGTTCATATACGAGGATCTAGATAATGATAATTCATTTTCCTCTATCCAGCTGATTATTATCTCCCCCTGATGTTGAGAAAAATCATGTCATAAATGATTCTCCAATTAATCTTTAAGAATTTAAACATAAAAGGAGACTCGTACTCAATATATATTCTCAACCCTTTTTATTTACCCATTTTGTGCGTTGTGGTGGAGCAATTCATATCGCACATTCAAAAATCATAAAATGGGAAATGTATGGTTTCTGACCAAAAACCAATCATAACGGGGAGTTTATTATAACTCGTTGGCTTGATGCGTATAAGTGTTGCTATATGGAAACACCATATAAATAATAACTCTTTTGTTCTCATAGTTTAGCTATTAAATAGGAGGCATCCAATTGAAAATTTGCTAAACTATATTTTTCATAATCAATAGGCTTTGTAACAACTGATATAGCCTAAAATATAAATCCACTAGCTTTTTCAAGACGAATAGTCTAACTGCATAATCTGAATATTTTTAGAATCAATCTCACAAACTTCTGGTTGTAAGTCGATAAAACAATGTAGATGCATCTACTAAAATCATATAAAACTTTCCACATTTGTGGATATATGGGCCCATATTTCGTTCAGATATGCAAGACATACAATCTTAACTTTAGTACAAGAACTTTAAGTTCTAATTCTTTTGGTAAGTGGGATCATCTATATCCTTTGAGAACAAACAACACAAGAACTTCAGGTTCTTTTAGTAAGTGGAATTTAATCAATTCCTTTAAGCAACACAAGTTCACATTCTTTAATAAGTGGAATTTAATCCATTCTTTTGAGAATAAGCACTACAAGAACTACAGGTTCTTTTAATACACGTGCATGTAAATCTCAATAATTTCTGCACCATTATTGATCAGGATGGTCTAACCGATCATGCCAACTATATATATGTATGTATATATCTCTGAATTTGTAAACTCCTTGTTTACCATAACATGTAATTCAATCTCACTCGTACATGTCTAGTACGACCATCAAAATTGTTCCTTTAAATAGGAATATATTTAGCTCTTTCGGAGCTTTCAATTGAAATGATCTTTTGGTAGCAATATATAGCTCTCCTAGAGCTTTTAACTGACTTTTTGGCTACCAGAACTTATATCCATATTGGCTTATTTCAAATGCCAATTGATAACATATGTTATCTATAATTCCCAAAGGGATAGTTTGCGAACTCATATTGCTCTCTTTATGACTTTGACGAGTATAACGCACTGTGAATATGGAATAAAGTTCCATTTGACAATAACATATTTGCTCAACCAGAGCCTTTTGTGATATTAGTACTTCCGGATATAGTACTCACATTATTCCCTTGCATTTTAATCGAGAAATGCATAATTGTGCACCTTTCAAAATGTGCTTTGTTTCATTTACTTCAGGTAATGAAAATATGTACTTTGTATCATTCACTTCGAGGAATGAAAAATATAAAATATAGCACATCATATCAAGTCGATTATCTATCAGAGATAAACTTTCAAGTGCTCTTCCGAAGTATTGATATTTTAGTACTTTGAGAAATACTACTCATATTTTCCCTTGCATTTAAATGGGAAAATTATTTCTTATGCTTAAGTACAATATGAGTACTTGCATTATCTGCTAGGCATAAATAGCCACAATTCTAGGCATAAATAGCCACAATTCTAGGCATAAATAGCCACAATTCATTGTATATTTTATTCCGGATGTAATCATATTCTTCAAATAATAAATTAACATAAGACGTAAATAAATAATATGTGAAATAAATAAACATAAAGCAAACCAACATAAATAAATAATAAATAAAATGAATTAACATAAATAAAATAAAATAAAATAAAACCAATTATTCATGTTAGAGGTTATAAGGGAAATAAATAAATGGTAAATTATTCCCTTCAAGGGTTATGAGAAAATTAACAATATCCAATTGAGTTGGACCAATAACGCCATAATTATTTTCTCCATAAACAAATTTTGTTTATATTTTATTTCATTTATCATTCATGATTATGGATAAAGTCCATAATACTTTGGCGTTTGACAAGTACGAAACCAATGGTTTATAACATCACATTGGTAAAAGGATTTCACTTCCTTAGAATGATCTTTATCACTCTTGTCATCCTTATAACTTCGCTACCAGCGGGTAGAAGTATTCTTAAAATGACTATATTTTTCATGTGTATATTCATAGCCTCGACCACGACCACAACTTTTAATGTGATTTTTTATTCCTTCCATAATATAATCTCAC
Organism: Hibiscus tridactylites; assembly: GCA_958450335.1. NCBI lineage: Eukaryota > Viridiplantae > Streptophyta > Magnoliopsida > Malvales > Malvaceae > Hibiscus > Hibiscus tridactylites. The sequence goes on from OY288281.1 coordinate 89,240,602, forward strand.
ATTCACTTCAGGGAATGGAGTAGAGCCAGTGGGCCTTTAAAACCTTTTTCTCATATCCTTATCACAGAGAACAAAGATTTAATCCTCGTACGCGGCATTGTTAAACCTGTCCACAAGGTCCTTTAAAAACCTCCTTTGAGACCAGTAGCCTCGCAGAACGGGATGTCCAGCCAATTATACTTGGATTATATCGAAATTATGTCTCTAATTGAATAATGATTTACCATGTTTGCATTCACTTCAGGGAATGAAACAGATCCAATAATTGCATGGAATAAACATCATGCGCTCCATCATTGATAATTGCATGGAATAAACATCATGCTTGCATTCACTTCAGGGAATGCCCCATCATTGATAATCGCATTGAATAAACATCATGCTTTGCATTCACTTCAAGGAATGCCTCCCATAAAACTTTTTGGATCAAGACGAATTTTCGTAACTTGAAATTGGGAGAAGTCTATGGTCGGGTTTTTTGACAAAGAAGAAATATTGCTTTCAAGCAAATATAGACTTTGTAATAATCTTCTTGTAAATCCAAAATCATCATGATTTATCGCACTTTAAAATAATAATATAAAGAATAAAAATAAAACCAAAATTTACCGATATTGATTTTTCTCTCGTGGACAATGGAGACATAGCATATGACCGAGATAGCTTCTCATAATCCCTTTATATCACATCTCTTTCCAAGCCATTTAAGCATATCATGTAAAACTCAAAACACGGTTAAAAATATTAACTTTTACCAAATAAAATGACATAAATAATAATATGAAAAATATCAAATATAATCATATAAGTAAAAGTATGAATAAGCATACTGCTAATTAACCCTTTTAGGAATAAGAGAAAATACACGTAATTTACACCAAACACAACCTCTTCGTCTTTGTCGATTCGTCTTTTGGTTTGTGAGAAGCCACAAATTTATCTCTTTCCAATGTTCGAATAAAATCAAACATACTTCCAAAATTTTCAAAAATTAAAACAAAGTTAAATATAAAGAGAAAGACAATCAGAAACTAAAAAAAATAAGGAGAAAAAAAAAACTTATCTTTGGTTTATTCTATAATCGAATTCTCCCCGGTAACTTCTTTTGAATTATAACGATGAAGACCTCAGTTGATTAGAGTCTCGTGCTGATAACGTGTTGTGAATAAAATAAAGAAGAACAAGAAGAACAAAGAGATGAGAGGAAGAGAGAGATTTGTATTATTCTCAAAATATAGAATTGTATACAATGCCTTCAATGAATCATCTATTTATAGGCATAAGAAGTACATAATACATTAAACTCTAATTCATAGAGATAATATTCCTAATAATAAATAAATCAAACTCCTTTGATAAAGTTCTAATCATGATAGACATCCACATAGATAAATATTCATAACACTATAATTTTTTAAAAATTTGGGCTATCAACAGATACTCCAATAGTATATTGGCTCCACCCATTTTATAAGTCCATTTTGTCCACCAGCTAATTAACTTTCTAAAAATCTACTAACTCACATTTTTCTCCACTCTCACATTTTCTCTGCTGCAATTATTTTCTCTTGTGAGTTTGTAAGTAGTTTTTGAGATTTTCAAGCCAATGGTGGCGGCTTTGGCCGTCTACCGGCGGTGATTTATTTTATTGTTTGTTTTGTTCTATTTTGTTTCTTTGTTTCCTTCTTTTGTTCCTTTCTTTGCTTTCTTTTTTTACCTTTGTCGGCTGTTTGGCCCGCTTTTTCGTCTGCCGCTTGGCACGTTCTTTGTCTGCCTCTATGGCATGTTGATATTGAAGACGTCTTTAACCTGGTGAATGCTACAATTGAATCTTACCGCACGATCTTGCATAGATTGATTGTTTATGGAGTTAACCAAGACGTTTTTCTCTCTTTTTGTTGATTGGAGTAATTCAACGATCTGTGCTCTACCAGTGAGCACTCCAAGATTTCGCTATGGCGATAGATTTAAAGAACACCGACGAAAATCTCATGAGAAGATTTAATTTTGCTATTCATGTTTGTATACTCTTTACTCTTTTACGTTTACTTTTTTAGGGGTATGCTTATCTTGTACTTCTTCTTATTATTTTAATGAAGTTTAGTGTTTATTCAAAAAAAAAATCTACTAACTCACAGTCGGGTCCACCCCTGCCAACCATCAATACTCATCAACTCTAAGACTAGCATGAGCCAAAGCTTTGTTGTCATGGACATATAAATGCCAGCTTAAAACATAATGGGGGAGATTTTTAGAGACTAATATATCGTTCATCATTTTTTTTAGGTCTTGGTTTTTTTTTCTCTCTTGATTTTTTCTTCCGTCAATCACCTACTATTATTTTCCATTTAAATTAATCGAGGTGAATCGCCTAAAATTTTCGCCGTCTTATTATGACCATCAACAAGGTATAACATACATATTTAGAATTAGTTTTTGAACATGAACTCAAAATGTATAATTCTTTAGTATACTTAGAATATAAATGCATAATGTGCATATATAACATATTCACATGCTTATAATTTTAGAATATATTTTTGTTGATATACTAAAAGCATGAAAATGATACATAGAATATTATATAGTGTTCAAATATTACTTTTAAAATTACACTTAGGTGATTCAGGTTCAAATATTTTTATTTGTGATTTTATGTAAGTATATTCATATTTGAAACCGACATAAATACTACATTATACTCGATTAAAATAGTCAAAAAATTTATACGTAAAAACAAACAAATTAAAACAAACATTTGCTCTATTGTGGGTCAAGCTGAATGTTGACAGTGCAAGGAACACGACTTTCGGGTTCGCATATTGTGGTGGCCTAGGGCGTGATGGATCTGGGCGATGGTGCTTTGGTTTCTCGAAAAAAATTGAAATTTGCTCTATTTTCGAAGCTGAGTTATGGGTGGTGTATGAGGGTCTTTTGACGGCTTGGGCGCTCGGATTTACTAGATTTATTGTTGAGACTGATAATAAAAACGTGTATGAGGGTTTGGTTATGGGTGATCCTCTACGTTTCTCGTCGAGCATTCAGGTGCACCTTACGGAAATGGTGTCGAGAGCTTGGATATTCAATTTTCTTGAGTGAGACGTGATGTGAACGTGGTTGCGGATAAGCTTGCGAAGATGGCTAAAGACCTTCCTTTGGATTATTATAAATTTCTTATCCTTCTTTGGCTATCCGAGAGAGTCTTTCATAAGAATTTTTTGGCTGATTGTAATGCGGAAGGGATTGGATAATTGCCTGATTTTCAATGGCGGTGTTGCTGCTGGGTGCTGCTATGGGAGTGCTTTGGTGGCTGCTGCTGTTTGTTGTAGGAGACGGAGATGCCGTCTGCTGCATCTTTTGCTTGCCTGGGTAGGAGCTTATGGACATTACTTTGTTTGACCGGTGGTGGTCCGATTTTGCTTGTATTTGCATGAATATTTGGTTCTAATGTCGTTCTACTACATGTACTCTTTTTCTTCCATTAAGTTTAGGGAAGTTTTTTAACAAGGCGTGCAGTAGATGCTTCTCCATTTCATTAAAAAAATGATAATTGTATCGTTTTATTCTCCACGCATGATTTGAAATAGGCAAGACTTTTGTCCTCCTTAATATAAATGGCCAAGGTTAGTTACAAATTAAAATGATGAAATTGTTTTTCACTTACCCGTGGATCCAATACAACTATGCAACTTAAGCAGATCTAATTACCTTACCTAATTTGACATGAGTTTTAAAACTCCATTAATATTAAATATAACCTAATAGAGAAATTTCAAAATCCCTATAGGACCACACCACCCATCTCTTGAGAGGAAAAGAAAAACAATGTAATTTGTATAAATAGAGATTTCTGAGCTCTCTAATTCAACCCTTTAATAATATAACCAAAGTCATGGAGTTGGATCTTGAAAACCCTCTATCAAACTTCCACCACTTCTGCCCTGCTACCACCGCCCCCTCCCTCTTTCCGGTCGAATCTGATCATATGCCGGCGCAGAATTATATAGACATTCTCGGAACTAGTGATCTTCATGTTTCGCTCAGACGAGAAGCTATCTCTTCAATCTCACAGGTATAGTTAGCCATGTTACTTTCCGAGATGAACAGTTTTAGCTAGCTGTGTGTCTGTGTGTTCATTTTCACCTATGCTGGATTTGTTTTTTTGGTCTCAGTTTTCTTGCAAGTTCGGTCCCTTTTCATCGTATCTTGCCATCAATTATCTCGACCGATTCTTATCGAGCCGAGGAATGCTGGTGCTGCAGCAACCTAAGACATGGGTTATGAGTCTTGTTTCAATCTCTTGTGTCTCTTTAGCTGCCAAGATGACCGAAACCGAGTTCTCGCTCGCCGACTTTCAGGTACATTACAGAAACATTGGCAAAGAGAAGTTTTATATGGTAGGTTAATACTTAATACTTAATCCGTATCTAAGTCATTGTCTGTGGAGTACAGGGCGATAGGGGATTAATATTTGATGCACGGACAGTAGAGCGAATGGAGTACTTAATCTTGGGAGCATTAAAATGGCGAATGCGTTCGATTACTCCATTCGCTTTCATCTCGTTTTTCAGTTCATTGTTCAAGCTCAAAGAAGCTCCAATTAGTCAAGCCATAAAAGCTCGAGCTGTTGAACTCATCTTCAAAGCTCAAATTGGTATGTAATATGTTTGTCTACTTGACTCAGTATGCCAAAATCTATACTCAGCCATTTGTGTGTGTGTAATTAACAGATACGAACTTTTTGGAGTTCAAGCCATCGATAATTGCAGCATCGGCACTTCTCTCTGCTTGCCATGAACTCTTTCCCTTGCAGTTCCCCAGTTTTAGGAAAGCAATTTCCAGTTGTTCATGTGTAAATAAGGTAATCAAATCTTCTCATTAAACATTGGTTTTAATATAAATGCAGTTTTTCCTAAGGGCTAACAACAATTCGGCCGCAGGAAAACATGATAAAATGCTACAACTCGATGCAAGAGATAGACATGGTTTCGAGCTCCAACATGCTTGACCGGCATGTTTCCAGTTCCGGAAGTGAAATTAGCACCGCCGGTGCAACCACCGTTACTTCCGTAACACAGAGAGACATCAAGAGAAGAAAAATTAATGATTACGGAACAATTATCAAATGGTCCACTTCTCTGAGGTCCAAATCAGAAGTTCTAATCCACGGACCATTGTAAGAGTGACCATAGCAGCCTAGCTTTCCTTCTTCAAAAAACAGAGGAACAGAACAAAAAACAGAGAAAAATGAAAATGAATATGGGAACTTGATGTTTCGTTCATGGCTACTGTCTATGTTCTGACCTGATCTATTCTCTACTAGGTTAACGTGTCTTGCAATGGCCAATCCGTTCTCTCTGTTTGCTGGAAATGGAGAGAGGAAAAAAAACAAAAGATCAAATTTTTGCTTCCTTTCGATCTTTTCTATGTGCTTTCCCATTTTGTTTTAAAGCTGCAAACAAAGGCGAAAACCATTACTTTGAATTGTAGGCTTGTCGGTTTTGTCTTTGGTGTTCCAGTTCTTGTCTCTTAGTTTACGGCAGAAGAATACTTGGGAACCCACTAATTCAACATCAATAATTTATTTTTGTTAAATTAATAAGATTTTTTTCTCCTTTTCACTAATTTAATGTTATAGTTTAAACTTGAATCAATTTATATTAGATTTTGTTTGAAAAAAATATATTTTTAAGATTTTATCACTGATGTCTAATGTTTACCATCGATTGGATGATTATTATCATCGAGTCGATAACGATATTTTTTTTTGAATTGTTAGTGTTTTGTTCAGTTTAATTTAATTAATTCAAAATTTGCCATTTTCTCTCAAATTAACCCTAGCCACGGTAAGCAAATGTATGTAACAATGTATTTTAATTAAAAGAAATGTTGATGGACGATAACCCAATATTCATTTTCCATGGTTGGTTTTTTGGTTTGGGGAATGGGATTCAAGTAAACACGCTAAATTTGATCTGAAACTTGAGACCCGAGCCGATACCTGAATTTGATTCGTAACATGAAATAAGTCGAATCAAAATTAACTCGAATTTTAGTTGAACTGAAAATGAGTCCAAATTGATTTTCAACCAAACCGAAGGTAACCCAAAATTAGACGTGATACGTGTCATCAACCAAATTGGCCCCTGAAGCCAATTTACTTGCATTTATTTTATTTCTCCAATTAGACGTGATACATGTCATCACCTAATTAAAGGAGGAATATAAATTTATTAAATTAAATAAAAATAGCTAAAGTCCTCTAATAAGGTGATGACCACCTAATTGAATAATTAATTTATTTTATTAAATTACAATTAGGACCAAAATGATAGATTGTGTAAATAATAGAGACCAAATGTGTAATTATACCAAATTTATTTAACAACCACGTCAACATCTCTGTTTTTATTAATGATTGGTGGCTTGATTGGAACCACTTAAATAGTTACATGGTAAAATTGCCAAAATTGAAAGTATAATGGTTAAATTGACACCAACCCTATAATTAAGTGGTCATCCGCGTAGTTAATAAATGATTGGTGGCTTGATTGGAACCACTTAAATAGTTACGTGGTAAAATTACCAAAATTTAAAGTATAGTGGTTAAATTGACATCAACCCTATAATTATGTGGTCATCTGCGTAGTTAATGAATTATTGGTGGCTTGATTGGAACCACTTAAATAGTTACGTGGTAAAATTACCAAAATTTAAAGTATAATGGTTAAATTGACACCAACCCTATAATTAAGTGATCATCTATGTAGTTAATAAACGATTGATGGCTTAATTGGAACCACTTAAATAGTTATGTGGTAAAATTACCAAAATTAAAAGTATAATATTAAATTGACATCAACCTTATAATTAAGTGAACATCTGTGTAGTTTACCCTTAAATATATTCGAAATTACAATCTCCTAAATATTATAATTAGGGATTAACATAAAAAAATATCTAAACTATAGAGTTTAAATTTTTTTAAGGGTTGTGACTGCCCTTCCAACACTTCCCTATGTTAATCCCTAATTATAATATTTAGTAGATTGTAATTTCGTATATATTTAAAGGTAAACTATACAGATGACCGTTTTATGATGGGATTGATGTTAATTCGACTACTATACTTTCAATTTTGACAAATTTACCACGTAACTATTTAAGTGGTTCCAGTCAAGCCACCAATCGTTAAAAAATAACAGAGAGACTGACATAGTTGTTAAATAAAGTGATATAATTACGTATTTGGTACCCAAAAAGATTCAAACTTGGGTACTCATGCAAATGCAATGCTTTTGCCGCTAGGCGAAATATTTACACCTAAACTCTAAACTTTACACTAAAATTTTAAACGTTAAAATTATAGCGCTTGTGGAAACATTTTGTTTCCCATACCATTATTTTTCCTTATTAAATATGCAAGATTCGAATCCTATAAATAATACCATATATTTTCATTATTTATTTCTAACTATTTTTCCACGTGTAATATATGCCATCTACCTCTAATTTAATATAATAATGCTAAAACGGTAACCTTAATTTGGTCAACCAATTATAAGTCATAGAAAGGCCGATGATGTCTTGGTCTTTATCATCCCAATGCAGTGAAGCATCCATGTACCGGTCATCTACTTTGCCATTTATCTATTGTCAGTTAGTAGTTAATACTCCCACTATATTTTATTTTCATTAAAGAATATACATATAGAAACATCAAACGGTACGCGTACAAAAACAAATAGTATTATTATCGAGTTCGAGTAGTTTATCTGCATGATATGTGTTATTAAAAAATTATGATTTAATGAACAAATATTATATACTTTAGATTTATATTTTTTTTCATGATGACATGTCATCTATTTTTTTACTGTTGATACATTAAATATTATTTTTATACTTTTTTTTAGAAATAATCTTATATTTATACAAGAATCAAAGGGTCATTACCCAAAAATGGCTATTTTAAGGTTGTGGTTTTAAAATATTTTTCATGAATACAATTAATCTTAGTCAAAGTCATTGAAGAAGAGAATAACAATGGTCAAATAAAAACGAACCGATAGACGCGTTTCTTAGGGTTTAAAAAATGTTGGTTTGATATCGACTCTTAATTTGTATAATTTTATTTAAAATAGATTAGATAGATCATATATGTATTTATTGTTATTCATTTGAAAACATCATGAGTAAATTTATATTCTAGATTTATTTTGGTTTAAATATTACTATATTAAGCTTTTTTTGAAAACTAAAGTGATTATAAGTAATATCTGTTCTACATATACTCTCAACCATTTGAAATGCATTTTTAATTACCCTGTTGCAGCTGTTTGTGCTCAATCATTTAAATCTCATTTTAAAATATTTCAATTACCACGTTGTAAAATGAATTGTTCTTATTGTAGTCATATAAACATTTAAATGTAATATATTTTTAGGAGCAAGTACACCTGGTCGATTGATTAAGCTGCTCATCTTTATTTTCTTATATTCACTTGAATCATGAGTTCTAGACCCGTAAAAATATTCCCTTCCTTCACCAGAGTCCATTTCCCCTCCCTCTAGGTAGGATTAAATTTGTCAAAAATATAATATTTTTAGAAAGAGAAATTAAAATAAAATATTGTATATCATAGAAACATATGTACGGGTTGGGCCATGTGATATTAGATGTGGGAAATTTGAACCCAAGTCAACCCTAAATCAATATTTTTATACATGGGACTGCTGAATAGATTTTCTGTTTGTCTGTTTGTTTTATTCATTATATTTTCATTATCTGTTTAAGGAAAGAAAAAGGTACAACTCCATACATGACTTGAAAGAAAAACAAAGACTATGGTTTAATAAGTAGTGATTTTAAAACGAAGAAGCAGGAAAATAAAGCAAAGAAACCTGGTTTCATAACTACTGTTTTTAATTAGAGGTTGAAGTCTTCCAGCTGATCGCAGAAGCCGAAAGGGTACAAGTTTTCTCCATCAAGTAATGGAAACTCAGCTTCAGCTTCAAAGGGTACTGACATTGACATATCACTCCACATGTAATAACTATCTGTGAAAAAAGGTTCTGTCCAAAAACTCCCACTATCCGCCTCGTATGCTTCGAACAAGTTACTACTACTATTACTATTCTCATCTGAAACTGAGCCAACTTTGCTTGTTCCAACCGTGTTATCTGTAGTAATGGAGGAGTTCTGGTCGCTTGAGGCTGGTTGTGGGGACGACAGTGAGCTTTCAAGAATCAAAGGAGGATTTGGGTTTGGGGAACTTATTACAAGATGATTAACGTTGTTGTTTAGCTTTGTTTCTTCTTTCTGCGGATCTTTGTTGTGGATTTTCTCAGATGGCTTATGTTTGAACCGCTTCTTGAGAGTTGTATGCCAATGGTTCTTCACTTCATTGTCTGTTCTTCCTGGTAACTGAGCAGCAATGGCAGACCATCTGTGTAATAAAACCACTAGTTAAATCATGACTGTACTGAATTTATGGCTCAAATGCATGTAATAAAACCACTACTTATTGGGGCAATGGAAATGACAGTTCACTGCAACTGCAAGTACCTGTTTCCAAGTGACTCATGTAATCTTATGATAGTCTCTTCTTCTTCCTTGCTGTAATTTCCTCTCTTGACATTAGGCCTCAGATAATTCATCCATCTCAGCCTGCAACTCTTTCCGCACCTTGCCAGACCTAAAACCCAAGGATTCAGTACATCAACAAATAACCTGAGACTCACTCACCATAATAAGATGTGCGATACGAGTTGGTCCGGCATACTTACCGGCATACTTTGGAAGCTGACGCCAATTCCAGCAGCCATACCGGGTAACATAAGCCGTAAGTTTCCGATCTTCCTCGGGAGTCCAGGTTCCTTTCCTGAGTCCAGTTTTATCACAGCAAGGTGTTCTCACCATTTCTTCTGGTTTTTTGCTTTGAGACCTCCCTTGACACCAGTCATGAGTCTTCAAAGTTGCAGCTCTTTATATAACCCACCGTCTTTGGACCAAAACGTGTTACACGTTTTCTTGCGCCATTTAATATTATGAACACTGTTTTTATTTCTTCTTCAGTACCTATTTGCATTTTTATACAACGAAAATGGTTGTATTGTTACGAAATAGTCAATAACCAGGAAAATTCGCTGGAGTCGCTTTCCCAGAGTCCACTCTATGGCACTCTCGTGTTTATTTGAAACATTAACTAAACTTATATTGTAAACCCTTATTTTATGTAGCTGAGCTTCGACGAAACATGATTATGATGAAGCACGTTAGAAGAAAACGTGATATCAGCACACTCGATCAATAAAAACTTCCATGGAAGTCACTTGAATTTTTCTGCACTTCAGCACCGTCAATAATTAGAGTAAGAATCATCTGCCCTAATCATGACTCAATTTATGCCTCCCGTTAAAAAACACTTAAAAATTAAATTAGGAATCATAACCCTAAATTTCAAATTCTAAACCCTACAACATACCCTAAATTTACTATGCCCTAAACCCTAACATTAAACTCTAAACCCTACGCCCCTAATTTTATTGTGGAGGCATAAATAAGAGCATGATTAGGAGGTAGACGATTTCCACCCAATAATTATATGATATATACTATGAAATTTACCTGTCACAATTTAATATCAATCTCTCTTGTCCTAGTCCCTTAATTTATTTGTCTTAATTTAACTCAACAAGTGATTTCAGTAGGAAAAAAAAGACGATATTCATTTTAGGAAATTTAGATTTGAACAACTTTATCTGTAAGTTATATGAATCCTATCAAAAGATTAAGAAAACTATGAGTAGATACTATCTTATAATGTGAAGCTTATAAATAAAGTTAAAATTATTTTTAAAATGAAGGAATGTAATTTTGTGTCACTCTGACTATCCATATTTCATAGTATAAATACAGACAAAAAATGCAATCTGAAAGTATTTATATATTTGTGGAAAGTTAAAAAGTATGTAAAATACAAAATGAAGTGGTGTAGATGCTGCCTTGAAAAGGTAAGACATTAAAATGATATACATATCGTGTTTGTAGCTTTCCACGAGTATCATGGCATTCAGTTATCACACTCAATAACAACACAACTTCACATCGTTCAGACGGACGATAGGAATTTGAATGGCCGGTGTCACACATGAGTCGGATTTTTTTGATTAATTCGTAATCGATTCAAAAATTAAATATTTTTATTAAAATTATACTTATCTTATATTTTATTATGCTCCATCTAATCTGAATTTGAATTTAAATTCTAGACTAAAAAGTTAAATATAATATGGTCTGGCCTGATATAAATAAAAAATATTTTTCTTTTTTATTCGATAAAATAGAGAATAATTAAAAAATACAAAGAGAGAGTATTGTAATAATTATTTATTTTTATTAGATAAAATAGGAACATAATTGAATATATATATATATAGACATTATAATAATTATACCTAAATATTACAAATAAAATTAAACTATTAATTTTGATTGAGTATTTTTCATCCTAAAACAGAACTGACCCGACATAGTCCCATTTTAAAAAATCTAACCCAAACATAACCGGAACATATATATTTTTAAGTAAACCCGACTCTAAAAGATCAGATCAGAACATGTCGAGTTTAGGTCAAATATCATCCTAGTGCCAAGTGTATACATAGGGCAATAAGATAACGGAAGAATATAGAGAGGTGGATAAGCATCACAAATTAATTATGTATTGATTCAATTAAGAAATAAAATAAAGTATTCTTTTAAAATGATAAGGATATTTTATTTTTCATATTTTTATTAAGTATGGTTACAAAGTTATTAAAAGAAAATTAATTATACAGGATCAACATACAATAAAACACGTACAAAATAAGATTTTATATAGTTTAAACTTGATTATCTCAACGAATAAGAAAAATATTAATTTATTATAATGGTAATAATTGCAGAGATTACAAAAATAATTGCATCTCTTTAAAATAACCATATCTCATAATTTCAAATAGTTGAAACATACTCTATATTTTTATATTTATAGCGTCAAATACCTGACAGACAAAAAATTTATTCTCTTTTTTATTTAAATATAAATATTTATTAATTAAATAAATTTAATTATTAAGTAATTTCAACCACTAAAATTACAATAAGTCCAACATAATTATCAATTTAAATTAATATAGAAAAGTATTTATAAATAATAATTTTATCATTTTCAATTAAATTAATACTACATTAACTTTTAATATAGACACAGTCACCTTTCTTTTTCTCGATAACAAATCACTTAAACTAACCTTTACCAAGACATGTCCTATATATATATATATATAAATAAAGGTTAAGGTCTTAAATCTTGAAATATTCAAATTTTCAATTTGGCGAAAATAATGAAAAAAAATTATGTTTTAAATTTTAGAAATACCTGTAATTTAGTCCTTAAAATTAAATTTTTATTTATAATTAGTTATTTAAAATGGATTTTTTAATTACAATTTGGTGCCTAAAATTATTTTTTACAATTAGGTTCCTAATTTTTTTTAAACATAGATCAGGCCGAGTCGGACTTGGGTTGAATTTTTAAAGTATAAGATTAGGCCGGATTCAGATTTAATATAAGTAATTTTGGGTCGACAAAAAACTCGACCCATACCCATTCCTAATTGGACCACTCATTGGGTTCGTCAATGTTTTATTAAACTATATCATTCCTGTCATTAATGTCTATTTGACTTTTTAATAGAATTTAGTAGAATATGATTAATTAAATTCCTAAAAACTTGCGTTCCATTAATCTAATTTTTTTTTCGTATAGTAAAACATTAAAACTCTAAACTCTAAACCATGAACATTAAACCTTAAACCTAAACATAAAACTATTAACATAAATCCTAAACTCAAAAAACTTAAACCCTAAAACTAAACTCATAAAACACTAACACTAAATCATAAAACCTTTTAGGTGAGTATTAATTACATTAAAACACTCTATTAAAAATAAGGGTAAACTACAACAGAGCTCACTCAAATATGAGAAATGTTACATTTGGGTCACTGAATTATGAGTAAGGTTACGCTTGGGTCACCTTCTATATTTAAAAAATGTATATCAATTTGTGTATTAGATTAATTAATAATTTTAAAGAAGTACTATAATGTTAACGAGGGTATACAAGTGATCTGGAAGAAAAAATACTAAATTGATGTACTTTTTAAAATATGATGGGTGACCCAAACGTAACCTTACCTATAATTGAGTGACCCAAATGTAACTGTTAATAATTGGATGACCCAAATATAACTTTAATAATTGAGTGACCCAAATATAACTTTACCCATGATTGAGTGATCACCGTTGTAGTTTAACCTAAAAATAAAACAAACATTAATTATAAGAATGAAATTTTTATTAAGGGTTGTCAAAAATCTTTAGTTACAAAACAAAATGGGGTTCCACACCAAGTGTGAACCTGACCACTGGACCATTGAATTTGGACTCACGTTTAGCAGCAGTCAACCCAGGAAGCTTGCAAGACTCGACACAGGAAATTAGGAGGAAGCAACCACAAATTAGAGCAGAAAGAAAGCGACAAAGGGCTCCACAATCCCCCATTATTACTACTCTTTACTCTTTAGATTAGTTTTTCTGCTCTGCTTTCTTATCCAGCAATCAGTGGCCTCAAACTCACAGCACAAATCCTGAAACTTGAAAGCTAAAATCAACAACTGTGGTTCAGATTGAAGGCTTTGAAATCAAAACAAAAGGTGATTGGATTTTTAATGGCTTAATTTGGAATATTTGGAAAGTTATGGAAAGGAAGAGAAGGAAGTGGAGGAGAATCCATGTGGGGAACCCCACAGATCTTAAGCCGCTTTACTTGTGTCTGGATTCACACTTTTGCATTCACTTGTTAGTTGTTTCACTTCAGGAGACTTTCGTTTCATATCCACAACATCTTTCTGTCGTATCAAACAATCAATTTTATGGGAATTCTGATGTCACATTTCAAAATAGGACAACAATTTATAATGTTAGATTTTTTTGGACAATTTCTACGTAAGAGGGGAGAATAAGAAATTTGTTCTGAATGTGTCTTGAACCCACAACTTAGAGAAAGAGAAGGTTGTCAACTGAGAGTTTTGACCAACTGTTATAAGAATTGTTGACATTTATAATGTTAGTTGAAATTAAGTCTGAATTTAAACTAAAATACATAATCATAGATGAATTCATTTACACCGATATAAAATTAAAGTGATTTTTTTACTTTCATAAATTTGATTTTTGATTTTTATATTTTATTCACGTAAATAATTTACATTACATTTTTAATAAATTAAAAAAAATTAACTATGTATTTTATGTAAAAATAATTTTGAATGTTAAGTATATGATAATAAAAATGATATTTTAGATGTCATATATAAATTTACGAAAAAATGTAAAATTCTCTTAGTTTTACACTAACTTAAGTGTAACCCTCCTATAATAATTCACAATGACTTTAGCATAACTATATGATATGACCTATTAGTAGCATAATTTTTAACTGTGATAACCAGGGACGAGCTATTAAGAGGTGTGGAGGGACAATCGCCTCCTATCCCAAATTTTTTTTCTTTACTTTTGTCCTCCTATTTAATTTTTTTTAAAAAATAGTTTATTTATGAATTTGTCTCACTTCCAAACATTTATAATTTGCCCCCAACCCAAAATTTTGGCTCCGTCCCTAGTAATTACCGATAACCAAACTTTGAAGACTTCGATTTTTAATATATTACATGAATAACAAGACTTGTTCGTTTTATTATTTATTTCTTCTACCTATTCTCCTCGTGTAATGTATGCCATTCACCTTAACTGTAATAATATTAAAACTGTAAAACCTAACCAATGACGTCATACAAAAGCCGATGATGTCATGGTCTTCATCGTCCCATTGCAGTGAAGCATCCATGTACCAGTCATCTGCTCTGTCCTTTTTCTCTTGAAGTGAATACTAAATTAGAAAATTTGAACCCGTCAACCCTAAACTAATGTTTTGTACACGGGACAGTTTTAATGCATGGAAAGGCAACGTCTGGGGAAAATTGGAACATTTTTCCACACGTTAATGTTTCCCAACGTTTATTTCCTATTATGTTGTTGAATCAAAAAATGTTCACACTTTCGAAAGTTGAATTAGAATTTAGAATCAATTTATTTGCTCTAAATTTCTACTGCTTTGTTGATTCAAAATGTTCAGACCTGGGAAAGTTACAAGCCCCAACAGTGTAGTGAAATTAGCATTTCTTTGTTTAAGTTTTCGGGGTCTTGCTTTCTTGGTTAGTAAAATGTTTTTATTTGGAAAAAGAATGGGTTTTTGGATTCTTTTGAGTTTTGACCCTTGCTTTTTGAAAAATTTGACTTTTGGGTTTAAAGGCAAATTTAAGTTTTGTCCTAAAGTTTCTAATGGCGAGATTTTCCTTGCTCGGGCATGGAAGTGAAACCAAATCAATCTTTTTCAATTAATTCGATCTTTATTAACCCGTTTCTCCTTCCAGTAAAAATTACACTATGAGAGGAAAACTGATTCCGAACCTCGATTAATTTGTTCATATTTACAAACATTAAATGAATATGTTCTTGAAAACATTATATGTTCACGAAAAATAAACGTATAAACTATAAATAAAAAATAGTTCTTATATTTTATATGAAGTAATCAAACATAAGTATTAATAATTTTATTATAAATAAAATAAGCAACAACAATGATATTATTAGTTATATAATAATCAAATAATAATCATTTTAAAATATATATTAAACCAACTTTAAGCAAACATAAACATTTTTTTGGGATATAAATGAACTAAACATACCTTATTTATATTCCATATAAGAAACTCAAAATCTTATTCATATATTTTTTTTACTTGATAATCGAATAGAAAGCGAAATATTAATGTACATTTCATAAAATGCTTATATATATATATATATATATATATACATGAACTTTCATTGAAGAAAGAATCAGTACACAGAAGCCGAAAGGCTAAAAAATAGAGAGTACAAGGGCCTCATACCCAAGCAGAATACAAAAACCTCAAGAGCCCAAATTTCAAATATGGGGAAAACCACAACCCAATGATTAATCAAAGGGCCGAAAACCAAACCCAATGATTAATCAAAGGGCCGAAAACCAAACCCAAAGATTGATCAAGCCCAACATAACCATGGAAGTCGGATGATTGTACCATGCACCATAATCGGAAACAACGGTCTTTTTAGGCAAAAAAAAAAAAAAAATTATGAGATGGACCTAGATCAGTACGTCATCTAGAGCCATTTAATACTATTCACTCATGCTGAATATATTTTAAAAGTTTCTCCACTCCTATACTTCTTTATTTTCTCTGAGACAGTTACACAATTTTTTCAAATTTTTCTTTTTTATCGTTTTATTTACCCGCAACGGCCTTTGGCCATTCTGCTGGTTTTGTACGTAAATAAAATTAATTTTTTTTCGATGAATGTTTCGTTTTTTCAAGTTTG
The DNA here is from genome assembly GCA_958450335.1 of Hibiscus tridactylites. Lineage (NCBI taxonomy): Eukaryota > Viridiplantae > Streptophyta > Magnoliopsida > Malvales > Malvaceae > Hibiscus > Hibiscus tridactylites. Next base: position 89,257,146 of record OY288281.1, read on the forward strand.
TTTCTTGTTTTTCTTCTACTTTGTCGAATTCTTATTCAAATCTGCTTTTATGACAGTTCTTTTGTCTGCTTGGTGGCAGTTTTTTCGTCTGCGTTTTAACAGTTCTTGTCTGTCTTTATGACAGTAGTCTGTCTTTTGACAGTTACACGTTCGAGTGACGAGTATCAACGAGCGCTTTTCAACGAAGGAGGTCGTTCTATACATGTTATGATTCCTTTTAATGGTTGTACCGACATGCCAAGATCAAATAGCGGAAGAATTTTTGCTATATTCAAAAAACACTCAATGCAAAGTAATAGTTTTTTGGATTTTTATTTCATAGGATATTTTAGTGTTTTTAGGATTTAGAATTTAAGGTTATGGCTTTAAATTTAATTTTTTTAGTGTTTTTTAATATTGAAGCATAAAAATAAGCACCGAAAAGGGGAGGATAATTTTTATCCACATTTTTAAGTACTATACTTAAAAATACACCCTGCTCCAAATTCTTTAAACTTTAACTTTAAACTCTGAACTCTAACCCTAAACTCTAAACTTAATTTTTAGTACGAGCATAAATAAAATCATCGAAAAAGGTAAGATTTCCATTCATATTTTTATACCTTTAAAATCAAGACAAACTCATCTCCCCCATAACTCCATCTCTCCCACGTTACAAGTAACTCCGTATCACCACCTGCAAAAAGACAAATCCAAGTAGAAGCCGGCAACCAAACAAAAGAGAGACGAAGCCAAAATAACAAAATATCCCTTCTTGTTTACTACTTAATCAACTATCCGGAACTCTTTTTTTTAATAGGGTGAGCACTGGATTGATGGACGGCTATTCGGACCTCTTCTTCTCGACTCCACCAACCAAGCCATAATTGCAATCCTTCCCTTTCCAACCAACAAAACACCAAAGCCCCGGTCTCATTATATCCTTTCACCTGTCTCTCACGGGCACCTTTCCCTTTTTCTCCAACGCCAAACCCCATACTTTCCTACACATTTTCACTCGGTTCCCGAAACACAAGCCAACTACTTATACATACTGCCCCACTAATCACTTCTCTTAATCTGCTTATTGGAAACTAAGCCGGCTGTTTTACAAACAAACCAAACACAAAATTTCCTTGTTTCTTTTCTTCCCTCGTTTGGATCGAAACTCGAAGCACCTTCCATAAGTTTAAGGTTTCTAATTGTTGGTTACTTACAGAAGAAAGTAATGAAGAACATTTCGAGGAACAAGTTTTTGGTCTGTTTTAGACCCGTTGTCGATATGGACTTGATGCCCTCGACAACTCGGTCTTCGGTTCCCGATACGGAGAAGTCGATCATGGTCCATCGTCCCGGGAAGAAAACATTCTCTCATGTCATTAAAGCCGTTGTGTTCGAGATCTTATTGGTTTGTAAATTGTTCTTCCACTTTTTCTTTATTTTTCTGTTCAAGTGATTATCCCTTGGCCCGCCTGTCATCATCACTCATCAATATATCTTATCTTGTTAACAGGCCAAGAGGGTTAAAGATAGAAAAGGTATTAGTCGAGGATCATATTCAATATCAAAGCACAATTTCCCGGGAAACGGCCATGGATATGATGAAATGTTGGCTACAAGTGCCGGTAAGGTTTCGGCTGCCGAAGGAATTCGGGAGAGTATTTCAGAGTCTGACTCGGTCCCGGATTCAACTCCGGGAACGAGCAAACATCAAGAACGTGAAGTGAACGAGAAACGAGAAGGAACACATAGGAGTTCGAGTTCGAGTTCAAGTTCAAGCAATGCCGTGTTTTGGCTTGTTATTAGTCTGGCAATGACGGTCTTCTGGGGCAAAACTTGTGCTATACTTTTCGCGTCAATTTGGCTTTATTTTCTCCCTCGTCTGCAGCGACCCGCAGGAGATATTGAAAACCTGGAAAGCATTAAACTAAGCTCCGAGAAGACGTCGAAAGATTACAAAAAGAAGGTCATAATGGAAGGGCTACTTCAAAGGAAACAAAGCAGAGGTGCCTTCAATTCTTGACATTAAGAAAGAGTAATTACCGAAGAGACTAAACACAAGCATCAGTTTCTTCTTTCTTGTGCAGTAATGTTTCTATTTGGGGGAAGATTTCAGAGCATTCATTATTTCTTACTATTTTTTTTCTTCCAATTCTCCTTGTTCTTTTTTCGGGACAAAAGATATTGTTAGATATTTGGCAGAAAATAACTTTCCTATAAGTCTACAATCAAGAAACTGAAACATGTGCGCATTAAAGACCAAAGAAACAAGGTAAAACTAAGAGACGAGCTGTTTATTTGTTGTTAAATACATGCTGAATGTGCTTCTACCATATTCTTTCCATGCCTCATGAACTCATTCCAGGATGAATGGTTCTTACTTGGAAATAGGGGTGTTCAAAAAAATCCGATTCGAATATCAATTGATCCGATCCGAAATAACTTCTTGTACCACATCCCTATATAATAATAGTTGAACAGAACCAAGTTACCACAACCCAAGCATGGAATAATTATTATAATATCTATTATTATAACATAATATTTTAATATTTTTTCAACTAAATTAATGTCCAATTGACTCATAATTCTAACTTAATTAAAATTTTAATGATTACTAAATATAAATCCATATATTATATTATGCATTACATCTAAATTTATATATAATTATGAGATTTATAAACTCTTATCCTACTCAATCCAATTTCTGTTATTAGGCATTCTGTGTATAAATTGATAAGTTGAGAGGGAAGCAGAAAACACACGTGATTATATTAGTAAGTATTTAATTGTACAATATATCAACTGCTGGAATAGCTCAGTTGGTTAGAGCGTGTGGCTGTTAACCACAAGGTCGGAGGTTCAAGCCCTCCTTCTAGCGCTTTATTTTCTAACCCCCTTATTATGGAGATTGACAGCTTAGACACCAACTACAGTTTTTAGTCATTGAAATCTACCACATTTAGCTAAAGAAAGCAACTATTAATAACAGTGGGCAGTGGCCTGCGTATCAGGAAACTAATGCAAAAAAACAGCTCTGCAGTTGGTTGTATATGTTAACATGATGAAACCTAACTACCTTAACTTATTTCAGACAATGCTGTTCGAGATTCATGAACTCCTGATGATGTGTTGCTCTTGGCTTGAGAAGACGCATTTGAAGTGTAGCTCCGTGTTTGTGAACTCTGGCTTGAAGATGACTCTGTGAAGAAGATTATATGCTCCGAGTTGTCCGCTAGCACTTGTAGCGACCTCGGAATCGGAGGCACGTTCACGTCCAAAACACCCTCTAGGATCTGAACCACCTGACCCATTGATGGCCTGTGAGTTTCATCATCTTGGACACACCAACAAGCCACTTTACACATTCTTGATAGCTCGTCAACCGGAGCGTCTCCGTTCAACCGGGGGTCTAATAGGCTAAGGACATCACCGTCTTCGGTTATTACTCGAGCGACTGAAGTGGGGAAGAACCTAACCTTCCCTTCTTCACATTGTTCGGAGTTTCTTCTTCCGGACACAATCTCAAACAGCATCATCCCGTAACTGTAGACATCGGCTTTAGCTGTAATGGCAACTCCCGAAATCCACTCTGGTGCAAGATAGCCTCTTGTCCCTCTCATAGTTGTCAGTACCCTGCTGAAGTCCCGCCCGATAATCTTTGCCAGTCCGAAATCTGCAACTTTGGGACAGAGTTCGGCATCCAAAAGTATGTTCTCCGGCTTGATGTCACAGTGAATGATACAATCTCTGCATTTCTCGTGAAGATAAGTTAAGCCTCTAGCCGTGCCAAGTGCAATCTGGTACCTTGTTTTCCAAGCCAAGGCTTTAGAATTCTCTTCATGGAAAAGATTGGCATCCAAAGAACCATTAGGCATGTAATCGTAGACCAACAACTTCCTCGTACCATCGGAGCAGAACCCACGAAGCCGCACTAGATTAACATGTTGAACCGTCCCGATCGTGCTCACCTCCGACCGAAATTGCTTCTCCCCCTGATTGATGCTCTCAAGCTGCTTCACAGCTATGATACTCGAGTCCGGCAACGTTCCTTTGAAAACAGAACCGAAGCCTCCTCCTCCGAGCTTTTCAGAAAAATTCTTCGTTGCACTTTGTAAATCCCGATATCCGAAAGCTAGAAGTGAGCCTTCAACTTTCGGATTTATCATTCTCTGCCTCCTCCATCTCAAGATTCCAAATACTACAAGACATAGTACTAAACCGACCGACCCTGCAACAGCTCCGATAATGATCCCATTATTGTTGCTGGAATTCGGAAACTCGGATGCCGCTAATCGGATATATATAGTTCTACTTCTGCCATTGCTACTATCTCCCGAATATTGTTGCAGATCCAAGAGTTCTGTCATCCAAATTCTACAACCATCACTATCATAAGCATAAGCAGTGCAATTGCAATACTCAAGGCAAGAGGATTCACATTCCGACATGCTCTCGGCGCTCATCGACCGAGCACTTTCAGGCAATCTTACATTGGGGCTTTCCCGGAATTTATCCGTCTTTCCGGTAACAAGGCCGGGATCCTCCTCGCATTGCAGCCTGGTTGTCCTTTCACACCCATCAGAAAAATCACTCAGATTCCAATTGGTTTCTGATTTCACATGGAAACCACTCAAACAACTACAGAAAGGTAGACCTCCCTCAGTGCAGCTGCCAAAAGCTCCACAAAAAGCATAAACCTGGCATTGTTGTCTCGGCTGCGACCAAAACAGATTCCACTGCCGGCTGCTTTCCAACCATGAAAGTTGCTTAATCTGCCCCGAATAATCCATAATGAATCGAGATATGGTCTCGGTAGTATAAAGCGAATAAGTAAAATAACTCTCGTTTTCGTTCGAATGAAAGCTGAAGTTGTAGATATAATTCAATCTCATTTCCGGAACATCTCTGAAAATCCTCGACTGTTCATCCCAAGGTCCACTCGACCAATACTGCCTGCTCCGATTCCACCGAATAATATATGAATTGGTTCCGGCGGGATCTAGCTCGAGAGAGTAGAGACCCGGAGCAGGATCTTCTGAATTTTTCCACGATGTAAGAAGCTGGCTCCGATTGGTTCGTTTATCTAAGCTAAGCTTTCCACCAGGAAGCCAAGTGTGTGTAGGATGATCTATACTCTGCCACAAAGGCGCAGACGAATTCGGACCATCTCTTAAAACAAGATTCCCAGTATCTTCAAGGACAGCAACTACAGAACTCGAGTTACTTGTCCTAATATCCGTGGACCAAATTTCTACTCCGGACCCGTTGATCAAAACTAAGTTACCATCGGATATTTTCAGTTCCGAAGAGCGTATATCACGCACGGGTGTCTCTCTGTTCGCTACCCAAACCGAGGTCTGCTCGGAGATCTTCCCGTACCAAATTCCTATGTAGTAGTTGGAGGAGTTACCTGGTGAGAAGAAACCCAACACGAAGTTTCCACCCGAAGAAACAATGGTTCGATCACCGGACAGAGATTGATTTGCTGAGATTGTGTCTGCTCCAAACGAGAGTCGGCAATCGAGAGAAACCCACATAAACAGTAGTACGGCAGGTTTCAGCCACGGCTTTTTCATGTTGTCCATGGCTGTAAGTGGATTACCGACAAGAGAAACAACACAGATATTTTAAAGGGCAATAAAAAAAAGCTGGTTAAAAAACAAGACAGGGGAAGAACAGGTCAAGGACTGCTACAGCAGAACATGTCTGCGGAAGTGACGGCGAAAACGGGGTGGTTGGATTATTGATATCTCAATTAAAGCTCGAGAATAAGACAATTATGGCCTTTGTTTTTTCTTCCTTGAAGAACAAGGTACATGGGCATTTTAGTAACCTGGAATCGAAAGAACAATCCCTTTCTTCCACAGCTATTAGTCATCATCCTCCATTGATAAAGAAAAGGAAGTGGAGAAAAGTCAAAGGAATAGGCTATTTTGAAAAGGTCAACCTTAAACATGATTGGACCGCGCCAGCCCCTCTTGTAAGTTGCAAATACTATTCATTAATCATATCAATGACTTTAATTAAGCTTATTAAAGCATTAATTATATATGTTAATGATGTCTGAGTTAAGTTGATAAATATTGACGTCTTAAGAGAGCATTTTTGATCATGTATAATTTGGATATATGGAGGTTTTTGTCTTATAATTTTGTTTCTGCAATTATAAATTTTTTAATAATGTAGAGGTGATTCTAAGATAGCGCAATTATAGTTATGTGGATGTTGTATTGATTGTATTTATAATTTTAAAATGTTAATTATTGGTTTGTTAATATGTTAACTAAAATATAAATTTATCAAAACAAATATAAAAAAACCAAATACAATGATTAACGGTTATAAATATATTTAGAGATGAAGTCGTATTGAATACAGGGAGTGGTCAAATTGGTTGAACTTAAAAAACATAAAAGTTTATTAAATGTTAAACTAAAAATTGGAAGAAGGTTTAGTTTGTCTATTTTTTCAATTTATTGGGATCTAAGTTATCGTTAAACAAAAAAAAATTAGAGGATACAAATTAAAGTTTTAGAGAATCTAATCAAAACATTCAAAATTTACAATGTTTAATGTGAATTTCTAAAGAGAAACAAATCAATTTTTTAAAGAAAATTAAAGATTTTGTTTTTAATTTTTTTAATTTCTTAGAGGGCTAAGGTCTTGGCCCTTCTCCGTCATTGTATGTATTAACACTACAATAATAATCATATATATAGTAACAAATTTATTGTGATGAAAGTTGATTTTGTCACAATATTATGCTTTATAGTGACGATTTTCTATGTGAAAATGTTATTGTGACAACTGACAACATATATTTGTCACAACTGTTGTATCAATTGTGAATTTATAAAATGTGTCACTAACTTATTGAATAAAATGTGCCACTAATTAATGGCGACAACCAAGTTTAATTTTATAAAAAAAACATTTGTCACAATTATATTCCCACCGATAAAATGAATATTTGGCGACAAAACACTTCTTAAAGGGAATGAAACATAATTGTGACTAATTCTAGTACTGATATTATTTTTATACCAATTTTTGAACAAAAAAAACTTTTTTATACCAATTGCTACTTTATATAATGGCATATTGTGTATTTAAAATTTAAATTGATTATTCTTTTTGTCAATATATTGTACCCAAAGGTAATTCAATTTAAAGCAAAATATTATATTTATATATGATTAGATGTTGGATCTATAAACATTATATATGTTTTTATTATCTTATTTCCTGTACTATTTTACTCAAAACATGACAAGAAGATGAAAACTCATTTCAAATTGCAATAAGATTATTTTTGTCAATTGTTCATTGGCTTATGTTGAATTATCGAATTAAACATAAATTGTTTGTTAGAAACACACTAGAAAGACTATGTCAAATTATCGCACTAAACACGCCATGTTTTTTCAGTCATATAAAAAAATTGAATTTGGACTTTATGACCCCCCCCCCCCCCCAAAAAAAAAAAAAAAGAAAAAGAAAAAGAAAAAAGAATGGAACTTCAAATTGATAATAAAATTCAGTTGAGGACCTAGAAATCATGACCGTTGAAAATTAGAATACTAATTTTATGACCTTTTCTCTATGCGTCAACTGCAATTAATCTTCAATAGAAAAGTATAATATGTATTATGTTTAGAATAATATTAGTTAAAACACAATAATATATATAATTATATCATTTCATTTCTGAATAATATTGGTTGGAGAATAGAATGCCACAAACTATGAAGAAGAAAAATCAAATTAGCAGCTAATCAAATACTATTAAAAATGATTTTTTTAGTATTTTTTTATTATCCTTTCGATTTTTAGAGTCTCGTTCCGACTAATCCGGATCGATCTGTGTCGCACACCCGACTATTAAAAAAATTATTAGTTTTTTTATGAACTTGTAATTAAAGTATTAGCCATTAGGTAGGTTGAACTGAGTGACCAATAAGAAGGCTTTCTAGGTCAATCGGTCGTCGCATCCCGTCCCAATTGAACACAGCATTTTACATGGTATTCACTGACTTTAGAGTTATTTGCAATTTCCAGGAGCATTGCCATTGCAACACCAAAATCTCGTTTTAACAGTTCCGTTGTGCTTTACTTCCATGATATCTATTGACTTGGACTCGGTTTACAATTTTAAATCGATAATTTTCAAAGTTAAAAAATATTATGATAGATATACCGTGTAAACTTTATACAAGCCTAATAATTTCAACGTTTAAGTTATAAAATTTAAGGGTTTATGTCTTATAATAAAATATGCATGCCCACAAATCATGTATCTGCTAATTTACCTATGAGTGTACCACGCGAGGAACCAAGAAACTGAAACTTGTAAGAATTGCTTGGGCATGAAAGGTAAACAACATAAGCTAAAACTAAAACCAAGGCATAAGCTATATATTTATTGCTAACTTTAGACATGTTGAATGTACTTTCAGTATACACTTTCCATGCCTCAGGTCTCATTCCACGATGAAAGGCTCTTACTTGGAGCAGCAAAAGCTAAAGCATGGCATGTGCATCTGAACTGACGCTTATGGTTGAGTCGGTAAAAATAACTCTGTGCTTCTCTTCATTACTAATCTTTTGTAGAAATCGAGGAATTGGAGGCAGGCTTACATCCAAAATTCCTTCCAGGACCTGAACTACCTGACCCATTGATGGCCTTTGGATTTCATGATCTTGGATACACCAACATCCTATTTTACAAATTCGGGAGAGCTCTTCTAAATTGGCATTTCCATTCAGTCTGCTGTCTAAGAGTTCGAGGAGATCCGTGTCCTCGTTCACTTGCCGAGCAACCCAAACTGGAAAGAATGTACCTTCTTCATCACTTGTGTGTTCAAAGTTTCTCCTTCCGGATACAAGTTCCAAAAGCATCATTCCAAAGCTGTAAACATCAGCTTTGGGTGTTATAGCCACTCCTGAAATCCACTCTGGTGCAAGATAACCCACTGTCCCTCTCATGGTGGTCAGGACCCGGCTAAACTCTCGTCCTAGAAGCTTTGCTAGCCCAAAATCTGCCAATTTTGGGCAATTGTCAGCATCTAAAAGAATGTTTTCTGGCTTGATGTCACAGTGAATGATACTGTCTACACAATTCTCATGGAGATAAGCCAGGCCTCTTGCTGCACCAAGAGCAATTTGGTATCTTGTTTTCCAATCTAGAGGCTCTGAATCTTTTGCATAGAAAAGATGTTTATCCAAAGATCCTTTTGGCATGAAATCATAGACCAACAACTTTCTTGAACCCTGGGAGCAGAAGCCCCGAAGACCAACTAGATTAACATGGTTGATCTTCCCTATTGTACTGATTTCTGCACGAAATTGTTTCTCTCCCTGATTGATGCTCTCAAGCTTCTTCACAGCTATAATACTTCCACCTGGCAAAGTCCCTTTGAAAACAGAACCGAAGCTTCCTTTTCCGAGTTTTTCAGAGAAGTTCTTAGTTGCCTTCTCTAAATCTCTGTATCTAAAAGTCACAACTGAACCTTTATCTAATTCTGTATGTATAATTGTTTTCCTCCGCCCTTTCATGATTATGAACATGATAAGGCCTAAAAGGAGTAGTCCTGCAGAAACCGCGATTGCTGCAACAATCACTCTCTTCTTATTTGCAGGACTAGATTCAGTATAAATATCAGAAGCCGACACCTTGATATACAGAGTTATTCCTATAGCATCATCTTGTCCAAGTTCTTGCAGATTCAAGAGATCGCCAATCCAAATAGAGCACCGGTTGTTCTCAAAAGCATAAGCTGTACAAGAGCAATTCTCTAGGCAAGTAGATTTGCATTCCAGGCTACTATTAGCTATCGTATTTTGTGGATGTTCAGGGAAACTTGTGTAGCGGCTTTCTGAAAATCGGTCCCCCCTTCCAGAACCGGCACTAGCATTCCCGCACTGCAGTTTGGTCTTCCTTACACACCCACCGGAATAAACCTGCCGGTTCCAATTCTGTATAGAAGTTGGCCGAAATCCAGTCAAACAATTACAAAACGGCAGAGAGTTCTCATTACAGCTGCCAAAAGCCCCACAAAAAGCATATACCAAACATTGTTGTCTTGGTTGTGCTGGAAGAATCGAATTCCACTGCCCTTCATTTTCCAACCATAACATTTGCTTAATCTGTCCCGAGACATCTATGAAAAGTTTAGCTATGGTAGAAGAATTATGAATCGAAAAAAGGAAATAGCTTTCATTTTCGTTTGAAACATAATTGAAGTTGTAGCTCGATCCGGACATAGGAAAAATTTTCATTTCGGGAACTAAGCTGAAGCTCTCTGTGTGTTGATCCCAAGTTCCACTGGTCCAGTAAGGCCGGGACCTGTTCCATACTAGAACAATTTGATTAGCTTCTACTGGAACTATCTCAAAAGAGTAGAGACCTGGTGCAGGATCATCCTGGCTTTTCCATGAAACAATACGTTGACTTTGATTGATTCGTTTATCAAATCTAAGCTTACTTCCCGGGAGCCAAGTGTCTGCTGGATGATCAAAACTTTGCCACAGTATCGTTGTCGACGACGAATTCAGTCCGTCTCGCAGAACAAGATTCCCATCGTCTAAAAGCACTGCTACTACAGAAGTTGAGATGGCTGAGCCTGTGCTTACATTTGTAGACCAAATTGGCACTTGGGACTCGTTGAACAGAACCAAGTTACCATCAGAGATTCTCAAAACCGAAGAATATATGTCGCGGACTGGCTTATCTCTGTTTGCAACCCAAACGGTAGTGGGTTGGGAGACCTTGTTGAACCACATCCCTATATAATAGTAGGAGGAATTTCCTGGTCTGAAGAAACCAAGCTGGAAAACTCCGGCAGCTGAGACAATGGTTTGGTTACCAGAAAGAGATTGATTTGTGGAGATGGTATCAACTGCAATGCAGACATGGGATTCAAGAGACAAACACATGAACAATAACAACATTGAAAACATGAACCCGCCGGGGTTCATGTTCTTGGTCTTCATGGCTACAACTGCAAGATTACTCAGGATACTTGACTTGGTGGCTGCAATAACAATGATAATACTTATTGAAGAAAATGTGATACGTGTAGAGGGGAAAAAATTGCAAGTAGTATAAAATAAAGATGGAATGAATATTGAATAATAAAACAATACCAAGTGCATATAAAAGTAAGACTTAAAACACTTCCAATTCCTTTCTGTTTCCGTTGTCACCTAAACAACCTCTTACAATGGTTAATTAGCCTTTACAAACAATCTGTAAGACACTAAATTTTTAAGTAAGGTTAGAAATTTAAATTTCAACTTTATAAATGGAATAAATTGAATTAGAATGATTGACTATATAATAAGTTTCTACAATTTCTCGATCTAAATTAATCGATCAATAAATTAAACACCGGTTGTTATAAGAAAAAAAAAACCCATCATAAATGGATGGAAATCGTCTACCCCTTAATTGTGCCCCTCATTGGTGTCTCCACTTTAAAATAGCAGGTTTAAGGCTTAGGGTTTGGAGTTTAAGGTTGGGGCTTAGGGTTAAGGTGTAGGGAAATAGGGGTATAGTGTATTTTTAGGGTTTAGGATATGAAAATTAGGGTTAGAGCTTAAAATTTAATTTTTAGGTGTTTTCTAGTATGAGGCATATAAGGAGGCATAGTTAGGGAACATGAGATTTTTACTTATTGTAAATAGCCTTTGTATTACTTTAAATTTTAATCTTTATATTGTATTTTTTATCAGATTGCGTTATTATATTATTTTGGCATAAAGTTAAAAAATACTTCCAACATTTGACTGAATAGTCACTTTGGTCCTTATTCATTTTTTGAAGCAATTCAACTATCAACATTTCATTTTAGGTCGAAACGATAAAAAATTATTAGAAAACTGACGGTAAAAGTTTAAAATGACTTGACAAAATGATAACTCAGTAGAAAAAATTATTTTATATTTTATATAATTTTATAAAATTAATTTTTTTACTGATGTAACATTTTTTTCAAGTCTACATATTTGTCTATATAATACTGTCATGTCAGCATGCACTGCCATATAAGTTTGTCACGTCATTTTAAGCCATTTACCGCCAGCTGACTAACAATTTTTATCTGTAAATAGATCATTTTAACCCAAAATAAAATATTAATGCTTGAATTACTCTAAAAATAAATAAAAATCAAAATAATTATTCAGTAAAAGTTTGAGATTTTTTTTTGGCTTTATGTATATTATTTTATTTGAAAACTTTGGTCCATGTTCTAATTTTTTTTATCAATTTTATTATTAATTATTGACCTGACAATTATAAGAAAAAAATAATTTTTAAAGGTAAAACAGTTTCTGACTATTCAGTGAATTTTTTTATCAATTTTATTATTAATTATTGACATGACCTTTTAATCCACTGATTCACACTAAACCTATGCGGCGTCAACTGCTTTATTTAATCCATTGATGCTTCAGTTTTGTCGTCACATGCCACCGCTGACACTTATCCCTAAGCTACCGTTTCCTTTAGCTTATTAGTTATTAATATATATAATTGGGATAAAGTTTTTTTTAATAGTTGAGCATGACATTTATTTTCAATTTACTCCTTAAATTTCGAACTTAGATTTTTTTGCCATTTTAATTATAGGAGACTCTAATATTCATAGTGTCACATCATTACAAGACTAAAATGAAAATTTATAAAATTCAACGACTAATGTAGACTAAATTGAAAAGGTAACAACTAATTTAAGGATTAAGATTTACTTTATCCCTAAATAATTTTATTAACAAAATATATATTAAATCGAAGATAAGTTTGCAAGTGAAATTTATTCAAATTTAAAATCAGATTAAAATACTACCAACAAGGTTTGTTACATGTTGTAGAGCTTAGTATCGTTTAAATAGGTAGGGAGTATAAGGCTTTGTGTATGCAGAAAATTTTCGCAGGTGTGCAACGCATATTGATCCCGATTAATTATGACAAAGTCTCAGGCAACCAGAAAGACAAAAAAATAGATTAAAATACTATCTTATTATTGAATTAAAATACTAAAAAAGTTTACAAATGAAGATTGTATTAGAAAAGAAAACTTTAAGTCTCTTAGACCTTTTAATTTCAAAACTAAGCAAATTGATTTCTCTAAAAAAGGAGCAATTCAGTCCTTTTTGATTTCAATGTGAGTAAATAAGGACAATTAACTGTAGTTTTAATATTTTTTTTGTAAACTTAACATAATTTTGATTGACATACTAAAAATTTAGCCTTTAAATTTTACATACTATTTCAATTTGATCAAGATTATAAAAAAATCAACGCATGATTTACAAATTATGATATTATTGAGGGATAAAATTGTTAAATTTTAGAATCGGAAGCAATATTTATCAAAATAGTATTGAATTGATGGAAAATACTAACACCGTGATTAATTATCCTTAAATGCTCACTTTTAAAATTGATTGACCTTTTCTAAAAGGACTGGTTTGTCAAATTTTAAAATTAAGAGAGACCTAAACGTAATTTTTGCCTTATGTTTTAAAAGGGGGAAAAAGAGAGATAAAGGTTGTTTGGGAGGAGCATAAAGGCAAAACAGGTTGGCGTACGAACATAGTTTACGTAAGAGGCGCATTAGCATTACCCGTGTCAGCTTTTTTGAGAGCTCACCGCCATTTCTCTGATTTTCACTTTGCCAAAGCAAAGAAAGCTCAACCAATTCTTCAGTTTTATCTTCCGATGAATCCACAGCACCACCAGCAATCGGAACCGGACCTCCAGGTTCCGTCCTTGGCTCCGCTCCGAATCCAACCCACCTCTCCACATGCCCCGCTGACCACCCCAGTCTCTGGTGCCCAGCGCCGCGTAGCCATCGCCGTTGACTTGAGCGACGAGAGTGCTTACGCCGTCCGATGGGCCGTTCAGAACTACCTTCGTCCTGGAGACGCCGTCATCCTCCTCCACGTCCGTCCGACATCCGTCCTTTACGGAGCCGACTGGGGCTCCATCGAACTCCAAATCAACCCGAACTCCACGAATAATCACGAAAGCGCCACCCCCATCGGCGACGAGAACCCCGACGAGGAGTCGCGGATGAAGCTCGAGAACGATTTCGACGTCTTCACGACGACGAAGGCGAACACGGTGGCGCAGCCGTTAGTGGATGCTCAGATTCCGTTTAAAATCCACATAGTGAAAGACCATGACATGAAAGAGAGGTTGTGTTTGGAAGTGGAGAGGTTAGGGTTGAGTGCGGTGATCATGGGGAGCAGAGGATTCGGAGCCGCTAGGAGACCCAACAAAGGAAGGCTGGGAAGCGTTAGTGATTATTGCGTCCAACATTGCATTTGTCCGGTGGTGGTGGTCCGGTACCCAAAGGAGGGAGAGAACGGAAACGGCGGAGCCACTAAGGTGACGAAGAAGACCATTGTTGGAGAAGATGTGGAGCTGCAGCCTGTGCCTGAAGAGGAACCAGAGTATCATGATGCGGAGGAGGGGCATACAGGTTTGGGTTCTCAAATTTGTAATTGATTTTGTTTCTATTTGACGGTAATCGACCGCTTTAGCATGTAATTTAGTTTTCGGCTCTATGAACATGTTGAATTGCTTGTTAAAAGCTCAAAACACTATAGCTAAAATCAGGGTAGAATGTAATTATGACTAATGGAAGCAAGAACTGAGAAGTTGTGGCCTGAATTTAGGTTTTGCTTTCTTGTTGGGGCATTGGCTGCAAAAATCATAATTTAGACCTTTAGAATTAACCTGATAAAATGGCTTACACGGACTTGGAGATGTCAAATGTTCGTCTATCTCGCATATTCAAGCAGAGCTGTGCTGAATTGTTCCTAGAACCGTAGAAACATGCAAGGGCTTAGTATTTATAAATTATAAGAACTTTTTTATCTTTAAGTTAAACAATTGCGTATTTTACTATTAAAACCATATCTCATTGGTTCATATTTCTTGATAGCAGATGCTTAATATGAATCAGAGCAACAACGAATGCCTTCTTATTCAGGTAACCCATTTCATATTTCTTTCTTTCCCATCTCCCCTTTTAATTGCTTCTTCATGGGAGCAGAGAACGAACTCTTAGTTCCTAGTGTAAAAAACTGTATTAATCATGTAGTATTCGATGGACTATTTTCGGTTTTCAAACCTATATTTTGGCATTCCCCTGAGTGACCTCATCTGATTGGTATAAAGGATGAAAATTAGGGAAATGAGTGAGGATAGAATTTTTTTAATCTAATGTTTAAGCTAGAAAGTACGAAGGTGATTATAAATCTTAATCATTTGGTTAACAAATTTTCACCCTTACTAGTTTCCGCCCATACCAAGCAAAGCCTGAGTGTCAGCTTTTATTTTGAATTACTGGATGTGGATGATTGATTACTGATATGGTCCCTACACTAATATTGCAGAATCCAAATTTGAAGACTTTGTGGTGGAAAAGAAGCGTGAAAATGTTGCGTGGTGACGAACTTTATGCTTTGTATAGATGGATGGTAATAGGGTTCATGGTTTTTCTCTGTACTTCGTGTTGATTACTTTGTTTCGACAATTAACTGTTCAATGTGTATATGGTTTGTTGTACTCAGATTCTCTCTTTGCTTCTTAGTAATAATAAGCCTTTCGCAGCGTGTTAATGATATCGTAGGAATACCAGTTTTTTGTCCTCTAAACTGCGACTTTATTTTTGGCTATTGCATTTGTCTCGACATAGTTTTGTGACATTCTTAGTAAATTAGCATATAATTGCAAGTGACCATATTGTTGGATAGGGCAGGGATTTGCAGCCTCTGCAGTCTGGTCATTTGGTTCTAAGACCATGGCTAATCATACATTGTCTATACCCGATTCGCTTCGATAGTTGAACTTCTGCAGAACCAAAACTGGCTTAAAACATATTCAGGGTGTGAAATTTGACAACGGATTTTGATAATTTAACAAGAACAGGAAAGAACGATGCAGAACATTCTGTTTTTCACACAAAAGAAAATAACGGAAGAACTGTAAGAACTCCCATCCCATTTTGGCAAATCCATTCTAAAAATGACTGGTCACACCAAATATCTTTTAAGTGACAATTTATTGCAGTTTCGACGAAACTCTGAATATCAAATAGTCTAAAAAGTTCACAGTTGCCCCAGGCTTCCCTCGCTTTGGGTCCTTCGCATGGAAACCTCCAGTTTGATGTTCAGAAGTTTGCTACTGAGATCTACATAGTGATTCCGATTATTGGTCGTTGCCTTCTTTCCGCTAGGAAGAGGGCGGCGCCCGTGCCGGCCTCTGGACTGCATTGGGGAAGCAGTGGCTTGACTTCTGTGAGATGAAGAGGATGCACGGGCAGTGCCATGGTTATTCTTCCTTGTAACTCTATGGCCACGATCAATTTGATGGTTGCTGATGCCTAGCCTTAACGATCGTTCTGCGGCATCCTTCACTTTAATAGCCTGTCGATTAAAGTAAACCAAATTCGGTAGAAGGCCTTGCAAATGCTTCTTCAGATATTCATCTCCTACATTCTTCTGTGCCGGGTTACCTTCCAAGCTGATGGCTTGCAAGGAATTGTAGTTTGCTGCGAGTTGGCCGAGACATTTGGCAGTAGAGATTTTGTTGAAACGCAGATCCAAAACAGTCAATTTTAAGAGACGGTGAAGACCCTCTACCTCGCTTATCTTGTTTCCGGCAAAGTACAACTCCTTAAGAGAGGAACAAGAAGCCAAACCTACAACGAATTATGCGACCGAGAGTAGATTTACAAGATCAAAAATATTGGAAGGTAATGAGTATAGCAAAGAAAATAGAACAGCTAACGAGTTGCAGCATGCCTCACATACCATGACCAATTCTAAATATCCGGTTGTAGCTTAGATTCAGCACACGAAGTCGAGTAAGTTCACGTAAACCCTCTATGGTGGATATATTATTCCTCGACAGATCCAACATGTGAAGTCCTCGAGGAAGAGCACCAGCAGTAATCCTTGCTGTAGTACACAGAGATAATGAGAAAACACACTTATACAAAAGAACAGTTCCGTATACCACTAAATCATTGGACTTCAAAAGATGTCAAAATAGAAGATAAATACATAACTAATAAGATTTGCAGTTGAAGATACTTACCTATTGCATTTCCTGATAGATTAAGCACCTTCAAGCTGACAAATGCACTGAGAAATGGTATAACAACCAAGCTATGGTTTGCCAGTTGAGCAGTGTTTGCCGAGGCACTCAAAGAAGATATGTATCTTTTAGCAGCTTCCATGCCAGGACTTGCCTTAACATCCACATTTGAGACAGCAGGTTCCACTTTCACCTGATCATCGGGATGGGATAATAAAGACGTGCCTTCGGATGGTCCCACGTGTTGAAGATCATTTACCCAATCCTCAATTCGCTTAATCTTAAAATCCTTGCCAGTCGATTCATTCTGATTCAGAACCTGCGATTCTTCTTGCAGGATTTTCATCTCATCTGAAACTGGCACTATCCAGTCTTTTGCTGATGCAGAACAGCTATAAGATTCAAATCCCTCATAAGAGCTTTCAAAGTTAGTTTTATGATTCTTATGCATGTCATCATCTCTTTCTTGTTCTTGCATCACCTCTGTATCAACATCATGAATTATTTCCTTTCGTCTCATGCTGAGAACAAGTAGATCCTCAGAGGATCTTGTACGACGTGTCAAATATTTAGGAGAACGTACTCCAGAAATGAGTGTCCATGCAGCAATGTTTGGCATAGAACATGATTTTACAATCACAGGTGCATTATTGGGTGTGTGGTCTCCAGAGCCATTGGCACACTCATAATGCAAAGGAAAATTAGAAAAATCATGGCCATCCTTTTCTGAAAACTGATGGTCTCCTATGGAGAAAACCGGCTCAATATTGACATGGTTAGAGCTTACTTGAACAGAATCTGAGCACGGGGCATTTTGGCTCATTACTGTATGTTTTCTGCCATCTTCAACCAACCCATGGTCATGGGAATCAGAAGAATATCCTTGATCAGTCTCATCATCTGTGTCAATTTGTTGAGGAACTCTTCCTTCCAGGCAAAGTCCACTTCCATGGGACAGACTCTTCTTAAGATACTGCAGATTCTGAAGGGACCTGGAACCGCAATCAAGATTGGTTTTGTCTTTTATTTCGAATGACTTCCAGTTATGGTAATGAGAAGAATCCGTAACAGGTTTCGCGCGGTCATGAATCTCAGCGGTTGTTTCTGCCTCTGGCAAGAATGACTCCATGCTTGTAGCTTTAATCGTATCCTTAGGGGCTTGAACTTGGGAAAAATCGTCTAAAGTCATATGCATCGGCATCGCTTCAACAGATGGCTGAACTGTTTTCTGATGGCCAAGTGGATACTCGAGTCAGGAAACACTAGAGTATACAACCCAAATTTAACTGAAGTTTTCAAAAACCAGAAGCAAATGTCGGACTTACCTTTGGTTTCTGGCTTCCGATGTGAGTATTGAAGCATGAAAATCTAACCATCGTGGTGATGCAGATTAGCACTACATCCACACAAGACCTACCTTTTGTTGTTACATAGAAAGCTATAAGCTTAAAACTATTGTAATAATTAAGGTTCAAAATCTGGAGGAAAGCACCTAATTCTACTAACGTAAAAAACTTTGACAAGCTCCAATCCGACTTCAAGGTATTTTAGAGAATACTGACATTAGCCGTAATCAAGCGAAAGACCCTCCGAAACACGTCGCAGTCTCCAGATATGGGATGATCTTGTTCTCCTTAAAACACAAAGCAGAATCAGCTCTTTTTTGTCCCCCCACACCCACCTTGAGGTGCGAGAAAATTTCAGTTTCGTTGCAGCGGCCAGAGTGAAAAAGAGTCTTTTACAACTAGGAAAACAGAATCCCTAACAAGCATATGAGACACCTGCCTGCCTGACAATAATAATGGAGAAAAAAAATAAAAGGATCACATAATCTACAAAGTAGATATCGAATCGAATAGTTTAGGCCGAGCAATGAAGACAACAAGAATTGTTTGCCTCTAGATGGAAAAATCAAAACAGAATAGACAAACAGATTACAATTTACAATGCTTCTTTGTCAAAAGGATTGGGAGAAAAACAATAGGAAACTTCCAAATTCTTGTTCCAAATTGTAATTTTCGACTGTAACAAGATTCCAGTTTTATTCAATATATTCATTCAAGGCAATCAAACAACCTCAAAAACATCGATTACAAATCCAGAACAAAATCAACCAGATTGTACACCAAATACTACCAAAACCAATGGTCAAACAACAAACAGATAATTAATTGGAATCCATATCCAACATATGAACACAACCCCAATCAGCTACCTTTTAGGTTCAAAACGAAAATGCCAATGGAAACAAATCCAAAGAAAATCAAAATAACGTAATCCCATCATTCATTAGCCCCCATTCGAAGAAAACATGAACCCAGAAAAAAGAAAGGCATGGGATTCATAACAAACAAAGATCAATATATAGCACTCAAAATGAAAACAGGGTTATCTAAAGGAACACGAAAGAACATTCAAGACCAACCATTCATGAAAAGTGAAAACCACCCAAATCGGATGAAAAAAAGAAAGAAAAAGATAGACCCATTAATTTATTCATCTTGAAAGAAAGCACAAAGATTGCAAATGAAGGAATCATTAACCCAAAAAAGAGAAGGAAGAAAGAACAATCTTACCTTAAAAACGTGAGAGGCTGATTGCTTCAACTCGAAAGATAGAAAAAAAGAACACAAAATAAATAACAAGCACGTCGGTTCTTGTTTATTACTTTTTTGTATTTGTCGGCTATAAATTTGTAAAACCATGTACGGATGTACAGTTTCTTTTTCCCTTTTTGTGATTCATTTTCCTTTGAATGAACGGCGTAAGGTTAAGCTATAATGCTAACATAACCCTAAGCTTTTGCACTGATTTTTATAACACAAACCAATGGCCCTGGTTTTTGTTTTGGGTAAATTTATTAATTTTGTTTTCTTTTAACAGCCACAAGTTGAAGGATTAGAGAGGAAGAAAGCAAATGAGAGAACGGATCCTTTGTCTTTCGTTAAAATAAATAATACAAAAGAATGGAAAAATTCTCTCTTTGGATTTCAAAACAACAAAAATGCCCAACAAATTATTGGTCAATAAACTATATAAATTCATTTTTGTAATTTGCAATGTCCTATGTTCGATATAAATCTCGATCATATTTAAAGTTGAGTCTAATTCTTAAACGAAATATGATTTATTCAGTATTATTTTTTCGTTCATAAAACTTGAAGTTAAAATCTTACACAAAAATATTGAATTTGATATTAAAAGTGTGTATATATAAGTTTTTATACAATACTAAATTATTCAAATATCTCTCGTTTATAAATTAGAAGATATTGCATGTTTAAATATGTTTAAACTATGTAATCCAACAAGCGGTCCCAATAAAAAAAACGAACGATGTTCATCCTATGAGACTCGAGTTTAAATTACTTTATTTGTAAGGTATGTGAGTTGTCAAAGTGTTAAGAATATGTATAAACATATATTAAAAACATGTTTAAACTATGTCATGTTACAACAATAATCATGCATAAATGAGTCTAAGACTTTTATATTAGGGAAAACAGCCTCCAAAATGTAAAACTTTAAATTTAATACATTTAATTTTTCTAATTTTTTTTAAATTAACACAATAATAAAATTATATTTTAACCTCATAAAATGGTAAAAATAAATAAATTAATCTCTTAAAAATTGTGATGATATAAACTATTATAGTGACAAAAATATTATTTTTAATTATTTAAGATACCATGATCTAATTTTGATCTTAAAAGTGTTTGGTTTTTAATTATTTAAAAAAATATTGGTTTTCCATTAAAAAAATCTTGGTTTTTTTTTATCAAGAAAAATAATGTTGGTTTGGTCATGAATCAAACCTACTTTAATATAAATCATGAGTACTCAAATTAATTGAGTCAATTAATGCTGATAGTGTACATTATGAAGCAAACTTTAAACAATCATAGTCGATCTGCAGGTATGAAAGCTGCAGATAAAAGCACGTATTTAGGGAGGAAGGTATGATTTAGGGTTAGAAGATAAAATATAAATATTTGAAAGTAAGAAAGTAAATTTAAAAATAAACTAATTTTAAAAATAATATAAATAGAAAGATAAAAGTGAAAAAATAAAAAAAAAATCGGGGCGGGGGCAATTGCCCCTCTCCCCCCTTAATAGCTTCGTCCCTGCATGTATCTACAATCTAATGTAAATAAGGACGAGCCAAAATTTTAAGTTGAGAGAACAAAATATAAATATTTGAAAGTAAAATAATTCAACTGAAAAGGGGGCAATTTCTCTTCCTTGTCCAGAGAGAGACACGTGGTTTTATGTTGGAGGACGAACCTCAAATATTTATATTTGATTCTGATTATGTCTTTAGTTATTAATTCGATCCTACTTAAATACAAAATTTGTTTGAATAATTGGAAAGTTTATAATATTGCCGATGAACAAAAACATTAAAAATTTTAAAATATATATCAACAATCAATTGGAAAATGTTTGAGTTTGAATTTTGACATTGTGAATCAAAAAGTTGAGTTAAAAGAGTTAAATTATAATAAACTTTTATAAATTTTAATTTAAATTAGTCGGTTAATAAATTTAATACTCATGATTATAAAGAGAAATGAGAAACGAGAGGATAGAAAAGAGACGTAGCAAAGACCTTAAATGTTTGTGTAGGGTTAGGTCTTCATGTTGATAGATCGCTCCAACGCTCGATTTCGAGGGCTATATTTTCTGCAGTGAAAATGGCGCTTGCCGAGCATTATTACAACTTAACAAGTGGAAGAACTTTTGCATGCAGTCATCTGATAAATGTAATTAATTAATAAAACGTAATTAAGGATGTAATTAATATTCATGGGCAGAGGCTTTCCTCCTTCGTCATATTATGTTAAAAATAATTAATAAAATTGCAAAGAATGTGATGTAATTAAGGTTTATAATTATGGGCAGAGGCACAACTAGGCAGTGGACTTGTCTAACAAAAGTGAGAAGTTGTCAATACTCATTACTCAATACCTACTAAAATCTGTGTTTTTTTTAGTTCTTTTACTTTTGTTTCTCTTTAACATTAAAATATATATAATTAAATTTGAACAGAAACCTAAATGAATCAATTTAAATTCATAAATTCGACTCGAAAAAAAATTATATAAATTTTGAGTTATAAAATAAAAATTGTAAACTCGACTAACTCAAAAAAAAATTTATTTACTCGATCCAATACTCAAATCTACTTACCTTGTTGTTTTATATAAACTTAATCATAATTTATAAATATGATCTTTATAATTGATATATTTTTATGATTATTAATGATTTAGTAATGGATGAAAAATATTGTAAAAATATTAGGGTAACTAAATTGGTTATGAATGATTACGGGCGTGTGGAGGCCTAAAATCTCGATTCAATGGGATTTTTGTCTCGAACACCGCCTACATATTTATATCCAAAATCAATTCTAGACTCCAAACGTGATTATGGGAAAAGCAAGGTAGAAGTAGTTTTTGCGTTCCGTCGTTATTTTTACACTGTATCAATTCTAACACCGCAAAATTACGTTGATCTAAAATATATTCTAACATCGCAAAACCAAACACACACGAATCATCTACCGAGACTGGCCCAAAAGAATGAAGAAAAAAGAACACAAAGGAAAGCCCAACTAGCATTTCAGTCTTTACTCTTCTGGACTAGCGATTAACAGAGCTGATCGACAATGGCGTCCAGTTCCAGGTTACCCCTTCTCCGGAGAATCTCTATACTTCTCAAAGCTCCGCCTTCGTCAACCCTCCGCTCTTCACGTCCTTCACTTGCTCCGCGTTTTCTTCTTCGGAAAGCTTCGGCACCAAATGTTTCTTCTTGGACATTCGCCTCCTCTAGAAGCTTTTGTTCCGGCCCTCTAAATCTCCCCCGGGATTCTCAGGGACCTGCAGCCATCGATTACCGGTAAAAATTCAATCTTTCGAATTTCCCATTAAAAATTTTGATTAAGAAATCATTTTAAAGTACGACCCTTTTTTTAATGATTACTGTGGTAACAGTTCGGTTCTGTCGGAAGATGAATATCATAGATTAGCTAATTCTACAATCCAAGACCTTCAAGAAAAATTAGAGGTAGCTAACCCTTATTTTCATTTTTAAGTTAACATTTTTTTTTGCTTTTTTGTTAAAATTTCGTTTTGGGTGTGTGCAGGAATATGGTGATATTGTTGAACTTGAGGGCTTCGATGTAGACTATGGGGTAAGTGTTAAAACTTGTTGTTTGGATTTGGAAATCACTTGGCTTGTTTATGGAAGTTAACACATTGCTTGGATTTAATAGAATGAAGTTTTGACACTAAAACTTGGGACTCTTGGCACCTATGTGATGAATAAACAGACCCCTAATCGACAAATTTGGTTATCGTCTCCGATTAGGTATATTTGTTTCTTATTCTTCTGTATTATCTGGTTTTGAGAATCTTGGACTTTGCATTGTCTTCTTTGGGAGTGAAGGTGACTCTCCTTGTGTTGGTCATGATTCTTATATAGTGTTTAGCACATTGCTTCATAGCTTAGTTTCTTTTATTTTTCCTATGATGTTGCATACATGACTCGACTAAGGTCGAGTATATAAAGAAAGTCTAATGTTATTATATTAGCTCTTAGTTACCTCGGAACTTAGTGAATGTGGATACTACATAAGTTGTCATTTGTTTAGTGTTGGAAGACAAGGTTAATCAAAGAGCTGGAATGTTGTTTTCACTTGGTTTTTAACTTGGTTCTCCCAAAACTTCAGATGTATACAGAAGTTTGGTTAGTTGCCAGAAGAATGTTTATGTTTTATACTTTTCATGTAATAGATTTCAGATGGCTATTATTTTGTAAGATAAAACAAATGTGTTTGAAGAAAAACAAAGATATTTACTGCTGGTGGCATTTCTTCTTTCCTTGAACTTACATCGATACATTCGAATTGCTTTGAACCCTTTATTTAATTGTTTTTTTTTTACAAAGATAAGACCTTTTACTTCTTAATGGGATAACTTAGATGTATAAGGTTATTGTTCTAATATTCATATATTTTGTGTTTGGACTTTAGCTGACAACAATGTTTAACTACCAACACTTCATAATAAGGTGCTTCTGTTTGTGTTGGCCTAATTTCTTTGCGATAATCATGTTTCTTGAAGTATACAATCTTCGATGTAATGTTTTGACTGTGCAGTGGCCCATCCAGATTTGACTGGGATCATAATGCTCAAGCTTGGGTTTATCGGCGAACCAAAGCAAATTTGTTGAAACTCTTGGAAAGCGAGTTGGAGCAACTTTGCGGTAAACCAGTCAACCTTTCATAGACTGTTGTATATCCGATGATGTTCACATAATTTCGACCTTCGGTTTCGAAGCTTATTTCACCACTAGAGCAGTTTGCCTCGATTTTTTCCCAACAAACCAAACCCCCTCATGGGATGTAATCTTACAATTAAAACCGGCCCCCAATAAGTTATGGTTCAACAGTATGTTAAGAACCTCAATTTCTTCTTCACCTAACGTGTTTTAGAAACATGCCTGCTGTGGGGGCTGAACCTCGATGACTGGTATAGCGGCCGTTATATTCGTTTTACCCGCTACTATGTTTATTACAGATCAGCTGCAAAAGAAAGTAGCAAACAAAAGATTCCAAAGTATTGTGTGATGTTCATGACTGTAGTTTCTCTTGAGAATGTGCATGTCATTGTTCTTGCAATAGGTCGCCGAATGAAGTAGCTCGAGCAACTTCATCGACGTATAACCACCAAAGAAAATACACAGAGACATTTTAGTCAAGGTCCAAGGATTGTGAGGCCAGGCATTGTGATTAGTAGCATCAAAGAGTCGAATGGTCTGAACAATTAGGTAAAAGACCAGATGGAACATCTTGGGTAGTTCATGTCACTAAAAGTCGGGCATTATTGTCGGATGGGGTCTCTTTGCCGGATTTGGACTGAAAAGCGACATAAATGCAGGGCATGCTTGATCTGTTAAAAGGCACAAAGCATATCGAGTGCACGCCGAAAGATAGGTGAAGACATAGGGACGGAACCAGACTAGAGGGCTGGGGTAAAACAAATGATTTGGGTGGTTTGTAAAACTTGACTAAAAATGATTTTTTTCCGATTTGAGTCATAATTTTATAAACTCGATTTGAAATTTTTTAAATAAAGTTTGAGTTATAAAATGTAATTTTGAATAACTCAAACTTTTTTAGTAATTAGTGGTTTGGTTTTTAAGTTCATGTAGTTTTTCAACTCTACTTTGATATATATATATATATATGAGTTAAGATCAACTTACAAAGTATAAAACTTTTTAAGTTTTATACGTTTTTTGGATCGTTGGATGGGGAAAATGGATGATTGAGATTAACTCCTTACTTTTTTTTTCTCAAGTGATAATCTTCACATATTCTACTATTAATCTCATCCATCCGTTTCACTCATCCAACGATCTAAAAAACATGTAAAACTTAAACAATTTTACACTGTATAATTAGATCCTATCCATATATATATATATATATATATATATATATATATATATATATATATATATATATATATATATATATATATATAATTTTAAATAAATAAATAAATTTTAATCAATTAATACTATAACATTATAAATGTACAATTAAATTAGAATAGAAATTTAAACAATTTAACTCGAATTACTATAGAATATTGCTACTCTACTATAGAATATATTCTATAGAATACCGTGTTCTATAACAACAAAACCGGATTTTATGGAGCTAATTTTATTGATATAAAATATAGAAAAAAAAGATCAATTGAATAAATGAAGTGAATAAATGAAGTAATTGTATTTTTTAAAATATGTTATTTTAAAAAATAACATAAAATAAGATAAAATAACATATAGAATAACATATAAAAATATAAAATATTAATAATAATAATAATTAATAAAAAATAATAATTAATAAAAAAAATTGACTTAATTCTTTTTTTTTATTGTATTTTTTATAGTCTTTTTTCTATTCTTTATTCTTTTCTCAACTCTCAACATTTCTATTCAAAATTTACAATCATATAATTTAACATAAAAAACTGTCTAAAATCACATTTCCAACGTCACAATTAACTATTTGTTTCTCTTTGACAAGTTGGATGTGCCATATCTCCCAACTTTTTCTTCCTCGCAATATCGTAATTCATTGAATCCGAAATTCCTTTGTCATTGACAAATGACAGAATTTGGCTCCCGAGATAGGTGAGATGTGAATTGTGATGTGAACGATTATATAAAACTTCAAAAAAAAAAATAGATTGAAATAAGAAAAAATAAAATTACAGGACTCAAAATTATGGGAAAATAAAATTGGACAATGTACACACGTCGTTTTAATAACGCACACACTATTTATATATATATATATATATATATATATATTCAAATTTAAATCTCCTAAAATAAATATTTTTTTATTAAAATTACTCGTCACTCAAAACGTCTGTCACTCAAAAGCCACAACAATAGTCAACAGGTAAATTTCAAGGCGGAACACAAGATAAATTAATGGGTCATGCCCCATAAAAGTGTTGAAATTTTTAAATTTTTATAATAAAATTGTTTTTAATCTTTTAATATATATAATTTATTTTTATCTTTTAAATTTATTTTTTTTAAAATTGCAAATTAACGGACCTTGGCCCCATTGGGTTAACTGTACATAAAACGACCTTAATTATATGTATGTGCATATTTAAGGAAGGGTTAATATCTTATACACTGGCGGTGAAAATTAGTTCTAGGGTATAAGGAGTTAGTTTAGGGTATATGGTTTAGGGGTTTAGGTGTAGGGGTTTAGAATTTAGAGATAGTTGTTTTAATTTAATGTTTATGATTATAATTTAGGGTTTATATGTTAGGGTTTAATTTTTAGGGAAATATGGTGAGGATTTAAGTTTTAACCTATAAACCCTAAATTATAACCCTAAACCTTAAATTGAAATAATTATCTCTAAATTCTAACCCCTACACCTAAACCATATACCCTAAATTAACTCCCTATACCATAAAATTAAGACGCTTGTGGAAACTTTCAGTTTCTACCGCTAGTGTATAGAATATTTATTCTTTAAGAAATATAATTCATCTTTGTTATTTTTCTGTGTTTCTTTATACCTCACTAGTAATTTTATATAACATGTATTATTAATAAAATAATAAAAAATTAATTATTAATACACATGATATAAAATTATTGGGAAAAAATATAAAGTATAAAGGAAAAAGTGAAAAACAACATACAAAATTCGTTCATATTAGGTGGATGTCCGGAAAGGTGAACAGAATCCCTAGAACAATGAAGCACCATTCATAATATCTCGACGGTGGTTGCGCAGAAGATATTTTAAGTGGCTCTCAACCACCACCACAAAACTCCCACACCAAACAGCAAATCTCCACCACACAAAGAAACCACCACCACAGGATCCTCTTTCTTCTCATCCAAGTGATTCTCTCTCCCCTACACTGGACCCCTAGAAGTTTCAAATCTTCTTTTTTTTAAAAGCAAAGGGTGTGATTAGACAATTTACAAAAATGTCTTAAATTAATTAATTAATCAATCTAATTGGCTGATTAGGGCAGCTAACAAGGTTCCTTCAAGTTCAACCACAATTCCTACATGAGGATCACAATTTTTTGACCATATTTTATGTGGGTTGATGATTTTGATTATGATGTTCATTTAATTTAAACTGCTTCCACCATCTGATGTTGATGGGCGGCCGTAATCCCAACTGAGGAAAAACAAAAATATATAAAATTATAAATCCATTTGTTTATTGCATTGGATTCTTAGTGGTGCTGGAGTTGGACCATATCATAAGCAAGCTCCCCAGATATTTTGCATAGAAATTGTTAAACTAACATTCTCCCGGCCACATGTTTGAATAAAGTGGCTTAAACAAAACATTACAAACCCGTGCCGACAAGAAAACAAGGAATTCATTACAAATACAAACAACTGTGAGTACACTGTGTCTAATTGACAATCGGCCACCCAAAGGGACCAAGCCGATGACATTGATATCTCGACCCAGCTTGCAACCACCATCCTATATTGACCGAAGCTGTGCCATAAAATGACGTGTGTGGGCACATGAGATGAAAACGTTTTGACATTTTAGGCAATACACAAAGTACATGCACCAGCACCACGCTCATGGCCCAACTTGCAGATTCCTGTCCTTGTGATTGTCCATGGCATTTCACTGACAAAATCTGCCGCCCGGCGCCCACAGGCCACAGGACTGGTGAAACGGTGGATACTGGATAGCCGGCCAGCCTTGTTAGTGATTGTCGTTCAAAGGATCGAGGACACAGGCCCTTTATCTGCACCTCCACTTGCTGCACACATCCTTTAAGGCTGCCTTTACGTACATTTTAATTCCAAAGGAAGGACATTAGTTTTGTTGCAGTAATTTGCACTCTTAAAATTCTTGGATTATTGGTACAAATAAACCCACACTACAGGGTGGTCAACATTCCTATCAATGTCTATTGTCAGAATGGGTTAGAGAAAATCAGAAATTAAAGGCCAAAACCAACTCCAATCGGACGGCTAAGATATTACAATTACTAACAAATTTTCAGATTTTTTTTTTCTTCACAAACTAAGCCTTTTTTCTCTCCTAATGACTCTCTACTCTCAATCGTGCCTCTCGGGACTGAAACTGCACCCTTCATTCCGGTTTGATCTGTTGTTCTTTCGATAACCTGGAGTCAACCGAGACGGTTTCATTCTCTTTTCTGCAAGCCGTACCTCCGTTTAGGAGATAAACGATCTGGATTGTCCTGTTGAACAATAATGAAAAAGAATTTTAAACTCTTGATTTCGTGAAAGGGATTAAATGATCTGAATAAGAAAAACGAAACGAATTTAAAATGAAGAACAAAGATTAAAAGAGAAAAACAAACCTGAGAGTGAAGATCTGAAGCATTTCCTCTCGACCTTTTCAACGAAAACAAATTTGTTGATCTAGAGACTTCTCTTTCGCCAGCGGAATAATCTCCGCTACTAGAAGAACTGGACGCCGGCGGAGGTGTATTTCCAACTGTTGACCACGGCACCACCTGATTATCGCCGTCCTCCACGTCATCATCGGAATCAGCTCCTTCATCATCCTCATCCTCATCTCCTTCATCGTCGCCGTTGCGACCGCCTTCATCGTCATTCTCTGCTTCGCTTTCTTCTCTATCGCCGCCGGTAACGCACCTCTCACAGACGGAGACCGTATGACCGAGCTTGGAACCAGTGGCTCTCCACGGAGTGAGAGACTGGCAAGCGTGACAGAGAAGACATCTAGCGTGCCTCGCCACCAGAAAGTTGGCTCCGTGGACTACAGCGTCGCACTCCCAGCACAAACTGGCTTGGTCCGATTCACAATACGTCGTCGCCGCCAACTTGCAGAGCTCACAGCTCTTCATCTCCTTCCTCATCTAACCGAATCACAAAAGATATTTTTCCCTCAATCCACCACCGAGCTTCTCCGCCTTTCGTTTTCTCAACAGAATTTATTTACGTTTCTAATCTTCCCTCTCTTGTGTATTGCAGTTGCAGAGAATGTGCGATTGAGAGAGAGAAGAAAAAAACAACTTGCAGTGGCTAATACAAACAGCCTTGCCTTTTGCTTTAAATTACAAGCTTGCCTTTGCGATTCGCAATTTGCAACTAACTAAATCACCACACATGAGAGAGCAACACTGTGTGGTGCAACGTGTTGGAACGCTTTGGACTTAAGGCTCTGTTTCCTCGGTCAATTGCATTTGCTTTGAGAAGAAACAAGTTTGTTTGTTTGTTTTTGGAGTTTATTTGTATATTTTTTTCCTATTTTAAAAATAGCAAATAGCAAGGCATTTTTTTTTACTGTCCTCCGGGTTCTATGCTTTAGCTCGGATTAATCCAGACTGACTTGCATTGTACATTTAATTTTAGTGTGTGAGTTTCGTAACGAGGATTTTCTACGTATACAAGGCTTCGAACTCGAAATTTACTTAAACGATATAAAACTACTTAACACTTGGACCAAAACCCGTTGGTTAGCATGACAATTTTAGTGGGTAATTTCTAATAAATTTTTTTATACATACACAAGGCTTTAAACTCGAAATTTACTTAAATAATATCAAACTGCTTATCACTTAGATCAAACTCCGCTAATTAGTATTACGGATTTTTTAATTGGATGATGACATGCCGGTTAAGAGTGGAGATTCGGATACGCTTAGCTAGCATTTAACTGAAGCAATCTGAGGTTCACTCATCTGGCGTGCAGTTAGGTTAGGGATATCATGACGTGTATGGTTGGGGTCCCACAGTGTTGAAATTATAAGAGAAATTATATTAGAGTCTTTCCCATTGTATTATCAATAAGACTGACCAATAAAATTCATACATTTCGTTAGCGTTTTCATATAATATTTTTAATTGTTTTTAAATATGAGATGAGATGTTCACTCGTACTTATTAAAAATTAAATTTAAAAATAATTTTATCCAATAAATTTTTACTTGGTAAAAAGATAAAATAAAAAAAATTAATAAAATAGATGCATTTTATTAGTTGGTTTTATGAATGACTTGATAAAAATTAAGAAAATTTATGATATAATTTCTCTACAATGTTGACGATGGATTAAAAAACCCCGACATTACTGTTTAGACGATGGATTCTGACAACAATACTATAGATTATAACTTCATACATCTTAATTCTAGCATTTTATTGATTGTGATAACTTTTATAATAACGTGTAAATATTATTTTTAAACAGTTTAAATGTGATTACAATGCAATATTTGTCTATACATATTTTTAAGTCATTGACAAATAACACACATTACAGACAAAACGATTGAACCCTGGTCTCTTAGAATGAACATCATCCGTTTTTTCACTAAGACCGCTTGTTGGGTTCAACATGTAGATATTATCTGATTTTGGTGATAACTTATTTAAGCGAACCCATTTAAAACGACTTGATTAAATCAGTTGAATAGAAAAATATAATTTTTAACAAATTTAATAGTAGTAGGAGGACGAAGCAACATTGCAGCAAATGCGCTAGTGGGGAGGAGAACAGAGCAGTAGCAGAGGGAACACCACAACAGAAGGAGGCAGCAGTAGCCACCGGGACGATGCACCAGCACTAGCAGGCAGCAGAGGGCCAACCAGCACTCGAGCTAAGAGACCAAGCCCGGTGAAAAACGCTAACAACAGCAACAAAACAAAGACCTTTTGTCTAATGAGTCAGATTTGGGATTGGGAACTTGGGCTTTATTTATTTATTTAGGTTAAATTATGAAAAAAAAACAAAAAAGCCCAATGAACTCAAGGTGCAAATCAACTAGGTTAAATTATATGATTATTGCTTGTGTTATGTATAAGTGGTGGATTTTTTTTGTTTAACCGTCAGTATTTGGTTTATTGACCGATTAATTTTGATCATATTTTACAAAGGCTTAATATGGGGCATGACTAGGCGACTATCTCAAACCAGTTTTTTTCATTCACAACGTCAGGATTTGACGTCTAATTTTGTTAAAGAAACTGATCGCCTCATCCCGCTAGACCAAGTTGTGGATTTAATTTTTATACTTTAATTTGGTCATTATTTGTTTATGTATTTTTTATAAATCATACAATTTTAAAAAAATTCAAATTGACAAACTTAATTTTTATTTTATTTTATTTTAGATTCAATTTTTATTATATTTGTATTTATTTCTGTGATGTGTCTTAATAAAAGTTACTGTAATATTTAGATTTATGCTCAACTAGTGTATAAACATAAAATTGTACTAAAATAAAAGTGTATGAAAGAAAAACTGTAAATAGTAAATTAATTATATCTTGACATCTCATTAAATACACTTGAAATAAATAATATAATTAAGCTTTAAAACAAGTGATATCAAAAAAAGTTTAGTATCAATGTTTAAATTTATATGTTTGTAGTACGTTAAATATAAATGCTTATTTTCATTTATACGTTTAAAAAAAGTTTAGTATCAAAAAATTTAAAAAAAATTAACATCACAATCTAATTAATATATATATATATATATATATAATATATTAATTAGATTGTGATGTTAAATTTTTTAAATTTTTTGTCAAAGTTTTACTGGGTCAAACTAATAATTAAAAATAAATCTATAATTATTGTTTTCTTTTTCATTTCTCTGTTCATTTCCCTTGCCACCCCAAAATATGCTTACTCCAGTCTTTAAATTACAAGTCAACAAAAATAAATTAAAAGATTTTATGGGTTGGGTACTCGTCTAAACTGTCTAGGCCCCTTCCGTGAACTCATGATATTTAGTAGACTAAAATCAAATACAAAAAAAATATTTTATTTTAGGTAAAGTACCAATTTTTTTATTTTTTTTATCGAGCCAGTAAATCAACGGATCAAACATCTCAAGTTATGTAATTTCAAACACCTTATATTGTAGTATCAACCTAACATTATTTTTGAACATCTGATTTGATCTCATGGTTGTATTTGTTATTTTTTTTAATTTTTTTATAATGCACACACAAACTACTCGAATTTGAATTTCCTGTAATTATGTAGTACCAACCCGACGTGGCGACGTCCATTAATTGACGTTTTATTTTGCAGATTCAGTCATGCTTGGTGATCCATTCATTCCCTTTCTTGACCCAGAAAGACCCTGTAATAATTTCATTATTCACCTAAAGTATAACCCTAAATATACCCAATAAGCTTAAAATTGAAAAAATAAAGGCCCTGTTTGGCAATTAGCGGATAGCTGATAGCTGATAGCGGATTATATTAGCTGATAGCTGATAGCTGATTGCATTAGCTGATTTGACTAGCGGATTGTATTAGCTGATTGTATAAAAGTGTTTGGTAAAATTAACTGATAGCAGATAGCTGTTTGATTATTTAACAAGCAAAATGACATATAAGGACATGGTTATATTTAATACTTGTTTGAATAATTTATCAGTTATTAATATTTTGTATCTAATAAATATTAATTAGATTTGTAAAAATTATTTTTTAATATAAATTTCTAAACATATTTGAAAGATTTATATATTAATTTATTATTTATATAATTATTAAAAAAATTTATATGCACATATAAATATGTGATAATAAAAAATAGAATTAACTTACAAGTGTCACCGTATAAATTAGTAGTAACAAAAAATAAGTCCAATATTTAATATGTTTTTATTTATATTAAAAAATATTATTATTTAATTTAGGTTATTTGGAGATTTTTGGTAATTGTTAAGGGTAAAAGAGTCATTACAACTCTAATACCAAACCTCTAATCTCAAAAAGCTCATATTAGGAGCTTTTTCAAAATTAGCTTTTTCACCCCAATCCGCTCTTTCAATCCGCTATTTACCAAACATCAATATTAGCGGATTTGACTAGTCAAACCTCTAATTGTACCTCAAACCTCTAATTTTTGCCCAAACCGCTATTTACCAAACAGGGCCAAAATAAATGTCATTTGTGGTTTACATCCACGTGGTTTTATTACCAACAAAGTCTATGTTGAATGGTGAAGAAAAGTCTGTTTTACGTAAAAGGAAAGGGAAAACCCGCGTGCGTGAGATATCGAACGCGGAAACACCTTGTCAAACAACCAGGAAAGTTCCAAGGCAAAACCTATCCCCGAGCAAAGTTAGTACAATGTTAAATTTTAGAACCAATAGTGTCCTACAATTAGACATTTCATACTTTTCACCAATAAGCTACTTACATTTGGCATATATGTCATCATCAAAGCCTTTCAATTATGTCATAAAGTATGCATTCAATTAGTTTAGTATTTGGTGTGTTCAAGTTCGATTTATTTGCCGCAAACATAAATATTGCAAATATAATGTAATTTCTTAAGTTAATGAGTTAAAATCAAATTATAATAATAGATGGAGATATTATTTTAATATTCTTATAAGAAAAATATTGTTTGTAAATAAACGAGCTTGTTTATGAACATAAATAAACTGAACATATTTATGTTCGTGTTCGTTCGCTTATTAAATGAACATAAAAATTTTGTTCATACCCATTTATTTAGTTTAATAAAAAACATAAATGATACCAACAAATGTTGCTTGTATGCAATGGCATGACACGTTGCACTTTGTTGAGAAGGAGAGCTACGATTCCCGAACATAAATCATAAAATTAGAGATGATAAAAAAAGTTCGAATCTGACAGGTCCCGACCCGATCCGAGTTCTTTATCATTAAACCAAAGTTTTATGGACAATATTTACATGTCTCACGATAACAATTTGAAATTGAGTCTACAAAAACATGTGGTTTATATATTCCATCTGTTTATTATTATTATTATTATTATTATTATTATACATGCATAATATTCTCTTGAACGACTTTTAAGCAAAGCCTTTCAATGTAATAGGGCTTGACCACAAGAGTCTGCGGAGTCAACGTGCTACAATCTCACGCTTCTAAAACACCAGAGTGACCAGACTGATACTGATTAACGTATTTCTTCGATTCAACCTCTGCAAGTTCACATGTTTTTTCACAGCTTCTCCTTGTGTGTGTTGTTCTTATACTTTTGCCTCACCCCTTGCTTCGCATCCGACACCATCACGTTCGGCAACCCGATTCATAGCTCGGGAGGGCCACTCATTGTATCCGCCACCGCCAAATTCGCACTCGGCTTTTTCACTCCCAACAATGGAAGCTCCCACCGCAATCAATAAGTCGGCATCTGGTATCACGACGGCTCGGAACCAAAGACCGTCGTGTGGGTTGCCAACAGGGATAATCCGGTCTCTAATTCCACGACCTTCGGCATTGGCGAAGATGGTAATATCGTGCTTTCTGGTACAAGTAGCCGTCCTATCAGCAATCTACCAGGCATTTCATCTCCTTCTACAAGGACGCTGAAGCTGTTGGATTCTGGGAATCTGGTTTTAACTGATGTCTCCTCGAGCGGCATGGTTTGGCAAAGTTTTCTTAATCCTACTGATACATTTCTTCCTGGTATGAAGATCAGTGCAGAACTGGTGTTGACCTCATGGAGAAGTCAACTTGATCCGACAACAGGATCCTTCGTTTTCCGGCAAGACGGAGACAGAGATAACCAGTACATCATCACAAATAATGAATTACCGTATTGGAAAAGCGGGTTATACTTATCTGGAAAATTCATTATCAATGATGAGATCCCGCCTCCTATGTCCTCTATGTTGCAGAATATTAGTAAGGAAAAAAGAAAGAAAGCTTCGTCTTTGATTGTGACAAACCAAACCCGAAGCAACGACTACAACAACACTAGATTAGTGATGGGTTCCGACGGAAAGTTGCGGTTCTTCAGAAGGGATAATCAGACGGATGAATGGTTTTTGATGTGGTGGGAGCCGATGGACAGATGTAGTGTGTTTGATGCTTGTGGTACGTTTAGTACTTGCAATAACAAAAACAGGGTGCCCTGCAAATGTTTACCTGGCTTCAGGCCACAGTGGCCGGAAAATTGGAACAAGGGAGACTTTTCAGAAGGGTGCATTAGAAAAAATCCGGTATGCGGCCAACACGGCGGCAAGGATTTCTTGAAATTAAGCAATATGAAAGTGCCAAAACCGGCTTATGTACTCGGAGTCAATGAAAACGAGTGCAGGAGGAGGTGCCTTGATACCTGCCACTGCCAGGCTTATTCATTTGCTGAAACTGAAGCCTATCTAAGAGGTCGTACAAGTAACTATACGTGTGGCATTTGGACAGATGACCTGAAAAACTTTCAGGAATCATATGCAACTGGAGGTCTTGATCTCAATCTCCGCGTTCCGCTGTCGGAAATAGGTACTCACATTATATTTTGTAGTAATTATTTGAACCTGAATGCTAAGCTTTGACGAAAATCATTGTTGCGAAATCAGGGAACAGGACTTGTGGGACTTGTGGCACTACCATCATTCCCTATCCTCTTAGCACTCATCCGACTTGCGGTGATCCTGATTACTCCGGATTCGACTGCCAAACTGAATATGACACTGGTCTGATTAGCTTCTATGCAAATGGTAGAACCTACCGAGTCAGTAGGATCGATCAGGAGACACGAAAGTTTTCCATCCAAGTCGAAAAATGCAGGTCAGGGGATTCAATGGGAAAGCTGTTGCAGCTTCCTCGGTCTTCTCCGTTTTCTGTGAGCAGTGTGTGCCTTGCTACCAAGAATAATTTCAGTGTAGATTCTTTGGGGGATGATGAATGGTTTTATGAAGTAGAAATTGGGTGGAAACAACCGTTAGAGCCGATCTGCGGTTCATCTAAAGACTGCAAAGTTTGGCCGGACTCATCTTGCAATGTTGCAGCCGGTGGAAAAAAGCGATGCACCTGCAATCGGTCCTCTAAATGGGATCCATCACAAGCCAGTTGCATTCGAGGTGAGAACTCAGGAAGCAGATTATCAAATTGAATCTAGTTGTTATCTCTATTATCACCAGCTGCTTTCCATGTTAAAATATAGTAATATACACTTTGGTTACCATTTATGAGCCTAGAATCTACCGTGAATCAATTCCGAGTCCCGGAACCTGTCATGGCCCTAGATCTCAATTTGGGGATTTCTGAGATTGGGGACGATGGTCTAATTGGAAATGGACAAAACAACTCAAGTGGGCCGCGTTCCACTGAATCTGATAAGAAGAAGTCTGTGGAAAAACAAATGGGCACGTGTGCGGTGGATTGGGCCGTGGACTGTGAATCCAAATGAGAGTTATACACCGGATGCACGAAACCACTCTGAGGGCTGATGGAGCGGATTCCACCCTTTGAGGAACCGTAGAGCCAGCTGGAATAACGACATTTATCCTATTCTTGTACTAGACAAAATATATTAGGAAGAAGGAATGTTCTGTAATTTTTTTATGCTTATTTTGAATTATTATCATCAATACAAAACCCTCTGAAATCCCTTTCTTCTAAATTTCTTAAACCCTTTCTACAAATCCTACTGCAACTGTTACAATTGGTAATCAGAGCCAGGTCATTGATCCATCAGTCACGCTGGGAAAACAAAAGAAAACACAAGCTATGGGGGAAAACGTAGACTTGACCGCCCTGCAACACCAAATGGAGGAGATGAAGGCGGACAAGGATAACTTGAAGGTCAGGATGGACAAGATTGACTCCCGTATGGATGAAGTCCAGGAGGATCTGAGGAAGATTGTTGAGGCTGTGACAAAAGGAGCAGGAAGCTCAGAACCAGTAACACCTGAAAAGGAAAAACCAGCATCAATGGAGCAACAGATGAAACAGGAAGGTAAGAAACCCATCCAAGTGACTTTTATTGATGATAAAGAAAGATATTCCATTAATCTAGATGACCCGGGAGTCCTAGGAGCAAAACCACAGGGTAACATGTCTTATGAAGGGAAATGGAATGAAAAAGGAAATACTTCGAAACCTCAGGGAAATCAAAAAATAGAAAGAGAAGGGCAAGAAAACTGGTGGAACTCCTTAAATCTGAAACCTAAAATAGAACTGAGCATGTTCGATGGGGAGAACCCTAGAGGTTGGATAAGAAGATGTGAGAAGTACTTTGCCATTTTCAATGTACCTGAGAACCATAAGATGGAGATAGCTGCAATGCACCTGAGTGGAAGAGCAGAAACCTGGTTCGATGGCTATATGATGCAGAAATACAGGCTAGATTGGCACGAGTTCATAGCTGACCTATGCCACAGATTCTGTAATAAAACCAGTAGTGATGTAGTGGAGGAGTTTAATAAACTGACTCAAAAGACAACTGTTGAAGAATATCAGGACAAGTTTGAGGAGTTAAAGCCATATATGTTACAGTTGAACTCATCCCTCAGTGAAGGTTATTTCGTATCCAGCTTTGTTAGTGGATTGAAGGAGGAGTTGAGGCACAGAATCAGGGTCCATCCCCCAAAGAACCTATCTGAAGCCTTCAGACAGGCCAGGTTGATTGAGTTATCACTGGATTTTGAGCACAGAAGACAGAAGTACTCTACAAGGGGGTTCACCTCGACTCATCCAACAGGGAACAACAAACTAATAGGGACACCTCTAAATGCCAGAACTACTCCTCAGATACAGGGCAACAAGCAGACATTGTTAGAGTACAGGAGAACAAATAACTTGTGCTACAAATGTGGGGAGAAATTCATACCAGGCCATCAGTGTAAAGCTAAGCAGTTCAACCTGATGGAGGAAGAGGAAGAATTGGAGGAAGGTGAAGAAGTAACCGAGGAACCACAAGAGAATACAGAGCCTGAAGTACAGGGTGATGGGAACTTGGAGATTTCGATGAATGCATTAACAGAGAATGTTGGTTTCAACACTTTGAGAATTCCAGGAATCATCAAGGGAAAATCAGTGAGCATACTCATAGATAGTGGGAGCACCCATAGTTTCATAACTCCCATATGGGCTAAAGAAGGAATGGAAGTTGTGCAAACTCAACCATTAGCCATAACTGTGGCAAATGGAGAGAAACTGTATAGCTCTGCCAAGAGTAACAAATTGGAATGGAAGATGCAAGGGCAATTGTTTGATCATGATTTCAGGGTTCTGAACATGGAGGGAAGTGATATGGTTTTGGGAGTGGATTGGATGAGGAGATATAGTCCCATCATGATGGATTTTAGGGAGATGACTTTGAGCTTTGAGAAGGAAGGGAAGAAGGTATTGCTTTATGGGGGTGGAAGACAGACCACCTTAAAGTTAATCTCAGACAAAAGGCTTCAGAAACTAAGAGAGAAAGATGGAGAATTGCAGGGTGAATTATACCTACTCAGCAGTGAGGTGGAAGGGACAGATATTCCAGAAGAACTACTGTCAGTATTGGAGGAGTATAGTGAGATCTTTGAGAAGCCTAAGGGAATGCCCCCAGAAAGGATACATGACCATGCTATCAACCTTAAAGTGGGGTCTCAGCCAGCAAATCAAAGGCCCTACAGATTCCCTTACTTCCAAAAGGCTGAAATTGAAAAACAGATTAAGGAAATGCTATCAGCCTCAATCATTCAAACAAGCAAAAGTCCCTTTGCAGCCCCTTGCTTACTAGTCAAGAAAAAGGATGGCACGTGGAGGATGTGTGTGGACTACAGACAATTAAACGAGATGACTGAAAAGGATAAATTTCCCATTCCAGTGGTAGAAGATTTGCTTGATGAACTAGGGGGAGCTGAGTACTTTTCGAAGCTAGATTTGAGGTCTGGCTACTGGCAGATCAGGGTGAAAAAGGAGGACATTCCTAAAACTGCATTTAGGACTCACCATGGACATTTTGAATTTAAAGTTATGCCCTTTGGACTCACTAATGCCCCAGCTACCTTCCAGGCCCTAATGAATGAAGTGTTTGAAACCTATCTCAGAAAATTTGTGCTGGTGTTTTTTGATGATATTCTGGTTTATAGCCCTAACTTGAAGCTACATGTAGAACATTTAAGACAAGTTATGGAGACACTGAGAGCCCACAAGTTATTTGCCAAGAAAAGCAAATGTTTCTTTTGGCAAAAGCAAGTGGAGTACTTAGGGCACATCATTTCATCTAGGGGAGTGGCCACTGACCCTTCAAAGATTGATGCAATGAGAAATTGGCCAGTACCTCAGAACCTCAAGTCCTTGAGAGGATTCCTAGGTCTAACTGGCTACTACAGAAAGTTTATTAAGGGGTATGGGGAGATCAGTAAGCCCCTGACTGGAATGCTGAAGAAGGAGGGGTTTAAATGGTCTGAGGAATCACTTAAAGCTTTTCAGCAACTGAAGGAAGCTATGTGCAGTTCACCAGTGCTAGCACTACCAGATTTCAAACAAACTTTCTACCTAGAGACAGATGCGAGTGCTAAAGGGGTTGGAGCTGTTCTGAGTCAGCAAGGAAGGCCTATTGCTTACCTTAGTAAAGCCCTTGGTCCTAAGGAGGTTGATTTGTCAATATATGAAAAGGAGTACATAGCTATTCTGATGGCAGTTAGCAAATGGAGGCACTACCTAGAGGGAAATCAGTTTGTGATTAAAACTGACCATGAACCCCTGAAACATTTACTAGATCAGAAGATTACTACTACAGTACAAAAGAAGGGGTTGACAAAGCTCCTCGGATTGAACTACCTAATTCATTACAGGAAGGGAAAATTGAATGTAGTGGTGGATGCTCTTTCCAGGCAACATGAGGCTGGGTCAGAACTAATGCAGCTGCAAACAACAGTAATTATTCCTAGTTGGGTACAGGAGGTCGAAAACAGTTATCTACAAGACCCTAAGGCCCAGGAGGTTATTACAGCTTTGGTCGTTGACCCACAATAGAAGGGTGGACGTTAAGGAAGGGAATACTCAGGTACAAGGAAAGGGTGTATGTGGGAAGTAATGGGGCTCTCAGAAAACAGTTGATTCAAACACTCCATGACTCTCCCCAAGGAGGACACTCAGGAATGCATGCTACCTATCATAGGGTTAAGCCCTATTTCTACTGGAAGGGAATGAAGTCTATGATCAGGGAGTACATTAGACTCTGTGATGTGTGCCAGAGAACAAAAGGGGAGCATGTGGCATCTCCAGGACTCCTACAACCTCTCCCCATTCCCAAACAAGCATGGGAATTCATCACAATGGATTTTGTGGAAGGCTTACCAGTTTCAGGCAAGTTTAATTGCATACTGGTCATAGTGGACAAGTATACCAAGTATGGTCATTTCCTAGCTATTTCTCATCCCTATACAGTTACAGACATAGCCAGAATTTATATGGATCAAATCTACAAACTACATGGGCATCCAAAGCTAGCTTTATCAAACAGGGACAAGATATTCACTAGTGTTTTTTGGAAAGAATTACTGAAACAAACAGGGACCACTGCAATTTTTAGCACGGCCTACCATCCTGAGACTGACGGTCAGACGGAAAGACTTAACCAGTGCCTAGAACAATATTTGAGAAGTATGTGCTTTCTGAAACCTAAGAGTTGGGCTAAATGGTCACCATTAGCTGAATGGTGGTACAACACGAATTATCATACAGCTATAGGAATCACCCCTTTCGAGGCCCTGTACGGATATAGTCCACCTAATATGGTCTGGGATGTAAACTCAAGGGTGAACAGTGTACAAGAAGAACTCAGTAATAGAGAACAAACTCAGAAGCAGTTGAAAGAGCATTTAGAAAGGGCACAACATCGTATGAAGCAAAACGCAGACAAAAAGAGATCAGAACGTGCGTTTGAAGTGGGGGATGAAGTTTACCTGAAGCTACAGCCGTACAAACAGACATCCCTTGCTGTCCGAAAAAATCTGAAGCTGACCGCCCGTTACTATGGACCTTACAGAGTCGTTCAACGAATTGGAGCTGTGGCCTACAAATTAAAGCTACCAGATCATGCTAAAATACACCCCGTTTTCCATGTAAGCTTGCTGAAGAAGAGAATAGGAAATGAAGCGATTACCTCACTGGACCCGCCTGACGTTGTTGCAGAAGGACAGATGAAGGTCTACCCAGTGGCCGTGTTAGACAAACGGATGGTTAAGAGGCAAAACCAAGCTGTAACGCAATTATTGGTGCAATGGTCGAATTTAGGGGTTGAGAACGCGACATGGGAGGACTATAATGTTTTGAAGACACAGTTTCCTGAATTCGATCCTTGGGGACAAGAATCGGCAAAAGGGGAGGGAATTGTCATGGCCCTAGATCTCAATTTGGGGATTTTTGAGATTGGGGACGATGGTCTAATTGGAAATGGACAAAACAACTCAAGTGGGCCGCGTTCCACTGAATCTGATAAGAAGAAGTCTGTGGAAAAACAAATGGGCACGTGTGCGGTGGATTGGGCCGTGGACTGTGAATCCAAATGAGAGTTATACACCGGATGCACGAAACCACTCTGAGGGCTGATGGAGCGGATTCCACCCTTTGAGGAACCGTAGAGCCAGCTGGAATAACGGCATTTATCCTATTCTTGTACTAGACAGAATATATTAGGAAGAAGGAATGTTCTGTAATTTTTTTATGCTTATTTTGAATTATTATCATCAATACAAAACCCTCTGAAATCCCTTTCTTCTAAATTTCTTAAACCCTTTCTACAAATCCTACTGCAACTGTTACAGAACCTTTGGAGAAAAAGAAGCCACCATATTTGATCTTCCTAGGGGTCATCACGGCTATGCTGTTCGTCTTTTGCGTTGCTTTAGCTTGGAACCTTAAGAAGAGAAGAATGCTCAACCGACGAGGTAGTCGATGCTCGTAACTCTTAAGAGCATGATATTTGGCCATTTTTTTGCTTTAAATTCTGAAGGCAGATCAATTTTGGGATTTACATCACCAGGAAATCTGGAACTGAGCTTGTGCAACAGTGAGAGACGTGTCATAGATTTCATAAATTCACAAGACTTCAACGAAGATGATAAAAAAGACATAGATGTACCACATTTCAGTCTGGAAAGCATATTAATTGCCACCGAAAACTTCGCCGAAGCAAACAAGCTCGGACAAGGCGGCTTCGGGCCTGTTTACAAGGTAATGCCTGTATGTGTCCCTGTAATATCAATTCTTACAGGGTGCATTGCCTGAAATTCTATTCTCACTCAGGCTAAGCTTCCACGAGGACAAGAAATCGCCATAAAGAGGCTCTCGAGAGGTTCGGGCCAGGGATGGACCGAGGGGTGCTGAGGGGGGCAACCGTCCCCCCTAAAATTTTGAAAATCATATATGATTTAGAAAAATTTTAGAATTTTTCTATGTATTTTTTATCAAAAATCTATTTTCGCCCCCCTAAACTTTTATAAGTTTGCCCCCTAGAAATTTATAGGTTCGCCCTCCCTAACCTAAAGTCCTGGGTCCGTCCCTGGTTCGGGCCAAGGCTTAGAGGAATTCAAGAACGAAGTTGTTTTGATTGCCAAGCTTCAACACCGAAATCTTGTCCGACTTCTAGGCTATTGTGTTAAAGGATACGAGAAAATGTTGATCTACGAATACATGCCCAACAAAAGTTTGGATTCATTCATATTCGGTATGCCTCTAGACCTGAATCTTTTAAAAATATAGTAGGCTTATGAAATGCTTAAAGATGGCATGATCATCTTGCAAGATCGATCGCGGTGCGTGTTGTTGAACTGGGAAATGCGCATGAACATAATCTTCGGAATTGCTCGAGGACTGCTTTATCTCCACCAAGACTCTAAGCTGAGGATTGTTCACAGAGATTTGAAAACCAGCAATATTCTTCTGGACGATGAGATGAACCCCAAAATTTCCGATTTCGGCTTGGCTAGAATTTTCGGAGGCAAACAAATTGAGGCAAACACAGAGAGAGTAGTTGGCACATAGTAAGTCTATAAATCCCCGAATGTTTGAACCAAATGGTAAACTTTTTTAATGTTTCCAACTCCAAGCATTGATCAAACCAATTACTTGTTAAAAATGCAGTGGCTACATGTCGCCCGAATACGCACTCGACGTTTTTTCTCGATCAAATCAGACGTTTTCAGTTTCGGTGTGGTACTGCTCGAAACGATCAGCGGAAAAAGGAACAACGGATTCTATCAAGCCGAACAACCCTTAAGCCTACTAGGCTATGTAAGCATCTATATTCGAATACATTTATGCTTGGAGATAACTGTTTTTCCCCTTGTTTATGGTATTGAACTGTGGTAGGCTTGGAGGCTGTGGAGAGAAGGCAGGGCATTGGATTTAGCCGAGCAGTCATTACGGGAAACCTGCAACGAAAATGAGTATCTCCGGTGTGTCAATGTCGGACTGTTATGCGTACAAGAAGACCCGAGCGATCGTCCCACCATGTCGAATGTGCTGTTTATGCTCGGGAGTGAAGCTCCGAGCCTTCCGATTCCGAAACAGCCTGCATATGTTGTAAGAAGGTCCCTTTCAGGCTCAGCCTCTTCTTCCAGTCAACAGCAATGGAATGCAGAGCTTAGCAGCAGCAC
The DNA here is from genome assembly GCA_958450335.1 of Hibiscus tridactylites. NCBI lineage: Eukaryota > Viridiplantae > Streptophyta > Magnoliopsida > Malvales > Malvaceae > Hibiscus > Hibiscus tridactylites. The sequence goes on from OY288281.1 coordinate 89,301,184, forward strand.
ATTGGAAGAGGGCAGATGATTGTCATGCCTTGTTCTTGTTGCAATCTCTCAAATTCATCACAAACTGATTTTATTTCCAATATATATACATAGATATCACATTGATTATCTTCTAAGGTAAGTTACGGATTTAAATTACAGTTGCGGATGCGAGTGCGATTAACCGTAATAAAATAAATTACACTTGCCATGATAAAACTCCTCTAAGGTCCCTGTGTTATACCACACATTACACTTTGGTACTTATACTTTTAATAACGAGCAAAAAGAGCACTGTACAATAGAGAAACGAGCACATTTGACACACAATAGGCTACAATATCATATAGGCTGGTAATGGAAGCTCATTCATCTGGAGGTGTTAGGAAGTTCATCCAATTCGAAAGCTTTCGATATTCCATGGATCACAAAATTCTTGGATTCAAAGAGATTCGGTGCAACAATCTTAGCTTCGTCGATCATCACGCCCTCGGATACCTCGAGAACACGACCGGGAACTAAAGTACTCAGCGTTGCATTCGCAGGTAAAGAATCAAGTTCCGTGTAGGTGAGCTTCCGAGGCACTATGTGTAGCCTTACAATTTTCTCGAGCAAAGCCGAAGCAGACGCCACGAACGAGAACTCGGGCGGGGCAAAGACCGTAACAGAGTTCAACCTCATTTTGTCGTAAAGAATCCCATCAAGAACCGAGTTCAGCCCGATCGCGAACGAAACGAACCCCTTCGAGCTTAATAAACGGATAACATGCGTCCATTCAACAACATTCTTGGCGTCCACAACCTCCGAAACCAAGCTAAGATTAGAGTCGCAAATCGGGGCTTGAATATGATCCCAACCCTGGTTAACATACTTAGGATCCATCGATGTAAATGGACCAAGAACGCCATGAATCGTCAAAGGGCCGTCAAGAAAGATATCGGGATGCGAAACCAACACACGATTGATCTCGACGATTCTTTCTTTGACGTTAACTTTTGTTAAAGCCACGTTCTTGGCGTGGAACAATGTGGGGAGGCAACTGCCTTTGTGCTTCTTCAAGAGTTCTTTCATGGGAAGCTGGAGAGGAGAGGCGTGGTACTGGAAAAGATGCTTCAAGAGCCAAGAAGTGTGGGAAGCGTTGGCGATGGAAGAGTCCGGGATGGCGAAGATGGTGGAATGCGGCGAGGAGAGGAAGATTTCGGGGGTGATTTGGAGGAGGGTGGCTATGATGTTGAAACCCGATTTTCTAAGGGCGGTGGAGGCGTCCAAAAGGAGTGGGGCGATGGCGGATTTGGTCGGCAGGGATTCGTTTCTGGGTAGTGAACGTAGGGCGGTGGAGATGGCGAGGAAAGCCAGCAGAACCGAGACGGTGAAGTAGACTGGCGCGCGCCACCAGTTCGAGGAACAAGCCATTTATTTTCCTCTGATGTGGGAATCACGGTGGATTGAAGTCGAAACCAGCACTTGCCCGATATTATATACACGTAACACATTTTACTTGTTGGGCTAGCTGTTTGGGCCTTATTGTACAGGTCTTTATATTTGGATTACATTTTCATTATTTTATTTTTAAAATGATTAAAAATTGAACTTTAAAAGAAACTAGTAAAAGTAATTATCAACGGGGGGAAATTATTTAAATTATGAGATGGGTTTAACTAGATGACGTGTCATTAATTTAACATATAATATAATAAATTTAAATGATATGACATGTTCTCGATTCATTTTAGCTTTAGAAACTTAGGAAAAATTATTAAATGAACTCTGTTCACCACGTCACCTGTAGTTTCAGTCAATAGGGTTTATCCATATATTTTTTTCAAGGTGAATATCACATTTTTCCTACGTATTGATAGAGAGTGGGTAATTAATGGGTAGTTATTTTGAAGTGGATGAATTTTATTGACTGGACCACAGATGACATGGTGAACAGAGTCTATGAAATAATTTCTCGAAACTTAGGGTTATAAAAGTAAAAAAACGTATATGAACATTGAAATTTAGGTTCGTCTATAAAACGGACAAGTTCGTTTTTCAGCTCATTTATTTAATTATGATATATTTTTATAAAAAAAGATAATATAAAATATTTAAGTTTATTTTATCTATTTATAATATAATTATTAATATTTGGGAAAAATACTTTATGTACTAGCGGTAGAAACGAAAAGTTTCCACAAATATCTTAGTTTTAGAGTTTAGAGACTTGGTTTAGGGTTTAGAAACTTAGTTTAGGGTTTAAATTTAAGGATAATAATCTAAAATTTAGGGTTTATAGTTATAATAATTTAAAATTTATTATTAGAATTTAGAGTTTAATTTTTAGAATAATATGATGAGACATTTCCTAGCACCCACCACAAGATTTCACCTCATATGTAACCAATTCTTCTAGGGTAGTACTGTATTCACATCATTGGTTTTTATTATTATTTTACTTGGTCTAAATAAATTACTCAAAATCATTAAAAATGGCACATTATCACGATAATATAAAATTATTTAACGCCTAAACGATAACGAGAATGATGAGATTACTTATTATTATTATTATTATTATATTATTATTATTATTATTATTAATAAAGAGTTATAAGTTAAGAAACAAAGATACAATAGACTCTTTTGTGGAGAGATTAAATTAGTCCTATAAACAGATCGAACGAAGGTATATTCATGTTTGTTCGTTTGATTTTAACTAAACAAATCAACAAACACGAAAATAATTTTCTTGTTCGTGTTCGTTTGTTAAGAAATGTAGTATGAAAAATAATTGTAACCGTCGATTTCATAAACTAAAGAAATAAAAAAAAAACAATAAAACAATGGCCAGGGAATAGGCTGCACGAGAGCTACCAGCGACTCCGAAATATGTATGGAAGACATCGACAGCATCATCGGGTCTATCTGAAATTCCACCATTTTCCAGATCCTGACAGTCCAAGATGAACTTAACGAGCTTTTCCTTGTTTATTTACATCTCATGGGTAAGTAATCCAAACTAACATGGATTGATTATTCATGTGGCATCAATGTAATAGCAGAAAATGATACATAAAAGCTCGATTTGGCTGAATTGGGCATTAATTAAGATGCTCAAATTCAGATCGTTTGATAGCTCGAGCTACTCGAGCTTGACTTGATAATAAACAAATAAACTTCAAGTTATTTTAGAGTCGAATTCGAATAGCTTGCGGGTACAAAATCTCAGGTACAATCCTTTATTTGCACCTATACTAATTTATATTGGTTTATATTTAAGACAGTACTCAAACCAGCCAGAGATCTGGACTAATAGTTAAATATGCCCAAAAACCACCCAAAGCAGATTGTTCTTCTATTAAGGAATAATGTGAACTTAATCGAGTTAATTAATTACTCAACTCCAGTTTAAGCATTTACAAATTAACCTCTAATTGTGTATTTTTTCCCTCGTGAAAATACAGTTCAGATTGATGCAGCTGATCATAAAGGATTGAAGCAGATAACTAGAAACAAACAGCAGCAGATGAGCAGAATGTTAGGAATGGGTACGAGTTGGGTTTTTTTCAACCCGAACCCGCCCCGAATTTTTAGAATTAAAATCCGACCCGACCCGAAACAAATAATTCTCATTTTTTTTAACTAAGCTTTGATGCTTCCAATAAACGTCTTTCTTTGTTCAGCTTTGCGTGACAAGTAATCCAACGAACTACGTTGATAAACTGCTATACAACACTGACTGTTATGTCGTCGTCTCCGTAGGTTTTATTAATGTCGTCTAAAATGAATGCATAATGGCATTGAAAGTTGCAGAAGAGTGGCGTTTAAGCAAAATAACCCTCTCTGCCCCTTCCCAGTTCTGTCCACCTTCATATGTCTTGACTCAACTATAAAATACTCCTACATGTGCTCTGAAAAAACAAGGTTATTTTTTTGTTTAATCATCTTTGGTTGATTAATCCGGAATTGAGTTTTTACACAAGTTCAATATAAGTTATTCTCATGATTCAATTTTTCCCATTTACAATGTCAAGATTTAAATCTCTAATCTTATTTAAAGAACATAATGTCTCATACTGTTAGACCAACAAATTGTTGATTGAAAAAAAAAAACATTAAAGTTGGATATGTACCGACCCAAACTATTACTTCATGGCAGTGTCGGTCGGTTGTGTTGAAAATGCCACTAGGTGTTTGTTGGGCTCAGTCCCACGTAGAATATGTGGTTTTAATATGGCAATGAACCACCGAACTTAATGACAAATTAGAGGAGAAAACAAGGGTTTTGGAAACCATTTTTAAGGTTAAGAATTAAGGTAAAGTCGTTACCAATAATGTCTTTAAAAAAACATGCCAGCTTGCCTGCATTACGATTTGCCTCTGTGAGAGCGACTGTGGAAAAAGACCCAACCTTGGAGGCACCACAATACATACAAAATGAAAAACACTTTGCACTCAGGTTCGAGTGCAAGTTCGAATATTGAAGACGGCATTGATAAAAGTTCTCTCCTTTTCAATTGCTGTACAAAGCAATAGCTCATTCTCCTATTAATCATCTTAATATATGCAGAAAAGAAACAGTAATTGTAATCATAACTCAATGCTATACATAGACAAAGGAAATAATTAAGAGAAAAAAGACATAAATGCAGGGTTTTCTTTTTCATGAACAGAGCCTGGGCAAGGATCTTGCAGTGCTGTGGGTTGATACCTTGGATTTCATAAGTTTAGTCATCTGGTTCTGCATTTTCTTGCAGAGTTTCTCCAATTCAATCACCCTCCATTGCATCCCTTGTAAATGTGCTCTCAGGTTCTCATTGTCAGCCGATACGTCTAATTTCCCGGAATAAAGAACAATTTGTTCACTGCCTTCACCTTTCTTTGCCTTGCCTCGGGTTTCACTGAATTTACGAGGGGAATCTGTGTCGTGTTTAGTGTTCTTGGTGCCCTGCAGGAAGTTCTTAAGCTTCAATTGTTGGGAAACGAGAGCTTGAACGGCGGTTTTCGACGGAAAATTTGCGTTATGAGAAAGATGTATGCAAGCATCGGAAGAGAGCTTCTCGTAGTTCAGTGCACAACATATCTTTAGTTTTTCTTCTTCAGACAACCCTGCATGCACCTATTGAAACCATTTTTAATCCGAATGTACCAGATATTATTATGGAGTAACTTTCCTAATAAAATGTTTAAAAGTACTAGTACTACCTCCAGATAAACGTCCATGGCGTGGTATAATTCGTCCCAACAGTCCCTGGCAGAATCCGGCAAGGCCATCACCAAAGCTAGAAACTTCGACGATTTAAGGAAAGGATCCGGAGCTACTTCTGCAATATACAGATCCATCAAGCTAGCAACCTTCTTCATTCGCGTTGGAGATAATCGCCAGCCTCCTCCGTGCAAAAAAGCTTTTATAAACCTAAGAACAAGGTTCACATCATACAAATAACTCATGCGGTATGGAGATGGGATTAGCAGGGTGTCTAAAGTTGCTTGATCCATCTGAGAACCTATCATACTCTCCAACTTGTTCCTGCTACTTTTGCTTATGTTCAAACCCAGCACCACTCGAAGAATCCCGAATAAACTCTTGCACGGAACGCAACTCGGGTCTAGAGTATAAAGCATATCGATCACAACTTCTAAAACTTTGCATTTCTCATCAGACGAGGCGGTGAAAAACTTCGACTTCTGGTAATAGAAGAGGAACCGGCCGATGATCGCGTGGTTGTACTTTCGAGAAACCATAGATTTTATCAGCATTTCAATCAAATCGGGACTCAAAACAGAAAGGTCTTCGAACCACCAATTTGCTCGAGAGAAGCTGTTCTTGAAACTCTCGGTACTTCTAGTATCGCAGGAAAGCCGAAACCCCGAGCTATCCGGAGACGAAGTAGACGCACAAGGACTTGCTTCACTCGTGATAGCCAGCCTCCCAACGATCGAATCCAAGCATTTCTCAAGTATACCTGAAGAAGTGGCAACCTGCTGCAAATCTTGGCAATGCTTCAAAGCAACCAAAAGATCAGGCCAAGTCCAATACCCGATTTCTTCGACACATTTCTTTGTTTTTTCCAATAGATTACAGTTTCCCGACACGGAATCGTTCATCTCCATGAATTCAGCAGCAGAGTACAACAAGGAAATGTTTGAAGGATTTACATCAATTTCTCCTTTGTTATAGCAAAACCTTGCCATAAGCTCAAAATTCTCTGCCCCACCAGGAAAGTCATGGAATATCACTTTGTTCCTGTTGACACCTGTGGATTTACCAAGTAATTTGCTTAACCTCCCAGAGTAAGAACATATAATTTTCTGCAATCACCCGACAAAAAGAGGAATTAGATGATGAAGCTATGAACACCAACATGGACTGTAATAAAATCAAGTGATGGGTGTAATAAATAGCAAAGATGTGAACTAATCAACCCCAGAAAAGAAGGGAAATGAACAGTAATCAATTGCCATGATTATGAAAGCAACCCTCAGTGGCACAAACCAGCACAAAAGTGGTGAATGAAAACAAAACTTGGGACATGGAACATTAAAGCACCGAAACGACAGCAATAAATGAGAAAGGGGAGAAGAAAGAAAACAAACAAAATAGAAAGCACTACACACTTAAGACCCACATCTTTGCAGATTAGGTGTGAAATTAAATGTGAAGTAATACAACTGAAAGATATCGGAAAGAAAAAAATTACAAGAGAATGTGACAATGTTATTCCACATTTCCCACACTGCAAAAATTTCAGTCACACAAAGGCCTATGAATTTGCTGCACTGAAACACATTATGTGTTCACAACACCAAAAAAACCCAGATCAGCACACAGGGAGAGAGAATGAAAACACAACAACAGTTGGCATTTTGAAGAGGAAGCTAGAAAACCCTCAAAAAAGATTGTTCCTTTTTACCCTCTAAAAAAGAGAACTTTATAACAAACAGGTAGAGAACATAATTTACCTTGTTTAGCAGGAAACTCCTTTCTCCATTAATATCTGCTTCAAGATCACAGCAAACTGCCATGGCCCAAAATAAACAAAACCCACCTCAAATCAAGAGTCTTTTCTTTGTTTTTGGAACTTGTATAAGAAAATAATGAAAAAAGGGAAGTGGGGTTCTTTAGATGGGGAAGAAGACAAACAAAAGACCAGTAATTCTACACTCTACAGTCACTATATTATCCAAAAAAGAAGAAAATGAACAGACTTTGGTTCTGCAAAATGAGGGATTTCTCAAAGATAAAGCCTCTGAAAAAATTTACTTAAAAAGAGTGCAACAAGCAACAGTCACAGAGTGTGTATAAAGACAAAGAAGAGATATTATAATAAGATGAGGAACTAAACTAGAGAAAATAAAGCAGTTGTCGTGTGAGTTGTGACCACTAAAACCTCAGCCTGACATTCTTGCTAAAAGAAACTACTTTTCCATGTAATAATTTAGTGATTATCTGCTTCATTTAAAACAGTAAAAAGTGGGAATAATGGTGTATTTTACTCAAAAACAGTGAGTTTTTCTTGGGAGAGGACCCCCTCTTATAAAGCTTAGAACTGAAGCTTTTTTGCTGGCTTTCCTTGTCTCTCTCCTTCCATTTTCTTCGCTGCCAGACCAGACCCAGTCTGAGTCTAGACCCGTGCACCCACCACCCAAATTATTAACTATTAAGGGATTTTCTTAGATTTTCAATCCACTCATACCCCTTAATCTTTTTTTTATCAAAACTCATACCCCTTAATCTTATTATGAGATTTTCTTAGATTTTCAATGTCAATCAACTCATACCCCTTAATCTTTGGGTGTGTGTGTTCACCTATTTATTGGAATTTTTAGTAACTCAATCTTTTATTCAAATCTCATTTAATACTGTGATTTTCTAAAATCTCATTTAATTTTGTTATATTTAATGTTATTATTATCTTTCTATAACTATTTTTAAAACTCATACATTTTTAATAGTCTACTTTTTATAAAAGAATTATTTATTCTCATATATAATGTGATAGACAAAGTCAATATATAACATTAAGTATTATATTCTCAAAATGACTATGATTAGAACTCAACAAGTGATTTCAATGGAAAAGAGTACGTTGTTTATCCTATAAAATTTTAGTTCAAATCGTTTTGTCTGTGATGTGTGTGCATTGTTATAAAATTAATAATATATAAACATGTACTATCTCGTAATCACTCTAATAAAAATATAAAATACAAAATTAAATAAGATGTTTTTTCTTTCTTTTAAAAAACCCCCATCAAGCATGCATATATTATCAGAATTAATACTCTGTTGTCGTATTCCCCATATTGCAATCACTGCATTGCCCACTTTAGACCCTCCTTAGTTTCCATGGCCAGGGGCAGGGGTCAGGGGATGTGGTGGACCAACTTCAAAATTGGTCCCCCACACCTACACTCCAAAGATTAATCTTTTTCTCTTCAGTTCATGTCATATCATATATCATGTTTTCTACCGTTTCATGCCTTCCCCTTTTGCATTATTTTAAATGCCTAATGGTATGTTTTACCCTTAAATTTTTTAAAAAAATATATTTTAACTGTTTATTTGTTTCGTCTCTTTTAACACTCGAATTTTTATTTTTGTCAAATTAAGCAAAATAATAGAAAAATAACACTCTTGTTAAGTTGACTTTAACTCTTTTGTATTTTTGTCATTTGTCATTTTTATATTATGTACTTATAAATTTTACAATCTTTCTAATAATTTAATATATTTATTTATTTATAATTTTCAAATGGACGAAATGACATAATAGCTAATGTTGACACACCATGCGAGCGTATAGAAAAAACATATGAAAAAATACAAAAAATTGAGAGTCAAAACATACGATAAAATGTATGGGCTAAAACGATTTATTTAACAACATCGAGGCCCAAAAATGTCATTTGACCTATTTTCAATTGAGTTCATATATTTCACACAAGGATAATTATTTGATATACTAGCGGCGAAAACTAAAACTTTTTTACAAGCGTCTTAGTTGTAGAGTTTATGGATTTGGTTTAGGGTGTATGGTTTATGAGTTTATGTGTATGAGTTTTGAATTTATGGATAGTGGTTGAAACTTACAATTTAGAGCTGTAGTTTAGGCTTTATAGATTAAAACCTAAATTCTCACTGTATTACCCTAAATATTAAACCTAGGCTCTAAATTATAAACCCTAGATTGTAGCAAATATCCCTAAATTCTAAATCACTACATCTAAACCCCTAAACTAAGTTTCTAAACCTTAAAACTAAGACGTTTATAAAAACTTTTAGTTTCACCGTCGGTGTATAAGATAATAATCCTTCGTATAATTGGCTTTTTACTCATTCAATGGATTAGGTCGGTTGACTAATTAAGATCCATCATCACGTTATGTTAATTGTAAAGTACATTTAGATTAGATAAATATTCTTCTAAAACTACTTGTACTTTACTTTAATAGGTCCTGATTTCGCTATCACGGGATTTAATTTCATATAGGGTATACCTACCACTGGTTTGACTTATGATAACTCCAACTTAATCTATGGTTTAAGTGCATGATATTTATATTTATTCAACTCTAATAATTAGTAACATCTCGTGACAATATTCTTACGAAAATTGTGTAATACTTCGAACAGTTATTCGAAATTGATTTTGAGATATAATGTCAATTAAGATTAAAAAATAATGTTACTATGATATTTCACAAATTTGATGGGTAAAACTATATATTTCACATAAGAGACTACTTAAATCGTCACTCAACTTTTAGAATTATAATGTTTTGATCATTTAAACATTAAACGGTTAATTGCGGTTAACGTTTTGGTGACTTAAATTGTTTTATTGATATTTTAATCACTCAACTATTCAGACGTGAACAAATTGTAGTTATTCTATCATGGTCGGTGCATCGATGCAGGAATAAGCTACAAAACTTCATCTAAATAGGAAAATTTTCTAAAACAAGTATTTATATATTTTTTCGAATCTAATGATATTTGTATTCTATAATTTTATATTACATTAAAATTTTTAATATAATTTTTAGAAAATCATAAAATCGTAATAGGCTAAATTTTTCTAAAATAATAATGTTTTTCAAACAAAATAGGAAATTTCTAAAATAATAATTTATTCAAACAAAATAATCATAAAACACTACCAAATCATAAAAAAAAAAACTTTAAATATTTCATTACCTTTAATTTTTAAGTTATTTGCAAGGTTGGGGGAGGGATTGGACATTTGGACTCATACAACCTAGTTTAGATTGGATATGGGCTTAAATGAAGTTCAGAACACTGTTAATGGATATGTTTTTGTTTGGGCTTTATGATGGATTATTTATTATTATAAAATTATATAGGATACAAATTACAAAGCCCACATATAGGATACTTGTCTGGCCTTTTGTAGGATGGGGCTCGGACCTGATTTTATAGGGTCGTGTTTTTATTTTAAAAAAAATTAAATTTAGATCATGTCGGGTCGAGTGAAAAATAATAATCCAGTGACCCTAGATATTTGTATAATTTCCCATACATTTAGGAGAAATTGTTATAATGCTCCTATCTTTATATATGTATTTTTAATTACATCCTTAGTTTGAACCCGTATCCCCTTTTGAGAGTATAATATATCTTGTCAATGCACCAACAATTGTTCATTATGTTTAAATATACGGTTTTATAATCGTTAGGTTATTTTCATATTTAAGAAACGTATCCATACAAAATTGATTTTGTGAATCCAATATATATATATATATTAATTTAGATTACATGGAAAATTAAAAATTAGAGTTCTATCTGAATTAATTATTTTTATTATTAAAATCTGATTTAATTCTTTTAAATTACCATGAAGCGTAAATATTATCACACTTTTTTATTTTTTCATGTTGATGAGGCATTTCATAAATTTAACATTTTTCATATAATTTAAACAATTAATCATTTGATTACAACTAAAAAGAATTTCGTTATTATTTTATATTTTTTTACCGAAACTAGTATTTTATAAATTGATAATCAATTTTTTAAATTTGATAAGAAATTATCACATATGTTTTTAAGACTTAATGTTTTTGTCGATTAAGTTTAATTTGATTAGCATGTTACTGATTTATATACAAGAAAATATGCGATTAAACATAAATAAATTATTTAATAATTTATGATTTGTTGATGAAAATGGGTAGAACTAACGATATAGCGTTTCTTCTTCTTCTTCTTCTTTATTTGTTTATGAGAATGATGCTCTCGGTATTTGACTAAACGGTTACCATTTTTTTGTCAGTTATTTTGTTGTGTTTGGAATTTATTTATTTTACTGGTCTACTTTTGATCTAAATTATTATTGTGATAAAAAAATTCTAGCAGTTTCTCTTTCAAAATTGTTTCAATTTTAGCCGCTTTTTCTTTTGTTCAATCACTTTAATCGGTGGTCGGTTATTAATATTCGTATTGATTGTTGACCACCGATTTTATCAGTTTTCTTGTTTTTATTTCAATAATAATGTCTGCTTCTGTAGCACGCTCTTTCTCTGTCCTAGTGACACGCTTCTTTTTCTATTTTTGTGATATGTTTTTGTTTTGTTTTTATGGTTTGGTTCATCTGTCTTCGTGGTAGGTTTCAGCATACCCTAGCGTTCGATTGTTGTTCGCACAGAGATTCACTCGGTGCTAGTTTTTGATTCATGGTGTAGTCGGTGGTCACTTGGAATGTTTTATCCCTGCTCGTTGATGGTTGTTTGCCGATAAAATCAGCCATAGGTAGCGGTACCTTTTGCCTGACAGAATGGATCGCGCACCACTCCTTCCTTTTTTATGCGTCTCGTTTAGACATACACAAGAAGATTCAGGAAGCTTTTGAATTTTCGTTGGTATGCGTATTTTCATAGAAAATTTAGTTTTCATTGTAAGAATTTTTTAGGTTATTTTAACCCAATTTTCTTCTTCTTAATTGCATTGTAATTGAATTTTTTATGATTTAATAAAAAATTAGTGGCTATTTCAAAAAAAAATTATCATTCTGATTCTCTCGTACCGATAGAAACTCAAAATCACCAAAATTGATCGCAACTATTACAAATTTAATTTTTTTATAATGAAATTAAAATATCATCCTACATTTATTATTTATCATATCAATGAAAACATTTTACAGTTTTAATACCTTCCATAGAATTTAAAACAAGTAATTATTTGATTATATAGTAATTGAAAAAATCTGAGTCAATTGGTTAAGGACTCCAGGGAGGAAGCGCTAAAAGGTCAAAAACTCCGAAAATGTCCTCATCAGTATTATACGATTCAACATACGGTCCAGCTTATCCTTTCTCAGTTCTCCATGTCTCTATTGTTATTACCAACAACTATGGGGGTATTATGGTACTTTCAAAATTCACCTCTTAAATCTGTAAATCTCACATTCATAAATAAAAAAGGCTTAATAAAAAAGATAAAGAAAGGGAAATTACAATTTACAACGCGAAGGTTTTCGTCTTTCAGGCCAATAGCACAAAGGCGAGAGAGGGAATACATTTACAAAAGCACTGAGATAAATAAAAAAGAGGGATTTGATAGATTATTTCTTTCTTTCTTTTTTATTTTCTCTAATTTCTATTGTTTTTTCCCTCTGTTTGTTTGGCGCAAAAGATTTTTCCATTTTCCGCTGCTCTCGAAGTTCGTCGTCGTTTCATCCTCGATCTGTTATTCACGTTCGTCGACTAATAGCTTTCTCTCACGATTTTCCTCGCCTCCCGATTATTTGTTCCCTCGGTAGATTCTTTTGTTCTGTTAATTTCTTCTTTGATTCTAAACATTGCGTCTTTTGTCAATTCCGCGGTGTTCCAAACCCTAGAAACCGTGTGGATTTTCCAATGCTTTTGTTTTTTCTTCTGTATTCTTTGTTTTCTTCTTTTTGGTGAAACCCTACATTGATTTGGTTGACGTGGTTTCGTGGTGAATTTTTGTTGTGGTGAATTAGGTTAATTTCGGAGGGGGAGATTTGAGGAGTTGGAAAAGAGGGGAAGAAGTTTTGTGAAGTATGAGCATCGATAGCCCCGGGAAAAGAGAGACAGCTAGGGTTTGAGAGAAGTTTAAGAGAAGTTGGAGAATTCGGAAGAACTTGTGGAGACTTCCATGGGCGATGGAGTTGCGTGCATGCCTTTGCAGCAGCATCAACATCAGCATATCATGGAGATGTTTCCAGTTACAGAAAAAACGCTCTGTCCCAACAATGAGCTCACTTCAAAGCCTGTTAATGTCAAAGACAAAGCAGAGCAGCCACAACAGCAGCAGCAACAGCAGGAACCACAACAGAAGCTACCGCGAAAGAAGAAAAAGGTGGTTAAGGTTAAGAAAGTAGTGGTGGTTAAGAAGAAGGTGTTAGTGGGTTCCGCAGCAGCTGCAGCAGCAGCAAAGAAGAGTGAATTGGCGGTTAAAGCAAAGAGTGAAGCGGGACTGAAAAACAGTAAAGAGATTGATAAAGGTGAGAATTCTGGGCAGAAGGAGGAAGTGGAAGAAGGTGAATTGGGGACTTTGAAGTGGCCGGGAGAAGGGGAAAATGTGGAGGTTGGGACTGACAAGTCAAAGAGTGGGGAAACTGGGAAAAGAGAGATTGATATTGAGAAATGTAGGAAGGCAGAAGTAGTGAAGGAAGAGATTGTCTCTGATGTGAAAACGGAGCCCGAGAAAGGGGAAACTGTTTCTAAGAAAAAAGGGGAGTTGATGAATGGAGATATTGTTACAGGTAAATGGAGAAAAGGGGAGGTGGGGAAGGGGGAGATGGTTCTGGAAAAAGAAAGTAAAGGGGAACCTGAAAAGGGAGAATTCGGGTCATGGCGATGCGCCAAAGATGACCTAGAGAAAGGAGAATTCATTCCCGATAGATGGCATAAGGGGGACTTAATTAAAGATGAGTACAGTTATAGTAAACCTCGGAAGTACGAGGTAGGAAAGGAAAGAAGCTGGAATTATGAGATGGAACGTACACCACCCTCTGGAAAGTACTCAGTTGATGATCTTTATCACAGGAAGGAATTCAGTAGAAGCACTGTGCATAGCAAAAGTTCTTCCAGATGGGAAACTAGCCTGGAAAAGACTTCTAGAATCAGTTCAAAGATTGTGGATGAGGAAGGCTTGTATAAGAGTGAGTACAGTAATGGTAAGAACCATGGACGAGAGTACCCTTCTTCTGGTAATAGGTTGAAGCGGCACGGTACTGATTCAGATAGCAGTGACCGCAAGCACTATGGAGATTATGGGGACTATGCAAATTCAAAATGCCGGAGGCTCTCTGATGAATTAGGTCGGTCCCACCCAGAGCTCTATTCACGCCACTCTGTTGAGAGGTTCTATAGAAATTCTTCTTCATCAAGAATGTCTTCATTGGATAAGTACTCTTCAAGACATCATGAATCCTCTTTGTCATCTAGAGTTCTTTACGAAAAGCGTGGGCGTAGTCCGGGATATTCCGAGCGGTCCCCACGTGATAGGGTCAGGAATTATGATCATAGGGAGCGGAGCCCAACCCGACGAGAGAGTTCCCCATGGGACAGATCCCCATATACCTGTGAGAGATCCCCATATGCTCGTGAGAAATCCCCTCGTGATAGATCACTGTATGCTCGTGAGAGATCCCCATATGATCGAAGCCGTCACTATGATCATAGAAACAGAAGTCCTATTAATGCAGGGCGGTCCCCAGAGGATCGCCCTAGATTTCAGGACCGCAGAGACCGGACCCCCAGCTATATGGAACGGTCTCCCCTTGATCGGAATAAGACCAAAAATCAAAGAGACACAAGTAAAAAGGGTGTTTCAAATGAGAAGCGTGGCTCACAATATGGTTCTAAAGGGCAAGAAGATAAAGACAGTCGGAGGGATCATACTGGAAGAGACTCACATTCCTCAGCTAAGGAATCTCAAGGTAGGACCAGTGTGCCCAATTTGAATGAACCAGATGGAAAAAATGGTGTGTGTGACTCCCATAAAGAAGATCAATCTCTAAGTCCCAGTGTAAATTGCCAAGATCCTTTTCCTCTTGTTAATGGAGCACCTCCTGAAGAGCTGCAATCAATGGAAGAAGATATGGACATATGTGACACACCACCTCACATTCCAGTGGTGACTGAGTCAGCCGTTGGTAAATGGATTTATCTTGATGCTTTTGGTATTGAACGCGGGCCTTCAAAATTATGTGACCTTAAGGAACTTGTGGAAGAAGGGGTTCTTTTGTCTGATCATTTAATCAAGCATTTGGATAGTGATAGGTGGGTGACCGTCGAAAATGCAACTTCTCCCTTGTTGACTGCGAGTTTCCCATCCATTGTATCCGACTCAGTAACACAGCTGGTTAGCCCTCCCGAAGCTCCCGGAAACTTACTGATAGAAACTGGAGATCCCAAGCCATTAGGCACTCACAGTGGTGGTGAGGCCATGATGAATTTCCAAGATGACAGTGCAGCTGCAACTCATTCTTTAGATGATCTTCACATTGATGAAAGGGTTGGAGCTCTGATGGACGGTATTGACATTATCCCTGGCAAGGAGCTTGAAATAATTGGAGGTATGCGTCACTGACTATGTTTCTTTTACTCATTTTTGGTTCCAATACTAAGTCCTCTCCGACTCCGAGTCTATGGACCCACGCTTTTCTTGCACTTGATTTTTTAGCGTGGTTCCTCGTGCATGTATTTGTGCATACGCCAATATGCATACATTTATATGTGTATATGTCTTTACAGAATTTAGACATGTACATGATTGTGTGCATTTGAGGAGATTTTTTATTTATTTATTTCCTGTTTTCTGGAATTTTTCTTCATGCAGAAGCTCTGCATATGACCTTTGATGATGCAGAATGGGAATGGTGGGGAAATTCTGATGGTAAGTATTTCTTGGAGTAGCCTATCATTCAAATCCTACTTTTCTATTAACACATGGTTTTCATATTTCAAATCATACCTCTGAGCATTTAATTCTTTCTCCCTTTCTTCTACTGTGAGATAATATATTTGAAGTTGACAAGTAAATCACATTATGGTTTGTTTTATATTCTAAATTTTTGAGATTGGTTTTCAAGTTTATTTATGACATTGTATTTCTGTTCTTTGAGCTTGTAGTCAGAAATTGTCAGTATGGTTTTATCTTCTAATGTCTTAGCTCATAATTTACTTGCTTGGTTCAGATAGCTGTACATGTGCATTTAAAAAAAAAAATATATGAAGTTTAGTTAGTTGATACCAATAAGGTAGCAGTGTCATGTACTGTGGTGTTAGATTATATTGGGATTGATGAGTATTTACCAATTCCGTAGTTTAATTGATATATTTTAGCATTTATTTTGTCTACATGCATGCTTAAGTTCTTTTGGTTAATCCAAGATTAAGATTGTCCTAATTATGGCATCTTTGAACTTTCAAGATTTATTTCACTTCTCTGAAGTTTTTTGGTCTTCTCGGGATATTTTGTGCACTTGAGCTGATCTGGACTTACCAAGCAGAATGGGAGGCTGAATTAAGTGAAATGCAATCAGTATAATAGTTTTATCCGGACAGTATTTATAACATTCAGATGAATTCAAAATAAAGAAATAAGCTTAACTCTGGACATTTAGTCACCATCTTGTGATGTAAGTTCATTCCTTATATTTGGTGTTTCAGGTTTCACTTGGCTTTTGAGTCGCACAGCGGATCAACATGATAAAATAACTGAGGAATTATCTAGCTACTCTGACATCAACCCAAAGGAGGCTGCAGAGTCTAGGGTTGTAATCTCCGACTGTTCCTCTTGTGGTGACTCCAGCGACTGGTTTTCTGGTCAATGGTCATGCAAGGGTGGGGACTGGAAGAGGAATGAGGAAGCTACTCAGGATAGATCTTCTAGGAAAAAACTCGTTCTTAATGATGGTTACCCTTTATGTCATATGCCAAAGTCAGGGTATGAGGACCCTCGCTGGCATATGAAAGATGATCTGTATTATCCTTCTCATAGCAAAAGGCTTGACCTCCCTCCTTGGGCTTTCTCGGTTTCAGAAGAGAGAAATAATGATAAACCCTCTGCTGTGAGAGGAGTGAAGGGAACCATGCTTCCAGTAGTCAGGATAAATGCATGTGTGGTTCAGGACCATGGCTCATTTGTATCTGCACCTCGCACCAAAGCTCGAGTGAAAGAGAGACATTCTTCAAGATCTGCCCGGTCACACTCTACAACTGGTGATTTCAAGAAATCATCTGCAGAAAGTGATTCATTATCTAAGGCTGTTAATGATCAACGCTCGAAAGGATCATGGAAGTTGTTTGCATCCATTAATACTCCTAAAGACCATGTTTGTACTGTTGATGAGTTGCAGTTACACTTGGGTGAGTGGTACTACCTTGATGGCGCTGGGCATGAAAGGGGACCTTCACCATTTTCCGAACTTCAGCTTTTGGTGGATCAAGGAGTTATCCCAAAACATAGCAGCGCATTTCGTAAATATGATCAAGTTTGGGTTCCAATCACCTCGGCTGCTGGGAGTCTTGAAGCCACTGCATGGAGTCGGCCTGGGAATGATGCACCATCTGCTGATTCTTCTGGAACTCTACTTTCAGATTCACAAGGTGTCACTGTTAGTGATAATAATGCAAGTTCCAGTTCATTTCACATGCAACATCCCCAATTCATTGGATATACATGTGGGAAGCTTCATGAATTGGTAATGAAATCGTTTAAGAGTCGGGAATTCGCTGCAGCCATAAATGAGGTTTTAGACCCATGGATTAGTGCAAAACAGCCAAAGAAAGAGATAGACAAGCATATTTACCAGAAAACAGGTACAAGTTTAATTGCTACATGAGTCTAGGTCAGGGTTGGCAGAGAAATATTTTAATTTATAATGAGATGCTAGTGCTTTTCACAAGTTTTGTGGGTAGTGTTAAGGAATTTTGCAAAATCTCGTCACTTTTTCTAATATATAAAAATAGACATTTATTAGGTTTAATATGCTAAATATTTTCCTGATGCTTTTCTAGTGAATCTTCTCTCAAAAGCACTGGAATTTTACTTGGTATAGGCTAGTGTTTTTCGGTCATTTCTTTTTCTTTTTGTATGCATGTGAATGAATCTTGGCATATAACTGCAGATAGTGGAAAACGAGCACGGATTATGGTTAATGGAAGCGAAGAAGAGTATGACATTGAAGATGAGTTGCAATCAATCCGAAAGGGTGAGCCTGCATTTGAAGATCTTTGTGGTGATGCAACCTTCCATGACCAAGAGAGTGCTTGTTCCGTTGCTGAGATGGGGAGCTGGGGTTTGTTGGATGGCCATGTGCTGGCACGAGTCTTCCATTTCTTGAGATCTGACATGAAATCCCTTGCCTTTGCTTCTTTGACTTGTAAACACTGGAGAGCTGCTGTCGGGTTTTACAAGGGGATTGCGAGGCAGGTTGACCTGTCATCTCTTGGTCCTAGTTGCAGTGACTCTATAGTGCAGAAAATCATGGTATGCTTCATGGTTGTCTGAATTACTTGTATAAGATTTTCCCCCTTTACGCCTCAGGTTTAATATAATTCTTTATTTGCAGAACTGTTACCACAAAGAAAAGATAAATTCCATGATTCTAATTGGTTGCACAAACATAAGTCCAAGCACACTTGAAGATGTTCTTCGCGTTTTTCCTAGTTTATCTTATATAGATATTAGAGGTTGCAGCCAGTTTGGGGAATTGATGGTCAAATTTCCCAATTTGAAGTGGTTCAAGAGCACAAGTTTGCATGCTATGATGATCTCGGATGAGTCTAACTCTAAAATAAGGAGTCTGAAGCAAATTACCGAGAAAACATCATCTGGCCTTAAAACAGGCCTGGGGAATGCTATAGATGATTTTGGTGAACTGAAGAGCTATTTTGAAAGTGTTGATAGAAGAGACTCTGCAAGCCAATTATTTCGCCAAAGTTTATACAGGCGTTCAAAGTTATTTGATGCCAGGAAGTCCTCATCCATTTTATCCAGGGAAGCTCGTATCAGGCGATGGGCCATTAAAAAATCTGAAAATGGGTATAAGAGAATGGAGGAATTCCTTGCTTCTAGTCTACGGGACATCATGAAGGAGAATACATCTGATTTTTTTGTGCCCAAGGTACTGTGGTCTTGTGTTTTCTTCATGTGTTTTTTTGTTCCTTAGATTATGTTTACAAGTCTTAATTTTTTGCTATCATTTGGTTATTAGGTTGCAGAAATTGAGGACAAAATGAAAAATGGTTATTACATTGGACATGGTCTGGGTTATGTTAAAGAGGACATCAGCCGGATGTGCAGGGATGCAATAAAGTAAGTTTTCTAGTTGCATCTTTTTCTTCTCCATTTGTTGTATTGAAGAATATTTCTAAGTTGCAAAGGCTTTGAATCATCCAGTTAAATTGCCTGAAGGCCGCCATGTATAATTGTATACCATTTCTTCTTAATGAAATTTAAACTGTTGATTTTGTACCTTCTTTCTCCTGTGCTTTATTTTCCACAGCCATTCAGCATGATTATCTGATAATAAGCTAACTCTTCCTCTATTTTTTATATCACTTTGTTGGATGTAGAGCAAAGAATCGTGGCGGTGCTCGAGACATGAACCACATAATTACTTTATTTATCCAGCTTGCCACACGTTTGGAAGAGGGTGCTAAGATTACCTCCTCTTATGAAAGAGATGAATTGCTGATGTCTTGGAAAGATGACTCATCTGCTGGGTTCTCAAGGTACAAGAAGAAACTTGGTAAGGCAGTCA
This sequence comes from Hibiscus tridactylites, assembly GCA_958450335.1. NCBI lineage: Eukaryota > Viridiplantae > Streptophyta > Magnoliopsida > Malvales > Malvaceae > Hibiscus > Hibiscus tridactylites. The sequence continues at coordinate 89,320,917 of OY288281.1, forward strand.
ATGAAAGGAAGTACATGAACAAGAGCAATGGCACTTCTTTCGCTAATGGTGTTTTTGATTATGGGGAATATGCATCTGATAGAGAAATTAGAAAGCGGTTGTCCAAACTTAATAGGAGATCACTTGACTCAGAAAGTGAAACATCCGATGAACTTGATCGCTCCTCTGAGGATGGCAAGAGTGAGAGTGAGATTGAGAGTACAGCTTCAGATACAGAGAGTGACTTGGATCTCAAGCCTGAAGGTCGGTCTGGAGAGTCAAGAGGGGATGGATACTTCATGGCTGGTGACACTTTTGATTCTATGGCTGATGATCGTGAATGGGGTGCTCGCATGACCAAAGCCAGTTTGGTTCCTCCTGTCACTAGGAAATATGAAGTCATCGATCAGTATGTTGTCGTAGCTGATGAGGAGGATGTGCGGCGTAAGATGCAGGTATCCTTGCCAGAGGACTATGACGAGAAGCTCAATGCTCAGAGAACTGGCACTGAGGAGTTGGATATGGAACTTCCTGAAGTCAAAGATTATAAACCCAGAAAAGAGCTTGGAGATGAAGTTATAGAGCAAGAAGTTTATGGAATTGATCCTTATACTCACAACCTTTTACTTGATTCCATGCCAGAGGAGTTGGAATGGCCTTTAGAGGATAAGCAATCATTTATCGAAGATGTTCTCCTTCGAAGTCTGAATAAGCAAGCTAGACACTTCACAGGTGCTGGGAACACTCCAATGATGTATCCATTGAAGACTGTTGTAGAAGAAATTAAAAGAGTTGCTGAGGTGGACTGTGATAAACGAACAATGAAAATGTGTCTAGGTATACTGAAAGCCATTGATGCTCGTCCTGATGACAACTATGTTGCTTACCGAAAGGTACACATGCTTCATATCACTTGTACTATTTTCTGTTCTTTATCCTCATATTTAGCAGCTTTAATAATTATGTTGTTTTTCTTGTTCCTTTGTTTTATGATGCTGATATTTACATTAATTTTCTACTGAATATGTTTCATTAGGGTCTGGGTGTTCTTTGCAACAAGGAAGGTGGTTTTAGAGAAGAAGATTTTGTTGTAGAGTTTTTGGGAGAGGTATGGATTTGGATTAGTTTACAAACAGTTTCATTTATCTATGCCTTATTGCCAATATTTTCTTTACACTTTATGAGGTTTTTAACTCACAACTATAGAATTTTTTTTACCTTTTTTTGTTTTTAATCCACTAATTATTGTGTCTTTTGAATAAAGTCTCTTTGAAGTCTTTTGTCCTGAAGGATTTTAATTTCTATAGGTTTATCCTGTCTGGAAATGGTTTGAGAAGCAAGATGGGATACGGATATTGCAGAATAACAGCAAGGATCCAGCTCCCGAGTTTTACAACATCTACCTTGAGAGGCCAAAGGTTTCCACTTCAATACGGCTTGTTCTAAATGTTTTTTGTGGTTACTTAATTTAATTGCTTTTCTGAAATTGTTTGCTGGTCATATCTTATTTTTCAGGGTGATGCTGCTGGGTATGATTTAGTTGTTGTTGATGCCATGCACAAGGCTAATTATGCGAGTCGAATTTGTCATTCTTGTCACCCTAATTGTGAAGCCAAGTAAGTATATTCTGTTGCTTCTTTTGGTCTATGCAGAATTTTAAAGCAATATATCCAGTTATTTTGTCTCTCTTTCCCCATTCCCCCTAGTTTAGGAATTTGAGACTTGTATAGAGCAGAATAAATCAGAATTTTAAAGCAATATATCCAGTTATTTTGTCATCAATCTCATTTTTATCCTTCATATTATAAAAATTTATACTGTATGATCTTTGGATACATTTAACCTGCTGCCACCAAAATTCAATTGTTTGTACCCTGTTTTGAGCATCTGCACTTAAGGTATGCTTCAATTAGCTTGTGCAATGATTTTGGATCCCTAAAGGCTGAAAAGTGATTGACCACATCAGAAAGTAGCATTGATGTTGGGCATAATTGGAACTTATTGTGATAGACTGTTTTCTAGCATGAACGTTGTCCTCTGGTCCCAGATAACTTATCCTTTCTCTTTAAGGACAAAATGCAGTTTAAATCAGTCTCTCTGGTATCTGTTTATTCTATAGTTTGGTGATTATGTTGATATTTTTTGGTGCATGAAGCTTTTTTGGCATGACTTTTTCATACCCTCTACTTGTAACTTATGATCCTCGACAAACTTAGCCTAGGTACAAAATGAGTTCCTTTCATAGAACCAAAATTTTGTTTCCACTATTTTATCTATTATTTCCCATTTCTTGGATGTAGAGTTACTGCTGTAGATGGTCAGTACCAAATTGGAATCTATGCTTTACGCGCGATACGATATGGCGAGGAGATTACATTTGATTATAACTCCGTTACAGAGGTTTGAATCTTCTGTTCTTCCAGTTTTGTTTAAACAATATAATTGTTATTTTTTATAGCTCATGATCCATACTTATCAGAGCAAGGAAGAATATGAAGCATCTGTCTGTCTCTGTGGTAGTCAAGTTTGCCGAGGTAGCTATTTGAATTTGACCGGTGAAGGTGCATTTCAGAAGGTACACATTTTCTTGAGTTTTTTTTTTTTTGAAGAAACAAAAATGCTATGTTCTTTATTGCCTGTGAAAACAAAATGACATGTTCTTTATTGCCTACTGTTGAATGAGTTGACCTTTTCTAGTTTGAAGTTCGAAAAATTATTGAATTATACTGTTCATCAGGTACTGAAGGAGTGGCATGGTATACTGGATCGACAACAGCTAATGCTAGAAGCTTGTGAACTAAATGCTGTATCTGAAGAAGATTACCTTGAGCTAGGGAGGGCTGGCCTAGGCAGCTGTTTGCTTGGTGGATTGCCTGATTGGTTGGTTGCATACTCAGCTCGTGTGGTATGTCTTTGGTTTGCTGGCATGTCATTTCATTTCCTCATTTTCGGAAGAGGAAGTGGAAAAATTCTGTTTTCCTGACGTTTCTTTTCTGGTGTAGGTGAGGTTTATAAATTTCGAGAGAACAAAGCTCCCTGAGCAAATCTTAAGGCATAATTTGGAAGAGAAGCGGAAATACTGTATAGATATATCTCTTGATGCAGAGAGGAACGATGCTGAGATTCAGGTATGTTGCTGTCTTTGTGCCTTCACTCATGTCTGCTTATGTTTGTTTGAAGCTTTTTATGCTTACTGTTAAAATTTAAATGCTCATTTTATACCTTCTGTTGAATGAGATAGGCTGAAGGCGTTTATAACCAGAGGCTTCAGAATTTGGCCATAACTCTTGACAAGGTAATTACCCTCTCTTACTAACAAATTTGGCTGCAACATATGTTTTTCAAATATTCTCTATTTCGACGTCGTGTTCATTATTTTGAAAAGATAAGCTTAAAAAATTTTAAGTTTAAACTTTTCGGAATGCATGGATTACTCCTGTTTCTGTTTGCTCTAATGATTGGATGGTGGTCATCTTTATTTTTTGAAATCATTACATTGCAGTTAATGATATCAAATTATGTAGAGGCTAGTCCTGCATTATTAGAGAAAATTATATACATGCTGATCACATTATATTAGTATCTTTATATTATCATCTTTGGTGCTGTTTCAGGTGAGGTATGTTATGAGATGTGTGTTTGGTGACCCCAAAAAGGCTCCACCTCCGATAGAGAGGCTCGGTCCTGAAGAAGCTGTATCCTTTCTCTGGAAAGGCGAGGGATCACTTGTTGAGGAACTTCTTCAGTGCATGGCTCCTCATGTTGAAGACGAAATGCTCAATGATTTGAGGTCCAAGATTCAAGCCCATGACCCATCATGGGCTGACAACATTCTTAAAGAACTTCAGAAATCTTTGTTATGGTGAGTGCATTGTCCTTGTTAAAGGTGTTCCCGTGCTGTTTAACTTCAGTAAAGATTTGATCTTTAATCATTTCTTTGTTTTGAAGGTTGAGGGATGAGGTTCGGAATCTTCCGTGTACATACAAGTGCCGGCATGATGCTGCTGCTGACATAATCCATATTTATGCTTACACAAAGTGCTTCGTAAGAGTTCGGGTGAGTCTTTGTTACTATTATTTTTCTGATAAACCTTTTTTGTGTGTGAAAGGGGAGTGGGGGCAGTGAAGTACAGAATGCTATTGTATTATTTATCATTTGATCTTTTATGGACAGGAATACAAAGCAGTAACTTCTCCCCCAGTCTACATTAGTCCTCTTGACCTGAGCCCCAAGTACTCCAACAAGTTCACAGGTCTTCAGGAATATTGCAAGACATATGGTGAAAATTATTGTTTGGGGCAGCTGATATTTTGGTATAACCAGACCAATGTTGATCCAGATAGCAGCTTGTTTAGACTAAGTAGGGGTTGCTTGTCATTACCCGACATTGGTTGCTTCTATTCTAAGGTTCAGAAGCCATCGAAGCATCGTGTTTATGGCCCAAAGACTGTAAAATTTATGCTGTCCTGGATGGTAAGCTTCTTTCATCCATTTGAAATGATGCAAACGCCGTCTTGAATTCTTTGAATTTAAAGTATTGAGGATACTCCGCATGCTTTCAAGTCGGTGATCTGGATGGTCTTTGATTTGCCATTGGATTAGTTAATTATCTATTGAAACATTCACTGGTTTAGGGTTAATATGGTTCTTCTTGGTGCAGGAGAAGCAGCCCCAGAGACCGTGGCCCAAGGATCGAATATGGACATTCAAAACTAATCCGAAAATTTTCGGCAGTCCGATGCTAGATTCAGTTTTAAATAATAGTTCACTGGACAGAGAGATGATGCAATGGCTGAAGCACAGACCAGCGAAATTCCAGGCAATGTGGGATCGCTGAGGCAATTTGTTGTAGGGGGGAGCAGTAGGATATTATTAGGCAATACGTTTGTAAATGTTTTTGGAATGATTCGTCGATTTTAGCTTGGCAGCTACCCTTTCCCTTTAGAGTGGTAGTTTGGGGTTATCATTCCAAAACATCATTTCTTGTGCCCTTTTTTTTACCTTCTCATTCTTATGTACAGCTTTTCATCTTTGTATTTGTAATTCTTTTGGTTTAGTAGGGCCTTAGTTTCCTTGTTTTAAAGAGAATTTTGCATAATGAATTAACATTATTCATTCTTAGAATCTCAACTCAAAGCCCCCGACCCAACATCTGTAAAACTCTTTTGTACTAGTGCACTGCCACCCTTCTTTGTCCTTTCTTGCTCTGATCCCAACATGTGCAACAGTGTAAGCCCCCGTATTAAATAACTGATGAAATCCCAAAATGTAATATTCCCCTAAAAGAGGCAAAAGATGGACAAAGCCGGGGTTGTACGGACCTGACCTGATGTGTCATTTATATACAAACAATCATCCTTGATTCCCGTGTAGCCGCCTTCCCTCTCCAGGCCCACGGTTCTTATTTCCCTACCTTCTCCATCTTCTTTATAATCTCCCAACATTTTCTCGACAGGCAAACAGACACCAAGCAGTATGAAAATGGAGAGACATGATATTTGTTCCATTACTCCCCATCCACTTCACTCTCACCCTCCTTCGCCATTAACATCGAGTGTGACCGAGTTCGACAACATCATCGTCAACTCCGATCCATATCCCCACCCTCTCCTCCCATTGCCCTGTGAACCAGACCCAGGCTTCTCTCCTCTTCCCCTCCACCATTATCACCTCCCTGATCTCGACTTCTCCCTTTACGACACCACCACCACCCTCCCTGCCTCTACTCACCTCCTCCATGACCTCCGCCGTATTCCTCCCCTCCCCGCTTCTCCCAAACCCAAACGCAGTCGTCTGGACTTGACCCTCTCCCACTCCGAAAACAACCCTCAAACCCTCGACTCCATCGTGAAAAGCTTCAACGCTCCTGCTCCGATCATCCCATACAGCGAGCTCGCTAGGAATCGGAGGCAGAAGCTCGGCGAGAAGACCCGTTGTCTACAGAAGTTAATGCCATGGGACAAGAAGATGGACACCGGCACCATGCTCCAAGAGGCTTATAAGTACATCCGGTTCTTGCAAGCTCAGGTCTCCATTCTCCAATCGATGCCCATCACTTCCAGTTTCTCGTCGACTCAACATGTTGATGCTGGGTTTGCTGGGTTGGGAAGGTTGAACCGGCAACAGCTTTTGCAGGTCCTGATCAACTCCCCCGTGGCGCAGACCATGCTTTGTTCACAGGGTCTTTGCGTTTTTGCTTCTGAGCAGTTGGTTTCGCTTCACCAGGCCAAGGAGAGGAAAACGGTTCTCCAACACTTTCTCTGCGACAGTGGTAATATCAACTGATGAAGAAAATGGAAGCCATGAGATATAGTTTTACTTCTACTACCCTTTTTACTATAATAGCATAATCAATAATAATTTTACGGATTCTCTAGCAACTCAGCTCCTGTTACATTCTCCAACCTTAAAGGTTTTCATATTAGCCTGAAAGTTTTAGTACCAGTTTTGTTAATACAGAGCTTAAACCAATGCAAGGATTAGGGATTTCCATTTACGGTGAATATATATGGGTATATTGTAATTCTCTTTCTTTTTTCTTTTATGAAATCGTTTCATTTCAATTCTTTGGTTTTAAAAATATGATGTTTCTGGGTGGAACTGAGAGCCATATGCGTGTGTTTCTGATTCCACTTTTATGCATCTGCGGCACAGAGTTTTGTCACGAGCACGTATCGGTTCGAAAGGGAAGTTTTGTAGTAATGGCCAACATGAGCTTTAGGCTTTGTAGAACCTGCAGATTTGGTTTTTGATTATGATAATCATAGGGGAGTGAAAGCGACATACTGAGGGAGATTTGTGCGTGTGAAAGTTGGCGATGAATATTGAATATTGTGCTTTGGGTTTTTTTTTAGTTCCAAATTCCAATAGTACGAGTCTGTTTGCATTTGCGCCTAGTGCATTATTACTCTAATTCAACTGGTTCCGACCCAATCTTATAAGGTTTAGTTTCTTTTTTTCTTTTCAAACCGGGTTTAGGTCGAGGTCAGGTTTTGTGAAGAATCAAGTTGGGTTGTGTCATGTTTAAGATTAGGGTAAAAAATCTCTTACTCGGTTCGAAGATGAGATTTTATCTCTTAATTTGAATTATGTTCGTGCCGGGTAAAACATCTTCAAATGTCAGAGTCAAGTTTGAGTACAAATTTTTAGTTTTCAAGTTGAATGTGGGCCGACGAAAAACCCAGCCCAACCCAAACAATGATCATCTCTAATTATTACCTCGACAATAACAGTTAAATTCCTTTAGTTTTTAATTTGTGTATTATGCTTAAGTTATGAATTTAGTTTCTGATATTAAATTTGATCGCTCTTAGTTCTAGAATTTAATCGTTATTTTTTTTAATTATGATTAATATTAGTTAACTATAAGGGTTTAGGGTATAATGATCATATCCACAACTTATTTCTAAAACACGAAGCAATACTAAAATTCGATTCTAGTAATATCAACGCATTTAATTTTCTGATTATGGGTTGATTGAGTTTAACTCGATTAATATTATTATCAGTGTAATATAAAAGACATGTGATTGAGCGCCGATGCAATATACAAGATATGAGATTGAGTGTACTTAAACGCTCTTCATCCTCTAATTTAAGGGTGAAAAAAGTTCCAAATAATATATATATATATTCTCTAATTATCAAATGGAAAAATATTCAAAGAACATGCACATAAACACATACTAATTGGCAAAGGTTGTATTTATGTTTTGTAAAGTCTAAGAAGTACGAATTGCGTAAATAACAAGGTAGTTTGAAGATTTGTATTTTTCTCTAAAAGAACATTTATATGTTAATTCAATTGGACTAACAATCCGATTAACATATTGCTTATTATAAATTTTTTGAGTAATTAGAACTATATACACAAACTATAAATATAAGTTCAAAATTTTACTGTCTCACTTCTTCATTTTACTGACCACTTGTTCCCAAGAGAACATTGTCCATTGCTTTTTACTTGGTGATTTGGGCTCTATTTCCAATTATTTTGATCCTTTCCTCTCTTACTTGAACATGGAAAACAGCTTTCTTATCAAATTAGAAACCACACCCTCAAAATCATCAATCTTCATGTCTGTTTCTTCACCCCAAGGGAATGGCTCGGTCGGCTTCGTTGCGTCCAGTAGATCTTCCATCGCAAACTTCGGCTTCGACCGCTCCAATGGACCTATTTGGTGATTATACATTCCCATGTCTGCACAATAGTCCTGGAAAAAAGAGGGGTGGAAATGATTGAAGATTGTTTTTTCTTTTGCAACTATCCATGTATGTAAATGTTTCTTACTTGATCCGCATGCATTTTCTTCACAAATGTCTTGAATATCTTGTAATTCTGGTCTTTTAGAAGCTCATCCGATAAACGGAGATACGTGACCCCGTACATTATCTGTTCCGGATTACCGTCTTTGTCGATACCATTAGGCCTAGCATTTAACAAGATCTGATTGTAACCATTGCTGTCGTATCTTGATAACGCGTTCTCTCCCGCAACTTCGAGCTGCTCTCTCCAGCCTCCACTCAGAACCTACGATACAGACGTGCAATCGATGAATTCACATTCCATCGTCTCGATATAAGTACGGTTTTACGTAATTAATGTTTGCAAAAGGAAAATGGTGACACTACTTGCATTGAAATCACTCCTTTTCTTGCAAGACAAGGCACTGGTTTCTACCCATATATGTTGCAGGGGCATTTACCTGTTGAACAAGTTCCTGAGGCCCGCATTTGGCATCGGCTCGTTGTTCCGAGTTCCTCATCTCCAGACATGTGAAATTGAAAATAGCATAATGCCTCGACAGCATCCTCGCGATGGGACGGTATCCGTCTCGGTCTCTCAAATTGTAATATCCTGAAGTTAGTTCTGCTGCATGACTGGGAGATTTATACCACCAATGAATTCCAGCTATCTGTTTTGAACAAAATAATAAGTAAAAAGACTGATAGATTTAAGCCTTTGGGTGAAAATTCTGTTAAACTATTGAGACATACTTTGGCAGCTAGCTTCACTTTACACCCCAAGAAAACCTTGTTAGCTTCATCGAGGATCTCGTCGCCGTGGTTTATTAACTTATTCGAGTACCAAGTCAAGAAAAACTTCCCTTTCTCAGTCAGGTATGTCCCGTTCAGTCCAAAAAACTCTGTCGATCCGGGTGTGTCGTTGTATTCCCCCGCGTTATCGGGCAATCCCCATTCGGGATGGCCTGCATTCGTAGCTGCCTCTTTGAACTCCGCTTCGAGGTACTTGTCATAGCACTGAAATTCTCCAATACCAGGGAAAATCCATCCTTGAGTTCCTGTATAAGAAGGATATCTAAGCTCCCCTGCAGGACCAAGCCCTACTTCGATATCGATTATGTGCCCTGCTTCAAGAAAATCCGACATGTTCTCCCTGAAGCTCTTCATGTAGTCACTGTACATCTACAAACACCAACAATCTAAGTCTTTTCTTACGGGCAAAGTCATTACAAAACAGCTCCTGAAGTTGAACTAACCTGGACAGCGGTTCTTCCATCGAAAATCGGCTTATTATCCACACCAATTGTGAGGTATTCTTCGTTCCGGTTACCTTTTCGATTGGTATAAAAGATGTCAGGGTCCGTCTCACCGATATCGAGCACCCATTTCGGAAGTGGGATGGTAACTTCATCCCCAACATTGCCACCACATTGATGGAATGACATAATGGCTTGAAGTTTCAATCCACATTCTTGAACGAGTGCAAACAAGTTCCTGTAAGCACTCCAGTCGTATTGTTTAGGTCCATTAGATTCCACAATCCCCCACCAAACATCAACCATTACTCCGTCGACACCGGCCGCTCTCAGCTCCTTGAGCTGTCTTTCGATCTTGGGCCGATTTTCGAAAACATTATCATTTGAAATAACTCCCAACTGAGTAAGAAAACATGAAAGTTAGTGACTTGATATGCTAATTCCCAAGGCAAAAAACATATTGCAAACTTACTGGAAGCATCACATAAACTGGTACATAGTTTGCTAACATCCTTTCATCGTAGGTGGAAGCAGTTGGACTTGTAGCCTGCATGTTTTGATGAACAACATAACAAGTTGAATTCGGGTTCGAATCGGATTCAAATATATATTTTTTATCTGAAAGATTGTTATGCAAGAAATTATAAAGTTTTTTTCACCTCACCTCAGGCATTTCATCTGTTGAGAACTCTGAGGCCACTGCTTTGGGAATTTTCATTATATCTACAGAGTTGATTCTACCTGTTTGCCCCGGAGCTTTTACTACTCCCTGTATGCTTTCGACTCGATCTATCGGCGGGTGGAAAACGGCACCACCGCAAAGCCGAAGCCGAAGTTTATCGCTTCCCCAACAACCCTGTGTTGAACATACAATGCTTGTCGTGTTCACCATGGCTGGAGGTGTGGAGTAAAAGATTGATGGAGTGGCAATGGCCAAAACTGTTTAGAGAGGAACAAAAATGCTGGTTTGTCGCTTGTCATGTTCGGATCATTTATTATGTGGTGTTCAATCTTCATGATTGATAAATGAAAATTATCTTGTGTTTTTTTTTGGTAGGCTTAAAAGGACTCCTCTACTTGGGGAAGAAATGAACATGAAAACACACAGAGACGTGTGGCCAGGATCAAAATTCTAGACTTGGTTTGTTTGTTTGTAGTAACTACTAATCCGGACCGACCCGCTTCGCACACTTAGTTTTAGTAGGTGAATTTCTTAACGGGATAGAAATCTTCCACCCTTTTCGGTGCCCCTACATTTGTTCTCACGCTCAAAATTAAGTTTAGGGTTTTAGATTAGGGTTTGTGGTTAGGGTTTAGGTAATTTAGGATATAGTGTATTTTTAGGGTTTAGGGGGTAGGGTTTAGGATTTAGGGTTAAGGCTTAGAATTTAATTTTGTAGTGTTTTTTTTAGTGTTGGGGCATAAGTAGGGCACCGAAAATGGGCAGACGAATTTTATCCCTCTTAACGGGGATTTTCTACGTCCCCAATACTTTAAACTTAAGACCTTGTTTAAGTGATACTGAATTGCTTACTACTTGGACCAACCCTGTTGGTATGAAATATACTTTGATTGTACTGAAATGTAAAAATTTTCATTTTTACTCTACTAATGATAAATCAATTGAGTTAAATGCTATAGGCTTCGATCAAATTATCAAACTAAGTTTGGTTATTTCAAAATATAGTTTTAAAATTTCATCCAAAACGTCTATATTTAGAGATAAATAATTAGAGTTCGTTCATGTATGCTCATGTTGTATTTTTTTTTTGAAAGGTTGGATTTTATTTAATCTTTAATAATTATACATTTTTTTCTTTTATTAGGTTCATAAAATGGAAAGCCTAGTGTATATTTTTATATTTAAAATGTAATACTATAATATATATTTTTTATATGAATTACATTAAACTGATGATATATATACATTAAATATTAGAGCAAACGTTTGGTGTTTTTTATTTCATTTTTCACTTATATTTATTTTCCGAATCTAATATTTCTATTTCAACCCTAGTTAAATTATTATTTTTAAATATAAACAAATAATCGACTATTTAAAGACATGACCTAAAACGTGTTTGGACGTCACAGGTAACATTATAATTAGAAAAGATTTCTAATTTCTTACCAGTTCATATATATTTTTCCTTTCTAAAGTAGTAAAGTTGGCGAAATTGTACATTGATGAAGTTATACAATTGCATGGTGTACTGGTATCAATAATTTTATATTCAGGACCGATGTAAGATTCTATGTTGAGAGGGGTAAATCTATAAAATTTTAAGAGGATTGACCTACAAAATTTTAGGGGGCGAAAATAAATTTTTCAATAGAAAATATATAAAAAATTTTAAAAATTTTCTAAATCATATATGAATTTCAAATTTTTAGGGGGACGACTGTCTTCTCCAGCCCCTCACTGAGTCTATCCCTGCTTATATTGGAACACTCATTTCATATCTCGTTTCTAGAAAAAATTACATAAAGAGTTTAAAATATAATTAAACTTTAACACAATTTATCATCACAAACATATAATCAGGTGAAGCAAATAATTCATGCCTTAGAAGATATGCTAAAAAGTTGTATTATCGAATTTAAGGATATTTGAAAGAAAAAAACCATCTATCGTTATTCAAATTTGATTATAACAATAGATTCTATGTATTTGGATGACATCGTATAAGGTGTTATATGCCAAATATTGTAAGCTTTTTATGTTGGGCTGAGTTGAATAAAAAATAATTGTTAGTTCTAGATTTGATTCTAAAGACCGAAGATAAAATTAAGCTGATACAAAAGATGTTACAGAACTAAAATTATTAATAAAACTAAAATTATCAGATTGAAAAAAGATGTTATAAATATGTATAATATATTATAAAACTCTAATTTGTTGCAATAATGATAATAAATTGTACAAAACTGTATTGTGTAAGTGGTATTTAGTGGTGTGCGAAAGTTCGTAATAGACTCGCCTTTTCTTTAAGTTATGGGTTCTAGACCTATTAGGAGTATTTTTTTTTTTTTTTGCTTCAGGTAAGATTAAGATTAGATTTAAGATTTATTATGAAAAAATTGAAAATAAACGACGATCGATTGGTTCCGTTCCACGAATTTAATTGCAAAGCTAGTCTTAGCCAATCAAAGAAAGACAAATAATTTCTCACTACCGCTGCTTTTAAAGCTCTTGAATAGGGCCGGTTGGTTTAATAATTAATTTTTATGCTTTATTCATTTTTATAAAAAAATAATATTTATCACAAATTTTAAAATTATTTTATGTCCACTTTTGATAAAAAAAAATCTCATGATATGTTGTTAAATTTTTAATTTTGTCAACAAACTATTAGTTTAGTAATAAAAAGTCTACATTATTTTTCTATCTTTGATTGACATTAATTTAAAGAATCAACCCTTATTCTTTTCTTTATATTTGATTAAAAATATTTTCAACACTTAAATAAATAAATAAAGATATTATGTTATTAGCTTATGTAATATACGAAACTTGTATATTCAAGTTTTTTTTATTTAATCATTTTTAATCCATATAATTTAGGCTTCGTTCTCCATTATTATTTGAAGGAGACGTAAAATGTGTGCTTTGTTAATTTAAATACTTAGCATTACTCTAAAAATTGTTTGAAAAGTTAAAATATTTTATTTTAGACATATACTAAATTCTACTAAATTTAAAAAGTTATAAAATAGTCATTAAATTTATTAAACTGTTACGAAATAATCACTGCACATTATAAAATAATTATAAATTCTAATAAATTTAAAAATTATTTTATAATAATTCAATAAATTTAATGACCATTTCATAATTTCTAAAATTTCAATGACAAATTTTTTATTTGATTAAAAGTTCCAGAATTGTGGAAATCCACACAAAAAATAATAATTAAAAATGGAGGACAGGCATATAAAGAGAGAAGTGTTTCAAAGTGTGAACCATACAAGTGGACTAATCCATCAACGCTAAATCAACGTGTGGATTAGGACAATCCCTTTGCTTCCACTCCCTCTTCTCTCCACGTCCACATTCGTTTCACCAACAAATAATTGAACAACTTTAGGATCAATATACAATTTGGTCCATGAACTTAAATTTCCCCTCAACTTGGTGTTTGAACTTTTTTTTAAAAATAATTTTAAATTGGTACATATTCTTACTTGACATTTCGACAACCAATCAGATTGTTAACTGACACTAGTCGATCAAAGCACCGATGTAATTTGTTGTAATCTGATTGGCTGTTAAAATCAATGTTGAGTACAAAAAAATGATTAATCAAAAATATATTTGAACTATAGTGTTTGGATATTTTATGGTTCACAAGCTTAAAAATTATGGTTAGTTGAATTGAGTCAAATTTTATTTTATTTTATTTTATTTTATTTTTATTTAATTTAAAATTAAATTTATTTTTATAATATAAAATAAGTCTTATATATTTAAAAATAGAGATGACAACGGTTTGGGGCAGGTTTTTGGCCGCCTCGAAAATTTAAAATTTTAACTCGATTCGACCCGACCGCAATATATTTTTACCACCGACTCGACCCGACATAATAAAAGTATAAATTCGGCTTCGAGTCGACCCCCGAAATGTTAGTAAAAATCTGATTTATAAATAAACCGGGGCAGGGCGGTAAATTTTCACCCTAAACCCGACCTGACTCAAACCTTTTAAAAAAATCGACTAACCCGACCCAAAAACTGAAAATTCAAACGAAAAATTCGACCTTATCAGATCGGGTCAGGTCAGAACCCGCCGAATTCGGGTTTTTTTGTCATTCCTATTTAAAAATAGTGAAAATAATTTAAAAATATTATACATTAATTACTAATATATTTTACCCGTGGCTGGAATACCACATCAGCCACGTATATCAAAATTGATAAAAAAAAAGTTTAAGTACCAAGTTGAGAACAGCTTCCAAATTTAGGGACTAATTCGTATATTAATCCAAAAATTTATATAGATTTTTTTTTGCCTACAAACGTCTTGAAAACGTTGCTAAAAGTAGAAATTCTTGTCCTGCATGAGGAACTGCAGAAGAAGAAGGATTGAGAGAAAGACTTGTTTGCTGGTGGTGCTGTGCTGGTGGGGTACCACAACCCTTCACAAAAACAGAGAGCTTTAATTCTCGGCCATGAAAACAAAACTTGTTTATTTGGTAAACTGTAATTGACTTCGTAACCACTCGAACAACAACAACAAAAATCATGGCTCCTAGGGGCTTAACCACAATTATTACACTCCTCAAATACTGGTGAAAATCAATTATTACCCTCTTTTGCCACAATTATTTAAAGATTCTTATGTGTTCCATTGTTGAAATGAAACCGTTTTCTCAACCACAAGTTCCAACATTTATTGTTATAAGAAAGCCGCACAACATTCCATCTTACATACAGGTTTATAAATTATAATTATATATACTGGGTGTTTATCTCCCAAGCTTCTTAGCTTTTCCATTTGTTTGTTTTTCTTCAAGTCCCCATTGTCTAAAAATGTGCAGAGGTTTACAACAAGCTGGGAACACATCCAGTTCTTGTCTGAAACAGGGTTTCTCAGCAGTGCCTGATGACTCTTCTTCTTCATGGTTGGTGAATTGTGAGCTCTGCAATTCCAGGGCTTCCTTGTATTGTCAAGCTGATGATGCGTATCTGTGTAGGAAGTGTGATAAACAGGTCCATCAAGCTAATTTCTTGGCTCTCAGGCATATCAGGTGTTTCCTTTGTAACACATGTCAAAGCTTAACTCAGAGATATCTCATTGGAGCTTCACAGGAAGTGGTGCTACCGACAATGGCGAGCTCTTCGGAGAGAAGGCGGTGTGACTCGGACATGGAAACCAAGCATTCAACGACTCTTAAAACACCTTTTCTTTTTCTCTGATTGTCACTTCTTTTCTGTCATGGAGGATCTTATCTGGGTTTACGTATACATGTAACTGTAAGCTTCATATAGGTAAAGTCAGGGACAAGAAACAAGTTGAAAGTAATTCTCTGGAAGGAGAAAACAAGAGGGAATTGAAATATAATCACTATCTTTGATGTAATCCTCTGTGTTGTGCAAACCAGATTGACTTTCTTTTTTTTGTTTTCTTTAATTTGGAACATAAATCACTGGAAATAACTTATGAATGTGCCTTGCTAGATTCTTTTAAGGTTCTGGTTCTGGAATAGAGCTGATCATCAATATGTAAAACAATTCACTCTTTTTTTTAACAGTTGGGGATCCAGTGTTTTAGGCATGGTTATTTCTAGTGATCTTTTTCTCCCCTCAAATCTGTCTGCAAAGACTACGTTATTCAGATTCAGAGGTGAATGTCAGACACGAGTATTAAGTACGGATATTTCAAGAATAATGAAGAACCCGAGCAACATAGTGAAGAAGGAGGAGAAACTAGAAGATTTAGTGCAAATTTTGTATGATTGTTGGTGCTTCATGGAAAGAGAGGTCTAAATTTACCTGCACCTATTAGTCATTCATTAGAAAAGTAAAAAACTGTACTATAATATTGATTAGTTTGCATCAAACATAGGCTGGTGTCTCAGGAAAAGCCAAAGCCAGCTGATGTGTTATTGTCTTCCAATACCAATCTAAGAATATTATAGAACCTTTCAATTAACACAGTGTGATCCAAATCATGATCCTGAGAAGAAGAAACAATCTGAAACTAAGCACTCACTATCTATGGAGTCCCCAGTAACAAATGAGGACAGAAATTTCTTTACATCACAAAATGGGGTATGGACTATGAGTTGAGGGGGCTCGTCAGTAAGGGAAAAAGTTAACTGTCCCCTCTGCTTCATGATATCAACCGATGATGTCCGGTTGGTGGGTCCATAATAGAATAACTCAAGTTTCTGATAAGTTGAAAATTGAAATCATGATGAGCCATTGCCCATGCTTTGGTTCTGTTGCCTTCTTTCTGGTGTCCAAAAGGGCCATCTTAACCTATCATTACATATGAGAATATCAATGATTGATGATCATAAGATTCTCTATCTCCAGAAATGGGGTTTCTAATCACCAGTTTTCATGTTCTGAAATTCAGACAATTCCCCCTTAATCAAATCTCTGTCATCACTTGCAGAGACTCCCCTGGTACAGTTTCAGTTTGGTTAAACAATCAAGAAAACAAATGAAGGGAAAGGAAGTCAGAACTTACAGTTTTCCATTGTATCCTGAAACTAACACATACTGATCCTTTTCCCAGGTAATAACTTCTGCTTTCTTTTATAAATAGGCAAAGCCAGCCAGTAAACCAGCTTGCATAATAACATCCTGATACAAAGTATAAAACTTGGGGGGGGGGGGGGGGGGTTACCACACATTTGTAGCATTTGATAATCATTTTTCTTACAAATTCAAAGTATGTATGTATGTATGTATGTATGTATGTATGTATGTATGTATGCGTATGCACGTATGTATGTAGTACCCTCTTCCCTTCTGTCATTTTCTTGTGCTTTAAGAAAACTGAAGTCAGCTACCTCAAGCAAACTCCATGTTTCATTCCTGATAGTTAATGTCATCTGCAGTTAAAAGAATCATACATGATAAAATATATAAACTACTCAAAATATGGAACAAACTGAAAGAAAAAATAGTGATTTATTATTCTGACAAAGTGCCGCTTCTTATTTCAATTCGATGACAATGGATCGGTGCTTATTACATGGAAAAGAGCTGGGTGCACCGTACAAAAATAAGAAAAACAAAATTGAGTTGCAACAAGGACTCTGCCTTGTGCTACGAAGATGGAGATGGCGGCAAAACTAAGAGAAGGATCTAAGTATTTATTATTCTGATCAAACAAACTGAAGGAAGAAATAGTGATTTATGATTCTGACAAAAGTGCTACTCCTTATTTCAATTCGATGAAAACGGATCGGTGCTTATTACGTGGAAAAGAGCTGGGTGCACCGTACAAAATAAGATAAACATAATTGAGTTGCAACAAGGGCTTTGTCTTGTGCTACGAAGATAGAGATGGCGACAAAATCAAGAGAAGGATCTTATTATTGGGGAAAGGCAAAAGAATATGCACCAAAGGTTGTTATTTTCAAGGTTCTTCACATCCAGTTCGACATCTTGAAGTGTGTATCCTTTATGTTTTCCTGCATATAACACCATAGCATAATATAATTAGTGATGAAATCAATATAAATTCCGTTTTTTTTTTCAATGGAAAAATGAAGCACCGAAAAGCATCAAGTCAATTTCATTAGTATGGCATGTAATCAGTGATTTTACAAGAATAGTTTATTGTCAAGAGCCCAATTACCCATCACAAAGGAACTATAACACAAGCATAATTGAGGCTGTTCGTAGATCGTCAGGGAACAGATCAGTTAGCTCGAGTGTCCAGCACAATAGATCGACCAATGTACACATGAAACAGGCTTATGTACTGAAACGAAATAACCTTCATACTGAATGCAAACAATAACAGCTGCTCATACAGAGGATTGGAAGCGAGAGAGGGACCTATAGCAGCATTAAGTTGGAATCTATGGTTTACTGCCTCTCTCTGTAATCAATAAAGAGTAACTAAACCTGCAACAAAAAAGGTACAATTGACCTAAGTTGAGCATGTTTGCAAGGAAATGATGTATTAAAAATTTTCTAAGATAGCATAATCATTAAAAAGATTCTAAGTGTATGCATATTCATCAGCTATTGCTATCAACATTTACAAACTACAATTTAGAAAGAGAATATGATTTTGTGCCAGCTATTGAGTTCTAAGCAATGAAAATGAAGGATTAAGGCTTGAACTCTAAAAGTTCATGTATCAGTGCAAGTCGACATTGAAAACTTCTGCAAACAGAAAAAATCTTTTACAGATCTGCTCTAGCGAAAGCTTGATTCCTATAAAGCTAACCAATCTGAATTTTCTGTTTAACTTTCCATATATTATAAACCAAATTATCTCAACGGAAATGCAGGCTACTTAGGAGATGACTAAACTTTGTTTATCTCTTTTTTCTATTCTTCACTCTAACACTATGTGTTTCTTAGTTTCTTTAATTTAGTGTTAACATAAGATCTTAGTCAGCAATTTTGATCCATTGCACACCTTTTAGTTTTTTGCTGCAAAAATAGGGTTGGGCATACAATTTAGTACAGCTGATACAAGTAATATATCCTGACTTCACTGAGTTGGGTATACATGACATATCTAATACTGAATGATGAGATGAAACTGCTACACACGGCATCTACAAATCTTCATGATTATCATGTCATTACAAGCAAGATTATTTACAAGCATTTTCAGGTGGGCTGTTTAATATCTTGTTAAATCTGTTACCTTCAAGATCAGGAACATGATTACATAATGTGGCTATATATTTCGTGGCACAAGAGGATCATAGTCATATGCTTCACCTGCTTTCACAAATCTTCCTTTCACACGTTTCCTAGTGTCAGCCCTGGCTTTGCGGGAAGCATATCTTATTTGCTTACCAAATCTGTAAATAACAAAAATGAAAAACCAGTTAGGATTTTAATTTAAGCATAAACTATCATATGATCACCCCGACCATATGTGAACAAGCAACTATTCAAGCTGTGACTGAATATGTTAAAAATGCAGAACTGTAATCTCCATCTAAAATGGAAAACTAAAGCTATAATCATTACACAGATGTTTATATTTTTATAGCCATACTAATGGCTTCAGTGGTGTAGGTCAACTTTAACTATCTCTCCACTATTTTTCTTTTCTAGAAAAAGTAAAACAGTAATGATATTTACAAATTACTATTGATGGCTTCGTATGTAAAAAAGACACCCTATAAGTAACATAAAATAACATGACTGACATCCCAAAAGAAGTTGATTTATAGAGTATCAGATATTAAAATAGAATGCAGCATGACTAAGATATTGTTAAATGAGAAAAACTTTGTTGTTAAATGCCCTTAACCGTTTAGCCTGAAAATGAACTACCTTGTAATCTATTAATTTGAAAACAGAATGTAAATGTCCCTTTCAATGTAAGAAGGATAAGAATCATACATTCGTGTTTTCTTTTTTTCATTGTATCTCATCTTCGCTTTGTCCCTCGCTTGTGGACAACTAACTTCCAAATTTGATTCCCATGATGATTCTCCAGTTAGAAAAACAGGTGATAATCCACAGTCTTTATAATCAGCAGGGCTATTTTTCCCAGAAACGTTGGATACTGAACAGGCCATGGTTGAAGGATTCTGACCACCAGAATATCCTAGATTGATGTTACAACCAGGATTCATAAGCATGCAATTGGAATTCCCAGTTATGGAAGCCATCATACTAGCTAAGCCACCAACTTGAGGGGATGGAAAAGGCACGCATTCCTTTTGTCCTGATGATGATGCCTGATAAGACAGACAATAGTGGCATATCAACCATGAGCTGGACAAGAAAACTACTATCCACTTCAATAAGGAAAACTAGATAAGTCAAGAACAGAAATGCGTAGCTGCAGGTTTTCTTAATACTCCACAATATCATCAAAGTATGCCTGATAAATAACAAGCACATCAACAAGGTAAATTGTCTTATCAACAGAACAACATCGACAGTCATACCAGTACTGTTTCTTATGAAAGTCAATGATTAGGACTGACAGGTTAATGAATCTACAAAGGATCATGGAGTGAAGTCTTCATCTTAACAGGTATTAACTTAATTATGTTCCAAACTTTGTAAGCCACGTATCAAAATGCTTATTCCCTTTCCTTATCTTATGTTTGCTAGTTTTTTATTTTGTAGAACAGAAGATAGTATTCAAAAGTATCATTTGCACATAAAATTTGAAACTAAAGCAGTGCAACGAGTATTTCAAACAAATGCTGAAAATGGAGGCAACTGAGGATACAGTCCTTGGTTTTTATCAGAGCACAAGGAATTCATATTCTAGACCTTACCAAGGGATCACAAAAGCAATAAAATTTAAATGAACTCTTTGTTTCTCCTACTCTTCATTTTTCTTGAAGTATATGTGTCTGGCATTCATGTCTGTCAAATTTCTGGACATGAATATGGGGATATGATCCTCCAAGGACCCTCCAAATGCATGGGAGAAAAAAACACTAAAAAAAATTGAACATTCTCGTGTCAGATACATACATGTACCTGACACTGACACTCGGGTCAGAGTATCACAGAATGCAATGGATAATATAACCGATTTCAAGTTTAGAAACATTAACTGTTTAGTACATGGATTCTGGACTATTATCCCCTCTAACATCACAGTGAATGATGTACTTAAAAAAAGTAGGATTTACAGCTCAAAGTATTAGCTCATAGCTCTTCAATTTACAACTCTAATGCACATGCAATACTCAAAGATTAGATTAGAAAATAGGGAGAGCAATAGAATATAAAACAACAGATGCTTTTATAAGATATATTTAGCAATTGATTTAGAGAAAACCTCTATTGTATTCTCAATATGACCATCTGATTCGGTTATTGATAAGGTGTTCTCCATCAGTAAGCAGTCTGTCCCAACACTTTCAAACTGGTATCCAGTTTGACCTAGTGAACAACCCAATATCTCATCTGCAGTATCAAAGGTTAGCTGAAAATCATTCATGTTAAGACCCTCACAGAGATCATCACCAACAGGAACTTTAATATCTTTAAGGTCAGAACAACCCTGCAACATGGGTGTCAAAAAGGAAAATGAATCATGTACTGTGCGAAATAACAGCTCCAACTCAAATGTCATAGTATTCAAATTACTGCAGCATGTAACAATGACTAAATCAAAGAGATGCACCATACCAGTAGAACAAAGCTAAAATTTAAATTCAATTTCTTCCATTACTAGTTCAAATAAATTCAGCAGAAAAAGCACTACCTTTGGCATATTTGATGCCTCTGAGAAAAGAGGTTCTTGATCTCCAGAACAAGGCATGCAATTTGCATTTGCTGATATCAAACAAGATGGCTCTATCCACGGCTTCAGTTTAGGACTAGATTTTAGTTCATTCAATTTGGTCCCAGCCAATCCAAATGCCGCCCCTTGTTCTCTTTGATTCGAACAGTTGGCAAAACAATCATCATTGGCAGGCAAAACACTACCAACTGGCACACCAGCATCAAGAACCGAAGACCAAATTCGTCTAAATTCGGCAAAAGAAGGACAACCGGTATAACAATTCAAGGATTCCCGCCTATGTCCCAAACTCGAACAACCATTATAATTCCAATCACAATCTTGACAAAGAGACAAATTCTCGTCCAAACACCGGACTACCGCAGATTGAGAATTGCATTTCTCACACAAAAGCGAACGAGCATGTCTACACGACAACAGATTCGCAGAGTGAACAGACCCATCACATCTCAAGCAAAGCCGAGCCGAATCCGCTTTACAGTAAACTACTGCTCTTACCCCTCGACAAAAATCGCATAGAGGTTCCATACTACCCTCCTCACACCTGATTATCTTAATCCCCAAATACAATTGTTTTAACTTTTAAGTTTAACCACTCCACCTAACCGGAAAACTCATGTTGGGAATTCGGCATTATTGTTTTCTCAACGCAAAAAAATTAGCCTTCATCATTAAAATCAACAAAAACCCATTAAAATTCTATCCGAAATATGTATAATGAACAGCGAAATTTGAATAATTTAAATGCATATAACCATAGAAAGAGAATCAGATTGAGCTTATACTTTACCTATTCAGCCAAAAAATAAGAAAAAAAAGGTCCGAATTCCCTCCTCTGAACCAGCATTGATTTCGATCAGCCAATGTCGATGTACATAGAATCCATTAACAGAAGCAAAGCGACATCAAATAATAATTAAGAAAAAAAATGAAAATAATTTCAACAAAAATGGGAAGAAAAATCAACGCACCAAAAGAAAGCGTGAGACAGTGAAGAGCACTAAGCCTTTTGTTCGGTTTACTTGGCAAGTTAAAAATGTTTTTTTCTTTTTCAGAGAATTACAGTTAGGTAAAGCGGTATATTTATTCGCGTTTGTCCGAGGTTTACGGAATGAGTGACACGTGGAACAATGTGAGCTTTGAGAATGGGATACTCATTTGTCCGACGTGGATGTGTAAACTTTTGTTGCGGTTAGGCTTTTTAGTCGGGCCGATGGCAAGGATGGTAAATAAATACGCCGGAAAAGATTGGCTCACAAACAGATTGACACGTGGCCAACGAGATATTCGCGGGTTTTTCATATACCTTCGAGTGAGAGAATGAAGCTCAAGCTCCCCGTATCTCGAGAACATGATAAACACGTGGATTCTGTCTCTGAACAGCTTTTGATTGGTCGCGGGATAAAGTGCTGATGTGGCTATTTTGCTGTGCTGATGTGGCTTCTCTTTTTATAAAAAAAGAAAAAAACTGAGACCATTCAAATTCGAGACATTTTATTTTATTCAAATACTTTCGTAATAATATTTGTATACTTTATAAGTTATAACTAAATTCAAATAAATATTTTATTTAAATAAGTAACCATCACAATTATCATCGTTGTTTTCGTCAAATAAAAGTAAAATTCACGACTAAAATAAAGCATAACATAACTTTTAGTCCTTTTGTAATTGATAATAATAGTTAATTTCATTAAATGGAAAAAGAAATTATAAGAAGAGTATAAAATTATTCATTATTCAGGATTTTGAGCACTCAAAGTTTTTTTCTTATTCAGATGATTTTTTAAAAATTTATTCTCCTTTGACTGAAGATTTTGTCGGTTGTCCTCTTCCTCCAATAATTAAAGAACATAATAGAATCATATAAAAGAAATGTTAAAAAATTCAATCAAATAACTAAAAAAAATGATATATACAAACAAACATCATTGTCGGTCCGGATAATAAACATCATCAATACTAACATAAAAATGCATGTAACAATGATGACACATTTGAGAAACTTAATTTATCACAACTCAATCGCGACTTATCTTTAGTGATTGCAATAGTCTATCAATAAAAATGAACAAACACAAAAGTCAAAAATATTAGATTATTGAGATAACCAAATAAATATCAATTAAAAAGACTATGTAAATCTAACTCAAAAAATACCGCAAACAAAATCATCCACATATTTTAGTCCTTTAAGAGTAATAAAGTTATTCAATAAAAGGTCAAATTCATTTCCCGCCTAAAATATAGTTTATCCCTGCTAAGAGTTCAAGTTAACATAATGAACAAACATATTTTGACTACCTAAAATAATTATAATTCAACTATGGTCCCTAAAAAATTTCTTACTTTGCCCTCACTAAAAGTATGAGAAATCCCTCAACAAAATTATTAGCAGCCACTACTATTATTGTTGTTGTTGTTAAGTCTTGTGTGCTCGATTTTCTTCAACCGTTCTAGCTCGTCGAGTGTGGAGAAGTTTGAGTGTTTTAGTGGGAGGTGAAAAATAGAAAATGAACATAAAGATTTATAGTGGTTCGGTCTTCTAACAAGCACCTACATCCATTACCTTAGTTTCTCACTAAGGATTTCAACAAATTCACTCTTGAATTTCTTCTCCTTTTCTAGGCTAAGGAGGCAACATTTACACACTCAAAGCTTTATAACCCAAAGCTTGAGTAAACCCTCTTTACAAGAGAAATTCTAAGCAAATTTGAAATCTCTCTAATAGGTATTTGTTTGCACTATAAAGCTCTCACCCAAAACCTAAAAACTTGAGCAAATATAACAATGTTTAGCTCACTAGTATTGTCTATACAAGAAAATGTACAATTAAGCTCTAAGACAAATTCTTTATCATTATGTTGTTGACAATTGAAGCATTAGTCTTCTTTTGATGTTTGGAGGTCACTTTTATACTCTCAAATGAGTTTGTAACCATTGAGGACCGTCGGGGTTGTTTTGGAGCCGTTAGAGACTTTATTTCTCACCATTAATGATGTTTTGCAGTTGTCCGTTTCGAAACAAGCGACCCCGTTTCGAAATAACCTTCTTGAGAACTAGCCGTTGAAGTCTGATACAGCAAGCCGTATCAAAATGCCTCTGGTCGTTTCGAAACACTCTTTGATCCGATTCGAAACGGTAGCAACCCCGTTTCGGAACGAGTGACAGTTGAGCTGCACTTTAAAAAGTCGTTGGGAAAATAGCCGTTGGGGAGGTTTTGATCGTTGGGCATATCGAAACACCAAAGGGGTGTTTCAAAACGAAACTCTCCGTATCGAAACGGGCAAGCACTGTTTCGGTACGAGTTTTGACAGTTTCAAACTGTTTCGATACAGGTCTTCTTGTTTCAAACTGTTTGGATATAGGTCTTCCTGTTTCGAAATGGGTACCTTGAAAACCCTAATTTGGCTACTTAAAAACGTTTCAAACCTTGCCAAAACCATTTAAATCTTTCACAAACTTATTTTCAAGTTGTTTAAACTTAAAGATATTTTTGAAACTTTTCAATTTAGTCCAAAACTATTTTTTAATTATTATATCAAAACATTAGTTCTTCAATTATTATTAAGGTTTCAATAAGACTCCTTACGAGCGTTGTTTCTATCTACTATTATCTAAAAATAATCAAGTTATTAATGATTGAATGAAACTAAAAAATAACTCCTCACGTGTGAAATAATAGAATATCCCTTTTAAGATCAATCAATTATATCGAATTGAGTATGATTGTATGTGTGATAACATCTACTATACCAAGAATATCAATAAATCCGATTATTACAATTGCTCATGATACTCTTTTTTGGATTTCGGGACGAAGCTACCGTTATAACGAGGGGTTGCTGCCCCCACTCCATTTTTTTTTGAAATAAACTGGATTATATTAAAAGTGATAGGATTACAAAGAATCACACCTAAACATTGAAAATTCAATGTATAAAGATAAATACAATAAAACCTAAGGATATGAAAGACATTAAAGAACAAACCTATCACTTTCAGAAGACAGCTTCTGAAAAAAAATCCAGGAAACTATAGCTTTAACCAGAGTGCTCTATGAAGACAGCAAATTCTTTCACTACTTGTTCTTGGCATATCGGCACAACCACAACAGGGAATCATAAGCATTTATAGATCGACCTCCTTCGCTGAAAAACACTCGCTGAAATTCCGCCACTCGAACGCTATACTGTCAAAAGACAGACTAAAACTACCATAAAAGCAGACGAAGAAACTGCCATAAAAGCAGACAAAAGAACTGTCATGAAAGCAGATTTGATATGAAACTGGCAAAGCAAGGAAAAAATAAGAAAAACATAAAAATAAAGCATTCATCACCAAAGATGAAAGTTATTTATATACAAAACCAGCAAAATGGCCAAAGGCCGTTGCCGGTGAAGAAGAAAATCAACAAAGAAGATAAAGAACTTGCAAACTTTTTGTAACCGCTGCAGAGAAAATGGGGGAGTCGATTTTTAAGGTTTTTATATGACAAAAGTAAAAAAAAGGGAGAGAGTTCATCCCATTTTTTATCGTTAATTTATATAATAAATTTGAAAATGTTATAAGATAATTATAAGTTGTCTCCTGTTTTCAAAAAAAATAAAATCAGATTTTATCCCTTTCGAGTTATAATCGTGACTTCGTACTTGGTTGAATTGTAAGTTTAATAAAACTAAAGCCTTCACTATTTAATATCTTTTACTTTCACAAAGCAACCGTTTGTTAGTAATATTTGTCGATTATTTAAAAAAAAACAATACTATTCCTCAATTCTTTTAAAAAATAAATTCTCGTTAGTTTATCCACTGTCCTAAAAATATAATGTGTAAAATCATATAGAACGCATGCAAAACAAAATTAAAATATATATAACTTCGATATTTATAGTGACATTCGAAATAAATAATAATATTGAGAGATTTATTTCGTAATAAGTTTTATAATATTTAATTTAAATTAATCGATTAATATTAAATATCGATAATTATAAAAAAATAAACTGAAAATTAATAATAACAACGACACACCTTACGAAATTCCGTATCCAAAATTAACACCATTTTTTAGTTGGGTTATGCGCCCATCATTTGGTAACAAAACAAATAAAATATATATAATAATTTATAAACGGTGAGCAATTGGCCTATTAGCTCAGCAGGTTAGAGCGTCGTGCTAATAACGCGAAGGTCGCAGGTTCGAGATCTGCATGGGCCAATTTTTTTACTTTTACCTTTTAGAAAGAAACGCTGCCGTTTAACAAAATTGTACTGTATATAATAATTTATACACTTTCTACCTTTAAGTTGGATAATATGTTAAATAAGCCTTTACACTTCTTTTACATCCAAATAAACCCTTGATTCTTTTATACTTGAATAATCCCCTCAACTTTATTACTTTATCCAAATAAGCCCTTATACACCTTTCTTACTTACAAATAAGCCCTTATACACCTTTCTTACTTACAAATAAGCCCTTATACACCTTTCTTACTTACAAATAAGCCATTATACACCTTTCTTACTTACAAATAAGTCCTTATACACCTTTCTTACTTACAAATAAGCCCTTATACACCTTTCTTACTTACAAATAAGCCCTTATACACCTTTCTTACTTACAAATAAGCCCTTATACACCTTTCTTACTTACAAATAAGCCCTTATACACCTTTCTTACTTACAAATAAGCCCTTATACACCTTTCTTACTTACAAATAAGCCCTTATATCTAAAACAAAGGAATTACAATGCACAGAAGGAAAAATTATTAGATGAACCATGTTCACCATGTCATTCGTAGTTCCAACTAATAGAGTTTATCTATATTTTTTAAGGTAAATCATTACTTTTTTCTTACATATTGATAGATAGTGAATAGTTAATGAGTAATTATTTTGAAGTGAACAGATCTTATTGGTTGGACCACAGATGACGTGGTAAACATATTTCTTGATATAATTTATCGTACTAAAGGGGAACGAAGATGATTCGCAAATCCAAGCCGAGTTGGATATCGTTCACTTCACCCCCACCAGGCCACCACGAATTCCGTCCATCGAATTGTTGGTATCCAATTAAACCCAATCCTTTCAATTCTC
Source organism: Hibiscus tridactylites (assembly GCA_958450335.1). Lineage (NCBI taxonomy): Eukaryota > Viridiplantae > Streptophyta > Magnoliopsida > Malvales > Malvaceae > Hibiscus > Hibiscus tridactylites. Next base: position 89,348,430 of record OY288281.1, read on the forward strand.
ATCCTCACGAGGGACCGCGCGCGTTCCATCTAACGGCTCAAACTCACTCTGCCGCACCAAGCCAGCCACAACCCCCGTATCTCCACCGTCCAAACTACAACCAAAGTCCCCCACTCCTTTTACCTTAATAACATAAAAAACCAGCTATAGGCTAATAGGCTATAGCCATCTCTTATGAAACACTAAACCAAATAGATACCCTCATAAGTCCTAACCACCCAATTCTTCTCCTTCACCAATGGATTAAATGTTAGCCACCGTCGACCGAATCCGGCAACCGGAACCAATCGTAGCCGAGACGACGACGACACCGAGAGTACTCACCATAATCTCCTCGGTTCTAGAAAAGCTAGTGGCCCGAAACGACAGGCTAGTCGAAGTCCTAACAGAGCAGCCTTACGGGTCGAACTGGAACGGCAATGGTAGTACTTCGGGTCCGCTAGGGAAAAGCTTGCATGCGTTCCATGGCGTTAGGGCTCCCAATATAAGCATACCGAACTACTTGGAGAGGATTTACAAGTACACAAATTGTAGCCCTTCGTGCTTTGTGTTGGGATACGTTTATATAGACAGGTTGGCCCATAAGCATCCGGATTCGCTCCTCGTATCGTTGAATGTGCATCGGTTGCTTGTTACCAGCGTCATGGTTGCTTCTAAGGTTCTCGACGATGCGTAAGTATCCTGTATTAATTCATCTTCTTCTTTAAAACCTATTTCTGTTTTTATTTTATTTTAAGAATTACATGACTCGGTTCTTTCTAATTCAGGCACTACAACAACGCCTTCTATGCTCGGGTGGGAGGAATGAGCAAAGCGGAGCTGAACCGGCTAGAAATAGAACTGCTTTTCCTTTTGGATTTCGGAGTGGCGGTTAGCTCTCGAGTTTTCGAGACCTATTGTTTCCAGTTGGAACAAGAGATGTTAATCAATGGTGCAGGTCGGGAAGTTGGAAGGGCCAGGGGGGTAAGCCCGGTTGCCGTCGATGAGATTGTGGCTGACATCGGTTGATTGTTTCGCCATTTTCAAGCCATGGATTGACCCTAAAATCCTCCCACTCTATCGTATCATGTTTGCTTCATTCATGTCTCAAAATGGGTTATGAACTTTGTTTTTAACAATGAAATTTGAGAGTTAATAGTTAATACCATTCTAATACTGTTCAATGTCTTTTGTTTATTGTTTTTTACGATGAAAATGTTGTCTGAAAAAAAAAATATTAGATGGATCAGACTATTACATTGTCCGTAGTCCACACTAATAAAAATTATCATATCATTTTTGTTCAAGATGAATTTTATTGGCTAGGACCATGAATGACGCGGTGATGAGTCAGATCCATCTAATAATTTCTCCTGCAAATTTATTATGTTGAGATTATTTATTTTTTTCATGAATGTTTAACTTAAACAAAGTGAGCAAGCATATTTGGTCGGTTGGTCAAACTAATCATCTTTGTTCCTTTACTTTTCTTAAGTCATGAGTTCTAAACCCATAAGAAATATCCTTTCATTCTTCTAAAATCTCTCCATTTTCCTCCCCTTAGATAATATTAGAATTAGAATTAAGTTTCGTAAAAAAAAAATTGAACAAAGTTTTTTATTCTAATTTAAGTTTTCGTATTTATGAGCCGAATACAGATATATTTCAATTTTTAATTCATTATATTTTGTAACGGTTAATTCTTATGATAATTATTTTTTTCGAATGTTATGGTAATTTTTTTTTTGAATATGCTGATGTAATGCAAGGATAGTATTTGTTCAAATTTTTTTAGTCTTTTTTTAATAAGGCACACATAATATGACAACACTAGTGCTGAAAACTTAGTCACCAAGATGATAGTTATTTCAATGATGTTGACATGTTGTTTGTATTTGGGTAGAGTACACTATTAGTCACTGGATTATAAGTGTTGTCTCGTTCTAGTCACTAAATTATAAAAAATTTCAATTATAACATTGATTTTTTAGTCATTGGAACGTTAATTGATATAAAGTTTGATTGAGAAAATATTTTTTTATTTTAAAGATGTTGACTCAGTCTGAATTGAAATTCATATAAGCATAATTGTAATTAAACGTAATTTACCAGGTTGACCTTGTAAATTACTTGCCTGCATACAAAAGAAGAAAAGCTGGTTGAGATGTTTCCAATGAGACCTCCATTAATGGTTAAAATTAGTCATAGGATACTTTGTTTTGTTTCCTAGAGAAAATGAAACGCAGCGTTTCTTCCTTAAGAATCCTATAAATTTTTGGTTCAATTCTGATCTTGGTCCCTCCAGTATGCTTTAATTTAATCTCTATTTTTATAGTATCATTAATTTGTCAAAATTATTAACAATTATTTCAATTGAAATATATTTAGTTTTTATAGAATGTTATAATTGAAATTTTTTATAATTTAGTGACTAGAATGGATATTAAACTTTAGCTTTAAAAGATGATCAAATTATGTAAAATAAAAACTAAAGTTTAATATCCATTATATAATTTTGAAAGTTTGGTGACCATTCTATATTTTTAAGGATGGTTTTAGTGACCATATGCGTATTTTATCCAAAAAATAAATGAACAACAAAACGGAGATGGGGAAAGTCGAATCTCTCCAGTACTAACATTACCTTTTACCTTACTACAGATATCCATAGTTGATGCGAAAAGAAGAAATCTTTATTTACAGAGCGAAAGTGGTGTATTTTTATTATTATTTTTATTTTGAATGACCTTTAATTAAATGGTGTTGAGAATCTGAAAAAGCTTCCTCTCATACGCAACAACAAGGACGCTTTTGCTCGTTCGAGCGGCGGTGTCGTTTATTAATCGAGTGGTCATGGCGGAGCCATCTTCGTCTTCGTCGTCATCCAAGGACGAGCTGATTCAACTCATCAAGCGTCTCGGAACTTATCTCGCCCTCAGGATGTCAAATCTATTCTCGATCTCGTTCCAGAAACTGGTTCCTTTTCTTTCTCTCTTAAATTTCTCCTCTCGCATTTTTTGCGGATCCGATGCGACCTTCCTGTCGCTCGGAAACTTCATTTTTCATAATTAGTTATGTGATTTAGTAATTTATTGTGATTTAGGGGAATCTTAATTTAGATAATTGATTTTTTAAGAAAAAATTTCTACTGAAGAAAATTATAATATTGGAGAAATTAATCTTATTGCAGCTTTGAATTTCTCGTCATTTAGTTGAATTATTGAATTCTTCTACTGGTTTACTATATGATAAATTGTTACGGACTATAAATGATGTTGATTTGTCTCGAATGCGACCTTATTTTTTGACGTTATTATTTTTTGAGCTTTACTGCTATACGGAGAGTGAAAATGCTATATTGAGGTGAAAAGCATCTCAAATCCGTAGTACTGACATGACTAATGTCATATGTGATTGCTATATCACACCAGTTACCATGGCAGAAATTTCTTGAAATGATGGTTGTAAGAAGGCATGCCCTATTGTCTGTGCTACTGAATCAAGAAAGAAGGCTTTTTCTCTCTTTTTTTTAGCTTGTGGCATCTGGACATGTAGAGCTGTTCATGGTTTTATCCTTCATTTTCTGTTCAACGAATATGAATCTATTACGTTCTTTTGGGCAATGTTTCCGATAGTGATGTGTATGTTCTTACCATGTCCATATTGGCATCAGGATCCACGATCTGTTGGGGCTATTGCAGGGCTTGCTGTTGCAATTGTCTTTACCTATAGGTTAATGAGATCACCTGCAGCACCTCCAAGAAGGCAACCAAAACGTCAAACTCCATCAACTAGTAGCTCTTCTATTAGTACCCAGTCAAATGCAACATTGACGCCTTCTGGAGTTTGTTTGCCTTCAGAGGATTTAAGAGCACAAAATGTTGTTGATGAATTCTTCCAGCCGGTGAAGGTACGAATTGACCTCTTTCTCTTACATTTTGATATGTTTGGTACTCTGTAATTTTCATCTCTCTGTTTCCTTCTTTGCAGCCAACATTGGGGCAAATAGTTAGACAGAAACTGAGTGAAGGTAGAAAGGTAACCTTCATATTCTCCTCAGTCCTTAATGGTGATACAATAAGAAAATGTTTGATGTTTTATTTTATTTTTGTCCTTTTTTACTGGAAGTAGGATTCTTTGATATGTTGCTAGACCTTGGACAGAGTTAGAAATGAGGATTTGTTGTTTTGCTCATCCAAATGTTTGATTTTCTTTGTTTAGTATCTTTTTGATGCGATAACCATGCTCTTTAGTAATGATTAATAACAAGAAAAAAATTTGAAAGTTTTACTTGTAGAACTAGTATTCTTTCGAAGAGAACTTTGAACTCATTCTTTCTTAATGTGATTGTAGATGTCACTTTTTAATTAGGTAAACTGGCATGGGTAATTGAACAGATTTTATAGCCATTTCATACAATCCCAGGATCCTGTTTGAGGGGTTTTTGTTTCGAGTATTAGATTTTATTGGGATTTGTTGCTATCAGTTGTTTAAGCGGATCAATCACCTTATCTGTTCTTGTCGGAATAAATTGCTAAAGTAACTGTGAAAATAATACTCCCTCTGTCCCAAGTAGATTGTCGACTTTTTTTGGTCAATTTTTTTTAACTTTGACGCATAATTATTTAAATTATATTATTGATAAAAATATGGAAAATATATTGTAAAACCCTCTAATTAAGTAGTTTTAAAATTTATATTTTATAAAATTTAATTATTTAAAATATTTAGTATAATTATGGTCAAAGTTTAAAAATTTAACTTCTAGAAAATAGAAATCTGCCTACACCTTGAATGTGCACCTGAGTCTTGCGTGCCATGGCATAGTTATTACCGGCAGCATTACCTGGTATAGTCATAACAAGCTGCTATACTACTACTGTGGCAGAATTCTTTGAATTGATTCTCTGCTATTACTTTAGACTTTACATACAAATCATGAGCTAGTTAACTTCTCACATAAGTACTGGTAATTTCTACTGAACTTTGCCAGGAGCCTCATAACCTTCTAGTTTAACCTCTAGGTTTTCATACTTTAAGTTGAGGGAATGTAGGTATGAACTCATATGCTGTTATATCAAGCCTTTGGTCCAGGCTTTTTTTAAGGTCTTCATCTAACTTTAATGGTACGACGACTTATTGGAGTAGGTAACATGCCGTTTGCTTGGAGTTATCCTTGAGGAAAGCAGTCCCGAGGAGTTGCAGGTGGTAATGTTTTCTGTGAGCTTTATGTTTGTAGCTTTCATCTGCAAATAGTTAATTTGATTTGTTTAATTCTGGATAGAAAGAAGCAACGGTTAAGTCCTCTGTGTTGGATGTGCTATTGGAGATAACCAAATTTTGCGATCTTTATCTCATGGAGAGAGTTATTGATGATGAGAGCGAAGTGAGTTCGAAACTTTTTCTATTGTATTAATTTATGCTTCTTTGTCAATACTTAAACTTCCCTTAAATGTACATATTAGGTGCTTCAAGGTTTTGATAGGTATATTCTTCTAATTACAAGCAAATTTCTCCCTTTTTTTGTTGCATTGCATGTGTATTATTCCTCCTTATTTGTTGGATGTAGTAGTACTTCATATTGGGCTACTTGCTGATTTTCATATCAGTTGTTTTACTGGTGACTAACATTGTGCAAGTGTTTGTCTACAGAAAAATGTACTTATGGCCTTGGAAAATGCTGGAATTTTCACCTCTGGTGGTTTGGTAAAGGACAAGGTACTTGTGATTGTATAGTAATTTTTCTTGGATTTTGATATCTCAAATTGGTATGATCCTCCAGTCAGTGGCATTATGTCTGGACCGAATATAAGCTAGTTGATCATTCTTTCTTTGCTAATTTAAGAAATTTAGCGTTCTATACTCGGTGTTTTTGTTCATATATTTAATATTTTTACTTTGCCTGAAATGAATCCGCAGGTTCTCTTTTGCAGCACAGAAAATGGACGCACATCTTTTGTTCGGCAACTAGAACCGGATTGGCATATTGACACAAATCCCGAAATACTTTCTCAGTTAGCTGTATATTTTTCATTCCTTGCCATAATATTCGACATGATTATTCAAGCAGCACTTAGAATGTTCTGATATTAGATTCTGAGTCATATTCTCGTCACAATGCCAATGGTTTTGAGAGTACTTCTTTTTTCTTCACAGAGATTCATCAAATATCAACTCCACGTTTCTCCTGTCAGATCTGAAAGGACTGCAGCTAATGTCTTCAGCTCTCCATCCTTGGAACACTTCTTCGGATGCGCCTGACTCTCGGCCGGTAAAAAGATGCAAACATGTTTTAAAGTTGTTTCTTTACTACCCTTTGGTCTTTATGTGTGACCCTTTTAAGTTACAGCCCGTCCCGACGTTTTCGTTCTCTAGGCACCCTTGTGCCGGTATGTCAGGTTTTTTAGGATAACGGAGAAGATCTATTTGTTTGAAATCTGTGAAATAGGGTTCAACATTCGAACTTTTTTTGAACGAACTGGAGAAACTCCATGCGTCAATTAATGTTTGTAATCTTGATAGTCTGAAGGATATTCAATGCAATGCGACCTTAAAGAATAATTTCGTTGCTTCACCTTGCCTTGACTTTTTGGTACTAAGAGCGGTTGCTTGCTTTATACTTCACAAGCTAGTTGGCCTTTATATTCTCATAAAATCATGCAAGTATTGAAGTAAAGCCAATTTGAGGAGTGTGAAGATAAACTCCGGAGGAATCCTGAATTTAGTTTAATTGATTCATGTAGTCATCTTAAGTTCAATATATTGAGATTTGAATTGGTATCTTCAACTCTTTTTTTCCGTTCCCATGATATGCTCTTCTCCTTAATAGTGAACCACCTTGATTATCTCTCTATGTGTTTAGGTCCGTGAAAAAAAATTGATAAACTAAAACTGAATCTGAAACTCGAAAAAGTTTATTCGAAAATTCGGTTATTTGAACTGAAAAATTAGCTTTGGAACGATTTTTTAAAATTATTTCAGTTCAGTTACGACTCATAATTTTAGGCAAAATCGGTTAACTAATTTGACTTGTTATTTTTTATATGTATAAATTTTATGCATTAGAGTATTCTATAGTTCAATCATTCTGATGTCCCCCTCATTCTTCAAATACATTCTGGTCATGAGTTCGATTACTAAAAAGAATGAACTCTTAATTTTTTTGACCTTTTAGTTGTTTTTACACTTTTACGAGAATCAAATAATAATCAAATTTATCATATTATTAAATTTGATATTTTAATAAGCGAAGTAAAAAAATATTATTACTTGAATTAAATTGACTCAAATATTTTAGACAATTAATTAATTGATTATTTGATTTAATTGGTACTCTTACTATTTAAAATAAAAATTAAATAACTCGTATGACAAAGTGATTAAATTTGAACCTCTTAAGATGAACATCTTTTGTTTTTCGGAACACTTGTTGAGTTCTGTTTAACTTAAATCCACTCAAATGATCAAATTTTGCTTTATATTCTGAAACACATGGATGGTAAATATGTAAATCAGTACATTTAGAAATTACAACATATTTCAGCCATTAAACTTGCTGGTTTGATTGATACGAAGCACATGCACTAGTTTTTGGCTTTTCCAGATGAGCGATAGCTATACGTAATATAAGCCCCAAGTGCCACAATCACCAAAACTGACACCCCTATGTTAATCAGCACCTGCCGATCTTCACCATCGTCGTTGCCCAACCTTTTCACCGTCTTCATTATCGTATCCATACCTTTCATTTCCAGGAACCCGCCGCCACCCTCTTTTGGCTTCTTCTCGACGGCGCCGCCTTTCTCCGTAGCCTTCGGAATATCGGCGGCTTCGGGCAGGGAATCTTTACCCTTCTCTTTGACTAAATCCTTTAACCCATCTTTAGTTTCACCCTTTTTCTCAACAATCTCAGGCGTGGTAGGCATGGACCCTCCGGCCTTTTCTTCTCCGGTTTGCTTTGGTATTTCTCCTTGTTGCTTTGATGGCGGTAATGCCTCAAACTCCTTCCCTTTAGTCGTTTCTTTTGGAACTTGAGGAACCGCCGCCATAGGTGGTTTAGGCTCAGCTATCGGTTTTGGTGCCACCGTCGCCACTGGTGGTTTAGGCTCAGATGTCGGTTTTGGTGCCACCGTCACCGCTGGTGGTTTAGGCTCAGCTATCGGTTTTGGCGCCGTCGTCGCCACTGGTGGTTTAGGCTGAGCTATGGGTTTTGGCGGAGACTTGAGCTTCTGGTCCCTTTGTTTTTCAACACCGGAGGTTGAAGATGAAGCAGAAGCTTTGGGTTTGGGGACATTAACATCTTCGGGAGAACCGAGGGGATGCTGGGTTACTGTTCTTCTGGGCATTGTGATGGTGAGAACACCATTTCTTAAAGAACCCTGAATTTTCTCCACGATGCAATTCTCAGGAACAGGGAAAGATTGATTGATTCGGCTCCGTGTGTTCTTCTCCACCGCTTTCTCTGCCTGGACTTTAATGCTACGGGTAGAATCCACGTACGTCACGTTGATTTGTTCTTTCGGGAAATCTGTTCAAACAAAATCAAAACAAGTACCCCAAAGAAATCAAAGAAGAAGAAGAAATGAAAAGAACAGACCTGGAAGATGAATAACGAGGATATTAGCTCCATGTTCTTCCTTTCGATCGATCTGAGGCTGGAAATCCTTGTAGACAACAGCAGGAACGTTGGTTCGTGATCTTCCTGCCATGTTTTCTTTGGATTGTTGATTACTGTGTTAAAAATTGATGGCTTTGTGCATGTATTTATATGCATGGCTAAATGGCTAATGGCTAAACCCATAGTATTTCTTAATAGCGACACTATCCTTTTTCGACCGCTTTGGATTTGAGATGTCATCGGGGTTTCAATTTCCTTCGGTTTTGTCAGACTCAGACGTGTTTTACACACAAAGTACCATCTTCTTTGTTTGCCCTAATCTGCTTCGAATCTTTTATTCTCCTGCAGCTCTGCTCCCATATATATCAGGTTTTGTAGAGACAAAAAAAACTTTTTTAATTTAATTTTCTCCATTCACACTATATGGATTCAAACTTTTAGCTCTAATATTTCATCTCAAGTAGCCAGTTAAGAGTGAGTGAAACTTGACTCGAAAAACTAAATTATTCAGCTCAACTCGACGCGAAAAAATCAACTCGTTTTGACTTGACTTATAATTTCATATACTCAACTCGAAAAAAAATTCAAATAAAGTTTGAGTTATGAAATGAAAATTCGAATAACTCGAAACTTTAATAAGTTTTTAAATTTGAATCGAGCCTGTCAATTCTGTATGATATATTATGTATATCATATTAGAAAATATGAAGAAATATATATATATATATATATATATATATATATATATTATAACATTATAAATAATTACAATTAAATTTCTACAGAAATTCAAAAACTCGACTTGATCCGAAAATTTCTCAAATAAAGTTTAAATAGTAAAATAGAACTTGTAAACTCAAATAACTCGAAATTTTTTTACTCCATCCGATCGAACGCGAAGCCCTATAAGCCGGCTTTTAGTGGGAAGAGCTATTCTCCCAATTTGATGGGTTAATTCCATTTTTAGGCACTAAGAGTTTTAAAATCATTACAACTAAGTCCTTACTTTTAAAACTTGACTATAATTTATTATTTATAAGATCTTGTTAATTAAAATTAATAAAATTTAACTTGATCCCTTATTTATTTAGTTTAATTATTATTTTTAATTCAAAGGTTTAATTGATTTCAGTTTTTGATTTAAATAGCTTAATAAGAAGAAGAAAAAACTTAAAAGCTTAATTATTTTTTTTTTCAAAAATTCAAGTGATTCTTATACCTTTAATCATTCTCGAATTGATATCTAAGCTTAGAAACAATTCTAGATTGGTGCCTGGTGCTAATGTACTATTTTAAGAACCAAAACTTGATGATATCATCACTTTAACCTGTCAACAAAGCCACTTCAGCAACTTGATTGACAATGCCACATCAGCAACTTGATTGATTGTTAAAATACCAAGTAAAAAAATATTAATCGGATAAAACAAAAACATAAAGCAGCTTTAACTAACCCATATACATATAGTCATATAGATATATGGTATATACATGCAAATCCAAAATAACTGGTTCCAGCAGCAATGGACTGGAAGCCAAGTACGAAAGATGCTCTAACTAACAAAATAGTATACACTTGTAGCCATCAATTCAAACAATATCCACATGTACCATTTCTTCATCTACTCCGTCCTCATCGTTACCCTTGTACCACATCCGAAAATTAAATCAATGCTCTCAATGAAAATGATTATATAATTAAGCAAGTCGAATAATCTGGTGGCAACAATATGGGCAAATGCTCAACAAGAACGTAACTATTTCGGAAGATCGGAAGAGGTGGAGGAAGTAAAAACGGCAAGCCTGATACCTCGAGCTTGAGATCTACAAATTTACGTAAATATTAACTAATGAATTAAACCTACCAAAAACTTATCAAGTTCGATAAAGCAAACAGAACATTCATCGGGAAGGAACAATTAATTATGTCATGCCTGTATCAGTACAGTTCTGCTTACCTTTTACATTCATCTTTCTCTTTATCCAATTGAGATGTAAGAGTATCTGCTTCTTGAACCCATGGATGATTTTGATGTGGTGCTAGGTTTGGATTTCATGATTTCTATTACTGCGATCCCTGTTCCTTCTGCAAAGTGTATGATGTTTCAAGGAGGGCGGTCAGGGGTGGTAGGAGCTGAGATACTCTCGAAAGGGTCTAAGAAGTCGTTGTCAGCAATGCAATTGAGAAAAGATACATGGAAGAATGCTTTGCTACACGAGTCTGGAGGTGGCGCCGTCGACGAGGATGTCAACAAGTCAGGAGAGGGAGAATGTTGTGGTCATCCCCTGGATAGGGCCACAACCGAGTAAACTCGCCATGGCCAGTTATGTATAGGGCATCGTGGCTGGGGGGACGTGACGTGTCCTCATTTCAAGCATTCCAATGTTTTAAGGAAAAAGTATTTTCTATTGTGAAGTATTTTTTTAGTCAGAGAAAGTTTTCTCATTTCAATCATTTTAACGTTTGCTCGAGTCATTTACATAAATTTGTTTTCGCATATATGTAAGGGGTGGTCAGTCAGCTAAAATTAGGCTGACCACTGGTTGTCCTACACACCATCGAGGCCACCCCATACTGCCTAAGTCAATGGTGTGGGTGAGTCTTCCTTTCTTTTGTAACCCGATATTCGTTTTTTCCGTCTTAATAAAATAGAACTATTTTTTTGTACGGAGAAGTAGGGGTCGACCGTGTGCATCCGCTGTGTCCCACGATCTCGACCTCTTGCCTGAAGGGTCTTATTGTGGCTTGAGACTAAGGTGCTTGTTGCTTCTTTTGAGCAAATCTATCGAGGGGAAAAAGGCTGACTTGAACAAGAGGAGTCTTGTTCGAGTGCCGAATCGGATGGTGACACATGACGAATATTTTAACACTTGGCAAGTCTAGTCAACATCAGCCGTTGACTGACAGTTTTCATCCAACATGAACATATTTGGACCAAATTAAAACATTAAAAATTGATTACTTCAAAAAAAAACAAGGACCAAATAACAAAATATGCAAAAATTAAAGACATCTTTTGTCATTTTGTTAATTTATTTATTTTAAACCGAAATTATAAACTTAAAACTTTAGACTCTAGCTTTAATCATTAAACTTTATATCTTAAATTTTAAACCCAGATTCTGTAAATCCTAAATTAAGCAGAGAAATACCGGATTCTATTCCTAAATTCTTCCCGTCCTGTGAAATAAGGGAAAAAGATCTCGAAAAAAGATAAAAGAAAATCTCAAGATATTTTTATGAACAATTAAAAAATCCAATTAAAGTTTAAAAAATATTCATATTCGCTGGCGCGTGTAAATGAAATCTGGTTTAATTTTAGCATTAGAATATGAATGAAGGCCACTGTGCTCTGTGACAATATCCTAGGTCTTGCTTATCCTTGTCTAGTGGCGGCGCCAAGACTCGGGATATCCAGGGTTTTCACCTGTGTATCCGCCATCACCGGCAATCCTCCGCCTTATTCTTTTTCGTCTCTCCGTAAATCTGCGACGATGCCGGGCGTTGACCCGCCGCAGACGGAGTGGCCCGCGAAGAAGGTGCGAGATACCTTCATCAAGTTCTTCGAAGGCAAAAACCACGTCAATTGGAAGTCTAGCCCCGTCGTTCCTCACAATGATCCCACTCTCTTGTTCGCTAATGCCGGTACCCTTTATTTTCTTCGATTTTCATTTTCAGTTTAGTTGCCGTTACAACTTTAAACAGACGAATCGGCCATATTCTTCCGAATATTTGTTATGTTGATTTGCGTATAACGAAGTATCATTTCGCAACTTCCAGCTCTCAGCTCTGTGATACCGAGTTTTTTTCATAATATTGTCGAAAATTCACTAAATTTAGTTTAAAAATGTTTCGATTCACTTTTTTTAATGGTGACTGGATAGGTATGAACCAGTACAAGCCGATCTTTTTGGGGACTGTGGATCCGAATACTGCTATGAGTAAGCTCACCAGGGCGTGCAACACTCAAAAATGTATTCGAGCTGGCGGGAAGCATAACGATCTCGATGATGTAGGAAAAGACACTTATCACCATACCTTCTTTGAAATGTTAGGGAATTGGTCGTTCGGGGACTATTTCAAGAAGGAGGCAATTGAGTGGGCTTGGGAACTCCTCGCTAAGGTATGTATTTTGTGCATTTATAATATTTTTGCTATTGACATTGCAAAACATGAATAGTTTATAAACGTGTGTTTATCATATCTTGGATAATATTCTGTTCTGTTTATATAGCTAATTTGTTAGGGATTTGATCGGTCTGGGTTTGAAATGTTGGGTGTTTGTATTGTTGATATGCTGAGTTGCTTTTGTTTTTTCCCACAATTTTCAAACTTGTTTGTGGAACTGCAGGTTTATGGCCTGCCTACAGATCGTATTTATGCCACTTACTTCGGTGGTGATGAAAAAGCTGGTCTTCCTCCTGATAATGAAGCTAGAGATATATGGCTCAAGTTTCTGCCTCCTGGACGTGTACTGCCATTTGGTTGCAAAGTAAGTTTTCCCCTTTGTGTTTGTGTATGTGTATAGTTTAAATTTTCTGCCACATTATATTGTGAATCCTCCTTTACATGATTCAATTTTTTTCTTCTTTGCTGATAAACCAAGCTATTCTTGGTGCACCTTGTATACTTTAAAATGTATCCTGAAATTTTAATTTGGATTTCGTATACCCTTATATAAATATGTGTGTGTTGGTGTTGTTTTGAAGCTTATAATTGAGATTTAGAATAATCCGTTTGTCTTATTTGATGAAGGGATACCTTATTTGATTGAAACAAGGTTTGGTTTAGTTTTAACGTTTCCATTGCATGAATAATGTATTAAAATCTTTATATATCTCCATGTAATGGAGAATTATTTGGTATATATGTCCCTTATTCCATCCACTCATTTTAAACATATTACTTTTATTTTCTAAAGTTTGGAATGACGTGAATAATAGGTTCTATATGGTCTTTCTAATTGGTTTTATCCCCCTTTTAGGACAATTTCTGGGAGATGGGTGATACAGGTCCTTGTGGGCCTTGCACGGAAATTCATTATGACCGACTAGGCAATCGCGATGCTGCTTCATTGGTGAATAATGATGATCCAACTTGTATTGAGATATGGAACCTTGTTTTCATTCAGGTATATTTTGTTGTATTTTCTTATGGTTATTCTCTCATTTTTGTTCATTGGCGTATCCGATATGCATCTAATCAATCACTTATCCCGAAAGTTAGCCTGCTGACATGTGTATGTGCCTTTGTAGTATTTATCTGGGGCAATAGAGAGAGTTCTATAACTGCCTAACTTCTTTTATGCTAGCTTGTCATGCAAGCCCTTTACAGAAATAAGGTTTTCCACTGATGCATGCATTTCTTTTATACAGTTTAATAGGGAAAACGATGGCTCTCTAAAACCTCTTCCAGCAAAGCATGTTGACACTGGAATGGGGTTTGAGAGATTGACTTCAGTACTCCAGAACAAGATGAGCAATTATGATACAGATGTATTCTTGCCGATTTTTGATGTTATCCAACAGGTTAGATAATGATGCCCCTATTTTTTTTAGTTTTTCTTTCATTTTTAATTAATATCATGATTAAATATATTCACTGATGTGGTTTTAATGTCTGACCTTGATACAATTGTTCTCTTTCTCTATGTTCTATATTTTTTCTTGAAACCATAATTCTTGTAAATGTTGCATAGGAAGGAAAAATGCACTGTGTAATGGCTCTATGCAATGACTTGTATGCCTCTGTTTTTAATTAATGCTAGAGAATAAATTCCTTAGTTACTAGTTTTATCATAAATTTTAACACTCAACGGTTTCCTCATTTTTTAGCAAGTTATTCTGTTAGATAAAGGATATTCAAATTCTGAAGTGTTTCAGAATTTTTTTCTCCATTTTGCTTACTTGGCTCCAATTTACTGTCTTGTTTAAAGGTTTTTTAACTGAAGCTAGAATGAGGAGGATTGAACTTATAGTAATTTATTTTCTCCCCTTTAACAGGTCACAGGTGCACGCTTATATTCTGGAAAAGTTGGTCCCGATGATGTTGACAAAGTTGACATGGCATATAGGGTTGTTGCTGATCATATTAGAACTTTATCTTTTGCAATTGCTGATGGTGCTTCTCCAGGTAGATATTGACATGAGATTTTTCGTTGTATGTTTAAATTTTCAATTTCAGTGGTTTTCTTTCTTACGTTTGATTGTCCGTTTAGCAATAAACATTTTGTCCTCTTATGATTGTTGGGGAGGCTTTTTGGATGACTTTCTTTGATTATACGTTAGTGAATGTACGTGCGTCTGTAAAGAAGCGTGGCCAGTAATTGGAAAGTTTTTGTTTCCTTTTGCATTTGCTATTAGCCTATGACAGTGTGGACAAGATTGTGGGTTCCTTTTTGCTGTCCGTTTTAGGCACTGCTAAATTGCATTATCTTAACCTGTTAAGAGCTACTCTGAGTACAGCTGTTGAGTTATAGTATTTGGTGATAATTGAAATAAAATTTCAGGGTCGTTTGACAATGATAAATCCCCTCTCCAAGTTTATATTGTATGGTAGAGTATTTTTTCTTCATTTTCATGATGCACATTTTCAGGGTTGGTTGAAATTCAGCTCTTCAAAGTTGTTTTACTTTAAACGTCTATTTAAGTTTTGCACGCATTATGCTGAAGACTTCCTCATTTACATGGTCCATGTGTTTTAAATGTGATTGCGGATGCGAGTGTAGGTTTTGTTTACACTGGAATGGTTTGTAATTATTTTCATGTATACAACCAACTGAAGTTTCTCTTTGGAGATGCACCATATAGTATTCTAAATCTGATCCATATGTTTTTCGTTTGATGATTAGGCAATGAGGGACGTGAATATGTCTTAAGACGTATTCTTCGCCGTGCTGTTCGCTATGGCAGTGAAGTATTAAAAGCTCCTGAGGGATTTTTCAGCAGGTAGGAACAACCAATTTCCGTTTAAAACAAATTTTCAGAGTAAAACCTATGAATTTATACTATTGGGGACTAGGCAAAACATATTAATCAAAGAGGTTATTTAATTATTTATAAATGAATAAACTAACTATTTCTCCAAATGAGGCATTTCCAGTAATAGTCACCTTGAATACTTGCAATGGCATGAAACAGTCGTCTCAATTATGGTGTGTGCATTTTTAAAAATTATGGAGTAGGTGCAGTCTGCTTTAGGTATGTAAAACTTACAGGTGATCCAAGCTTGGCAGACTGTCTCGCTTCCAATAGGATGTACAACCCGAAGGCCAGTGGATGGATTCCTCCTCCTGTGGGGTATTACAAAATGAATGTTGATGGAGCTGTGGTAAGTGACTGGAAGAAAGGTGGTATTGGAGGATTGCTTAGGGACTCTAACAGTAAAATACTGATATGCTTTGCTAACTCGATAGGGCCTGGCCCTCCGATTCTAGCTGAGTTAAAAGCTATTAAAAGGGGGTTGGGTCTGTTTTTCGAGTCAGTTTGGAGCCCGAAGGGACGCCTTATACTGGAGAGTGACTGCTCGGTGGCTTTGGAGTGGATCAAGGATCATGTACCTTGCCCTCCATGTTATGGGAGTATCGTTAGGGACATAAGGTCTCAGGTGATAGATAGGAATGTCATTTGCTGTCTAATTGCTAGGAGTAGCAATTGTAAAGCTGATGAACTTGCTAAAAAGGGGATTGGGTGAGTGAGTAAGGGATGTAGGTTGTAATGGAATGGCAGGGAACCAGTTGTATTTCTATGTACTGAACCTATTATGAATAAAATTTGAGGCACTCTTTTCCTCCTTCCACTGACTGCCGATCCCCTTACAAGGGTTTCGGACAGTTATGAAGGGGGTTTTTAATGAGGCCTCCCTTTCTTATCAAAAAAAAAAAAGGTATGTAAAAAGGGATAAAACAATTCTAGATGCATATTTTGCGAAAGAGCTTAGCTGTTAAGTGAAATTTTCTTATAGTATTATAGGAATTTAATTTTTAACTTATATATTTTTTTAGGGCCAAAAGTTTATTTTTATTTTTTATTTCAAGTGAGGTTTATCTTAATCAATTGGCGAGAATCAGAACTATGTGATTTAATCAATTAATTGAGATTATTAATTTTATGTAACATTCCTGTATCAATTGGTTTTTATTTGTCATTTAATTATTCATTTGAACCCAGGCTTGTAAGGATTGTGGTGGAGGTAATGGGTGATGTTTTCCCAGAGTTAAAGCAGCATGAGGCACGTATTGGAGACATAATTGCTGCAGAAGAGGCGAGCTTTGGGAAGACATTGGTGAAGGTGAGCATGTAACATATCGTTAATTTCATGCAGCTTAATAGATATGTCAATATTCCTGTTTTAACATATTTCTACGATTTCAAAAGGCCTTCAAACAATGAAAAACTCGTTTTGGAATCGCTTGTTATAACAATAAGTTAGCATTTTGAGTTTCAAACTTTTGATGTGCTCTTCATAGTTCTTTCTACTAGCATGTTGCTTAATTGTTTTTAGATATGGTCTTCCCGTAATGATTAGTGTATTGCCAGTATGTTCAATGATAATTGTGAATAACTGACATTATGTTCAGGGAATCGAGAAATTTAAGAAGGCAGCTCAGGATGTTCAGGGGAGTGTATTAAGTGGGCAGGTAATTGTATTTTGATTCGTCATTTTCAATCGTTGTGAGCAACACATGCTATCAATGCGTCACACTGTCTATATTTTTCTGAATTATGCTATTTTTCTGAATTATGCTATTTTTACTTATGTTTAGCATTTAAAGTGGTTATGAGAAGCTTTAAGCTACCTACCTAAACTCTGGTTGTTGAATTTATTTTTACTTCTACAATCTCCTTGAAGATTTATTTGCGAGTTTCAATCGTACTGAATGCTCAAATGAATTTAGAGTCATTTTAAGAAATTTTATCAATATTTGGTTATGTTGGTAAGATTCTGCAGCTCCTTTCCATGTATCAGTGGCTATCTTACCGCATTGTTTTGTCTTATTTTTTCAGGATGCATTTATCTTGTGGGACACATATGGTTTTCCATTAGATTTAACTCAGGTAGACAGGTGGAGTTGGTTCTCTTTTTCTATATATAAATCTATTTCTCTCCATCCTAATTTTCCATTCCTGCAGTTGATGGCAGAGGAAAGAGGTTTGGTAGTAGATGTTGAGGGTTTCAACAATGCCATGGATGAAGCCAGGGAAAAGTCAAGGAGTGCCAGAAATAAGGTAATAGGAGTTTGTTTTGTGTATCCATTGAACTCTTTGTTAATAGTCTGCTAGATATTTTTTTGATTAAGTAAAAGATGCTAGGAATTCTTAGATGCAGTATATATGACCTAAAAGGAAAACAATTGATGCATCAAAAGCCAAATGTATCTTAAGGTATAAAGCAGTGTTCACGTAATTGAGTTTTTTTCTCCATATTTCATGCTGATAGAAGTTTTTTTTTCCAGCAAGCTGGTGGTGCTATTGTCATGGATGCTGATGCTACCTCTGCGCTGCACAAGAATGGGGTGTCTACAACAGACGATTCCTTCAAATTCATTTGGTTCAAGGTCTGCATGCTTCTTTAGATGACACTTCAGTTAGATGTCATTTAGTCTGGGTTATTATTTTGGTTAGTGAAAATATTGAAAGTTTAATGAGTAGTTGGCTACTGAGAATTTTATTTCAGCTGCATCGTGATGGGAGCAGATAATTGTAGGTTAATACTAGTTAGAATGGAAATATTCTATGTACTAAAGTCTGTATCTGTTAGTTATGGCATGTAGACCTTTATAGATATTCCTTAGAATAACATCTCTATAGTTATTAGAGAATATTTAGTTTCCTTTATCAGAGAGTCAACTATGTGTATATATTCTAAGTTTTCTTGTGAATAATTGTGAGAGAATTTCATACAATTCTACATGGTATCAGATTAGGTCGATCCTCTCCATTTTTTTTCCGATCAAATCTCTAAATCTCCATGGAATCTGATTCTGAAGTCAGTTTTCTCCCCAACCATGGTTCTTTTGATATTCCAATGTCAGAACATTCTTATTCTGCGATAACATCCTACAAACTAAATGGCAATAATTACCTTCCTTGGTCCCAATGGAAAAATCCTAAATCTCGACCTTTGAAAGAAGCTTATGTTGCAACTTCTGACACACTGCCCAACAATTTTAGTCCTGAACAGATTGCTGAACTTCAGCACCTCTTTAGTCGCCTCTCTGCTCCTCCTACCACTACTGCTTTGACAACAACTGAAGGTAGTCTTCCATCCTTGTCTTCAGTATCCTCTTCTAGTTGGATAGTCGATTCTGGTGCTTCTGACCATATGACAGGAAATTTCAGTCTGTTTCATTCTTTTTCGAGCTCCAACTCTAATTCCTCCATTAAGATCGCTGATGGTTCTTTCTCAACAGTGCTTGGCAAGGGTTCCATTCGATTGAGTGATAAAATTCTACTTACTTCAGTTCTTTATGTCCCTAATCTCACATGCAATTTGTTATCGGTTGGACAGTTGATTAATGATGGAATCTGTGATGTTCACTTTGGTCTTACTGGTTGTGTTTTTCAGGAGCAGGGTTCAAAAATGGTGATTGGCAATGCTAGGTTGTCTAATGGCTTATATGTCCTTGATGCTTTGTCCTCCTCACCTTCTTCTTGTTCCAGTGGTCTCCATACCTCTGTTTTCCCTTCAAATTTACTTTCCAATGAGATAATGATGTGGCATTTTCGATTGGGACATCCCAATTTTTCTTATCTTAAGAGATTGTTACCTACATTATTTATCAATAAAGATCCTTCTTCTTTTACATGTGAAATCTGTCAAATGGCTAAACACACTCGGCAATCTTATGTGCCTTCCCACTTTAAGCCTACTTCTCCTTTTTCGATTATACACAGTGACATTTGGGGCCCTTCTAAGGTTCAGAGTATTGCTGGTTCTAGGTGGTTTGTGTCCTTCATAGATGATTTTTCTAGGACAACTTGGACATTCTTGATGAAAGATAAATCTGACATTGAGCGCATCTTTAAAGATTTTTATCAAATGGTCCACAATCAATTTGCTACCCCTATTAAAATTTTGAAGAGTGACAATGGGAGTGAGTATCTTAGCAAATCTCTTGGGAGTTTTTTCCGGGAAAAGGGAATTTTTCATCTCACTTCTTGTGTTAACACACCTCAGCAGAACGGTGTGGCTGAGAGAAAAAATCGTCATCTCCTTGAAGTCACCCGCTCTCTTTTGTTTTCAGCCAATGCTCCTAAGTATCTTTGGGGGGATGCCCTTCTAACTGCCACCTACCTCATTAACCGGATGCCTAGCAAAACTCTTGGTTTTAAGGTTCCTACTGAAACTCTTTTCCAACTTTTTCCTCACTTTAAACCCCTCTCTTCTGCTCTTCCTTTTCGTGTCTTTGGCTGTACAGCCTTTGTTCATGTGCAAGCCCCTAATAGAGGTAAACTTGATGCTAGGTCCTTAAAATGTGTTTTTATTGGGTACTCTTCGAGTCAGAAGGGTTACAAATGTTACTCTCCCACAACCAGAAAAACCTATATCTCGTTTGACGTTACTTTCTTTGAGCATCAGCCTTATTTTTCAGAGACTGCTATTCAGGGGGAGACATACAGAGAATTTCAGTCCCCATCAGTTTCACAACCCTTGCTTATGTTGCCAACTCTCAATGCTGAAATCACTAGTTCTGATTCTTCCCAACAACTTGTTCCTTCAAATGAAGCTGAGATTATTAACACTAGTAATCCAGCGTTGCCAACTCTCGATGCTGAAATCACTAGTTCTGATTCTTCCCAACAACTTGTTCCTTCAAATGAAGCTGAGATTACTAACACTAGTAATCCAGCGGACATACCTTCTCCTTTGTCAAAAATGTCTAGCCCTTATACTACACCTCCTCCAACTCTTAAATCTGTCCCACACACCTCTCCAGACCTTATAACTCCTCAACTTACAGATAAACAATTCAGCGTTTATACAAGAAAGAAAAGAACACTTCCTGAAGTTGTTAGTCAGCCTAACACTTGCCAAGAGCTAGCTTTGAGCCCTACTGCCGTGGAAACAGGAGGTAATAGTATCCCTCAAGAATCTATTATTGCTGATTTGGATGATTTTCCTATTGCTATTCGAAAGGGGGTAAGGAAATGTACTGCTCATCCAATTAATAGATTTGTGGCCTATGGAAAATTGTTATCTGGTTTGAAAGCTTTTACAGCCAGCATTGACAATGTGCAAATTCCAAGGACAGTGGAAGAAGCTTTCAAAAGTCCTGAGTGGAGGAAAGCAGTTGAGGATGAAGTCACAGCACTACAGAAGAATAATACCTGGAGTCTAACCAGTCTACCAGAAGGAAAAAAGGTGGTTGGGTGTAAGTGGGTTTTCACAGTCAAGTATCATTCCAATGGAGATTGAAAGATATAAGGCGAGGCTTGTAGCGAAAGGATTCACTCAGTCATATGGAGTGGATTATCAAGAAACGTTTGCACCAGTTGCTAAGTTAAACACCATCAGAGTGTTACTCTCAGTGGCTGTTAACAAAGACTGGGAGTTGCATCAGTTGGACATCAAAAATGCTTTTCTCAATGGGAACCTCGAGGAGGAAGTATACATGGAAATTCCACCAGGTTTAAAGGAAAGCATAACAAGAGGGACCGTATGCAAACTAAATAAATCCTTGTACGGATTGAAACAATCTCCAAGAGCATGGTTTGACAGATTTACTAGAGCTATGGTTCAAAATAATTTCAAACAAAGCCAAGCAGATCATACCTTGTTCAGAAAGATTACGCCAAATGGTAAAATGACTCTCCTAATTGTGTATGTCGATGATATGGTTATCACAGGAAATGATACAGAGGAGATAGAAAGACTAAAGATTGCTCTAGCAAAGGAGTTTGAGACAAAGGATTTGGGGAATCTTAGATACTTCTTGGGAATGGAGGTAGCTAGATCTAAAGAAGGGTTAGTCATTAACCAAAGAAAATATATTTTAGATCTACTTGCAGAGACCAAGATGCTTGAGTGTAGACCAGCTGACACTCCAATGGAACCAGGTTTGAAATTCAGTAAAGATAGACTTGGGAATCCAGTGAACAAAGAATCTTACCAACGTTTGGTAGGGAAATTAATTTATCTATCACTCACAAGACCTGATCTTGCCTATTCAGTGAGCATAGTAAGTCAATACATGAGTGATCCTCGAGAAGAACACATGGAAGCGGTAAATAGGATCTTGAGGTATTTAAAATTCACACCAGGCTCTGGACTCATTTTCAGAAAAAACCAGGACAGAACAGTAAAGGTTTACACAGATTCAAGTTGGGCAGGTGAATTAACAGATAGAAGGTCAGTAAGTGGCTATTGTACATTTGTATGGGGGAATTTGGTCACGTGGAGAAGCAAGAAGCAGTCTGTGATATCTAGAAGCAGCGCAGAGGCAGAGTTTAGAGCAATGGCCCTTGGAATTTGTGAAGGGATGTGGATTAAAAAACTCATCACTGAGTTAGAACTGGGTGAAAAATCAGAACTGGATATTTACAGTGACAGTTAATCAGCAATAAGTATTGCTAAAAATCCGGTGCAGCATGATAGAACCAAACATATCGAAATAGATAGACATTTCATCTTTGAGAAGGCTAATAATGGGACTGTGAAGCTTAACTACATTCCTACTACTAATCAGATTGCTGATATCTTCACCAAAGCACTTCCAAGAGTAATTTTTGATGGTTTTGCATCCAAACTAGGTGTATACAACATATACACACCAGTTTGAGGGGGAGTGTAGGTTAATACTAGTTAGAATGGAAATATTCTATGTACTAAAGTCTGTATCTGTTAGTTATGGCATGTAGACCTTTATAGATATTCCTTAGAATAACATCTCTATAGTTATTAGAGAATATTTAGTTTCCTTTATCAGAGAGTCAACTATGTGTATATATTCTAAGTTTTCTTGTGAATAATTGTGAGAGAATTTCATACAATTCTACAATAATATTGAAAATTCTAGTGAAGTTTGGGAAGGATGTTGATAAATTTGTATTTTTTTAAAAATCTTTGTTTCTTGGTTGTTTAACTTTCATTTCAGTCTTAAAACCATTCCTTTATCCTGCTTGATGACTGATAGTATTAGAGGTAAATAATTATCTTTTGCTTATTGGTTATCTGCCTGTATGATTGAAGTAACATGATCTGACTGTATGATTATCTCCTTTTTCATCTTATTTAACAACATTAATGGAATGCTTAGGAATTTTCTTTGTTGCAGGAGTTCTTTCTTTCTATTGATATGTAGTGATTAATCACTTTTAAATAATTAGTTCCATGATTTGACGTTTCCCACTTTTTTCCAGGACCATGAAAGTGCAATAAAGGCCATATACACTGGTTCTGAGTTTGTGGAAAGTGCAAGTGCTGGTGATGATGTTGGTATAGTTTTGGAATCTACAAGTTTCTATGCGGAGCAAGGTGGTCAGGTATTTAACTTCAGTATGTGAAAAGTTTTATCTTAATAATGTTTTTATTTTACATTTTTGGATCTGTATGAACCAGTGTCATACAGTGCATAGGGCCACAAACTTTAAATATATTGGTTACATTTGTGGAAATAGAAATTTATGATTTTGGGACTTTGTATGTTTGGAAAGGACAAATTGATTGATTTAGGATGGAAAAGGTTGAATCCTGCAGGTTAAAGCAAAATGACAGAAGTATCCAGCTAGCTAGCCGGGGACACAGTAAATTAGGCATTTAGGCTTAGGATTTAAATTTGGTGGTTGCTTTGATCAGGGATTGGTCAAGGTGTTCTAGATGGCTATAGTAGGTTTTACAGGGAATTAACTTTGTGCTGGTTATATAATTTTGTAAGTTTGAGAAGTTCCTTGAAATATAAAGAACGGCAATTATGATTCGGGCATCACTTCTACCTTTCCTTAGGTATTATATATGTATATTACTGCATTACATATACATATGATTCCATCCTTAGAAATGCTTTTGATACTGAACTACATTACCATCCATACCTAAGAAAGTAATGCAACAAGGGATGTATGCAAATCAAGTGATTGCTTTCCTTTGTTGTGCTTTCTTTATTCGTCTGACTCATTTACTTGTGGACATAGATTTTTGATACCGGATCTCTTGATGGTCCCTTCGGTTCCTTCCAAGTGTGTAATGTTCAAATTTTTGGAGGTTTTGTACTTCATATTGGTTCTCTTTCTGGAGTTACTGGCAAATTCTCTGTTGGTGATAAAGTAACTTGTAAGGTAAAACTGTAAACTTCAAGTTACCTCTTATTTTTTAATCCATGAAATGATTTGCTCCATTTATTTCCAACCTTTTCATTATTGTAATTATTCTGTAGGTTGACTATGACAGACGGACATTGATTGCTCCTAACCATACTTGCACGCATATGTTGAACTTCGCCCTTAGGGTACAAATTAGTATGCTGACATCCATAATTCATTAGCAGTTTTCTGTTTCTTATTAGTTTTTCATGTTTCACATTATTATGATTTGAATGTAGGAAGTGCTTGGTAATCATGTTGACCAGAAGGGGTCTATTGTTCTTCCTGAAAAATTGAGATTTGATTTTTCCCATGGTAAGTTTAACTCAGGGTGTCTTTGATAAACGTTTGAATCTTTAAACCATTGAAAATAAAAATTTTCAATGATTTAATCATTTTTAGGAATCACTTAGTGAAGCATTTTTAACCACAAAGCATTAGAAAACTTGAGCATAGTTACCTACTTATTGTGTCAGTCAGTCGATTCAATTTAAGGGGAATTTTATTATTCTTTTTACATTAATCTCACAACTTTTCCTTTTACATAAAAGATTTAGTACTTCAAATTTTCTGAACTGTTGCAATAGATTCAAATAACCAATCTACTCGGCATTTAATTTCCAGTATCATACCAACCAATTTTTGTACCATAGTTTCAGTAGCTCAATCTAAACTAAAAGTTTAACACTAATTTCTTTTTGGTGTTTTTTCAGTTCATCACATAGAACCTCAATTGTTATGTTATTTAGTTTGTAGTACGGTTTAAGTCATGCTATTTAGTTTGCAGTATGCTAAAATTTGATCCAATGTTATCAGATCCAAACAGAGATGGTGCCATCAATGCTGATCATTTGAGAAAAATTGAGTCTATTGTGAATGATCAAATAAAATCTGAGTTAGATGTATATTCAAAGGAGGTAACACTTGCTGAAGCCAAGCGTATCAATGGTTTGCGAGCCGTCTTTGGAGAAGTAAGCTTAACCAATTTTGTCATTATGGCTTTCTAATTTGGCTTTGCTCATTCCTTTTTTGAAGTT
Source organism: Hibiscus tridactylites (assembly GCA_958450335.1). Taxonomy (NCBI): domain Eukaryota; kingdom Viridiplantae; phylum Streptophyta; class Magnoliopsida; order Malvales; family Malvaceae; genus Hibiscus; species Hibiscus tridactylites. The sequence goes on from OY288281.1 coordinate 89,373,363, forward strand.
ATGTTGGGATTATATTTCCAATGCAGGTTTATCCTGATCCAGTTAGAGTAGTGGCTGTTGGTAAAAAAGTGGAGGACCTCCTTGCTGATCCTGAAAACAAAGAGTGGTCATCAATTTCATCAGAACTGTGTGGAGGTTAATTTCTTTATTTAAACAAACTCACTAGAAGCCTTGCTATGAATTTTGTGTTGAAGCTGACTACAAGGGTTTTTATAGGCACACACATAACAAATACACGGGAAGCAAGGGCATTTGCTCTTTTATCTGAGGAGGGAATTGCTAAAGGAGTTCGAAGGATAACTGCTGTCACTACTGAGAGTGCTTTGAAGGCAATGCAATTGGGTGACCAGCTTTTGAAGGAAGTAGATGATGCATCCAAGATGGAAGTAAGCTTGCTGGAGAAGGTTTGTATGCCCTAGACTATAAAATTTTAATTCTTGGAAGTGCTTGTTATCAATGCCTTTATTATTTTCGTTTTAAGCTGCTATATTACTCTAAATTGTTCTGCTTCAAGGTGAGTCCAGTGGTTTCTGTCTTCATGTGTCTTAAATGTAGTGTTTCCAGCTCAATTTAGTTCTTCTGATCTAGTAAAAAGGACCCATGGTTGTCATGGTTGGAAAATGGGTTTTTTTCTTCAGATTTTAGACCTCTAGTGAAATTAAAATATGTTCTTAATGTGACGGATTAGTGGATAACTGGATATACATCTCCTACTTGAGTGTTCTTACACGTAACGTGAAGTTGTTACGTTCATCTTTTATATAGCATTACCTGAACTGTGATAGTTGGATAAAATGTGCGGTTTCTCATTTTTTAGTTTCATTTAGAGGGTGATATGATATCATACAATTGAAGAGGCCTTTATTATATTACCATATTTGCCTTCCTCTTTCCTTTTTTCTTCCTTCCTGCCTTGTTGAAGATTTTCTTTGCATCTCTACAGAAAGTGGCTTCTCTAAAAACTAGTGTGGATTCTGCAGCAATTCCTGCTGCCCAGAAGGCTGATGTTAGGGCCAAAATTGCACAACTTCAGGTATCACGGCTATCTATAATCCGTATAAGATTTTGCAGTTCTTCTATCACCTATGGCTCTTACTAAACATTTTCCCTGATGCTCCCCCCATTAGACAGACCTTATATTATAATGCTTTAAAGCAGAAATGTGGATACGAGGACATGAAATGCATTTTTTGTGTGTGTATCGGTTATATGATGGTCTTAGATTCCCTTTCAAATTGGATTGTTTTATCAGAATCAACTGAAAAAGGCACAGAAGAAGATTGCCGAGCAAAATATGCAGAAAGCTGTTGCGACAGCAACCGAATTGGCTGAAGTTGCTGCCAAAGAGGGAAAGACTTTCTGCGTCACTCGTATTGATGTTGGTTTAGACGCAGCTGCTCTTCGTGAAGCAGTTTCAAAAGTTATTCAACAGAAGGTTTCTAGCTAATTCTGACAATTTCTTCTATCAATGTCAAGATTCATATATTTGTGCTTTAACTGTCTTCATTTAATGAGCAGGGAATGCCGGTGATGGTTTTCAGCATTGATGAAACCACAAACAAGGCCATCGTTTATGCTGGTGTACCCGAGAAATCTGAACAGAGCAAGCTATTGGAAGTGTCGGACTGGTTGACAAATGCCCTAGGGCCTTTGAAGGGGAGGTGTGGCAGAGGCAAGGGCGGTCTTGCTACAGGACAGGTTTGTAACTCAGTGCCTAAACGCCGGTTGCTATGAGCTCGGAATTACCTGCAATTTTCTCATGAATTCGAGTTTGGTTTCAGGGAACTGATGTATCGCACGTTGACGAGGCCATGGACTTGGCAACGTCATTTGCTTCAATGAAGTTAACTTGAAAGGAAGCGTTGGTGCTGTTAAGAAAGGGAAGACAAACATGTTATTAGTTTTATGGTAATGCAATTGCTAAAGCGAGCTACTGATTGATGAAAAACACTCCAATGTATTATTCTATTCACATACGATTATAAAGAGTTATCAAACAGGACCTTCCATTTCTTTTTTATCTATTAATACCCAGTAAAAGTTTAATCATAATTCTTACTTTTTAACTTATTTTATTCATAAATTGGTCGTATGTATATGAATGATTTGGTTGTGTTTGATTGCAATATATAGTATAGGACTTGATCCCTACAATTAACTTTTTGAATATTAGTATATTCGGGAAGTGATTCAGAGTTTTACATATCTATAATTTTATAGCAATAAAAATATTTTTTGGATTTAAAATTTTATATGCATTAAATGTAAGGATTGGTATCTCACACAGATAGCGAAAACTTTGTGTTTTCATAAGTGCTTTAATTTTAAGGTTTTAGTTTAGTGTTTAAAGTTTAGGGGTTTAGAATTTAGGGTAATATGGTTAGAGATTTAGATTTTAACTTATAAATTTTAACTTTAAACTTGAAATTTTATCAACGACCCTTGAACTTAAAATTACTACATTTAAACTCATAAATTTTAAATAGAGTTTTTAAACCCTAAAACTAAAGTGCTTGTGTAAATAAAATTTTCACAAGTGCTCATGGAATAATGACCTTAAATATAATAATATTTATAAACTTAATAGTTAGGTTGTTAATATTTTTATTTTCACACTAGTGTTGGTGAATCTTTCAGGAAATAGGGAGCAATTACCTCCACGTAAGCTCAAAATTCAATATGAATTAATAGGGAAATGAAAAATTTATTTACGGAATTTGTTATTTTGAACAATATGTTGTAAATTTGTCCGTAGATAGATATGACTTTGCCTAAACCTTTGTGTGCTAGAGGAAGATATGAGGTTGTATTTTATAATTGGAAGTCATCGACAATTGTTAGAGATTTTGTTAGGAGTCGTGGACAGATGCAAGGATTAAATTGAATGAATCACAATAAAAAATAAAAAATTAGAATAGAATAAGTTCTATTGTGCCAAAAAAGAATATTCAGTTACGTGTCTTCAACACGTGTTAACAAACTAAGTCAGACAACGACATACGCAAATTTCACTCTAATCACTAAAGTTTTGTTTGGTATAAAGAATGAAAATGTAGAAGGATGAAAAATTTGTTAATCAAATGGTGGATATTCATAACTACCTTCTTACTTTGAATCTTAACCATTTAGTTAACAAATTTTCCATTCTTCATACCAAAGATTAAATGAGAGTAAATTAACTATTATATTTAAACATTTGAAACAATCAATATAAAACTAATGTGAGATTGTAAAATAGAATCAAGGTCCACACACATGCTTTGACGCCGTCCGACCTTATTCATGCTAACACGCGTTTCTTTTTGGACACAATAAAACTCATTTTATTTCGATATATTTTTGAGTTCATTCAATTTAGTCCCTACATTTAATGGTTTGTTGTGTATTTCAAGAGTAGTCGACAGTTGCACAGATTCCAATAAAGTCATGAACGACTTTGAATTGCAAAAACAGAACCTCAAAATTTGCTCCAACAAGACGGACAAGTGAAAATTACTGTGATACACAAATTTCAATAAATAGGTAAGCAATCTGCAGAGCAGTAGTGGGAAGAGTTAGCCCCCACCATCAGCAGGTGTGGCAGCCGACACGTGTGGAGGAACCACCCGTCAGCCGCACGTATGCTGAATAACCGCACTCCTAGAAGGAATCACTTTCAGTTTGATGATCAGAAAACATACCAACCCCACTCCCCCCTTTTTCTTTCGTCTGTTGCTTAGTTTTGGTTTCTTTCGTTTGTTGCTTAGTTTTGGTAATTTTGGTCTCTCGGTCTCTCTCTCTATATAGAGAGAGAGTTTGCAAGTAATGGAGAGAGAGAGAAAGAAGGGTTGAGTTCGTTTGCATGCTTTTCCACGGCTTTCTTGAACTTGTCTTTGTTATGTAAAAGAGGATGAAGCTCAAGATAGTCGTGGGAAAACATGAACGGATTCTGTGCTGTTTGTTTCTAATGCTTGTGTTAATGTTTGCTTTCTGCCGAATGAGATGGATCGAGGGGAGTTGGAGTGTTAGTAGTGCCTCTTAAAATTTTTAATTTTCAGTTTCAATATTTCTTTTATATTTTCTATTCACAAACTCTTCTTAATAGTTCGAACCACATACGTAAAATCATAGTCCGTCTTGGCTTTATATATATATATATATATAGAGAGAGAGAGAGAGAGGCTTCTCTCACAATGTAATTTACCTCATTCTAGTCCTAGTCCTTTGTATGAAGAAGAATAAGGTACTTAGTTATGGTTGTTATAGTTTGAGCCTTGAGGTCTGCTAAAGAATATAGGACTATCTCATGGTTTAATTAGAAGGATGTTCTAGTTTCTGCAACATTTAGCAACTGTACTGACCAAACTAAATTGTGGATCCATTCAAGCTTTAAGTAGGGCATGGCAGCTACATGTTTGCTTTCCAGAAATGAAAGAAAGAAAAAGGTCAGTACTTCGATCCCATGATTCTTCGCCGGGGAAAGAATGGATGGATCGAAGAGGCTGAGTGGCAGTTGCCCTGAAAATTTAAATTTTTTATATAATTTAATTTTTTACGTACTTTTTATTGTAAATCTATTTTCGGACTTTAAAATTTTATAAGTTTGTCCTACAAATTTTATAGGTCCGTCACGGATGAATTGTCCTCACATTTTGCTGATATATATATATACTTTTTATACAAGATTTTGGACAAATTTGGTGAAATAGTATCGTTGAAACAAATAGTTAAATGGAGGTGGCTGAGAATTATTTAAAGATTTTGGATTGTTTTTATAATGACTATTAAAATCTTCTGTCCCCCTGACGACGGTAATACCTCCCGACGATTTTGCTCCAACTTTCTTTTCATATTTTTAGGACTAAATTGTAAGGAAGTTAAAGTTATAGGGATAGATATAAAATTCCAAAATTTGCCTTTTTATTAATCCAAGATGCAGGAATTTCTGCTACCAATCTCTACAAATGGTGACAACGTCTATACCAACCCAAAAAATAAAAAAGAAGGCAAAGCTATACAAAGCCTATACGAAATCCCAAACTGTGCAAAGCCTCCTATTTAGTATTTACATTATTAACACTTCAAAATGTATGTAAAATATATAATTAACATAAGCACGATACAAATACATAAATAAAACGGAAACGAAACCACTCCAATGGTGACAAAAAAAAAAACTTGCGCGAATGCAGATTCGAGTTTCGAAAAACCCGACCCTCTTCCTTTATAAATAAATAAATAAAAATAAAGTTATTAATATGCTTCATTAACCCACTTCAAGCATTAACAAGGACTTACAGTTCAAGTCATAGGCTTAGTTTGTGGTTGCTTTTAAAAAGTGCGGTGAAAAAAGTGATTTTCAAACTAACTGTTGAAAAGTAGTTTTGAAAAGCTGGTTAGTGTTTGTCATTGATGTCAAAAAGTGATTTTAAAGAGATAAAATGTCTATTTTAAACATGATATTGAAAAGTAAAATTAAATTTAGGTGATTGTTCAAATTAATTAATGTTATGATTTATGAAATAAATCAATTTCAATTATAATAAAAAATTATTTTTTATAAAATTTAATTTGAAAATATAAACTACATTCTAAATTATATACGGACATACCATTTACACATTAATAATAAATATAAAATAAAGTACAAATAAAACAATTTTATTTTCAATATAAATATTATAAAATATATATTATTTTACAATTATGTATGCATAAACATTATTTTAACAATAAATTATAATAAAATAATAAGGGTAAAAAAGTAATTTTATTTTCAAACTAGTTTTTCCACCCAAGAAGCTATAAAATCCAGCTTCTTGATTTGGGTTGAAAAGCTAGTTTTAAAAGCAACCAAAAACAGTCTGTTTTAAGTTAACTAAAAGCACTTAAAAAAGTGATTTTTGGTTGCCAAACGCAACCAAAAACAGGCCCATAAACTTCTGTTGGACTCACCATTTCATGTTTTGCATATCAAAAGCCTTCGTATTTTACAAATAACTTAAAGCTAAGATATAAGGAACAGTCCCAAGACATTGCAAGAAACCCAACTAAAATCAAAAGCTTTTCCTATTTGCCTCCACCCCATCATCTTTAATATTTTTGACGTGATAGAGAAACTAAGGGTAACAAAATTTTGGAATCGAAATATACATACAGGGAGGAGAAGTTGGAACGCATGGACTTATGGGACGGTGTTAACATAAAGGGCTTTGTGCAACGAAGTAGCCATTTGTTTCACCAACACTTGCCCGTCTCTGCGTTCTTCGATTAGATTCTGAAGCTTCTGTGGTAAATCGTTCTCCACTATTAATTGTTTTGGTCGTGGGTGGTGCTCATAAACAGCCTCTAAAAAAAATAAAAAAATACAATGATATTCATGGAAATGAACAATCTTAATGGACAGGAAAACATGTGGCTAAGGATGCTCGTATTGGCCCATCTTGTATGGTTTCAAATCCCGGCATGAGAATGTAGTACTTCTCTGTTTAATAAAAAAAGTGCACATATTCTGGCAGCAGAAAGGTCCATACTTACCTTAGTTAATTATATAGGTGGTTCAATGCGATTGAACATCTGAAAAAGACGGTTGAACAAGCTTTGGCTACACATGTAGGACTTCACGACTGTATCTGCTTTAGCAAACTCGAGAAGTAGATCTGCAACCTTTTCCAGGTACTCCGTGGCAACATCCGCATTCATTGTTGATACAATGTTGGAGAGTAACCCTGATGAGGTCGTGCTTCCTGGTCTAGCATTTAAAACACCTGAGCCAGATAATACACCAGATGCTGTCTGAGAAGCTACACCAGATCTGGATGCTGCTCCTTCATTAAAAGTCAGTTGCCCAACTTTCTTACTCACTGTTCTATGTGAAATTGTAGGTGTAGAATCAACAATTCCATTTTCTCTTCCATGGCCAGAGACCTCTGAAATCATAAAGAAACTCGCAGCCTTGAATAAAAGTCTACAACTTGTGTCTTAATTACTAAGAAGCTCAGTGGAAATACCATAAGTCTCATCAAAAGGTAGCGTAAACTTAAACTTTATATGCCAACTTAGAAAGTTCCAACATACTGATACTGATAAAAAATAATGAAGTTCCAGCATAAGTATCTTTCAAGGGTTCACCAAGTCCTAATGATAATGTGGTTATAGGAAGACAAGGTCAACCATTTACAGGTTTTAACATCTGCGTAAAGCAATTAGCAGTAGATCAATCAATCATGAGTATTTACCTGCAAATTCAGCCATCAAGAAGTCTAATTCACCATTGGCTTTCCTGTCATTATTAGCATGTAGAAGAGGCAGAATGCTTTCATGTCTCTCTGATCCTGGCAGGTGGCGAACATTCTCCAATTGATCAGAGATATGTCTGGAAGGAGGTTCATTCGCCAATAGGCTAAGCAGAGGCCGAACTTGCTGTGGCTGGGTAGTTACTGAAGTGGGAAATCCATTTGATATACTTTCTATCAATTTGGGAGGTCTATGTCTATCTGTAGATGTCCTGCCCGCAGAGGTACTTATCCTCTGCTGTCTGAGGTCAATCTCCGCTCTAGCAGGATCAAGTGTCCACCGATCTGAATTTTCTCGATCTCTTGAAATAGTTGAAGCTTCCTTGGCGGCAATGTTTGAAACCTTTTCCAGGGATGTCAAATCTGCAAATTTAGAACCAACTGAAACATCCACTGCTCCACTGCTAAATTGAGCTCTGTCACTGTCAACAACAAGATAACGTGAATCTGGCAGATTGGCATCTGACCTCTGAGAATGTGAAGTTGAAGCCTGAGAAGGTTCTTGTGCTACAGTTGGAAAGGAATGCTCAATTATTCCATGCCTAACTTTAAGTATATTAGATTGATCAGCTAAAGAGAGTAGAGCCTCACTCTGAGCAAACAAAAGATGAGAGGTATCTAATGGACCAGAACATTGCTGTTGAGCTGAACCATCTACTGCAAATCCACCCCCAACAGATATGGTAGCAAGCCGAGTTGCCTCATTTAAACTATACAGAGCATTAATAAGCCTCAGCAATATCCCGTTCTTAGCAGCTATCTGACAGAAAACATTCCTTGGGGTTGATCGCTGAAGCTTGAAGACCTGCCACATGCCATCAATTGCTAGGTGCACCATTTTCCTATGTAAGAAAAGGCTAATGAGCTTTTTTCAAGTATAGAAAGGAAAATCCAATGGAGCATTTAAAACATAATATTCCAAAAATGACAAGGGGTAGAAGAATCAATAAGGAGATAGCGCACAATGATAATTTTGATCACTTAGTTTTAGAGCTTTCCAAAATAGTATACTGTCAGAAGTCTTGCATTAAAATGCATATCAACTATTAACCACATCCAAAAACACACAAACCTGTACTTTGCATAATCAGCCTCTAAAAAGCCAACTAAAACAGGGATTCCACGGCAAGCTATGAACAACTGCAAAGTCAAAGAGCTATAAAAGGAAACAAACATGGTCAGTACAAGCCTTTTCCAACAATTAAAAGCAATATTAAGCAA